>OZ012738.1:539349286-541749286 GCA_963859935.3 Lathyrus sativus | reverse complement strand
AAGTACATAGGCATAGGATGCGACGTCCTAGCGAGCAACCTTCCCCCATAATCCCCCGTAGTTAGCCGAACTACGTTGACTCTGATTTCTCGTTCCAGACGGGAATACGTAGGCATAAAGCGCGATGCTTTGCCGAGTCATTTTTCTTTTCTTTTTCAGCCAGCCTTGATAGGTAGATAGATTATAACCAACCCGTCCAAGTAAACAAACAAGCGAGGATCCCGTCGAGTACGACGGACGTGAGGGGTGCTAATACCTTCCCCTTGCGTAACCGACTCCCGAACCCAGACAATGGTTGCGATGACCTTGTCTTACCCTTATTCGTCAGGTTTTTCCGATCGTTTCCTTTCCCGCTCTGAGGGATAAATAACGAAAGGTGGCGACTCTTCTGTCATGCCGGCACCTTATTTTCGCGCAAGCGACAGTGCAAATCCCAAGGCTTCTACAACCATACCTTTCCTGCAGAAAGCATATCTCTGCCCATACTTTTGGTGATGAAAAGTCTTACAATCTAATATTATATTCAGCTGCACATCACTCAAAGCATTTTGAAAAAGCTATAAAAGGAGAACTTCTACAACATTTTGAAGCTGCTAATTTCCTACTCATCACTTGCTCATTGCTAGTTCACTCAGAAAGAAATACACGCTTGATTCATCAAAGTGAAAATCTCACAAAGATCTTATTCATTTGATCTTTCATAAAACCATATAGTTTTTGTTATACTTAATCTTAAGTGTAAATATCACAGTTGTGATACAGCTTATTAGAAGCATTTAAACACTTGTTAGTTTACATTGATTTGTAAGAAATTCCTTAAGAAGACCAAGGTGTGGTCAGTAGTTCTTGAGAAGACTAAGACAGTTGTTCTTAGTGCTTTCTATTGTAATCAGTTGATCAATAGTGGATTAAGTCCTTGTGGAGAAAGGCAAATCGTCTTTGGTAATGTGGACTGGAGTAGTTGAGTTCAACGAACCAGGATAAAAATCTTGAGTTGTTTTTATTTCCATATTTCTTAAAACTCTTATTCAACCCCCCATTTTCTAAGTGTTTTTCTCACCTTCACAAGAGGCCACAGCCAAAGGTGGTGCAGTTAGGGTTTTCACCTAATCAACCCTAAGTCAACTGTGAGTCTTGAAGAGATTAAGACTCAATTCCAAGTAACTATGATCATGGAATGTTATGTTGAGACATGTCATATATTGTTATAAGATCAATTCATCAATATTCAAGGGTGTGAGAAGTTACTAAGTTAGGGTTTCTAAGCTTGACAGTGTAAAATCCCCTGGTCTAGTGCCTAACTTCAAGACCACATAACTCAAGATGCAAGTCTCATGTCATCTTGACACCAACATGAGACATGTAGAGCATGTTCATAGATTTCTTTTGAGTACTAGAAGTCCTTGATAGGATTTGTATAACTCAAGATATGAAGCTGACAAGTTATAGGTCATCAGATGAATGTGATTTTGGTCCTTGAAAGTCAACCAACTTCCATGCAATTTTTGACCTAGAAGGAGGTCTCACCTATCCTTGACCCAAACATTAAAGTTGTTCCTTATCATCTTAGATTTCCAAAAAGTCCTAGAAGTACCCATTTGGATTTGTAGAGCTCAAGATATGAAGCTTGCAAGACAAGATTATTTTGGGAAACTTTGATTATAGGTCATTTTTTATTATAGGTCAATTTCACCACTTTGCATACCTCAAATGAAAAGCTTTCCAACTTGATAGTTGCTCAAAATGGGGTCAATTGCTCATACAAACCTCAAGGAACCGTTGATATGTCTTGGATTGAAGATTTGATGAGGAAATTTTCATGAAAAGGACATTAAAGGTCATTAAAAGTCCAAAAAATCAAATTAATTCATAATGGACCAAAGTTGTGCAAATTTGTGCATATTTTGAGTGCATTCCATATTTCAAACACGTTGGCATTTGTGGATTTGAAAGTTGAACTCAAGAACCATGCCATTTTACATGTTGCTTCAAGCTTAAGTAACACATCAAAATCATGCCATTGATCATAAAACAAGGATGAGTCCTCCACCATTGGATCATATGCATTGCCAGCAACATGATTGAAGAATTTTCAAGGCTTCACAACCTCTGTTTCGCAAGCTTCACATTCACCATAAGCATGAAAAATTGAAAATCAATTGGGCTGGCTTAGACCTTAATTGGGCTTCTGATCCATCCAAACATCTTCCATATAAGATCCTGATCATGTACAACCAGAAAAGAGAGGATTTTGAGCAAAAAACAGTTACAATTTAGTTGGAGAAGTTGGAAGGAGAGTGAAATTCGTATTCTCATTTTCTTTAAGATTCAAGCAAAATTGTGGATTATAACCCCTCTAGGAGGATCCAGTGAGTGATTCTGGATCAAAATCATCAAGCTTCAGCAAGTCTTGAAGACTCAATGGAAGTTCTCCACTAGGTATTTATTTCTCAACTTTCCTCATGATCCATGATGATTTAACATTCAATTCTCATGTGGTTAGGATCCTTGTAGTACATAGATTGATTATGGATAGTTTTTAGGTACAATTAGCACACTTCTTGACATGACACGAAATCTTGATGGATTCAGTTTAGCTTATTTAGGGAGCAATAATAAAAACAAATGGTAGATTCATGATGTATGTGAAATGGGGATCACTTTAGGCTAAGAAATCGTGAAGTTTGGTTGAGTTTTGGAGGCTCCACTGTTCATGTCCCACCGGAGAAGACGACCAGAGTCTTCTCCGGCCGCCGTCTGTGTTTTTCTCACCATTCCCCTTTTAAATCCCAACTTGCACCACATCCGTTAGATCATGGCTGGATCTTTGACCTTCACCCAATTCCACGGCTATGATCCATTCTCATGTTATATTTAATTTCCTGATTGCTTGCGTATCAAGTCTCTAACCATAGGATCCATTGACTTTGTTTCAAACGGACGTCCATGATTCAATTTCGCTGGTTGACTGAAACCATTAATGAAATGGTGCGTTTAGCACCTTGGACTGGGCCCTTTTTACTATTCGTACCCCATTTTGGATGAGCCCAATAAAATACACACATTTTAATTGCTATTCATCACAACGTTTTATCATTTTAATTTCTTATTTTCTTTGTTTTGTTGCTGTTTACTTTCATTTCTTTAAAAATAGTAAAATGACTCTAAAATGCATGAAATTTTCCCCCCAGGTACCTTAGCATGTTAAATAATTTTTAAAATGGTTAGATTGATTTTTGGATCATTTTTCAATTTAATGTGGATTTTCAATTTTTGGTTGTTCTTTAAATGTGAAAAATATGTAATCTTTGGTTTGGAATTTTATTGATGGATCAAAACTCCATGGATTGATCTGTTTTTTCTTGAGTATGTTGTACACATGTTGAGTGATATTAAGGTATTTTTCTCTCTGATTTTATGGACCATTTGTTTAGGTTTTTAGATGCATGTTGTGAACCCTCCCTTTTGCCCTAGTTTAGGGCACACTTTGTATGATTGCCCTCTGTTGAGGTGGCTATACCTTGAGTTTTGTTCTCCCATTTGGACCCCTGGTTCCTAATACCTTGGGGGTCCAAGGAGATTTTAGTTGGTATTTTTAGGATTGTTTTCCTAATTTTTGCATATTTTTCATGTTGCATCACCATTATGCATTCCATACTTGTGTACATGATCTAGACTGATTCTAAATGTGTTATTATGCATTGTTTGTGAACCTAACTTTGATTGATCCATGTTAGGGACATATTATTGGGTTTGTGTGCAAATGTTTAGGTCTTAACTTTGTGTATAGCTTGTTCATTTGGATGCATCTCTTAGGACTAGTATATTGTAATCCCACATGCTAATGTATGGACATTCCTTGTATGTTTTACATGTCTTATTGATATTTTCCTCTTGATTTTCATGCGATGCTTAGTGTGCATTGTAAGAACATTCCATTCTCTGCCCAATGATGCCTAGCTCCCCTCCATGATGAGCTTGGTTCCTCCTTAGGAGGAACTTGAAGTTTGTTTAGGAGGATGAGCTTTTAAGGGTTTGCTTTTGCATATTGAACTTAGTGACTTGGTTGAGTGTTGTGTGGATTCCTTAGGTTTCCACATAGTCTCCCTTCACTTAGTTCAATCATTGTGTGATTTCCTTGCATGATTGTATGTGCCTTAGGGCTTGTTTGCATGATGTAGTATGATAGGTTTCATATTTCTTTTCTCATTATTGTATGCACTTAAGGTTGAGATGAGCTTGTGGTGGCTCAAGCCCCACACATTTTCCTCCCTTGCTTGGTTGTTACATTTGTGTTTTCCCTTGTTTGCATTCTAAAGGTTGAGGTAGCCTCCCTTTGCTTGTAATGATGCATAGCATGTGCATGTCATTTGCATCTGTTATATGCTGTTATATACTGTTTCTTCTGTTATATCATTGTTGTTTATTTTATTGCCATGTTCCCTTAGGAATTCTCACTTCCTTGTTCAAGGAGAGTGATGACAGCCATTAGGTTCTAATCCATGCATGATTACATATAGGATAGATTCCTTTCAAAACTCAACTTTAGGACCATTTTGCATGATAACAATACGGTTTAATTAGTCCCCTGTAGAGTTCCTTTTTCTCTTCTCATCTTCAAACAATAATAAAACACCTAATAAATGCTAATGAGTACTGTACGTTACGAGCCTTAAGATACTTAGGAAGTGGTGATTGGGGGGCTTCTCCTCAATTACCTAGAGTGTTTAGTATACGTCCTTAGGACGATATGCGACACATTCGTTCCTAAGTCATAGTCTCTAGTGCAGTATGAATTACAAACATTCATTCGAAAACACTTCTTTTCGTTAAAAGACAAAAACAAACCTCAAACTTCCCTTTTTTCCCTTTGGGGCTTTCTCCTTTAATCAAGAAAACCTTTTCAGATAAAAGATTGTTGTTAACTCTCAGTTCTACCGCAAACGGTAACGCGTAAGTCTCCAATGGTCAATCTGCATACACCAAACTGCTGGAACTGTTTGTTAACCCTACTCGGGTACAAAATAAATGAACAAACCTGTGTTCCGTTTTGTCCCGAACTACGTTCGATCTGATCTCTCGTACCTGTTGAGAGTATGTAGGCACAAGATGCGATGTCTTGGCGAGCAACCTTCTCCCTTCACCCGTAGTTAGTCGAACTACGTTGACTCTGACTTTCCCATTGCACGAGGGAATACGTAGGCCCAGAGCAGCGATGCTCTGTCGAGTCCCTTTTTCCTTTTTCTTTTTCTTTTGTCCCAGACCTCTTAGCTAGATAGATAAACAACCCTTTTAGATAAACAACCCAAGTGTGGATCCCGTTGAGTACAACGGACGTGAGGGGTGCTAATACCTTTCCCTTGCGTAATCGACTCCCGAACCCGAGATTTGGTTGCGATGACCAGTCTTATCCCTTTTCGCTAGGTTTTTCCGAATCGTTTCCTTTCCCTCCTTTGGGATAAATAACGATAGGTGGTGACTCTTCTGTCTTTGCCGACACCTTTTTTCACAGTAGCGACACTGGTATGAAATTTGTACAAGGCAGTTTTTGTGTTTTTTTGGAGGAATTCAAAGCTCAAGTTTTTTTTTTTCTTACAACAGTTGTAACACTCCGATTTCGATTATTCCCATTTTTGTTGAGTCCTTTTGATTTAATTGGATGATTATTATTTTAATTATGGAATTATGAGTTAATATGTTATGTTGCATATTATTCTATTTTACCGATTTTGAGAGTTTTGGGGAAAATAGATTGGAGGGTAATTCGGACATTAGTATTTAATGTTAGGTTGGATATTTTGTGAGAAAATGATTTAGTAGATGTTTTTAGAGAAATAGAATGGAAAGAAATAAAATAGAATGATATAAGAGAGAAAAGGAGAAAGAATAGAAACATAAGAGAAAGAGGAGAGAAAGAAGAAGGAGAAGAGAAAAGGGAAAGAAAAAGAGGAAAAGCTTGGATTCTTCAAGATTAACATCTAGGAATCAATTTAATCGGGTAAGGGTGTGAAATCTTATCATATTCTCAATGTGTATGATTATGTATGTGTTTGTTGGATTGGTTTGGATTGTTTGGATGTTTTTCCCCATTTTCCATTTTTAGGTCGAAATGGTTTAATCGGTAGAAACCGATGATTTAACGGTTAGAATATGGAATAGATAGGGTAGTTTAGTCAAGGAATGTTAGGCTAAGACTGCTGGAACAAGTTGGAATTGAATCGGGTAATTTTGGGAGTTTCCGAGGTTTTTGGACAGTTGGAGTTTGGAGTTCGCAGATGCTCGCTAGCAGGTTCGCTAGGCGAGCAGGTAACAAGTGTTCGCTAAACGAGCTGCTAGCGAATGGTCCCAGACGTGGGGCAGAATGGAATGAATCTCTTTGCTAGTAGCGAGTGAGGTAGCGAGTTGTTCGCTAGGCGAGGTTCTAGCGAGCCAGTAGCGAACCCTTCCAGTAGCTTCTGTTTGTCTTTGCGAGAAGGTTCGCTAGGCGAACAGGTAACGAGTTCTCGCTAGGCGAATGGCCCAGCGAGCGTGACAACACAACTTTTTCTTTGAATTCATTCTGTATCGATTCCTGGGTTCGGTTGCGATCGACCTCTTCTTGAATGAGTAGCTTGTATGCTGTTGTATGATATGTTGTGGGTAGCCGTATGGCGTGAATCCTAGATTGTGGAATCGATTGTGATTTGTGGCCGTTTGGCAAATATTTGCATTGTTTAAATTAAACGTAAATGCATGATAGGATGGATGTGGATGTGCATACCTTGTATGGAATGGTATGTGATGAATGCATGAAAACATTATGAGTAGGTATGCATTTCAAGGATGTCATGAGTCATTTGCATGTGAAGCATAATGATATGCATTCTTGTGTTGGTTGATTCCTAAGAGAATCCGTAAGAACATTGTGTGCCCAGTTGGGGTGTGAGATATGAGTGAATGTCGTGTGCCTATGGGAGGTGTGAGCGATGGTTGCAACCGGATTGTGTGCTCGGCTGGGGTGTGAGCAATCCATACAAGTATGTCGTGTGCCTATGAGAGGTGTGAGTGATGGTTGCAAATGATTGTGTGCCCATGTGAGGGTGTGAACAATCAGATTGTGTGCCCAGTTGGGGTGTGAGCAATGGGTGAACATCGTGTGCCCATGTGGGGGTGTGAGCGATGGTCCCAATAAGTTCCTGAGTGAACTTGAGAAGATTGAGTCAGTACAACATTTGTATTTGCATAGAGTAGCGAGTTGGCCTCTATGATTTGCATATATCATGTTTTTATGATGCATTGGTGAATAAACATAAATGTAAATGTTTATATGAAATGAGTATGATTGTGAATCGGTGAAATAAACATGATTGTAGATGTTTATGTGAATTGTAGTGAATGAACATATTGTTTATGTTTATGTGGATCGTTTGAAATAGTGGAAATATGCATGATGAAATGCTTGGATTATATATATATATATATATATATATATATATATATATATATATATATATATATATATATATATATATATATATATATATATATATATATATATATATATATATATATATATATATATATATATATATATATATATATATATATATATATATATATATATATATATATATATATATATATATATATATATATATATATATATATATATATATATATATATATATATATATATATATATATATATATATATATATATATATAT
Organism: Lathyrus sativus; assembly: GCA_963859935.3. Lineage (NCBI taxonomy): Eukaryota > Viridiplantae > Streptophyta > Magnoliopsida > Fabales > Fabaceae > Lathyrus > Lathyrus sativus. Next base: position 541,741,581 of record OZ012738.1, on the reverse strand, counting down.
ATATATATATATATATATATATATATATATACATTGTGATGTATATGAGTGAATTATGAAGAATGTGGTGAGAATGTGGAACATGTGCTTTTTTTTTTATGTTAAGATAAATATATAATTATATGCATTGATTATTATGATAATATTTCTCACCCTTCTACAGTTTTATAATGCTCTATGAGGCATTGCAGAGTAGGTTGCTGGAGGTCCTTTTGTGAAGCGTGTCTTCATCTTTTGGTCGGTTGGCTTTGATATGTAGCACCGGGTAGCTAGGATTGTATAGAATTCTTTTGTGATGCATTTGTATATGTATCTGCTGATGAATGTTTATGTAAACATGAATGATGATGATGGAATCAAACTGGATGATATATGTATATATGTTTGATGATGTTCAATGTTTAGATTTTCCGCTTTTATTCTAAATGTTGAGATGTGGGTGCAAGGACTAAGTTCCTCTGTTGGAGTTACCCCATAGTTGCATATCTTTAAATGAGCAGGTGTTGTATGTTTTGATTTCATGTATAATGTGACATGCTCTTTTATACCATGTTTTTAATTATACCCTGATGAAAATTTTAATATGTGCCTAAATGATTTAATTAATTATTTGGGGGTATAGAAAGGGGTGTTACATTAAGTGGTATCAGAGCCAATGTTGAGTCAGTTGTGTCTGTCTTATTGTTGTGTTGGTTGAACGGTTGTTTAAGCTTGTTGTTATTTTTGGGAATGGTCAGAATATGGTTGGTCGTAACTGTCGCTACTGCGAAAATCGGCGCCGGCTGAACAGAAGAGTCGCCACCGTGCGTTATTTATCCCAACGGAGGGAAAGGAAACGCTCAAAGTAAACCTCGCAAAAAAAACGGGAAAGGTATGGTCATCGCAACCAAAACCTGGATTCGGGAGTCGGTTACGCAAGGGGAAGGTATTAGCACCCCTCACGTCCATCGTACTCGATGGGATCCACGCTTGCTTGATTTGTACGGATTACACTTCTATCTAAACTAAAGGATGAGGTCTGAAAAGAAAAGAAAACATGACTCGGCAAAGCATCGCACTTTATGCCTACGTATTCCCGTCTGGAACGAGAAATTAGAGTCAACGTAGTTCGCCTACCTACTGGAAAGGAGGGGAAGGTTGCTCGCTAGGATATCGCATCCTATGCCTACGTACTTTCATACAGCATGAAAGATCAGAGCAAACGTAGTTCGGGCCACGTACGAAACAAGTCTGTTTTGATTGTTTTTATTCCTTCTGAAAAAGGGTTTTTCTGATTAACGGTCCAAGCGGACAAAAATGACGTTTGGATGAGTTCACATTCTTTTACGGAAGAAGTGTCTTTTATTGTGTTTGAAATCTTATTTGTGTTTTTCTGTTTGTTTTGAGAAATAAGAGACAGAACTCTAACCTATGGTTGCGAAGGGAATTAGACTGACCTAATGTTATCATGCATGGGTTGAGACCTAATGTCTATCATGCTCCTCTCTTGCGCAGAGAGAAACAGAGATCCTAAGGGAATAGACGGAAACAGAAACAATAGCAGATATATACAGTAAAGCAGTAAAATGCATGGATGCAGCAATACAAGCGAGTCCCACTCAACCTCGAACCTAGAAAACAATAGGCAAAAGTGAACAGACTTCACTCTCAACCTAACAAGTTAAACAGCAAGCAATACAGTCAGGGAAAACCAATCAATACATCAGAAATAAACAGCAAAAATAACCAGCCACATCAGCTCTGCATCAACACCTATCTTCAAGTCATCTCCAAACAGCTACAAGCTTCAGGCAAGCATCAATCTCCATCTCCACAGCCTTCAAGCAAGGTCTTGGTCATCAGTCTTCAATCTGCATTGGCTTTTCTTCAAGTCTTAATCTCCAAGCTGAGGAATCAATCACAAGAGTGAATTGGGTGTTAAGCAATTAGTTGACCACCAAGGGTGGCAAACATACTGCTATCAACACATAGGATATTTTCTCTCAAGAGTTCTATCTCTTAGACACTATCACCAAGCCTTCCAAAGGAAGGGGGTGAATGCCTTAGAGAGACTCTGCATCACAGAGAGGAATGGAGGCAATCAAGACCTTTCATGTTTGAGAATCAATCCTACTACTCTAAAGCTCTGCCTAGCTCCTAAACCCTATACTCCTCAACAGCTGCCAGCAAAGGTTGCTCCTCATCAACTCTGGAAGTTGGTCTTCAATCTCTTGATCTCCAATGGCTTCATCATCACAAGTCTTCAGCTCTCCCAATCCCCAAGCAAACCCAATACCCCACACAGACAAATGAAATAACCCTAGAGAGGGCACACCACACAGTCAAACAAATACAGACAGTATACTAATAGCAGTAGGGGAATCCTAATATTTTCTAAGGGGATCTATTAACTACCCATAATCCCTATAGTCCCATACCCCAAAAATTCAATCTCTAACTCCTAGGGGAAATGGTCTAATCCACCTATGTTATCACCTAAACCCTAATTTTGATCATGTTATTTACACCTAAACAAATAACCTAAAATAAAGTCCTAAAAATATGCACTAAATTTTATATACAAGATAAATGTCTAAACTAACCAACCTAAAAAGAATGGATTAAAAATGGTAAAGCACTTAATCAAACCAAAATTAACAAATTCATGTATCAAACTAAACAATATTTACACCTATTAAAAAGAAAAATATGCCAAAAATACAAAAATAAAATGAAATATTAATTTTTTGTATGATATTTTTTCTTAACAAAATTATGAACAACATGAAAAAAGAACCAATTAAAAACTAGCATTTTTCCATTTTTTTATGAATTTTGAAAGAATTAATATTTTTTGAAGAAATAAAATGAATTAAAATTGGATGAGGGTGCATCTAGCATGGAAAATCAGTTAAAACAACAAACTGGGCCCAGACTGGGGGGCGCGCATAGCAAGCGCGTCTGGGCCCAACATCATCAGAAGATATGACAAAAATTAAAAAAACTGTAAACGGTGCAAATAGCAAGTAATGTAGTTGAAATTGGTTTTGGGCCTGAGGATAGGGGTGTGCATAGCAATGAACTAACGAGCCCAGTCTGATTGTTTTAATGAAACGGTGCGTTGCACCATTTGAAGTTCCCTCTGTTTTTCTTTTTAATCGTGGCCGTTGGATCCACAACCAAGTCAACGTTCAAAGCCTGATCGTGTGGCCCAGGGGTTGTCTTCAACCTCCAGCAAACCCTAGGTTCTGAAACTTCATCACCATGCATGAATTTTCCATCGTTCTGTTCTCTCTCCATTCACCATGAAATCACACCATTCCAAAAGCAAAGTTGCTCTAAATCCTTCCCTCTACACAACCATATTCTTACTTCCTTCTAAAACTCACTCAATAATCAAACTCGATGAGTGCAATAACACTGCTCCACCATTTTCACCTGTCATCAATTGCTTCAATTCTCACCAATTCTTACCCTAACATGACCTACATTCCATGCGGATTAATCTGAGCCAATTATTCAAGATTATCGTGCCATAACCTATGAGTTATCAATCCTAACAGTTTGTGCACACCATGATCAACCTTCATGAAACTTCTTCAAACTCACCAAAATCAGTCATCTAACCTATCCTAACATTTCTATGCTAACAAATCCCTACAATTCTAACTAAAACAGTCAAATCGAAGAAGAAACCTACCTGGTGTAAAATGAAGAAAACAGCTATGGAACTCCTTGATCCAATGCTTGCAGTGAGTTGAAAATGATCCACACACTCAAACCTTGATTCTGTATGCAAAGATTCTGACTCAAACTTCTTGGATCTTGTGATTGAAACTTTCTTGCTTCTTGGATGATTCACTTGTATGGCACGAGTTCTCCTCAAATCAACCAAATGCTTGTGTGAAATGTGATCTATGAATGATGGTGATGAAGATCAGATCAAGAAAAATGGAGATTGATAGAGATTTGAGAGAGTTTGAATTGATTTTGCAAAATGTACAATGTGCGCGCAAGCTTCTACCGCTGGGGCGGCCATACTTCCATTAATTAAAGCGCAATGATAAATATACAAGGCTTGTTTGGTTCATGGCTGAAAAAAAACAAAGGTTTTCATGATTTGCAAAATGCTCATAACTTCCTCAATTTTTGGTCTTTTTTGACAAACTTTATATGCTTTTGGGGTAGAAAAATGTGAGGATCAACATGGTGGTCTTGGTTTTTTGAGATTCATTTCCTATTGAAAAACCCGATAGGGTACTTGATTTGGCTTAAAATTTGCAAAATGCTATGGACAGCTTGATACACTTGCTCTTAATTCCAACTAATCATCCTCACACAACACTTAGATGATATGTAAGCAAATACAAACACTTTCAAGGTCAGGATGTTCTGATATTGGAAAGTCACACTCAAGTTGCAAATGTACATAAAAGCAACAATGCATAACAATGTGATTTTCATGTTCAAGGTAATCATGAGTCATACCAATCATTAAAACACCTTAAACATGTGGTATTAAGTGTGTGTATGTGAAGAGATCAGAACTGTGGTGAGTGTGTAAGGATTTAGTGTTCAAATTGCATTTTGATACATGTTATGTGTATGAGATGGTGTACTTCTTGTGTCAGTCAAGTTTGAGTGCTTTGGTTCATTTAGACATGTCATATATGGTCATATCATGCTGTAGGAACACAAAGATCTCAAGAAAAATCAATCATTCTCAAACTGATATGGGATAGTGAGCATGTGAAAGCAAAAATGCAATTTATGTGTGATTTTGTGGTGCAGTGTATTTCTTCATCAAATCAGTGTTCTAACATGTTACAAATGAATAATGTGAGGTGTGGGAGGTGTTTGTTTTGGTGAAAAACAAGTAGATGCAAAAAACCATATTTTGAGTCTTGGTGTATTTTGAAGCATTTGGTGTCAACATATGAATTTTTGATGTTATGCACAAAACAGCCAGGTAAGCATACAAGCATATTTGGAATGTTCATTGAAACATGTTGAAATAAAGAAGACAAGTTTGTCATGTTTTGTGCAAAAAGTAAGTGTTGACTGCTATGGCTTTGGTGGTAGCAAAGTGATGGCCTATCATCCAATGTAAGGCAGGGCTAGATTTTGTTTTACTCAAATTAGGATGATGTTGCAGTTCTTCACACAATAACAACAGCTGAGGCCTGCTACCAACATGCCTCAAACAAAATTTGATCATCTCATACTTTGGCAAAAGTACATGTAATCAACAATCATGAAATTCATACTAATGACAGAAACAAAACCATCTAGCATAGTCTCCTAAGTTCACATCAGTTTATTTCAACATCAACCCAACACAAGAAACTTGATCTGGACAGAAGTGGTAGCAAATTTTGTTATCACAGTACATCCTTCAATTCAAATATGTTGCTGGCAAACACAAATTGTATACATTTCCTTATCCCAACCCCAATTAATTCAACATTCATTTTTACAACATCTTACAAGCTTATGACAGTATGCAACCTGATTATTGTACAACCACCAACCCTTAAATCACTTTAAATGAAAGCTACCAATTTTGTCAACATAATCACCACAAGCTTAAAAACAGTAATGAATAAAACAGATGCAGATTAACACCACATGATCAATATATGCATGACAGGGGAGCTTTTATTTCACTAACAGGTTTTGGCATGAGCAATAATTTTGACAACAAGCATGACTGTGACAAAACCAAGTGACAGTATGCATTTAGTAGTATCAATGCAATTCCCTGGATGTGATATAACCAAATCAAATAACACAGAATTCTAATGACAGCACATAATCATAAGCAAAACATGGCAAGAACAAGTTCAATGCTTGTGTTAATAATCATCCATCAAAACTAAACATCATAAAAGCAAACATGTGTTCATAATTCAAAATCTACCAATAGTCCCAAAAATGCAAATACATGAAAAGTGGTGCAAAGGGTATTATGAACAAGCTACATACCTCTTGATGAACCTTTCAAACAAGCTAGAGCAGAAAAATACTAGAGATCCTTTATGTCACTTTCTTGCTTTGGCTCCTTTCTTCAACTCTAAACAACCACACACTTATGATGCCAAAATGAAATTTATGAGTTTCTAATGATGGATAAGGGCTTGGACAGTTGAGATATATGGTATGTGAGGTGTTCAAGTGGTCACAACCTCAAGGAAATGCTAGGAACTCAGTTTGGTGTTTTTTATGGCTTTTGGTCAAAGTAAGCCAAGTGCAATGTTGACTTTTTGATTTCTTGAGATTTTTGGTGGTTTGATGGATTGTACACCTTCTATATGTTATTTAGAAGGTGCATGGATGATAGTTTGGGTGCTGGGATGAGTAGAACTTGATGTGGTAGAGAAATTGCAAAGTGCAGAATTTTGGCTACACTTGACAACTTTGAAGAATTTTGCAAAATGCAAGCAAGAGTGGGATGTGGTGAGGTAGCTTGATTTCTCAGGTTTTTAGAATGATATTCATGCCTTAAATGAGGGGTGTGAGGTCTCTTTTTATAGTAAAAAGCAAGGAGGTGCTTGCTTGAGAACTTTGCTTAAACATGAAGTTATCTTTGATATTTTCCATCCACCATCCAACTTGCCTTACTTTTCTGATCCTTGGCTGCTTCTTTTCATCAAGAGGCAAGTTTAATGATGGTTTTACTGATGAGAATGCAGGCTAGAGGCTTAGGGAAAGGGCTGGTTCAGATCTTACTTTCCACCTCATGCTTTGAAAAGTCCACTTTTGCAACTTTGGCAATGAAACTCATTTCTTTGTTTTGTGATAACTCTCATGCAAGCTTTCTGTTATAACATGCTACATATGTTTCATATATCAGGTAGAACAAGTCTTGCAAGCTAGGATTGGCTCAATTGGATGGTAGAGATGATTTTGCAATTTTGATCAATGTGGGGCTAAAGTGACAAAACACCAACTTTGAACACACGTATCTCTTAGCTCATAAATCACCTTGAGGAGTTCTTGTACTTTTTAGAAAGCCCTCACATAGTACTAAAACATTCATGTTGGTCAGAAGTCATGATTCCATTTGAAACTAGGTGAAAAATCCTTTTGAAGTTGGCTGAATTTAGGGTTCTTGAGGAAAAATAACTTAGAAATTTTTGAAGTTATTTCTTCCTCTAGTAATGTTTTCTCCTCTAACTCAAAAACTAGGAATTTTCTGACCATAGACCACTAGGAGAATTTTGTAGAGCTTGTAAAGAGCTTTCAAATGAGCTTTGAACCACTTCAATCGGGTGTGCGGTTAAGGAGTTAGGGTTTAGCCCCTTTCGAAACCCTAATTTACCGATTCTTCGATTATTTCCACATCCTTGATCCAATGATCATGAAAATTGATATGCAAGTCCATTATGTCATAAGGAACAACTTTTATTCACAACTTGAAGTCTAATTCTCAAAATTTGAGGGGGTTGACTTTTCGGTCAACCGTACGATCGATCGGTGCCGATCGGGTCGCCTGTTGACATTCTGGGCATCCTGAGACCTTGACACTTCTTGAATAGACTTCAATAGGCTATATGAACTCTATGGACCTCAATCCCACCTTTACAACACCTTCCAACCCCAAAGTCAAACTACAGTTGACTTTTTACTAGTTAAAAACCCTAATCGGGGCCTCCCGAATGCATTGTCTTTGATTCTGAACTGATTTCCTCAAATTGGCTTCTTATTTGACTTTGATATCATATTTGATTTCATTCCATGATTGACTTAGCCCAAAATTTTGATTGATCCTTCCCTGGTTGTTTGAATTTGTCGGCGCGGAAACCCTGATTTATCTGTAACTTGACAACAACAAACTTGCACTGATTTAGGGTTAGATAATGCATGATCATGCTTCTAAAATGCTAATGAGAATCTAAGGGGTCAAAATTTAGGGTACAACAGTTGCCCCTATTTAAATATCTTTACTAGATGGGGACGAGAGATGACAATCTTCGTAAAATCGTAGTGAAAGGTATTTAAATATAGATAACCAAAAATTTTGTCCCTTAGATCCGATGTCATGTTAAAGGACAAGTTATGATAGGTCATGAATTATAAATGATGCTTTTATGATGCTTGAAATGCAAAACACAGACACAAAGATAAGAACAAAAGAACAGTAAGTGGTCAGTGGCAAATGCGAGGACTCGACACTGGGGACTTGTACTGGAGAGGATAAAAATTAAACAGTTCAGACATGAATGATAATATAAGAAACTTCACATGGGGAAGAGACGACTCCAATAAAGATGACAATCTTACTGGACCAGAAGTACTCTACCGGGGAGAAGAGTTGACTTCTACTGGGGAAAGAGAAACAAACTTTGCTGGGAAAATGGAAATTTAATTCCACTGGGGGAATGAGAAAAGCAGACTTCACCGGGGAAGTGAAAGACTGGATACAACCTCACTGGGGACGATCAGATGAGGAACTTCCTATAGCGAAGAGTTCAAACGGGATCTTCAGGAATGGACTAGAAACAAGACTTAACACAGGGAATACTAGTGACGACTAGATCTCTGAGATATGACTGGGGACATGGATTACTGGGGATATATCCTCAGCCTCTGCAAGTAGTTCACATAGTGCTGGTAATTAATAAACTTTCTGGGGAATCGGCAGCGACCAGAATTCCAAGCAATGCCAGTGACGACTGGACTTTTAATAGTGATCGGTGACGACCAAACTGGGGAATACCAATGACAATTGGTTTTAAACAATGCCAGTTACGACTGGACTTTAAGGAAGATGGTGACGACCATGCTGACGAATACCAACGAACATTGGTTATGAAGATGCTAGTGATTGCTAGATCTTAGCTAGGGTGTTGGTAACGACCAAACCGAAACAGATAACGAATGTATTCAGACGATGATACCAGTTACAAATGGATTTCAAGGGAAGAATTGGTGACAACCAATAAGATACCAATGACGATTGGATTTAAACAGAGCTAGTGACGACTGGACTTCATGGGGAGAGTTAGTGACAACTAACAAAAATACCAATAATAATTGGATTTGAGTGATACCAGTGACGACTGGATTTCACGGGGGAAATGTTGGTAACGACCAAACCAAGAGGTGCCAATGACAATTGGACTTTTAAAACAGTACCAGTGACGACTGGACTTTTAACGGGAATTTGCTAGTGACGACTAACGAGATAATTGGTTTTAAACAATGCCAGTGACGACTGGGTTTTAAAAGGAGAACAGGTGGTGATGACCAACCGAAACCAACGGCAAATGAATGAACACAAAACCAGTTACGACCGGAAATGAAGTAAGTAACAACTTAAACTTCACGGGGACTTGACAAATGTTACCGACTCGGGGGACAAATGAACCACACTGATCCCATGATGAGGGGTGTATGTAGACTTGGGAAATAAACCCGAAGACCTACTGGGGAACAGAGCCTGGGGTAGGTTTTGAGGTAATTTCAAACATTCAGCAATACTCCATTGGGGAAAGACACTTCTGAAAGATAATCTTCGATCTTTGATAACCATATCCGGCCAGAGGACTTTTTGTTGCTCAACTTGCTAGAATTTCCTTGGGGAAAAATTCTGACCGTATATCAAGGTTTCTGCTACCCTGAAATTTCGGGGAAGTGTGATTCTCCTCGAGTCTCTCCATGAGTTAAAACATTTTGTTAAATCTTTCCAAGTTATTTTCAAAAAATTTTGAACCTAATGCTCTCAAAAACATCGTTGAATAACGAACAGTATTTTGCATAACAAGAGAAATAAGGAAATGATAATTTACACAAGAAAGAAAGGCTCAAAAAGGCTGATTTATTTAAAGGATGGAATCTTGCAAATGACAAGATTCCATAGAAATTTTACAAAAAATGGCAAAGTGGATAAGGTTACATTGAATCCTGTGACCTAACTATCCCTAAAGACTAAAATTCTCCAATATCCTTGCTTCTGACGAGAGCTGTTGAGATGTATCTTTGTTGAGTCTGCAGTGATGATGTCTTCACTTGATGCAGCGAAACGCCTTCGTCCTTAAATTTTGCCTGGGTCGCCCTTTCGGGTTTTCAATCCACCGGGACGCTCATTTTTTGCCTAAGCCGCCCTTTCGGGTTTTCAACTTAGCGAGCCTTTGATTTCTTTTCTCTTTTTCTTTTTCCTTTCTTTTAGCCCTAACTTTTGCATAAGCCGTTCTCTTGGACTTTTCGGCTTATCGGGTTCTTTTTTAGGCGTAATATTTCCGAACTGCATCAGAGTTCACTGGATGTGTAAGTTGTTCTCCGTCCATGGTAGTGAGGATCAGTGAACCTCCGGAGAATACTGTCTTTACCACAAAGGGGCCATCATAGTTAGGCATCCACTTTCCTCGTGCGTCTTTGTGAACTGGTAAGATCTTCTTAAGCACAAGTTCTCCTTCACGGAATTCCCGGATACGGACCTTTTTATCGAACGCTCTCTTGATTCTCTTTTGGTACAATTGCCCGTGGCACATCGCAGACATGCGTTTTTCATCAATGAGATTCAACTGATCAAATCTTTCTTTAATCCATTCTGCCTCTTCTAGCTTGGTTTCCATGATGACTCGGAGGGATGGTATCTCGACCTCGATTGGAAGAACTGCGTCCATTCCATATACCAGTGAAAAGGGAGTTGCCCCTGTTGAAGTACGGACAGAAGTTCTGTATCCGTGTAAGGCAAATGGTAGCATTTCATGCCAGTCTTTGTATGTTTTCACCATTTTCTGCAAGATCTTCTTAATGTTCTTGTTTGCAGCTTCCACAGCTCCATTCATCTTTGGACGGTAAGGGGAAGAGTTGTGGTGCTCGATCTTGAAATCATCACATAATTCTTTCATGACTTTGTTATTCAGGTTGGTGCCGTTATCTGTTATAATTCGGCTCGGGATCCCGTAACGACAAATGATCTCCTTTTTAATGAAACGAGCTACCACTTGACGTGTGACGTTGGTATAAGATGCAGCTTCAACCCATTTGGTGAAATAGTCGATGGCCACCAGAATGAAACGGTGTCCGTTTGAAGCTTTTGGCTCAATTGCCCCAATCATGTCAATGCCCCACATAGAAAAAGGCCATGGTGAAGACAGTACATTCAACAGTGTTGGAGGCACATGCATCTTGTCTGTGTAGATCTGACATTTGTGACACTTTCTGGCATACTGAATGCAGTCAGTTTCTAAGGTCAACCAGTAATAACCAGCTCTCAAGATTTTCCTGGACATGGCGTATCCGTTGGCGTGAGTACCAAACATCCCCTCATGAACATCTTACATTAATAAATCAGCTTCTCTTCTGTCAACACATCTGAGTAAGACCATATCGTGATTTCTTTTGTAAAGTATACCGTTGCTGAGGAAAAACTTGGATGCTAAGCGTCTCAGTGTTTTCTTATCAAGTGCTGTAGCATCTGCGGGATACTCTTGTTTCAGCAGATAATTCTTTATATCATGATACCAGGGTTCACCATCGGTCTCTTCTTCAACCATCTGACAATAAGCAGGTTCTGTTTTATGTTCGATCCGGATCAGTGTGCCATCATTTACATCTCTAGTTTTCCACATTGAAGCCAGCATGGCTAAGGCGTCGGCAATGTGATTCTCTGCTCTTGGAACATGTTTAAAGGTGATTTCGTCAAAATACTTGATCATTTCGACGATGTAAGCTCTGTAAGGGATCAGGTTTTCATGTCTTGTCTCCCATTCACCCGTGACTTGGTAGATAACCAAAGCTGAGTCTCCACTGACTTCGAGATATTTGATTTTGAGGTCGATTGCTGCTTCGAGACCCAGGATACATGCTTCGTACTCAGCAATGTTGTTTGTGCAATCAAAGTCTAGTCTGGCTGTAAACAGAGTGTAACCACCTTCCGGACTCATCAGAACTGCCCCTACACCATGTCCGCTATAATTGGAGGAACCATCAAACATAATTTTCCACCAAGCATCTGTCTTTTGACTTTCATCTGAACTTGTCACTTCACAATCTTTCACTAACATGATATCTTCATCTGGAAATTCAAACTTCAGAGGTTCATAGTCTTCAACAGGTTGATCTGCAAGATATTCTGATAACACGCTGCCCTTGATAGATTTCTGAGCCACATACTGAAGATCATATTCGGACAGCCACATATGCCACCGGGCAAGTCTTCCGGTTTGAGCAGGCTTTTCAAAGATGTACTTTATTGGATCCATTTTCGAGATCAACAAAGTGGTGTGACAAATCATGTACTGCCTTAACCGTTTAGCGGCCCATGCCAAAGCACAACAAGTCTTTTCTAGGAGCGAGTATCTGCTTTCACAATCAGTAAATTTCCTGCTCAGGTAATAAATGGCGTGTTCTTTCCTTCCGGATTCATCTTGCTGGCCTAGAAGGCAACCCATCGAGTTCTCAAGCACCGTCAGATACATAAAGAGAGGTCACCCCGGAACAGGTGGTATCAAAATTGGAGGTTCTTGGAGATAACCTTTGATTTTATCGAAGGCCTTTTGACAATCAGAATTCCACACAACTGTTTGATCTTTTCGTAACAACTTGAAGATTGGTTCACAGGTAGGGGTCATGTTGGAGATGAACCTGGATATGTAATTTAACCTGCCGAGGAAGCTTCTGACCTGATTTTCAGTCTGTGGAGCTGGCATGTCTTGGATGGCACGGACCTTGTCTGGATCCACTTCAATACCCTTGTGACTAACAATGAAACCAAGTAGCTTTCCTGATCTGACTCCGAAGGTACACTTTGCGGGATTCAATCTCAATTGATATTTACGAAGTCTTTTGAACAATTTCAACAAATGCTCCAAATGGTCATCTTCACTTTGGGACTTAGCAATCATGTCATCCACATACACTTCTATTTCTTTGTGCATCATGTCGTGGAATAAAGCCACCATAGCCCTTTGATAAGTTGCGCCTGCATTCTTCTGACCGAACGGCATAACTTTATAACAATAAGTGCCCCATGGAGTAATGAAGGTTGTTTTTTCCATATCATCTGGGTCCATCTTGATTTGATTATAGCCTGAGAAACCATCCATGAAAGAGAATACCGCAAACCGAGTTGTATTGTCTACCAAGGTATCAATATGTGGCAGAGGGAAGTCGTCTTTCGGACTGGCTTTGTTTAAATCTCGGTAATCCACACACATTCTAACCTTTCCATCTTTCTTCGGTACTGGAACAATGTTGGCCACCCATTCTGGATATTTGGACACGGCAAGGAAACCTGCACCAATATGTTTTTTTACCTTCTGAGCTTCTGTTTTACTGGAGGGCATTCAGGTCGGAGCGGCAGCTTGTGAACTACTATATCTGTATCTAATCCCGACATATCTTGATAAGACCACGCAAACACATCCACGTATTCTTTCAAGAGTTCCTTTAACTGCTGTTTTACTTCTGCCCCTAGGGCTGCCCCGATCTTGACTTCTTTCACGTCTTCTTCAGTGCCAAGATTGATAACCTCTATGTGTTCTTTGTACGGCTGAAGTTTTATGTATTCATAGTGAGCCCATCTTACCAGTTCTTCTGGGACTTCAAAATCTTCGTCCTCGTCTTCAGCTTGGTATATTGGCGAATCAAAGTCTGGAGGGAATGTGAAGTCACAGGATTCAATGGGGTTAAGGTCAACACTGCATATTTGAAGGGTTTATTTTATTAAAACACGCAACAACAAATGCAACACATACAGAAAAAGAGAAAATTGTTTTTTTGTTTGGTTTTTTATATTGCCATTTTTCTTTCAAAGTAAAAGCAAAAAGACGGTAAAAGAAACAACACGAGGAATTTTAACAAAATAGTCCATTCTCATTGATATTTCTTTGAAAGCATGGGGCCCTTACAAAACATTCTTATAGCCTTGGGCACGGCTATAGAGACTTTAAAACAACAAAGAAAGAAAACAACAAATTACTTTAACTCTGGAAAGACTACAGGAATTTCAACAGTCTCCCAGTTATTCAAGGTAGCTTCGTCATGATATACTAGTTGTCCGACATCTTCTCCTTCAATATCTTTCTCCACGACGCTGATTTGAAAACCGCCGCTGATAAATATCTCTTGAATAGCCTTTGGCCGGCTGTTGTCATGTGCTGATTCTTCATCTTGAGTTGGTTTGTAACCCAACCCCTGGCGGTTCATCTTCGGCTTTACCTCAATGACCTCTCCCCATCCTGCGGGAGTACCTTCTTCTAGTGTTGCTTTGGCGCTTTGAGCAGATGCGAAAGTTGGACTACCCTTTGCCACCGTATCCTCTACCATCACTGCATTGGCTATTTCTAGCGCTTGAAATGAGGTTTCCAGGGCGTCTTCATCCGCCTCGATGTACCGAAAAGACGATAGGTTACTGATCATGAGTTCCTCTTCTCCATGCACAATTACCAATTTATCGCTTACCACAAACTTCATTCTTTGGTGTAGGGTGGAAGTCACTGCCCCTGCCTCATGGATCCAGGGACGACCCAGTAAGCAGCTGTATGCTGGATTTATGTCCATTACCTGAAACACAATGTTAAATTCATGGGGTCCCACCAAAATCGGCAGCTCTATTTCTCCGACAATCGTCCTCCTTGAGCCATCAAAAGCTTTTACAATCAACGAGGTCGGTTTCATCTCCGCTCCTGTATAGGCTAATTTGGCAAGCGACTTTGCAGGTAGTACATTCAACGATGACCTTGTGTCAACCAGTACATGGGCCATAGTATCTTCCTGGCATTTGATGGAGATATGCAGTGCCCGGTTATGGTGGCGCTTTTCTTTTGGTAGTTCGGCGTCACTGAAGCTCAGTGTGTTGCACGTCGTGATGTTAGCCACCACTGAGTCAAACTGTCCAAGTGAAATATCTTTGGTCACGTGTGCTTGCCTCAATACCTTCTGCAATGCTTCCCTGTGAGCCGGGGAGTTGATCAAGAGTGATAAAATTGATATTTTCGCTGGCGTTTGGTGAAGCTGATCTACCACTTTGTAGTCACTTCTTCGGATGATTCTTAAAAATTCTTCATCATTTTCTTCTGTGTTTGGAGTTTCTTTTATCACTTCAGTAGGAATAACCTCTTTTGGAACTGTTATTGAAACTTTGGGCTGATAGATTCGACCGCTACGGGTCATCTTACTGGTGCCAGCAATGTTCGTCACATCCCTCTGACTATTTGTCTGAAAAACTTTTCTTGTTTCTCGGTCCAGCACAGTTACATCATACTTCCATGGAACAGCCTTGGTATTATCATAATGGAAAGGTTTCGGCTTTTGAATTATAATTGGTCGAGATTGACCAGTAGCAGCTTTGTTAAAAACGGGCCTTGCACCCCTGTTGAATACCGGGATTTTCTCTTTCTTTTTAGACAGATAAAAAACTGGTTCAATCACGGAAACCTCTTCTTTCTTCTCCTTACCGCATACCTATAAAATTCCTTCATCCATCAGCCCTTGTATATCATTCCGTACCATATCACATTCACTGGTCTTAACATAACATTCTTCGCAATTTTTATGAACATCTTCCAGCAACCCTGCTTTTGTTAATTTATCATGTAATGTCTTCAAAGGAGTCTTGATTCTCGACACATCATTAATTATCTCCTCCTTTGATTCTTCTATGGCATTCACCCCTCCGTGGTTTGGCAGTGGGTTACTTTTAACATTTGGTGGTACATCATCGAAAGCTAAGATTTTCTTCTCCATTAATTCTCTCACCAGATGTTTCAAGGCAAAGCATCCTTCTAGGTCATGGCCGGCGGCTCCTTCGTGGAAAGGACAGTGGGCATTAGGGTTATAATGTGGAGACATTGTATCTGGGTTTAGCGGTCTCGTTGTGATCAACCCTTGATCTACTAAGGAAGGATATAGTTCTGTATATGTCATGGGTATTCGTGGAATTGGTGGCTTTGAGGTTGGCTTCCTGTTCTGATATTGTTGCCTGGGTTGTGGAACCCTCTGCTGTTGATTTTGTTGAAAGGGCGGAGCGTTGGGCGCTCGTTGATACCCCTGTTGGTTTTGTTGATACATGGGCACTGGTCGCCCTGACTGATAACTTGAAGCTGCATGATTGAATGTTGGGGTCACAGTTGCCACGTATTGTTGTGGGGCATACTGTACCGGGTATACTGGTCTTTGTTGGTGAAACTGTTGAGAATAATTAGGTTGAATTGGTTGGATGAAATTTTGCTGAGGCGACTGGAATTGCTGATACGGTTGATATGGAGGTCTTGTTGTGCGTGTTTTTCTTCCCATTATGGCATTGGTTTCTCCTTCTTTTTTCTTGTGAAACCCACTACTGACTTTTTTGACATTGCTGTTGTTAGAATTGTTGGAACTACTGGCCACCTTCCCATTTTTCATTCCTAGTTCTACCCTTACTCCTACGGCCACAATGTCTAAGAAACTTGCCGACACACTACTAATCATTTTTTCATAGAATTCTGGCCTCACTGTGTCAATGAACCAATCTGTTAATTCCTTCTCACTGAGAGGCGGTTCTACTTGGGACGCCGTTTCTCTCCACCGCTGAGCGTATTCTTTGAATGACTTTGTGCTTTTATGGGACATGTTTAACAACTGCCTTAGGTCAGGCACCATATCCATATTATATTTGTAATGTTTCATGAATGCATCGGCCAAATCTTGAAAACTGTGTATTCTTGACTGATCTAGACTGAGATACCATTTGGCGGGAGCCCCTTTCAAACTGTCCTGAAAGCAATGGATCATGAGCTTATCGTCTTCAACGTGCACTGCCATTCTTCTATAGTACATGATTAAGTGAGTTCGTGGGCAGGTGGCCCCTGAATACTGATCAAAATTTGGAACCTTGAATTTTGGCGGTATTACCAGCCCAGACACGAAACACATTTCTATGGCTTCAGTACCAAAGGTGTCATTTCCTTCCATTGCTCGAATCTTCCTCCCCATAGTTTCAACACTTTCTCTTAGCTTCTCGTGTGACTCATTCTCCTCTTCATACCCCTCGAGTCCCTCGTATACTGGCGGTGGATTATGAAATACTGGGCGCGCTTGAACTTGAACTGCAGCCGGGGTATAGGTGGGAATAGCTTGAGGAATTTCTCCTCCCAAAGAAATTGTCTGTTGAGTGACCCTAGGTGGTGGCACAAAACCTGGAGGCAACCCATAAGTTGGTACATTAGCAATGGTTACAGCTGTCGGGATTGGATCGGCAGTGATCTCGGAGACTACGGTAGCTTGAGTATCCAACCTTGCTCGAA
This sequence comes from Lathyrus sativus, assembly GCA_963859935.3. Lineage (NCBI taxonomy): Eukaryota > Viridiplantae > Streptophyta > Magnoliopsida > Fabales > Fabaceae > Lathyrus > Lathyrus sativus. The sequence continues at coordinate 541,724,368 of OZ012738.1, read as the reverse complement.
TAACCTGTAAAGCTTCCATTATCTGTCCCATTCCTCCTCGGAGTTCTCCAAGCTCGTTGTCGATCCTGTCAATGTCAAAGTTCTGTTCTTCCATTCTTAGACGAGCTTGGGCTCGTGTGTTGTATGGATGGCGTGGTCTCAGTGTGATTCTGTTGACAAGACAGAAGGATGAGACATGACTCAGGAACATGCATATGCAATGCTTTATGAAATGCAGACATGAAAATGCAGATTTAAACATTCAAAGGAATGAAAGCTTTATTTGCAAATATTATAACAATAGGGAACACAGACAAATTTTCATTTGATAATAACTGGAGAGTTTACAACATCGAACTGAAAACGGAAATACAAGCTTCTTGCTACACAATACATAGAACAACAAAGATTTCTAGACCCTTCTGCTGGATGGCCCTTCATCTTCTGGCTGATTCCTTCTTCCACCTTGATACACCACTCCTTGAAGTTCCTCCTTTTCTTGCATTGCCACAAAATACTTACTTCTCCAGTCTTTCCCTTCTTCCTCGGCTTTGGCTAGAGCAGCCTTCAACTCTACTATCAGGGTGGCCTTTGTTGGGTTAGGCTCGAAACTGGTAAAGAACATTTTCGAAGCTGCTTCTCTTACCCATGATAAGTAAGTTTCTGAAACAGTGATGTCAGGATAATCTAACGCGGTCATTCCTCTGGTGTTGATGCGGCGCCAAGCGTATATAATCTGAGCCTTAAAAACTTGATCCTTCCCTTCTTCAATATAAAAACTTTTTAGGAGAGCAAAGTCCGGTTCGTCTTTCATCGGGTAACCCAGCTGACGGCGAGCTAAGATGGGGTTGTAACTGATGCAACCTTCAATGCTGACGAGTGGAACATTTGGAAAATCTCCGCAGCTTTGGATTATGGGAATCCCTCCATAGACGGGGTTGTACCAGTTGATGTCTGTGTGTTTGAGTGACAACAACTTCTCAGTCCAGGAGAGCCCATTCTGTTGGTCCCAAAGAGCTGGCAATCTTGGCAAGTGCGAAATAAACCACTTGTAAAGAAGTACAGTGCAGCATACAACTCGTCCTCCTCCACGATGATTACTATGATGAATGGAGAAATATGTATCAGCTAACAATGTAGGCACCGGATTCCTGAGCGAGAAAAAAGTGATCGCGTTTGCTTCCACAAAGTTGTCGACAGTTGGGAACAAGAAGAGTCCATAGATTAGCAAAGCTAGGATGGCTTCAAATGCCTCCATCCTCTTTGCTTCTGCATAGATCTGGGCTTTTTCAAATAAGAACATTGTTGGTAAACCATACATACTTCCTCGGGTAGTTAAATGAGAACGCACTTCAGCCACTTCTAGGTTTAAGAGATCTACAATGGTTCTTTCATCTGGAGTTCTTTCTCGTCCAGAGAACGGCCTAGGAGCAACACCTACTCCCATTAGCACGGAATATTCTTCCAAGGTTGGGAGCAGTTGATAATCTGGGAAAGTGAAACAGTGATAGGTTGCGTCGTAGAATTGTACCAGTGCTGATATCATTTCTTCGTCGACTTGGATCTTGAGGAGCGACAATACATTCCCATATCTTTCCTTGAAGGCTTCAGAATCCTCTACCAACCCTGCCAGTCTTCTAAGATTTCCCAGATCTGGGATTTGGAACATATCTCTTGTAGTTGTCTTCTTTCCGGAGTTCATTGTGATACTATCTGCAAAATAAACTTTCATTTCCTTGAATGTTTAAATATCGAAAATGCAAATGTAAATGTAAAAAGTTTTATGGAACTCAGACCTCGATATTTGAAAACATCACGAATTTCATTAGATTTTCAAAGTTGTATTACAAAATATTTCAAGTACATCTTACAAAAGAAAAAAAAGTCCTAAATAAGATCTTCTGACAGAAAGTCCACTGTTGCTTCTGCCTTCTTCAGTTTTTCCTCTACTTCAATTTTCTCTTCCATGAGCTTCTCCACCATTGCCCTCCACGGAGTTGACTGGTTGCTGAAGTAGAATAGGCTCTCTTGAGTCTTCCTTTTCTTGCATGCACTTATCTCTTCATCTCTCTCTTGGAGCTTCTTTCGGAGTTCTTCATTCTCCTCCATTACAACCTGATATTTGTACCTCCAAGATACTTCAGTCTGTTGTGATTTCCTCAAGGCGATCCTTAACTTTTCCTCTTCAGACATAAAGATCAATTGGCATTCTTCTTTCAAGACCATGGGCTCTTGTAGGGCGTAAGGCATTTTTAACTGGATGGCCCTCTTTCGAACCCATTGGAGATAAGGATCAAAAGAGACACAGTTAGGTTTCCCCAGGCTTTCTCTTCCTTTCTTGTGGACATGCTTCTAAGCTTCTAAGAATTCTTCTTTCAACTCAGCTTCTCCCAAAAAGAACATGCTTTCCACACGAGCGCTGTTGGGTCTGTCTTTCAATGGATACCCGAGCTGTCGTCGGGCGAGAATTGGACTGTAGCTGATTCCTCCATCTGTAGCAAGGAGAGGTACATTGTCGAAGTCTCCACAACTGTCAATAATTCTTATCCCATCATAATCTCTACTATACCACTCAATATCAGAATGGGATAAAGCCATAATCTTTTCGGACCACCATCCTTTCTTCCAGAAGACATGAGCTTTGGGCATATGAGAATGAAACCATTTGTACAGCAACGGGATACAACAAATGATCATTCCTCTTTTATGAAGATTTCTGAGATGAATAGAATGATGAGTATTGCCTAGCAGAGTTGGTACAGGATTTTTCTTCAAGAAAATTTTAATGGCGTTGAGGTCCACAAAATTATCAATGTCGGGGAACAGGAAGATACCGTAGATAAGTAAGGCCAAGATTGCCTCAAATGCATCCATACTCAAGTGATCGACGTAGTAATGTGCTTTCTTAACCAAGAATCCAGCAGGCAAACCAGAGATTCCTCCCTTTGTGGTCATATTTTCTTGAATATCCTTCACTCCTAAGCGCGTTGCCCTAGCAATCTCTTCTTTTTTAGGGTCCTTCTCCGTGAAGGGAAAAGGAGATTCTTCTAGGATAGGCAACCCAATCAGACGGGAATATTCTTCAAGTGTCGGTACAAGCTGATAATCTGGGAATGTAAAGCAGTGATAAAGTGGATCGTAGAACTGGAGCAAAGTAGAAAGGAGCCCTAGATCCATTTTCTTCTTCATTCTCAATAGTGATAACAAATTACCGTATCTGTTTTTGAATCCTTCCACATCTATTATGAAAGTGCTCAACCTTTCTATGTCATCCAACTTAGGACTCTTGTAAGTGTACTTGATAGTTTTCCTTTTTCCGTGATCCATGATGTTCCTAAAGTTTTGAAATAAGAGACTGAGTTCCATAAAACCTTTTATGACATGATGTTCATGAATGCATGAATGCAGCAAACACAAATATTCACATATACATATAGATAAACAAACACAGGTTTAGGTTTAGGGAATTTTCGAGCATGGAGCCACGGTCTACCCTTCCCAATAAGGGGTGTACTAGAGCTTTTCACCACCTGTAGAACGATGTTCTAAAAAGTTCCCAGAGTCAACAACCCATCTTTCGGATATTATCAATTTCCCAAATAACTTGGTGGTCAATAATATTCTCAAGAGAGTCTCGTCCGAGTGCAGTATCGCGTATCAACTATTTCGGAATTACTCCCTTATAGTCACCGCACTACATCCTAATAAGGACAAAGTGGGGTAAAGGGTAAACTAAAGGTCCTCAGTGTCATTGGCTCTTTTGAGTGTAGTAATGTTTTCATGAATACTCATTTAACATCATTAACTCTCAAAAGTTCCCACACTGAGCGGTGGCTTCTCAAGTCAGCTTAGTCGGGAATCCACTCCCTATAAGCCTTCTTGAATATACCCCCATCCTATCATAATTGCACTCAACACGGGTGTAGTGTTGTCTCACCATTCAATGTTCCCCAATTTAATCAGAGCACCAATATATTACAAGTATTCACAAATAGCAATTAGTCAAACAAAATAGGCTAAACCCTCAAAACAAAAGAACCGGTCCCCAGTGAAGTCGCCATTTATGTTGCGGTGAAAATTTGATATCAAGCTATTAATTAACTTGAACCTTATTTCTTTTACAACCGATCTTTAATTTATCCAAAGGATAGGTCTCAAGAAAGAAAAACCTTTTTCGCGATGTAAACAACGCTAAGAGATTCGGGGGTCGGGGGTTAGTTATATCTAGGGAAGGTATTAGCACCCTAAATATCTGTAGTATTCTACAAGAACCTTTTGTTCAAATACTTGCTAAGTTGTGAAATACGCATTATGGTTTAAATGGGAAAAATAAAATGAAGGCCTAAGTGGTTTTCTAAGTTTGCTCGCAAAGACATCGCATCTTCTGCCTACGTATCCTGACTAGGATAGAATCAGAGCAATCGTAGCTCACCTCACAAGGGGAAAGAACTCTTGATGATGATCAAGGTTCAAGGGGGGGAACAAACATGACAATGTTTGTGTGGAGTTTGACGAAACTCCCTAATCTAAATTGAAAGGGGAAGTAAGAAATCATGACGATGATTCTTACGCAGAGTTGACGAACTCTTTCCTAGGGTTCTAGTTGAAGAACACTCCTAGTACGGGTGGGTTTCTTAGACTTCAAGCAAAGTCTAAAGGTTTCTAAATTAGGGTCAAAGTGACTTAACAAAGTCAAAGGGAAAGTAGAGAGCTTAGTCCAAGACATTGACAGTCGAGTGGACAAACCTTCCTTTGGAGGGACAGATAATCGGCAACTGGACGAAAGCTAACGAGCTTCATCACTTGGGGATAAAATAAAACACAAATACTATACAAGAGCAATCATGGTGACAACCAATAAAAAAACATTAAGGATGAAAAGCAATGATGACAATCAAAGCAGATAGCTTAATACGAGAACGGTGACGACAGTTCGCACCTGGAGTACAATTAACAAACAGATGAGATAAACATGATAATAATCCAAAGTAAAAATCCTAACATGTTGAAAAACATGTATAGGTATGATAACAATCAAATTTCACAAAGAAAAACAAGCATAGCCCTTTTAACTTTCATCTGCAACCGATTAGGGTTAGTACTGTCAACGCGCGGCTCGCACATAGTCAAACATGATGAAAAATTAATCAAACATGGACAATGAATACATGGCATGAAAGTACGCATTAAAACAAACACAATGAAAAAAGAATGGGTGAAAAATGATAAAAAAAAATGAGAGAGTTATGATTTTTTGAAGTTTTAAGTGAAAAATGAGAAAAAATGGCAACAAGGGTTATCACAAGGGATCGAACCCATGCCAAGTACAATGTGCGTGCAAGCTTCTACCGCTGGGGCGGCCATACTTCCATTAATTAAAGCGCAATGATAAATATACAAGGCTTGTTTGGTTCATGGCTGAAAAAAAACAAAGGTTTTCATGATTTGCAAAATGCTCATAACTTCCTCAATTTTTGGTCTTTTTGACAAACTTTATATGCTTTTGGGGTAGAAAAATGTGAGGATCAACATGGTGGTCTTGGTTTTTTGAGATTCATTTCCTATTGAAAAACCTGATAGGGTGCTTGATTTGGCTTAAAATTTGCAAAATGCTATGGACAGCTTGATACACTTGCTCTTAATTCCAACTAATCATCCTCACACAACACTTAGATGATATGTAAGCAAATACAAACACTTTCAAGGTCAGGATGTTCTGATATTGGAAAGTCACACTCAAGTTGCAAATATACATAAAAGCAACAATGCATAACAATGTGATTTTCATGTTCAAGGTAATCATGAGTCATACCAATCATTAAAACACCTTAAACATGTGATATTAAGTATGTGTATGTGAAGAGATCAGAACTGTGGTGAGTGTGTAAGGATTTAGTGTTCAAATTGCATTTTGATACATGTTATGTGTATGAGATGGTGTACTTCTTGTGTCAGTCAAGTTTGAGTGCTTTGGTTCATTTAGAAATGTCATATATGGTCATATCATGCTGTAGGAACACAAAGATCTCAAGAAAAATCAATCATTCTCAAACTGATATGGGATAGTGAGCATGTGAAAGCAAAAATGCAATTTATGTGTGATTTTGTGGTGTAGTGTATTTCTTCATCAAATCAGTGTTCTAACATGTTACAAATGAATAATGTGAGGTGTGGGAGGTGTTTGTTTTGGTGAAAAACAAGTAGATGCAAAAAACCACATTTTGAGTCTTGGTGTATTTTGAAGCATTTGGTGTCAACATATGAATTTTTGATGTTATGCACAAAACAGCCAGGTAAGCATACAAGCATATTTGGAATGTTCATTGAAACATGTTGAAATAAAGAAAACAAGTTTGTCATGTTTTGTGCAAAAAGTAAGTGTTGACTGCTATGGCTTTGGTGGTAGCAAAGTGATGGTCTATCATCCAATGTAAGGCAGGGCTAGATTTTGTTTTACTCAAATTAGGATGATGTTGCAGTTCTTCACACAATAACAACAGCTGAGGCCTGCTACCAACATGCCTCAAACAAAATTTGATCATCTCATACTTTGGAAAAAGTACATGTAATCAACAATCATGATATTCATACTAATGACAGAAACAAAACCATCTAGCATAGTCTCCTAAGTTCACATCAGTTTATTTCAACATCAACCAAACACAAGAAACTTGATCTGGACAGAAGTGGTAGAAAATTTTGTTATCACAGTACATCCTTCAATTCAAATATGTTGCTGGCAAACACAAATTGTATACATTTCCTTATCCCAACCCCAATTTATTCAACATTCATTTTTACAACATCTTACAAGCTTATGACAGTATGCAACCTGATTATTGTACAACCACCAACCCTTAAATCACTTTAAATGAAAGCTACCAATTTTGTCAACATAACCACCACAAGCTTAAAAACAGTAATGAATAAAACAGATGCAGATTAACACCACATGATCAATATATGCATGACAGGGGAGCTTTTATTTCACTAACAGGTTTTGGCATGAGCAATAATTTTGACAACAAGCATGACTGTGACAAAACCAAGTGACAGTATGCATTTAGTAGTATCAATGCAATTCCCTGGATGTGATATAACCAAATCAAATAACACAGAATTCTAATGACAGCACATAATCATAAGCAAAACATGGCAAGAACAAGTTCAATGCTTGTGTTAATAATCAGCCATCAAAACTAAACATCATAAAAGCAAACATGTGTTCATAATTCAAAATCTACCAATAGTCCCAAAAATGCAAATACATGAAAAGTGGTGCAAAGGGTATTATGAACAAGCTACATACCTCTTGATGAACCTTTCAAACAAGCTAGAGCAGAAAAATACCAGAGATCCTTTATGTCACTTTCTTGCTTTGGCTCCTTTCTTCAACTCTAAACAACCACACACTTATGATGCCAAAATGAAATTTATGAGTTTCTAATGATGGATAAGGGCTTGGACAATTGAGATATATGGTATGTGAGGTGTTCAAGTGGTCACAACCTCAAGGAAATGCTAGGAACTCAGTTTGGTGTTTTTTATGGCTTTTGGTCAAAGTAAGCCAAGTGCAATGTTGACTTTTTGATTTCTTGATATTTTTGGTGGTTTGATGGATTGTACACCTTCTATATGTTATTTAGAAGGTGCATGGATGATAGTTTGGGTGCTGGAATGAGTAGAACTTGATGTGGTAGAGAAATTGCTAAGTGCAGAATTTTGGCTACACTTGACAACTTTGAAGAATTTTGCAAAATGCAAGCAAGAGTGGGATGTGGTGAGGTAGCTTGATTTCTTAGGTTTTTAGAATGATATTCATGCCTTAAATGAGGGGTGTGAGGTCTCTTTTTATAGTAAAAAGCAAGGAGGTGCTTGCTTGAGAACTTTGCTTAAACATGAAGTTATCTTTGATATTTTCCATCCACCATCCAACTTGCCTTACTTTTCTGATCCTTGGCTGCTTCTTTTCATCAAGAGGCAAGTTTAATGATGGTTTTACTGATGAGAATGCAGGCTAGAGGCTTAGGGAAAGGGCTGGTTCAGATCTTACTTTCCACCTCATGCTTTGAAAAGTCCACTTTTGCAACTTTGGCAATGAAACTCATTTCTTTGTTTTGTGATAACTCTCATGCAAGCTTTCTGTTCTAACATGCTACATATGTTTCATATATCAGGTAGAACAAGTCTTGCAAGCTAGGATTGGCTCAATTGGATGGTAGAGATGATTTTGCAATTTTGATCAATGTGGGGCTAAAGTGACAAAACACCAACTTTGAACACACGTATCTCTTAGCTCATAAATCACCATGAGGTGTTCTTGTACTTTTTAGAAAGCCCTCACATAGTAATAAAACATTCATGTTGGTCAGAAGTCTTGATTCCATTTGAAACTAGGTGAAAAATCCTTTTGAAGTTGGCTGAATTTAGGGTTCTTAAGGAAAAATAACAGAAAATTTTGAAGTTATTTCTTCCTCTTGTAATGTTTTCTCCTCTAACTCAAAAACTAGGCATTTTCTGACCATAGACCACTAGGAGACTTTTGTATAGATTGTCAAGAGCTTTCAAATGAGCTTTGAACCACTTCAATCGGGTGTGCGGTTAAGGAGTTAGGGTTTAGCCCCTTTCGAAACCCTAATTTACCGATTCTTCGATTATTTCCACATCCTTGATCCAATGATCATGAAAATTGATATGCAAGTCCATTATGTCATAAGGAACAACTTTGATTCAAAACTTGAAGTCTAATTCTCAAAATTTGAGGGGGTTGACTTTTCGGTCAACTGTACGATAGATCGGTGCCGATCGGGTCGCCTGTTGACATTCTGGGCATCCTGAGACCTTGACACTTCTTGAATAGACTTCAATAGGCTATATGAACTCTATGGACCTCAATCCCACCTTTACAACACCTTCCAACCCTAAAGTCAAACTACAGTTGACTTTTTACTAGTTAAAAACCCTAATCGGGGCCTCCCGAATGCACTGTCTTTGATTCTGAACTGATTTCCTAAAATTGGCTTCTTATTTGACTTTGATATCATATTTGATTTCATTCCATGATTGACTTAGCCCAAAATTTTGATTGATCCTTCCCAGGTTGTTTGAATTTGTCGGCGCGGAAACCCTGATTTATCTGTAACTTGACAACAACAAACTTGCACTGATTTAGGGTTAGATAATGCATGATCATGCTTCTAAAATGCTAATGAGAATCTAAGGGGTCAAAATTTAGGGTACAACATCATCCTTCAAATATGTCGAGGTGGACGGAGAAATTCACGAGACTCTCTGTCAAGCATTCGAAGGGGTGAAGGTTAAAGAGGAAGCCCCAGTGAAGAGCGAAGGGCTTGAAGTGGTTATGTCCTCATACAAAGAAGCTAAGGCATTAGTACAGGCTGGAGAGACTAAGAAGTGGTGGCAGGTTCTGGATATACCAGTGAAGCAAGATAAGTTCGGCTTGGGGTATCGCCCGTCTTCCCCACAGACTGTGCCTAGGTTCAGAGGACCTGTGGTGTTTACTCCAGGGGGAGTCAGCTTTGAGAGAATCAATGCCGTGTCTGATAAGGAGGAGGTGGATAGCGACTGTGACATGGATGCGTGGATCCAACCCAGCATACCGGGGCAAAGTCTATGCAACTGGTCCATCAAGGACGTCATCCAAGTGACAAATAAACAGTAATGCTTTGCTTTTTCAATCATTGTATGATCACATGTCCTGCCCGGGGCATAGTTGATCTTGTCTTAGGGCCTAACTGTTTACTTGTATGTTCGTTTTAATCAATAAATAAAGGCGTTTTCTACTTGCAAATATTATGATCCTTGTCTATCTGTTTTATTTTTATCAATAAAAAGGCAACGTGGTTATATGCTTTGCTTGCATATCATTTGAAGCATTTAACCATTTCCCTCGCAGGACTCATATATTTTCAGATGACATCGGTCAAAGACTTCCTATGACTCGTTTCGACTTCGAGCATCCGATCTTTCAAGCTGAGGAAGAGATTGTTGAGGGTAGCGATTTATCAGAAGAGCTGACTCGGTTGTTGAAGCAAGAAGAAAGAATCATTCTGCCTCACCAGGAAGAGATTGAGATTGTCAATTTTGGGTCTGAAGAGTGTATCAGGAATATCCGTATAGGGGCTGCGCTACAGAGCGACATCAAGCAAGGGCTTATTGAGATGCTGCGAGAATACAGTGATATTTTTGCTTGGTCCTACGAAGATATGCCGGGGCTGGATACCGACATGGTGGTTCATCGGTTGCCTTTGAGAGAGGATTTTCCGCCAATCAAATAGAAGCTCAGAAGGACTCGACCAGATATGGCCGTAAAGATAAAAGAAGAAGTGCAGAAGCAATGGGATGCTGGGTTCCTTGCCGTCACAACTTATCCCACCTGGGTTGCTAACATTTTGCCTGTGCCGAAGAAAGATGGCAAGGTTCGGATGTGTGTCGATTATAGGGACTTGAACAAAGCAAGCCCGAAAGATGATTTTCCACTTCCGCATATTGATGTGTTGGTTGATAATACGGCTCAGTTTTCAGTATTTTCCTTCATGGACGGCTTCTCAGGCTATAACCAGATAAAAATGGCACCGGAGGACATGGAGAAAACGACTTTTATCACCCCGTGGGGAACCTTTTGCTATAAGGTGATGCCCTTTGGTTTGAAAAATGCTGGGGCAACATATCAGCGAGCCATGACCACTCTCTTTCATGATATGATGCATAAGGAGATTGAAGTATATGTTGATGATATGATTGCCAAATCTCAAGAGGCTTAGGAAGTTCAGGCTGAGGTTGAACCCTAACAAATGCACCTTCGGGGTCAGATCCGGCAAGCTACTGGAGTTTATTGTCAGCGAGAAAGGAATCGAGGTCGATCCTGCAAAAATAAAAGCGATACAAGAGATGCTAGCACCGAGAACAGAAAAAGAGGTTCGTGGCTTTTTAGGTAGATTGAACTACATTGCTCGGTTAATATCTCACCTAACGACCACGTGTGAGCCATTGTTCAAACTGTTGAAGAAAGATCAAGCGGTGGTCTGGAATGACAATTGCTAGAGGGCATTTGAGAGAATAAAAGAATACTTACAGGAACCTCCAATTTTGATACCCCCAGTAGCTGGTCGACCATTGATTATGTATCTGACGGTTCTTGAGAACAACATGGGTTGTGTTCTCGGTCAACATGACGAGACCGGACGTAAAGAGCATGTGATCTATTATCTGAGTAAGAAGTTCACGGATTACGAATCTCGATACTCTATGCTTGAAAAGACGTGTTGCGCACTTGCCTGGGCTGCCAAACGTCTAAGACAATACATGCTGAATCATACGACCATGCTGATATCGAAGATGGATCCGATCAAGTATGTTTTTGAGAAGCAAGCACTCTCCGGGAGGATTGCCAAATGGCAGATGGTACTGACGGAGTATGATATACAATATGTTTCCCATAAGGCCATTAAGGGAAGTGTTCTGTCAGAGTACCTTGCCGAACAGCCAATTGAGGATTATTAGCCTATGAAGTTTGAGTTCCCTGATGAGGATATAATGTACTTGAAGGCGAAAGATTGTGACGAGCCATTGCCTGATGAGGGTCCTGAGAGGAGTTCTTAGTGGCAACTGATTTTTGATGGTGCTGTCAATTCATACGGAAGCGGGATAGGGGCAATTATCACCACTCCCCATGGGTCACACATCCCGTTTACAGCCCGATTGACTTTCCCAATAACGAATAACGAAGCAGAGTATGAGGCTTGTATTATGGGCCTCGAAGAGGCGATTGATCTGAGGATCAAGAATCTGGATGTATACGGTGATTCTGCGTTGGTTGTGAACCAAATCAAAGGAGAGTGGGAAACCCATCAACCTAATCTGGTGCCATACATGAATTATGCGAGAAGGTTGTTACCTTTCTTTGATAGGGTGGAGTTTCATCACGTCCCTCGGGAAGAGAATCAGATAGCAGACGCCCTTGGGACATTGTCTTCAATGTACAAAGTCAATTACAAGAATGAGGCTCCCAGGATTGTCATTTCTCGCCTTGATAGGCCAGCCTTTATATTCGCAATTGATGAAGCGTCTAACGGAAAGCCCTGGTATTTCAATATACAGAAGTTCCTGAAGAATAAGGAGTATCCGGCTGGGGCATCCAGTCGTGATCAGAAGACCCTCAGGAGATTAGCGGGCAATTTCTATTTGAACCCCGATGGCGTTTTGTATAGAAGGAACCACGATTTGGTACTCTTACGGTGTGTAGACGAGAAGGAAGCCAGCTTACTCATGGAAGAGGTTCATGAAGGTACTTTCGGTACACATGCTGGTGGACATGCTATGACCCGAAAGCTGCTGCGAGAAGGATATTACTAGCTAACAATGGAAATAGACTGTTTCAAGTTTGCAAAGCGGTGTCACAAGTGCCAGATCTATGCAGATAAGATTCATGTGCCACCGAGCCCTCTGAACGTTATGTCATCCCCCATGGCCCTTCTCCATGTGGGGAATTGATATGATTGGCAAAATTGAGCCTACCGCATCCAACGGGCATCGCTTCATCCTGGTAGCGATCGATTATTTCACCAAGTGGGTGGAAGCAACATCTTACGCCAATGTTACCAAGTAGGTGGTGGCTAGGTTTATCAAGAGAGATATAATCTGCAGATATGGTATTCCTGAACGAATCATTACTGATAATGGTTCGAATCTGACCAACAAAATGATGAAAGATCTATGTCAAGATTTCAAGATCGAGCACCACAACTCATCTCCTTACAGACCCAAGATGAATGGCGCTGTTGAGGCGGCCAACAAGAACATAAAGAAAATTGTTCGGAAGATGGTTGTGTAGTATAAGGATTGGCATGAGATGCTGCCTTTCGCTCTGCACGGTTATCGCACTACGATGCGTACATCAACTGGGGCAACCCCGTTCTCACTGGTGTATGGCATGGAGGTTGTCCTGCCATTAGAAGTTGAGATCCCATCTTTGAGGGTTTTGCTTGATGTTAAGTTGGACGAGGCAGAATGGGTGAAGAACAGATTGAATCAGCTAAGTTTGATGGATGAGAAGAGGCTATCCTCTATAGCATATGGTCGGCTGTATCAGAGCCGGATGAAGAAAGCTTACGACAAGAAGATACGACCTCGAAGCTTTTAGACGGGCGATCTTGTGCTGAAAAAGATTCTCCCACACCAATCAGATCACAGGGGCAAATGGACTCCCAAATATGAAGGTCCATACGTTGTGCAAAAGGTCTTCTCCGGAGGAGCCTTATTATTATCCACCATGGACGGTGAAGACTTTTCATCCCCTGTGAACTCAGACGCAGTCAAAAAATACTTTGCTTAAAGAGACCCGCTGGACAGTAAAAAGAAAGTCCAGGCAAAAAAGGGGCATCCCGGCGAACCAAGAACAAGAGAAAAGGTTCGGGAAAAATTTAGGGATAAAATTGAAAAGAACGTACACCCGGGAAGTCGAAAACCTGAAAAGGGCGACTTCGGCAAAAATGGGTATCCCGGTGAATTGAAAACCCGCAAAGGGCGGTTCACACAAAAGTTAGGGACTTAAAAAGCAAATGACTGCGGTTCGAGGATGATACTTCATTGCTTAGTGGTTTGGGAGTACCTGAGGGTCGACTATCCAAAACAATCTCTTCCGAAGAAGGAGTATCGGAAAGCATCGGAGTCAGGCGAGTCATAGGAGGATTAGCTCATGGTGTTCGTCTGTACCACGTTGCCGACATGTGTACAAATTTTCTTTTGTATCTTTGTACATACTTGCATTTGTTTATGCGTGACTTCCTCTTTTCAGGAGTTGCATCGGATGTACCAACTTTGCCTATTTTACAGGCCGTTATCAATAAAGCACGTTATTTAGTACTTGATGTATGATTTTGGTTTTAACTTTTACTGTTTTGTTTGTGAAAAACGCCGATGTTGTTGATGAACTTACATGTATGCAAACGTGCAAGCCTCGGCCAATGATTGTTAAAACTTTGAATTAACTAAATAGTTGTCACGGACACTAACCAGGATGGCTCCTTTTGTATAGAGTGTTTTGTGTTCATTCGTGTTTTGTAGGGTCGTCACCTTTTGCATATGTTCAAGAGTTTGCAATTCCTCAGCTAGAGTCCCTTGCAGCCAGAGCAAGCTATGGTTAAACTTACCCTACAGGTGAAAGTCGAGGTTTTTGGTCCCCAGAAGAGTTGAGATTGCGTCAGATGCAGGATCAGAGTCCCCCCCGGGGTCCAGATTTGGCTTATCAAGTAGGATAAATTCATCCCCAACAAGGGTCAAGATTGGTATAGTTAGCTCCCCTGAGAGTCCTTGTATAGTGCAATCAGATCGCACCATTCAGTTCCCGGCTAAGTGTCAGCAGGAGGAGTTGGCCCCACAAAACGCCATCAGGTGGTCAGTAGTTTGAAAGGAGCATCCCCGAGCAGGACTGCCCTTCTTTTCCTCCAGCAGGTTGCTCTCCCTCCGATAGGATGGTCATCCTCAGCAGAGTTTGTAAACTCCGAGCTTGTGAGATACTCCCCAGCAGGATGGTTATCCCCAGCGGAATTAGTTTCATCTTTCCAGCATTTATTTTGCTGGAATATGTCTCGTGATACCCCGTCATCCCCGGCAGATTCGGCCTTCGTCTTCAGCATTTATTTTGCTAGAGCACCTCATTGTGTTTGCATGTATCATCATACTTGCATCTGACCCAAATACGTAGCCTTTCTATGCTGTATGGAAGCATTATGTCATTATCAAACATATGCATTTTGAAACATAAGCCAGGGTGGTTACTTCTTTGGTTTCAGATACTTTCCCCTGCAGATAATTGAGATTATGGTTCAGGAAGATGTTCGGATATTCGGATTTGTGGCACAAGGCACGCAATGATCGTGTTCGTCCTGTCATGTGGTCCCCTAGCAGAGTTGCTTGGTTAAGCTTCTCTTTTCCCTAGCTGAGTCCTTCTCAGGTCGCTGTTACGTTAGCATTGGAAGATTTCATGGTATAGATTTTTTGGGTGGTCACCCACAATTTCCCCAGTAGAGCTTTTGTTCCCTCAGCGGAGTCGCACGGGTAGAATTCGTTTCTCCTACAGAGGTCCCCCGCAGAGTTGCTTGTTCAAGTCTTCGGATGACGATTTCTCGCTGTTTAGCGTCTGCTCGTGTCTTCGGATATGGAAGGTTGACAAGTGCGTTCAACAATTTCTCGCTTTTATTTAGCGTTTGCTCATGTCTTCGGATATGGAAGGTTGACAAGTGCGTTCAACGATTTCTCGCTGTTTAGCGTTTTCTCATGTCTTCGAATATGGAAGGCTGACAAGTGAGTTCAACGATTTCTCGCTGTTTAGCGTTTGCTCATGTCTTCGGATATGGAAGGTTGACAAGTGCGTTCAACGATTTCTCGCTGTTTAGCGTTTGCTCATGTCTTTGGATATGGAAGGTTGACAAGTGCGTTCAACAATTTCTCTCTTTTATTTAGCGTTTGCTCATGTCTTCGGATATGGAAGGTTGGCAAGTGCGTTCAACGATTTCTCGCTTTTTAGCGTCTGCTCGTGTCTTCGGATATGGAAGGTTGACAAGTGCGTTCAACGATTTCTCGCTGTTTAGCGTCTGCTCGTGTCTCCGGATATGGAAGGTTGACAAGTGCATTCAAACGATTTCTCGCTGTTTAGCGTCTGCTCGTGTCTTCGGATATGGAAGGTTGAAAAGTGCGTTCAAACGATTTCTCGTTGTTTAGCGTCTGCTCGTGTCTTCGGATATGGAAGGTTGACAAGTGCGTTCAAACGATATCTCGCTGTTTAGCGTCTGCTAGTGTCTTTGGATATGGAAGGTTGACAAGTGCGTTCAACGATTTCTCGCTATTTAGCGTCTGCTCGTGCCTTCGGATATGGAAGGTTGACAAGTGCGTTCAACGATCTCTCACTTTTATTAGCGTTTGCTCAATTCTTCGGATAGGAAAGGTTGATGGTGTATTCAACGATTTCTCGCTTTTATTAGCGCATGCCCGTTCTTAGGAAATAAAGGTGGTTTTTCAACAGATGTTACAGACAGATTGATGGTGGTAGTCCAGTCTTTTGATTCAATGCCTGTGGCGTCACGTGGGCAGTTGATGTTGAATTTAATGCTTTTCTTCAAAATAACTGGTCGGTTGTTGCTGTGACAACGGGATCAAGTTCCCTGGATGGTTCTCCCCAAGCAGTTCCATTTGCGCAATTTATTTTTGCGGTTGGCAAATTTCCGGGTTCTTTAGTATTCAACCGTCTTCTACCTTGAATGTCTGAAAGCCGTCCGCTTTTCATCTAGTCGGGTCCAAGCCGTTTGAATAGGGGTAGCTGTTGCACCCCAAAATTTGCTCAACCTTTTAATCACTTGGTTCTATGTTTCATTGCATAGCATATCATAGTTCTAACATAGTTCCAGCATCTGCATGTCATTGCATTAACATTTAATAGGGGATCAAGAGTGAGATATGAAAGAAGAGAGCCTAATCAGAGGATCACACAAGTTAGAAAGGCCATCAAGGTCCTCAGGCACAAGGGCTGAGTGTTTGGGGAGTTTCATTGTTTGTGAGAGGTCTATTTTCAGGTATGAGGAGGTATCCAAGGAGCCTCAGGGGTCTATGAAGTCTTGATCAAGGGTATGAGGTGTGATTGAAGTTTATTAAGTCTCTAGAGAGCCAAGAAGGAGCTTAAGCAAGCCATGGAATTAAGTTCAAGAGCTTTGATATGGGTGTGCATAACTAGGGTTTCATCTAGGTAACCCTAGGTCAAGGAGAGTGGTTAAAGGGCCTCAAGGCCTAGCTCTAAGTCACCAAGGCCATGAAATGATATGATGAGATATGGGAGAGGTTGGCTCAAAGGCAAGTCAAAAAGAATCAAGAAGGATTGGGGTTGAAAAGACAGGGTTCCTTGGGTAAAATCCCTTGTTTTACACTAAACTTCCAAGCCTTCTAAGTCAAGATGCAAGCTTCAAATGACTAGGACCTCCACATGAATGTTGTATAGGAGGTTCATAGCTTTAATTTGAGTACTATAAGTCCTCAAGGGGATTTATAGAACTCAAGTTATAGCCCATACAAGTTAGAGGTCCTCAGAGGCATCTGAAATTTATCTGTGAAAGTTGCTTGACTTCCAAGGCACTTTTGGGTTAGAAGGAGTTTTCAAATGGATTTTTGACAAACATGAAATATGTTCCTTATGATCTTAGCTTTCCAAAAAGTTATAGAAGTCCTCATTTGGATTTATGGAGCTCAAGTTATAGCTTGTACAAGCCAGGGGTATTTTGGGAAAGTGAGATTATGGGTCCTTTTTCAACATAAGTCAATATCTCCATCTTCCACTCTTCAAATTAAATTTTTCCCAACATGAGATGTGTTCAAAATGATGTTTTTAGGCTAGTTAAGATGTCATTATGAGTTGGAATGGCTTGTATCAAAGAATGCCCAAAAATGGCCTAAAAAGGGGACTTTTTCAAATGAATCAAAAGATGGAAATTGGGAATTTTGTGTTATAGGTCCAAAATGACTCAAGTAAGTACTCAAATTGAGTGGAAAACACATTTTGAACAAGATAGCATTGTTACATTTTTGAGTAAGGGTCAGAATACATGAGCTACTTTGAAAAAGTCTTGCTTGCATTATAAATCACATACCAAAAACTCAACACAAGGCATTTCAGGCCTTCTCCTTGGTTCAATCACACTCACCATGGTCCATATGGTTGAAAGGGGCATGAAGAGGCTAACTGTAGCAAGGATATACACAGCTGTGGTATTGAAATTTCAAGTGAAAACCAGTTTGGTGGATCAGACTGTTTGGGCCCCAAACTTGGATCAAAAGCCCATGGACAAACTCTATAAGTGTATTAGAATGAATTCAGATGGAGAGAGTTGGAGAATTCGAGCTAAGGAGAGAATTAGCAATTGGAGTTTCAAGGTCCATAACAAAAAACGGTTTCAAGATTGCAAGTGATTTCAGGCCAAATTGAAGGTTAGAAGAGCTTCTCCTAGCTTCATTGAAGGTGTCTGGATCCTTTTGGAGTCAGTTTCGTGCCTCAAAGTGCCTCTGTTGATCCACTTTTCACAGGTTTTCAATCTTCTTCATTATGCATGGTTCATGATGATCTAGCTAGAAATTTATAGGTGGTTAGGTTCCTTGTATGTTGTAGATGGATTCTAGGTCCAAAGATTAAAGAATTGAGACAATTTGTGATGTCACCTGAATTTTGTTGAAGATGATTTCTCACGATTCTTGGAGCTTTAATTGTGTTTGAATAGTGGAAAATGATCCCTGGTAGTTGAGGATTGGATTAGTACTTTTGATTTCAAGAATTGTGATGATCCATTTCTTGACCGTTTCTGAAACTCCCTTCGTGTTTTGAGTTAGGGTTAGAATTAGGAAATTTGGAGAGTGGATTCATGATCTACGTGGAATTTTGAGTGGGATAGTGTATGGTTTGGTAGTTTCTAGTGACCTGAAGGGAGTGCCTCACCAGAGAAGAGGGTGGTTTCCACCGTGAACCAACGTCTGGTAAATTCCCTCCGTTTTGATTTGAATTGGGGACGACACGCATGAACCGTTGGATGATGGCTTGACCTTTGACTCAGGTGAAGGTTTCAATGGCCACAATTGCTTGGATTTTTCTGAAGGAGAATTTTAAGTGAAACGCATCGTTTCACTTATGGAAATTGGGTGGGCTTAGCTTCAGAATGTTATCCACACCCCCCTCTGGGCCCTAGTCTCTTTCTGAACTGGATTTTATTGCTATTTGTTGCACCCTAAAATTTGCTCAACCTTTTTCACTTGGTTTATGTTTCAATATTATTAGCATTTGCACATAGGGTCATGCACATAGTCTACTCATCTGCATAGCATAAGCATAGCAAGTCATCCAACAGGGGACCAATCATTATTCTCATCTCTATGATCCTATCAACAGGTTATTATTCTAATTCAATCTCATTCAAGTCATCAGAAAGAATTTGAAAGCTAAGAAGTCAATGGATCAAGCAGTGCATCTATCTCCTATCTGAGGGTAGTTGAGGATCATCAAAGAAGTTGTGAGCTATGAAATGAGCATGGAGAGTATAGAGACATCATGGAAGACTTGGGAAGTCATTTGGAGAAGGAGTCAAGTCATTGGTGTGATCACAAGAATTGCAGTTGAAGACAGTCAACTAGGGTTTCATCTGGGGTCAACTCTAGGTCAACTCTAGGTTAATTGACTGATTGAAAGGCATTAAGGAATATTGGAAATATGTGGGGTTCATCATTTGACATGTAAATAAGGATATGTTGTTATGCTAAGAAGAAATCAAGAGGAATCAAGGAGAAGAGGAGTTTCTAAATTAGGGTTTCTGTGTAAAATCCCCTAATTTAGATCAAATTTACAAGCAAGATAAGTCAAAATGCAAGCTTCAAATGGATTCTTGGTCCACATGAAACTTGTAGAGTATCTTCATAGCTTTAATTTGAGTGGTGGAAGTCATCAAGATGATTTATAGAACTCAAGTTATGGCTCTTGCAAGTTACAGGTCATCTGAGGGCACTGAAATTTGTCTGTGAAAATTGTCTGTCTTCCAAGCAACTTTTGACCTTCGAGGGTATTTAAAATGGATTTCTGGCCAACATGAGAGTTGTTCCTTATTGTCTTAGATTTCTAAATAGGTATGGTATGCCTTCATATGATTTGTGGAACTCTACTTATGGTCTTGGCAAGCAAAGGGTATTTTGGTCATTTGAGAATTACAGGTCATTCTTAGCTTATGCCTAAAACTCATACAAGGAAGCTTCAAATGAAAAACTTCACAACATAAAAGTTGCTCAAAATGCCATTTTAAGTCTAGGAAAGAAGTCATGGAAGTTTGGAAATGCATGGAATGATACTTGACCAAAGTTGGTGAAAAATGACCTAAAAAAGGCATATAAGTTGAAAAAGTTGAAATAAAAAATTGGTTTGAGAGATCTACAAATCCAATATGGGTCATCCAATATACCAAATTGATTCCAAACATCATTTTAGAGATATTGGTTCAGCCACTTTTTTGAGTTAAGAGTAAAAAATTGGACTTGCTTTGTATTTTTGTTGCTTGCATAATAAGGCAAGAAGAGAAAACTTGGCATAAGTGACTTTTCAAGGCAAGGGACTTGGTTTTTTCATACATACACCTCCAATATCTCATGAAAGGAGATTTTAACACAAGTTTACAAAGGTGCAAGCATGAGATAAGAGATATTCAACATGTCATCACATGAGAAGTTCATGAGTTTTCCACCACTTTCTAGAATCCTCTAGGATCAATCTAGAAACTTCTCAATCTGTTAATCATCATCTATATATTGAGAGTAAATCATTGGTGCAAGGGGTTGGTGAAAAGAGGGAGAGAATAGAGAGAATTAAGAGATTGCTTCCATTGTAAGAAAGTGTAAGAATCTTCAATCTACACCATTTCTGATCATTTCTTTTCTTCATCCATCATCCATTGAAGTTTGTGAGTGGGAATAAGCAAGGTCAGAGGTCCAACAATGGAGGATTGAAGAGTTAGAGTTGGCATTGCAAGAATCCATATCAGAATTGTAGCCATCACCACAAGCATTTTTCTCCCTACTTTTTGCAAACAGAAACCCTAGCATCATCTAAAGATCATTGGTGAAAGCTTACAAGTGTTGAATCGAGCTCCTTCTCATCTGTTTCAGCAAGAATAGCAGGTTGGTGTTTTCTTTCATATCTCCATAACTAGGTGTTGCTAGGTTAGATTATTGGTATAAGATTGTTAGGGTTAGGTAGAGGAGCATTTACCCCATCTGTTATGGCCATTAGAGACAATTGGATTAATGGTGATGAAACTTTGATGATCAAGAACTCCTAAATTATGGAAAGATAATGTTAGATCTTTGGCTCAGAATACTCACCATAACCTATAGATCATTCTAGGGTAGTTTGAGCAAGAACTATCATCATGCACATCAGGTGCAAATCAGTGGTACCATGATCTTCCAGCTATCGAGCTCGATTATGCAATGAGATTCAGCAAAATCTAAGGTTAGGATCTTGTAGAGGGTGAAGAGTAGAGCAGTTTTGGTTTTAAGGTCGTGGCGTTTGGTTGAGTGAGGAGGGAGAACTGAGCAGTGGAAGTTTGTGCATGGGAGAAGAATTTCTGAAAACCCTAGCTCCTCGTTGGGGACGATGACCCAGGGACGTTGGATTGTTTTTAAAGTTTGACCCATTAGCCTCATCCAACGGTGCAGATTTGAAGATGAAAACGGAGGGAAATCTCCCAAGTGAAACGATGCGTTTCACTTATGCATCAGCGTGGGCCTTGGACTTACATTTCTATCCCCACCCCCTTCTTGATAAGCCCAAAGAATAACACATGATATTGCTGCTATCCACACCGAGGTTTTATCATTTTCTCTTTTATTTTTTTATTCATTTTTCTGAGCGCGCTGGGCCTAGCATTATTGTTATCTGCACCCCTGGTTTCATGGCCCAATGGATATTACAACTGAGCGAGTTGCTGGTAGCACCCCCCTCCCCTTTTATTTCTATTTTGTGTTTTTTAATTCCTTTAATATTTTTGTCATCTTTAAAAAATCATAAAAAAATGAAAATAGCTTAGTTTTAATTGGTTCTTTTTTTCTAGGTCAATAATTCTGTCTAGAAAAATATGAAAAAATAAAAATGGCATTGTATTTTGTTTTAATATTTTTCATGCATTTTTCTTGTAAATAGCATTTTGTTAAGTTTAGTTTGATGCTTAAATTTGATGATTTTTGTTCTAATAGATGCTTTAGTATTTTTAATCCCTTTTTTTTTAGGTTGATTAGGTTAGACATGTATCTTGTATATAGGATTTAATTCACAATTTTAGAAATTAATTTTAGGTGATTTGATTAGATGTGAATAGCATGACCAAAATTAGGGTTTAGGTGATAACATAGGTGAATAAGTCCATTTCCCTTAGGAGTTAGAGATTGAATTTTTGGGGTATGGGACTATAGGGATTAGGGGTAGTTATTAGGTCCCTTAGAAAATGTTAGGATTCCCCTACTGCTATTAGTATCGTCTGTATTTGCTTGACTGGTGTGGTGTGCCCTCTCTGGGAATTATAATTTGTCTGTGTGGGTATTGGGTTTGTTTGGGATTTGGAGAGAGCTGAAGACCTGAGATGATGAAGCCCATTTGAAGATCAGAGACTGAAGACCAACTTCCAGAGTTGATGAGGAGATTCTGTGCTGGCAGCTGTTGAAGTTGGTAGGATCTACGAGTTAGGCAGAGCCCTAGAGTAGTCAACTTGATTCTCAAACATGGAAGGTCTTGACTGCCTCCATTCTTCTCTGTGATGCAGAGTCTCTCTAAGACACTCACCCCCTTCCTTTGGAAGGCTTGGTGCTACTGTCTAAGGGATAGAACTCTTGAGAGAAAATATCGTATGTGTTAGTAGCAGTTTGTTTGCCACCCTTGGTAGTCAACTAATTGTTTAACACCCAATTCACTCTTGTGATTGATCCCTCATCCTGGAGGTTTGAGACTTGAAGAAAAGCCATTGTAGACTGAAGATTGATGACAAAGACCTTGCTTGAAGGCTGTGGAGATGGAGATTGAGGCTTGCTGAAGCTTGTAACTGGTTGGAGATGACTTGAAGATAGGTGTTGATGCAGAGCCGCTGTGGCTGTTTATTTTAGTTGTTATTCATTTCTGATGTATTGATTGGTTTTCTGGACTGTATTGTTTGTTGTTAACCTGTTGGGTTAAAAGTGAATCCTGTTCACTTTTGCCTATTGTTTTCTAGGTTCGAGGTTGAGTGGGACTCCCTTGCCTCGCTTGTATTGTTGCATCCATGCATTGTCCTGCTTTACTATGTATCTGCTATTGTTTCTGTTTCCGTTTATTCCCTTAGGATCTCTGTTTCTCTCTGTGCAGGAGAGGAGCATGATATACACTAGGTCTTAACCCATGCATGATAACACTAGGTTAGTTTGATTCCCTTCGCAACCGTAGGTCAGAGTTCTGTCTCTTCTTTCTCAAAACAAACAGAAAAACACAATGAATGTTTCAAACACAATAAAAGACACTTCTTCTGTAAAAGAATGTGAACTCATCAAAACGTCATTTTTGTCCGCTTGGACCAGTAATCAGAAAAACCTTTTCAGAAGGAATAAAAAACAATCAATACAGACTTGTGTCGTGCGTAGCCCGAACTACGTTTGCTCTGATCTTCCATGCTGTGTGGAAGTACGTAGGCATAGGATGCGATATCCTAGCGAGCAACCTTCCCCTCCTTCCCCGTAGGTAGGCGAACTACGTTGACTCTGATTTCTCGTTCCAGACGAGAATACGTAGGTATAAAATGCGATACTTTGCCGAGTCATTTTCTTTTCTTTTAACCCCTAACCTGTAGAGTAGATAGAATAACAATCCATACCTGAAAACAAGCATGGATCCCGTCGAGTACGACGGGCGTGAGGGGTGTTAATACCTTCCCCTTGCGTAACCGACTCCTGAACCCAGGTTTTGGTTGCGATGACCATACCTTTCCCCGTTTTTTTTTACGAGGTTTACTTCGAGCGTTTCCTTTCCCTCCCGTGGGATAAATAACGCACGGTGGCGACTCTTCTGTCAGTCGGCGCCGATTTTCGCAGTAGCGACACTATTCATCACGCATGCTTTTCCATTTTATTTTGTTTTTCATTTTATTTTCTTATTTCATACCATTTAGAAATTAATTCACCAAAAATAGAATAATTAGTCAATTAATTCCATTGTTTTTTCCCCTGACTCTTAATTGAATTTAGAATTTTATTGGATAAAAATGTTAATAAAAACATGCATTTTCATTTTATTTGCATTTTTTACATTTTTATTGTTCTTGAATTTTGATTTGTTTGGTCATCTGTCTTGTGGATTTTTGTTCTCTTACTTGGTAATGATTTTTGCTTAGCTTTTTTGGTAGATAATAGCCAACAAATGCATGCTCCCTTATGAATTTTTGTAGATTTTGTAGCAGTAGTTTGGTTCTGATTTAGGGTTGTTGATTAGGACCTTCTCACATTAGAGGATAACCTTGACCCCTTTTACCTTAGGATTTGTTTAGTAGCCTTAGAAGTTGATCTAGTATTGGATATTTGAACTTTAGAATGCTAACATATATAGGTTCCCCTAGAAATTTTGTTAGATTTTTAGGTCGTGATATTCTAGTTTTGCTTAAGGGTGGAAGTAGGGTGAGTTTTGAGAGCTTCTAGCTTGGAGGTGTGCTTTGTCTGGGCTTCAAGGGTGGCTAGTTTTGCCTAAAGAGCTTGAGATCCCTTTTGGTGGTTGTGGATGCTTGATGAGGCTTGTGAAGATGCTTGGATTGAATACCTTTTGCCTGGAAGCTTGTTCTTTTCCTTTGAGGGTTGAGATCTTTAGGTTTGGTTGAAATTCATAGTAGTTTCCTGAGGAAGGCACTATGATATTCTCCCATTCCTTTTTCTCTCTTCTTTTCTTAAGTGTCCAATGATGTTGGAGCCTTCATGTGAGTTTGGTTCTCTCCTAAGGGAGGGGATGCAAACCATTCACAGTTGTTGAGCCACATGGGGCATGATTCCTAAGTGGGACCTTCATAGTATTTTCCTGAGGAAGGCACTATGATGGCATTCACTTAGTTCATTTAGTTCACCTAGTCTTCTCTTAAGTGTCCAATGATGTTGGAGCCTTCATGTGAGTTTGGTTCTCTCCTGAGGAGGGGATGCAAACCATTCACAGCTGTTGAGCCACATGGGACATGACTCCTAAGTGGGATTTTCATAGTACTTTCCTGAGGAAGGCACTATGATTTTATCCACTTAGTTCACTTCTTCTCTCTTCTTAATTGCCCAGTGATGTTGGAGCCTTCATGTGAGTTTGGTTCTCTCCTGAGGAGGGAATGCAAACCATTCATAGTTGTTGAGCCACACAGGGCATATCTCCTAAGTTGGTAGTTTCATAGGACTTTCCTGAGGAAGGCACTATGATTCTCATCACTTAGATTCATTTCTTTTGTAAGCTTGTCTTGAAGCTTGAAGATTGGGATAGAATCTCCCTTTTTAGAACTTTGCTTAAGGTTTAGCCTTTGCTTTTGAGTTAGAGTTTGTCTTGCTGTTTAGCTCCCTCCTTTGTTTTGATTGATTTGTGTGGTGTTGTGCTGCATTAGACTTAGGTCTTCATATAGATGATTCCCAGCCTAGGAGCATCTCAGAGATAAGCTTGCTTGTGTGCATGAGAAGTTGAGTGTCTGACTCCTTCTGCTTGATTGTTATTGAGTGGCTTCTGCTTGTGGGTATTTGGTTGAGCTGAGCTCTCTTGCCTTTGTGGTGTGTGGCCTTTGTGCCTTGCTTGCTTAGAAGTTGAGGTGTCCTCCTTCTGCTTGGATGTTGCATTCATGCATCTTTACTTACAGTAATTCCTTTCTTTACAGTAATTCCTGTTTGCTGTTTAGTTCTCTTTGCCATGATCCCTTAGGAGCTCTGATTCCTCTGCTGTGGAGGAATTATGATAGACACTAGGTTTTGACCCATGCATGATAACACTAGGTTAGATTTCCCATTAACCCTAGGTTTCAGAGAGTCTTTCTCTTCTCATCTTCTAACAACAGAAAAACACTTAATAAAGGTTAAAACAAAGTTTAATTCATTTCTTCCGTAAAAGACTTGAAGACAAACATCAAACCTTTTGTCCTCTTGGACTGTGAAAACCCTTGGTTAAGGAGAATTTTCAGATAAAAAACACTTGAACCGCTTGAGTCTTCCGTAGCCGAACTATGTTTGCTCTGATCTTTCATGCCGTGTGAAAGTACGTAGGCACGAGATGCAATATCTTGGCGAGCAACCTTCCCCCCTCTTTACCCATAGTTAGGCGAACTACGTTGACTCTGATTTCTCGTTCCAGACGGGAATATGTAGGAATAAAGTGCGATGCTTTGCCGAGTCATTTTTCTTTTCTTTTCAGACTGACCTTTAGATAGATAGTACACACCCTTTTCCAGATAAAAAAACAAGCGTGGATCCCATCGAGTACGATGGACGTGAGGGGTGGTAATACCTTCCCCTTGCGTAATCGACTCCCGAATCCAGGTTTTGGTTGCGATGACCATGCCTTTCCCCTTTTCGTTAGGTTTTCTCTGAGCGTTTCCTTTCCCTCCTCTAGGATAAATAACGTACGGTGGCGACTCTTTTGTTTTGCCGGTGCCGATTTTCGCAGTAGCGACATAGGTTAGGATCCTCAAATCCCTTTGGTTGTGCTACATACACTTCCTCACTTAGATATCCATTCAGGAAAGCACTTTTCACATCCATCTGGAAGAGTTTAAATTTCAGGATGCAGGCAATGCCTAACATCAGCCTGATAGACTCAAGTCTTGCAATTGGTGCAAATGTTTCATCAAAATCAATCCCTTCTACTTGAGTGTATCCCTGTGCCACTAGCCTAGCTTTGTTTCTGACTATGATTCCGTCTTCATCTGACTTGTTCTTGTAGATCCATTTGGTTCCAATGATATTGGTTCCTTCAGGTCTTGGCACAAGTTCTCATACTTCATTCCTTTTAAACTGTTCCAGTTCATCTTGCATGGCTTTGATCCAGTATTCATCAGAGAGAGCTTCCTTTACATTCTTGGGTTCAACCTTGGACACAAAACAAGAATTTGAGATGACATCTCTTGCTCTAGTCCTTACTCCATTGTTGAGGTCTCCAATGATCAGGTCTTTGGGATGATCTTTCAGAAGTCTAATAGATGGTTATTTGGTGACTGTATCTGGTTCAGTACCTGGATTTTCATCTTGGGTGTATTCAGTCTCCTTAGATGGAGTCTCAAGCAATGTCCTAACATCCTCAATGACATTGATTTCATCAATCTGATCATCAATGATGACATTTATGGATTCCATTAACACTTTTGTTATGGAGTTATATACTCTGTAAGCTCTGCTGTTAGTAGAATAACCCAAGAATATTCCTTCATCACTTTTGGGATCCACTTTCCTTCTTTGTTCTCTATCTGCCAAGATGTAGCATTTGCTTCCAAACACATGGAAATACTTCACAATTGGTTTTCTTCCTTTCCATAATTCATACAGAGTGGAGGATGTTCCCTTTCTCAATGTAACCCTGTTGTGAACATAGCATGATGTATTCATAGCTTCAGCCCAGAAGTGCATAGGAAGCTTCTTTGCATGGATCATGGCTCTAGAAGATTCTTGAATGGTTCTCTTTTTTCTTTCTACTACTCCATTTTGTTGAGGGGTGATGGGAGAGGAAAATCCATGGCTTATGCCTTACGCTGCACAGAATTCAGCAAACTAGGAGTTTTCAAACTCCTTTCCATGATCACTTCTGATCCTGATGACAACACTTTCCTTTTCTCTTTGGAGTTTGATGCACAGTTCTTTGATGACTTCAAATACATCAGACTTCTCTCTGATGAAGCTTATCCAGGTGAATATGGAGCAATCATCAACCATCACATATGCATATCTTTTTCCACCAAGGCTTTCTATTTGCATTAGTCCCATCAGATCCATGTCCAATAGTTTCAGAGCTCTAGAGGTTGTAAGATGTCCAACCCTTGGATGAGATGTCTTGGTTTGTTTGCCCACTTGGCATTCCCCACAAAATTTTCCCTCATCAATAGTTAGTTTAGGTATCCCTCTCACAGCCTCCCTAGATATGATCTTCTTCATTCCCCTTAGATAAAGTTGTCCAAGTTTTTGATGCCACAATTTCACTTCCTTTTCCTCTCTTGCCATAGAGAAAATTGTAGATTTACTAGTGTCCTTAGGTTCCCACAGATAACAGTTGTCCTTGGATCTAAGTCCCTTCATAACTTCTTTATTTTCTTTATTTGTGACCACACGTTCTTCTTTGGAGAACTTCACACTTAGTCCTTGATCACAGAGCTGGTTGATGCTGATCAAGTTGATAGTTAGCCCTTTTACCAACAGTACATTGTCCAGGGTAGGAACTCCAGGACATTCCAGTTTTCCAACACCTTTGATTTCTCCTTTTGCTCCATCACCAAATGTCACATAACAGGTAGAATATGGTTTGATGTCTACTAACAGATTCTTTATGCCAGTCATATGCTTAGAGCAGCCACTATCAAAATACCAGTCTTCTTTGGATGATACTCTTAGAGAGGTGTGAGCTATTTGTGCCACAGTCTTGGCAACCCATTTTCTTTCCTTGCAAGAAAACTTCCTCTTGAGTTTGGCATGATGATGCCTCTTGCTTTGCATATCTTGTCTAGTTTTTCCTTGACTAGGGAATCCACGCAGCCAGAAGCACACAACTTTAATATGCCCAAGTTTTCCATAGTGGTAGCATCTATGTCTTTGGAATTGCCTCTTGACTTGATTCCAATTCCTGTATGGAGGATGTTGTGACTTCGGCTGTGACATCCATTTTAGCTTTTGACTCTCAAGCTGCAACGTATTGAGTTTCAAGATAGGATTTTGTTTCTCAACAAATCCCAGACCAGACCTATTTCCAGAAGTCTGACCACTTTGAAGAATCTCCTCTAGAGAGTCTGTCCCAGAGTTGAGCATCCTTATGGACTTAGCCATTTTGTCCTTCTCACATTTCAAGTCATTTATCTCACCTCTTAGTGTGTTTATTGTGGCTAGGTGTTCTTTCTGTTCAGCTTCTAACCCCTTGATGATTTCCTTCTGAAGCTCTCCTTGTTGGTACAGTTCTACGCTTCTGATGTGAAGCTTTTGATATGAAGTTGTAGGGTCCTTAAAAGTCAATTCCTCTTCACTTGAATCATCATCAGATATGCATACACTGTCGGAAGCAGTGACATGTTTAGCTGTTTCTTCTTCTAATTCACTGTCAGAGTCAGTCCATGTGACAGTCAGACTACTGCCCTTCTTTTTGAGGTATGTTGGACATTCCTTTCTAATGTGTCCATATCCTTCACACTCATGACACTGTGCACCTCTGCTTTGGTTGCTTCTATCTTCAGATTTCTCTTTGTCCGCAATCATGCTTTTGGAATAAGTCTTAGCACCTATCCTTTTGGCCAGTTTGTTGAACTATTTTCCAAGCAGGGCTATAGCTTCTAACAGATTTTCCTCTTTCTCATCATCTAAATCATCAGCACTGTTTGATACAAGAGCTATACTTTTTCTCTTTTTCTCCACATCTTGATCACACATTCCCATCTCAAAGGTTTGGAGTGAACCAATAAGTTCATCCACCTTCATGTGACATATGTCTTGAGCTTCTTCAATAGCTATCACTTTCATAGCAAACCTTTTAGGTAGTGACCTCAGAATCTTTCTTACAAGTTTCTCATCAGTCATCTTTTCTCCCAAAGCTCCTGAGGTGTTGGCTAGTTCAAGAACATTCATATAGAACTCATGAATGGTCTCATCTTCATTCATTCTTAGACTTTCAAATTTTGTGGTCAGCATTTTAAGTCTAGACATTTGACCTTGGAAGTTCCCTCATGAGTGGTTTTGAGAGTATCCCAAACATCCTTTGCTAGTTCACAGTGGTGTACCAACCTGAAGATGTTCTTATCTATGCCATTGAAGAGAGCATTCAAGGCTTTAGAGTTTCCAAGAGCCAATGCTTCTTGCTCTTTGGTCCATTCATCTTTAGGAATTTGCACAGATACTCCATCCTTGTCAGTCTTTACAGGATGTTCCCAACCAGAGTTTGCAGCTTTCCAAGCCTTGCTGTCTAAGGACCTTAGGAATGCAATCATCTTATGCTTCCAATAGTCATAGTTAGATCCATCCAGAATTGGATGTCTATTTGTGAATCCTATATCTTTATCCATATCACCAGAATTTTGTATCCCTAGATCTCACCCAGATTAAACAGGCAGGGTGCCTGCTCTGATGCCAATTAAAAATTATGACAGGCACACGATGGATGTTATTGCCAAGGTTATAACATCCACTATGACATTGACTACTGCACTAACTATTTATACTGTAAATGAAAGCAATAAATAACACAACAATTGTTCACCCAGTTCAGCGTCAACAACACTTACATCTGGGGGCTACAAAGCCAGGGAGGAATTTCACTATAAGCAGAATTAATTCAAAGTCAAACCACCCGTTTTCACTTCTCACTTAATCTCTACCCAATGACACTTCAACCTAGAGACACTCTAGACCTGAGTATACCCACTCACTCCCCCTCAATCACACAACAATGATATTAAACAATTACACAAATTTCATATGAAGAGACACTTCATACAATCCTTGATCTTGCTTCACAGCTTTTGATCAAGGAACTCACACATTCTTGCTTCATAGTTTTGAGTGAGACACAACCTAGAATCTACCTAAGCAAAGCAATTATCAAACAGACAATTACTTGGATTACAAGTATTCCTAAACAGACTTTTACTCGTGAAGACTAGCCTTCTTCACTTAGTAGGACTCTCTGTTTTGCACTCTCTATTCTTCTGTCAAGAGCTACTTTTCTGAGTTGCTTCTTCTGATATTTATAGCAGCTGCAGTCCTTTGGGCCTTGGTGCATAAATTAGGTTTTATCCATAATAAAACCTCTCTTTAAAATTCTACACGTTTGCCACTTTAATCAAGTCCATGTTAGATCCCCTAGGGCTTCTAAAATTTCTCCTGCATTCCAACTTGAGCTTCTGGTTTGTTTCCTGAGTTCTAGCTACCAGAATAAAAAACCTGTGCTTGATGTCACATGACCTATTTCATAACATTGAGTGTGACATCCAGCTTAACTTATAGTTAGCAGTTAAAACTCATCCTGCATAGTCCATTTAATGAATGTAGAAACATCTAACATGACATTCGTACATGCACTAATATTATGCCACAAAATGCAGCCAATCAAGAGCACTTACAAACTCTCATGCATGTGTTAAGTCTTTTATAGCCTGAGATATATGGTTCGTTATACGTGTCGCTACTGCGAAAATTGGCGCCGACTGACAGAAGAGTCGCCACCGTGCGTTATTTATCCCAACGGAGGGAAAGGAAACGCTCAAAGTAAACCTCACAAAAAACGGGAAAAGGTATGGTCATCGCAACCAAAACCTGGGTTCGGGAGTCGGTTACGCAAGGGGAAGGTATTAGCACCCCTCACGTCCGTCGTACTCGACGGGATCCACGCTTGCTTGGGTTGTCTAAAGGATGCAAAACAATCTATCTACGGCTGCTAAATCTAAACGGAAGGGAATTGACACGATAGAGCGTTGCACTCTATGCCTACGTATTCTCAAGCGAGAAAGTCAGAGTCAACGTAGTTCGGGACTACAGGGAAAATTGGCTCGCCAAGACTTCGCGTCTTGTGCCTACGTACTTCCACACTGCATGGAAGATCAGAGCTTTACGTAGTTCAGGCTAACTACGGCTAAACAGGGTATTCTCACACAGCAGTGAGAAATCAAACTGGTTTCAAAGGTACGGGAACCTACGGGCAAAACTACGGTCTGGTCTCAAATGCACTCAGGCAAGAGAGAAAAAGGGTAACATCAGTCGTCAGCGGGAAAGTCTCGATCGCACAGCAGCGAGAGAACAAAAAGTCAGTTGTTAGTGTGCTCGCTAGGATATCGCATCCTATGCCTACATATTCTCGTCTGGTACGAGAAATCAGAGCAGCTGTAGTTCGGCTACTTCGGGACCACAACTCAAATCTCGTTTTATTAACATTCTGAAAAATGATTACAATGATTGAATACTGAAAAATAATCTCCTAGGAAACACTATCCTATCCTATCCATCTATAATGGAAAAAATCGAATGAAAAAGAGTCCCCTAACAAGTGGACATTCTAAACTACCTCTAAAAAGGTAAAATATACTCCTATGAAGAAATACCCTCTAAAAAAATATTACATCTAATATTTTTTCTCTTTTCCCTAACATTTCATTTTTCGTTTTTTCAAATATATTCTTTTTCCTCAAAATATTTTTTCCATATTTTTCTATGTATTTCTCTCCATATTTTCCTTTTTTTTTAAATATTTTTCTCAATTTCTTTTCTTTTTCTTTTTTAATATTTTTTCACAATATTTTCTCAATAAGTTCTTGACCGTTGAATGACCTCTATGAAGATCACGACGAACGCATCTGAATCCTGATGATTATTGAATGGAGTTCTGGCAAACGACGATTGAAGATCTGGAAGATCTACTGATGAAGTTCTGGAGATTGCATGTTCTTGTTGTTGAACAATGAGGAACAGTGACGAACGGGATGATGATTCTGATGATGAATCGCTGGGAAACTGGATTGATGATTTTCTGGAATTTGGATGATGAAGGTTGATCTTGTAACCGGAGAGGAAGAAGATTTCTGGAAAAAAAGACTGGTGAAGGTTGAACTGGTGATTCTGGTGACTTGAGGGTTTTCCGGTGGTCATGAAGGTGGAGGTACGATCGGAGAAGATGGATGAGGATCGGAGGAGATGAAGGAAGAAGACGAATTCTGGTGATTTCTGGGTTTGAGATGATGAAGATTAGAGGAGGAAGATGAATGTTGATCGGGAACTGGAATTTTTCTGGGTTTGTTGGAGGTTTTCCGGTGAAATGCACGGTGGTCGTCGGCCATGCATGCCGGCCGGGGAAGGAGGACGGTGAGGACCGGCGGTGTGTGCGCGTGGCACGCATGCAAGGGGTGAGTTAATGCATGCAGGACGCGTGTCCTGGGGGCGTGGCAGAGAGAGAGGATCTGTGAGT
Organism: Lathyrus sativus; assembly: GCA_963859935.3. NCBI lineage: Eukaryota > Viridiplantae > Streptophyta > Magnoliopsida > Fabales > Fabaceae > Lathyrus > Lathyrus sativus. Next base: position 541,691,697 of record OZ012738.1, on the reverse strand, counting down.
GTGGCGTGAGGGAATGAAGAAACGTGGGGTCCCCCCCTTTGGCAACACGTGGCTACGAAGCTTATATAGGACTTTGGTCTTTGCTGAATTCTGGACAATTCTAGAAGATTCTGGACCTAGACCTGGACAAAACTGGGTCTTGCTGAACGAATTTGGATATAATGAGCCCCAAAATGCTAAAAAAAAACTCTAACATCTGAATTGAAAATAAAATAACAAAAAAAGATTAAAACTGATTGATTAACACTAATTAACTAAGCCCCTGGTAACCTAATTAAATCTGAAATCTAGAAAATTCTATAAGCAAAATGAAATCAATTAAATTTTAGATTAAAATCTATACCAATTTCTATAAAAGAAAAATCTATTAATCCATTTTATACTATCTATTAAATTCTAAAAAAACATTAATTCCATTAAACTTCTAAAAAAAACAATTGTATTATTTCTATATTAAAATAAAATCTATATCATTTATATAAAAGAAAAGCTATTAAAAGAAAATCTATATTATTCTATTAAGAAAATGAGAAAAAAAATCTATTTAATATCTAATATTCTAAAATGGATTAAAACTATTAAAAATATTAAAAAACCTATTAATATTTTATATTAATCTAAAAATGATTTAAAAGCTATATAAAAAAAATCTAAAAAAAGCTAATAAATTCTAGAAGAAACACGATAATTCCCGAAGGAGCACCGAACGACAAATAACACCGCGAGAGCGCATCAAAATAGCCGGTAAAAATAAACGGGCACCGAAATATCCCAAAAATACGATTCTATCTATCTAGACTGATTAAAAAACCTGAGACGCGAGACGAGAGTTGTGATCCCGATAAAATCCAAACAAATGAAAGATGCACTGTATGCGATATGCAGATGCGAATGCGGTCATGCGTCGAAACATCGAGCCAGATACGGGACCCGGTTGATCAAATTTTAGGGTGCAACAGCTGCCCCTATTCAAACGGCTTGGACCTGAATGGTTGAAGAGCGCTCAGCCTTCGAACATTCAAGGTAGATGACGGTTGAATACAAATGAAACCCTGAAATTTGCCAACCGCAAAAATAAACTGCGAAGCTGCTTGAGGAATAGCCTCCAATAAACTGAAGTTTGGTTGTCACGGCAACAACTTGTCAATTTTCTGATAAATTTTTCTTCTCCTTTGCAACACCAATCACCTGTGTGACGCCACAGATACTGATTCTTCGGAATAATGCTTCAGAAAAGCAAACACCTTCCCATCTGTCATGGTATTTTTTCTGTCGACTCATGGTTCACGGCGAACCTGAGGAAACTCTCCTGGGGAATTCTGAATTGAACTGCCTGGCACCTATTTCGACGAAGGCGGCAGTTTCAGAAGTTTGATATATGTCAATCTCTGTTGTTGTTTTTTTCCGATGCTGACGTAACAACCAAATGAAGAATCACTCTGCTGGGGGAGAAGAGAAGCTTAACCAAACAACTCTGCAAAGGAACAAATTCGAAATCCAATAAGGTAACCAACCTGGTCCATGTTTCGACATGCGTATGCTTGAAATGATGCAATGTCGTATATGACATGAATATGCTATGCGTTCTGCTTGAAAATGCGATGCCCATACGGCATGGAAATGTTATATGCTTGTATAAATGCTATGACGATATATGCTAATGCAGGCTCGAGCTGCCAGAGAACACCAGGTCTGAAAACCACTGAGCAAAATAAATGCCGAAGGTAGATGTCAACTCCACTAGGGATGAACCGAAGTCAAGGAACCATCCCAGCAAAATAAATGCTAGAAAAGGGAAACCAAATCCGCTGGGGATAACAGTCCTGCTGGAGAAATGGAAAAGGCAACCCTGCTTGGCGACTTCACTGGGGAAAGAAAAGACAACTCTGCTTGGCGATGCTCTCTTCAAACCATTGGCAACTGATTGTGCTCTGCGGGGATTGACCCACACTGGGATTGATTGCACGCAGCACACTGCTGGAAATGCCCCTACTATCAAGGATATCAATCTCTTGATCTGCTGAGGATTACTTTTGATCCTACTCTGATGTGGGGTAAAATACAATCTCGACTCTTCTGGGGATAATACGCAACGTTCATCTGCTGAAGAGTAGCAATTCTGATCTAACAACATCCACGAGGAATTCAAGCATTAATCGGAGCACTGATATCCGTCGAGCTTCGTATCAGGGAACCTGACAACATGTGAGTCATTGGGAGTTACTGCGTCAGATACCTTCAGGTTTTTTTGTTTTTCTGGTTTAGGATAGACATGGACTATGTACAAAGTGGAAGATAGGGAAATACTAGACGAGAACTAGCATTCAAGGATAGACTACCAGACGAGAACTGATAGCAAAATTGATCGAAAATTGATTTTTTGGACGTCAGACGGGGCTGACCGGATAACAGACTGAGGCATAGACAACCAGACGAGAACTGATTGAAAGCTGACGTACACCCGACGAGAACTGGTATAACACATAGGTTAAAACACACGTTGGTCAGACGAGAACGGATTACGCGACGACACGTACCAGACGAGAACTGATACAACACTTGAAGAAACGATGACCAGACGAGAACTGGTTACAATAAACTACACCAGACGGGAACTGATGCTTACAATAAACTACACCGGACGGGAACTGATGCTTACGATAAACTACACCAGACGGGAACTGATGCTTACGGAAGGGTGGGCCAGACGAGAACTGGTTACCGGTTTTCCAGGCGAGAACTGGACTTTGGAAACGACTGGTTACTGACACGCAACAGGTTTGAGCTGTAGGATAATGATCCAATGACAGCAAGGCCTTCTTATTTGGAAGATTCAAGTTTGATAAGGGTAATGACATGATTCCCCGATACTCAACTCCGGCTGGGGATAAACAAACTGGCTTGCACAACTTGCCCCAGTACACTCAGCTGGGGATAAAAAGACTGGTTTGAACAACTTGCCCCAGTCTAATTCAACTTGCCCCAATCTAACTCTTGAGAGTATTTTCTCTGAACAGCTTACCACGAGACGACCTCGAGATTACTTGCCCCGGTATCTGTACGACAACAGAGTTCAATCTCCATTAGACCCCTATCAACCCAGTTGGCTTCAACACTCTCTGCGATGACTTGCCCCTGAATGAGCGTTCTAGCGACTTAACCTGATCCGATTATCCACCTGAAGTATCTGTTTTCAAATCTCCACGCTCTACATAACTGCCCCTGATTAGGTCTCGAGAAGATTCATTTCTGATTAACTGCTTCTCGAACAGACTGCCCCTGATCAACTGAAGCTTCGGGACTTGTCCTCAGACTAACTGATTCCGAACTCACTGGAAGTCAATGCCCCTGATTCACTGGGTCTTCACAACATACACCATTCTGGTTCAGACTGCTGAATTACTCAGTCCTGCTCGATGATTCCCTGGTGGAATTTCTTTCATGCCAACTACTAACCTGCAATTAAAAATCGTCTGTCCACGAATGGTAATCTTAATGCAGTGTTCATGCAGATTTTGAAAAATTTTTGAGTTGTCACTCATTTACATGCATGATTATGAGTGACAAAGTTCAAACGTAGTGCTTACGTGGTCGGTGAAAAATACAACAAGGATGTGACTAGCAAGTCAAGAAGAAGTCAGGTTACTCAACCTTATCGTAATGCGCTTCAGAATAACCCTACCTCAATTAGGTCTTTTAAGGGTTGTATCGTGGTCGGGTTCACGGTTTGTGAAACAAAGATATTTGGCTCAAATTTGATTTGTACCCACCCCTTCTACGTGATGTTCTCCGATCCTAAAGTTCAGTTAACCTGGCACAAGCGCTCGCCTCTTCGAAAGGTATGTTGAATGGTAAGAACCACAGTTAAGGAATCCACAACGTTTTTCCGGAGTGACAGCTACTCCTTTTCTTTTTCGGTGTCTGTGTACACGACTTTGTGATTTGCTGGGGAAAAATTTTTTATCCCTTCTTTTTCATTCTTTTGATTCCCTAATTTTTGCCTGGACTGACTCCTTTTGAGTTCTTTTCAATTTTTCTTTTTGAAGTCCAGCGGGATGCCCTGATTTTTGCCTAAATATTAGCTTTCTAGCTTTTTCTTTCTTTTTACTCAGCGGGCTTTCTTTCTTCTTTTCTTTTGGAACAAAGTCGTGTGACACTGGTTGTCTTGATTGCTCCGAAAGGATTGTAACTGTCTCACTCTTGATTGGTAAGGTTTGACCTCTTGAGAGGTGTAAACTGATATTGGTCCTCGAAAGACAACACTCCTCTGTAAGACTTGAACGCTCGGTCAAGCTAACTGACAACTACCCTGCCCCGGGTTAAAATGTGAGGGTTTAAAAAGTCCGAAAAAACTTCTACTTCCTGGCTCGAAGTGGTTAACAAGGGACTAATTCCTTATATCTCCAGTGTTTGGGGATTTGAAACAATGCCTTGTACGTCATCGGTAAGGTCTTATTTGAAAGCATACGATCATCGGTTTTGAGTTTAGTTTCGTCATTCTCCCTCCAATATTTGCTAGTCACAGTGATAAAGTGGAGTGAATAAAATGCAAGTGTCAGTGCAATGCAGTAAATGAGCGACAGCGACATGATTAATTCAGAAAAATGCATAGTCACTTTATTATTATCACCATTCGAAACATACAATGTTTAAAAGCAGGTAGTAACTAACAGAAAAGAAACTACAAATGCAAATGATATACAGTCTGAGGACTGTCAATGCTGAGGCGCCTGCCTGTCTGTCTGAATCACTGACTTTTGCTGGGGAATACTTTCTGAATCTACGAGCTTAGACAGCTGAGCGGTTGGGATGAACAAACAGAAACCCTTCTCGAAAGGAAATGCGATCTTGGTCGATCAACTGCTGTACTTTCGCCTGAAATGCTTTGCAATCTTCCGTCGAATGCCCCGGAGATCCACCATGATAACCACACTGAACGTGGGGATTGTACCCAGGAGGGTAAGGCTATGGAACTGGCTTAAGAGCTTTAGGTTCCACCAAAGAACTCTGGATCAAAGATGGTAGCAGATGGCTATACGGCATAGGCACTGGATGAGAAAGAGCTTTCCTTCGTTCCAAATTGCTACGAGGTCTGTTCTGGTTCTGCCGCTGATTCTGATAACCTCGGCCACGAGTTCGCTGATTTGCAATGGAAGCGATATAAGATTCCTGATATGGTGCCCCTGGCACGGCTGTCTGTTCAGTGTAACAAGCCACAGGAGGTACTGATCTCTGATAAGATGATGAACCAACAAAATTCACTGATTCGCTTCGAGGATATTCAACCTTCGGCATGACTGCGTTGATCACAACTTCTTCTTTACTCTGATAGTCACATGGGTATTCAGTTTCACCAGCTTGATCGTTTGAAGTAATCTGAATTTTCCCGATTCTTATGGCATACTCAAGGCGTTCTCCTAATGCTACCACATCAGAGAAACTTGACAGAAGTCCGAGCAATCTTTCGAAGTACGGATCTTGTAGGGAATCTACAAACATGCTCGTCAGCTCTTGGTCTAACAGCGGTGGATGCACTCTAGCAGCAAATTCTCTCCATCTATGAGCATACTTCCTGATAGGTTCATTATTCTCTTGAGACAGCTCTTGCAACTGCATGCGATAAGGAGCAATGTCTAGGTTATAATCGTACTGCTTCAGAAAAGCTCTGGCTAAATCCATCCATTACTGAATCTGATTTCTCTCTAACTGCATATACCACCTCAAAGATGCCCCAGTCAGACTATCTTGAAAGCAATGGATCATCAACTTGTCATCTCGCACAAACGCAGTCATTCTTCGACAGAACATCATCAAATGCAGCTTCGGACAGCTATCTCCCGTGTACTTCTCAAATTTCGGCACTTTGAACTTATAAGGCAACACCAGGTCAGGAACCAAACACATGTCTACAGCATCTAGGTTAACAGCATCTTTGACTTTCAAAGCTTTCATTCCTTCTTCCAACGCTCGGAGTCTCCTATCCTTTTCAAGAGCTCTTGGATCTACTATCCCGGCCATTGGAATATCTCTTCGGTAATTCATCCCAGGGAAAACAACACCTTGATTATTAACAGGAGGACGTTCATTTCGGGCAACAAACTGCTCATGTCGATCTCGGTTCTCACCAGAAGGTTGTACAACTTGGTCTGCAGTAACGTTGTTCGCTTGCGGGAAGTCTTCCATAGAATCATACAGAGGGTTGGACGCCATAGTGAACCCTGTCAAGGTGTTAGGAGACTGGAAATTGCCTTCAGACATAGCTACCAATAGTCTTCAGCTGACTTCAATGCTTGATTCTGCTCAAATCTACTCAAACCCTAGATCGGTCTTCTGACAATCCACAGCTGCTCAATCCAAACTCTGGGTAATCACCTTCAGGAAACAAAGGCTGGATCAGAACTCTGGCTAACTGGAGGATGATATGCAATATGATGCAACACTGATATGAACATGATATGCAAGATGCAGCAAACAACAGGACCACAACCCCCACACAAATCTGAATACTGCTGCGCTGCTGACGGAGAACGGTCGCTCTGAAGAGAAGACCAAAATAACGGGTAGGTTGGAAGTCAAGTTTCCTGCAAAAAAAAACCCCCACTCACAGGTATGGACCTATATCTGACAAGGTACGGCATCCTATGCGGTCGTTAGCGTCACAGACTTTCAAGACTGACGATACGATTCCCAGAGGGAGTGGCATCATCAAGTCTTGAAGAGGCCTCACTTAGCTAACTTCCAAATGATCGGTTCTCAGAGTCGACAATCCAACTAACCAGCAACCCGAGCCACCCAAAGGGTGGGACAAGAGGCCAACCAGAAGAACCTCGTCTGAGCGTAGATTTCGCGGGACACTAATACAAGCAAAGCCGGTAGGCGCCCACTAATCTCTACTCTAAGTCTAAGGTGCACTCAAGCCCAGGTCCGGCTTATCTCTCAATCATAGAACACCCGTAACACCCCAACAGCAACAGATAATATCGATAAATAGGCCCCAATAGACAAGCAAACAAGCGCTAGGATTGACTCTCTCTTAGGGGACGTTGGATCCCACTTGCATGAGGACTATCGCAGTCCTCAGCAGCCAGGGGACGTTGGATCCCCAGCAGACTCGTATAGGGAACCATCACAGTCCCCAGCAGAGTCGCCAGCTGCTGGGGATTGCCCCAAACATCCAGGAAAAAACCTCAGGCGAAGGGAACCGTTGGAGTCCCCAGCAGAGTCGCCAGCTGTCGCTACTGCGAAAATCGGCGCCGGCTGACAGAAGAGTCGCCACCGTGCGTTATTTATCCCAACGGAAGGAAAGGAAACGCTCGAAGTAAACCTCGCAAAAAACGGGAAAAGGTATGGTCATCGCAACCAAAACCTGGGTTCGGGAGTCGGTTACGCAAGGGGAAGGTATTAGCACCCCTCACGTCCGTCGTACTCGACGGGATCCACGCTTGCTTGGGTTGTCTAAAGGATGCAAAACAATCTATCTACGGCTGCTAAATCTAAACGGAAGGGAATTGACTCGATAGAGCGTCGCACTCTATGCCTACGTATTCTCAAGCGAGAAAGTCAGAGTCAACGTAGTTCGGGACTACAGGGAAAATTGGCTCGCCAAGACTTCGAGTCTTGTGCCTACGTACTTCCACACTGCATGGAAGATCAGAGCTTTACGTAGTTCAGGATAACTACGGCTAAACAGGGTATTCTCACACAGCAGTGAGAAATCAAACTGGTTTCAAAGGTACGGGAACCTACGGGCAAAACTACGGTCTGGTCTCAAATGCACTCGGGCAAGAGAGAAAAAGGGTAACATCATTCGTCAGCGGGAAAGTCTCGATCGCACAGCAGCGAGAGAACAAAAAGTCAGTTGTTAGTGTGCTTGCTAGGATATCGCATCCTATGCCTACATATTCTCGTCTGGTACGAGAAATCAGAGCAGCTGTAGTTCGGCTACTTCGGGACCACAGCTCAAATCTCGTTTTATTAACATTCTGAAAAATGATTACAATGATTGAATACTGAAAAATAATCTCCTAGGAAACACTATCCTATCCTATCCATCTATAATGGAAAAAATCGAATGAAAAAGAGTCCCCTAACAAGTGTACATTCTAAACTACCTCTAAAAAGGTAAAATATACTCCTATGAAGAAATACCCTCTAAAAAAATATTACATCTAATATTTTTTCTCTTTTCCCTAACATTTCTTTTTTCGTTTTTTCAAATATATTCTTTTTCCTCAAAATATTTTTTCCATATTTTTCTATGTATTTCTCCATATTTTCCTTTTTTTTTAAATATTTTTCTCAATTTCTTTTCTTTTTCTTTTTTAATATTTTTTCACAATATTTTCTCTCCTTTTTCTTTTTTCAAATTTTTTTTTTCAATATTTCTTTTTCTACTATTTTTTTCAATATCCTTTTCTCTTTTTCTTTTTCTAAACAAAGAAAATAAGAAAATAAAACAAAAATACAATGGGGGGTTAGCAGTTACAAAAGGGGTGTGCTAAGCAGAAAAAATGGAATAAAACAAAGGCCCAGCCCAGCCCACACTGCACACACGCAGGAGGGGGGAGGGTATGAGGAAAAGCGCAGGTGTGTTGCCAAAAACACTCGTTGGGCTCAGGCCCAGAGTTCATCCAGAAAAAAAACAAACAAAATACCCAGAGGGGGGGTGTTGAACTAAAACGGAGGTGTTGGATCCAAAAAAACCGATTGGGCCTGGCCCAACCCTCACACGGACCACCTCCCTTCTTTCTCCATTCACTCTGAAACCCTAAGGGATCTTCTTCTTCCTCCTTCTCTCACGGCGCCGCCGTTTCCTCCTTCGTCCTCCCTGAAACCCTCATCCTCGCCTCCTCACTTTTCAATCAATCTTCTTCTTCTCACCAAATCGCTCAACATCAAATCAAACGCGCTCTGCACCTTGTAATCCCCAACGACCTAACAACACCACAATCAATACAAACTAAATCCATGGCTTGATGATCTCAGAGGGGCTTTTTGAAGATGCTATTGAAGATCTTGGATTTGTGAACGTTGCGATGTTCGATAAGTTCTGATCTGGAGATGATGATCTGAAGGATCTTTGAACTCTTACGAAGAACACGAGGCTCTCGAAGGTAATACGGAGGCATCTGGAATGTTCTTGAAGTTGATTTGTTCGTTGAAGATTCATCGAAGTTCTTGACCGTTGAATGACCTCTATGAAGATCACGACGAACTCTTCTGAATCTTGATGATTGTTGAATGGAGTTCTGGCAAACGACGATTGAAGATCTGGAAGATCTACTGATGAAGTTCTGGAGATTGCATGTTCTTGTTGTTGAACAATGAGGAACAGTGACGAACGGGATGATGATTCTGATGATGAATCGCTGGGAAACTGGATTGATGATTTTCTGGAATTTGGATGATGAAGGTTGATCTTGTAACCGGAGAGGAAGAAGATTTCTGGAAAAAAAAGACTGGTGAAGGTTGAACTGGTGATTCTGGTGACTTGAGGGTTTTCCGGTGGTCATGAAGGTGGAGGTACGATCGGAGAAGATGGATGAGGATCGGAGGAGATGAAGGAAGAAGACGGATTCTGGTGATTTATGGGTTTGAGATGATAAAGATTAGAGGAGGAAGATGAATGTTGATCGGGAACTGGAATTTTTCTGGGTTTGTTGGAGGTTTTCCGGTGAAATGCACGGTGGTCGCCGGCCATGCATGCCGGCCGGGGAAGGAGGACGGTGAGGACCGGCGGTGTGTGCGCGTGGCACGCATGCAAGGGGTGAGTTAATGCATGCAGGACGCGTGTCCTGGGGGCGTGGCAGAGAGAGAGGATCTGTGAGTGTGGCGTGAGGGAATGAAGAAACGTGGGGTCCCCCCCTTTGGCAACACGTGGCTACGAAGCTTATATAGGACTTTGGACTTTGCTGAATTCTGGACAATTCTAGAAGATTCTGGACCTAGACCTGGACAAAACTGGGCCTTGCTGAACGAATTTGGATATAATGAGGCCCAAAATGCTAAAAAAAAACTCTAACATCTGAATTGAAAATAAAATAACAAAAAAAGATTAAAACTGATTGATTAACACTAATTAACTAAGACCCATTTAACCTAATTAAATCTGAAATCTAGAAAATTCTATAAGCAAAATGAAATCAATTAAATTTTAGATTAAAATCTATACCAATTTCTATAAAAGAAAAATCTATTAATCCATTTTATACTATCTATTAAATTCTAAAAAAACATTAATTCAATTAAACTTCTAAAAAAAACAATTGTATTATTTCTATATTAAAATAAAATCTATATCATTTATATAAAAGAAAAGCTATTAAAAGAAAATCTATACTATTATATTAAGAAAATGAGAAAAAAATCTATTTAATATCTAATATTCTAAAATGGATTAAAACTATTAAAAATATTACAAAACCTATTAATATTCTATATTAATCTAAAAATGATTAAAAAGCTATATAAAAGAAAATCTAAAAAAAGCTAATAAATTCTAGAAGAAACACGATAATTCCCGAAGGAGCACCGAACGACAAATAACACCGCGAGAGCGCATCAAAATAGCCGGTAAAAATAAACGGGCACCGAAATATCCCAAAAATACGATTCTATCTATCTAGACTGATTAAAAAACCTGAGACGCGAGACGAGAGCTGTGATCCCGATAAAATCCAAACAAATGAAAGATGCACTGTATGCGATATGCAGATGCGAATGCGGTCATGCGTCGAAACATCGAGCCAGATACGGGACCCGGTTGGTCAAATTTTAGGGTGCAACAATATGCTTGTAAGAAAATCACAATATATAATAAAAATTGACTCAAGTAAGGCCTTACAAGAAGCACGAAATCTTTTCATTAAGCACTTTTAGAGTATCATTAAAAAACTAGACATGAGCAGAACATAACAAACATTACTATGAACTTAATAAACTAAATCATTCTTTGATAGTACTTATGGTGAGAAAAACACAAAAAAAAGGGGGAATTGAATTCAGTTTGCTTTTATTTCTTTTTAAACTCTTAAGTCATGTTCTAAACACAAGGTTATAGAATATGATTTAGTTAGAGATAGGCAGTGGATATGGTAAGCAAGAAAGAATAACAACACATAAAGTTATCTTGGTTCCTCTAAAAAATTGAGAGTAATCTAGTCCCCTTGTACTTACAATTTTCTCAAGCACACAAGCAAGAGACTTCGTTTTCTAAGACACACAAATACGATACTTCCATGCTCACACACATAAGTATGAGACTTTCTTTCTCAAGCACACAAGCTCAATACTTCCTTGCTCAAGCATACAAACTCAAGAATTCATTGCTCAAGCATACAAGCTCAAGACTTTCTTGCTCATACATAAAAGTTTGAGACTTCCTTGCTCAAGCACACAAGCTCAATACTTTCTTGTTCAAGAACACAAGATCAATACTTCCTTGCTCACACACACAAGTATGCGACTTCCTTGTTGATCAAACATACAAGCTTAAGACTTTCTTGCTCAAACATTTAGTAGTAGACTTCTAACAATATACCTAGCAGATAAATGACTGTTGGGTGAATACACTTGATATACAATCAGAGGTGTATAAATAATACAATGAAATAAGACTCTTTTAAGACTTAGGGATTTCTAGTATATTCAAGGATAAGATATCCAAAGTTTAGATTATGCAAAAACTTTGATAGAGTAGCTTCTCTTTAGTTGTCAATCGTTGTTTATTGGCATGTTCAACATGTATGCGTGTATCTCTTATGTTGTTGTATTGATCTTCAAGTCTTTTAATTCCTTAAATAATGAGGACAATATTGGTTGAAGATGCAACAATAGAATCCTTTGAGAAGCTTCAAAAGAGACTTTAGGAGATGTTGGAATGTTTCACTAAACTGGCGGGTTAGGTGAAACCTAGTTTCAAAAACCTTTGCTACAAAAACAATTAGCAGGTGTATCCTGGTAGACTCTGTGAAAACCTAGAGCTTAAGTCATTACTTTATAAAGTATGTTTAGAGGTGAACAGTTATCTAATGTCACATTGGTCCTTGCACTTTGACTAGATCAGGTTCTGATCACCAGAAGCAGAATTCTTCTAAGTCTACTCTTCAGAGTCTGATCTTTCAATGTTGGCCTCTTTGGAAGATGAATTCTTCAGAGTTAGCTCTTCAAATTCTAATATATCAAAATGTGATATTCACACTTCTCTTTGAATGTTCAGAGTTAGAACGAGTTGTCGTACCCTAAAATTTGACCTCCCATGTATGACCTTTTTTTTTCCTTTTTGCATCAGTAGGTCCACTTGCATTCATAGCATACGCATTGGCATTTTTATCTATATATTTATTGCAGGTATATCCAAATCTCTAGAGAACCTTGAAGTCATGATTAATTGTATACTAGAAAAATCATCAAAGCCTCAATACGGGCAACACAGAAGGATTTCTAAGTCTATCTATCAAAACATAGGATCGAAGCATGGAACCATGGTCAAATCACCTCAGTCCAAGCCAAAAAAAAGGATTTTTTATTGTGGTTACTGGTTACCCAAATCTCTGTAACCGGTTACATCCTCATAAACCAACTCAAAATGGCAAGTTTGGATGCTAGTAACTGGTTACCAGGATTAGGGTAACCGGTTACACCTGTTATTTTTGCTATTTTTCTATTGCCTCTCTACACTACAGTAACTTCTATTTCATTCCTTCCTCATAAATCATTCTAGCATCTTGTAGAAGGTTATAGACATTCCAAAATATCAACTATTTTTATCCACTACCTCATCATCATTAATGCTCATCATGCACCCTTATTTTCCCTCATTTCAGACCATTTGATCTTTAAGTTGCATTGGGATTCCCCAACTGAGTCAACTAATAACTAACTGAGTTAGATCCTAACTCAGTTAATTGGGCCTAAATAACTCCAAACCAAATGCCAAACCTCATTTGACTACCTCTATACCAATTTCCAAGCCTCCACTCACTCCAAGCCTATGGCCTATATAAGAAAACCCCTCACATTGATGAAAGGACCTTCCCTTTGATCCTGAATTTTTCACTATTCACTCTCATTTTGCTCTGAATTTTCACCCTTCATTCTCTGAATTTTCTGCAGCACTTTCTCTCAATCATCACATTCTTCTCTAAATCTCACAAAAGCCCATTCACCAATAAACCATAGAAAGCTTTACATTGAATCTTGCTATTCTTTGAGCTAAACCTTCGTTCATCTCCATTTCATCACTGGATTCTGCAGCAACAACAAAATTTACTTTTTTCAACCTTTGGAAGTTGATTATTTAAGTAATTTTAGTGAATGTTTGGATCCGAAGCAATTATCGCATTATTCTCGATTTTCTTATTACGTTTTGCTAAAGATATCTAGGTTTCCTAATTTTATAAGCTTCTCTTCATCACATTTCAATCACAACAATTACCAAGGTAAATCTCAGTCTTGTAGATTGGTGAATTTTGCTTAATTTACCGCTTTCGGTCGATTTTGCGATTTCACAATGTAGTGTTTAATTGATGTTTCACTGCATAATAATTACTTTACATGTTTGATTATGTTAGTTCTTCATTGCTATGAATTAACATGAATTTTTCATCTACTTCCATGTTATGTCTCACAGTTGTAACCGGTTACTGCATTTGGTGTAATCGATTACATCCCTTGCTTGCGCCCATAAATGTGACTTTGTTCATGGTGTAATCGGTTACACCATTTCTAGTAACCGGTTACACCTGATATTTTTTGACAAATTCTTGTTGTTTTGGGATTGTTTTGCATGCTTTTCTTGTATACTTTCCCACGCTTGCCTATATTGATGCCAATATTATTGTTTTAGGTAAGTACCTACTTGCAATAGTTTTTGCTTAATTAATTGCATGTTTTTACTTGATTATTTTGCAATTTTGCTACATGCTTGAAGAACTTTTTGCATATTTTTCCTTATGCATTAACATGAAAATGCTTAGAAATGCATGCTAGCTTGTTCTTGTTAAAGCTTTGCAATTCAAATTTATGCATTAGATTTGTTCTTTCATGAGAAAATTTAATTTTGTTTAACAATTATTTCCCACACTTGCTTTGATAATCTTTCAACTTGCTTGATAGATTATTGGCATCTTCTCCCCTATGATTAGTTAATCAGAACCTTATTTTGATTGATTAATTTCTTCCTCCCCTCTCTTTAGGATCTCTTTAGAAAAGGAATGAGAATGAAGAATTTCAATTCTGTCAATCTCAATTTTCGATATCAATTATGTCAATCTCAATTTCTGCACTACACTTTGGGTGCTAGAGAAGGAATGAGAATGAAGAATTTATACTCTCGTTCTGACTATTTTTGGTAGGGAACAAATGACCCTGAGCCTGGAGTAGTCACCTCTATCCCTATATTGTAGTGTCTCTTGAGTCAACCCTTGGTAATCAATCATTCCTGTCCCAGTTTTTCTCCCCCTTTGGATTAGAAACCTTCTCTTGGTTCAACACCCTTTCGTTGGTCAACCACTACCTGTCAGTTAAAAGATCAACTTCATTTGTTCTTTGGTTAACCACTGTCTGTCAGTTAAAAGACCAATTTTCCTCTTTCATGTTGGTTAATCACCTTTAGGTTAAAATACCCATTTCTTTGGTTAACCATCATCGCTCGATTAAAAGACAATTTTTCTTCTTCCCCTGCGAAGTCATAACCTTCTGTTGGTTTGAATCCCTTCTCTTTAATTAACCAGTGTTTATTAGTTAAAATATCTATTTTTGTTAGGTTAATCACCTTCTCTTGGTTAAAACACCCCCTCAGTTTAAAGACCAATTTTCCTCCCCAGTGGAGTCACACCCTTTAATTGGTTAGTCACTGCATGTCAGTTACGTAACCAATCTTCCTTTTCTTTGGTTAACCATTGTCCGTCAGTTAAGATACTGAATCCCAAGCGAGTCAAACACCTCCTTTTTGTTAAAATTCCCACTTTCCTTGATTAACCACTACCTGTAAGTTTAAATACCAACTCCCCTATTTCTTTTGTGTTAGCACCTTCTGTTGGTTCAACACCCTATTATTTGGTTAACCACTTCCTGTTAGTTAAAAGACTAAATACCTATTTTCCTCTTCCCCCAGTAGAGTCTCTTTTTCCTTGGTTAACCATTGTCTGTCAATTAAAAGACCGGATTATTATTTTCCCAAGAAAAACCAACTTTTTTCTTCTTGGGTTAACCACCGAGTCTCGGTTAAAACACCCTTGTTCTTATTTCCTTACTCCTATTTCTTGATTTCGACACACTTCCTTGTTTCCATATTATTTCCATAAATTATAGAGCTCTGATTTCCTCATTGCACTATGAGGATACGTAGACACAAGATTGCGAAATCTCTGTGAGCCACCTTCTGTCCTTTCTTTCTCTGGTTCCATGAACTACAGAGCTCTGAATTCCTCATTGCACTATGAGGATACGTAGGCACGAGGGCCCCAATCCTCCGTAAGTACTCTCTTTTTCCCTTTTCCTTTCCTCTTTCATAATTAACCTTTAGATATAACACCCATATAAGCCTAGAAGCATTCACAATGGTTCTCGTCGAGTACGACAGATGCATGGGGTGTGAGTATCTTCCCCTCAAATAACCGACTCTCTTACCTGTTTCTCTTTCCCTTGGGTTTTATCGATATTTTACCTTTCTTTTTGGAATAAATAAAGTTCGGTGGCGACTTTGTTGTACCGCCGAGCGCGCGATGCGCTCAAGTATATTCTCGTTAGCTTCACCGGTACTTGGATTTAACATGAATTTTAGTCTTTGATCCTGCACAGTTGAACAAACCTTAGTATACCCTATTAATTGTTATTAAATACTTTCTTATCATCTAAATCTAACGGATATGAGACAAACAAATATTGTTCCAACAATCTTCCCCTTTTTGATGATGACAAACATAAGTATTTAAGCATAATGGTTGATAATTTATTGAATTGTTGACTGCAGGGTCTAAGGTTTTATAAGCCCTCATGAGTTTATTAGTCCATAGGGTTAGGTTTGTAAGCTCCACATAAGTCCTCTCCAAGTTAATTAAATTTAAAATTTTAAAGAACATATATAATTCTCTAGAGTTTAAGAAAGATAATGATTTTTAGAATCTAGGTGCCTAAATACTTCTATATCTACTCCCTATTTTGTCATCAACAAAAAAAAAATTGAAATGAAGTGTAAGAGATATTGAAGAAAAATATTCAAAAGAACTATGTTAGGGATGTAATCAGAACAGGATAAAAAAAATAGTTTAAAAGCTTATTTTATTTACCCTATAGATGAAAGATTTGAGAATAGATTGGAATGGTTGATAAACAACTCTTGCAGTTCTCAAGATGGTCAAAATAGGTTCTTTTAGCTAGGCTTTGAAAGGAATTGGGTAGTCAAGTAGGGGAAGATGTGTTTTGAAAATTTAAATTATTTTATCTATGAAGATCCTTGGTGCACAATATCCAAAACTAATTTCACTTTAACTAAAACTCTCCATTAATTTAGAGTTTTGATACAAGCAAGATCATATTCCATTCAAACATAACACACTTTTTCAAAGCATAAACAATGAGTGATTCTCTCAAAAACTCAAAAGAGAGTGATCTAAGTGAAGTTAACAAGGTAGTTAGTGAAGATGCTGTGAGAAACCTTAATTTTCTTTCCAAAAAGGATGAAGGTTCAAGAAAAAAGGAAGGTTCATCAACAAGAGTATTGAAGGTGTGTTGGCTGAAAATCAGCCAACTATCCTCGACAAGAGGAACGTGTCGACGCCTTGTGGGGAAAGTGAAGATCGGCAGCGCTGGAATACTAGCCAGCCTCACACTTCAGTCGATATCATAAATGGGGGGGGGATCGATTAGAACCGCGTCGACCAACATAGAAAAAGAACCAACCAAAGACAGCCTCGACAGATGAAGATGAAGAGATTGGCGGGAAGACAATTTGAAACAGGAACGTGGGAGCAGTTCCAAGGACGTGGGGTGCCACATGGCACAGCCTGAAGCCCCTTGGAAGTTATTCCAAGTGCCTATATAAAGCCAGACTTTAGAAGAAGAAGGGGTGTCTTTTGTCAGATTTGGAAGAAAAACACTCTGAGTACCGCGCTATAGAGAAGAGTGTCTATTTTGTCAACCCAAATGTATGAATACATCCAAACACTTAATTTCTTGCACTTTTCCACTTTATCTTTATCTTTAAGTCTTTATTCAAGCTTATTGTAAGTTTTATTTTTAAGTCTACCCAACACTTTGGGCAATTAGGCCTCGTTATCAGAATTTACATCAGAATCTTGTTCCTTTTCCATTGTTCAGTCTTTGAAATTTCAGAGTAACCAAAATGCATAGTCTCAAACCATCTCTCCTACAAATAACGCGCCAAAAACAGAACTGTCCCGGGACTCGTTTGGCCGGTCCCGCAAGCAAATTCGCGTAGGAAGGCCAGAGTTTGTTTGCGCGAAAATCGCGTGCAAACAAATTGGCACACCTGGTGGGACCTTTGTTCTTAGGTGTATGTACTTACGAAGCGGGAAGATGGTAATATCGCGACCCAACAAAAAACTTCTTCATAGGGAAACACGTCCTCATCGCTAGGGGAGGCGTTAAGCATGAGGCCCATGCCAACCGTTACTTCGACCGTTGGCACCGCACCCCTTGCGAATCCCAGTCGAATGGACACACGTCTCGTTATGACCGGGATCGAGAGTCCATGGCCCCCAAATTTTAACACTTCGGCGGCCCAAAAATTGGGAATGCCGCCAGAGTTCATGTCGATTTGGCGTCACGGAGAAAATTCGACTTCCGTGTTTTCGCCATATCGAAGCCTAGGCCCCGTGACCCAGCTTGAAGGAGGGCCACCAGGATTTGGAGCAGTCCCTCTCGTAATATCTATGTTTACTACTAGTTCTGTTGCGGCCATGCGCCAGCAGATGGACGAAAGTAACCAAGATATGGTATATATGTTAACCTAACAAATGAGTACCATCATGAGGTCTTTGATACAGGACTCGACACAAAGTTACCAACAGTTAGCCACCCAGATGTCACGAATAGGAGATTTTCTAGGAGCACCTAGACACGTAGGAGGGAAAACTACTCCAAATCGTCCTGATACGTCGGCTCGACAAGACGAACCAGTCAAAGAAGGGGCCTATGTAACTGAGGGTGATCAGATCCCTCAGACAGCCTAAAGACCCCCTATAGTATTGGTCCGCTGAAACCAAGACCCTGACAACATAGTCTGACTGGTTAGAAACGAGAACCTTGGAGGCGAAGCTAATCTCAAGGCCATGGTCGAACGCATCATGGTTTGAAATGGTGCAAACCCTAGCCTTCGTCGGCCCACATACACGTCTCCATTGCCGGATTTTGTGCTGCAAACTGAGTCACCAACGGGCTGGAAAGTCCCTAAACTCACTAAGTTTGATGGAGAAACATAGGAGTCCACCGTCGAGCATGTGGCCCGCTACCAGAAAGAAGCCGGGGACATAGCTAATAAATTTGAAAATGAAATATTTCCCAGGTTCCCTCATAAAAAATGCCTTCACATGGTTCACATCACTGCCCCCATAGTCGTTCCATACATGGACACAGTTAGAGAGATTGTTCCACGAGAAACTTTATATAGGGCAATCAAAAATCAGTTTGAAGGAACTAACCAGCGTAAAGAGGAAAACCATGGAATTCGCAGATCAATACCTAAATAGTCGCCACCGTGCGTTATTTATCCCAAAGGAGGGAAAGGAAACGCTCAGAGAAAACCTGACAAAAAAGGGAAAGGAATGGTCATCGCAACCAAGTCCTGGATTCGGGAGTCGGTTACGCAAGGGGAAGGTATTAGCACCCCTCACGTCCATCGTACTCGATGGGATCCACGCTTGTTGTTTATCTAAAAGGGTGTGTTTAAACTATCTATCTAAAGGCTGGCTTGAAAGAAAAAATAAATGACTCGGCAGAACACAGCAGTTCTATGCCTACGTATTCCCGTCTGGAATGAGAAATCAGAGTCAACGTAGTTTGCCTAACTACGGGTGAAGGGGGGAAAGGTTGCTCGCCAAGATATCGCATCTCGTGCCTATGTACTTTCACACGGCATGAAAGATCAAAGCAAACGTAGTTCGGGCTACAAAGACCACAGGTTGGTTCAACAGTTTTTATCCAAGTAAAGTTAAAAACCAGTTCCAGCAGTTGGTGTTTGCAGCTCGACCTTTGGAGACTTAGGCGTTACCGTTTGCGATAGAACCGAAAGTTAACTGAAATCTCCTTTAAGAAAAGGGTTTTCCTGATTAAAAGGTCCAAGAGGACAAAAAGATTTGAATGTGTGTTTTTGAAGTCTTTTACAGAAGAAGTGTTTTGAGTTCTGTTTGTAACTCGTGTTGCACTAAAGACTTGGACTTAAGAGTGAATGCGTCGCATGTCACCCAAAGGGTACCACACTAAACATTCAAGCTACGTGAGGGAAACCCTCCCATAACTCTTTCTCCAGTGTCTTAAGGCTCGTAACGTACAACATGTGTTGTCCTTTATTAAGTGTTTTAAGTATATTTGAAGATGAGAAGATAAAGGACACAACTAAGGGAAAACTGACTCAATTCTACAAATGTCATGCAATGTTTTTCCTATGGTTGAGGTTAGAAGGGAAGCTAACTAATGTTATCATGCATGGTTAGAACTCTAATGTTTGTCATAACTTCTCTTGAACAAGAGAAGTTAGAGGTCCTAGGGGAACATGGCAAAGGAAAGCAACAGTAAATCAAATCAACTGTAAGATAAAATGCTGTAAATAAAATGCATGCAATGCATCACACAAGCAGAAGCAGCCAAGCTCAAATTCTAGAGCAAACAAGGCACAAAGGCCACAAACAACACAGGCAAGGGAGACAGCACTCAACCTTAAGCCAGCAAGCAAAGCCACACAGTAAAAAGGCAAGTAGAGGGAAACAGTCAACCTCTAATGCAAACAAGCAAAGGGAGAAGCTCAACCTTTAGGATGATCTTAGGCCTATGATCATCTACATGAAGCCTAATCTAATGCAACATACCAAATAAGTCACATCAATACAGTAAAGCTAGAAGAAATACAGCAGACAAAAACAACAAGCAACCAGCTCAACAGCAAAGCAAGCTCCTGACAGCAAACAAGTCCACAGTCTGTACATCAACTTCAAGTCCAAGCCATCTTCAAGATAAGTAAATTAAAGCTCCATCTTCAAGATTCAACAAGCTACTCCAACAAGAATGAAGAGAATCAACATCAAGATGATTACATGATGATGGGAAGCATGATGGAAACCAAAGGAATCCATCATGACACTCAACCATGCATCTAAGAAGGGCATCCTCAAAGGTTCTACCCATTGTGGCATGCCATACATACCTCTAAAGGAGGGATGAGACTTCCACATGGGGACCTTGAATCATGGGATGGAATGGAAATCAATCAAGGCAATCCATGTTTGTTGAAGAAAGAAAGAAACAACTAAGGCTCTTCCTAAACCCTAATCTGAGCAAGCTACAAGAAAGCTACTAAAGGGAGGCCTAAACACCAAATCAAGCATCACAAGCAAGCAAACAGAAGCTCTAACAAGTCTATTAAACCACTAAAATATATTAGCAAACCTATCATGAGCTAAAGGTCACCATTAGAGTTCAACTAGTGCAAGTGCTATGCTAGGAACATGTTAAGACTAGTCTAAGTATCAAATCAAATTAAAATACCAAAACTATTCCTAAAATCCTATAAAATATTCTAAGGGAACCTAAACGGGTAAGGAACCTATAGTAGAAAGGCTAGAGACCAAATCAAATGGTAAAGTCTCTAAAGAATTCCTAGATCATAAGGTATCAAATGTAAACCCTAAAATGGAAGGCCTAATGATTCTAATCCAAAACAGAACCAAATGTTATCTAAAAAAATATGAAAAAATTCCTAGGGGATCATGCATCTCTAAATTATCAGCTAGCCAAAAATCTCAATCAAATTCTACACCAAACAGTCAATCAAAATTCAGCAAGAAAATGGAAGAAATATGCAAAATTAAAGAAATATCAAAAATGAGAAAATACCTAATAAATGGAAAATCAGGAAAAAAATAAAATGTAAAAGCATAGAAAAATCAAGAATTAAATCCAGAGCATGGAGATATTTTTCTTTTATTTTTCTTACAAAAATTGGAATTAATATGATTTTTTAATGGCAAAGCAATTAAAAATAAAATGAAATTGAATTTAGGAAATTAAAAAGGCTGGAAATAAACAGAGGCGTTGGATCAAGAGACCAAGTCCATGCATCCAAGGCTCATCAGGCTGCCAGCGCATTAAGTGATACACTGCATTTTGCTCCCATTCAAAAGTCCAAGTCAAGCCTCAGGTTGAATTGCATCCACACGATGAGCTTACAAAGTCTTGATTCCAACAAGATCCGTTGGTCCCTAACCTTCGTCCTCATTTGAACTGAAATTGGAGGGAAGGTCTCAGGCGGTGGTCCGGTGGCCGTGCCACCGTCTTCTCCGGTGAGCTCAGGCTTACAGGTGATTAATTCTCAATAAAATCTACACAGTCCGACTCAAAATTCCACGCTGATTCCAAATATGATCTCCATTTCTCCTAATTCTTCCTAGATCATGAAACTCGAAGGCAAACAGAAAATGAACCTCAATCTTGATCATCACCAATTCCATACTTAAGGCCATAGATCTACTCCTTATGCTTCATAGATCAACATATGCTATCTGGATTGTGCTAACACTCTATAATCAAGCCAGCTCGAATCCAAACAGAAATTACATTGCATCCTATTTTGTCTCTAATCCTCAAGTTTTCTATCCAGAATCCATCTATGTTCAATCCTAATTCCAAACCACATACTAACTCAAGCTAGATCATGCTAGAATCAGTGCAATTTTGAGAGTTGCATACCTGGTTTGGAGCTTCAAATTGAGGCAGCTATGGAGTGTTTCTTGGTTTCAAACTGTGCAGAAACTTTCAATGGTTGATGCTGAAGAAGGTGGAAGCCTTGAATTTCCTTGGAAATCTCTCAATCAGAAAACACGATTCTCAAGTTTTCTCTTGAAACTGAACTCTCTCTCTACTTCAGGCACGAATCAATCACCAAAATGGACCTGAACTCATCTCTGAACTTATATAGAAGAGGTTTGTCGGCTTTGGAGGTCCATTGAAGGCCCAAATCAGAATATCCATCTTTCAATTTTCCTTCAAAAGTTCAGCCATGGTGTACACGAACTGGCCTTGTTTCCACCTTCTAGAAGCTTCAATCAGCTTCCTCATGACATGGTGTGAAGGTAGGAATCAAAAGGAGAGCTTGCTTATGCCTTGTGAACAATCTTTGGTGTGTTGCTTATTCATGAAGTAACAAATCAAAGCACCATGAAATAGGCCCCAAATGGATTTTCTAATATTGCCAAAGTGTTTAGAATTCTTTTTCCACTCAAAATATGTCCTCATTTGGTCTTGTTTGAGCACACATGAATTAATTTGGATTTTTGAACTTTAATGCCTTTAAATTCCCCCTTTACCAAGTTTCCATGAATCAAGTCTTGCTACAAGCCAAATCAAAACCTCATGACCTAAAAATCTCATTTTGAGCAAGTTTCATGTTGGACAAAACTTCATTTGAAGTGTGCAAGATGGAGAAAATGACCTATAACACAAAATGACCTATAATCTCACTTTCCCAAAATACCACTGCCTTGCAAAGCCTATAACTTGAGCTCCACAAATCAGAATGAGGACTTCTAGGACTTTTTGGAAAGCTAAGATCATGAGGAACAACTTTCATGTTTATCATAAGGTCATGTGAAACTTCCTTCTAGGCCAAAAGTAGCTCTGAAGTTGGTTGACTTTCACAGACAAATTTCATATTCATCTGATGACTTGTAACTTGTATGGCTTGTAACTTGAGTTCTAAAAATCAAATGGATGACTTCTAGTACTCAAATTAAAGGTATGAACATCCTCTACAAGTCTCATGTTTGGCCCAAAGTCATATGAGGCTTGTATCTTGACTTACATGGCCTTGAAGTTAGGCACTAAGCAGGGGATTTTACCCTAGGAACCCTAACTTAGAAACTTCAACCACTCTTAATTCTTCTTGATTTGATCTTGAAGAAACATCCCACATACTTCAACACATCATTTCATGAACCCCATGACCTAGAAGTAGGCTTTGATCTTCTTCAATTTCACATTTGACCTAGGGTTGACCAGATGAAACCCTAGTTGCACCAACTTCAACTATGGCTCTTGCACTTGACACAAACACTTAACTGAGCTCCATCATAACCCTCTAGGCACTCCATGAGCTCTATCCACAAATTCTAACCATAACCAAGGCTTCACAACCCCCTGGTGATCTTCAAATGGCTCCCAAGTTAGGAGATGGACCCCATACAAGCAATCAAACCTCTCAAGGACTCAACCCTCTTCCTGATGACCTTGGTGACTTTTCAAGCTTGAATAAAATCTCTAGCTAAGCTCCTTTTGATATAAACCACACTTGATCCCCTATTAAATGAAAAATGCTTTGCTATGCAAATGCTAGAACAATGTTATGTTATGCAAATGCTAGAACAATGTTATGCTATGCAATGAAACATAAACCAAGTGATGGAAAGGTTGGGAAAATTTTGGGGTACAACACCTAAGTAACTGAGGGTTATCAGATCCCTCAGAACACCTAAAGACCCGCTCTATAGTGTTGGTCCGCTGAAACCAAGACCCTGACAACATAGTCTGACTGGTTAGAAACGAGAACCTTGGAGGCGAAGCTAATCTCAAGGTCATGGTCGAATGCATCATGGTTTGAAATGGTGCGAACCCTAGCCTTCGTCGGCCCACATACACGTCTCCATTGCCAGATTTTGTGCTGTAAACTGAGTCACCAAGGGGCTGGAAAGTCCCTAAATTCACTAAGTTTGATGGAGAAACGGAGGACTCCACCGTCGAGCGTATGGCCCGCTACCAGAAAGAAGCCGGGGACATAGCTACTAACGAGGATTTGAAAATGAAATATTTCCTAGGTTCCCTCATAAAAAAATGCCTTCACATGGTTCACATCACTGCCCCCATAGTCGGTCCATACATGGACACAGTTAGAGAGATTGTTCCACGAGAAACTTTATATGGGGCAATCAAAAATCAGTTTGAAGGAACTAACCAGCGTAAAGAGGAAAACCATGGAATTCACAGATCAATACCTAAATAGGTTCCGATTGTTAAAAGCACGTTGCTCTACCCAAGTCCCTGAACATGAATTAGTCGAAATAGTGGCGAGAGGATTATATTACTCCATTAGGAAAAAAAACTAGATACACAATATCTAAGAGATATGTCGCAACTGGCCGACCGCGTCTGACAAGTCGAACGTTTAAGAAGTGAGAAATCATAAAGTAGCCAATACAGTAAGAAAGAAAAAGTGGTATTTGTAGCTATTGATGGATTTCTGACAGACGAAGAAGAATTCGTCAAAAATAATACCGTTAACTTAGTGGAACTGATGGTCGGGCCTCCCTATACGTGTAGGGTCTTGAAGCCGTCAAACGGAAAAAATCCAGTCGAACTAGAAAAGACGGATAAATATACGGCAAAGACGTACTCTTTCGACGTATCTAAATGCGATGAGATATTTGACGTATTAGTCAAAGATGGCCATATTATCGTCCCTATTGGACAAAAGAACCCTCTTGTTACACCCTAAATTTTACCCTCATATTTTTTGCATTGCCTATATAGCATATCATGTCTGTCATATTACATAATACCTAATTTATCAGCGGAAATAAACTTGTCGGAATTACAGACAAACCAGTCAAACTGAATCTCAATTATGCGTAACATTGGTGGACAGAAAAATTAAAAAGATCGAGCTTGCAGACGCCAATTATATTGATCTACATTTCGCGTAGTTTAATCCTGCGTGTTCGTTTTAATTTTTCGACCATTTTTCGTCGCATTTTGATCAGTTTGAGCATTTTAACGGGTCAAAAATTGTTTTGAAATCTGACCAAACGATGTATTTTCCGAATCGTATATTTTGCGCTGATCATTTTAGGGTACGCAGTTTATTTTTTCAAGCACTTGGGCGTCCGACTTTTATTTATTTGGGTTCTGGTTATTTTTTTCTAAATAGTTAGAATAAATAAATAAATAGAATTATTAATTTCAATTTTATTTTAATTTTATTTTAATTATTTAAATTCTGTAATTATAGCTAATATTAATTTAAGTTTGGCTTTAAAATGGGCATTAGGTTAGACTTAACCCTAATTTGTTACCTATATAAACATAAGTGAGGGGAGAAAACTTCATCAACATAAGAAAATCAAGAACAGGTCATCAGAAGAAGCAGAGAGTTTTGAGAAAAACTCAGAAGATCCACCAACAAGGATCATCCAACGGCGGTCGTGGACCCTTTGGAGCCTCACTACCACCAACGAACAACAACCAAACATAGATCCTTAGAAGAAGCTTCATCACCTCGCCGTCGAAACACCGTCATCAAAAACCCAAAACGTAAGATTATGATATTAATGGGTTTGGTTTTGTTTTATTTGGTTTCAAGTATGAACAGACGAAGGCGAAGCAGGAGAGAGGAGGAAAGTTTCAAAAAAAGGGCATCCATGGGGGAATACGGGCGCCGCCGGTGCTAGGGAGAAGAAGAAGGCATAAACAATGAAAACCCTAATAGGCCAAAGTTTCCTGCATAACCCTCCCTACTCTTATTAATTCCTTTTCTTTTTTCTCTTTCTTTTTCATTTATTTTCATTTTATTATTTTATTTGTTATTTATTTTATCTTTTTTTAATAGTTGTAATTAGTAATAACTCTTTTTATAATTTTAAAAACTTAACCTTTTTACAACTTAGAATTAACACCTTTTAATAATAAAGCTAATATTTTTTTTAAAAATAAAATTAACCTTTTTTTATAATCAAATCTAACTCTTTTTTCTAGATTAACATTAACCTTTTTTAAAATTTAAATTCTAACACTCTTTTTTAAATTAAGATCCTAGCACTTTAATTTCTTTTTTTATATATCATAACTTTCTAACTTTTTAAAACTCTAACTTTTTAATTTAAACTTTTTCTTAATAAATTTCTAACATTTCACTTTTAATTTCTAATTGCACCCTCGCCTAAAAAAATTCTAAAATTCCTAACATTTCCTGTTTAATTTTCATCTAACTTTCATCGTTTTCTCGTTTGGCCTTGATTATTAATCATTTATTCTTCGTATGTCATTTTTCACAGTTGTAATTATGCGAGGCTATCGTCACCTATTATCCCGTCATTATTTTTACGTCCTTTGGGTTGTAATTATGCGAGGACATCGTCGCTTTTATATTTCTTGCATTTTTTTTGTTTGTAATTTACGCGAGTAATCGTCGCATTGCAATTTTCTTTACTGCTTTCATATTTTCTTTTATTTTAACTGCCATGTAATAATTCATCATTTGCATCAATTTACCGTCAAAACCCTCCGAAGGATTAGGTTTAGCTGTTTGATCGCCGAGTTAATAAACCTAATCTTTGACCATTTCAAAATCCTAATCGCCTAGGTGTCTCTCCGTGGACGAAAATGCCCTTTACCCTAGCATTAGGTCAAAGAGTCTCCGTACTCTGTTTTAGGGTTTCCCGCCATGGAATCCCTAATTTCAACCCTAATTTAATTAACAATTTCAACGTAGAAATAAGAGTCACCGCACTCCACGTAAACGTTTCCATAAGAAATGCTTACTCCCCATCGAAACCTTGACCATCGTCGCTTTTGTCCATAAGAAATGCTTACTCCCCATCCACCAATAAGAAATGCTTACTCCCCATCGAGTCTTGGCGAGTGAACTTAGGATTAACCCCTTAGGTCTTTTAAGTCACTCTAACCCTTAGCGCAGTATATATCCCAAAATCAAATAATAAAGCAAAATAGTAAAACTGAACAAAAGGTTTCTGTTGAGAACTACAGAAGTTTAGGGTGCTAATAACTTCCCTAAGCTTAACCAACCCCTTACCTAGGTCTCTCCCCGCGTTGTCTATGATGCAAAAATAGGTTTTCCTTCTTTTGACATTTTACTTTGCATAAATCAAAGATCGGTTGTGAACTAAAAGATGTAATTCAAATTAATTAATAATTTGATATCCTATTCTAACCACAACAGAGAATGGCGACTTCACTAAGGACGTCCTAACTTTTTAGGGTTATCCCTAACTTGTTCATGTTTAATATTTGCTTTATAATTTAATTGTATATATATATATTGTACCTTGATTGGGGTTGTATCATTTATTGTGAGATAAGTCCTACACCCGAACTTGAGTGACATTATTATAGGAAGGTTTGTGCTACTGCGAAAATAAGGTGTCGGCAATGACAGAAGAGTCGCCATCTTTCGTTATTTATCCCAGAGAAAGGGAAAGGAAACGAACGAAAGAATCCTAGCGAAAGGGTTTAAGACAGGTCGTCGCAGCCAAATCTCGGGTTCGGGAGTCGGTTACGCAAAGGGAAGGTATTAGCACCCCTCACGTCCGTCGTACTCGACGGGACCCACGCTTGATTGTTTATCTCAAAGGGTTGTTAACTATCTACCTATCAAGGCTGGTCTGAAAAAGAAAAGAAAAATGACTTGGCAAAGCATCACGCTTCGTGCCTACGTATTCTCATCAGAGAAAATCAGAGTCAACGTAGTTCGGCTAACTACGGGTTACAGGGGAAGGTTGCTCGCCAAGATATCTCATCTTGTACCTACATATACTCGTCAGAGAAAATCAGAGTGAACGTAGTTCGGGATAAAATGGAACACAGGCTTGTTCGATTGTTTTTTTTTTACCTGAGTTAAACAACGGTTCCAGCAGTTAGGGACAATGCCTGTTTGCGGTAGAACCGAAGCTTAACAACACTCTTTTCGTCAGAAAAGGTTTTCCTTGAATTAAGGGCCCATGGGGCAAAAAGAGGTTTGGACGTCTGTTTTTGTCTTTTATCGGGAAGAAGTGTCTTTTATGAATGTTTGTAATTCGTATCGCACTAGAGACTAGGACCTAGGAGTGAATGTGTCGCATGTCACCCAAAGGGTACCATACTAAACATCCTGATCACTGAAGGGAAGCCCTCCAACAACCATTTCCTAAGTAGCTTAAGACTCGTAACGTACGATACGAATTTGCCTTTATTACGTGTTTTACTGGTGTTTGAAGATGAGAAAGAGAGGGACTCTACAGGGGGAACTATCAAGCATCCTACTGTTGTCATACATGGATTCATCCTATGATCAAGGTTTGAAGAGGGACCTACCCTAATGTTATCAGGCATGGATTCAATCCTAATGTCTGTCATAACCTCTCTTGAAGAAGAGCGGTTAGAGATCCTACGGGAACATGACAAAGAGGTAACAAGCAAAAGTCATTAAGCAATTAGAAGAGTAAAGCTATCAAACTAAAGTAAACACAAATGCATATGCTATGAAACAATGCAAGCAAGGGAGACAAGCTCCACCTTCAATGCAAACATCAGTTACAAAAGAAGAAAAACAGTCAAGCAAAGGGAGGAAACGTGTGTGGGGCGTCAGCCGCCACAAGCGCGTCTCGACCTTTAATGCAGTCATGCATCTAACTTAGAGTACCTACTCATGAAAACTAGCCTAATGCATCACAGCAACACAGTTAATCAGTCATGAAGAGAAGAAATAGAGATCCTAGGGGATAAACGGAAAAGAAATAGCATATATACAGTAAAACAGTAAAATGCATGATGCAACAATACAAGCCAGGCAAGGGAGTCACACTCTACCTCGAACCTAGGAAAGCAACAGGAAAAAGTGACACAGTATTCACTTTAAACCTAAGGGAAAATTAGCAAACAATACAGAAAAGAAAATGAGACCCCAAGCTCTGACAGCAAACCAGCTCCAGTAAGCAAACGAACCTTTGACAGTAAACACCTTCAAGAAACAGTAAAACCCTAGCTTCAACAGTTGAGTAGCTTTGACATGAGCAAGCTTCATCTTCATCAATCTTCAAGGCAATGAACTTCTATCTTCAATGGCTTCTAGCTTCAAGACAAGCACTCCAGAAGAGGATTGAATTAACAGAATGAGTTGAAATGCTAAAACAGCTTATTGACAACCAAAGGAAGCCCATAAGGTTTTAGCATTGTGATAAACATGTTCCCTCAAATTTCTTCTTTCAAGATAAGCCATTTATCCCTCCAAAGGAGGGAGGTGAATATCTTAAAAGGAATTTTAGTCATGGGGAGGAATGGAAGCACAAGAAGCCTTTCATGTTTATGAAAGAAATCAGACTAGTCTAGTGCTCTTCCTAAAGCCCTAGTTTCTTTACACTCCTAACAAGCACTCCACAAGAAGACAAGGCTTCATCTTCAAGCTCACCAAGGCATCTTCAATAGGTCTCCATGATAATCCAAGCACAAAAGCATCACCACCCCAAAGGAACAAACCAAAACCTAAGCAGACAAAGCAGAAAGCCCAAGATGGCAGCATCAAACAATCATCAATTTACAAAAATCAAATAAAATGCTCAACTAAGTCATAAAATTCTAATTAAATTTCTAGGGGAACCTAAACCTATACCCAATACCCCATATAAACCCCATATCCTAAATCAAACTAAAAACCCAAAAACTATGTGTTGAATTGCACCTATGTCATGGTAAAACCCTAATCTAGCATTCCTAATGTTTAATGCTCTGAACTCACTAAAATTAAATCATAAAAATGTGAAAAAATTTCAGAGGGATCATGCTTCTATATCCTAATTAACCTCACAAGAATCACTCCAAAATTCTACTCCTAACTCTCACACTAAATTCAAGAAGAAGGTACAAAACAAAAATGAAATAAAAACAATAAAATGTAAAAATATGCCATAAAATGAAAAATACATGAAATAATGTTTTTATGGTTTTATTAAATTCTAGAAATCTTAATGAAAACAGGGAAAAAACTCTCACCCTAAAATGATCTTTTTTTAATTTGTTATGAATTTTCAAAGAATTAAAATGAAATAGGAAAAAAAAAGAAAATATAAAGAAAATGAGAAACAGGCGTGTGGAATAGCAATTATGTTCAGTTGTAATCCAAGCTGGGCCTCAGGGGGGTGCGCGTAGAAAGCGTGTTAGGCCCATAATGCAATCAGAAATAAAATGGAAAAAGAAAAACGCGCGTGGCAAGTAGCAATGATTTATAGTGTAAATTGGATTGGGGCCTCAAAGGGGTGTTCGGATAGCATGTTGATCACTAAGCCCAAGCCAACAAATTAAATGAAACGGTGAGTTTTGATGGAAATTCTCTCTTCAGAAATCAAACACAATCATGGTCGTGAGATCATGCCTTCAGTCAACAGTCAAACTTAGATCTGAGGGTGGAGGGTCATCGTCCCCAAAATATTCAAATCTGAGAGGGAAAAAGGGACGGTGGCCTGAGCTGCAGAGCCACCGTCGTCTCCGGCATGGTGGTCATGGGAATGCATCAACCAACACAACTAAACACGCAATTCCACTCAAATTTTCATCCTGAATTCAAATATGCCCTCCAAATTCAATGATTCTTATCCTAACTCCAAACACGATCCAAGTTTCAGAAAACACTCAAAATTCAAAGATCACAATTCTTGAAATTAATGGTCCTAATCTCCTCTACACTTATCAGGCATCAAATCTAACTATTCACACTAGGTTAGAACCTCAAGAATCAAGAGTTATGAGCTTCAACAGAAAAGTGGTCACAACTTAAAGTGTCTCTAAACCTTGAATTCTTGTACTGAAATCCATCTAGCCATTATCTACAATGAATCTAACCACCTAAAACCTAGCAAAACTACATGAATCATGCCATAGAATGAGATTTACATACCTGCAAAAATCGTGTGAACAAAGTGGTTCCTTCTTCAAATCAAGCTTCAATCTTCTCCAGATACATTCAATGAAACCTTGTGGAGCTTCTGTAACAAGCCAATTGCTCTGAATCTTCACCAATCTTCAAACACGATTCTTGATGCAGCTCTGAAATCTCCAACTGCTATCTCTGGTTCTTCTCCACCCCTTGCCCAAAAAACTTGCTGAATGCATTGCTATGGATATATAGAAGTGATTAGAAGCATCTGGAACTTTCTGTAACTACCAAAATGAGAAATTGAATTTCTCATTCTCTTTCAAATTCTCTTTTGCCACAGTCGGGTTTTGCCTTGTTTTCAGCCTGATCTTGCTTGTTATGAACATGTCATGAGATTTTGGAATGAATGGATGTGATAGATCCCTTGTTTCTGATCCAAAGGTGTGCAATTGATGTGTTACTTCACCTTGAAGTAACAAGATGGAAGCTTGTGAAATTGGCATCAAATCCAAAAAGTAACAATGCCATCCTTCTCCAAATGTATTTTCTGATTAAAATGACCTATAAGTTTGATCAATTTGGTCATGTAACAAGAAATCTCAAGTTTCCCTCTTTGAATCATTTAAAATATGCCCCTTTTCAAGCCAATTTTTGGTTACTTTTGTTGTGAGCTTTTCCAAACTCTCATGACCACTTACTTGGACTCAAAACACCATTTTGAACAAGTTTGATGTTGGAAATTTTTCCATTTGAAGCTTGCAAGTATGAGTTATAGGCACATGCTTGAAATGACCTATAATCTCACTTTCCCAAAATACCCCTGGCTTGCACAAGCCATAACTTGAGTTCTACAAATCATCTTGGGGACTTCTATAACTCTTTGGAAAGCTAAGATCATAAGGAACATCTTTCATGTTTGGAAAAAGTTCATTTGAAAACTCCTTGAAGGGAAAAAGTTGCTTGGAAGTCAAGTGACTTTCACAGATAAATTTCAGTGTCCTCTGATGACCTGTAACTTGCAAGGGCTATAACTTGAGTTCCACAAATCTTCTTGAAGACTTCTACCACTCAAATTAAAGCTATTGAGATGCTCTACAAGTCTCATGTGGAGATCCAAGTCATTTTAGAATTTCATTTTGACTTATCTTGCTTGGAAGTTTGACCTAAATCAGGGGATTTTACACTAAAACCCTAATTTAGCAACTCCTCTTCTTCTTGATTTCTTTTGATTTCTCCTTGGCACAACACCACACATATATCCACATATCAAATAATGAATTAAAACACCTCTAGATAGGCCTTGATACTCTTGAATCATTCTTTTGACCTAGGGTTGACCTAAGGTTGACCCAGATGAAACCCTAGTTGACTGCCTTCGACTGTAGCTCTTGTAATCATACCAATGACTTGAATCATCTTCAAAATGACCCTCTATGTCTTCCATGATGTTTATACACATTCCATACCCTCACTCCATAGCTCATACCCCACTGATGATCTTCAAACATACCCCCAAGATAGGAGAGAAACCCACTGGTTGACCTTCAAACTTCTCAAAGCTTCAACTCTTTTCTTGGTGACCTGGATAGCCTTGAGCTTGAATAAAAACCCCTTGATATGTTTCTTTTGATAAGAATGGCACTTGATCTTTTGTGGGATGACTTGTTCATGCTATGCTATGCAAATGAATGAACTATGCACATGATCTACTATGCACATGACAATGCAATTGAAACATAAACCAATTGAAATAGGTTGAGCAAATTTTAGGGTGCAACAGCTGCCCCTATTCAAGCGACTTGGACCCGACTGGGCGAAGAGCGAACGACCTTCAAACAATCGAGGTACGAGACGGTTGAATGCCAATAAACCCGGAAATTTGCCAACTGCAAAAATAAACAGCACCCCCTGCTTGGGGAACACCATCCACCAATTGGAACCTGATTGTTACGGTCACAACTGATCGATCGTCTGATACAAATCCGATTTTAACATTAACTTGTCAATATAGGAATAAACTTAGTGACTTCACCAGAGAGATACTTCTGTCAAATGTCTGAACACATTCTGCCTATCGTGGGACCATCCTTTATCTGAATCTGATAGGTCTATCCGCCTTCTCCATACGGAAAACTATCCATGTCCGCCTGTTTCATACGATAAAAACTATATACACTCGCCTGCTTCATACGAGAAAATGAGCTATATCCGCCTGCTTCATACGGAAGAAATCTTTTTATCTCCACCTGCTGCATACGGGAGGACATATCTGCCCGATTCTTACAGAACACATTTTTCATATTCGCCTGTTACTTACGGGAGAATTCTTTATCATCATCCGCCTGCTACTTACGGAAGAACATATCTGCCTGATTCTTACAGAAATAACCTTTTATCATTCACCTCCGCCTGTTTCATACGGAAAGTCTACCTGTCTGATTCTTACAGGAACAATCAAAGTTCATCTGCCTGCTTCATACGGTGCAACTTCTACTAATGTCCACCTGCTTCATACGGAATAATTCTCTATATATCCGCCTGTTTCATACGGGAGAATTCTATTAACGTCCGCCTGCTTCATACGGAACTCTACCTGCCTGATCCTTACAGGAGCATTCAAAGTTCATCTGCCTGCTTCATACGGTGCAACTTCTACTAATGTCCGCCTGCTTCATACGGAATAATTATCTACATATCCGCCTGCTTCATACGGGAGAATTCTATTAACGTCCACCTGCTTCATACGGAACTCTACCTGCCTGATCCTTACAGCAGCATTCAAAGTTCATCCGCCTGCTTCATACGGAAAACTTCACATGCCTGATGCTTACATGAGCTTACTTGCATATAGCTTCTTTGCCTGTTTGCAACAAAAGCTAACTCTACTGGGGATATTCTGAAAATAAACACCAAACACTTGTCTCAGCAACAAGTGAACACTCCTGAAATTTTGATTTTATGAAACCCTGATGCGCTACCGCAACAACAAACTTGGAAAAACATTCCGCTGACCAGATACAAGAAAACCTCAATCAGTAACTCTGTGGGGAAAACCATAAACTGAACTATATCATCACCTGTCTCACAGTAAGACCCCGAATATCTGAAAATATATCTGCTAGAACTCCACACTCCTGTTGAGAAATACACTTGAAAACAAAAGGTTAACCGACCTGATTTATGTTTCAAAATGCACATGTTTGGCAATGGCGTAATGCTCCACACAGTATGGAAATGCTACGCGTTTTTAGGTAGATGCAACTATGACACTATATGCAAATGCCGGTGCCGACTGCTGGGAAAAGCTCTGATAAGCTTGCTTCAACCACCACTGTTGAGGAAAAATTCCACCCTGTTGGGGAATGAACGGGTATCATACAATATTCCAGCAAAATAAATGCCAGGACATACAACCAACTCTGTTGGGGAGAGCTTTGACCTTCAATTTCCATTGGGAGGAACGAATAACACCTGCTGAGGAGGGAATAATCCGCTGGGGAATAAACGACTCTCTATTGGGGAAAATAAACTGACTCCGCTGGGGACTGTGAATCTCAGCTGGGGAGAATAAATAACCCTACCGGGGGTACGGAATCCTTTTGGAGGAAACAACACTGTCTGAGTACAGCTTACGAACTTGGAATTATCACCTATACTGAGGATAAACATCCTGATAAAGGTCTGACAACCTGGCCAATCACCGTGGGAATCCTTTCGCTGGGGAATTGCACATGCACACTCTCTGGGGAGCGCTTGTCCTGCAGGGGATACCGATCTTGACCTGCTGGAGATATCCTCTGGGGGATAAACTACGACTTGCTGGGGATTAGTGTTGACAGGTTGGAGCACACAACTCTTGATCGACGGCTTCGACAGCAAAACCTGCAACACAAACAAGACAAAACAAGTCTATACAACCAAATCTATTTAGGTTAGTGTCCATGACGTTGTTTCAGTCAACTCTAAGTTTTAGCAATTATTGGCAAGGGCCAACAAAGTTATGCAAATGCTAGTTTCATCAAAAATATTGGCGTTTTCCATATACAAAATAGTAAAGAACAAGTATCAAATACTGAATAACATGTTTTATTGATTTGGCCTCTGAATAGGCGAGTTTTGTACACTGGATGTAACTCCTAGAAAGAGGAAGTTACGCACAAACAAATATACAAGTATGCGCAGGAAGCATAAATACTAACACAAATTTGTACACATGTCGGCAACATGATGCAGACAAACATCATGAGCTGATCCTCCTATGATTCGCCTGACTCTAGTGCTTTCCCAGTATTCAATTTTCGGAAGAGATTATATCTGATGAATGAACCCCCAAGGTATTCTCCACATCACCAAGCAATGCAGTATCAAATTCGGATCACAGTCATTTGCTTTTTAAATCCCTAACTTTTGCGTGAACCGCCCTTTGCGGGTTTTCAATTCACCGGGATACCCTTTTTGCCGAAGCTTCCCAGTGTAGGTTTTCGACTTCGCGGGTGTACATCTTTTCAATTTTATCCCTAACTTTTGCACGAACCTTTTATTCTGTTTTTGGTTCGCCGGGATGCCCAATTTTTGCCTGGACTCTCCTTTTTTGTCCAGCGGGTCAATTTCAAGCAAGGTATTTTTTAACTGCGTCCGAATTCACAGGCGACGTGAAATCTTCACCGTCCATGGTGGACAACAACAAAGCTCCTCCTGAGAAGACTTTTCTGACAACGTATGGACCTTCGTAGTTAGGTGTCCATTTGCCCCTGTGATCCGTTTGTGGCGGGAGAATCCTTTTCAGCACAAGGTCGCCCGTCTGAAAGCTGCGAGGACATATCTTCTTATCGTACGCTTTCTTCATTCGACTCTGGTACAACCGACCATATGCTAGAGAAGCCAGTCTCTTCTCATCCATTAAACTCAACTGATTCAACCTGTCTTTAACCCATTCTGCCTCGTCAAGTTGGACATCTCGTAACACCCTCAGGGAAGGAATCTCAACTTCCAATGGTAACACTGCTTCCATTCCATATACAAGCGAGAACGGAGTTGCCCCGGTTGATGTGCGTACCGTCGTACGATAACCGTGCAAAGAGAAAGGTAGCATTTCGTGCCAGTCCTTATACGTCACAACCATCTTTTGAACAATCTTCTTTATGTTCTTGTTGGCCGCTTCCACAGCGCCATTCATCTTGGGTCGGTAAGGAGAAGAGTTGTGATACTCAATCTTGAAATTCTGACACAGCTCTTTCATCATCTTATTATTCAAATTTGAACCGTTGTCGGTGATAATTCGCTCAGGAATTCCATATCTGCAGATGATATCTCGTTTGATAAACCTGGCTACCACTTGTTTGGTCACATTAGCATATGAGGCTGCCTCCACCCATTTGGTGAAGTAATCAATTGCTACCAAAATGAACCGGTGTTCGTTAGATGCCGTTGGCTCAATTTTCCAAATCATATCAATCCCCCACATCGAGAATGGCCATGTTGATGACATCACATTCAGAGGACTCGGAGGCACATGGATTTTATCCGCATAAATCTGGCATTTATGACACCTCTTTACAAACTTGAAACAATCAGTTTCCATAGTCAGCCAATAATAACCTGCCCGCATCAGTTTTCTTGTCATAGCATGCCCACCAGCATGTGTACCAAATGTACCCTCATGTATTTCCTCCATGAGCAATCTCGCCTCTTTCTCGTCTACACAACGTAGCAACACCAAATCATGGTTTCTTTTGTATAGAACACCGTCCGGATTCAGATAGAAATTACCAGCCAATCTCTTGAGAGTCTTCTGATCGCGACTGGATGCCCCAGCCGGGTACTCCTTATTCTTCAGGAAATTCTGGATGTCAAAATACCAGGGTTTATCGTCAGATGCTTCGTCAATAGCAAATATAAAGGCAGGTCTGTCAAGCCGAGATATAACAATCCTGGGAGCCTCGTTCCAGTAGTTAACTTTATACATGGAGGACAAAGTTGCGAGAGCGTCCGCCATTTGATTTTCTGCCCTCGGTACGTGATGCAATTCAACGTTGTCAAAGAAAAGCAACAATCTCCTCGCATAATTCATGTATGGTATCAAATTTGGGTGACGTGTCTCCCATTCTCCTTTTATCTGATTCACCACCAAAGTTGAGTCTCCGTATACATCCAGATTCTTGATTCGCAAATCAATGGCTTCCTCGAGCCCCATGATGCAAGCCTCATATTCAGCTTCATTATTGGTAACCGGAAAGGTCAATCGAGCAGTAAATGGGATGTGCGACCCATGAGGAGTATTGATGATTTCCCTAATTCCGCTACCATAGGAATTCATAGCTCCGTCAAATATTAAATGCCATTTGGAACCCAACTCTGGTCCTTCGTCCGGCAATGGTTCTTCACAATCTTTCATTTTCAGGTACATGATATCCTCGTCAGGAAAATCAAACCTCATTGATTGGTAGTCCTCAATAGGCTGCTCCGCAAGATACTCTGACAAAACACTCCCCTTAATAGCCTTCTGAGCAACATATTGGATGTCATATTCGGTCAAAACCATCTGCCAACGAGCAATTCTTCCGGATAGTGCCTGTTTTTCAAATACGTATTTGATAGGATCCATCTTCGAGATGAGCATGGTTGTATGATTCAGCATGTACTGTCTTAAACGCTTGGCAGCCCAGGCTAGCGCACAACATGTTTTCTCAAGCATTGAGTATCTCGACTCACAATCAGTAAACTTCTTACTCAGATAATAAATTGCATGCTCTTTTCGCCCTGTCTCGTCGTGTTGACCAAGAACACAACCCATACTCCCCTCAAGGACCGTCAAATACATGATCAAGGGTCTCCCTGCCACTTGAGGTATCAAAATAGGAGGCTCCTGCAAGTATTCTTTTATTTTGTCGAACGCCTTTTGACAATTTTCATTCCAGGTCACAGCCTGGTCCTTTTTCAACAGCTTGAATAATGGCTCGCAAGTAGCTGTTAGGTGAGAGATGAACCTAGCAATGTAGTTCAACCTCCCTAAAAACCCTCGCACTTCTTTTTCCGTTTTAGGCGTCGGCATTTCTTGTATTGCTTTCATCTTCGCAGGATCAACCTCAATGCCTCTTTCACTTACAATGAACCCCAGCAGTTTACCCGATCTCACCCGAAGGTGCACTTGTTAGGGTTCAGTCTCAACCTGAACTTCCTAAGTCTCTTGAATAATTTCAGCAGATTCACCAAATGTTCTTCCTCCGTCTGGGATTTGGCAATCATATCATCCACATAAACCTCGATCTCTTTATGCATCATATCGTGAAAGAGAGTCGTCATTGCACGTTGATATGTTGCCCCAGCATTCTTCAATCCGAAGGGCATCACTTTGTAACAAAATGTTCCCCAAGGCATTATGAAGGATGTCTTCTCCATGTCTTCGGGCGCCATTTTAATCTGATTGTAGCCCAAGAAGCCATCCATGAAGGAGAATACGGAGAACTGAGCAGTATTATCGACCAACACATCAATGTGAGGAAGTGGAAAGTCGTCTTTCGGGCTCGCTTTGTTCAAGTCACAGTAATCTACGCACATTCTCACCTTACTGTCTTTCTTCGGCACTGGCACAATATTAGCGACCCATGAGGGATATTTTGTAACAGCTAGGAAACCAGCATCCCACTGTTTCCGCACCTCCTCCTTGATTTTCACTGCCATGTCAGGTCTAGTTCTTCGGAGTTTCTGCTTAACTGGTGGGCATTCTTCTTTCAAAGGCAGACGGTGCACCACCATATCCGTATCCAATCCAGACATATCTTCGTACGACCAGGCAAATACATCACTGTACTCCTTGAGCATTTCAACCAACCTTTGCTTGACGTCGCTCTGCAGCGCGGCCCCTATACGGATATTCCTTTCGACCCCTTCCGACCCCAAGTTAATAATCTCGATTTCTTCTTCGTGAGGCAGAATGATTCTTTCTTCCTGTTTCAACAACCAGGTCAACTCTTCTGGAACATCGCCATCTTCAACAATCTCTTCCTCAGCCTGAAATACCGGGTGCTCGAAGTCGAAGTGAGTCATAGGCGGTTCATAGATGTCATCTGAAAATGTAATCCTGCAAAAGAAATGGTTAAATGCTTCAAATCGTATATAAAGCTAATAGCCACACTGCCATTTTATTGTTAAAACAAAAAACAGGAAAAAACAGGGATCACAATATTTGTACAAAAAAAAAACGCCTTTTATTTAATGATTAACAGTGCAATGTACATAACCAAATGGCCCTAAGCAAAATCACGATGCCCCGGGTAGGACACCGGATTTATTCAACAATTAGTAAAACAAATCATTACTGTTTAGTTGTCACAGGAACAACCTCCTGAATAGACCAATTGCACAGTCCTTGTCCTGGCACGCTCGGCTGAATCCAGGCGTCCATATCACAACCGCTGTCTCCTTCTTCGGAATCTGAAACAGCATTGATGGTTTCGTAGCATACTCCACTGGATGTGATTGTCACCGACCCTTTGAACCTGGGTGTCCTGGGGAATGGAGTTGATGATGAAGGATGATATCCAAGTCCGAACTTGTCTTTCTTCACGGGAATATCTAGTACTTGACCCCAGCCCTGGGTCTCACCTACCTATACCAAAATTGTTGGGGCAAAGGAATAAAAATGGACTTAAAAATGAGATTTTTCATATTTTGGCCAAATGGGGCAAAGTTATAGGTCATTTTGAATGGAAAAATCATTTTGAGAACATTGGATAAAGTAGAATTTTGAGATTGGTTCACATTTTGGAAGTTATTCATGGTTACTTGTAATGGAAGATACATAAGCCAAATCCAAGGGAAATCATACATGAGAAGCTTCTCCAAGCTTCTAGGAGTTTCTAACCTCACCTATATATTGATATGAGTAACTCCATGCCATGGTTGGTGATCACATTTACTCAAAACCACAAGTTTCATACACTTTCTCTCATTTTCAAAAGCTTCTCAAACTACCTCAAATCTTCACCAATCTTCACCATTCTTGATCTGATCTTCATCCTCATCATTCCTAGATCACAATTCTCATAAGCATTTGGTAGATTGGAGCAGAACTCGTGCCACACACTTCCATCATCCAAGAAGCAAGAAACTTGGAATTGCAAGATCCAAGAGGTTTGAGTCCAATTCATTGCATACAGAAGTCAAGAATAAGCTCACTGATCAAGTTCCAATCACTGCAAGCATCAGATCCAAGGAGTTCCATAGCTGTTTTCACCATTTTGCACCAGGTTAGTTTCTCTTCGAATTGGCTGAATTAGCTAGAATCATGGATAGTTATTAGGTTAGAACGGTTAAGCATAGTTAGATGACTGATTTTGGTGAGTTTGGAGAGGTTTCATGAGGATTGGCCAT
This sequence comes from Lathyrus sativus, assembly GCA_963859935.3. Lineage (NCBI taxonomy): Eukaryota > Viridiplantae > Streptophyta > Magnoliopsida > Fabales > Fabaceae > Lathyrus > Lathyrus sativus. The sequence goes on along the minus strand of OZ012738.1, from coordinate 541,651,463 downwards.
GGAGTGCATAAACTGTTAGAGCTTGTAACATCAAGAATATGGCATGAGAATCTTAGGTTTGTGGTTTAATTTGTTCAGCATGAAATGTAGATTAGGCTAGGGTAAAGATTGGCAAGGATTGGAAGATTTGATCACAGGTGAAAATGGTGGTTTACAACTGTTACACCTATCGGGTTTGTTTCTTGAGTGAGTTTCAGAAGGAGATAATGGTATGGTTGTGTAGAGGGGAAGAAGTAGGTCACTTTTGGTCTTTGAATCGTGTGAATTCATGGAGAATTGAGAGAGAACCAAGCTGTGGAAGGTGCGTGCATGGAGGGAGATTTCTGAAACCCTAGGGTTTCTAAGGTTGAAGACGAAGTGAGAGCCACACGATCAGGGTTTTGACCTTGACTTTGGGACTGATCCAATGGCCCTGATTTAAAATGAAACGGAGGGAGATCTAAAACGCCTATACGCAGCATTTCATTTATTTTGCCAGATTGGGCTCCAAAACTCATTGCTATTCGTACCCCCAAACCAAGCCCCATTTCCATTTTAACTGAAATAATTGATATTTGCACCGTTTTTAGTTTTTTTTAATTTTTGTCATATATTCTGATGGTGTTGGGCCCAGACGTGCTTGCTATGCGCGCCCCCCAGTCTGGGCCCAGTTTGTTGTTTTAACTATTTTTTCATGCTTTCTGCACCCCATTTCAATTAATTCCATTTAATTCCTTTTAAAAATTTTAATTCTTTGAAAAATCATAATAAATCAAAAAATGCATATTTTCCATTGGTTCTTTTTGCATTATTTTCTTAATTTGGTCAAGAAAATTATCATCCAAAAAAATTAATAATTCATTTCATTTTCTTATTTTTGGCATATTTTCCTTTTAATTAGGTGTAAATAATATTTTGTTTAGTACATGAATTTGTTAATTTTTGTTCTAATAGTTGCTTTAATATTTTTCACCCATTCTTTTTAGGTTGATTAGTAGATAAGATTAGCTTGTATATACAATTTAGTTCCCATTTTTAAGACTCAATTTTAGGTGTTTAGTTTAGGTGTGAATAACATGAACAAAATTAGGGTTTAAGTGATGACTTAGGAGAATTGAATCATTTCCCTTAGGACTTAGAGATTGAATATGTTAGATATGGGACTATAGGGACTATGGGTAGTTAGTAGATCCCTTAGAAATCACTAGGATTCCCCTACTGCTATTAGTATATTACTGTCTGTATTTGATTGATTGGTGTGGTGTGCCCTCTGGGGATTATTGCTTGTTTGTGTGGGTATTGGGATTGCTTGGGGATTGGGAGAGCAGAAGACCTGAGAAGATGAAGACCATTGGAGATCCAGAGACTGAAGTCCAACTTCCAGAGTTGAAGAAGAGATTCTTGCTAGCAGCTGTTGAGGAGATTAGGGTTTAGGAGCTAGGCAGAGCTCTAGATTAGAAAGCTTGATTCTCAAACATGGAAGGCCTTGACTGCCTCCATTCCTCTCTGTGATGCAGAGTCTCTCTAAGACACTCACCCCCTTTCTTTGGAAGGCTTGGTGCTACTGTCTAAGGGATAGAACTCTTGAGAGAAAATATCTTATGTGTTAGTAGCAGTTGGTTTGCCACCCTTGGTGGTCAGCTAAGTGCTTAACACCCCAATTCACTCTTGTGATTGATCCCTCAGCTTGGAGGATAGAACTTGAAGAAAAGCCATTGCAGATGGAAGATTGATGATCAAAGACCTTGCTTGAAGGTTGTGGAGATGGGGATTGATGCTGGCTGAAGCTTGTAGCTGTTTGGGGATGACTTGAAGATAGGTGTGATGCAGAGCTGCTGTGGTTGTTTACTCTTCTGTTGTATTTCATTTCTGATGTATTGATTGGTTTTCTGGATTGTATTGTTTGCTATTAACCCTGTTGGGTTGAAAGTGAATCCTGTTCACTTTTGCCTATTGTTTTCCAGGTTCGAGGTTGAGTGGGACTCCCTTGCCTCGCTTGTATTGCCGCATTCATGCATCTTATTGCTTTCCTGTATATATCTGCTATTGTTTCTGTTTCCAATTATTCCCTTAGGATCTCTGTTTCTCTCTGCGCAAGAGAGGAGCATGATAGACACTAGGTCTTAACCCATCCATGATAACATTAGGTTAGTTTGATTCCCTTCGCAACCGTAGGTTAGAGTTCTGTCTCTTCTTTCTCAAAACTAACAGAAAAACATAATAAAATTTCAAACACAATAAAAGACACTTCTTCCGTAAAAGAATGTGAACTCATCAAGACATCATTTTTGCCCGCTTGGACCAGTAATCAGAAAAACCTTTTTCAGAAGGAATAAAATCAATCAAGACAAGCTTGTGTCGTACGTGGCCCGAACTACGTTTGCTCTGATCTTCCATGCAGTGTGGAAGTACGTAGGCATAGGATGCGATATCCTAGCGAGCAACCTTCCCCTCCTTTCCCGTAGGTAGGCGAACTACGTTGACTCTGATTTCTCGTTCCGGACGGGAATACGTAGGCATAAAGTGCGATACTTTGCCGAGTCATTTTATTTTCATTTTATTTTCTTTTAACCCTTGACCTTTAGCTTAGATAGAAGTAACAATCCATACCCAAAAACAAGCGTGGATCCCGTCGATTACGACGGACGTGAGGGGTGCTAATACCTTCCCCTTGCATAACCGACTCCCGAATCCAGGTTTTGGCTGCGACGACCATACCTTTCCCGTGTTGTGCGAGGTTTACTCTGAGCGTTTCCTTTCCCTCCCGTGGGATAAATAACGCACGGTGGCGACTCTTCTGTTCAGCCGGCGCCGATTTTCGCAGTAGCGACAGCTGGCGACTCTGCTGGGGATCCAACGTCCCCTGGCGGCTAAGGACTGCGATAGTTCTTATGCATTTGGGATCCAACGTCCCTTAAGAGAGTCAATCCTAACGCTTGTTTTCCCGTCGAGGATTTTTGTATGGATTTATATTTCTGACCTTTATTTTCAGCATTATATATATTGATTATTATTGCTGTATTGGGGTGTGACGGGTGTTCTGATATTGAGAGAGAAGCCGAACCTGGGCTTGAGTGTACCTTAGATTTAGAGTAGAGATTAGTGGGCGCGCACGTGCTTTGCATGTCCTAGTGTCCCGCGAAATCTACACTCAGACGAGGTTCTTCTGGTTGGCCTCCTGTCCTGCCCTTTGGGTGGCTCGGGTTGCTGGTTAGTTGGATTGTCGACTCTGGGGACCGATCATTGGGAAGTTGGCTAAGTGAGGCCTCTTCAGGATTTGATGATGCCACTCCTTCTGGGAATCGTATCATCAACCCTGAAAGTCTGTGACGCTGACGACCGCATAGGATGCCATACCTTTGTCAGTTGCTAGGAATTCCACCTGTGAGAGGGTTTGGGGTTATGCAGGTAACTAGACCTTCAGATACCGGTTATTTCTTGATCAAAGATCCTGGGTATTTATGGAGAGTTATGAGGTCTGTCAGAGACCATTTGGAGATGTGTTATGAGGTCTGTCAGAGACCAGTTGAGGAGTTCTGAGATCTGTCAGAGACCTATTGGAGTTATGATTTGAGGTCTATCAGAGCCCAGCAAGAGTTAGGTTGTGGGTCTGTCAGAGACCATTGTTGGAGCTTTGTTGTAGGTCTATCTGAGACCAGGGTGTGAGGACTTCTAGAGAGTCTATCTGAGACTTCTTGATATGGTTCAGGCTATTCAGCTACGGCATTTCGTCCCTGTTGCATGTCACTTGCATTGCATTGCTTGCATACTCATCATCATTGCATCCTACTAACGTGTGTCTGTGCTGCAGGTGCATTTGCATTCCCCCGGTTCTAGTGTCTGGACTTCTGAGTATTTGATCATGGCTGGTTTGAGGATGACCGTTGCGTATAAGCTACCTATCCCCGATATTACTCCACTCCTGGGTCTGATTTCTCTTGCAGATGAGGATGTCCGTAGAAGCTTCAGGCAGAGTTACGGACGGCTGTTGAGTTTAGTTCGCAGGTCTACTGATGATGAATTGAATGGGCTGTACACCTTAATGCAATTCTATGACCCGACTTTGAGATGTTTCACGTTTGCGGACTTTATCTTGGGGCCTACCATGGAGGAGTATGTAGAGTTTACGGAGCTGCCAGTTCAGAATGCAATTCCTTTTATTCACTCAGCCGCTGAGCCCAATTTGGAGGATTTAGCCAAGGCCCTGCATATGAATCCTTCTGAGTTGTTGATGACTGCGTGGCGAGGGGTTCCGGGTTTTTCTCTTCAGTTTCTGGTTGGTAAGGCTCAAGAGTACGCCAAGAATGGGTGTTGGGTGGTCTTCAACGCTATTTTGGCCCTCTGCATTTATGGGATAGTGTTGTTCCCTAACTTCCCAAACTTCGTGGACATGGATGCATTTCATCTATTTGCCGCTGGTAACCCAGTACCAACGCTGATCGGGGACTTTTACCATTCGATGCACTACAGGAATGAAAACAGGAGAGGCAAGAACGTCTCTTGTTGCGTACCTTTGCTGTATATGTGGTTCAAGAGCCATCTTCCCTCGAGGGGACCTTTCGCGGATAATGCAATCACGCCCGACTGGCCAGAGCATATGATGAGGTTAACTTCTGAAGACATTGAATGGTTTGATAGAGATCTGCTGGGATCTGAGCTTATTTTCAGTTGTTCTGGGTACCCTAATGTGTCGTTGATAGGAAGAAAAGGGTGTGTAAATTACAACCCATCCCTGTTGGTCCGTCAGTTCGGATATGCGCTGAAGAACCCACCAAAGGAGGAAGAAGTACAGGAATCTCTGTACTTCACCAGTGATCTGAAAGGGGAGTTATTGGCCAAGCTGCAGCATGCCTGGACGCGTATTAACCGAAGGGGGAAGCCGTTGTTAGGGAAGAACGACTGTCAGGCCTATGCACCTTACAGAGTTTGGATCCAGGAGAGAACAAGTCAGTTACGGATGCCATTCCCAGATGCACCAGTCCTTGTTCCTATTCCGGTAACAGAACCAACTACTGTTTCTCGGGAAGCCTACGAGCAAGTTGTGAAAGAAAAGGAAGCCTTGATGAAGATCAACGAAGGGTTAGAGCAGGAGCTAGCCCAGATACGCAGTGAGAAAAACAAGGCCGTGCATGCTTTCCAACAGCAGATTGAGCTAATGAACAGACTAGGGGCTGAGTTGACTGAGGAGAGGAAGAAGCGCGAACGTCTGGGGCAAGAGTTCAGAAGCTCCCACGACATGCTCGAATCCAAAAAGAAGGCACTCGACGCAGCACACCGAGAGATCTCTTCTTGCAATAAGACTTGGAATGCTACGCTCACCAACAATAAGAAGAGGGAGGATAAGTTGAAGCAGCAAATTTCCGACCTCGAAGAGCAGTTGAAGTCCAGCATCAAGAAGTGTGAAGAAGAAGTGATGACCCGGTATAGTCTCCAGAACGCCCTAAACAAGGCCATCAAAGGCAGAGATGAAGCTGTGTCTCAGAAGCGTAAACTAGAGGATCGCTTCGGAGAGGGGGCATGGGAGGAAACTGCCGAAGACGTGCGACGTGTTCTCAAGAGAAGAAACCAACTTGTTGAAGGGCTGATTGCTCGACCAAGTCATCCGGAGACCAAGAAGTTGCTAGAAGAGTACCAGACTTATGGGAGGGTTTGATCATTTCATGTAGTAACTTGTATGCTTTATTTGCATAGTGCTGACCATCACCAGGATTGTTGGTTGAGGTCATGCCTTCTTATTGTACTCTCAGTGATATTGTATTCCGGGCTTATTGATTTCTCTGCAATATATGAGGCTTTCTGTGATTCAGCTCCGATCTTTATATTGTTAGCACTGTCACTGCACCAGCACCTTCACACTAGAATCGGGGAATGAATTTCCCTAATGCACAGACACACATTGCATTGCATTCATATTCATATTGCATTACAGGTAATCTTTGGATGGTGTCTTATTTCCTGCTCTGTACCAGGTACTTTTCAGGATTGCAGATCAGCGCCCGCACAGATATTCCACCCGCACCAACTGTCGAAGAATCATGGATCAAATACAGAACGAGATGCAGGATGTGCGCGAGAAGCTAGCTCTCTTTATGCAGACCATGGAAGCTAGTGCAAAAGGTCAGGAGAATTTGCAAGCCATGGTGCAGCCTCTTTTGGTCAGAAACGCCGGTCACGGTAACGAGGATCATCAGTCTGTGCGAGTCGATACTGTTCATGGAGATGGCACTCCCACGCCAGTGGCTCCACCTGTAGTCAATATACCTGCTGCTAACGTCAACAACGCTACCGCCGCTGGGAATGGTAACGTCGGAGTTGGGAACGAGACTGCTGTCCATAACGTTGGGCTGGGTGATGTCAACTTGGGTGATAATATGGGAGGCAACGGCTTTGGCAATGCTGGATTTGGGTTCAATGATCAAGCATTCGATAACGCTGGGAAATATGGTTTCAATGCTCAAGGCTTTGGGCAAGATGGTTATGGTGTGGTCAATCAGGGTTACGGAGGTTTCGGAAATGGAAACGGCGCTGGGTTAATGGCTTTTGGGCCTGCTGGAGGTGTTCAGGGATACGGCAACAGAGGCCGAGGCCCGGTAATGAATCAGATTAGAGCTGGTCGCAATAATGAATATGATGGGTATGGAGCTGGGAATGGTATGTGGCAAGAAGATCAGCAGGAGGACGCTTTCTCCGGGGAAGGCTTCGAAGGGCCGATGGATAACTCCCAGAAGATCAGAATGCTAGAAGAACAGATGAGGGGGGTCCTGAACCAAAGTGCTGTGGGCTTGGACATGGCAACAATGGGTCTGGTACCTGGCTTGAGGGTGCCAATCAAATTCAAAGCTCCTACGTTTGATAAGTATAAAGGGGACACATGTCCGAAAGTGCACGTACGGGCTTATTACAGAAAGATGTCTGCATATTCAACTGATGAGAGAATGCTAATGCATTTCTTTCAAGATAGTTTGTCAGGCCCTTCCCTAGAGTGGTACATGGGGTTGGAGCCAACTAATATCAAGACATGGAAGCAATTGGCAGAGGCATTTGTAGCTCACTACAAGTATAACAGCGACTTGGCGCCCAATCGGGTCCAACTGACAGGGCTGTCTCAGAAGAAGGGTGAGAGCTTTAAAGAGTACGCGCAAAGGTGGCGCGATATGGCTGCCAGGGTCCGTCCTCCTTTAGAAGACAAGGAAATGAATGACATGTTCGTCGGCACATTCACAGGCTTGTTTCATGACATGTTGTTTCATACATCTCAGGCCAGTTTCTCAGACTTAATTCTGATGGGAGAAAAGATTGAACGTAACATTAAGCAAGGAAAATTCCAGGCTGAGGAATCAACTGCATCTGGCAGTAATAGGAAGGCTTTTGGTGGGCGCCGTCAGGGCGAGGCAAGCGCAGTATTTGGAGGCCGAGGCAGGGGACGAAACCAATATCATCAGCCGCAGCAGGTGGCGAGTGTTACTATTCCATATCAACAGCAACCGTTTCAGCAGCAGCCAATGCAGCAACAGCAACAGCAGCAGCAGCAGCAGCAACAGCAGGGGGCACAGCAGGCTCAGCGAAGATTCCAGGGCAGTAAACCAAGAAGAGTGTTTGAGAAGCCTCCCTCAACGTATGCTGATTTGTTGCAGACATTGTTGGGTTTGAACCTGGTAGAGAAGAGAACTCTGGCACCGATAACGGGAACTCCCCCGTATGGTTATGATGCAAGCAGGCACTGTGAGTTTCATTCTGGGGCTCCGGGCCACGATGTAGAGGGTTGCCATGCTTTTAAGCATGTTGTGCAGGATCTTTTGGACAATAAGACTATCAATTTCGGAACGGCAGGTCCGAATATAGTGCAGAAACCCATGCCTAATCATGGGGCAAACGCCATTCTGACTGAGGAAGGTTTGAATCTGGTTATGAATGTCGACGATTTAAAGACGCCGCTGAGCGAGATAAAAAGCAGATTGTTGCAAGGGGGTGTTTATCCAAGGTGTGACGAGTATTGCTTAGAATGCTGGACCCTAGATGGGGGGTGTGATGATTTGAAGAAAGGCATTCAGGCTTTAATTGATGGAGGAACATTGCAGTTTGACCGAGCAGCAACTGAAGAGCCGGCAGGGGCAGTAGCAGATGATCAGAGCGATGTGGCCACTGTAACGATTCCTCGGAAGACAATCACTATTGCAGCACCGGTCCAGCGACCACCGATCACCATAACTAAGGCCGGACCGATCCCGTACGAGAACACAAGAGCAGTCCCATGGTCATATGGTTTGGAGGTGTATTGTGACGGGATAAAGATTGATGTTAATAAGCAGCCAGCCGAGACTGTAGATAACGTTGTTGGTTCAGGCGGTATGACAAGGAGTGGTAGGATCTTTATATCACCTGAAGTGGAGGCCGAAAGACTAGCGAAAGGAAAAGGGAAGATGGTTGAGAATGTCCCAGTGCAAGCAAGCGACAAAGCATCGGCATCGAAAGACGTAGAAGAGTTCATGCGCTTGATTCGAAAAAGTGATTATAAGATTGTGGAGCATCTGCAGCAGACACCGTCAAAAATATCTATACTGTCATTGCTATTGTGTTCTGAAGCTCACAGAAATGCTTTGCTAAAAGTTTTGGATACTTCCTTCGTGCCCCAGGACGTCTCCGTGAATCAACTGGAAGGAGTGTTGGCACATGTGAATGCAGGCCACAGCTTGGGCTTTACCGACTTTGAATTGACCCCAAAAGGGAGAAATCATAATATGGCGCTGCACATATCTGTCGAGTGTAGAGGATCAGTAATGTCGCATGTATTGGTCGACATCGGATCGTCTTTGAATGTGATGCCCAAGAAAGCGATGATGAAGCTAGATGTCAGAGGAATCCTGTGCACGCCCAGTGACTTGGTAGTCAGAGCGTTTGATGGCACGCGAAGAACAGTCTTTGGATCGATAACATTGCCTCTACAGGTGGGGCCCGAGGTATTTGCGACCGAATTTTATATCATGGATATACAGCCCGCATATAGTTGCCTGCTCGGAAGACCCTGGATTCACGGGGCTGGGGCAGTCACGTCTACCCTGCATCAGAAGTTGAAATATATGGTCGGAGACAGCGTAGTCACCGTATGCGGAGAAGAAGACATCCTGGTCAGCCATCTGTCGTCATTTAAATATGTGGAGGTCGACGGAGAGATCCACGAAACGCCCTGCCAGGCATTTGAAGGTTTGCGTATCAAGGACAAAGGTCCCAGGCCGAGCAAAATGTCGGAGATAGCCGTCTCGTCGTATAAAGAAGCTCAAGCTCTGGTGGAGGCAGGAGAAGCAAAGGGCTGGGGCAAAGTGCTGGATATCCCGGTGAAGATGGACCGGTTCGGGCTGGGATACCAACCGTCGTCATCAACCCCTGCTGTGGGGACACCCCGTTTCAGAGGGCCAATAACCATCTCTGCCAGTGGAGTATGTCATGAAACCATCAATGCTGCTTCGGAGTCTGACGAAGGAGACAGCGACTGTGATATGGATGCCTGGATTCAGCCAAGCACGCCAGGACAGGGACTATGCAACTGGTCTATTCAGGAGCTTGTTCCTGTGACTCTTAAACAGTAATGCTTTGCTTTATTAATTGTTGAATAATCTGATGTCTTGCCCGGGGCATCGTGATTTGCTTAGGGCTTTGTTGTTATGAACATTGCGTGTTAATCATTAAATAAATGGCGTTTTCATGTGCAAATACTGTAATCTCTGTCTTTCTTGTTTTGTATTTTTCAATAAAATGGCAATGCGGTTATTCGCTTTATACGCATTTTGAAGCACTTAACCATTCCTTTTGCAGGTTAACATTTTCAGATGACATCCTTGAACCACCTATGACTCGTCCCGACTTTGAGCACCCGGTATTTCAGGCCGAAGAAGAGGTTGTCGAAGATAGTGACGTTCCTGAAGAACTATCTTGGTTGGTGAAGCAAGAGGAAAGAGCCATTCTGCCTCACGAAGAGGTCATCGAAATTATCAACTTGGGGTCGGAAGGGGTTGAGAAGAATATTCGTATCGGGGCCGCATTGCAGGGCGATATCAAGCGAAGACTGGTTGAAATGCTCAGGGAGTATAGTGATGTATTCGCTTGGTCGTATGAAGATATGCCAGGGCTCGATACAGATATGGTTGTGCACCGTTTGCCACTGAAAGAAGAATGCCCGCCGGTCAAACAAAAGCTCCGCGGAACTCGACCAGACATGGCAGTAAAGATCAAAGAGGAAGTTCAAAAACAGTGGGACGTTGGGTTCCTGGCTGTGACAAAATATCCCTCATGGGTTGCTAACATCGTACCCGTGCCAAAGAAAGATGGCAAGGTTCGAATGTGCGTGGATTATAGAGATTTGAATAAAGCAAGCCCAAAAGACGATTTTCCACTGCCTCATATTGACGTGCTAGTTGATAATACTGCTCAATACTCCGTATTCTCCTTCATGGATGGCTTCTCAGGCTATAATCAGATCAAAATGGCGCCAGAGGATATGGAGAAGACCACTTTCATAACGCCTTGGGGAACATTTTGCTACAAAGTGATGCCCTTTGGCTTGAAAAATGCTGGGGCAACATATCAGCGTGCGATGACGACTCTTTTCCATGATATGATGCATAAAGAGATCGAAGTTTATGTTGACGATATGATTGCCAAATCCCAGACGGAGGAAGAGCATCTGGTGAATCTGCTGAAGTTATTTAAAAGGCTTAGGAAGTTCAGGCTGAGACTGAACCCTAACAAATGCACCTTCGGGGTGAGATCGGGTAAACTGCTGGGGTTTATCGTAAGCGAAAGAGGAATAGAGGTCGATCCTGCTAAAATAAAAGCGATTCAAGAAATGCCGACGCCTAAAACAGAGAAAGAGGTGCGCGGGTTTTTAGGGAGGTTGAACTACATCGCTCGGTTCATATCTCATCTAACGGCCACGTGTGAACCATTATTCAAGCTGTTGAAGAAAGATCAAGCTGTAACATGGAACGAAAATTGTCAAAAGGCGTTCGATAAAATAAAGCAGTATTTGCAGGAGCCTCCTATTTTGATACCCCCAGTGGCGGGCAGACCCTTGATCATGTACTTGACGGTTCTTGAGGGAAGCATGGGTTGCGTTCTCGGTCAGCATGACGAGACAGGAAGAAAAGAGCATGCAATTTACTACTTTAGTAAGAAATTTACAGATTGTGAATCTCGATACTCAATGCTTGAGAAAACTTGTTGCGCGCTAGCCTGGGCCGCCAAGCGTTTGAGGCAATACATGCTGAATCATACAACCATGCTCATCTCGAAGATGGATCCTGTCAAATATGTATTCGAAAAGCAGGCGTTGTCAGGGAGAATCGCCCGTTAGCAGATGGTCTTGACTGAATATGACATTCAATATGTCTCGCAAAAGGCTATAAAAGGGAGTGTGTTGTCTGAGTATCTGGCGGAGCAGCCTATTGAAGATTACCAATCGATGAGGTTTGATTTTCCTGACGAGGATATCATGTACCTAAAGATGAAGGATTGCGAAGAACTGTTGCCAGACGAAGGACCAGAGTTGGGTTCCAAATGGAAGATGATATTTGACGGAGCTGTGAACGCTTACGGTAGCGGAATAGGGGCAGTCATCACTACGCCACACAGGTCGCACATCCCGTTTACTGCCCGATTGACCTTTGCCGTTACCAATAATGAGGCCGAATACGAAGCTTGTATAATGGGGCTTGAAGAAGCCATTGATTTGCGAATCAAGAACCTGGACGTATACGGAGACTCAGCTCTGGTGGTGAATCAGATAAAAGGGGAATGGGAGACACGTCAGCCCAACTTGATACATTACATGAATTATGCAAGGAGATTGTTGCCTTTCTTCGACAAGGTTGAATTGCATCACGTACCGAGAGCAGAAAATCAAATGGCCGACGCCCTCGCCACGTTGTCTTCTATGTACAAAGTCAACTTCTGGAACGAGGCTCCCAGGATCATTATCTCTCGGCTTGACAGACCAGCTTTCGTATTTGCTATTGATGAAGCATCCGACGACAAACCGTGGTATTTTGATATCCTTAATTTTCTGAAGAACAAAGAGTATCCGGCTGGGGCATCCAGTCAAGATCAGAAGACTCTCAGGAGATTAGCGGGTAGTTTTTATTTGAATCCGGATGGTGTCTTGTACAGAAGGAACCACGACTTGGTGCTATTGCGTTGCGTAGATGAAAGAGAGGCAAAGCTGCTCATGGAGGAAATACACGAAGGTACCTTTGGTACGCATGCTGGTGGGCATGCTATGACGAGAAAGCTACTGAGGGCAGGTTATTTTTGGCTGACTATGGAAACTGATTGCTTCAAGTTTGCGAGGAAGTGCCACAAGTGCCAAATCTATGCTGATAAGATCCATGTGCCTCTGAGTCCTCTGAATGTAATGTCATCGCCATGTCCATTCTCGATGTGGGGAATCGATATGATCGGAAAGATCGAGCCGACGACTTCTAATGGGCACCGGTTCATTCTAGTAGCAATCGATTATTTCACCAAATGGGTGGAAGCGGCGTCATACGCAAATGTAACGAAGCAAGTGGTGGCCAGATTCATCAAGAGAGATATCATTTGCCGATATGGGATCCCCGAGCGGATAATCACGGAAAACGGTTCAAACCTGAACAACAAAATGATGAAGGAGCTCTGTCAGAATTTCAAGATCGAACATCACAACTCCTCCCCTTACCGACCCAAGATGAATGGCGCTGTCGAGGCGGCCAATAAGAATATCAAGAAGATCGTTCAGAAAATGGTGGTGACCTATAAGGATTGGCACGAGATGCTACCTTTCTCTTTGCACGGTTATCGTACGACGGTACGCACATCAACCGGGGCAACCCCGTTCTCGCTAGTATACGGAATGGAAGCGGTATTACCATTGGAAGTGGAGATCCCTTCTCTGAGGGTATTGCGAGACGTTCAGCTAGACGAGGCAGAATGGGTGAAAGGCAGGTTGAACCAATTGAGTTTGATGGACGAGAAGAGGCTAGTTTCTCTAGCATATGGTCGTTTGTACCAGAGCCGAATGAAGAAAGCATACGATAAGAAGATACATCCGCGAAGCTTTCAGACGGGCGACCTAGTGCTGAAAAGGATTCTCCCGCCGCAAGCAGATCACAGGGGCAAGTGGACCCCCAACTACGAAGGACCATACGTTGTCAGGAAAGTCTTTTCAGGAGGAGCGTTGTTGTTGTCCACTATGGACGGTGAAGACTTTACGTCACCTGTGAATTCGGACGCAGTTAAAAAATACTTTGCTTAAAATTGACCCGCTGGACGAAAAGAAAAAGAGAGTCCAGGCAAAAATGGGGCATCCTGGCGAACCAAAAACAGAATGAAAGGTTCGGGCAAAAGTTAGGGATAAAATTGAAAAAATATACACCCGCGAAGTTGAAAACCTACACTGGGCGGCTTCGGCAAAAAAGGGTATCCCGGTGAACTGAAAACCCGTAAAGGGCGGTTCACGCAAAAGTTAGGGATTTGAAAAGCAAATGACTGCGGTCCGAATTTGATATTACCGTGAACATCAGTGTGGGAGAATATACCTGAGGGGTCGATTATCAGATACAACCTCTTCGGAAGTGTGAATACTGGGAAAGCATTAGAGTCGGGCGAGTCATAGGAGGATCAGTTCGTGGTGTTCGTCTGCATCCCGTTGCCGACATGTGTACAAATTTAATTTGTCAAAACATATTTATGCTTCTTGTGCATACTTGTATATCAGGGGCCCAAGCAATAAAATATGTTATTCAGTACTTGATGCTGGTTCTTTACTGTTTTGTGCATGATAAAACGCCTAAGTTTACTGAAACTAGCAGGTGTATAACATCACTGGCCCTTGCCAATAATTACTAAAGCTTTGAATTAACTGAAGATGATGTCACTAACCTGAATAGATTTGGTTGTATAGGCTTGTCTTGTTTTGTTTGTGTTGTTGCAGGTTTCATAGCCGTACGAGGAAGAGGACCAAAAGATTGCAATAACGAAAGACTCGACCCCCACGCAGGTCATGCATGTTCTTCCTAAAGGAGGATAGAATTCCCCAGCTAGCCGTAGCTTATCCAAAGGACATGCTCCAGCAAAGTCATTTATCCTCAGCAGAGTTTGGCAAATTCCAGGATTATAAGGCTATATCCAGACGGTGTATCTCAAGCAGAGTGGGTTTAGCCGCAGAAGATTATTATTTGTGAGTTGTATTCAGGAAGTTCACTTTCCCCGCAGGGTCATTTACTCCCACCCAGCGGAGTCAGTTGATTTTCCCAAGAGAATCATCCCATCCCCAGCGGAGTTCTCTTTCCGACCAGGGTCTTCATTCCTCCCAGTGGAGTTCGAAGATTAAGACTCTCCCCGGCAAAGTTGGTGGTGCGCCCAGGCATTTATTTTGTCAAAATACCGTGTGATATCCGTTCACTTTCCAGCAGAAGTCCAATCATACCAAGCGCACCTGCTATTCTCCAGCAGAGTTATATTCCCCAGCAGGGTGTTACTTCAACGAGGTGTTTGGTTTAAGTTCCCCATTTCCCAGCTGAGTCGACTTCACTCTTCCAGCATTTATTTTGCTGGAATAATTCTGTAGCACCTGGCTATCCCCAGCGGAGTTGGCATTGTTTTCAGCATTTATTTTGCTGAAGCAGCTCCTGTATCTCAGCAGTTCAAGTCTGCAGTTGCATTGGCATATAGTGTCATACTTGCATCCACCAAATAAAATAAAAACGCATAACATTTCCATGTCGAATGGAGCATTGTGTCATTATCAAACATAGGCACCTTGAAGCATGAACCAGGTCGGCTAACCGTTTGTTTCAAGTATTGCTCTCTTGCAGGTGGAAGGAGTTTTTGCTCCAATGAATTACCAAACATTCAGGATCTCGACGTGAGACATTCAACGAAGTGTCAGCTTTGGCACTACTCCCCACAGAATCAGCAGGATAAGTTTCTCTTTGTCCCCAAGCAGAGTTACTTATTTCCCCGCCAGGGTTTCTTGCTGAAGTTTCTCTAGTCTGGCCAGCGGATTGTTTCCCTCAAGGTTGTTGTTACGTCAGCATTAAAAGGTTTCATGAACCAGAATTTCAGAGGCTACCGCCGGTTATCAGAACAGGCGTCCGGAAGTTTGGTTTCTAAATATCCCCAGTAGAGTCAGCCTCAAAGCTGCTGTAACGTCAGTGATAAGAGGTTTGCGGACCAATGGAAGGATGAGTCCTAATGTGGACGGGTTTATTGACAGGTTTTGTGTGCAAAGAGAAGTGGGGGTCCTGACGTGGACATTTCCTCGGTTTGACGATATGTGTTAGTCCTAACGTGGACGGATTTGATTTCTTGGTATTGATCGAAGGTGGAGTCCTGACGTGGACAGAAGTTGGTTACTCTTAGTGTTGGTGTCCTGACGTGGACAATTTGTTTCCAGCAAGTGTATTTCTTCTTAATGGTGAACTGTGTCCTGACGTGGGCAGAGTTATAGTTTTTCGCGATGACAAGATGCGAGAGTCCTGACGTGGACAAATTTATCCTTCTTCATGTTGTTGGCAAAGTATGAGTCCTGACGTGGACAAAGTCTTATTTCCCCAGTGGGTCAAAGGTGCACGAGTCCTGACGTGGACAAGGTTTTATTTCCTCAGCGAGTCAAGAGGGGAGTCCGTACGTGGATAAATCAAGACGAAAGGTGAGTCCTGACGTGGACAGATTGATTCCTAACGTGGAAAGAGAAGTTGTTTCCTTACGTGGAAAAGTTAGTCCTGACGTGGACAGATCAAAGTTTGATTCCTTACGTGGAACAGGTTGGAGTCCTTACGGGGACGAATCAAAATGTGTTCCCTTACGGGGAAAGAGGTGATTCCTTACGCGGAAAGAAGGATGGAGTCCTTACATGGACAAATCAAGAAGAGAGTTATTCCTAACGTAGAAAGGTGGGTCCTAACGTGGACGATATAGTCCTAACATGGACAAGTTTGATTCCTTACATGGAAAGAGGGGGGTCCTTATGTGGACAGATCAAGATAAGATTGTGATTCCTTACGTGGAACGAAGATTGTATTCCTTACGTGGAAAGATTGGAGTCCTTACGTGGACAGAAAAAAGATGTATTCCTTACGTGGAAAGGTGGGTCCCGACATGGACAGTGTTATTCCTAACGTGGAACGGTTATTCCTTACGTGGAAAGGTGGGTCCTAACGTGGACATGTATTCCTAATGTGGAAGGGTGAGTCCTAACGGGGACGAAGTATTCATAACCCAGAGAGTTTAGTCCTAACGTGGACAGATCTAGACGAAGTTTATTCCTGACATGGAAGAGTTTAGTCCTGACAGAGGCAGAAGAGATGATTCCTTACGTGGACGATGTCATTCCTAACGTGGAAGAGTTTACTCCTAACGTGGACGATTTATTTTTGACGAGAAGGCAGACGAGCCATCCCCAGCAAAGTTGTTGAGGTTTTCCGAATTGACGAAGCAGGCGTCCTGACATGGACAATGTTCTATCTCTGCGATGATAAAATCTTTTTTTAAGATGATGAGAAGAATCCCCAGCACGGTCGCACGAGATCAGTGGGTTGCCGTAACAGTCAGATCCAGTTGACGAATGTCGTTACCCAAGCAGGGGCGCAGTTTATTTCTGCGGTTGGCAAATTTCCGGGTTCTTATTATTCAACCGTCTCGTACCTCGAATGTCTGAAGGCTCCAGGCTCTTCACCCAATCGGGTCCAAGTCGCTTGAATAGGGGCAGCTGTTGCACCCTAAAATTTTCTCAACCTTATTCACTTGGTTTATGTTTCAATATCATTAGCATTTGCATATAGAGTCATGTACATATCCTAACCATTTGCATAGCATGAGCATAGTAAATCATCCAACAGGGGCCAATCATTATTCTCATCTCTAGAGGCCTATCAAGAGGTTATTATCCTGATTCAATCTCATTCAAGTCATCAGAAAAGAATTTGGAAGTTGGAGAAGTCAGTGGATCAAGCATTGAGTCTATCTCCTAACTGAGGGTATCTGAGGATCAACAAAGTAAGTTGTGGGCTGTGGATGGAGCATGGAGAGTGTGCGGGCATCATGGGAGACTTAGAAAGTCATTTGGAGAAGGATACAAGTCATTGGTGTAGTCACAAGAGTTGCAGTTGAAGACAGTCAACTAGGGTTTCATCTGGGTCAACCCTGGGTCAACCCTAGGTCAAAGGATTGATTGAAAGGCATTAAGGTCTATTGGAGAGATGTGGGGTTCATCATTTGACATGTAAAGAAGGATATGGTGATATGCCAAGAAGAAATCAAGAGAAATCAAGGAGAAGAGGAGTTTCTAAATTAGGGTTTCTGTGTAAAATCCCCTAATTTAGGTCAAATTTCCAAGCAAGATAAGTCAAAATGCAAGCTTCAAATGGATCCTTGGACAACATAAAACTTGTAGAGGATCTCAAGACCTTTAATTTGAGTGGTAGAATACATTGAGGAGATTTATAGAACTCAAGTTATGGTCCTTGCAAGTTATAGGTCATCTGAGGTATCTGAAATTTTGTCTGTGAAAGTGACTTGACTTCCAAGCTATTTTTACCCCTCAAGGAGATTTCAAATGAATTTCTGGTAAACATAAGAATTGTTCCTCATTGTATTATATTTCTAGAATGGTATATTATGCCTTCATATGATTTGTGGAACTCTACTTATGGTCTTGGCAAGCAAAGGGTATTTTGGTCATCTGAGAATTACAGGTCATTTCAAGCCTATGCCCAAAACCCATACAAGGAAGCTTCAAATGGAAACCTTTACAACATCAAACTTGTTCCAAATGACATTTTGAGTCTAGAGAGGTTACCATGAGAGATTGGAAAGATTCATAGCACAAGGTTTCAAAATTGTTGGATTTAATGAATAAAAATGGACTTAAAAATGAGATTTTTCATATTTTGGCCAAATGGGGCAAAGTTATAGGTCATTTTGAATGGAAAAATCATTTTGAGAACATTGGATAAAGTAGAATTTTGAGATTGGTTCACATTTTGGAAGTTATTCATGGTTACTTGTAATGGAAGATACATAAGCCAAATCCAAGGGAAATCATACATGAGAAGCTTCTCCAAGCTTCTAGGAGTTTCTAACCTCACCTATATATTGATATGAGTAACTCCATGCCATGGTTGGTGATCACATTTACTCAAAACCATAAGTTTCATACACTTTCTCTCATTTGCAAAAGCTTCTCAAACTACCTCAAATCTTCACCAATCTTCACCATTCTTGATCTGATCTTCATCCTCATCATTCCTAGATCACAATTCTCATAAGCATTTGGTAGATTGGAGCAGAACTCGTGCCACACACTTCCATCATCCAAGAAGCAAGAAACTTGGAATTGCAAGATCCAAGAGGTTTGAGTCCAATTCATTGCATACAGAAGTCAAGAATAAGCCCACTGATCAAGTTCCAATCACTGCAAGCATCAGATCCAAGGAGTTCCATAGCTGTTTTCACCATTTTGCACCAGGTTAGTTTCTCTTCGAATTGGCTGAATTAGCTATAATCATGGATAGTTATTAGGTTAGAACGGTTAAGCATAGTTAGATGACTGATTTTGGTGAGTTTGGAGAGGTTTCATGAGGATTGGCCATGGAGTGCATAAACTGTTAGAGCTTGTAACATCAAGAATATGGCATGAGAATCTTAGGTTTGTGGTTTAATTTGTTCAGCATGAAATGTAGATTAGGCTAGGGTAAAGATTGGCAAGGATTGGAAGATTTGATCACAGGTGAAAATGGTGGTTTACAACTGTTACACCTATCGGG
The DNA here is from genome assembly GCA_963859935.3 of Lathyrus sativus. Classification (NCBI taxonomy): domain Eukaryota; kingdom Viridiplantae; phylum Streptophyta; class Magnoliopsida; order Fabales; family Fabaceae; genus Lathyrus; species Lathyrus sativus. Next base: position 541,632,690 of record OZ012738.1, on the reverse strand, counting down.
TTTGTTTCTTGAGTGAGTTTCAGAAGGAGATAATGGTATGGTTGTGTAGAGGGGAAGAAGTAGGTCACTTTTGGTCTTTGAATCGTGTGAATTCATGGAGAATTGAGAGAGAACCAAGCTGTGGAAGGTGCGTGCATGGAGGGAGATTTCTGAAACCCTAGGGTTTCTAAGGTTGAAGACGAAGTGAGAGCCACACGATCAGGGTTTTGACCTTGACTTTGGGACTGATCCAATGGCCCTGATTTAAAATGAAATAGAGGGAGATGTAAAACGCCTATACGCAGCGTTTCATTTATTTTGCCAGATTGGGCTCCAAAACTCATTGTTATTCGTACCCCCAAACCAAGGCCCATTTCCATTTTAACTGAAATAATTGATATTTGCACCGTTTTTAGTTTTTTTTTAATTTTTGTCATATATTCTGATGGTGTTGGGCCCAGACGCGCTTGCTATGCGCGCCCCCCAGTCTGGGCCCAGTTTGTTGTTTTAACTGTTTTTTCATGCTTTCTGCACCCCATTTCAATTAATTCCATTTAATTCCTTTTAAAAATTTTAATTCTTTGAAAAATCATAATAAATCAAAAAATGCATATTTTCCATTGGTTCTTTTTGCATTATTTTCTTAATTTGGTCAAGAAAATTATCATCCAAAAAAATTAATAATTCATTTCATTTTATTATTTTTGGCATATTTTCCTTTTAATTAGGTGTAAATAATATTTTGTTTCGTACATGAATTTGTTAATTTTTGTTCTAATAGTTGCTTTAATATTTTTCACCCATTCTTTTTAGGTTGATTAGTAGATAAGATTAGCTTGTATATACAATTTAGTTCCCATTTTTAAGACTCAATTTTAGGTGTTTAGTTTAGGTGTGAATAACATGAACAAAATTAGGGTTTAAGTGATGACTTAGGAGAATTGAATCATTTCCCTTAGGACTTAGAGATTGAATATGTTAGATATGGGACTATAGGGACTATGGGTAGTTAGTAGATCCCTTAGAAATCACTAGGATTCCCCTACTGCTATTAGTATATTATTGTATGTATTTGATTGATTGGTGTGGTGTGCCCTCTGGGGATTATTGCTTGTTTGTGTGGGTATTGGGATTGCTTGGGGATTGGGAGAGCAGAAGACCTGAGAAGATGAAGACCATTGGATATCCAGAGACTGAAGTCCAACTTCCAGAGTTGAAGAAGAGATTCTTGCTAGCAGCTGTTGAGGAGATTAGGGTTTAGGAGCTAGGCAAAGCTCTAGATTAGAAAGCTTGATTCTCAAACATGGAAGGCCTTGACTGCCTCCATTCCTCTCTGTGATGCAGAGTCTCTCTAAGACACTCACCCCCTTTCTTTGGAAGGCTTGGTGCTACTGTCTAAGGGATAGAACTCTTGAGAGAAAATATCTTATGTGTTAGTAGCAGTTGGTTTGCCACCCTTGGTGGTCAGCTAAGTGCTTAACACCCCAATTCACTCTTGTGATTGATCCCTCAGCTTGGAGAATAGAACTTGAAGAAAAGCCATTGCAGATGGAAGATTGATGATCAAAGACCTTGCTTGAAGGCTGTGGAGATGGGGATTGATGATGGCTGAAGCTTGTAGCTGTTTGGGGATGACTTGAAGATAGGTGTGATGCAGAGCTGCTGTGGTTGTTTACTCTTCTGCTGTATTTCATTTCTGATGTATTGATTGGTTTTCTGGACTGTATTGTTTGCTATTTACCCTGTTGGGTTGAAAGTGAATCCTGTTCACTTTTGCCTATTGTTTTCCAGGTTCGAGGTTGAGTGGGACTCCCTTGCCTCGCTTGTATTGCCGCATTCATGCATCTTACTGCTTTCCTGTATATATCTGCTATTGTTTATGTTTCCGTCTATTCCCTTAGGATCTCTGTTTCTCTCTGCGCAAGAGAGGAGCATGATAGACACTAGGTCTTAACCCATGCATGATAACATTAGGTTAGTTTGATTCCCTTTGCAACCGTAGGTTAGAGTTCTGTCTCTTCTTTCTCAAAACTAACAGAAAAACACAATAAAATTTCAAACACAATAAAAGACACTTCTTCCGTAAAAGAATGTGAACTCATCAAGACATCATTTTTGCCCGCTTGGACCAGTAATCAGAAAAACCTTTTTCAGAAGGAATAAAATCAATCAAGACAAGCTTGTGTCGTACGTGGCCCGAACTACGTTTGCTCTGATCTTCCATGCAGTGTGGAAGTACGTAGGCATAGGATGCGATATCCTAGCGAGCAACCTTCCCCTCCTTTCCCGTAGGTAGGCGAACTACGTTGACTCTGATTTCTCGTTTCGGACGGGAATACGTAGGCATAAAGTGCGATACTTTGCCGAGTCATTTTATTTTCATTTTCTTTTCTTTTAACCCTTGACCTTTAGCTTAGATAGAAGTAACAATCCATACCCGAAAACAAGCGTGGATCCCGTCGAGTACGACGGACGTGAGGGGTGTTAATACCTTCCCCTTGCGTAACCGACTCCCGAATCCAGGTTTTGGTTGCGACGACCATACCTTTCCCGTGTTGTGCGAGGTTTACTCTGAGCGTTTCCTTTCCCTCCCGTGGGATAAATAACGCACGGTGGCGACTCTTCTGTTCAGCCGGCGCCGATTTTCGCAGTAGCGACACTAAGTCACTGTTATATTCGTAGTGCGTCACAAACGCATCAACCAGTTGCTTCCATGTTTTAATTTGAGTGGATTCCAGCCCCATATACCACTCAAGAGATGGTCCGGACAAACTATCTTGAAAGAAATGCATAAGCATTCTTTCATCATCTGAGTACGCGGACATTCTTCGAAAGTAAGAGCGGACGTGCACCTTTGGATAGGTGTCCCCCTTATATTTGTCGAAAGTGGGAGCTTTAAACTTCAGTGGTACCCTCAGGCCAGGCACCAATCCCATCGTAGTCATGTCTAGACCGGAAGTATTTTGATTCACAACTCCCTTCATTTTGCTCCTCTAGCATTTTGATCCTCTGAACAGGATCTACTGGTCCATCCATGCCTCTACCAGAAAAGGCATCCTCCTGTTGATCTTCGTTCTAATTCTCATTTCCGTACCCGTCATACCCAAAGTTACGACCAAATCCTGGATGATTCGTCATAGGACCCCGTCTTTTGTTACCATATCCTTGATTGACCCCAGTAGGTCCGAATCCAGTGTTGATCATTCCAGCGCCATTTCCATTACCCAATCCACCATAACCCTGATTGACATTGCCAAAACCATCATACCCAAAGCCGAACTTTCCATCCTGGTTACCATAGTCAAACCCTTACTCATTATAACCAACACCAAGGTTTCCAAAGACATTACCACCATTATTACCACCGCCCAGATTGGCGTCTCCGAATCCAACATTGGCGTCCACGGATCCACCATTGTTTTCGTTTCCTGCACCAGCGCCATTGTTTCCGGCCACAACAGGTATGCTCCCTACAGGTGGAGCTACAGGCGTGGGTGTTCCATCTCCTTGAAGAGTTTCAACCCGTACAGAATTACGGTCTTCATTTCCGTTTCCAGTATTCTTCGCCACCAATGGCTGTACCAACGTCTGCAGGTTCTCCTGCCCCTTCACAACTGTCTCCATCGTCTGCATGAAAAGTGCCAGCTTTTCGCGAATCTCCTTCATCTCGAATTGCACTTGGTCCATGACTCTTTTGCAGTTGGTGCGAGTAGAGTATCGATGAGGGTGTTGACTTTCAATCCTGGAAAACCTAGTGAGATGCAGGAAATGAGATATAGTTTCAACCATTTCCTGGTAAATGCAATATGAATATAGTTCCTGCAATGCAATATGCACATGCAAACATGTATGTATGCAACAGGCTGATTCCCCCCGATTCTAGTTCCGAGGAAGAAACCAACGACAATGGAGTCCCAAATAGCCAAGACAAAGAACCAGAAAACCTCATATATAATCAGGGAGCCAAAACAGGCAGAGTACACAATACATCTAATAAGACCTCGGCCAACAAGCCTGGCGATGGTCGGATACAATCAGTATAACAAAATGCCAAAGAAAATACAAAGCTAATCATGGCGGATGACGCGCCCGGAAGTCTTCCACTAATCTCATCGTCTCTGGGTGGCCTGGACTGGAGAGCATACTCTGTACCAACACCTCATACCGCCCAATAGTAGCTCGTAGACTCCTGGCGTCTTCTATACAAGTGCTTGGGCCAAAGCAGGCATCAAGCTTGCATCTCTTGAAGTCTCCCCTCAACTTGCAGCTTTTCAATTCTTTGACCATGCCACTCAGCTTACGTTCAGCATCTTGTCGCAACGAGGACACTTCTGCAATCTTCGCTTTTGAGACCTCGAGTTGCGTCTTCAGCTTGGCAATCTGCGCATTCAACCCGTCTTCCCGCTCTTTGCGCTTAGCAAGCATAGCCTTCCAAGAGGATTCCCACCTAGAGATCTGCATGTAGGCTGTGTCTAGATTTTCTTTCTTAGTAGCTAGCACGCTGCTGACATCTCCCATGTCCTGACCTAGCTGCTTTCTCTTCTTGATTTTAGCAGTCAACTCCTCCCTTATCTGGCTTACCGCCTCTGTCTGCTTCCGTAAAGCATAAGTAGCCTCAACCTTCTCGCTCCGGAGCTGTGAAACTTCTCTCTCCAACTCTGCATTGGCCTTTTGCAGCTCTTTGTTCTCAGCTAGAAGCTTGTTATACTTCTCAACTTCCACAGTAGTGGGTGCTTCAGTCATCGGTAGATATAAAGGCTCTACAACAGGGAACGGCATTAAGGACTTCTCAACTCTTTCGTGGACCCAAAGACGATAAGAATTGTAGGCTTGACAGTCGCAATCACCCAACAAAGCTTTCCCTCTTCTGTGGATGTTACTCCAAGCGTGCTTCAATCTGATTAAGACGTCTGTTCCTGGAGAACCAGTGAGATACAGAGATTCCTGTATCTCGTCTTCGGTAGGAGCATCACGCAATGTATACCCAAATTGCCTTATCAGCAAGGCAGGGTTGTAGTTAATACATCCCTTCTGTCCAATTAGCGGGACGTTCGGGAAGCCACTACAACTGTAAATAATGTCAGCTCCACGCATATTCCAATCAGCCCATTCTATGCTCTCAGCAGACAACCCCATCAATCTAGCTGGCCAATCCACAGTATCGGCAGAATCAATAAACGGCCCGGTCTTCGGCAAATGACTAGAAAACCACCTGTATAACATGGGCACGCAGCAAGGGACCATTTTACCCCTACGTCTTTCATTCTTGTAATGAAGAGAGTAGTAAAAGTCTCCCAGAAGGGTAGGTACTGGGTTCTTCGAAGCCAGGAGGAAGAATGCATCTGAATCTACAAAGTCAGGTACGTTAGGAAACAGAACGATCCCATAAATGCACACTGCCAGGATAGCGATAAAAACAATCCAACACCCATTCTTTACATAATACGCAGCCCTATCAACCAAGAAAGCAAGAGGGAATCCATAAGCTCCATTAAATTTGACTAGCCTCCCTGAAAACTTCGAAACGTCTATACTGACAATCTCAGCAAGCTTCACCAAATCAGGCTCAGCGTCGTCATGGACAAATGGCATCTGTCTCAACACTCGGATACCTAGCATAGCAGAGAACTCCTCTAGAGTAGGCGCCAAGATATAATTAGGGAACAGTAAGCATCGCAATTGGGGCTCGTAGAACTGCATCAATGCGTACAGCCCATTCAACTCAAAAGGAGAAGTCTTGCACACTAGACTGAGAAGCCTCCCGTATGACTCTTTGAAATCAGCTCTTACTTTCTGGTCGGCCAAGGCAATTAGCTCCAACAAAGAGCTAACATCTGGAGTAGGCAGCTTGTACGCAACGGTCTTCTTAAGGGACCCCATGTCTGGCAATAAGATCACTAGAACCGGAGGGGAAATCACACCTGCAACATAAATACACGTTAATGAGATGCAATATGAGAATGCAAATGCACTGTCAACATAGGATCAAAAGTGATGTGTCGAGCTGTAGCAATAATCCTCAAGAGGACTGCGTTTTGTATCATGAGAAATAACCAGAACTCCACTGTAGACAAAACCAATCTCCAAGGACCATAGTACCACAAACAGACTGACAAAGAACAAACCGGTAATCTGGGGATTATGGTTCCCTGCAAAAAGCCCCAACCCACTCACAGGTATGTACTTATCTCGCCGACGAGGTATGGTATCCTATGCGGTCATCAGCGTCACAGATATTCAAGAGTGACGATACGATACCCAGAAGGTGTGGCATCATCATCTCATGAAGCGGCCTCACTTAGCTGACTTCCAATTGATCGGTCCCTAGAGTCGACAATCCTCGGGTCAGACAACTTGTCGAGCCCAAAGGGCCAGGCAAGAAGCATCAAAGAGAATCTCGTTCGAGCGCAGATTTCGCAGCAAGCTTGTACATGCAAAGCATGTAGGATTTACCACTACTCTCCGCTTCTAAGTCTAGATGTACACTCAAGCCCAGGTCCGGCTTATCTCTCAATCATAGAACCCCCGCATACCCACAGCACAACAATAATAACAATAATATAATGCTGAATGTAAATACAGAAATGTAAATCCATACAAAACCCTCGACGGGAAAACAAGCGCTAGGATTGACTCGCATAGGGGGCGTTGGATCCCCAGCAGAGTCGCCAGCTGTCGCTACTGCGAAAATCGGCGCCGACTAGACAGAAGAGTCGCCACCGTGCGTTATTTATCCCAAAGGAGGGAAAGGAAACGCTCAGAGTAAACCTAACGCAAAGACGGGAAAGGAATGGTCATCGCAACCAAATTCCTGGATTCGGGAGTCGGTTACGCAAGGGGAAGGTATTAGCACCCCTCACGTCCATCGTACTCGATGGGATCCACGCTTGTTTTCTTGTACGGATTGTTATTCTATCTACGCTAAAGGTTAAGGGTTAAAAAGAAAGAAAAAGGTGACTCGGCAAAGTATCGCACTTTATGTCTACGTATTCCCGTCTGGAACGAGAAATCAGAGTCAACGTAGTTCGTCTACCTACGGGTGAAGATGGGAAAGGTTGCTCGCTAGGATATCGCATCCTATGCCTACGTACTTTCACACAGCATGAAAGATCATAGCAAACGTAGTTCGGGCTACGTACGACACAAGTCTGTCTATTTGTCTTTTATTCCTTCTGAAAAGGTTTTCTCCTGATTACTAGTCCAAGCGGACAAAAATGACGTTTTTGATTGGTTTTCAGTCTTTTACGCAAGAATTGTCTTTTATTGTGTTTGAAATCTTATTGTGTTTTTGATTGTTTCGAGATGAGAAGAGAAACGACACTCTAAAAACCTAAGGTTGAAAAAGGGGAAGCAAAACTACCCTAATGTTATCATGCATGGGTTAACGCCTAACGTTTGTCATATTTCTCTCTTGCTCAGAGAGAAACAGAGATCCTAGGGGATAAATGGAAAAGAAATAGCATATATACAGTAAAACAGTAAAATGCATGATGCAACAATACAAGCCAGGCAAGGGAGTCACACTCTACCTCTAACCTAGGAAAGCAACAGGCAAAAGTGACACAGTATTAACTTTAAACCTAAGGGAAAATTAGCAAACAATACAGAAAAGAAAATGAAACCCCAAGCTCTGACAGCAAACCAGCTCCAGTAAGCAAACGAACCTTTGACAGTAAACACCTTCAGGAAACAGTAAAACCCTAGCTTCAACAGTTGAGCAGCTTTGACATGAACAAGCTTCATCTTCATCAATCTTCAAGGCAATGAACTTCTATCTTCAATGGCTTCTAGCTTCAAGACAAGCACTCCAGAAGAGGATTGAATTAACAGAATGAGTTGAAATGCTAAAACAACTTATTGACAACCAAAGGAAGCCCATAAGGTTTTAGCATTGTGAGAGACAGGTTCCCTCAAAGTTCTTCTTTCAAGATAAGCCACTTATCCCTCCAAAGGAGGGAGGTGAATATCTTAAAAGGACTTTTAGTCATGGGGAGGAATGGAAGCACAAGAAGCTTTCCATGTTTATGAAAGAAATCAGACTAGTCTAGTGCTCTTCCTAAAGCCCTAGTTTCTTTACACTCCTAACAAGCACTCCACAAGAAGACAAGACTTCATCTTGAAGCTCACCAAGGCATCTTCAATAGGTCTCCATGATAATCCAAGCACAAAAGCATCACCACCCCAAAGGAACAAACCAAAACCCAAGCAGACAAAGCAGAAAGCCCAAGATGGCAGCATCAAACAATCATCAATTTGCAAAAATCAAATAAAATGCTCAACTAAGTCATAAAATTCTAATTAAATTTCTAGGGGAACCTAAACCTATACCCAATACCCCATATAATCCCCATAGCCTAAATCAAACTAAAAACCCAAAAACTATGTGTTGAATTGCACCTATGTCATGGTAAAACCCTAATCTAGCATTCCTAATGTTTAATGCTCTAAACTCACTAAAATTAAATCATAAAAATGTGACAAACTTTCAGAGGGATCATGCTTCTATATCCTAATTAACCTCACAAGAATCACTCTAAAATTCTACTCCTAACTCTCACACTAAATTCAAGAAGAAGAAGGTACAAAATAAAAATGAAATAAAAACAATAAAATGTAAAAATATGCCATAAAATGAAAAATGCATGAAATAATGTTTTTATGGTTTTATTAAATTCTAGAAATCTTAATGAAAACAGGGAAAAAACTCTCACCCTAAAATGATCGTTTTTTAATTTGTTATGAATTTTCAAAGAATTAAAATGAAATAGGGAAAATAAAAGAAAATATAAAGAAAATGAGAAACAGGCGTGTGGAATAGCAATTATGTTCAGTTGTAATCCAAGCTGGGCCTCAGGGGGGGTGCGCGTAGAAAGCGTGTTAGGCCCATAATGCAATCAGAAATAAAATGGAAAAAGAAAAACGCGCGTGGCAAGTAGCAATGATTTATAGTGTAAATTGGATTGGGCCCTCAAAGGGGTGTGCGGATAGCGTGTTGATCACTAAGCCCAAACCAACAAATTAAATGAAACGGTGAGTTTTGATGGAAATTCTCTCTTCAGAAATCAAACACATCGTCCCCAAAACATTCAAATCTGAGAGGGAAAAAGGGACGGTGGCCTGAGCTGCAGAGCCATCATCGTCTCCGGCATGGTGGTCATGGGAATGCATCAATCAACACAACTAAACACCCAATTCCACTCAAATTTCATCCTGAATTCAAATATGCCCTCCAAATTCAATGATTCTTATCCTAACTCCAAACACGATCCAAGTTTCAGAAAACACTCAAAATTCAAAGATCACAATTCTTGAAATTAATGGTCCTAATCTCCTCTACATTTATCAGGCATCAAATCTAACTATTCACACTAGGTTAGAACCTCAAGAATCAAGAGTTATGAGCTTCAACAGAAAAGTGGTCACAACCTAAAGTGTCTCTAAACCTTGAATTCTTGTACTGAAATCCATCTAGCCATTATCTACAATGAATCTAACCACCTAAAACCTAGCAAAACTACATGAATCATGCCATAGAATGAGATTTACATACCTGCAAAAATCGTGTGAACAGAGTGGTTCCTTCTTCAAATCAAGCTTCAATCTTCTCCAGATACATTCAATGAAACCTTGTGGAGCTTCTGTAACAAGCCAATTGCTCTGAATCTTCACCAATCTTCAAACACGATTCTTGATGCAGCTCTGAAATCTCCAACTGCTATCTCTGGTTCTTCTCCACCCCTTGCCCAAAAAACTTGCTGAATGCATTGCTATGGATATATAGAAGTGATTAGAAGCATCTGGAACTTTCTGTAACTACCAAAATGAGAAATTGAATTTCTCATTCTCTTTCAAATTCTCTTTTGCCACAGTCGGGTTTTGCCTTGTTTTCAGCCCGATCTTGCTTGTTATGAACATGTCATGAGATTTTGGAATGAATGGATGTGATAGATCCCTTGTTTCTGATCCAAAGGTGTGCAATTGATGTGTTACTTCACCTTGAAGTAACAAGATGGAAGCTTGTGAAATTGGCATCAAATCCAAAAAGTAACAATGCCATCCTTCTCCAAATGTATTTTCTGATTAAAATGACTTATAAGTTTGATTAATTTGGTCATGTAACAAGAAATCTCAAGTTTCCCTCTTTAAATCATTTAAAATATGCCCCTTTTCAAGCCAATTTTTGGGTACTTTTGTTGTGAGCTTTTCCAAACTCTCATAACCACTTACTTGGACTCAAAACACCATTTTGAACAAGTTTTATGTTGGACATTTTTTCATTTGAAGCTTGCAAGTATGAGTTATAGGCACATGCTTGAAATGACCTATAATCTCACTTTCCCAAAATACCCCTGGCTTGCACAAGCCATAACTTGAGTTCTACAAATCATCTTGGAGACTTCTATAACTTTTTGGAAAGCTAAGACCATCAGGAACATATTTCATGTTTGGAAAAAGTTCATTTGAAAACTCCTTGAAGGGAAAAGGTTGCTTGGACGTCAAGTGACTTTCACAGATAAATTCCAGTGTCCTCTAATGACCTGTAACTTGCAAGGGCTATAACTTGAGTTCCACAAAACTTCTTGAAGACTTCTACCACTCCAATTAAATCTATTGAGATGCTCTACAAGTCTCATGTGGAGATCCAAGTCATTTGAGAATTGAATTTTGACTTATCTTGCTTGGAAGTTTGACCTAAATCAGGGGATTTTACACTGAAACCCTAATTTAGCAACTCCTCTTCTTCTTGATTTCTTTTGATTTCTCCTTGGCACAACACCACACATATATACAAATATCAAATAATGAATTCCACCACCTCTAGATAGGCCTTGATACTCTTGAATCATTCTTTTGACCTAGGGTTGACCTAAGGTTGACCCAGATGAAACCCTAGTTGACTGCCTTCGACTGTAGCTCTTGTAATCATACCAATGACTTGAATCATCTTCAAAATGACCCTCTAGGTCTTCCATGATGTTTATACACATTCCATACCCTCACTCCATAGCTCATACCCCACTGATGATCTTCAAACATACCCCCAAGATAGGAGAGAAACCCACTGGTTGACCTTCAAACTTCTCAAAGCTTCAACTCTTTTCTTGGTGACCTGGATAGCCTTGAGCTTGAATAAAAACCCCTTGATATGTTTCTTTTGATAAGAATGGCACTTGATCCTTTGTGGGATGACTTGTTCATGCTATGCTATGCAAATGAATGAACTATGCACATGATCTACTATGCACATGACAATGCAATTGAAACATAAACCAATTGAAATAGGTTGAGCAAATTTTAGGGTGCAACACTATCAAACTAAAGTAAACACAAATGCATATGTTATGAAACAATACAAGCAAGGGAGACAAGCTCCACCTTCAATGCAAACATCAGTTACAAAAGAAGAAAAACAGTCAAGCAAAGGGAGGAAACATGTGTGGGGCGTCAGCCGCCACAAGCGCGTCTCGACCTTTAATGCAGTCATGCATCTAACTTAGAGTATCTACTCATGAAAACTAGCCTAATGCATCACAGCAACACAGTTAATCAGTCATGAAGAGAAGATTGAAGGGATGAAGGGAAGCATAAAGTATACCAAAGGTATCCTTTATGGAACTCAACCATATATCAAATATTGTATCCTCAAAGGTTTTACCCTTTTGGCGTGCCTTTATTCCTTCCAAAGGAAATACTAGGCTCCCATGAGAGAACCTTGAAGCATAGGATATGAAGTGGAAAGATGAAATGCAAACATAACAAAACACCTAATTGGAGAGATCACTCACCTAAGAATTTCTAAAGAAACCTTCAAAGTTCACTTCTAAAGAAATCAACCTAAAGGAAACTTAAATGGTACATTAAAAGCTTAAGGATCAACCTAAAGATGTATGAAACTACACACTAAAGTATGGGGAAAAGATTGAACACCTAAAGTTTGCATCTAAAGTCATTAAGAGGCAAGACTAAAGGGAAGGTTAAATTAGGATCACCTAAGAACAGCCTACTTGTAAAATCTACCAAAAATGGGAAACTATCTCTAAAACATCCATCAAAATTTCTAAGAGCTCTTAAGGGTGTCATAGACCTATGGTAAAAATCTTAAGGCAAAATTCTAAACCTAAGGGTATCAACAGAGTGCAAAATCAAGGGAACTCAATCATTAGGATGCGAGAGAAAAGGGAGGTCTCAATCGCCATTTCCCACGCGTCTAAACACTACAGCTCACAACACTCGACGGTTGCATAAAAGAAATGAAATAAAGACAATGTTGCCGAACGGAGTGGTTTCGTTGACCCTTGACGTTTTGCATGCGATCTCCACTTTCATGCCTTTCTTCTTTGATCCTTGATTGTGATACTTTGAATTCAGCTCCCAAAAAGAACAAAAGGTTCTAACAGGAAAATGTGTTCTAAAGAAATTGCATATGAAATTCTATTCAAAACATGTACATAATATTCTAAAGGAAAATAACATCATAATTCCTAAAAGAAAATAGTACCTAAAAGTAGAATATAAAATCTACATATAATATATGCACCTAATATTCTAAAAGAAAATAATATCTAAAGGAAATACTAAGATACACACAAAAGAAATTTACTACAAAAGAAATTTACAAAAATGGTATAGCACAAGGGGGTTTAACATCATTCAGGGGTGTGGCCTCAGCAACAACACAATTGGGCTGAAGCCCAACAAAAAAAAACAGAGAGAGAAACGGGGGGTGCATTGAGGAAACAAAAGGTGTAGCCAGCAAAAAATGAAACGGTTGGGCCGTGAGGCCCACTAACTCCAAAAAGAAGATCCACGAAGACCTTCTTCTTTGTTTACTCAGTTGACTTGACCAAACCCTAGCCTCTCTTCAACCTCCGTCGTGGTCTTCCACCCAACCTCACCGCCGCTTGTCAACAACTCCTCTCACCTGTCCTCTAACTTCTTCCAACAAGCCTCTCTAATTAACACGAAAACTCTGTCCCTCTTGGTTCAATCTTTTGAGCTCGTCTTCTTCTATCGAATTAAACAAAACAAACCTACAAACTTGATATCAAACAAACCAAACAGACTGCTACCTTCAGAGATTTGCGTTGATTGTCGTTGATTTCTGGAAGCTTCTTGAACGTGTGATAAAGGTGTTTGAAGAAGATCTGGAAACATTTATGAACGCTACGAAGGCTTAACACGTTTCTGGGGAATTAGATGAACACGAATGAATCTTGATGAGGATTCTGGAAGCAAGATGATGAAGGTTCATGAACGTTCTTGAGGATTTCTGCAAAACTTGAACCGATGAAGGTTGTTACGAAGATGAAGATATGAATTTCTGGAGGAATAGTTTGAAGATCATCATGAACATGATAAGCTTCTAGAGAACTGATGAAGTTTCTAGCAGATTGAAGGATTCTCCGGCGAATCTTCGGGCGTGTGATTTCTCCGGCCAAGATTTCCGGTGGTTTGAATGTGAGGCATGAGGGAGTGCCACCTAGCGGGACGCGTGGCGGTGCATTGAGAGATGGTGAGGATGAGGTGGCACGCATGCAGAAGGAAAGAGAGTGAGTGGGGTGAGGTGGCGTCCAACTGGAGAGAGAGAAAGAGTGGGCTCTTTATAGGGTGACAAGTGGCGTGGACCTGCATAATGGGCCTGTGAAATGGACATGTGGACCCAAAATCTGACTCAAATTAATGACTAATGGACTCAATTAAAGTTGATTAACACTAATGATAAACGAAAATTAAGGCTAATATCAGTTAGTGGAAAAAAACAATTAAAATCTTTATTAAAACTGATTATCAATTAAACTAAAATCTAATAAATTCTAGTCAATTAATCCTAATTAAAACTAAACAATTAAATCTAAAAGAAAGAGTTAAATCTAAAATAAAATATATTATATTCTAAAGAATTCAATTAATATTCTAAAAGAATTAATATCTAAAAACAGAAATTAAATCTAACAAATCTATTTAAAATCTAAACAATATTCAATTAAACTCTAAAATATTCTAAAATAGAAAAAAGGCTATTAATATTCTAAATCAATTAAAAACCTAAATTCTATGCTACGTAAAATCTAGAAAATTAAATCGGTGAATATAAAAGGCGAGAATGCGACATGCAGATGCGAATGAAAGAAATGTAACGCCCCGATTCTGAATTTCCTTTATTTTGAGTCCTTTCTGATTTAATTGATTGAATATTTGTCTTAAATGTTGAATTTATGTGTTTAATATGTCTTGTGTGCATATTGTGCTATTTTTGCCGACTTCGAGAGTTTCGGGTAAAAATAGGCGGGAGGGTATTTTGGGCATTAGTGACTATGTTAAGTGGATATTTTATGAGAATTGATTAATTAGAGTGTAGAAAGAATTTAAGAGGAAAGAAATAGAAATATGAGATAAGAAGGGAAAAGAAAGAAAGTTAGTAACATTTGGAAAGAAAAACAAAGGAAAGAAAGGAAGAGAAGAGAAAGAGGGAAGAAAGAAGAGGAAACCTAGAATCCATCAAGAACCAATCCAAGCTTGCAAATAATCAGGTAAGGGTGAGGAATTCTATCATCTTGATAATGTATGTGCCATGTATGTGATAGATTGGTTGTTGTTGGATAGTTTTCTACATTTCCACTTTAGGTCGAAAGTTGGTTTAATTGGTAGATAATGAGTTTTATCGGTTAGAATTCGGAATAGACGACGTAGTTTAGTCGGGTGATGTATGGGTTGTGCTACTGAGACCATTTTGGATTAAATCGGTCGATTCTTGTTGGATGGTGATTTTGGGAGCAGCTGCATTTTTCTGATGTTCGCAGGTTCGCTGGCTCTCGGTAGGCGAGTGCAGGCAAGGCTTCGTCGGGCGAAGCCCAGCGAAAAGCTGGCGAATAATTCAAGAAAAACTCCCAGTGGACTTCGCTGGCAAGTTCGCCAGGCGAAGGTAGTGGCAAAGGGGTTCGCCAGGAGAATCCCAGCGAATGGGGCAGCGAACCTATGGCAGTAGCTTCTGTTGGGCTTCGCTGGGGAGTTCGCCAGGCGAAGGCCAGCGAACATTCGCTGCGTGGCTTCGTCAGGCGAGTGTTGGTGAATGCAGCAGCAAGAATTGTTTTCTTGAGCTTTCCAATTATGGATTGATTGTGTGGTTTGATTGCGATCATTCCTTGTCTGAGATGACTGATTATGTGCTGTCGTGTGTGCTGTGGGTAGCCGTATGGCGTGAATCCTAGTTTATGATTTGTGAGGTGTAAAGTGTGGCCGGTTGGAAATTTTGTGCATTTGCTTAGTTTGAATAGAAATGCATGAGGAATTGATTGTGAATGTGAACCATGTTTGAATGGTGTGAATGAACGATGAATATATATGTTTTGTGATACATATATTTTGAATGCATAAATGAATATATGCGATAAATGTGAAGAATGCATGAGTATGTTTGTAAACATGTATGCATTTCAAGGGTGTCATGAGTCATGTTGCATGTGAAGCATCATGGTGTGCATTCTTGTGTCGATTGATCCCTCGGTGGATCTGCAGAACCTCGTGTGCCCTTGTGAAGTGTGAGCGGTGGTTAGTTATTGATTCCTCGGTGAATCTGCAGAACCTCGTGTGCCCTTGTGGGGTGTGAGCGGTGGTTAGTTATTGATTCCTCGGTGAATCTGCAGAACCTTGTGTGCCCTTGTGGGGTGTGAGCGATGGTTATTTATTGATCCCTCGGTGGATTTGCAGAACCTCGTATGTTGCGATGGTTATTTTGATTCCGCGTAGAATCTGCAGAACCTCGTGTGCCCATGTCGGGTGTGAGCGATGGTTATTTGGTTCTTCAATTGAACCTATTGAAATGAGTCGGTACCGCATTTGCATCTGCATAGAGTCGTGTGTCGGTCTCTATGAGTTTCATGTTGACATCTTTGCATGATGTATGGTGAATAAACATAATTGTAAATGTTTATGTGAATTATTGATGATTGGCATGATTAGTATGCTTAAAGATACACGTATGTGCGAATATATGTATATGTATGTTTTGTGTGTTTATGAATTGATATAAACATTGTTGACGCATATTGTATATGCTTGGTGTTCTATTTGTAAATAGATAATGTGATTACATTGCGATGTACGGTGTGATGAGGTGAGTTGCAGTGAGAATGTGAAAGATGTTTATTGGATATTATGGTTATGAATATATGTTTATATGCATTATTTGTTATGATATCGTTTCTCACCCTTCTGCTATTTTATAATGCTCTATGAGGCATTGCAGATTAGATTGCTGGAGGTATTTTTGTGAAGCGTGGCTTCATTTCCTTTTGGTCGGTCGGCTCTGATATGTAGCACCGGGTAGATAGGATTTATTTTGATTCTTTTGTGATACATCTGAGTAAGTATCTGCTGTTGATATGTTTTGTAAAACATGATGTATGATAACTGTATATGTGAACACATGTTTGGAGGATTATGAAATATTTGGATATTTCCGCCTTTGTTCTAAATATTTCTTCTAGGTTTATCCCGTTGTTGCATATCTGTTGAGCAGGTGTTGTATGTGTGGAATTTTTGTGATAATGTGATATTCCTCTTTTATGCCATGTTATAAATGTACTCTGATAAAATTTTGAATTTATGCCTAAATGATTTATTGTGATATTTGGGGGCACAGAAAGGGGGTGTTACACGAATCATAAGCCAAATATAAGAAACGGTTGGCCAAATTTTAGGGGGCAACAGCTGCCCCTATTCAAACGGCTTGGACCTGACTGGGTGAGAAGCGAACGGCTCTCAAACAATCAAGGTAAAAGACGGTTGAATACCAACAAACCTGGAAACTTGCCAACCGCAAAGGACTGTACTCTGATTGGGGAAAATAAATCCAGAAAACTGAACTGATGGTTGTACGGTAACTCGCTGATGAATGCTTAATCTCAAATCTCCGTCAGGATGATCATCTGATTTTGCTGTAGGTCTTCATCCTTAAGTCATCAAGGGATCATCGGTTAGTCGGTAACTGATGAAAGAAACTGGTTTTGCCGTCAGGCGCTCTGCGTCAGCAGTAGAATTCCTTGGTTACTCGGTAACTGATGGAATAAACTGATTATACCTGTTGCACCCCAAAATTTGGCCAACAATTATTTATTCATTGAGTATTTGAAAATGGATACCTTCATCAGAAAGTTCAAGAGATCCTCAGAGAAGTGGTTTGAAACCAGGGTTGTGTGCTTCACAGTTTGAAAGTTGTGGGTGCCCCTCAGATGATTCTGAGGCTTTGAGAATGAACTTGATGTTTTGAGAAAGCCTATGGGATGTCTTGATAGCCTTCATGAACACCAGAGAAGTCATTATGTAAGAGTTCAGAAGATTCAACCATGAAAGGTAGAATTAGGGTTTTGACTGGGTCAACCCTAGACCAGCTGAAGATTTGGAGAAGGTTGAGACTTAATCCAAGGGCCATGAGATCATGGAATGATGCATAGAGATTATATAAAGATGATTCCTAGACCAACTCATCATGATTGAGGAGTTTGAGAAGTTTTGAGTTAGGGTTTCTGAGGATTGTCAGTGGAGAAACCCTAATTTGATCCCTATCTTCCAGGCAGTTTTAGCACTAGATGTGTTTGATATCTCATTTTCCCCACAACATGAATGTTGTAGAGCTTGTTCTAAGCTTTAATTTGAGTGGTGGAAGTCCTTGATAGGAGTTACAGAGCTCAAGTTATGGTTTTGACAAATTACAGGTCAGTTGATGTGTGTGAATCTGGGTCCTTGAAAGTCACCCAACTTCCAGACAACTTTTGCCCTAGTAGGTTGATTCCTATGGTTTCTTGGTCAACATGAATGTTGAAGAGGATGTTCTTAGCTTTAATTTGAGTGGTAGAAGTCCTTGATTGGATTTGTGGAACTCAACTTATGGTTTGAACAAGGCAAGGGTATTTTGGTCATTTGTCAGTTATAGGTCATTTTAACCAATGCCTAAAACTCCTATTTCCAAGCCTCAAATGGAAAAACTCAAAACATGAAAGTTGCTCAAAATGTGATTTTAAGTCTAGAAAGAAGGTCACAAATGGTTGAAAAAGCTCATAGCACAAGATTCCATGATTGGTCAAAAATGAACTAAAAATGACTTATAACTTTGAAAAGTTGAAATTGAAAAGTGTTTTGGAAGATCTACAAATCCAAAATGGGTCATCCAATATATCATTTTGATTGGAAAAAACATTTTGAGAAGATTGGTTTAAGTAGAATTTTCATTTGAGGCTTAAAAAATGAGGTTCCTTTGGAAATTTGTTACTTAAGAAAGAAGGCAATGTTAGAAAACCCTACACAAGCAACAAATGGACTTGTTTTTCACCCATCCTCATTCAATAACTCACATAAGGACATTTTGAGACCAAATTGAAGGCTTGAAGCATGGGAGATGAGATAACCAACTTCTCATTCAAGGAGAAATTCATGAAACTTCCACATCATTCTAGATGAATCTAGAGACTTCCATGGATTGTTATAAAAAGAGTGCATTAGGGAGAGTCTATGGTTGGTGAAAATTGGAGCCAAGTCAGAGGAGAGAGAGAAGTGCATAGCCATTGGAGAAGTTTCTTCAAGTTGAAGCAAGTCAAGAGATCTTTCACTTCAAGCCACCACCTTCACAACAAGTGCAAACAGAAGGTTCTTCACCATTGTAGGGTCTCATTGAAGCCATTTCAAGCCCTGCAAGCATCCCCTCGAGCCTCACCATTAACTTCTTGACAGGTTCTTCTTCACTCTCTATCTCTTAATTTAATGAGTCTCGATTAGTTTTATAGCCATAGAAAGATTGTGTTAGGGTAGAGGATTAATCCCTGAGGATTAGAGCAAGATTGGTGAGGTTGCATAACAGAACCATGATTCTTGGATCTTCAATAATTAGTTGTTTAATGAGTTTTAATCAGCAAGGATTAGTGTATAATGACCAGGATAGCTTGTGGAGTATCTGTAAGCCATTAAACTAAGATTTGAGGAAGGTTGGTATCAGTCGAGTATGGTGGTGCCATGGTGTTGTTGCATTCTGTTAGAACAATTTAGGGCGAGTTATGGTAAGCTTTACGTAGGGTTGTGTAGGGCTTGAGAAGTAGGCCATTTTTCATTTTGGAATCAAGTCCAACCGTGGCCTGAGCGAGGAGTTAGAGGAGCTCGAATTCGGTTGCATGGTGGAGAGGGTTCTGCAAAACCCTAGTTTGATGAAGACGATGAGGGAGCGCCGTTGGATTAAGTCCAATGTTTGACATTTTATCCCAATCTAGTGGCCAGGATTTAATCTGAAAAGAGAGGGAAGATTTAAATAACTAAAACGCCGCGTTTCATTTTAAGGGCATTCTGGGCCCAGAATGCTATTCGCCCCCCCTTTTTTGTGTAGCCCAATTCATTTAACTAGTCTGATGTGCTAGTTGCGCCCCCCCCTCCTTTAATTAATTCATTTCTTTTTTAATTTTCTTTTGATTTTGTCTGTTTTGAGAAATTCATTAAAAATAGTTAAAAAATGATTTTTTAATTCTTCTTTTTTTCCTGAGTAGATTAAAATGAGTAGAAAATTATAAAAATAAAATTGAGATTTTATTTTTAGGTTTAATATTTTTAGTAGATTTTCCAATTAAATAGCTTTTTAATTGTTTCATTTTGATATTTGATTTTGTAGGAATTGTTTTAGTACTTTCCATCAATCTTTTTTACCCATTCCTTTTTGTGCAATTAGATGATGAGTCATACTTCCCCATAGGATTTTTTCTAGATTTTTTAGAATTAATCTTGATTAGTTTAATTAGGGTTGACTTAGGATAGTCTAATTAGGGTTTAGAATTGTGCATAGGTGATGATTCCTTTCTTTGATTGAATTTTATCTTGATTTTTAGGTAGAAACCTTTATAGATGTTATGAGTAGGTATTGAGGACCCTTGTGATTAATTGTTGAATTTTTCCCCATTAGTTGAGTATTTTTAGGTATTGTCTGAAGTTGCCTGATGATTTGGCCTGTTCAGTGGGTTATCTGTTCATCTGTGGGGTTCTTTCTAAGGAATTTGATGAAGGGCTTGGGTTGCCTTGAGGATATTGATGGAGAGCATCATAAGGAGAAGCTTGTAGATCAAGATGCAGAGACCCAGAGCTTGTCTCATCTCCTGTCTGTGAGGTTTGAGAGCCTGAAGTTTGAAGGAAGTTCATGGTACTTTCCTGAGGAAGGCACTATGAATGACTTTCATCCTTCCTTCTCACCTCTTTCTTAAGTATCCAATGATGTTGGAGCCAACTTGTGAGTTTAATTTCTCCTGAGGAGGAATGTAAACTGATCACATGTTGTTGAGCCACATGGGATACAACTCCTAAGTGTAAGCCTCCTAGTACTTTCCTGAGGAAGGTCCTATGGGTCTATTCACTTAGTTCCACTAGTTGATCTAGGATTTCTCAAGTATCCAATGATGTAGGAGCCAACTTGTGAGTTTAATTTCTCCTGAGGAGGAATGTAAACTGATCACATGTTGTTGAGCCACATGGGATACAACTCCTAAGTGGAAGCCTCCTAGTACTTTCCTGAGGAAGGTCCTATGGGTCTATTCACTTAGTTCCACTAGTTCAGATAGGATTTCCTAAATGTCCAGTGATGTTGGAGCCTGCTTGTGAGTTTAATCTCTCCTGAGGAGGGATGTAAACTGATCACAGTGGTTGAGCCACATAGGGTATGATTCCTGAGTATACACCTCCTAGTGTTCTCCTGAGGAAGACACTATGAGCTTGCTTGCTTAGCTCCCTTTCTTTGGTAAGCTTATTCTGAAGCTTGAAGACTGGGAATGATTTCTCCTGCTTAGGGTTCTGCTTGAGAGCTTTGCTTAGATTTGATTAGGACTCTGTGATTGGGATTAGGATTAGAGAGTAGGTGATTCTTTCTCAAGTGTGTTTTGTTTGCCTGATGGTACTTCATGTCCTTTATCTGTATGATTGCAGTTTACTGTTTTGCTTGATAGCATGTTGATTATTTTCAGTATGATTACTGTTATTTCATGACTGGCTTGAGGTTGAGATGAGCTTGTGGAGGCTGAAACCCCACACACATTTCCTCCCTCACTTGCATTGCATGCATTTTACTGTTAAAGCTGATGTCTTTGTCTGTATTCTATGTATCATTGACATGATCCCTTAGGACTCTCATTTCCTTTGATAAGGATTTGATGATAGACTTTTAGGTTGAAACCTATGCATGACAACATCTAGGAGTTCCCTGTTCAAACCTCAACCATAGGATGAATCCATGGCATGATAACAGTAGGACTTGATAGTCTCCCTCCTAGTTGAGCTGTTTCCTGTAGTTTCCCGAACTACGTTTGCTCTGATCTTTCATACCAGATGAAAGTACGTAGGCATAGGATGCGATATCCTAGCGAGCAACCTTTCCCCCATAACCCGTAGTTAGCCGAACTACGTTGACTCTGATTTCTCATTCTCTGATGAGAATACGTAGGCATAAAGTGCGACGCTTTGCCGAGTCATTTTTCTTTTCTTTTTCAGCCAGCCTTGATAGGTAGATAGATTATAACCAACCCGTCCAAGTAAACACACAAGCGAGGATCCCGTCGAGTACGACGGACGTGAGGGGTGCTAATACCTTCCCCTTGCGTAACCGACTCCCGAACCCAGACAATGGTTGCGATGACCTTGTCTTACCCTTTTTCGTCAGGTTTTTCCGATCGTTTCCTTTCCCGCTCTGAGGGATAAATAACGAAAGGTGGCGACTCTTCTGTCATGCCGGCACCTTATTTTCGCGCAAGCGACGGCTGGCGACTCTGCTGGGGACTTCGGAACCCAGATTCTCTGGTTCTCCGGTTCCCTACGAGAGTCAATCCTATCGTTTGTGTGTTGGCTTGTTGGGCTGCGTTTATTTATCGCATCTTTGCTTCCCGCATTTTATTTCCCGCATTTTATTTCCAGTTCAATATGATTATCTGTGCTGCTGTGGGAGAGGGATGTTACTGTGAGTGAAAAGCCGGACCTGGGCTTGAGTACACACCTAGATATAGTTGTGGAGAAGTAGTAGACGAACCTGTCTGTTGAACAGGCACAGTTCCCTACGAAAATCTGCGCTCAGACGAGATTCTTGCAGAGGTGCTCCTTTCCGGTCCTGAGGATCTGAGGGGAGTCCAGACGTGAGGATTGTCGACTCTGGGGACCGATCATTTGGAAGTCAGCTAAGAGAGGCCTCTTCATGACTTGACGATGCCACTCCTTCTGGGAATCGTATTGTCACTCATGAATGTCTGTGACGCTGACGACCGCATAGGATGCCGTACCTTCGTCCGTGGATTAGGACCATCATACCTGTGAGTGGGGTTGGGATATTGCAGGAAACTTTGACCTCCAGACCACCCGGTTTTCTTGACAGCGAATCAGTTATGTTGGGTTCTCAGTTGCAGATATGTTCTTGATAGAGCAAGGGTTTGATCAGAGGATCTTATCATCGGGTATTTGTCTGTTCTTGATAGAGCGGGCTTTGATCAGTGTATTATTATCAGAAGTTTGTTCTTGATGGAGCAGATTTTTGAGTGGGGTCTGAGGATCTCGTCAGCAGTTGTTATTTTGTTCTTGAAGGAGCAGATTTTGAGTGGGGTTTGAAGATCTCATCAGCAGCTGTGTATTTGTTCTTGAGAGGGCAGATTTGTGATTTGGGGTCCGAAGACTTCTCCAACAGATATTCCTCGATCTTGCATCCGGGGTTTTTCATTATCAGGCCTTCGTTCTTGTCAGAGCAGAATCTTGATCTCGATCCTACCAGATGGTTATTCACAACAGATCAGATCAGTGGGTTTACACCGGGGTTTCCTTCTCAGCAGTGACTGTTGACATCGAATCTCCACAGCAGCCTTGGATATATTGTTGCATGCCTGCATTTTGCATTAGCTTGCATAATCATTCCACTAGCGTGTGTCTGTGAGGTTGCTGTCTCCATGATTGGGCCTAGATTCTTCTCCTTATTACTATCAGCAGATGCCAGGACCGGGGAAATCTCTCAAGCACACAGACACACGCATGCATTTGCATGAAGCATTCTTGCATGACATACATTCTGTTGCTTTTCCTAACCTTTAATCTTGACAGGTTTTTCAGGTACTCAGGTTCCGAGCTGCTTTCAATCTCCAGGATTGATCAAAGATTCATCCACCGCTACTCGACTCGCGCCAATCAAACGAGAATCATGGACCAGGTACAATCAGATGTTCAGGAGCTTCGTGAAAGGATGGATCGTTTTATGGAGTTGATGCAAGTAGTTGCGAACGGGCAAGAGCAACTTCGTACTTTGGTTCAACCTCTCATCTCCAGGGTTGACAGCAATGGAATTCTTCACGGCGGGGCCGTACCCACTCCTCCTCCTCAAGTGGATACTCCTCAGAACGTTGTTCCTGCTGCCGGGGGCAACGGTAGTGCTAACGGCAATCTTATGAATAATCTCGGACTTAACGCGGCGGGCGCCGTCAATGGTGGTTTGGGAGCCAATGTTAATGTTGGTGCAGGAAATATGGTGGTGCCTCAACCGTGGCTGGAGGACCATCAGGACGACATTTTCTCTCAGAGAGGTGTAGAGGCTGAGTTGACTGCTGAAGCTAGACTCAGGTTCAAGGCACTGGAAGATAAAATGAGAGATATAGAAAATCAGAATACATTGGGCGTTGACATGTCCAAACTTGGGCTGATTGCTGACTTTAAAGTACCTCACAAGTTTAAGGTGCCTATCTTTGAGAAGTATAGAGGCACTACTTGTCCCCGTGTTCACCTCCGATCTTATTACAGGAAGATGTCTGCTTACTCTGATGATGAGAAGTTGCTGATGCACTTCTTTCAGGATAGTCTTTCTGGCCCATCGCTTGAATGGTATATGGGTTTGGAACCTGCGGCTGTGCGAACGTGGAAAGATCTCGCTGAAGCATTTGTTCTCCACTATCAGTATAATAGCGACTTGGCTCCCAACCGAGTTCAGCTTCAGAATCTCTCGCAGCGGAGCAATGAAAGTTTCAAGGAGTACGCCCAGCGGTGGCGTGAATTGGCTGCTCGGGTTCAACCGCCGATGGTTGAGCGTGAGTTGGTACAGATGTTCGTGGCCACTCTTCCCGGAGTCTATTATGAGAAGTTGGTTAGTGGCATGTCCGGGACATTCTCGGCCCTCATCACTTTGGGCGAGCATGTTGAAAATGGTATAAAGATCGGCAAGATTCAAGGCGAATCATCCTCATCTGGAGGGGCCAGCAAGAAACCTTATACTGGCAAGCGTCGGGAGGGCGATGCCAGTGCTGTCTCTAATGCTAGGAGAAAGGGCAAGGGCCCTCAGTCTCAGATCGCTAGCATAAACATCCCAGTTGCTCCCCCACAGCCGCAGCAGCAGCCTCAGCAACAGAATAATCCGGGATATAAGAAATATCAGCATCGGGGTCCCCTGGCAAACCGTCATTTGGAAACTCCTCCTATGTCGTATGCCCAGCTTCTGCAGACGTTGCTTCAGCTCCAATTGGTTCACAAGAGGATAATGGCTCCCTTAACAGGGGCACCACCACCGGGGTATGATGCCAATGCTACTTGTGAATTTCACTCGGGGGCACCTGGCCATACGGTTGAGAACTGTAAAGCTTTTAAGCACAAAGTCCAGGACTTGGTGGACGCCAAGGTTATCAATTTTTCTGACAACGTGCCCAACGTCACCAAGAATCCGATGCCTCATCACAGGGGGGGCGGAGTGAATGCTATCATCTCTGAAGAGAATTCAGACTTGCTGACTGATGTCAGAGATTTGAAAACGCCACTGAGTTTTGTTAAAGCTAAACTGCTGAAGAAAGGTTTCTTTCCCGGGTGTGGGGAGTTTTGTATGGAATGTGCTGCACTTCCTGACGGGTGTGAGCAGTTGAGTGAAGGTATCCAGAGTCTGATGACCGAGGGTATTTTGCAGTTTAGTCGAAGCGTTGAGAATGCGTCAGGGGAAGTCGTGCTGAAGCAGGCGGACGAAGTTGCTACCATCACCATTCCTCGCCACCCTATCACCATTTCTGCACCTCGTCCACCTACTATTACCATCACCAGGGCTGGACCAATCCCATTTGAGAGTACCAATGCCGTTCCATGGCATTATGGTGCTGAAGTGTATTGTAATGGCCAGAAGGTAGAGATTGAGCCGCCCAGATCGACTGCGCAGAATCTTGCTGAGGCCAGTGGTATCACCAGAAGTGGCAGAGTGTTCGCGCCGGCAGAGGGTGCGGCAGAAAAGGCAGTCAGGGCTGATGCTGCTGATAAAGGCAAAGGTAAAGCTGTTGAGGAGGTCCCGGCAGGGGCAGAAAAAGACTTGTTGGTTAAAGACGCCGAAGAGTTCATGCGGCTGATCAGGAAAAGTGACTACAAGATTGTAGATCATCTTCACCAGACTCCGTCGAAGATCTCAATTCTCAACCTGTTGCTGTGTTCTGAAGCACACCGCAACGCATTGCTGAAAGTATTGAATGCTGCATACGTGCCGCAGGAGATATCGGTTAATCAACTTGAGGAAGTGGTAGCTCATGTCAACGCTGGTAATGGGCTGGGTTTTACAGATTTGGAGCTGACGCCCAAGGGAAGAGATCACAACCATGCCTTGCACATCTCGATAGAGTGCAGGGGCACGATTATGTCGCATGTCCTAGTAGATACGGGCTCCTCGCTGAACGTGCTTCCGAAGAAAGCACTAATGAAGTTGGATACCCGGGGACTGCTGTGCACGCCCAGTGATCTGGTCGTAAAGGCTTTTGACGGAACCAAACGCCACGTCTTTGGAGAATTGACCCTGCCAATTCAAGTCGGTCCAGAGACGTTTAATGCAGTGTTCTATATTATGGATATCATGCCCGCCTATAGTTGCCTCTTAGGTCGGCCGTGGATTCATTCTGCTGGTGCCGTGACGTCTACGTTGCATCAGAAACTTAAATATGCTGTTGGGGGCAGCATAGTGACAGTTTGCGGAGAGGAGGACATCATGGTAAGCCACCTGTCGTCCTTCAAGTATGTCGAAATGGATGGCGAGATCCATGAGACTCTTTGCCAGGCGTTTGAGACCGTCAAGGTGAAGGAAGTAGCTCCCATTGTTGCAGAGAAGCAAGAGGTGAACCTCTCTTCGTTTAAGGAAGCTAGAGCCGTTGTCGAAGCTGGTTCCACCCCAGGCTGGGGGCACGTCTTGGATATACCATTCAAACAGGATAGGTTTGGATTGGGATATTCTCCTGAAGCTGAAGCTTCAACTTCTTCTGGTAGCTCATCTCGTGGAAAGGGGCCGATCCTATTCACCAAGGGAGGAGTAATATTCGAAAGTGTCAACGCAGCGTCGGAGGACAGCGGAGACAGTGACTGTGATCTCGATGCCTGGATTCAACCGAGCAAGCCAGGCGAGCGCCTTCACAACTGGACCATCAAGGAGATTATCGAGCTGACAAGTGAAGAGTAATGATTTGCTTTTTACAATCTTTTGTACAACCCTATGTCCTGCCCGGGGCATAGTGGTTTTACTGTCAGGGCCTTGTTGGATTATGTGTATACATTTTATCGATAAATAAAAGGCGTTTTCTTCGTAATCAAATATTGTGTTCTCTGTTATTCATATTTTATGTTTGTTTTGAAAAACAGCAAAATGGCAACGAGGTTCGTGCTAACCTGCATATTCCTGCTTTAAACTTAACCCTTGTTATTGCAGGATCCACGTAACAGACGACATCGACTCTGGACCCTCTACGGCTCACTACGACTTTGATTGCCCGATCTATCAAGCCGAGGATGAGATTGATGAAGACGAAGACCTTCCGGAAGAGTTGGCCCGCTTGTTGAGACAAGAGGAGAAGGTTATTCTGCCTCATGAGGAGGAGATTGAGATCATAAATCTGGGTTCTGAGGAACTTATCAGGAATGTCAGAGTTGGGGCTGCGCTGCAGAAGGATGTCAAGCATAGGATGGTCGAGATGCTTCGAGAGCATAGTGACGTCTTTGCTTGGTCATATGAGGATATGCCCGGACTTGACACAGATATCGTGGTTCATCGCTTGCCGTTGCGAGAAGATTGCCCTCCAGTCAAGCAGAAGCTCAGGAGGACAAGACCAGACATGGCTGTGAAAATCAAAGAAGAGGTCCAGAAGCAGTTGGACGCAGGATTTCTAGCCGTTACCACTTACCCTCCGTGGGTCGCCAACATAGTGCCTGTACCGAAGAAGGACGGTAAGGTACGTATGTGCGTCGATTATCGGGATTTGAATAGGGCGAGCCCTAAGGATGATTTCCCGTTGCCTCATATCGATGTGTTGGTCGACAATACAGCCCAGTTTACCGTGTTTTCATTCATGGATGGCTTCTCCGGTTACAATCAGATTAAGATGGCGCCGGAGGACATGGAGAAAACGACGTTTATTACCCCCTGGGGCACGTTTTGCTACAAGGTAATGCCCTTCGGTCTGAAGAACGCAGGGGCCACTTACCAGCGAGCAATGGTAACTTTGTTTCATGATATGATTCATCATGAGATCGAGGTCTATGTTGATGACATGATTGCAAAGTCCCAAACGGAGGATGAGCATCTGGTCAATTTGCTGAAGCTGTTTGAAAGGCTTAGGAAGTTCAAGCTGAGGCTGAATCCTAACAAGTGCACTTTCGGGGTGCGGTCCGGAAAGTTATTGGGGTTTATCGTTAGTGAACGAGGTATTGAAGTGGATCCTGCGAAGATAAAAGCTATCCAAGAGATGCCAACGCCGAAGACAGAAAAAGAAGTTCGTGGTTTCTTGGGCCGAGTAAACTACATTGCAAGGTTTATCTCTCAGCTCACGGCCACTTGTGAACCGATGTTCAAGTTGTTAAAGAAAAATCAGGCGATTACTTGGAATGAAGATTGCCAGAAGGCATTCGATAAGATAAAGCAGTATCTTCAAGAACCTCCAATCTTGATACCCCCAGTGGCTGGACGGCCATTAATCATGTACTTGACAGTTCTGGAGAATAGCATGGGGTGTGTTCTCGGTCAGCACGACGAGACGGGCAGAAAGGAGCATGCCATTTATTATTTGAGTAAAAAGTTCACTGAGTGTGAATCTCGATACTCGATGCTGGAGAAGACGTGTTGTGCACTAGCTTGGGCCGCCAAACGTCTACGACAGTATATGCTCAATCACACCACTATGCTGATTTCGAAGATGGATCCGATCAAGTACGTCTTCGAGAAGCAGGCTCTTTCGGGCAGGATTGCCAGATGGCAAATGGTGTTAACAGAATATGATATTCAGTACGTCTCTCAGAAAGCCATCAAAGGGAGCGTATTGTCTGATTACCTTGCCGAACAGCCAATCGAAGACTATCAGCCGATGAAGTTCGAGTTCCCTGATGAGGACATTATGTTTCTCAAAGCAAAGGATTGCGAAGAGCCATTGCCCGACGAGGGGCCGGATAGGAAGTCTCAGTGGAAGTTGATATTCGACGGAGCAGTCAATTCCTATGGGAGTGGTATCGGGGCTATCATCACGACTCCTCACGGATCCCACATCCCGTTTACTGCGAGACTGACGTTTCCAGTTACCAACAACGAAGCCGAGTATGAAGCATGTATCATGGGTCTAGAAGAGGCAATTGATTTGAGAATCAAGAATCTAGACATATACGGTGACTCAGCGCTTGTGATCAATCAGATCAAAGGGGAGTGGGAAACTCGTCAACCGAATCTAGTGCCGTACATGAATTATACCAGGAGGCTGCTTCCGTTCTTCGACCGAGTAGAACTTCATCATGTACCCCGGGCTGAAAATCAAATGGCTGATGCTTTAGCCACGTTGGCTTCTATGTATAAGGTCAATCTTTGGAATGAGGCTCCAAGCATTGTTCTTTCGCGTCTTGACAGACCAGCATATGTGTTCGCAATCGAGGATGCCACTGACGGTAAGCCATGGTTCCACGACATCCAGACCTTCCTTATGACTAAGGAGTATCCCGCGGGTGCGTCAACCCAGGATAAGAAGACTCTGAGGAGGCTATCTGGAAACTTTTATCTCAACCCTGATGGAGTGCTGTATAGAAGAAACCACGATCTCGTGCTACTCAGATGTGTGGATGAGAAAGAAGCGAGTATGCTCATGGAGGAAGTCCATGAAGGCACATTTGGTACGCACGCCGGCGGGCATGCCATGACGAGGAAGATCCTGAGAGCAGGATATTACTGGTTGACTATGGAGTCGGATTGCTTCAGATTCGCGAAGAAATGTCATAAATGCCAGATTTATGCTGATAAAGTTCATGTGCCGCCGTGCCCATTGAATGTCATGTCCTCCCCTTGGCCGTTCTCCATGTGGGGCATTGACATGATAGGCAAGATCGAGCCCACCGCATCCAATGGTCATCGTTTTATTCTGGTAGCTATCGACTACTTCACCAAGTGGGTGGAGGCAGCCTCGTACGCTAATGTGACCAAGCAGGTGGTGGCTAAATTCATCAAGAGGGACATCATCTGTCGCTATGGAATTCCCGAACGGATCATTACTGATAATGGTTCGAATTTGAATAACAAGATGATGAAGGAGCTGTGCCAGAGTTTCAAGATTGAACACCACCACTCATCTCCTTATCGGCCGAAGATGAATGGCGCCGTTGAAGCGGCCAACAAGAACATCAAGAAGATTGTTCAGAAGATGGTGGTGACGTATAAGGATTGGCACGAGATGCTGCCGTTTGCCTTGCACGGTTATCGTACGACGGTGCGTACGTCGACCGGGGCAACTCCTTTCTCCTTGGTGTACGGTATGGAAGCTGTCCTACCGCTAGAAGTGGAGATTCCCTCTTTGCGAGTTTTGGTTGATGTGAAGCTTGATGAGGCAGAATGGGTGACGAATCGCCTGAACCAGCTCAGCCTGATGGACGAGAAGAGGCTAGCATCGATTGCATTTGGTCGCCTGTACCAAAGCCGAATGAAGAAAGCTTATGATAAGAAGGTGCGTCCTCGAAGCTTTCAGACGGGCGATCTCGTCCTGAAGAAGATTCTTCCGCCACACTCCGATCACCGGGGCAAGTGGACTCCGAATTACGAAGGGCCGTATGTCGTCAGCAAGGTCTTCTCGGGAGGAGCTTTGTTGTTATCCACGATGGATGGTGAAGATTTTGCATCCCCGGTGAACGCGGACGCAGTTAAAAAATACTTTGCTTGAAAGCGACCCGCTGGACAAAAAAGAAAGAGTCCAGGCAAAAAAGGGGCATCCCGGCGAACCAAAAACAGAATAAAAGGTTCGGGCAAAAATTAGGGATATATTGAAAAGATGTACACCCGCGAAGTCGAAAACCTACACTGGGCGGCTTCGGCAAAAAAGGGTATCCCGGTGAACTGAAAACCCGTGAAGGGCGGTTCACGCAAAAGTTAGGGATTTAAATAAGCAAATGACTGCGTTCCGCGTATGGACTTTCATTGTTTAGTGGTTCGGAAGACCTGAGGGCCGTTTATCTGAATCAATCTCTTCCAAAGCTGAAGCGTCGGAGAAGTATCGAAGTCGAGTGGGTCTTAGAGGGATCAACTCATGGTGTTCGTCTACGCCTCGATTGCCGACATTTGTATATACTGATGTATATTTATGTTTTCTTTTTTGTGCGGCTTCCTCATTTCAGGAGCTTGCCTCTGTTGTAAAACATTTTTGCCCATTCAGGGGTTCACCATCAATAAAATGCACATTATTCAGCAATTCTACTTGTCTGTTTTGCATTTATCTGTTTTGTTTGCGAATGATAACGCCGATGTGTTTTTTTGATAAAATGCGCATACATAAACCTGCGGGCCTAAGCCCATTGATTGTTGAAACAATTAATTAATTGAACGTTGTCGCGAGATAATAACCCTGATAGGCCCCTTTGAGGAGGGTATCTTGTCTGTTTGTTTGTGTCGTTGCAGGTATAGCACCCGTCAGAAGATGTGTCGTGCGTATCCCCGAAGCAGGATGAGTCCTCCTTCTTCAGCAGAGTTCAGTGATCTCTCTTCCGC
Organism: Lathyrus sativus; assembly: GCA_963859935.3. NCBI lineage: Eukaryota > Viridiplantae > Streptophyta > Magnoliopsida > Fabales > Fabaceae > Lathyrus > Lathyrus sativus. Next base: position 541,601,723 of record OZ012738.1, on the reverse strand, counting down.
GGAATCAGAATCAGATAGTGAGCATTGATATGTCTTCCCCAGGTAGAGGTGATTCTCTTCCCCCAAGCAGACGCGTCCTGAAGGAACGTCACCTCATCAGTTGAGTCAAGCACCGAAGAATGATGATTATCCCCAGCACCGGTTCACAAGTGCAGATTTCGAAGAAGTGTTCGGGTGCCGAAACTCGTGTTTCCCCCAGTAAAGTCGCTGAAGCAAGATTTCCCCCCGCACCGGGTCACAAGTGTAGGTTTCGCAGGAAGCTAGTCGTATACCGAAGTATGCAGTAACTGATGATGCCAGACTGAAGTCTCTAGTGGAATTGAGATTCCTCACCAGAATCAGGCTCTCTCCTGAAGACGGACGATTCCTTCTTCCCCAGTAGAGCAGTGGAACAGCTGATGTTATATTCCCCTGCGGAGACGTACTCTCTCCCCCGAAGTCAGATGATTCTTTCTTCCCCAGCGGAATTGAAATTCCCCATCAAAGTCGTGCTCTTCAGTGAAGTAGAATGATTTCTCTCCCCGGCTGAGTCCGCAGAAAAGCAGAATCCTGGGAGGTTGATCAGATCATGATCAATTCTCCCCAGCAGAGCATGGAGCAGCCGATGCTGTATTTCCCCAGAGTCGTACTCTATCCAGTAAAGCAGAATGATTTCTCCCTCCTCAGCCGAGTCTGCAGATGTCCAAGGGATCCGAATCCTTGGAAGTGGGTCAGATCATGATTGGTTTTTCCCCAGTGGAGTGTTGAACAGCTGAAGTTGGTTCCCCACGGAATGGTTATCCCCAGAAGAGTAGCCGAGACGGCCACGCAGTTCATTCTAGCAATTGATATCAGCAGATCCAAGTTCTCGTAGAGCTTCATCCCCTGCAGCAGTCAGCTGAAGTTGTTCCCCTGCAGCGGTTCGCGGAAGATTGATTCCCCAGACAGAGCCTAATTGATATTGGCGTGTTCACATTCTCCTCAGCAGGACGATTCCTCCATCTGAGCGACTCTTTCTCCTTGACAGGAGGATTCCCCCTTCGGCATTTATTTTGCTGACGGGATCGCATTATTGTGCATGATTGCACGTCATTGTGCACGATTGCATAACATTGAGCACGATTGCATAGCATTAAGCATGAGTGCATGGCATTGAGCATGATTGCATAGCAGAAGCATATGCATCATAAGCATGATCTAGGTCATTATTATTCTTGTTGTACAGGTGTACTACCGAAAGACCGGTTGCTCAGGACGATTCTTGAAGTTCTCCCCAGCAAGGTTATTTTCTTAGATGATTCTGAAGACCCCGGTGATCCCCGCAGTCGCTCGCTCAAGATGATTTTTGAGATCCCCAGCAAAGACTTCGGTTCGAGATGATTCTCAAACCCCTCAGCAGGGTCATTTGCTTAAGACGATTCTTAAGACCTCAGTACAGCTTCCCGAGTTGTTCGCCTAGTATGATGCTTGAGTTCCCCAATAGCATCTCCAGCAAGAGTTGCCCAGGAAGATTCCTGGAATTCCCAACAGAATGTTTGCTCCAGAAAGGTTATTAGTTCAGGACGATTCTTGAAGATGCCCGATGGATCTGTTTGTTCAAGATGATTCTTGAAGTCCAGAGTAGCATGATATGTATGCTCCAACAACGATGTCTAATCTGAAGATGGATTTCGTAAGCACCCGAAGGCGATACCAGAAGGTTCCTGTGAAGCCAGATTTCCGTGTGGATGAAGCAACGGGTGGCTGAAGATAAGGTTCCAAAGGTTGTAGATACAACAAAGTGATTCGTGTGAGTCTGAAGACCAAGTCAGTTGTCCTGAGGTGATGATTGAGCGCGATCAAGTGAATGATACGTCTTCTGATTGAAGTCGAAGATGTTTCTCCAGCGGTGATGCGGGGTATTTTGATTTTCCGACGGTGATGTCAGAAGATAGTTCTCCAGCGGTGATGCGGGGTATTTTGATTTTCCGACGGTGATGTCAGAAGATGTTTCTCCAGCGGTGATGCGGGGTATTTTGATTTTCCGACGGTGATGTCAGAGGATGTTTCTCCAGCGGTGATGCGGGGTATTTTGATTTTCCGACGGTGATGTCAGAAGATGTTTCTCCAGCGGTGATGCGGGGTATTTTGATTTTCCGACGGTGATGTCAGAGGATGTTTCTCCAGCGGTGATGCGGGGTATTTTGATTGTCCGACGACGATGTCAGATTTAGTTCCCCAGCGGTGAGGTTGGGTATTTTGGTTGATCGACGGCGATGTCAGAGTTAGTTCTCCGGCGGTGATGTTGGATGTTTGTTTCCCCGAGTTATGGTTGTTTCTGACGGTGGTGTCAGGTGGTTTAGTCTTCCAGCGACGATGTTGGGTGTTTTGGTTGTTTGATGACAATGTCAGAAGAATTTGATGTGTATGACTGACGGTGATGTCAGATCAGTATCTCTCCAGCTAGTTGCCGTGCAGCTAGCATTGCAATATTCGAAGATTTGTCCCCCGCAGAGTACCGTGTGCTCGTGCAGTTGGCAAATTTTCGGATTTACCGGTATTCAATCGTCTCGCACCTTGATTGGGTGAGAGCCGTTCGCTTCTCACCCAGTCAGGTTCAAGCCGTTTGAATAGGGGCAGCTGTTGCACCCCAAAATTTGGCCAACAATTATTTATTCATTGAGTATTTGAAAATGGATACCTTCATCAGAAAGTTCAAGAGATCCTCAGAGAAGTGGTTTGAAACCAGGGTTGTGTGCTTCACAGTTTGAAAGTTGTGGGTGCCCCTCAGATGATTCTGAGGCTTTGAGAATGAACTTGATGTTTTGAGAAAGCCTATGGGATGTCTTGATAGCCTTCATGAACACCAGAGAAGTCATTATGTAAGAGTTCAGAAGATTCAACCATGAAAGGTAGAATTAGGGTTTTGACTGGGTCAACCCTAGACCAGCTGAAGATTTGGAGAAGGTTGAGACTTAATCCAAGGGCCATGAGATCATGGAATGATGCATAGAGATTATATAAAGATGATTCCTAGACCAACTCATCATGATTGAGGAGTTTGAGAAGTTTTGAGTTAGGGTTTCTGAGGATTGTCAGTGGAGAAACCCTAATTTGATCCCTATCTTCCAGGCAGTTTTAGCACTAGATGTGTTTGATATCTCATTTTCCCCACAACATGAATGTTGTAGAGCTTGTTATAAGCTTTAATTTGAGTGGTGGAAGTCCTTGATAGGAGTTACAGAGCTCAAGTTATGGTTTTGACAAATTACAGGTCAGTTGATGTGTGTGAATCTGGGTCCTTGAAAGTCACCCAACTTCCAGACAACTTTTGCCCTAGTAGGTTGATTCCTATGGTTTCTTGGTCAACATGAATGTTGAAGAGGATGTTCTTAGCTTTAATTTGAGTGGTAGAAGTCCTTGATTGGATTTGTGGAACTCAACTTATGGTTTGAACAAGGCAAGGGTATTTTGGTCATTTGTCAGTTATAGGTCATTTTAACCAATGCCTAAAACTCCTATTTCCAAGCCTCAAATGGAAAAACTCAAAACATGAAAGTTGCTCAAAATGTGATTTTAAGTCTAGAAAGAAGGTCACAAATGGTTGAAAAAGCTCATAGCACAAGATTCCATGATTGGTCAAAAATGAACTAAAAATGACTTATAACTTTGAAAAGTTGAAATTGAAAAGTGTTTTGGAAGATCTACAAATCCAAAATGGGTCATCCAATATATCATTTTGATTGGAAAAAACATTTTGAGAAGATTGGTTTAAGTAGAATTTTCATTTGAGGCTTAAAAAATGAGGTTCCTTTGGAAATTTGTTACTTAAGAAAGAAGGCAATGTTAGAAAACCCTACACAAGCAACAAATGGACTTGTTTTTCACCCATCCTCATTCAATAACTCACATAAGGACATTTTGAGACCAAATTGAAGGCTTGAAGCATGGGAGATGAGATAACCAACTTCTCATTCAAGGAGAAATTCATGAAACTTCCACATCATTCTAGATGAATCTAGAGACTTCCATGGATTGTTATAAAAAGAGTGCATTAGGGAGAGTCTATGGTTGGTGAAAATTGGAGCCAAGTCAGAGGAGAGAGAGAAGTGCATAGCCATTGGAGAAGTTTCTTCAAGTTGAAGCAAGTCAAGAGATCTTTCACTTCAAGCCACCACCTTCACAACAAGTGCAAACAGAAGGTTCTTCACCATTGTAGGGTCTCATTGAAGCCATTTCAAGCCCTGCAAGCATCCCCTCGAGCCTCACCATTAACTTCTTGACAGGTTCTTCTTCACTCTCTATCTCTTAATTTAATGAGTCTCGATTAGTTTTATAGCCATAGAAAGATTGTGTTAGGGTAGAGGATTAATCCCTGAGGATTAGAGCAAGATTGGTGAGGTTGCATAACAGAACCATGATTCTTGGATCTTCAATAATTAGTTGTTTAATGAGTTTTAATCAGCAAGGATTAGTGTATAATGACCAGGATAGCTTGTGGAGTATCTGTAAGCCATTAAACTAAGATTTGAGGAAGGTTGGTATCAGTCGAGTATGGTGGTGCCATGGTGTTGTTGCATTCTGTTAGAACAATTTAGGGCGAGTTATGGTAAGCTTTACGTAGGGTTGTGTAGGGCTTGAGAAGTAGGCCATTTTTCATTTTGGAATCAAGTCCAACCGTGGCCTGAGCGAGGAGTTAGAGGAGCTCGAATTCGGTTGCATGGTGGAGAGGGTTCTGCAAAACCCTAGTTTGATGAAGACGATGAGGGAGCGCCGTTGGATTAAGTCCAATGTTTGACATTTTATCCCAATCTAGTGGCCAGGATTTAATCTGAAAAGAGAGGGAAGATTTAAATAACTAAAACGCCGCGTTTCATTTTAAGGGCATTCTGGGCCCAGAATGCTATTCGCCCCCCCTTTTTTGTGTAGCCCAATTCATTTAACTAGTCTGATGTGCTAGTTGCGCCCCCCCCCCTCCTTTAATTAATTCATTTCTTTTTTAATTTTCTTTTGATTTTGTCTGTTTTGAGAAATTCATTAAAAATAGTTAAAAAATGATTTTTTAATTCTTCTTTTTTTCCTGAGTAGATTAAAATGAGTAGAAAATTATAAAAATAAAATTGAGATTTTATTTTTAGGTTTAATATTTTTAGTAGATTTTCCAATTAAATAGCTTTTTAATTGTTTCATTTTGATATTTGATTTTGTAGGAATTGTTTTAGTACTTTCCATCAATCTTTTTTACCCATTCCTTTTTGTGCAATTAGATGATGAGTCATACTTCCCCATAGGATTTTTTCTAGATTTTTTAGAATTAATCTTGATTAGTTTAATTAGGGTTGACTTAGGATAGTCTAATTAGGGTTTAGAATTGTGCATAGGTGATGATTCCTTTCTTTGATTGAATTTTATCTTGATTTTTAGGTAGAAACCTTTATAGATGTTATGAGTAGGTATTGAGGACCCTTGTGATTAATTGTTGAATTTTTCCCCATTAGTTGAGTATTTTTAGGTATTGTCTGAAGTTGCCTGATGATTTGGCCTGTTCAGTGGGTTATCTGTTCATCTGTGGGGTTCTTTCTAAGGAATTTGATGAAGGGCTTGGGTTGCCTTGAGGATATTGATGGAGAGCATCATAAGGAGAAGCTTGTAGATCAAGATGCAGAGACCCAGAGCTTGTCTCATCTCCTGTCTGTGAGGTTTGAGAGCCTGAAGTTTGAAGGAAGTTCATGGTACTTTCCTGAGGAAGGCACTATGAATGACTTTCATCCTTCCTTCTCACCTCTTTCTTAAGTATCCAATGATGTTGGAGCCAACTTGTGAGTTTAATTTCTCCTGAGGAGGAATGTAAACTGATCACATGTTGTTGAGCCACATGGGATACAACTCCTAAGTGTAAGCCTCCTAGTACTTTCCTGAGGAAGGTCCTATGGGTCTATTCACTTAGTTCCACTAGTTGATCTAGGATTTCTCAAGTATCCAATGATGTAGGAGCCAACTTGTGAGTTTAATTTCTCCTGAGGAGGAATGTAAACTGATCACATGTTGTTGAGCCACATGGGATACAACTCCTAAGTGGAAGCCTCCTAGTACTTTCCTGAGGAAGGTCCTATGGGTCTATTCACTTAGTTCCACTAGTTCAGATAGGATTTCCTAAATGTCCAGTGATGTTGGAGCCTGCTTGTGAGTTTAATCTCTCCTGAGGAGGGATGTAAACTGATCACAGTGGTTGAGCCACATAGGGTATGATTCCTGAGTATACACCTCCTAGTGTTCTCCTGAGGAAGACACTATGAGCTTGCTTGCTTAGCTCCCTTTCTTTGGTAAGCTTATTCTGAAGCTTGAAGACTGGGAATGATTTCTCCTGCTTAGGGTTCTGCTTGAGAGCTTTGCTTAGATTTGATTAGGACTCTGTGATTGGGATTAGGATTAGAGAGTAGGTGATTCTTTCTCAAGTGTGTTTTGTTTGCCTGATGGTACTTCATGTCCTTTATCTGTATGATTGCAGTTTACTGTTTTGCTTGATAGCATGTTGATTATTTTCAGTATGATTACTGTTATTTCATGACTGGCTTGAGGTTGAGATGAGCTTGTGGAGGCTGAAACCCCACACACATTTCCTCCCTCACTTGCATTGCATGCATTTTACTGTTAAAGCTGATGTCTTTGTCTGTATTCTATGTATCATTGACATGATCCCTTAGGACTCTCATTTCCTTTGATAAGGATTTGATGATAGACTTTTAGGTTGAAACCTATGCATGACAACATCTAGGAGTTCCCTGTTCAAACCTCAACCATAGGATGAATCCATGGCATGATAACAGTAGGACTTGATAGTCTCCCTCCTAGTTGAGCTGTTTCCTGTAGTTTCCCGAACTACGTTTGCTCTGATCTTTCATACCAGATGAAAGTACGTAGGCATAGGATGCGATATCCTAGCGAGCAACCTTTCCCCCATAACCCGTAGTTAGCCGAACTACGTTGACTCTGATTTCTCATTCTCTGATGAGAATACGTAGGCATAAAGTGCGACGCTTTGCCGAGTCATTTTTCTTTTCTTTTTCAGCCAGCCTTGATAGGTAGATAGATTATAACCAACCCGTCCAAGTAAACACACAAGCGAGGATCCCGTCGAGTACGACGGACGTGAGGGGTGCTAATACCTTCCCCTTGCGTAACCGACTCCCGAACCCAGACAATGGTTGCGATGACCTTGTCTTACCCTTTTTCGTCAGGTTTTTCCGATCGTTTCCTTTCCCGCTCTGAGGGATAAATAACGAAAGGTGGCGACTCTTCTGTCATGCCGGCACCTTATTTTCGCGCAAGCGACGATACCGTCAGGCATCCTGCGTCAGTAGAAGGATCATCGGTCACTCGGTAACTTATGAAATAAACTGATTATGTCGTCAGGCACTCTGCGTCATCAGAAGGATTCCTTTGGACTCGTCAGGTCACTAGGAACGCTTGACAATCTTCGTCGCACCGAAACATCAAGTCAATAAGGGATCACTGGTTACACGGTAACTGGTGAAGGATAGTCGATCATGTCGTCAGGAACTCTGCATCAGCAGAAGAAATCCTTAGCGTCAACTCTGGACTCTTCAGGTCACTGGACGTTTGACAATTCATGTCAATCATACCGTCAGGTATCTTGCGTCAGCAGAAGAAAACATCACCTTTGGACTCGTCAGGTCACTAGACATTTTGACAAACTCTGTCAATCATACCGTCAGGCATACTGCGTCATCAGAAGAATTCCTTAACGTCACCTCTGGACTCATCAGGTCACTGGACGTTTTGACAATTCATGTCAATCATACCGTCAGGCATACTGCGTCAGCAGAAGCATTCTTGGGCGTCATCCGGACTTCGTCATCAAGTCAATCATACTGTCAGGTATACTGCGTCAGTAGAAGCATTCTTTAACGTCACCTCTGGACTCATCAGGTCACTTGACATTTGACAATCCATGTCGATCATACCGTCAGGTATACTGCGTCAGCAGAAGAAATATTTAACGTCACCTCTGGACTCATCAGGTCACTAGACATTTTGACAAACTCTATCAATCATGCCGTCAGGCATACTGCGTCAGCAGAAGAAAATTCTTGGGCGTTAGCCGGACTTCGTCATCAAGTCGAAAAGGAAATTTCTAACGTTTGTGTCTGAAACTCGTTGGGGATGAACCTTCCTGACATATCTGTCTGACTTACTTATCAAGTCGAAAGAAGAATTCTCGGGCGTCAGCCGGATTTTATGTTTGAATCTTGTCGGGGATAAACGCATCTCCGCTGGGGATTCTGGAGCATTCTCTCAAGTAACTCCGTTTAAGCATCGACCTTTCGTCAAAAGGATTCATCTGACCTGATTGTCAATCCTATTAGGGCTAAAGTCTTCTGACATCACCACTAGGCACTCGCATAGAGCGGTTTCGACCACGCTACTCTGAGGAGAAAAAAGAGACATGTCATCACACAAATCTGCTCTGGAGAATCGGGAGTCATCCTGATTGAACACCTCTACTGAGGAACACCTGCACACAAGAACGGTACCCACCTAGCTCATGTTTCACGTGCATATGTTTGATTATGGCGTAATGCTCCATACGATGGAAATGCTACGCATTTACGGTAGATGCTATGCAGTCATGCAAAATGCTACGGGATCAAATCAGCAAAATAAATGCTGAAGAGAACCATCCTGTCAAGGAAGAAGAAACCACTCGACTGGGGAGATGTGCCAATATCAATTGGACTTAACCTGGGGAAAACGAGGTTCGAACGACTCTTCCGCTGGGAAACAAAGTTCTACAAGAACCTGAAGTTCAAACTCAGCTGGGGATTCACATCAGTGCCTGCTGAGGGGAAGACACCACGGACGGCCTTCACAGATATAACTCTGTTGGAGATATAGACTCTGCTGGAGAAACATAGCATCAGCTACACAACCTCTCTCACCTGCTGGAGAATATAGCATCAGCTATACAACCCCTCTCACCTGTTGGAGAAGTTACAACTCTGAGGGGAAGAATCAGTATCAACCACTGAATTAACTGCTCCGATGGGGAATAAAGCCCTGACTGGCCTTCTTAGAATATCGAACCTTCCGGCGACGACTTCACTGGTGATTTCTCCACGGGGAGAATGTTGCTTCTGCTCGGAAAAGCGGCTTGGGTGACATAGTCATGTGCTCTGACTTTGAGGAGAAGTTAAGACCTGCTTGGGGAGACAGTCCTGTGTTCTGGGAGATTAAATATGCACCGGTCAACGGAAACACGATCATCTGATCTGCTTGGGGAATCACTGGGGGAGACCCACTGGAGAAGAGTTGCTGCACACGGCTCAGTTGGAAACATGATGTTCCTGTTAAGGACACATCTCTGGAAAACTGCTTCGAGGGTCACCTCTTGTCTTGCTTGAATAACTGCCTCAGTGTTGTCGCTACTGCGAAAATCGGCGCCGGCAAGACAGAAGAGTCGCCACCGTGCGTTATTCATCCCAAAGGAGGGAAAGGAAACGCTCAGAGTAAACCTAACGCAAAGACGGGAAAGGAATGGTCGTCCCAACCAAATTCCTGGATTCGGGAGTCGGTTACGCAAGGGGAAGGTATTAGCACCCCTCACGTCCTTCGTACTCGACGGGATCCACGCTTGCTTGTTTGTCTAAAGGATGCAAAAACAATCTATCTAAGGCTGCTAAATCTAAACGGAAGGAAATTGACTCGATAGAGCATCGCGCTCTATGCCTACGTATTCTCAAGAGAGAAAGTCAGAGTCATCGTAGTTCGAGAAACTACGGGGAGAGTTTGCTCGCCAAGACTTCGCGTCTTGTGCCTACGTACTCTCAACAAGTATGAGAGATCAGAGCAGCCGTAGTTCGGCTACTACGGGTAAAAAAAGGTGTTCTCGATCACACATGAGTGAGAGATTAAGTTGACAATACTAGCGTACGCATTCTAGCAGTTAGGTGTATGCTGCTCGATCCTTGGAGACTTAGGCTACCTGTTTGCAATAGAACGGACGTAGTATGTCATTGGTTTAGAGGTACGGGAACCTAGAACTACGGTCTGGTCTCAATTGCACAAGGGCAAGAGAAAGATTAGTTGTTAGAGGGAAGATCTCGATCGCGCAACTGCGAGAGAAAACATCGGTTAGTTGTTAGTGTGCTCGCTAGGATATCGCATCATATGCCTACATATTCTTGTCTAGTACAAGAAATCAGAGCAGTTGTAGTTCAGCTAACTACAGCAGTACGGTTGCAGAAAAATAATGAAATAAAGTCAATGTTACCGAACGGAGTGGTTCCGTTGACCCTTGACTTTTGCGTGCAAGCTCCATCTCCTTTCATGTCTTCTTTGATGCACACCTGAAACAAAATACCACCACAGGAATTCTCTAAGAGGAGGTTCTATCCCAATCTTCAAGCTTTAAGACAAGCTTACAAAAGAGAGGAAGCTAAGTGATGAGAATCATAGTGCCTTAAGAAAGTACTATGAAACTACCAACTTAGGAGGTATGCCCTACGTGGCTCAACAACTGTGAATGGTTTGCATTCCCTCCTCAGGAGAGAAACAAACTCACATGAAGGCTCCAACATCACTGGGCAATTAAGAAGAGAGAAGAAGTGAACTAAGTGGATAGACCCGTAGTGCCTTCCTCAGGAAAGTACTATGAGGCTTCCACTTAGGAGGTATGCCCCATATGGTTCAACCAGCTGTGAAGGGTTTGCATCCCCTCCTCAGGAGAGAACCAAACTCACATGAAGGCTCCCTAAATCATTGGACACTTAAGAAAACCTAGAGAACTAAGTGAACTAAGTGGATAGACCCGTAGTGCCTTCCTCAGGAAAGTACTATGAGGCTTCCACTTAGGAGGTATGCCCCATATGGTTCAACTAGCTGTGAACGGTTTGCATCCTCTCCCTAAAGAGAGAACCAAACTCACATGAAGGCTTCCCACATCATTGGACACTTAAGAAGAGAGGAGTGGCATGTCCGTGTCAAAGACAAGATAGAGAAATAATATTACAAACCATTCTCTAATTGAATCGTGTCACACGGCCAGCACAACAACAGTCAAGAATACAACATGAAGAAATATGGAAAACAAGAAAGGTCTTGGACCCTGCATTATTTGTCAACTAATCAGTTAACATCGCATCGCGAAAATATTGTCCTTAACCTGCAAAATATTGAAATGAGATAACAAATCTGATAACAAAAGGGAAATTGCGTCCTGAAATCGAAACTAACCACCTGATAGCAAAGTCTAAACTATTACACAATATCCTAAATGATTACTTCTAAAACAAGAAAGTAAAACCTCCTGAAAAATATTGAAACTATGCAATTGGTTAATATCCTAAAAATATAGCATTAAATTCTATGCTAATATTATCCCTATGTCATTTCTATAAGAAGAAAATAAACTCCCCCTAAAAATATTAAAACTATCACTTGTTTAATACCCAAAAATCTAGCAATTAAATCCATGCTAATCATCTCTACTTAATATTCCTATATATTATTCTAAGAGGAAAATAAAAGAAATAAAAGCAATGAAAATAAAGGACAGCCAGAAAAGGGGAGGGGGACGTATTTCATTAAGGGGGATACAAGTAAAAAGAAAGTACAAAGAGCCCAACCCAAATCAAATACAAAAGAAGAGAAAAGAAAAATAAAAGGGAAGGGGGGTACATCCTAAAAAAAGGGGAGTGAAAACAATAAAACCACTCTGGGCCCAGCCCACAATAGAACACAACAAAAATAAAAAACTGGGAGGGGGTACGCAGCCTGCAGGGGGTATAGCCCAGAAAAAAAACATGGTGGGCCTAGCCCACGTTCACACAAAAAGTAAACAGAGGGGGGTGATAGTGAATGGGAGGTATGGACTGGAAAATATATTGTTGTTACTGGGCCCAGCCCAACGTCATAACAACACTATGTGAGGAAAGGGGGTGTAAGCTGGAAACGCAGGGTGTGTAAGGGGAAAAATGGACATTGGGCCCAACGAGAGAGCCCACGAAGCCCTCCTTTCCTTCATTTTTCCTCTTCAGCCAAAAAATCCTAATTCTCTTCTCTCCTTTCATTTCCCCTTCGCCGCCGCCGTTGGCCTTTCCACCTTTCTCCGTTTTCAACTCGTTCATCACTTTCTCCACCTCACCGTCTCCGTCTCTGCTCTAGACCTTCACTTTTCTCTCCTTCTTCTTCTGTCCAACCGAAGAAAAAATAAACAGTTAAAAATCAATCAAACAAAATCAAACACAATCCAAACTAATCTTTCCAATCTCCTCTTAAGTGTTAGCGTTTGCATTCCCTTGAAGCTGAAAGAGGATTTGGAGCTTCAGTGTAAGCTCGTTCATGGCGGATGAAGGTGTTCTTCGAGGCTCAAGATCGGATCCGGAGCTTGCGAAGCCTTGACGTGGTTGTTGGAAGTATATTCGTTGAATGAATGAGGAATCACGGTTTGCATGTAGATCTGGAAGAATGGCTTGGAAATTTGAAGGATCTCTGTTGATGATTTTAAGGAGATCTTAATGGATCTTGATGAACAGATGAGGATCTTGATGAACAGATGAGGATCTTGAACGGAATTGGAAACACGATGAACATCTCGTGAACGTTCTTGAATACTGGATGAACATCGCTGAGAAAAGCTGAGGGATGATGAATATTGAGGAAGAACTCTGGCGAAACGTTAAAGTTTATGAGCGTTCTATGAAGGTTGATGAAGAGCTTCAGATCTGGAAAAAACGTGAGGATGATGAACACCTGGAAAAATGACGGCGATACGAAGTTGGATCCAGATCCAGTTCATGATGTTGTTTGAAGCTCTATGAAGATCTTTGAATATTGATGAACTTCAGATGAAATTTCTAGAAACAAGATCATGGATGAAGATCTTGGATGAACACGAAGAACAAATGATGAAGGCGAATGACTTCTGGAAAAAAAATGATGAACGTGAAGAACATTTCTGGAAAAATCACATGAACGTGATGAAGGTTTGAAGTTACCGGTGATATGAGAATTTTTCCGGCGAGTTGAAATGCAGTTTCCGGCGAGCTTCCGGCGATGGTTAGGGGCTCCGGCGAGTAGTTACGGCGAGGACTATGGCGGCTGCATGGCCGGCGATGAGGGTGAGAGGGTGATACACGTGGTGCGCGGTTGGCAAGGTGATAGAGTGAGTGGAGGATAGGTGGAGGCCATGCAGCTAGTGGGAAGTTGAGGTGAGGCCAAGTGGCATTGAGGGAGAGACGGTGCAGCCACGCGTCTGGTGAGGTGGCGCGTGCAGAGGGAGTGTGAGAATGGTGTGCAGTGATGTGGCGGAAAATGGTGAAGTGATGAAGATGAGGTGGCTGCCAAAGATGAACACGTGTGGCAACGTTTTTATAGTGACAAGTGGCATTCGGTTGGACTGGGAAACTGGGCCTCCAAGACTATTTCTGGGCCCACGAAATATGTGTATGGACATGAATGATTAATGCAAAATGGACTAATGACCTAATTAATGGACTAAATGGATTATCAATGATTAAAGGCTAATAAATGCTGATTAAAATGGAAATGAATGGATTAAGAAACTGAATTAAAATCTGAATAAAACTAAAGACCCCAATTAAAGCTAATTAATATCAAAAGACTCAACTAACATCTAACAATTAATCCTAATTAATCTAATATTCTAATCTAAACAAATCTAAAAAAGAAAATTAAATTCTAATTGTATTCTAACAAATAATATTCTAATTAAACCTAATTAAAATCTATTAAATTTCTAAAAAAACCATTATACTCTAAAAACAATATAGACTATTAAAAAAATGTTAAAACTATTTATTATCTATTGAAAATCTATATTAATTCTTATTTAAAATCTAGAAAAACTATATTAAAATCTATAAAGTCTATAAGAAAATAATATCTAAGAACCTATTAATCTCTAAACATTATTCTAAAATAATTTAAGCTATTAAAATATTAAGAAAATCTATTTAAATTCTATAAAATTTATAAACCTATGTTAATATCTATAAAAAAACCTATGTTAAATTCTATAAAAAAATCTAGAAAAAGGCTATTAAATTCTATAACCTAGAGAACTCCTAATAAATCCACCAGGAGAAAAAATCGACAAATAAAACTGCGAGAGCGCAACGGAATAACCGGTAAAAATAAACGGACACCGAAATATCCAAAAATAACAGCATAAGCTGAAAACACCGGGAAGAGCATCGCTTCCCAAAAATACGACTCCGCCTATCTGAACTTGTTAAAAACACCTGAAATGCGAGAAGAGGGTTGTGATCCCGATAAAATCAATATAACCGGAAAAATGCATTGTATGCGGTATGCGAATGCGAATGCAAAAATGCGTCGAAACATGAACCAGATGTGGGACCCGGTTGGTCAAATTTTAGGGTGCAACAAGTGTAACTCAATTTGCCCTAGTCTGTGGGATTCTCGTAACACATTCCTTGAAAAGACACCTGAAATCTCTGAACTGCTTCAGCATTTGGGACCTAGAGGTGTTCGGCATCAGCTGCCCTCTGGTCTAGGATGGCTTCTGTGCCGCTAGGGTCATCTGCCCCAGCCTTGCAATAACTTTTCCCCTGATGGGTTGATTTAGAATAATACTGGCTGCGAGAGATTTATCAAAATCTCGTCTTGACCGCTTCAGATCAACTGAATTCTGGATGGCTGACTCACATGCTACGATCATTTGATATAGCTTGCCCCTGCTTGTCAGAGTATTCGGGCAATCTGCATTCTATCCCAATCAGAGTTTCTATCATGGAAACTTTCCGGCTATCAAGCGCTTACTCGCAAGTAAAACAAGTTGTTCTGCATAAAAGATATATTAAATTCAATACATATGACAGTTTTTCAAAACTCAATCATGTCCACTAGAAAACAGTTTGTGACATATAATGAACAAATCATTGATCAAGATGTCAACATTAATACAACGCTGTAAGAGGAATACGTTTTTTAGGAGTCAGTTTCGATGCGATCTTTACCGAAGTATGCTCTCGAACTAAACCTGTTTCAATTAGGACTTTTCCAGGTTGTAACGTGGTCAGGTTCACGGTTTAAGAAAGAAAAGATAAAGGCTCAAAATTCATTTTAACCCACTCATTCTTCGTGATGTTCTCCGATCCTACGTTTAGCTAACTCGACCTTAGCGTTCACCTTTTCAAAGGTTGGATGGAAGGAGTGATAGTTCAGGATATCACACGTTTTTTGGAGTGATAGTCACTCACTTTTTCGTCTTTGTAGTGCCTAGAGTCACACGATTTTGTTCTTGCTTAAGGATTTTTTTATCTTTTGTAATCCTTGTCGCTTTTCATATTTTGTTTTCGTTTTCCCCGAACTTTTTCCTGGACTAACTCTGCAGAGTTTCTTCAATTTTGAAGTCCAGCGGGGTGCCCTAATTTTTGCCTAAGTCGCTTGCTTTCAAGATTCGACTTAGCGGGCTTTTGCTTTTGACTTTTTTCTTTTGTTCGAACAAATCGTGTGACGCCGGCTTGTCTGACTTGTTAAAAGAGATTATGACTGTTTCACTCCTTGTCGGCAAGGTCTAACCATTGTATTTTTTAGGTACGACCTATACGGGTGCGATTTAACCTCGAACGGACACTCCTTTCGTAATTTGAACGCTTGGCCGAATTAACTGACACCTACCATGCCCCGGGTTAAGATAGAGGGTTTTTCATTTTCAGAAAGAAACTCTTACTTCAAGGCTCAAAGGGGTTAGCAAGGGATTATCTTCCTTATATCTCTGGTGTTTGTGGATTTGAAACAATGCCTGTATATCGTCAACAGGTTTTTCTATCCAAGAGCATACAATCGGCAGCTCACGCATTCTTTGATTTCGTCATTCTCCCCAGACTCCACTTAAACAAACGTTTGAAAATAAAAGAAAACAATAGAGTGAACACGAATGGATTAGTTCAAAACATGCATATTTATTTCATTTTCAATATCAATTTAAAAACAACAAGTTTTACGAACGAAAATTTGAATATAGACAGGAAGGAAATTGTAAATGCAAAGAAATAACAAGATGAAATGCAAATTGCCAGCTCCTCAGAGCAGGGCTTTCACACTTATTTGCTGCTGAGGGGAGCGACCCTTTGAAGTCTTCAGACTCAATCAGATGAACGGTTGACATGTATGACCAGCCTTCCCTCTAGAAAGGATATGCACCTTCTGTCCATCAATTGTTGTACCTTGGCTTGAAAAGCCTCACAATCTTCAGTTGTGTGTCCATGGGATCCCCCATGATATCCACATCGAGCACTGGGATCATGCCCGGGAGGATAGGGCTTCGGCACCGATTTGATCATTTTGGTCTCCACCAAAGAATACTGAATTAGATGCGGAAGCATCTGACTGGGCGCCATAGGCACTGGATGAAAGGGAGCATTCCTTCTTTTCAGATTGTTGTTGCGAGGCCTATTCTGATCATGGCGCTAACGATAATCCTGTTGCTGAGAAGCATGACACTGCTGGTATTGATCAAGACATTCCTTATGCTCAAGCACTGTCATCCTCAGATTTGGCCCAGGAATAGGCAACTGCTGCGGACAAGGGGATTCAGACTCCAACGACTCCAGGATATACCCCTGTTCCCATGCAGCTTTAGGTGGGGGGATAGGAATATCAATTCCTGATACATTCATGCCTCCCAGAACAAATTCAATTGCCTTCTCATCTAGAAAATCTTGAACTTTATGCTTAAAAGATCTGTAGTTTGCGATGTTATGCCCCGGTGCCCCAGAGTGGAAAACACAGTGGGCGTTCACGTCATAGCCTGGTGGTGGCTGGCCAGTCAAAGGAGCCAAAGTACGAGGTTCAACCAACTGAAGTTAGAGAAAGAGCTGCACCAACTGAGCATAATCCATCGGGACCTTATCGAGGACTCAGTCAGAGAGTTTCATCCTTTTACCATATCTTCTAGGGTTATCCTGAGAAACTGGCTGTGGCCGCTGACGGGGAAAATCCTGAGCTTCAAGTTATGCAGAGGATCTCTTAGGCCTATCATGCCTGGGTACAGGTTCTTCAGACACCCGTGGAGCAAGTACGCTGGCTGCAGCTTCGGGCATTTGCTCACATTCTCTTCTGAGTACATTCCTCAAGACTTCTGCCATCAAACCCATTTGGGCGTTCAACCGGCTGTTCTCCTCTTTGAGCGCCTCCTGATTCAAGCGCAACGCTTGCATGTCATTCATGAACTGCCCAAGATAGCTCTAAACGTCCTTCAGTTCCACTTATACATGTTCCATTGCTCGGATCTGATTTTCTCTGGTATCAACCTGCGATCAATCCCGGAACAACCTGTAAATACAGAGGGTTAGGTATATATGCCTGAGGCGCATGCTTATGTAAGGTGCTTATGCAAATGCAAACTTCCTGTTCAACTCGGATGGATCCAACTGTAACACGGAAGCAAGATCAGCTAGATTAGGCTCAATGTCAACGTGGTGATAAGGCATCTGATCTTTGACATGAATGCCTAGCAAGTCTGAGTACTCCTCTAGAGTAGGAGCTAGCACAAAGTCTGGAAACACGAAACACCTTAGAGGAGCATCATAAAACTGCAGCAGGGTGTACAGACCATTAATCTCTTGTGCAGAAGGTGTGCAGACGTATCTCAACAATCTCCCATATGTCTTCCTGAAGTCTTCGGTAGCTGAACCTTTAGCTAAGGAAACCAACTTCAAAATAGGACCAATGTCTGGGGAACGAAACATGCATGCAACAGTCTTCTTTAGAGCTTCCATATCAGCAATGCGGGACGAGATCACTAGAAGCCGGGGGAAGATATGCACCTGCAACACAGACACATGTTAATGAAATGCACATGGAAATGCAAATGCAAATGCAACATGCAAGCAGAAGGTCAAGGCTGTTGTGTTGTTGAATGGAGAGGATCATAACTCTGCTATGTCAAGAACAAAACAAATCTCTGATGATAAGAACCATAATTCTGCTCTGTCAAGAACAAATCTCATAAGAACCCTTTTATACCAACAATATTGATTCACTGTCAAGAAAACCAGGGTGTCTGAAGGTCAAGGTTTCCTGCAAAAACCCAACCCTGCTCACATGTATGGACCTAATACACTGACAAAGGTATGGTATCCTATGCGTTTCTCAATGTCGCAGACTTTCACGAAATGATGATACGTTCACCATTTCTGGTTTGGTATCATCACTCCCTAAAAAGGCTTCACTTAGATGAGTCACAAATGATCGGTTCCCAGGGTCGACAACTCTCAAGTCTAAAGTCCCCTTAAGCCCAAAGGGCTGGAAAAGAAATCATCCATGAGAATCTCGCCTGACTGCGGATTTCGCGGGACACTAGTACATGCAAAGCATGTATGCGCCTACTAATCTCCACTCTAATGTTATGTCTCTCTCAAACCTGGGTCTGGCTTCTCACTCATCAGAATCATCCCCCTCCCACAACACCAGAATAATAATAATAAAATTATGCTGAAAAGTAAAATGCGGGAAAGTAAAAGCTACAGTACAACAAGTATGTACAAAAAACCCAACAAGACAAGCAATCATGCGCTAGGATTGACTCACATAGGGGACGTTAACTCCCCAGCAAAGTCGCCAGTTGTCGCTACTGCGAAAATAAGGTGCCAACAATGACAGAAGAGTCGCCACCTTTCGTTATTTATCCCAAAGAAAGGGAAAGGAAACGAACGGAAGAAACCTAGCGAAAACGTATAAGATAGGTCGTCGCAACCAAATCTCGGGTTCGGGAGTCGGTTACGCAAGGGGAAGGTATTAGCACCCCTCACGTCCGTCGTACTCGACGGGATCCACGCTTGATTGTTTATCTCGAAGGGTTGTTAACTACCTACCTATCAAGGCTGGTCTGAAAAAGAAAAGAAAAATGACTCGGCAAAGCATCGCGCTTCGTGCCTATGTATTCTCGTCAGAGAAAATCAGAGTCAACATAGTTCGGCTAACTACGGGTTACGGGGGAAGGTTGCTCGCCAAGATATCGCATCTTGTGCCTACGTATTCTCGTCAGAGAAAATCAGAGCGAACGTAGTTCGGGATAAAATGGAACACAGGCTTGTTCGATTGTTTTCTTACCCGAGTAAAGTTAAACAACGGTTCCAGCAGTTAGGAACAACGCCTGTTTGCGGTAGAACCGAAGCTTAACAGCACTCTTTTCGTCAGAAAAGGTTTTCCTTGAATTAAGGGCCCACGGAGCAAAAAAGAGGTTTGAACGTCTGTTTTTGTCTTTTATCGGGAAGAAGTGTCTTTTATGAATGTTTGTAATTCGTATCGCACTAGAGACTAGGACCTAGAAGTGAATGCGTCGCATGTCACCCAAAAGGTACCATACTAAACATCCTGATCATTGAAGGGAAGCCCTCTAACAACCATTTCCTAAGTAGCTTAAGACTCGTAAGGTACGATACGAATTTGCCTTTATTACGTGTTTTACTGGTGTTTGAAGATGAGAAAGAGAGGGACTCTACAGGGGAAACTATCAAGCCTTCTACTGTTGTCATACATGGATTCATCCTATGATCAAGGTTTGAAGAGGGATCTACCCTAATGTTATCATGCATGGATTCAATCCTAATGTCTTCAAGAGAGGTTAGATATCCTACGGGAACATGGCAAAGAGGTAACAAGCAAAAGTCATTAAGCAATTAGAAGAGTAAAGCCATCAAACTAAAGTAAACACAAATGCATATACTATGCAACAATACAAGCAAGGGAAACAAGCTCCACCTTCAATGCAAACATCAATTAAAAAAGAAGAAAAACAGTCAAGCAAAGGGAGGAAAAGTGTGCGGGGCGTCAGCCGCCACAAGCGCGTCTCGACCTTTAATGCAGTCATGCATCTAACTTAGATTATCTACTCATGAAAACTAGCCTAATGCATCACAACAACACAGTTAATCAGTTATGAAGAGAAGGTTGAAGGGATGAAGGGAAGCTTAAAGTATACCAAAGGTATCCTTTATGGCACTCAACCATATATCAAATATTGTATCCTCAAAGCTTTTACCCTCTTGGTGTGCCTTTAGTCCTTCCAAAGGAAGGACTAGGCTCCCATGAGAGAACCTTGAGTCATAGGATAGGAAGTGGAAAGATGAAATGTAAACATAACAAAACACCTAATAGAAGAGATCACTCACCTAAGAATTTCTAAAGAAACCTTCAAAGTTCACTTCTAAAGAAATCAACCTAAAGGAAACTTAAATGGTACATTAAAAGCTTAAGGATCAACCTAAAGATGTATCAAACTATGGATTAAATTATCGGGAAAAGATTGAACACCTAAAGTTTGAATCTAAAGTCATTAAGAGGCAAGACTAAAGGGAAGGCTAAATTAGGATCACCTAAGAACAGCCTACTTGTAAAATCTACCAAAAATGGGAAACTATCTCTAAAAAATCCATCAAAATTTCTAAGAGCTCTTAAGGGTGTCATAGACCTATGGTAAAAATCTTATGGCAAAATTCTAAACCTAAGGGTATCAACAGAGTGCAAAATCAAGGGAACTCAATCATTAGGATGCGAGAGAAAAGGGAGGTCTCAATCGTCATTTCCCACATGTCTAAACACTACAGCTCACAACACTCGACGGTTGCATAAAAGAAATGAAATAAAGACAATGTTACCGAACGGAATGGTTCCGTTGACCCTTGACTTTTTGCGTGCGATCTCCACTTTCATGCCTTTCTTCTTTGATCCTTGATTGTGATACTTTGAATTCATCTCCCAAAAAGAACAAAAGGTTCTAACAGGAAAATGTGTTCTAAAGAAATTGCGTATGAAATTCTATTCAAAACATGTACATAATATTCTAAAGGAAAATAACACCATAATTCCTAAAAGAAAATAGTACCTAAAAAGTAGAATATAAAATCTACATACAATATATGCACCTAATATTCTAAAAGAAAATAATATCTAAAGGAAATACTAACATACACACAAAAGAAATTTACTACAAAAGAAATTTACAAAAATGGTACAGCATAAGGGGGTTTAATATCAGTCAGGGGTGTGGCCTCATCAACAACACAACTGGGCTGAAGCCCAACAAAACAAAACAAAAACAGAGAGAGAAACGGGGGGTGCATTGAGGAAACGAAAGGTGTAGCCAGCAAAAAATGAAATGGTTGGGCCGTGAGGCCCACTAACTCCAAAATGAAGATCCACAAAGACCTTCTTTTTTGTTTACTCAGTTGGCTTGACCAAACCCTAGCCTCTCTTCAACCTCAGCCATTGTCTTCCACCCAACCTCATTGCCGCCTGTCAACAACTCCTCTCACCTGTCCTCTAACTTCTTCCAACAAGCCTCTCTAATTAACACGAAAACTTTGTCCCTCTTGGTTCAATCTTTTGAGCTCGTGTTCTTCTGTCGAATTAAACAAAACAAACCTATAAACTCGATATCAAACAAACCAAAAAGACTTCTACGTTCAGAGATTTGCGTTGATTGTCGTTGTGAGGTTAGGGCGAATCGCGAGCTGAGATTACAAAATTCGGAGAGGTTCGAGCTTTCTTTGATGTTAGATCTGAGACTGGATTTGAGGTGTATGAAGTTAACAGATGAAGATTGGAATCATACTTTTAAGTTTGTTTGAGATCTGGAGATTTTGTTCACGCGTTGAAGGTGAGGGCGTTTTTTTTGTAGATCTGAAGAAGTTAACGGAAGATATGAAGGTGTTAATAGAAGATCTTCAAGGTTTGAGTTTTGATCTTGTGATGATTTCTGGAAGCTTC
The DNA here is from genome assembly GCA_963859935.3 of Lathyrus sativus. Lineage (NCBI taxonomy): Eukaryota > Viridiplantae > Streptophyta > Magnoliopsida > Fabales > Fabaceae > Lathyrus > Lathyrus sativus. Next base: position 541,579,988 of record OZ012738.1, on the reverse strand, counting down.
TTGAATGTGTGATAAAGGTGTTTGAAGAAGATCTGGAAACGCTGATGAACGCTACGAAGGCTTAACGCGTTTCTGGGGAATTAGATGAACACGAATGAATCTTGATGAGGATTCTGGAAGCAAGATGAACGGTTGACATGTATGACCAGCCTTCCCTCTAGAAAGGATATGCACCTTCTGTCCATCAATTGTTGTACCTTGGCTTGAAAAGCCTCACAATCTTCAGTTGTGTGTCCATGGGATCCCCCATGATATCCACATCGAGCACTGGGATCATGCCCGGGAGGATAGGGCTTCGGCACCGATTTGATCATTTTGGTCTCCACCAAAGAATACTGAATTAGATGCGGAAGCATCTGACTGGGCGCCATAGGCACTGGATGAAAGGGAGCATTCCTTCTTTTCAGATTGTTGTTGCGAGGCCTATTCTGATCATGGCGCTAACGATAATCCTGTTGCTGAGAAGCATGACACTGCTGGTATTGATCAAGACATTCCTTATGCTCAAGCACTGTCATCCTCAGATTTGGCCCAGGAATAGGCAACTGCTGCGGACAAGGGGATTCAGACTCCAACGACTCCAGGATATACCCCTGTTCCCATGCAGCTTTAGGTGGGGGGATAGGAATATCAATTCCTGATACATTCATGCCTCCCAGAACAAATTCAATTGCCTTCTCATCTAGAAAATCTTGAACTTTATGCTTAAAAGATCTGTAGTTTGCGATGTTATGCCCCGGTGCCCCAGAGTGGAAAACACAGTGGGCGTTCACGTCATAGCCTGGTGGTGGCTGGCCAGTCAAAGGAACCAAAGTACGAGGTTCAACCAACTGAAGTTAGAGAAAGAGCTGCACCAACTGAGCATAATCCATCGGGACCTTATCGAGGACTCAGTCAGAGAGTTTCATCCGTTTACCATATCTTCTAGGGTTATCCTGAGAAACTGGCTGTGGCCGCTGACGGGGAAAATCCTGAGCTTCAAGTTATGCAGAGGATCTCTTAGGCCTATCATGCCTGGGTACAGGTTCTTCAGACACCCGTGGAGCAAGTACGCTGGCTGCAGCTTCGGGCATTTGCTCACATTCTCTTCTGAGTACATTCCTCAAGACTTCTGCCATCAAACCCATTTGGGCGTTCAACCGGCTGTTCTCCTCTTTGAGCGCCTCCTGATTCAAGCGCAACGCTTGCATGTCATTCATGAACTGCCCAAGCTAGCTCTAAACGTCCTTCAGTTCCACTTATACATGTTCCATTGCTCGGATCTGATTTTCTCTGGTATCAACCTGCGATCAATCCCGGAACAACCTGTAAATACAGAGGGTTAGGTATATATGCCTGAGGCGCATGCTTATGTAAGGTGCTTATGCAAATGCAAACTTCCTGTTCAACTCGGATGGATCCAACTGTAACACGGAAGCAAGATCAGCTAGATTAGGCTCAATGTCAACGTGGTGATAAGGCATCTGATCTTTGACATGAATGCCTAGCAAGTCTGAGTACTCCTCTAGAGTAGGAGCTAGCACAAAGTCTGGAAACACGAAACACCTTAGAGGAGCATCATAAAACTGCAGCAGGGTGTACAGACCATTAATCTCTTGTGCAGAAGGTGTGCAGACGTATCTCAACAATCTCCCATATGTCTTCCTGAAGTCTTCGGTAGCTGAACCTTTAGCTAAGGAAACCAACTTCAAAATAGGACCAATGTCTGGGGAACGAAACATGCATGCAACAGTCTTCTTTAGAGCTTCCATATCAGCAATGCGGGACGAGATCACTAGAAGCCGGGGGAAGATATGCACCTGCAACACAGACACATGTTAATGAAATGCACATGGAAATGCAAATGCAAATGCAACATGCAAGCATAAGGTCAAGGCTGTTGTGTTGTTGAATGGAGAGGATCATAACTCTGCTATGTCAAGAACAAAACAAATCTCTGATGATAAGAACCATAATTCTGCTCTGTCAAGAACAAATCTCATAAGAACCCTTTTATACCAACAATATTGATTCACTGTCAAGAAAACCAGGGTGTCTGAAGGTCAAGGTTTCCTGCAAAAACCCAACCCTGCTCACATGTATGGACCTAATACACTGACAAAGGTATGGTATCCTATGCGTTTCTCAATGTCGCAGACTTTCACGAAATGATGATACGTTCACCATTTCTGGTTTGGTATCATCACTCCCTAAAAAGGCTTCACTTAGATGAGTCACAAATGATCGGTTCCCAGGGTCGACAACTCTCAAGTCTAAAGTCCCCTTAAGCCCAAAGGGCTGGAAAAGAAATCATCCATGAGAATCTCGCCTGACTGCGGATTTCGCGGGACACTAGTACATGCAAAGCATGTATGCGCCTACTAATCTCCACTCTAATGTTATGTCTCTCTCAAACCTGGGTCTGGCTTCTCACTCATCAGAATCATCCCCCTCCCACAACACCAGAATAATAATAATAAAATTATGCTGAAAAGTAAAATGCGGGAAAGTAAAAGCTACAGTACAACAAGTATGTACAAAAAACCCAACAAGACAAGCAATCATGCGCTAGGATTGACTCACATAGGGGACGTTAACTCCCCAGCAAAGTCGCCAGTTGTCGCTACTGCGAAAATAAGGTGCCAACAATGACAGAAGAGTCGCCACCTTTCGTTATTTATCCCAAAGAAAGGGAAAGGAAACGAACGGAAGAAACCTAGCGAAAACGTATAAGATAGGTCGTCGCAACCAAATCTCGGGTTCGGGAGTCGGTTACGCAAGGGGAAGGTATTAGCACCCCTCACGTCCGTCGTACTCGACGGGATCCACGCTTGATTGTTTATCTCGAAGGGTTGTTAACTACCTACCTATCAAGGCTGGTCTGAAAAAGAAAAGAAAAATGACTCGGCAAAGCATCGCGCTTCGTGCCTATGTATTCTCGTCAGAGAAAATCAGAGTCAACATAGTTCGGCTAACTACGGGTTACGGGGGAAGGTTGCTCGCCAAGATATCGCATCTTGTGCCTACGTATTCTCGTCAGAGAAAATCAGAGCGAACGTAGTTCGGGATAAAATGGAACACAGGCTTGTTCGATTGTTTTCTTACCCGAGTAAAGTTAAACAACGGTTCCAGCAGTTAGGGACAACGCCTGTTTGCGGTAGAACCGAAGCTTAACAGCACTCTTTTCGTCAGAAAAGGTTTTCCTTGAATTAAGGGCCCACGGAGCAAAAAAGAGGTTTGAACGTCTGTTTTTGTCTTTTATCGGGAAGAAGTGTCTTTTATGAATGTTTGTAATTCGTATCGCACTAGAGACTAGGACCTAGAAGTGAATGCGTCGCATGTCACCCAAAAGGTACCATACTAAACATCCTGATCATTGAAGGGAAGCCCTCTAACAACCATTTCCTAAGTAGCTTAAGACTCGTAAGGTACGATACGAATTTGCCTTTATTACGTGTTTTACTGGTGTTTGAAGATGAGAAAGAGAGGGACTCTACAGGGGAAACTATCAAGCCTTCTACTGTTGTCATACATGGATTCATCCTATGATCAAGGTTTGAAGAGGGATCTACCCTAATGTTATCATGCATGAATTCAATCCTAATGTCTTCAAGAGAGGTTAGATATCCTACGGGAACATGGCAAAGAGGTAACAAGCAAAAGTCATTAAGCAATTAGAAGAGTAAAGCCATCAAACTAAAGTAAACACAAATGCATATACTATGCAACAATACAAGCAAGGGAAACAAGCTCCACCTTCAATGCAAACATCAATTAAAAAAGAAGAAAAACAGTCAAGCAAAGGGAGGAAAAGTGTGCGGGGCGTCAGCCGCCACAAGCGCGTCTCGACCTTTAATGCAGTCATGCATCTAACTTAGATTATCTACTCATGAAAACTAGCCTAATGCATCACAACAACACAGTTAATCAGTTATGAAGAGAAGGTTGAAGGGATGAAGGGAAGCTTAAAGTATACCAAAGGTATCCTTTATGGCACTCAACCATATATCAAATATTGTATCCTCAAAGCTTTTACCCTCTTGGTGTGCCTTTAGTCCTTCCAAAGGAAGGACTAGGCTCCCATGAGAGAACCTTGAGTCATAGGATAGGAAGTGGAAAGATGAAATGTAAACATAACAAAACACCTAATAGAAGAGATCACTCACCTAAGAATTTCTAAAGAAACCTTCAAAGTTCACTTCTAAAGAAATCAACCTAAAGGAAACTTAAATGGTACATTAAAAGCTTAAGGATCAACCTAAAGATGTATCAAACTATGGATTAAATTATCGGGAAAAGATTGAACACCTAAAGTTTGAATCTAAAGTCATTAAGAGGCAAGACTAAAGGGAAGGCTAAATTAGGATCACCTAAGAACAGCCTACTTGTAAAATCTACCAAAAATGGGAAACTATCTCTAAAAAATCCATCAAAATTTCTAAGAGCTCTTAAGGGTGTCATAGACCTATGGTAAAAATCTTATGGCAAAATTCTAAACCTAAGGGTATCAACAGAGTGCAAAATCAAGGGAACTCAATCATTAGGATGCGAGAGAAAAGGGAGGTCTCAATCGTCATTTCCCACATGTCTAAACACTACAGCTCACAACACTCGACGGTTGCATAAAAGAAATGAAATAAAGACAATGTTACCGAACGGAATGGTTCCGTTGACCCTTGACTTTTTGCGTGCGATCTCCACTTTCATGCCTTTCTTCTTTGATCCTTGATTGTGATACTTTGAATTCATCTCCCAAAAAGAACAAAAGGTTCTAACAGGAAAATGTGTTCTAAAGAAATTGCGTATGAAATTCTATTCAAAACATGTACATAATATTCTAAAGGAAAATAACACCATAATTCCTAAAAGAAAATAGTACCTAAAAAGTAGAATATAAAATCTACATACAATATATGCACCTAATATTCTAAAAGAAAATAATATCTAAAGGAAATACTAACATACACACAAAAGAAATTTACTACAAAAGAAATTTACAAAAATGGTACAGCATAAGGGGGTTTAATATCAGTCAGGGGTGTGGCCTCATCAACAACACAACTGGGCTGAAGCCCAACAAAACAAAACAAAAACAGAGAGAGAAACGGGGGGTGCATTGAGGAAACGAAAGGTGTAGCCAGCAAAAAATGAAATGGTTGGGCCGTGAGGCCCACTAACTCCAAAATGAAGATCCACAAAGACCTTCTTTTTTGTTTACTCAGTTGGCTTGACCAAACCCTAGCCTCTCTTCAACCTCAGCCATTGTCTTCCACCCAACCTCATTGCCGCCTGTCAACAACTCCTCTCACCTGTCCTCTAACTTCTTCCAACAAGCCTCTCTAATTAACACGAAAACTTTGTCCCTCTTGGTTCAATCTTTTGAGCTCGTGTTCTTCTGTCGAATTAAACAAAACAAACCTATAAACTCGATATCAAACAAACCAAAAAGACTTCTACGTTCAGAGATTTGCGTTGATTGTCGTTGTGAGGTTAGGGCGAATCGCGAGCTGAGATTACAAAATTCGGAGAGGTTCGAGCTTTCTTTGATGTTAGATCTGAGACTGGATTTGAGGTGTATGAAGTTAACAGATGAAGATTGGAATCATACTTTTAAGTTTGTTTGAGATCTGGAGATTTTGTTCACGCGTTGAAGGTGAGGGCGTTTTTTTTGTAGATCTGAAGAAGTTAACGGAAGATATGAAGGTGTTAATAGAAGATCTTCAAGGTTTGAGTTTTGATCTTGTGATGATTTCTGGAAGCTTCTTGAATGTGTGATAAAGGTGTTTGAAGAAGATCTGGAAACGCTGATGAACGCTACGAAGGCTTAACGCGTTTCTGGGGAATTAGATGAACACGAATGAATCTTGATGAGGATTCTGGAAGCAAGATGATGAAGGTTCATGAACGTTCTTGAGGATTTCTAGAAAACTTGAACGGATGAAGGTTGTTACAAAGACGAAGATATGAATTTCTAGAGAAATAGTTTGAAGGTTATCATGAACATGATGAGCTTCTGGAGAACTGATGAAGTTTTCGGCAGATTGAAGGATTTTCCGACGAATCTCCGGGCGTGTGATTTCTCCGGCCAAGATTTCTGGTGGTTTGCATGTGAAGCATGAGGGAGTGCCAGCTAGCGGGACGCGTGGCGGTGCATTGGGAGATGGTGAGGATGTGGTGGCACGCATGCAGAAGGAAAGAGAGTGAGTGGGGTGAGGTGGCGTCCAACTGGAGAGAGAGAAAGAGTGGGCTCTTTATAGGGTGACAAGTGGCGTGGACCTGCATAATGGGCCTGTGAAATGGACATGTGGACCCAAAATCTAACTCAAATTAATGACTAATGGACTCAATTAAAGTTGATTAACACTAATGATAAACGAAAATTAAGGCTAATATCAGTTAGTGGAAAAGAAATAATTAAAATCTTGATTAAAACTGATTATCAATTAAAGTAAAATCTAATAAAACCTAGTTAATTAATCCTAATTAAAACTAAACAATTAAATCTAAAATAAAGAGTTAAATCTAAAATAAAATCTATTATATTCTATACAATTCAATTAATATTCTAAAAGAATTAATATCTAAAAACAGAAATTAAATCTAACAAATCTATTTAAAATCTAAACAATATTCAATTAAACTCTAAAATATTCTAAAATAGAAAAAAAGGCTATTAATATTCTAAATCAATTAAAAATCTAAATTCTATGCTACGTAAAATTTAGAAAATTAAATCGGTGAATATAAAATGCGAGAGTGCGACATGCAGATGCAAATGCGAATGAAACGAAACATAAGCCAAATATAAGAAATGGTTGGCCATATTTTTGGGTGCAATAGAAGGTGATATATTCAACGAGGCTTATAGGGAGTGAGTCCCGACCAAGCTGACTTGAGAATCATCGCTCAATTGAGACCCTTTCGAAAATGGTCGGTTGAACGAGTATAGTCGTGAAAACTTTTACTATTTTCGGCTAGGAGTCTGTGATATTGGGGACCATATTACCTTAACACCACTTTGGCCTTATCTAGGACGTAGTGCGGGAACTATGAGGGAGTAGTACCAAAATAGTTGCTACGTGATACTACACTCAAAAGAGGCTCTCTCGAGAATATTATCAACCCCCGAGTCAGTCAGAAAATTGATAATATCCGAAGAATGGACTGATGACTTTGGGCACTTCTTTAGAACCTTGTTCTGCAGTTACGACTACCCTATAGTACATACATTTTGGGGATGGGCAGACCTTAACTCCATTCATTGTTCCTCTAACCTAGGACTTTGTTTGCTTATGTGTATTTGTGCATTGCATCCATAAAACATCATATCATTCCTAGTTTTCAAGGAATTCAACAGTCCTTCGCAAATTTAAAAGGTCCTACATTTTAAAGTCTAAATTTTTTTCCAGCTTTCCTAAAAATGTTTGCAATCGACCATTGAAATTCTTAAAACCATTGCATGACATTAGCATCACATTTTTGCATTGCATTTTCCCCCCATTTTCTCATTCTCGGTCCTCTCTTCTTCTAGTGTCTCTTTGAGTCATCAAGCTGATTCCTCGTCACAAATATCATACTAGAGCTAACTATAAACGCCAGTGTTTCAGACAGGATGGCTCATCTTTGTACTGATTTAGTCACTAGACTTTTGTTTCTCGTTGTTTGTACTTTCTTTATTCTTATTAGATGTTTGCCTTCAAATTATGTTTGTACTTTTATTAATAAACTGAGCATTGCAACTTTTGATTTAATTCGTTTTATCTATTCTTTGCATCTTTAAGTTTTGTGTTTCAAACATTTATTCCTTGTTCAAATTTTTGATATGCAAAGATTGGAGGGAGGATGACAAAAACGTTATACCCATAACTGCTGTCAGTATGCTTTCAATCAAACTTTGTTGATGATGTAAGGCATTGTTTCAACTTCCAAACACTAGAGAAATAAGGAAGTTATTCCCTTGTCAACCCTTCGAGCCTAGAAGTTGGAGTTTTTTTCTTTACAAAAAAATCCGTAATCTTAACCAGGGGCATGGGTAGTTGTCAGTTAACTTGGTTGTGTTCCTGCAATACACCTTTCATCCACAAATTTTCCTTCGCACACAGTGAGTAAGTGTTGAAGATATTTTCCAAGTAAAAAGTCGATGATGGTTCGCCGTAATCATTAAAGTCCAGTAGTCACTTTCTTTCAATAATAAAAATAAAAAATAAAAACAAGCCCGCTAAGTCAAAATCTATGAAGGAGACTTAAGGCAAAACTGGGGCATCCCGCTGACTGTAATCTTTAAAAGAAACAGTTTAGGAAAAAGTTAGGGATAATAAAAAGAGGAGATCTTTAAACCCTTCATCTTGAAAGTCCTCAATGTCAAAACAACCAAATGTTATAGGGAAGTAGTGGCTGCCTTTTCATAGGTCCCTTGACTTCTGAACCATCATTGTTATCATCAGTGTAATTCCTAACCTATAGGAACCTGGATGCATAATATGAGTTAACTAAGCGTAGGACTAAAGATTATCACGTAGATTGGGTAGGTACAAATAAATTTTGAGCCTTTATCCTTTGTTTCTTAAACCGTGAACCAGACCACCTTACAACCCTCAAAAGACCTAATTGAAGCAAGGTTATTTTGAAAGCGTACTACAACAAGGTTGCGTAAGCTGACTCCAAAAGATCTCTGCGAATCATTTATTTTGGAAATACACTTTTGTTTTAAATTTTGAGTGTCTTGAACCATTGTGTTCTGACCAACGACTCATTTACGTTCCATCTTTCAAAAATAATTTTGATTTCAAAAGTTGCATGAACTTTTCATTACCATGTTTGTATGAATATTTTTGTTTGCAAACTGGCTTTCCTCTAAGGAATTTTCAAACAATGAGAAACTTGGTCAGTGATCCTACCAGGGGCAAGTTCCGTTTACATCCTGTCTAATAATCAATTCAAGATTTTCTCAAGACAAGGTATTCTCAGATTTGGTTTATCCCAAAGATTTTTCAAGACTCAAACTAGGGAAAGCTTCTCGAGGGCACAATAAAATAGTCATTTTCAGAATCAGACAAGCTGAAGCAATTATCAGTTCATCTATAACAGACAGTTTAACCTGGGGCAGTTACTTGAAGAATCCCCAAGAAAATATTCATCCTTCCTACAAGGATCATTAGTTTGATACAGTTTAGAGGTCTGACAGAGATATGTGCAGCAGTAACATCTTGGGTCCTTAAAGCAGAATGTTAGTGATCTCCATGTTGAGGAATCAGTCTTCGAGTCTTGTCATCTCACCAAAGGAGTCGAGCCTTGTCATCGGCATCCACATTTTCATTTGATCATACATCATAGCATTATTCATATACATATACATATCTCAAGTGTTTCATCCTCATTTGCATTTCTCCCTAGGTTATGTTTTATCCATTATCTTACCTTGTGGTCAAAGTCCAACTTACTTGGCACCTACCAAACAATTTTTTGTCGTGCCTATTTGACGTTCTTCCAGATATGACATTTCTCATCCGATGGTTTTCCAGATATGTCTGTTCCTCTTACATCCCATTGTTGCACCCCAAAATTTGCTCAACCTTATTCACTCTGTTTATGTTTCAATTGCATTAGCATTTGCATATAGGGCCATGTACATAGGTTACTCATCTGCATAGCATAAGCATAGCAAGTCATCCAATAGGGGACCAATCATTATTCTCATCTCTAGAGGCCTATCAAGAGGTTATTATCCTGATTCAATCTCATTCAAGTCATCAGAAAAGAATTTGAAAGCTATCAAGTCAATGGGTCAAGCAGTTCATCTATCTCCTGGCTGAGGGTATCTGGGGATCATCAAGGAAAGTATGAGCTGTGAATTGAAGGCATGGGGAGTATCTAGACATCTTGGAGGACTTAGAAAGTCATTTGGAGAAGGAGACAAGTCATTGGTGTGATCACAAGTATTGCAGTTGAAGACAGTCAACTAGGGTCTCATCTGGGTCAACCCTAGGTCAACCCTGGGTCAATTGACTGATTGAAGGGCATTCAGGTCTATTGGAGAGATGTGGGGTTCATCAGTTGACATATAGAGAAGGATATGATGATATGCTAAGAAGAAATCAAGAGGAATCAAGGAGAAGAGGAGGTTCTAAATTAGGGTTTCTATGTAAAATCCCCTAGTTTAGGTCAAATTTCCAAGCAAGATAGGTCAAAATGCAAGCTTCAAATGGATCCTTGGCCAACATGGAACTTGTAGAGGATCTCAAGACCTTTAATTTGAGTGGTGGAAGACATCAAGGAGATTTATAGAACTCAAGTTATGGTCCTTGCAAGTTACAGGTCATCTGGGGTATCTGAAATTTTGTCTGTGAAAGTGACTTGACTTCCAAGCTATTTTTACCCCTCAAGAAGATTTTAAATGAATTTCTGGTAAACATAAGAATTGTTCCTCATTGTCTTATCTTTCTATAATGGTATGGTATGCCTTCATAGGATGTGTGGAACTCTACTTATGGTCTTGGCAAGCAAAGGGTATTTTGGTCATTTGTGAATTACAGGTCATTTCAACCTATACCCAAAACTCATACAAGGAGGCCTCAAATGGAAAAACTTACAACATCAAACTTGCTCCAAATGACATTTTGAGTCTATAAAAGTGACCATGAGAGATTGGAAAGATTCATAGCACAAGGTTTCAAAATTGTTGGATTTAATGAATAAAAATGGCCTTAAAAATGAGATTTTTCATATCTTGGCCAAATGAAGCAAAATTATAGGTCATTTTGAATGGAAAGATCATTTTAAAGACATTGGCTAAAGTAGAATTTTGAGCTTAGTTCATGTTTTAAGAGTTATCCATGGTTACTTGCAATGGAAGAAACATAAACCAAATCCAAGGGAATTTGCACAAGGGAAGCTTCTCCAAGTTTCTAGGAGGTTCTAACCTCATGTATATATTGATACAAGGTGGTTCATGCCATGGTTGGTGATTCCATTTGTTCAAAACCCCAAGTTTTACACACTTTCTCATTTTTGCATAAGCTTCTCAAACTCTCTCAAATCTCCCTCAACTCTCACATTTTTTGATTGAACCTTCATCATCATCATCCCTAGATCAGAATTCCATCAAAGATGTGGTAGATTGAAGCAAGGATCGTGCTATTCATCATCATCATTCAAGGAGCACCAATCTTGGAAGTGAGTGATTCAAGGCCTTGGAACCATACTTGTTGCATACAGAAGTAATCACCAAGCTTATTGATCACTTTCCATTCATCATAAGCATCTGATTCAGAGATTTTAGCACCTGTTATCAAGAAATTGCACCAGGTATGTTTCCTTTCGAATTAGCTAGCATAGGGATCATGGCATAGATTTGGTAGTGGATTAGAGACCTAGGTAGATAGATGATGGTTTCCACAGAGTTTGGAGAGGTTTTGTGAGGTTTAGCTATGGAGTGCACAAACCGTTGAGACTTGTAATTACTAGGATAAGGCACGAAAGTCTTATTGGATTAGCATGTTGTGATCAGTGCAAGTTGTAGATAAGTTTAGGACAACAATTATGGAGAATTGAAGCAGTTGATCACAGGTGTTCATGGTGGATCATGGCTGTTCTACCTATCGAATTTGTTTTTTGAGAGACTTTTAGAGGAAACTAGGAGCATAGTCATGTGGAGGGGAAGAAATGGATTGACTTTGGTTTTTGAAGTGTGTTATTTCATGGCGTATTGAAGGAGAATGAGAAGCTCGAAGGTTGAGCATGGAACCTGTTTTTCTGCAAAACCCTAGGTCTAACTTGGGGACGATGACTGTGTGCCATTGGATCTTCCCCAATTCTTGACTTAATCATCCAATCCGATGGCCATTATTCAAGCTGAAAGTGGAGGGAATGGCTTAATATGAAACGCGGCGTTTCATTTAAAATGGAACTCTGGGCTGTGGATCCACGACTATGCGCACCCCCTTTTGGATAGGCCCAATCAAATGAACGTGATTTTGTTGCTATTGGCACCGAGTTCTTTCTTATTTTTCTGGCTTTTTCCAATTTCTTTTCTGAGCGAGTATGGGCCTAATCCAATTGATGTTCACACCCCCTCATCTCAGCCCACCTGGAATGACAACTGGAGCGAGCTGCTTTTCTCACCCCCTCCCTTTATTTCTTTCTATTTTATTTTTTTAATTTCTTTTTATTTTCATTCATTTTTGAAAATTCATAACAAATTAGAAATTGCATATTTTTAATTCATTCTTTTTGCATAATTTTCTTTGAAGAGTCTAGAAAATTATAAAAAAATAAAAATTGCATTTTATTTTTTTTTTGATATTTTTCCCATATTTTCCAAATAAATAGCATTTTAAATAGTTTCATTTCATGCATAAATTTGTTGATTTTTGTTCTATTAATTGCTTTAATATTTTTTGTCCATTCTTTTTAGGTTGTTTAGTTTAGATATTCAACTTGTAAATGCAATTTAATTCATATTGTTAGAGATTATTTTTAGGTGTTTAGTTTAGGTGAGAACAACATGGACAAGTTAGGGTTTTAAGTGACAACTTAGGAGAATTAATTCATTTCCCTTAGGGCTTAGAGTTTGAATAGTTTAGTTATGGGACTATAGGGGCTATGGGTAGTTATTAGATCCCCTTAGAAAAGTCAGGATTCCCCTACTGCTATTAATATACTGTCTATATTTGATTGACTGGTGTGGTGTGCCCTCTGGGGATTTCTGCTTGCTTGTTTGGGTATTAGGATCTGTCTGGGGATTTGGGAGAGCTGAAGACTTGTGATGATGAAGCCATTGGAGATCCAGAGACTGAAGACCAATTTCCAGAGCTGAAGAGAAGATTCCTGCTAGCAGCTGTTGAGGAGACTAGGGTTTAGGAGCTAGGCAGAGCTCTAGATTAGAAAGCTTGTTTCTCAAACATGGATTGCCTTGTCTGCATCCATTCTTCTCTGTGATACAGAGTCTCTCTAAGACACTCACCCCCTTCCTTTGGAAGGCTTGGTGATAGTGTCTAAGAGATAGAACTCTTGAGAGAAAATGTCATATGTGTTAGAAGCAGTCTGTTCACCACCCTTGGTAGTCAACTGATTGCTTAACACCCAATTCACTCTTGTGATTAATCCCTCATCCTAGAGGTTTGAACTTGAAGAAAAGCCATTGCAGATGGAAGACTGATGATCAAAGCCCTTGCCTGAAGGTCATGAAGATGGAGATTGATGCTTGCTGAAGCTTGTAGTTGATTGGAGATGTCTTGAAGATGGATATTGATGCAGAGCTGCTGTAGCTGTTTATTTTTGCTGTATTTCATTCTTGATGTATTGATTGGTTTTCTGGGCTGTACTGTTTGCTGTGTACCCTGCTAGGTTGAAAGTGAATTCTGTTCACTTTTGCCTATTGTTTTCCAGGTTCGAGGTTGAGTGGGACTCCCTTGCCTCGCTTGTATTGTTGCATCCATGCATTTTACTGTTTTACTGTATATATCTGATGTTTGTTTCTGTTCCCGTCTATTCACTTAGGATCTCTGTTTCTCTCTGTGCAAGAGAGGAGCATGATAGACACTAGGTCTTAACCCATGCATGATAACATTAGGTTAGTTTGTTTCCCTTCGCAACCGTAGGTTAGAGTTCTGTCTCTTTCTTTCTCAAAACAAACAGAAAAACACATAAAGATTTCAAGCACAATAAAAGACACTTCTTCCGTAAAAGAAGGTGAACTCATCAAAACGTCATTTTTGTCCGCCGGAACTGCTAATCAAGAAAACCTTTTTCAGAAAGAATAAAATCAATCAAGACAGACTTGTGTCGTACGTGGCCCGAACTACGCTTGCTCTGATCTTTCATGCTGTATGAAAGTATGTAGGCATAGGATGCGACATCCTAGCGAGCAACCTTCCCCTCCTTTCCCGTAGGTAGGCGAACTACGTTGACTCTGATTTCTCGTTCCAGGCGGGAATACGTAGGCATAAAGTGCGATACTTGCCGAGTCATTTTTATTTTCATTTTATTTTCTTTTTAACCCTTGGCCTATAGCTTAGATAGAATAACAATCCATACCTGAAACAAGCGTGGATCCCGTCGAGTACGACGGACGTGAGGGGTGCTAATACCTTCCCCTTGCGTAACCGACTCCCGAATCCAGGTTTTGGTTGCGACGACCATACCTTTCCCGTGTTGTGCGAGGTTTACTCTGGGCGTTTCCTTTCCCTCCCGTGGGATAAATAACGCACGGTGGCGACTCTTCTGTTCAGCCGGCGCCGATTTTCGCAGTAGCGACAGCTGGCGACTCTGCTGGGGATCCAACGTCCCCTGGCTGCTAAGGACTGCGATAGTTCTTATGCATTTGGGATCCAACGTCCCTTAAGAGAGTCAATCCTAATGCTTGTTTTCCCGTCGAGGATTTTGTATGGATTTATATTTCTGACCTTTATTTTCAGCTTTGTATATATGGATTATTATTGCTGTATCTTGGGGTGTGACGGGTGTTCTGATATTGAGTGAGAAGCCGGACCTGGGCTTGAGTGCACCTAGAATTAGAGTAGAGATTAGTTGGCGCCCGCTTGCTTTGCTTGCTTTGGTGTCCCGCGAAATCTACACTCAGACGAGGTTCCTCTGGTTGGCCTCCTGCCCCTTCCTTTGGTTGGCGTGGGTTGCTGGTTAGTTGAATTGTCGACTCTGGGGACCGATCATTTGGAAGTTGGCTAAGTGAGGCCTCTTCAGGATTTGATGATGTCACTCCTTCTGGGAATCGTATCATCAACCCTGAAAGTCTGTGACGCCGACGACCGCATAGGATGCCATACCTTTGTCAGTTACTAGGACATCCACCTGTGAGAGGGTTTGGGGTTATGCAGGTAACTAGACCTTCAGATACCAGTTATTTCTTGATCAGAGATCCTGGGTGTTGCACCCCAAAATTTGACCAACCGGGTCTCGCATTTGGCTCGATGTTTCGACGCATAACCGCATTCGCATCTGCATATTGCATACATTGCATTGTTCATTTGTTTTGATTTTATCAGGGATCACAGCTCCCGTCTCGTGTTTCAGGTGTTTTTGATCAGTAGAATTGATTTTTGGGATTTTTCGGTGCCCGTTTATTTTTACCGATTATTTTTGTGTCGTTCGGTGCTCATTTTGTCCCTCTGGGAATTATGGGGATTTTTCTGGTTTTTATAGGATTTTTTCAGAGCTTTAAATAGTTTTTTAAATCAATTTTAGGATTTAATAGAATTTTAAATAGATTTTAATATTTTTAAATCAATTTTTAGCATTTTATAGAATTAAATAGATTTTTAAATTCATTTTAGGAATTAATAGATTTTAAATCATTTGTAGAAATCTTTTATAGATTTTAATATAGGATTTTTTTAGAATATTAGTATAATTTTTAAATAGAATTTAAATAGAAATAATAATAATAAATGAATAGATTTTTCCTTATTAAAAAATAAATAGGTTTTATTTTCTTTTATAGAATAATAGATTTTTAGAATTTATTAGAGATTTTTTAGAGTTTTAATTAGGAGTTAATTTGATTTTTAGAGTTAATAGGGATTTAGTTTAATTTTCAGATTAGGGGTTTATTGGTTTAATTAAATAGGATTAAGTGAATTAGTTTTTAATTCTGTTTTTCAGTTTTATCAGTTTTTTTCATTCATTTTCGGTTGGGCCTTATGTCCAAGTTTCAGCCCAATATCCAGCAATTGGTCCAGAATATCAGAAAACGTCCAAATTTGATCCAGCGTATTCAGCAAGCTTCACCATATTCCAGCAAACTCTAGATCCTTCCAGAAAGTGCCAGCGAGGTCTCAGCATAAATACCAGCATGCAGCCACGTGTTTAGAGAGAGAGGCCCCACCTTTTCACATTTCAGCACGCCACGTAGCCCCTTCAGACCCTCTCTCTCTCTCAGCCACGCTGCCACCACGTGGCACACATGCAGAGAACATCTCCACTTTCTCCACCACGCGTCCACTCCACATGCTTCACCAGAAAAGCCTCGCCGGCCGCCGTGCATGTACTCCGGCAACCGTCCCCTCACCGGCGATCATCCAAACCCAGAAAACCTCCCTAACCTTCATCTTCTTCATCGTCAACCTCCAACCTCCTCCTTTATTCAACCACCAAATCCCCAGCAATCTCCGTTCAACATTCATCACCAAACTCAGAAAACAAACCAGAACGATGAAGATTCATCGGCTTCAACAAACTGTTCATCAATCTTCATGACCTTCACCAGAATCCTCCATCACCGGCATCATGTTCATCATCATAAGAACTTCAACGATCCACACTCAGATCAGCAACATCACAAGAACTTCAACCAATCTCCAAGTTGTTCATCAGCGATCCTCATCCACAATCTCCAAGATCTCCTTCAAACATTCATCTCCTTCATCCAACCTTCAAGAACTCCAGAAAACTCCAGAATAACGAACATCATCATCGTGTTCGTCATCTATCCCAAGAGCTTCAACGAATTGCCAGAAAAGTTCATCAACATCGTCAGATCATCAACGTCATTCAAGCAATTCCCAGATCTCCATCAAGAACATCTTCAATATCTTCAACCGCAACAACTTCAAGAATAGCACAAATCTCCAGCAATAGGCTTCATCAGATCTAGATCTAAGATCTTCATCCAATACGAACAAGATCCAGATCTTCACATCCTCATCGTCTTGTTTTCCAGAATCCATCAATAATCACGAATCAGCTTCAGAAATATTCATCTCCCGTTCTTCTTCCATCTCCAGAAGAACGTCAACATAAGCCATTAACAGGGATCTTCATCAAACGAGTTTCAACAAGGATGGATCTTCAAGTTCGGGGATGATTTGATTCAGGATGCGTTTGATAGAACGAATACTGGGAGGGAGAGGTTTTGAGGTTGAGAGTGGACGGTGAGAAAGCGGCGGCGGCGCTGAAGATTAGGGTTTGTTTTCTGAACTTGGAAGGGAGAGGAAGGAGAAGGCTGGTTCGTTGGGCCTCAGGCCCAACCAATTTTTGTGACACCTCACCCTCCGTTTTTTGGCAGTCCTGGGCCTGAGCCCAATTTTCTCTTGCCAGCAGCGCCCCAGAATCACAACACACACCCCCTGCGTTTTTTTTGTTGAAGAGAAATGGGCTGGGCCCTCCAGTTTTTTTTGTTTTCTTGTTAAACTCCCCCCTGTATAACCATATACACCCCAGCCCCTTTTATTTTCTTCTTTTTACTTTTTTTTTTACTTGTTACATAAAAAGAAGAAAAAGAAAAGTGAGAAAAAAGAGATATTTGAAAAATAGAAAAGAAAATATTAAAAGAAAAATAGAAAAAAGAATTGATTTGAAAAAAGAAGAAATAAAGAAAATGTTGAGAAAAAAATAGAAAAATATTGAGAAAAATGTAGAGAAAAATATTGTGAAAAATAAAAGAAAATATTTTTGAGAAAAGAAAAACATGAGAAAAGAAAAATATGAGAAAAGAAAAGGAGAAAAAAAGAAAAATATTAAAGTGCCGATTTAATATTTTTAAAGCATTTCTTTTAGGGATATTTTCATAGAGATTATTTTCCGACTTTTAGGACAGCTTAGAGGCCCATTTGTTAGGGGGCTATTTTCATTCGATTTTTCAGGATAGAATAGGATAGCGTCCTAGGAGATTTATTTCAGTATGCACTCATTGTAATCATTTTTCAGAGATGAATAAAACGAGATTTGAGTTGTGGTCCGATAGTAGCTGAACTACAGCTGCTCTGATTCTTCGTACCAGACGAAGATATGTAGGCATAGGATGCGATATCCTAGCGAGCACACTAACGACTAACCTGTTGTTCTCTCGCGGCTGTGCGATCGAGACTTTCCCGCTGACGATTAATTGAGTACCCTTTTTCTCTCTTGCCCAAGTGCATTTGAGACTCAGCCATAGTTTTGACCATAGGTTCCCGACCCTGTGAAACCAGTTGTTTTTCTCACTGCTGTGTGAGAGTGTTTGTTTAGCCGTAGTTAGTCTGAACTACGTAAAGCTCTGATCTTCCATTCAGTGGAAGTACGTAGGCACAAGATGCGAGGTCTTGGCGAGCCAATTTTCCCTGTAGTCCCGAACTACGTTGACTCTGACTTTCTCCCTTGAGAATACGTAGGCATAGAGTGCGATGCTCTATCGAGTCAATTCCCTTCCGTTTAGATTTAGCAGCCGTAGATAAGATTGTTTTGCATCCAGTAGACAACCCAAGCAAGCGTGGATCCCGTCGAGTACGACGGACGTGAGGGGTGCTAATACCTTCCCCTTGCGTAACCGACTCCCGAACCCAGGCTATGGTTGCGATGACCATACCTTTTCCCCGTTTTTGCGAGGTTTACTTCGAGCGTTTCCTTTCCCGCTCTGAGGGATAAATAACGCACGGTGGCGACTCTTCTGTCAGCCGGCGCCGATTTTCGCAGTAGCGACAGCTGGCGACTCTGCTGGGGACTGCGATAGTTCCCCATGCATGTGGGATCCAACGTCCCCTAAGAGAGAGTCAATCCTAGCGCTTGTTTGCTTGTCTATTAGGTGTTTATTTATCGATATTATCTATTGCTGTTGGGCTGATACGGGTGTTCTATGATTGAGATAAGCCGGACCTGGGCTCGAGTATGAGTATACACCTAGATATAGTTGCGGAGAAGTAGTAGACGAACCTGTCTGCTGAGCAGGCACAGTTCCCTACGAAAATTCGCGCTCGGACGAGGTTCTCACAGAGGTGCTCCTTTCCGGTCCTGAGGATCTGAGGGGAGTCCAGACGTGAGGATTGTCGACTCTGGGAACCGATCAATTGGAAGTTAGCTAAGTGAGGCCTCTTCATGAGATGACGATGCCACTCCTTCTGGGAATCGTATCATTCCTCATGAAAGTCTGTGACGCTGACGACCGCATAGGATGCCGTACCTTGTCAGATATAGGTCCACACCTGTGAGTGGGGGGGTTTTTTATGCAGGAAACTTGACTTCCAACCTACCCGTTATTCTGGTATTC
This sequence comes from Lathyrus sativus, assembly GCA_963859935.3. Lineage (NCBI taxonomy): Eukaryota > Viridiplantae > Streptophyta > Magnoliopsida > Fabales > Fabaceae > Lathyrus > Lathyrus sativus. The sequence goes on along the minus strand of OZ012738.1, from coordinate 541,561,036 downwards.
TTTTTCAGAGAACGTCTCCGTCAGCAGCGCAGCAGTATTCAGATTTTGTGTGGGGGCTGTGGTCCCATTGTTTGCTGCATTTTGCATATCATATGCATATCAGTGTTGCATTGCATATCATCCTCCAGCTAGCCAGAGTTCTGATCCAGCCTTTGTTTCCTGAAGGTGATTACCCGGAGTTTGGATTGAGCAGCTGTTGATTGTCAGAAGTCAAGTGTCGAAGTCAGCTGAAGATTATTGGTAGCCATGTCTGAAGGCAATTTCCAGTCTCCTAACACCCTGACAGGGTTCACTATGGCGTCCAACCCTCTGTATGATTCCACGGAAGACTTCCCGCAAGTGAACAACGTTGCTGCAGACCAAGTTGTACAGCCTTCTGTTGAGAACCGAGATCGACATGAGCAGTTTGTTGCCCAGAATGAGCGTCCTCCTCCTGTCAACAATCAAGGTGTTGCTTTCCCTGTGATGAATTACCGAAGAGATACTCCAGCAGCTGGGATGGTAGATCCAAGAGCCCTTGACGATGGTAGAAGACTCCGAGTGTTGGAAGAGCAAATGAAAGCTTTGAAAGCCAAAGATGCTGTCAACCTGGATGCTGTAGGCATGTGTTTGGTTCCTGACCTGGTGTTGCCTTACAAGTTCAAAGTGCCGAAATTTGAGAAGTACACGGGAGATAGCTGCCCGAAGCTGCATTTGATGATGTTCTGTCGAAGAATGACTGCGTTTGCGCGAGATGATAAGTTGATGATACATTGCTTTCAAGATAGTCTGACTGGGGCATCTTTGAGGTGGTATATGCAGTTAGAGAGGAATCAGATTCAGTCATGGATGGATTTAGCCAGAGCTTTTCTGAAGCAGTACGATTACAACCTAGACATTGCTCCTTATCGCATGCATTTGCAAGAGTTGTCTCAAGAGATCAATGAACCGATCAGGAAGTATGCTCAGAGATGGAGAGAATTTGCTGCTAAAGTGCGTCCCCCGCTGTTAGACCAAGAGCTGGCAAGCATGTTTGTAGATTCCCTACAATATCCGTACTTCAAAAGATTGCTCGGAGTTCCGGCAAGTTTCTCTGACGTGGTAGCATTAGGAGAACGCCTTGAGTACTCCATAAGAATGGGGAAAATTCAGATTACTCCATATGATCAAGCTGAGGAAACTGAATACCCTTGTGACTATCAGAGTGAAGAAGAAGTTGTGATCAACTCAGTCATGCCAAAGGTTGAATATCCTCCAAGCGAATCAGTGAATTTTGTTGGTTCATCATCTTATCAGAGATCAGTACCTCCCGTGGCTTGTTATACTGAACAGACAGCCGTGCCTGGGGCACTCTATCAGGAATCTTATGTCGCTTCCATTACAAATCAGCGAGCTCGTGGCCGAGGTTATCAGAATCAGTGTCAGAATCAGAATAGACCTCGTAACAACTTGGAACGAAGGAAAGCTCCTTTTCACCCAGTGCCGATACCGTATAGCCAGTTGCTACCATCTTTGATCCAGAAGTCTTTGGTGGAACCTAAAGTTCTTAAGCCAGTTCCAGAACCGTACCCTCCTGGGTACAATCCCCACGTGCAGTGTGGTTATCATGGTGGCTCTCCGGGGCATTCAACCGAAGATTGTAAAGCATTTCAGGCGAAGGTACAGCAGTTGATTGATCAGGATCGCATTTCCTTTCGAGAAGGATTTCTGTTTGTTCATCCCTAACCGCTCAGCTGTCTAAGTTCGTAGAATCAGAAGGGTGTTCCCCAGCATAAGCCAGTGGTTCAGACAGGCAGGCGCCTCAGCAGTGGCAGTTCTCAAGCTTTTACATCATTTGCATTTGTAGTTTCTTTCTCTGTTAGTTACTACCTGCTTTTTGACATTGTATGTTTTGAATGGTGATAATAATAAAGTGACTATGCATTTTTCTGAATTAATCATGTCGCTGTCGCTCATTTATTGCATTGCACTGACACTTGCATTCTTATTTCACTCCACTTTTTCGCTGTGACTAGCAAAGTTAGGAGGGAGGATGACGAAACTGAAACTCATAACCAATGATTGTATGCTTTCAGATAAGACCGTACCGATGACGTACAAGGCATTGTTTCAAATTCCCCAAACACTGGAGATATAAGGAGTTAGTCCCTTGCCAACCACTTCGAGCCAGGAAGTAGAAGTTTTTTCGGACTTATAAACCCTCACATCTTAACCCGGGGCAGGGTAGTTGACAGTTAGCTTGACCGAGCATTCAAGTCTTGCAGAGGAGTGTTGTCTTTCGAGGACCAATCAGTTTATACCTTCAAGAGGTCAAATCTCACCAATCAGGAGTGAGACAGTTACAATCCTTTCGGAGCAGTCAAGACAACCAGTGTCACACGACTTTGTTCCAAAAGAAAGAAGAAAGAAAGCCCGCTAAGTAAAAAGGAAGAAAAGATGAGAAAGCTAATACTTAGGCAAAAATCAGGGCATCCCGCTGGACTTCAAAAGAAATCGAAAAATCAAAAAGAACTCAAAATGAGTCAGTCCAGGCAAAAATTAGGGAATCAAAAGAACGAAACGAGGGATTAAAAAGAAATTTTCCCCAGCAAATCACAAAGTCGTGTACACAGACACCGAAAGCGAAGAAGGAGTAACTATCACTCTAGAAGAAAAGCTTGTGAATTCCTTAACTGTGGTTCTTACCATTCAACATACTTCTCGAAGAGGCGAGTGCTTGCGCCAGGTTAACTGAACCTTAGGATCGGAGATCATCACGTAGACGGGGTGGGTACAAATCAAATTTGAGCCAAATATCCTTTGTTTCACGAACCGTGAACCCGACCACGATACAACCCTTAAAAGACCTAATTGAGGTAGGGTTAGTCTGAAGCGCATTACGATAAGGTTGAGTAACCTGACTCCTTCTTGACTTGCTAGTCACATCTTGTTGTATTTTTCACTGACCACGTAAGCACTGCGTTTGAACTTTGGTTCATTCGTCACTCATCATATGCATGTAAATAAGTGACAGCTCAAAATTTTTTCAAAATCTGCATAACCATTGCATTAAGATTACCATTCGCAAACAGACAAATCTAATTGCAGGTTGGTAGTTGGCATGAAAGGAATCCCAGCAGGATTAATCAAGCAGGACTGAGTAATCCAGCAGTCTGAACCGGAATGGTGTATGTTGTGAAGCCCAATGAATCAGGGGCATTATCTTCCAGTAAGTTCAGTATCGGTCAGTCTGAGGACAAGTCCCGAAGTTCCAGTTGAGCAGGGGCAGTTTGTTTGAGAAACAGTTGATCAGAGAGAGTCTTCTCAAGACCCAATCAGGGGCAATTATGCAGAGCGCTGAGATTTGAAAGCAGATGCTTCCAATGGGTAATCAGATCGGGTTGAGTCGCTAGAACGCTCATTCAGGGGCAAGTCATCGCAGAGAATGTTGAAATCAACTGGGTTGTTAGGTGTTTAATTGGAGATTGAATTCTTTTGTCGTGCAGATGCCGGGGCAAGTATTCTCGAAGTTTTCTCGTAGCAAGTTGTTCAGAGCAGGTATTCCCAAGAGATAGATTGGGGCAAGGTGCATTGTACTGGGGCAAGTTGTGCAAGCCAGTCTGTTATCCCCAGCTGAGTATACCAGGGGCAAGTCATTCAAACCAATCTGTTTATCCCCAGCCAGAGTTGAGTATCGGGGAATCATGTCAATACCCTTATCGAAAACCTTTCAAATAAGAAGGTCTTGTTGTCATTGGATCATTATCCTGCAGTTTAAACCTGCTGCGTGTCAGTCGTTTCCTAAGTCCAGTTCTCGCCTGGCAAATCGGTAACCAGTTCTCGTCTGGCCCACCTTCTGTAAGCAGCAGTTCCCGTCCTGGTGCAGTTTATTGTAAGCAGCAGTTCCCGTCCTGGTGCAGTTTATTGGTAACCAATTCTCGTTTGGTCACCGTTTCTTCAAGTGTTGTATCAGTTCTCGCCTGGTACATGTCGTCGCATAAACAGTTCTCGTATGTTTTAACCTATGTGTTATACCAGTTCTCGCCTGGTGTACGTTAGCTTTCAGCCAGTTCTCGCCTGGTTGTCTATACCTCAGTCTGATGGTCAAAAATACAGAAACAAAAATCAATTTTCCTAACCTATTTTCCTATCAGTTCTCGCCTGGTAGTCTACCTTTGAATGCTAGTTCTCGTCTAGTATTTCTTATACTTCCACTGTGTACATAGTCCATGTTTATTCTAAACCAGAAAAGCGAAAAAAAAACCTAAAGGAGATCTGACACAATATTTCCCAATGACTCGCATGTCGTCATGTTCCCCGATACGAAGCTCGACGGATGCCAGCGCTTCGAGTGACGTTTGAATTCCTCGCAGATGTTGTTAAATCAGAATTGTTACTCTTCAGCAGATGAAAGTTGCTTATTATTCCCGGAAGAGTCGAGATTGTCTTTTACCCCGTATCAGAGTAGGATCAGGAGTATCTTCAGCAGATTAAGATTGATATCCTTGATAGTAGGAGCATTTCCAGCAGTGTGCTGCGCGTAATCAACCTCCCCGCAGAGCGCAATCAGTTGCCAATGGTCTGAAGAAAGCATCCCCTAGCAGAGTTGTCTTTCTTTCCCCAGTGAAGTCGTCAAGCAGGGTTGCCTTTTCATTTCTCCAGCAGGGCAGTTATCCCCAGCGGATTTGATTTCTCGTTTCCAGCATTTATTTTGCTGAGATGGTTCTGTGACTTCAGGTCATCCCCAGTAGAGTTGACGTCATCTTCGGCATTTATTTTGCCAAGTGGTTTTCAGACCTGGTGTTCTCTGGCAGCTCGAGCTTGCATTAGCATTCGCACATATAGTCATAGCATGTATACAAGCATATAGCATATCCATGCCGTCTGGGCCTCGCATTTTCAAACAGAACGCATAACATATCCATGTCATATAGGGCATTGCATCATTTCAAGCATACGCATGTCGAAACATAGACCAAGATGGTTACCTATTGGATTTCGAATTTGTTCACCTGCAGAGTTGTGTGGTTCAGCTTCTCGTCTTCCCCAGCGGAGTGATTCTTCATATTTGGGTGTTACGTCAGCATCGGAAAAAAGAACAACAACAACAACAAAGATTGACATATATCAGACTTCTGAAGCTGCCCCCTTTGTCAAAACAGGTGCAAGGCAGTTCCATTCAGAATCCCCCAGGAGAATTGTCCTCAAGTTCGCAATGAACTGTGAGTTGACCAGATTTGATCCCACGAGAGAGATGGGAATCAAAGTGTTTGCTTTATGAAGTATTATTTCAATACTTGTGGCGTCACACAGGTGTTGAAAAGAAGAAGAAAATTGTATCAGAAAATTGACTAGATGTTGCCGTTACAACCAAACTTCAGTTTATTGGAAGCTTTTCCTCAAGCAGTTTTGCAGTATATTCTTACGGTTGGCAAATTTCAGGGTTCCATTTGTATTCAACCGTCATCTACCTGGAATGTTTGAAGGCTGAGCGCTCTTCACCCATTCAGGTCGAAGTCGCTTGAATAGGGGCAGCTGTTGCACCCCAAAATTTGACCAACCGGGTCTCGCATTTGGCTCGATGTTTCGACGCATAACCGCATTCGCATCTGCATATTGCATACATTGCATTGTTCATTTGTTTTGATTTTATCAGGGATCACAGCTCCCGTCTCGTGTTTCAGGTGTTTTTGATCAGTAGAATTGATTTTTGGGATTTTTCGGTGCCCGTTTATTTTTACCGATTATTTTTGTGTCGTTCGGTGCTCATTTTGTCCCTCTGGGAATTATGGGGATTTTTCTGGTTTTTATAGGATTTTTTCAGAGCTTTAAATAGTTTTTTAAATCAATTTTAGGATTTAATAGAATTTTAAATAGATTTTAATATTTTTAAATCAATTTTTAGCATTTTATAGAATTAAATAGATTTTTAAATTCATTTTAGGAATTAATAGATTTTAAATCATTTGTAGAAATCTTTTATAGATTTTAATATAGGATTTTTTTAGAATATTAGTATAATTTTTAAATAGAATTTAAATAGAAATAATAATAATAAATGAATAGATTTTTCCTTATTAAAAAATAAATAGGTTTTATTTTCTTTTATAGAATAATAGATTTTTAGAATTTATTAGAGATTTTTTAGAGTTTTAATTAGGAGTTAATTTGATTTTTAGAGTTAATAGGGATTTAGTTTAATTTTCAGATTAGGGGTTTATTGGTTTAATTAAATAGGATTAAGTGAATTAGTTTTTAATTCTGTTTTTCAGTTTTATCAGTTTTTTTCATTCATTTTCGGTTGGGCCTTATGTCCAAGTTTCAGCCCAATATCCAGCAATTGGTCCAGAATATCAGAAAACGTCCAAATTTGATCCAGCGTATTCAGCAAGCTTCACCATATTCCAGCAAACTCTAGATCCTTCCAGAAAGTGCCAGCGAGGTCTCAGCATAAATACCAGCATGCAGCCACGTGTTTAGAGAGAGAGGCCCCACCTTTTCACATTTCAGCACGCCACGTAGCCCCTTCAGACCCTCTCTCTCTCTCAGCCACGCTGCCACCACGTGGCACACATGCAGAGAACATCTCCACTTTCTCCACCACGCGTCCACTCCACATGCTTCACCAGAAAAGCCTCGCCGGCCGCCGTGCATGTACTCCGGCAACCGTCCCCTCACCGGCGATCATCCAAACCCAGAAAACCTCCCTAACCTTCATCTTCTTCATCGTCAACCTCCAACCTCCTCCTTTATTCAACCACCAAATCCCCAGCAATCTCCGTTCAACATTCATCACCAAACTCAGAAAACAAACAAGAACGATGAAGATTCATCGGCTTCAACAAACTGTTCATCAATCTTCATGACCTTCACCAGAATCCTCCATCACCGGCATCATGTTCATCATCATAAGAACTTCAACGATCCACACTCAGATCAGCAACATCACAAGAACTTCAACCAATCTCCAAGTTGTTCATCAGCGATCCTCATCCACAATCTCCAAGATCTCCTTCAAACATTCATCTCCTTCATCCAACCTTCAAGAACTCCAGAAAACTCCAGAATAACGAACATCATCATCGTGTTCGTCATCTATCCCAAGAGCTTCAACGAATTGCCAGAAAAGTTCATCAACATCGTCAGATCATCAACGTCATTCAAGCAATTCCCAGATCTCCATCAAGAACATCTTCAATATCTTCAACCGCAACAACTTCAAGAATAGCACAAATCTCCAGCAATAGGCTTCATCAGATCTAGATCTAAGATCTTCATCCAATACGAACAAGATCCAGATCTTCACATCCTCATCGTCTTGTTTTCCAGAATCCATCAATAATCACGAATCAGCTTCAGAAATATTCATCTCCCGTTCTTCTTCCATCTCCAGAAGAACGTCAACATAAGCCATTAACAGGGATCTTCATCAAACGAGTTTCAACAAGGATGGATCTTCAAGTTCGGGGATGATTTGATTCAGGATGCGTTTGATAGAACGAATACTGGGAGGGAGAGGTTTTGAGGTTGAGAGTGGACGGTGAGAAAGCGGCGGCGGCGCTGAAGATTAGGGTTTGTTTTCTGAACTTGGAAGGGAGAGGAAGGAGAAGGCTGGTTCGTTGGGCCTCAGGCCCAACCAATTTTTGTGACACCTCACCCTCCGTTTTTTGGCAGTCCTGGGCCTGAGCCCAATTTTCTCTTGCCAGCAGCGCCCCAGAATCACAACACACACCCCCTGCGTTTTTTTTGTTGAAGAGAAATGGGCTGGGCCCTCCAGTTTTTTTTGTTTTCTTGTTAAACTCCCCCCTGTATAACCATATACACCCCAGCCCCTTTTATTTTCTTCTTTTTACTTTTTTTTTTACTTGTTACATAAAAAGAAGAAAAAGAAAAGTGAGAAAAAAGAGATATTTGAAAAATAGAAAAGAAAATATTAAAAGAAAAATAGAAAAAAGAATTGATTTGAAAAAAGAAGAAATAAAGAAAATGTTGAGAAAAAAATAGAAAAATATTGAGAAAAATGTAGAGAAAAATATTGTGAAAAATAAAAGAAAATATTTTTGAGAAAAGAAAAACATGAGAAAAGAAAAATATGAGAAAAGAAAAGGAGAAAAAAAGAAAAATATTAAAGTGCCGATTTAATATTTTTAAAGCATTTCTTTTAGGGATATTTTCATAGAGATTATTTTCCGACTTTTAGGACAGCTTAGAGGCCCATTTGTTAGGGGGCTATTTTCATTCGATTTTTCAGGATAGAATAGGATAGCGTCCTAGGAGATTTATTTCAGTATGCACTCATTGTAATCATTTTTCAGAGATGAATAAAACGAGATTTGAGCTGTGGTCCGATAGTAGCTGAACTACAGCTGCTCTGATTCTTCGTACCAGACGAAGATATGTAGGCATAGGATGCGATATCCTAGCGAGCACACTAACGACTAACCTGTTGTTCTCTCGCGGCTGTGCGATCGAGACTTTCCCGCTGACGATTAATTGAGTACCCTTTTTCTCTCTTGCCCAAGTGCATTTGAGACTCAGCCATAGTTTTGACCATAGGTTCCCGACCCTGTGAAACCAGTTGTTTTTCTCACTGCTGTGTGAGAGTGTTTGTTTAGCCGTAGTTAGTCTGAACTACGTAAAGCTCTGATCTTCCATTCAGTGGAAGTACGTAGGCACAAGACGCGAGGTCTTGGCGAGCCAATTTTCCCTGTAGTCCCGAACTACGTTGACTCTGACTTTCTCCCTTGAGAATACGTAGGCATAGAGTGCGATGCTCTATCGAGTCAATTCCCTTCCGTTTAGATTTAGCAGCCGTAGATAAGATTGTTTTGCATCCAGTAGACAACCCAAGCAAGCGTGGATCCCGTCGAGTACGACGGACGTGAGGGGTGCTAATACCTTCCCCTTGCGTAACCGACTCCCGAACCCAGGCTATGGTTGCGATGACCATACCTTTTCCCCGTTTTTGCGAGGTTTACTTCGAGCGTTTCCTTTCCCGCTCTGAGGGATAAATAACGCACGGTGGCGACTCTTCTGTCAGCCGGCGCCGATTTTCGCAGTAGCGACACTGGGTATTTATGGAGGGTTATGAGGTCTGTCAGAGACCATTTGGAGATGTGTTCTGAGGTCTGTCAGAGACCATTTGGAAATGTGTTCTGAGGTCTGTCAGAGACCAGTTGGAGATGTGATTTGAGGTCTTCCAGAGACCAGTTGGAGTTATGGTTTGAGATCTGTCAGATACCATTATTGGAGCCTGATTTTAGGTCTATCTGAGACCAGGGTTTGAGGACTTCTAGAGAATCTATCTGAGACTTCTTGATATGGTTCAGGCTATTCAGCTACGGCAGTTGGTCCCCGTTGCATGTTACTCGCATTGCATTCGCATACTCATCATCATTGCATCCCACTAACGTGTGTCTGTGCTGCAGGTGCATTTGCATTTCCCGAGTTCTAGTGTCCGGATTCCTGAGTGATTGGTCATGGCCAGCTTAAGAAGGACAGTTGCTTACAAATTGCATACTCCTGATGTTGTTCCCCTGCTTGGGTTGATCTCTCTGGCTGATGAGGAGGTTCGTAGGAGTTTCAGAATGAGCTATGGAATACTATTGAGATTGGTGCGCAAGCCCACGGAGGTAGAGCTAGACGGGTTGTACGCTTTGATGCAATTCTATGATCCCGCGTTGAGATGTTTTACGTTTGCTGACTTCATTATGGGGCCTACCATTGAGGAGTATGTGGAGTTTACTGAGTTACCCGTGCAGAACCAGGTTCCATTCATTCATTCTGGCATTAAGCCTAAGCCGGAAGACTTGGCCAAGGCTTTACATGTGGATGCTTCTGAACTGTTGACTACTGTTTCCCGTGGAGTTCCAGGCTTCTCACTCCAGTTCTTGATCGGTAAAGCTCAAGAGTACGCTAAGAGCGGATGTTGGATTGCCTTCAATGCTGTACTGGCTCTGTGCATTTACGGCATAATATTGTTTCCTAATGTACCGGATTTTGTGGACTTCGATGCCTTCTACTTGTTTGCCGCTGGTAATCCTGTACCGACCTTGCTTGGGGATTTCTACCACTCACTGCATTATAAGAATGAGAAGGGAAGAGGAAAGAATGTTCATTTCTGTGTACCATTGCTGGATATGTGGTTTAAAAGCCACCTTCCCATGAAGGGATCTTTTGTGAAGAGTGCAACCACAGCTAGCTGGTCAGAGCGCCTGATGAGGCTATCTTCTGAAGATGTTGAGTGGTTTGATCGAGACCTGCTAGGATCTGAGCTTATATTCAGCTGTTCTGGGTACCCTAATGTTCCGTTGATAGGGAGGAGAGGGTGTGTCAACTACAACCCTTCTCTGTTCGTCCGTCAGTTCGGATATGCGTTGAAGAACCCACCAAAGGAGGAGGAAGTACAGGAATCTCTGTACTTCACCGGAGACGTGAAGGGGGAGTTACTAGCCAAGCTGCAGCATGCCTGGACGCGCATTAACCGAAGAGGGAAGCCGTTGTTAGGAAAGAATGATTGTCAGGCATATGCACCTTACAGAGTTTGGGTCCAGGAGAGAGCAAGTCAGTTGCGGATGCCATTCCCAGATGTACCAATCCTTGTTCCTATTCCGGTAGCAGAGCCAACCACTGTTTCTCGGGAAGCCTACGAGCAAGTTGTGAAAGAAAAAGAAGCCTTGTTGAAGATCAACGAAGGGTTAGAGCAGGAGCTAGCCCAAGTGCGCAGTGAGAAAAACAAGGCCGTGTATGCTTTCCAACAGCAGATTGAGCTAATGAACAGATTAGGAGCTGAGTTGACTGAGGAGAGGAAGAAGCGCGAACGTCTGGGGCAAGAGTTCAGAAGCTCCCATGACATGCTCGAATCCAAGAAGAAAGCGCTTGACATCGCTCACCGAGAGATCTCTTCTTGCAATAAGACTTGGAATGCCACGCTCACCAACAATAAGAAGAGGGAGGATAAGTTAAAGCAGCAAATCTCCGACCTCGAAGAGCAGTTGAATTCCAGCATCAAGAAGTGTGAAGAAGAGGTGATGACCCGGTACAGTCTCCAGAACGCACTGAACAAGGCCATCAAGGGCAGAGATGAAGCTGTGTCTCAGAAGCGTAAGATAGAGGATCGCTTCGGAGAAGGGGCATGGGAGGAAACTGCTGAAGACGTGCGACGTGTTCTTAAGAAAAGGAACCAACTTGTTGAAGGGCTGCTTGATCGACCAAGTCATCCGGAGACCAAGAGGCTGTTAGAAGAATACCAGACTTATGGGAGGATTTGATCATTTCATGTAGTAACTTGTATGCTTTATTTGCATAGGGCTGACCATCACCAGGACTGTTGGTTGAGGTCATGCCTTCTCTTATTGTACTCTCAGTGATATTGTATTCTCGGCTTATTGGTTCCTATACAATATATGAGGTTTTCTGTGATTCAGCTCCGATCTTTATATTGATAGCACTGTCACTGCACCGGTACCTTCACACTAGAATCGGGGAATGAATTTCCCTAATGCACAGACACACACATTGCATTGCATTCATATTCATATTGCATTACGGGTAGTCTTTGGATGGTGTCTTATTTCTTGCTCTGTAACAGGTACTTTTCAGGATTGCAGATCAGCACCCGCACCGCTATTCTACCCGCACCAACTGTCGAAGAATCATGGATCAAATGCAGAACGAGATGCAAGATGTGCGCGAGAAGCTCGCTCTTTTCATGCAGACCATGGAGGCTATTGCAAAAGGTCAGGAGAATTTGCAAGCCATGGTCCAACCTCTGTTGGCCCGAAATGCTGGTCACGGCAACGAGGATCATCAGTCTGTACGAGTCGATACTGCTCATGGAGACGGCACTCCCACGCTAGTGGCTCCACCTGTAGTCAATATACCTGCTGCTAATATCAACAACGCTACCGCTGCTGTGAACGGTAACGTCGGAGTTGGGAATGAGACTGCTGTCCATAACGTTGGGCTTGGTGATGTCAACTTGGGTGATAATATGGGAGGCAACGGCTTTGTCAATGCTGGGGTCGGATTCAACGATCAGGGATTCGATAATGCTGGGAAATATGGTTTCAATGCTCAAGGCTTTGGGCAAGACGGGTATGGTATGGCCAATCAGGGCTACGGAGGGTTCGGAAATGGAAACGGCGCTGGGTTTATGACTTTTGGTCCTGCTGGAGGAGTTCAAGGGTACGGCAACAGAGGCCGAGGTCCGGGGATGAATCAAATCAGGGTTGGACGTAATAATGGATATGATGGGTATGGAGCTGGGAATGGCATGTGGCAAGAAGATCAGCAGGAGGACGCTTTCTCCGGCGGAGGTTTCGAAGGGCCAATGGATGACTCCCAGAAGATCAGAATGCTGGAAGAGCAGATGAGGGGGGTCCTGAACCAAAGTGTTGTGGGCTTGGACATGGCAACAATGGGTCTGGTACCTGGCTTGAGGGTACCAATCAAATTCAAAGCTCCTGCGTTTGATAAGTATAAAGGGGACACATGTCCGAAAGTGCATGTACGAGCCTATTACAGAAAGATGTCTGCATACTCAACTGATGAAAGAATGCTAATGCATTTCTTTCAAGATAGTCTGTCGGGTCCTTCCCTGGAGTGGTATATGGGGTTGGAACCAACCAATATCAAGACATGGAAGCAATTGGCAGAGGCATTTGTAGCTCACTACAAGTATAATAGCGATTTGGCGCCCAACCGGGTCCAATTGGTCGGGCTGTCACAGAAGAAGGGGGATAGCTTTAAAGAGTACGCGCAAAGGTGGCGCGATATGGCTGCCAGGGTCCGTCCTCCTGTAGAAGATAAGGAAATGAATGACATGTTCGTCGGCACGTTCACAGGCTTGTTTCATGACATGCTGTTTCACACATCTCTGGCCAGTTTTTCAGACCTAATTCTGATGGGAGAAAAGATTGAGCGTAACATTAAGCAAGGAAAATTCCAAGTTTAGGAATCAACTACATCTGGCAGTAATAGGAAGGCTTTTGGTGGGCGCCGTCAGGGCGAGGCAAGCGCCGTGTTTGGAGGCCGAGGCCGAGGCCGAGGCAGGGGACGAAACCAATATCATCAGCCGCAGCAGGTGGCGAGCGTTACTATCCCATATCAGCAACAACCACTTCAGCAACAACAACCGTCTCAGCAGCAGCCAATGCAGCAGCAGCAGCCTCAGCAGGGGGCACAGCAGGCTCAGCGAAGATTCCAGAGTAGTAAACCAAGAAGAGTGTTTGAGAAGCCTCCCACGACATATGCTGATTTATTGCAGACATTGTTGGGATTGAACCTGGTAGAGAAGAGAACTCTGGCACCGATAACGGGAGCTCCTCCGTTTGGTTATGATGCAAACAGGCACTGTGAGTTTCATTCTGGGGCTCCGGGCCATGATATAGAAGGTTGCCATGCTTTTAAGCACGTTGTGCAGGATCTTTTGGACAATAAGACTATCAATTTCGGAACGGCAGGTCCGAATATAGTGCAGAAGCCCATGCCTAATCATGGGGAAAACGCCATTCTGACTGAGGAAGGGTAAAATCTGATTATGAATGTCGACGATTTAAAGACTCCGCTGAACGAGATAAAAAGCAGATTGTTACAAGGGGGTGTTTACCCGGGATGTGACGAGTATTGCTTAGAATGTTGGACCCTAGCTGGGGGGTGTGATGATTTGAAGAAAGGCATTCAGGCTTTAATCGATGGAGGCATATTGCAGTTTGACCAAGCAGCAACTGAAGAGCCCGCGGGGGCAGTAGCATATGATCAGAATGACGTGGCCACTGTAACGGTTCCTCGAAAGACAATCACCATTGCAGCACCAGCTCAGCGACCACGGATCACTATAACTAAGGTCGGGCCGATCCTGTACGAAAACACGAAAGCAGTCCTATGGTCATATGGGTTGGAGGTGTATTATGACGGAATAAAGATTGATGTTAATAAGCAGCTAGCCGAGACTGTGGATAACGTTGTTGGTTCAGGAGGTATGACAAGGAGTGGTAGGATCTTTATATCACCAGAAGTAGAGGCCAAAAGACTAGCAAAAGGAAAAGGGAAAGTGGTTGAGAACGTTCCGGTGCAAGCCAGCAAAATAGAAGCGACATCGAAAGATGTAGAAGAATTCATGCGCTTGATTCGGAAAAGTGATTATAAAATTGTGGAGCATCTGCAGCAGACGCCGTCCAAAATATCCATCTTGTCATTGCTCTTATGTTCGGAAGCTCACAGAAATGCTTTGCTGAAAGTCCTGGATACTTCTTTTGTACCTCAAGACGTCTCCGTGAATCAGCTGGAAGGAGTGTTGGCACATGTAAATGCAGGCCACAGCCTGGGCTTTACTGACTTTGATTTGACCCCGAAAGGGAGAGATCATAATATGGCGCTGCACGTATCTGTCGAGTGTAGAGGATCAGTAATGTCGCATGTATTGGTCGACACCGGATCATCTTTAAATGTGCTGCCCAAGAAAGCGATGATGAAACTGGATGTTAGAGGAATCTTGTGCACGCCCAGCGACTTGGTAGTCAGAGCGTTTGACGGCACGCGGAGAACAGTCTTTGGATCGATCACATTGCCTCTACAGGTGAGGCCGGAGGTGTTTGCCACTGAGTTTTATATCATGGATATACAGCCCGCGTACAGCTGCCTGCTAGGAAGACCTTGGATTCATGGGGCTGGGGCAGTCACGTCCACCCTGCACCAGAAGTTGAAATATATGGTCGGAGACAGCGTTGTCACCGTATGCGGAGAAGAAGACATCCTGGTCAGCCATCTGTCGTCATTTAAATATGTGGAGGTCGACGGAGAGATCCACGAGACGCCCTGCCAGGCATTCGAAGGGTTGCGTATCAAGGACAAAGGTCCCGGGCCGAGCAAAGTGCCAGAGATAGCCGTCTCATCGTATAAAGAAGCTCAAGCTCTAGTGGAAGCAGGAGAAGCAAAGGGCTGGGGCAAAGTGCTGGACATTCCTGTGAAGATGGACCGGTTCGGGCTGGGATACCAACCGTCGTCATCAACTTCTTCCGTGGGGGCACCCCGTTTCAGAGGGCCAATCACCATCTCTGCCAGTGGAGTGTGTCATGAAACCATCAACGCTGCTTCGGAGTCTGACGAAGGAGACAGCGACTGTGATATGGATGCCTGGATTCGGCCAAGCACGCCAGGACAAGGACTGTGCAACTGGTCTATTCAGGAGCTGGTTCCTGTGACTCTTAAACAGTAATGCTTTGCTTTATTAATTGTTGAATAATCTGATGTCTGGCCCGGGGCATCAGGATTTGCTTAGGGCTGTGTTGTTATGAACATTGCGTATTAATCATTAAATAAATGGCGTTTTTCATGTGCAAATACTGTAATCTCTGTCTTTCTTGTTTTGTATTTTTCAATAAAATGGCAGCATGGTTATTCGCTTTATACGCATTTTGAAGCACTTAACCATTCCTTTTGCAGGATAACATTTTCAGATGACATCCTTGAACCACCTATGACTTGTCCCGACTTCGAGCATCCGGTATTTCAGGCCGAAGAAGAGGTTATCGAAGATAGTGACGTTCCTGAAGAACTGTCTTGGTTGGTGAAGCAAGAGGAAAGAGCCATTCTGCCTCACGACGAGGTCATCGAAATTATCAACTTGGGGTCGAAAGGGGTTGAGAAGAATATTCGTATCGGAGCCGCGCTGCAGAGCGATATCAAGCGAAGACTGGTTGAAATGCTCCAAGAGTATAGTGATGTATTCGCTTGGTCGTATGAAGATATGCCAGGACTCGATACAGATATGGTTGTGCATCGCCTGCCACTGAAAGAAGAATGCCCGCCGGTCAAACAAAAGCTTCGCAGAACTCGACCAGATATGGCAGTGAAGATCAAAGAGGAAGTTCAAAAACAGTGGGACGCTGGTTTCCTGGCTGTGACAAAGTATCCCTCATGGGTTGCTAACATCGTACCAGTGCCAAAGAAAGATGGCAAGGTTCGAATGTGCATGGATTATAGAGATTTGAATAGAGCAAGCCCAAAAGACGATTTTCCACTTCCTCACATTGACGTGTTAGTTGATAATACTGCTCAATACTCCGTATTCTCCTTCATGGATGGCTTTTCAGGCTATAATCAGATTAAAATGGCGCCAGAGGATATGGAGAAAACCACTTTCATAACACCTTGGGGAACATTTTGCTACAAAGTGATGCCCTTTGGTTTGAAAAATGCTGGGGCAACATATCAGCGTGCGATGACGACTCTTTTCCATGATATGATGCATAAAGAGATCGAAGTTTATGTGGACGATATGATTGCCAAATCCCAGACGGAGGAAGAGCATCTGGTGAATCTGCTGAAGTTATTTAAAAGGCTTAGGAAGTTCAGGCTGAGACTGAACCCTAACAAGTGCACCTTCGGGGTGAGATCGGGCAAACTGCTAGGGTTTATCGTAAGCGAAAGAGGAATAGAGGTCGATCCTGCTAAAATAAAAGCGATACAAGAAATGCCGACGCCTAAAACAGAGAAAGAGGTGCGCGGGTTTTTAGGGAGGTTGAACTACATCGCTCGGTTCATATCTCACCTAACTGCTACGTGTGAACCATTATTCAAGCTGTTGAAGAAAGATCAAGCTGTAACATGGAACGAAAATTGTCAGAAGGCGTTCGATAAAATAAAGAAGTATTTGCAGGAACCTCTTATTCTGATACCCCCAGTGGCGGGCAGACCCTTGATCATGTATTTGACGGTTCTTGAGGGAAGCATGGGTTGTGTTCTCGGTCAGCACGACGAGACAGGGAGAAAAGAGCACGCAATCTATTACTTGAGTAAGAAATTTACAGATTGTGAATCTCGATACTCAATGCTGGAGAAAACTTGTTGTGCACTAGCTTGGGCCGCCAAGCGTTTGAGGCAATACATGCTGAATCATACAACCATGCTCATCTCGAAGATGGATCCTATCAAATATGTATTTGAAAGGCAGGCGTTGTCAGGAAGAATTGCCCGTTGGCAGATGGTCTTGACTGAATATGACATTCAATACGTCTCGCAAAAGGCTATAAAGGGGAGTGTGATGTCTGAGTATCTGGCAGAGCAGCCTATTGAAGAGTACCAATCGATGAGGTTTGATTTTCCCGACGAGGATATCATGTACCTAAAGATGAAAGATTGTGAAGAGCCGTTGCCAGACGAGGGGCCAGAGTTGGGTTCTAAATGGAAGATGATATTTGACGGAGCTGTGAATGCTTATGGTAGCGGAATAGGGGCAATCATCACTACGCCACACGGGTCGCACATCCCGTTTACTGCCCGATTGACCTTTGCCGTTACCAATAATGAGGCCGAATACGAAGCTTGCATAATGGGGCTTGAAGAAGCCATTGATTTGCGAATCAAGAATTTAGACGTATACGGAGACTCAGCTCTGGTGGTGAATTAGATCAAAGGGGAATGGGAGACACGTCAGCCCAACTTGATACATTACATGAATTATGCAAGGAGATTGTTGCCTTTCTTCGACAAGGTTGAATTGCATCACGTACCGCGGGCAGAGAATCAAATGGCTGACGCCCTGGCCACTTTGTCTTCCATGTACAAAGTCAACTTTTGGAACGAGGCTCCCCGAATCATTATCTCTCGGCTTGACAGGCCAGCTTATGTATTTGCTATTGACGAAGCATCTGATGATAAACCATGGTATTTCGATATCCTTAATTTCCTGAAGAATAAAGAGTATCCGGCTGGGGCATCCAGTCAAGATCAGAAGACTCTCAGGAGATTAGCGGGTAATTTCTATTTGAATCCGGATGGCGTCTTATATAGAAGAAACCACGACTTGGTGCTATTGCGTTGCATAGATGAAAAAGAGGCAAAGCTGCTCATGGAGGAAATACACGAGGGTACCTTTGGTACGCATGCTGGGGGGCATGCTATGACGAGAAAGCTGCTGAGGGCAGGTTATTTTTGGCTGACTATGGAGACTGATTGTTTCAAGTTCGCAAGGAAGTGCCACAAGTGCCAAATTTATGCTAATAAGATTCATGTGCCTCCGAGTCCCCTGAATGTAATGTCATCTCCATGGCCATTCTCGATGTGGGGAATCGATATGATTGGAAAGATCGAGCCAACGGCTTCTAATGGACACCGGTTCATTCTCATAGCAATTGATTACTTCACCAAGTGGGTGGAAGCGGCGTCTTACGCAAATGTAACGAAGCAAGTGGTAGCCAGATTCATCAAGAGAGATATCATTTGCCGATATGGGATTCCCGAGCGGATAATCACGGACAACGGTTCGAACCTGAACAACAAAATGATGAAGGAGCTCTGTCAGAATTTCAAGATCGAACATCACAACTCCTCCCCGTACCGACCCAAGATGAATGGCGTTGTTGAAGCGGCCAATAAGAATATAAAGAAGATCGTTCAGAAAATGGTGGTGACCTATAAGGATTGGCATGAGATGCTACCCTTCGCATTGCACGGTTATCGTACGACGGTACGCACATCAACCGGGGCAACCCCGTTCTCATTAGTATACGGAATGGAAGCGGTATTACCATTGGAAGTTGAGATCCCTTCTCTGAGGGTATTGCGAGACGTTCAGCTGGACGAGGCAGAATGGGTAAAAGACAGGTTGAACCAATTGAGTTTGATGGATGAGAAGAGGCTAGCTTCTCTAGCATACGGTCGTTTATACCAGAGCCGAATAAAGAAAGCGTATGATAAGAAAATACATCTGCGAAGCTTTCAGACGGGCGACCTTGTGCTGAAAAGGATCCTCCCGCCGCAAGCAGATCACAGGGGCAAGTGGACCCCCAACTACGAAGGGCCATACGTTGTCAGGAAAGTCTTTTCAGGAGGAGCGTTGTTGTTGGCCACTATGGACGGTGAAGACTTTACGTCACCTGTGAATTCAGACGCAGTTAAAAAATACTTTGCTTAAAATAGACCCGCTGGACAGAAAAAAGAGAGTCCAGGCAAAAATGGGGCATCCTGGCGAACCAAAAACAGAATGAAAGGTTCGGGCAAAAGTTAGGGATAAAATTGAAAAAATGTACACCCGCGAAGTTGAAAACCTACACTGGGCGGCTTCGGCAAAAAGGGGTATCCCGGTGAACTGAAAACCTGTAAAGGGCGGTTCACGCAAAAGTTAGGGATTTGAAAAGCAAATGGTTGCGGTCCGAATTTGACATTTCAGTAAGCATCAGTGTGGGAGAATGCCTAAAGGATCGGTTATCTGATACAACCTCTTCAGAAGTGTGAATACCGGGAAAGCATTAGAGTCGGATGAGTCATAGGAGGATCAGTTCGTGGTGTTCACTTGCATCCCGTTGCCGACATGTGTACAAATTTTAATTTGTCAAAATATTTATGCTCCTTGTGCATACTTGTGTATTTGCTTTGCGTAGCTTCCTCATTTCAGGAGTTACATCCCGTGTACAAAACTCCGCCCATTCAGGGGCCCAATCAATAAAATATGTTATTCAGTACTTGATATTGGTTCTTTACTGTTTTGTGCATGATAAAACGCCTAAGTTCATTGAAACTAGCATGTGTATAACATCACTGGCCCTTGCCAACAATTGTTAAAGCTTTGAATTAACTGAAAATAGTGTCACTAACCTGAATTGATTCGGTTGCGTAGACTTGTCTTGTCTTGTTTGTGTCGTTGCAGGGTTCATAGCCGTACAAGGAAGATGATCAAAAGGTTACAGTAACGAAAGACGCGTTCTCCACGCAGGTCATGCATGTTCTTCTTGAAGAAGGATCGAATTCCCCAGCCAGTTGTAGCCTATCTAGAAGGCCTGCTCCAATAAAGCCAGTTATCCTCAACAGAATTGGCGGTTCCAGAATTGTAGGTTGTATTCAGACAATGCATCTCAAGCAGAGTGGTTTAGCCGCAGAGGATTAATATTTGTGAGCTGTATTCAGGCAGTTTACCTTTCCCCGCAGGGTCATTTACCCTCCCCACAGTGGAGTCGGTTGGTTTTCTCGAGAGAATCATCCCATCCCCAGCGGAATTCTCTTCTCAGCAAGTATCCCTTTCAGTGGAACTCGAAGATTAAGACTCTCCCTAGCAGAGTTGGTGTGGATCATGGCATGTATTTTGACGGAACACCGTGTGATATCCGTTCACTCTCCAGTAGAAGTCTAATCCTACCAGGCGCATCTGCTATTCTCCAGCAGAGATATATTCCCAGCAGGGTGTTACTTCAACGAGGTGTTTGGTTTAAGTTCCCCAATTTCCCAGCCGAGTCGACTTCATCCTTCCAGCGTTTATTTTGCTAGAATAATTCTGTAGCACCTGGCTATCCCCAGCGGAGTCATCATTATCTTCAGCATTTATTTTGCTGAAGCAGTTTCTGTACCCAGCAGTTCGAGTCTGCATTGGCATTGGCATATAGTGTCATATTTGCATCCACCAAATAAAAGTGTAGCATTTCCATGTCGAATGGAGCATTGCATCGTTGTCAAACATACGCATTTGTGAAGCATAAACTAGGTTGGCTAACCATTTGTTTCAAGTATTGTTCCTCTCGCAGGTAGAGAGAGCCCTTGCTCAGGTGAATCAATAAACAGTCGAGGTTTCGGCATGAGACTTTCAACGAAGTGTCAGCTTTGGCACTACTCCCCACGGAGTCAGCAGGATAAGTTTCTCTTTGTCCCCAAGCAGAGTTACTTGTTTCCCCGCCAGGGTTTCCTATTGAAGTTTCTCTAGTCCGACCAGCGGATTCTTCCCTTCAAAGTTGTTGTTACGTCAGCATTAAAAGGTTTCATGAACCAGAATTTCAGAGGCTACCGCCGGTTATTAGAGCAGGCATCCAGTAGTTTGATTTCCAAATATCCCCAGTAGAGGCAGCCTCAAAGTTGCTGTAATGTCAGTGATAAGAAGTTGGCGGACCAATGGAAGGATGAGTCCTAACGTGGACGGGTTTATTGACAGGTTTGTGCTAAGAGAAGTGGGAGTCCTGACGTGGACATTTCCTCAGTTTGACGATATGTGTTAGTCCTAACGTGGACGGATTTGATTCCTTGGTATCGATCGAAGGTGGAGTCCTGACGTGGACAAAGTTGGTTACTCTTCGTATTGGTGTCCTGACGTGGACAATTTATTTCCAGCAGATAGCTTTATTCGTGACGGCGAAATGTGCGTCCTGACGTGGACAAGTTTATATTTCTTCGTGATGACAAGATACGAGAGTCCTGACGTGGACAAATTTATCCTTCTTCGTGTTGTTGGAGAAGTATGAGTCCTGGCATGGCCAAAGTCTTATTTCCCCAGCAAGTCGAGGACGCGCGAGTCCTGACGTGGACAGATTAAGATTGTGTTCCTAACGTGGAAAGATGGAGATTCCTTACGTGGAAAGATTAGAGTCCTTACGTGGACATATCAAGAGCATTCCTTACGTGGAAGAAAAATGGTTTCCTTACGTGGAAAGACGAGTTTATTCCTTACGTGGAAAGATTGAGTCCTCACGCGGACATATCAAGAAAGAGTCCTTACGTGGACAAAGCAAAAGAAGACGTATTCCTTACGTGGAAGAGTTTGACAAAGCAAAGAAAAGTCACCCCTGACGGGGAAAAGCGATGTATTCCTTACGTGGAAAGGTGAGTCCTAACGTGGGCGATGTATTAATGGCATGAAGAAGTTTAGTCCTGACGTGGACAGATTCAGACCAAGATCAGTTCCTAACGTGGACAGATGGAGATTCCTGACGTGGAAAGAAAGGTTATTCCTTACGTGGGAAAGTGAGTCCTAACGTGGACGATGTTATTACTAACGTGGACGGTGTTATTCCTAACGTGGAATGGTCACTCCTAACGTGGAAGAGTTTATTCCTAACGTGGACGATTTATTTCTGACGAGAAGGCAGACGAGCCATCCCCAGCAAACCTGTTGAAGTTTCCGAATTGACGAAGCAGGCGTCCTGACGTGGACAAAATTCTATCTCTGCGATGATAAAATCTTCTTCAGGACGATGAAAATAGTCCCCAGCACGGTCGCACGAGATCAGTGGGTTGCCGTAACAGTCAAATCCAGGCAGTGAATGTCGTTCCCCAAGCAGTGGCGCAGTTTATTTCTGCGGTTGGCAAATTTCGGGGTTCCTAGTATTCAACCGTCTCGTACCGCGAATGTCCGAAGGCTCCAGGCTCTTCACCCAATCGGGTCCGAGTCGCTTGAATAGGGGCAGCTGTTGCACCCCAAAATTTGCTCAACCTTATTCACTTGGTTTATGTTTCAATTGCATTAGCATTTGCATATAGGGCCATGTACATAGGTTACTCATCTGCATAGCATAAGCATAGCAAGTCATCCAATAGGGGACCAATCATTATTCTCATCTCTAGAGGCCTATCAAGAGGTTATTATCCTGATTCAATCTCATTCAAGTCATCAGAAAAGAATTTGAAAGCTATCAAGTCAATGGGTCAAGCAGTTCATCTATCTCCTGGCTGAGGGTATCTGGGGATCATCAAGGAAAGTATGAGCTGTGAATTGAAGGCATGGGGAGTATCTAGACATCTTGGAGGACTTATAAAGTCATTTGGAGAAGGAGACAAGTCATTGGTGTGATCACAAGTATTGCAGTTGAAGACAGTCAACTAGGGTCTCATCTGGGTCAACCCTAGGTCAACCCTGGGTCAATTGACTGATTGAAGGGCATTCAGGTCTATTGGAGAGATGTGGGGTTCATAAGTTGACATATAGAGAAGGATATGATGATATGCTAAGAAGAAATCAAGAGGAATCAAGGAGAAGAGGAGGTTCTAAATTAGGGTTTCTATGTAAAATCCCCTAGTTTAGGTCAAATTTCCAAGCAAGATAGGTCAAAATGCAAGCTTCAAATGGATCCTTGGCCAACATGGAACTTGTAGAGGATCTCAAGACCTTTAATTTGAGTGGTGGAAGACATCAAGGAGATTTATAGAACTCAAGTTATGGTCCTTGCAAGTTACAGGTCATCTGGGGTATCTGAAATTTTGTCTGTGAAAGTGACTTGACTTCCAAGCTATTTTTACCCCCTCAAGGAGATTTCAAATGAATTTCTGGTAAACATAAGAGTTGTTCCTCATTGTCTTAGATTTCTAGAATGGTATGGTATGCCTTCATAGGATGTGTGGAACTCTACTTATGGTCTTGGCAAGCAAAGGGTATTTTGGTCATTTGTGAATTACAGGTCATTTCAACCTATACCCAAAACTCATACAAGGAGGCCTCAAATGGAAAAACTTACAACATCAAACTTGCTCCAAATGACATTTTGAGTCTAGAAAAGTGACCATGAGAGATTGGAAAGATTCATAGCACAAGGTTTCAAAATTGTTGGATTTAATGAATAAAAATGGCCTTAAAAATGAGATTTTTCATATCTTGGCCAAATGAAGCAAAATTATAGGTCATTTTGAATGGAAATATCATTTTAAAGACATTGGCTAAAGTAGAATTTTGAGCTTAGTTCATGTTTTAAGAGTTATCCATGGTTACTTGCAATGGAAGAAACATAAACCAAATCCAAGGGAATTTGCACAAGGGAAGCTTCTCCAAGTTTCTAGGAGGTTCTAACCTCATGTATATATTGATACAAGGTGGTTCATGCCATGGTTGGTGATTCCATTTGTTCAAAACCCCAAGTTTTACACACTTTCTCATTTTTGCATAAGCTTCTCAAACTCTCTCAAATCTCCCTCAACTCTCACATTTTTTGATTGAACCTTCATCATCATCATCCCTAGATCAGAATTCCATCAAAGATGTGGTAGATTGAAGCAAGGATCGTGCTATTCATCATCATCATTCAAGGAGCACCAATCTTGGAAGTGAGTGATTCAAGGCCTTGGAACCATACTTGTTGCATACAGAAGTAATCACCAAGCTTATTGATCACTTTCCATTCATCATAAGCATCTGATTCAGAGATTTTAGCACCTGTTATCAAGAAATTGCACCAGGTATGTTTCCTTTCGAATTAGCTAGCATAGGGATCATGGCATAGATTTGGTAGTGGATTAGAGACCTAGGTAGATAGATGATGGTTTCCACAGAGTTTGGAGAGGTTTTGTGAGGTTTAGCTATGGAGTGCACAAACTGTTGAGACTTGTAATTACTAGGATAAGGCACGAAAGTCTTATTGGATTAGCATGTTGTGATCAGTGCAAGTTGTAGATAAGTTTAGGACAACAATTATGGAGAATTGAAGCAGTTGATCACAGGTGTTCATGGTGGATCATGGCTGTTCTACCTATCGAATTTGTTTTTTGAGAGACTTTTAGAGGAAACTAGGAGCATAGTCATGTGGAGGGGAAGAAATGGATTGACTTTGGTTTTTGAAGTGTGTTATTTCATGGCGTATTGAAGGAGAATGAGAAGCTCGAAGGTTGAGCATGGAACCTGTTTTTCTGCAAAACCCTAGGTCTAACTTGGGGACGATGACTGTGTGCCATTGGATCTTCCCCAATTCTTGACTTAATCATCCAATCCGATGGCCATTATTCAAGCTGAAAGTGGAGGGAATGGCTTAATATGAAACACGACGTTTCATTTAAAATGGAACTCTGGGCTGTGGATCCACGACTATGCGCACCCCCTTTTGGATAGGCCCAATCAAATGAACGTGATTTTGTTGCTATTGGCACCGAGTTCTTTCTTATTTTTCTGGCTTTTTCCAATTTCTTTTCTGAGCGAGTATGGGCCTAATCCAATTGATGTTCGCACCCCCTCATCTCAGCCCACCTGGAATGACAACTGGAGCGAGCTGCTTTTCTCACCCCCTCCCTTTATTTCTTTCTATTTTATTTTTTTAATTTCTTTTTATTTTCATTCATTTTTGAAAATTCATAACAAATTAGAAATTGCATATTTTTAATTCATTCTTTTTGCATAATTTTCTTTGAAGAGTCTAGAAAATTATAAAAAAATAAATATTTTATTTTATTTTTTTTGATATTTTTCCCATATTTTCCAATAAATAGCATTTTAAATAGTTTCATTTCATGCATAAATTTGTTGATTTTTGTTCTATTAATTGCTTTAATATTTTTTGTCCATTCTTTTTAGGTTGTTTAGTTTAGATATTCAACTTGTAAATGCAATTTAATTCATATTGTTAGAGATTATTTTTAGGTGTTTAGTTTAGGTGAGAACAACATGGACAAGTTAGGGTTTTAAGTGACAACTTAGGAGAATTAATTCATTTCCCTTAGGGCTTAGAGTTTGAATAGTTTAGTTATGGGACTATAGGGGCTATGGGTAGTTATTAGATCCCCTTAGAAAAGTCAGGATTCCCCTACTGCTATTAATATACTGCCTATATTTGATTGATTGGTGTGGTGTGCCCTCTGGGGATTTCTGCTTGCTTGTTTGGGTATTAGGATCTGTCTGGGGATTTGGGAGAGCTGAAGACTTGTGATGATGAAGCCATTGGAGATCCAGAGACTGAAGACCAATTTCCAGAGCTGAAGAGAAGATTCCTGCTAGCAGCTGTTGAGGAGACTAGGGTTTAGGAGCTAGGCAGAGCTCTAGATTAGAAAGCTTGTTTCTCAAACATGGATTGCCTTGTCTGCATCCATTCTTCTCTGTGATACAGAGTCTCTCTAAGACACTCACCCCCTTCCTTTGGAAGGCTTGGTGATAGTGTCTAAGAGATAGAACTCTTGAGAGAAAATGTCATATGTGTTAGAAGCAGTCTGTTCACCACCCTTGGTAGTCAACTGATTGCTTAACACCCAATTCACTCTTGTGATTAATCCCTCATCCTGGAGGTTTGAACTTGAAGAAAAGCCATTGCAGATGGAAGACTGATGATCAAAGCCCTTGCCTGAAGGTCATGAAGATGGAGATTGATGCTTGCTGAAGCTTGTAGTTGATTGGAGATGACTTGAAGATGGATATTGATGCAGAGCTGCTGTAGCTGTTTATTTTTGCTGTATTTCATTCTTGATGTATTGATTGGTTTTCTGGGCTGTATTGTTTGCTGTGTACCCTGCTAGGTTGAAAGTGAATTCTGTTCACTTTTGCCTATTGTTTTCCAGGTTCGAGGTTGAGTGGGACTCCCTTGCCTCGCTTGTATTGTTGCATCCATGCATTTTACTGTTTTACTGTATATATCTGATGTTTGTTTCTGTTCCCGTCTATTCCCTTAGGATCTCTGTTTCTCTCTGTGCAAGAGAGGAGCATGATAGACACTAGGTCTTAACCCATGCATGATAACATTAGGTTAGTTTGTTTCCCTTCGCAACCGTAGGTTAGAGTTCTGTCTCTTTCTTTCTCAAAACAAACAGAAAAACACATAAAGATTTCAAGCACAATAAAAGACACTTCTTCCGTAAAAGAAGGTGAACTCATCAAAACGTCATTTTTGTCCGCCGGGACTGCTAATCAAGAAAACCTTTTTCAGAAGGAATAAAATCAATCAAGACAGACTTGTGTCGTACGTGGCCCGAACTACGCTTGCTCTGATCTTTCATGCTGTATGAAAGTACGTAGGCATAGGATGCGACATCCTAGCGAGCAACCTTCCCTTCCTTTCCCGTAGGTAGGCGAACTACGTTGACTCTGATTTCTCGTTCCAGGCGGGAATACGTAGGCATAAAGTGCGATACTTTGCCGAGTCATTTTTATTTTCATTTTATTTTCTTTTTAACCCTTGGCCTATAGCTTAGATAGAATAACAATCCATACCCGAAACAAGCGTGGATCCCGTCGAGTACGACGGACGTGAGGGGTGCTAATACCTTCCCCTTGCGTAACCGACTCCCGAATCCAGGTTTTGGTTGCGACGACCATACCTTTCCCGTGTTGTGCGAGGTTTACTCTGGGCGTTTCCTTTCCCTCCCGTGGGATAAATAACACACGGTGGCGACTCTTCTGTTCAGCCGGCGCCGATTTTCGCAGTAGCGACACCCACACTATTCTCAAGTATTGTGTTTATACCTTTCATTTAAAGCCATTATTGGATGTCAAGTGTCCTTTTTTATCCAATGTCATTCTTGGATGTCTCATTTGTTTCTATCTCAGATGTTTTTCCAGGGTGAGTTTATGTTCTGATGTTCTTCCAGAATTTCTTTGTTACTTATCTGATGGTTTTCCAAATATATTACTTTGTGATTCTGATGTTCTTACAGAATCTTTTCGATGGTTTTCCGGATTTATTTCTCTTTTTGATGGTTTTCCAGATTAAGTCTCTGTTCTGATGTTCTTCCAGAACATATCTGATGGTTTTCCATATATTCTTTTAATTATGATGGTTTTCCGGATATGCTTCTCTTTCTGACGGTTTTCTAGATCGAGTCTTTGTTCTGATATTCTTCCAGAACTTATCTGATGGTTTTCCAGATATTCCTTTTGATTCTGATGGTTTTCCAGAATCTATCTGATGTTTTTCCGGATTTATTTCTCTATCTGACGGTTTTCCAGATCGAGTCCTTGTTCTGATGTTTCTTCCAGAACTTATTTGATGGTTTTCCAAATATTTTCCTTTGATTCTGATGGTTTTCCAGATCGAGTCCTTGTTCTGATGTTTCTTCCAGAACTTATTTGATGGTTTTCCAAATATTTTCCTTTGATTCTGATGGTTTTCCAGAATCTCATCTGATGTTTTCCGGATCTGTTCTCTTTCTAGTGTTTTTCTAGACTGAGTATTTCTTCTGACGTTCTTCCAGAACTCCTTTGTTGCTTATCTGATGTTCTTCCAGATACGTCTTCAAACTCTTCCTGTACATTTAATGTTTTCCTAAATGTTCCAGATATTTCTAATGTCTTTTTTCTCTCTCTGTATGTTTTTCGATGATTCCTAAAGATCTCGTTCGATCTATTTGTTTAAAGGAATGTCCCGAAAACTCCAGCACTTGTCGTTTACCTGATCTTACTGCCGTGTGGATCCTGTGTTAACTTGTCGTCCTAGAGTGTCAGTCGGTCATGTTTGAATCTGTTGCACGGTTACTCTTGGATATTCCCTAGTGGAGGTCGTCTCGCCGGTGCCATCTCCATTGAGGATCTCATTCTTACTGTTCCTTTTAAAATGACAATTGGTCGTGCTCGCACCATTTTGCCATCACTTTAGAAGTCCCTAGTGTCGTGTTGTTTCCCCAGTGCGTCATTTTCCCCAGTATGGTTTTTTCCGTAGCGTATGTCCCCTGTGTCGTCATGTTGTCTGCATTTTTTGCATCTATCATTCCATCACACGCATCATATTAGATTCATAATATTGTTCCGTTTTGTCCATAGCATTGCATATCACTGCATCTGAGGGTAAAATTTTCGGTTATCTGTATTTAAATCCCTCCATCGTGATTCCTCGAGTCGTCGTCGCTCATGTCATCCGGTGAAGCTATTTAAATAGGGGCATCTGTTGCACCCCAAATTTTACCTATATAGCATATCATGTCTGTCATTTTTCATAATATCCAATTTATCAACTGAAATAAACTTGTCGGAATTACAGACAAACCAGTCAAACAGAATCTCAATTATGCGTAAAATTGGTGGACAGAAAAATTAAAAAGATCAAGCTTGCAGATGCCAATTATATTGATCTATGTTTCGTGTAGTTTAATCCGACGTGTTCGTTTTAATTTTTCGACCATTTTTCTTCGCATTTTGATCCGTTTGAGCATTTTAACGGGTCAAAAATTGTTTTAAAATCTGACAAAACGGTGTATTTTTCCGAATCGTATATTTTACGCTGATCATTTTAGTGTACTCGGTTTATTTTTTCGAGCACTTGAGCGTCCGTCTTTTATTTATTTGGGTTCTGGTTATTTTTGTCTAAATAGTTAGAATAAATAAATAAATAGAATTATTAATTTCAATTTTATTTTAATTTTATTTCAATTATTTAATTTCTGTAATTATAACTAATATTAATTTAAGTTGGACTTTAAAATGGTCATTAGGTTAGACTTAACCCTAATTTGTTACCTATATAAACATAAGTGAGGGGAGAAAACTTCATCAACATCAGAAAATCAAGAACGTGTCATTAGAAGAAGAAGAGAGTTTTGAGAAAAACTCATAAGATCCACCAACATGGATCATCCAACGGCGGCCGTTGATCCTTTGGAGTCTCACTACCACCGGCGGACAACAACCAAGCAAAGAGCCTCAGAAGAAGCTTCATCACCTCGCCGTCGAAACACCGTCATCAAAAACCCAAAACGTAAGATTATGATATTAATGGGTTTGGTTTTGTTTTATTTGGTTTTAGGTATGAACAGACGAAGGCGAAGTAGGAAAGAAGAGGAAAGTTTCAAAAAAAGGGCATCCATGGGAGAAGACGGGCGTCGCCGGTGCTAGGGAGAAGAAGAAGGCATAAACAATGAAAATCCTAATAGGCCAAAGTTTCCTGCATAACCCTCCCCACTCTTATTAATTCCTTTTCTTTTTTTCTTTTTCTTTTTCATTTATTTTCATTTTATTATTTTATTTGTTATTTATTTTATCTTTTTTTTAATAGTTGTAATTAGTAATAACTCTTTTTATAATTTTAAAAACTTAACCTTTTTATAACTTAGAATTAACACCTTTTAATAATAAAGCTAATATTTTTAAAAAAAATTAAAATTAACCTTTTTTTAATCAAATCTAACTCTTTTTTCTAGATTAACATTAACCTTTTTTAAAATTTAAATTCTAACACTCTTTTTTAAATTAAGATCCTAACACTTTAATTTCTTTTTTTATATATCATAATTTTCTAACTTTTTAAAACTCTAACTTTTTAATTTAAACTATTTCTTAATAAATTTCTAACATTTCACTTTTAATTTCTAATTGCACCCTCAACTAAAAAAATTCTAAAATTCCTAACATTTCCCGTTTAATTTTCATCTAACTTTCATCGATTTCTCGTTTGGCCTTGATTATTAATTATTTATTCTCCGTATGTCATTTTTCACGATTGTAATTATGCGAGGCTATTATCGCCTATTATTCCGTCATTATTTTTACGTTCTTTGGGTTGTAATTATGCGAGGACATCGTCGCTTTTATATTTTTTGCATTTTTTTTTGGGTTTGTAATTTACGCGAGTAATCGTCGCATTGCAATTTTCTTTACTGCTTTCATATTTTCTTCTATTTTAACTGTCATGTAATAATTCGTCATTTGCATCAATTTACCGTTAAAACCCTCTGAAGGATTAGGTCTAGCTGTTTGACCGCCGAGTCAATAACCCTAATCTTTGACCATTTCAAAACCCTAATCGCCTAGGTGTCTCGCCGTGGACGAAAATTCCCTTTACCCTAGCATTAGGTCAAAGAGTCGTCGTACTCTGTTTTAGGGTTTCCCGCCGTGGAATCCCTAATTTCAACCCTAATTTAATTAACAATTTCAACATAGAAATAGGAGTCGCTGCACTCCACGTAAATGTTTCCTTAAGAAATGCTTACTCCCCATCGAAACCTTGACCACAGTCAAGAAGTTTCTAACCTCCCTTTCAAGGGGAACTATGATTACTCTGATTCCATCCCCTACCTCGGATACTTAGGCACAAGATGCGAGTCTTGGCGAGTAAACTTAGGACTAACCCCTTAGGTCTTTTAAGTCACTTTAACCCTTGGCTCAGTATATATCCCTAAATCAAATAATAAAGCAAAATAGTAAAAATGAACAAAAGGTTCCTGTAGAGTACTACAGAAGTTTAGGGTGCTAATACCTTCCCTAAGCTTAACCAACCCCTTACCTAGGTCTCTCCCTGCATTGTCTACGATGCAAAAATAGGTTTTCCTTCTTTCGACCTTTTCCTTCGGATAAATCAAAGATCGGTTGTAAACTAAAAGATGTGATTCAAATTAATTAATAATTTGATATCCTATTCTAACCGCAACAGAAAATGGTGACTTCACTGGGGACGTCCTAACTTTTGAGGGTTATCCCTTACTTGTTCATGTTTAATATTTTCTTTATTATTTAATTGTATATATATATATATATATATATATATATATATATATATATATATATATATATATATATATATATATATATATATATATATATATATATATATATATATATATATATATATATATATATATATATATATATATATATATATATATATATATATATATATATATATATATATATATATATATATATATATATATATATATATATATATATATATATATATATATATATATATATATATATATATATATATATATATATATATATATATATATATATATATATATATATATATATATATTGTACCTTGATTGGGGTTGTACCATTTATTGTGAGATAATTCCTACACCCGGACTTGAGTGACATTATTATAAGAAGGTGATATATTCAACGAGGCTTATAGGGAGTGAGTCCCGACCAAGCTGACTTGAGAATCGCCGCTCAGTTGAGACCCTTCAAAAATGTTTCGATTGAACGAGTATAGTCGTGAAAACTTTTACTATTTTCGGCTAGGATTCTGTGATACTAGGGACCATAGTACCTTAACACCACTTTAGCCTTATCTAGGACGTAGTGCGGGAACTATGAGGGAGTAGTCCAAAAATAGTTGCTACGTGATACTACACTCAAAAGAGTTTCTCTCGAGAATATAATCAACCCCCGAGTCAGTCAGAAAATTGATAATATCCGAAGGATGGACTGATGACTTTGGGCACTTCTTTAGAACCTTGTTCTACAGGTACAACTACCCTATAGTACATACCTTTTAGGGATGGGTAGACCTTAAATCCATTCATTATTCCTCTAACCTAGGACTTTGTTTGTTTATGTGTATTTGTGCATCGCATCCATAAAACATCATATCACTCCCATTTTTCAAGGAATTCAACAGTCCTTCGTAAATTTAAAAGGTCCTACATTTTATAGTCTATAAATTTTTCCAGCTTTCCTAAAAATGTTTGCAATCGACTGTTGAAATTCTTAAAACCATTGCATGGCATTAGCATCACATTTTTGCATTGTTTTCCCCCAGTTTCTCATTCTCGGTCCTCTCGCCACTGAACTTTATTTATCCCATAAGGGGAAAGGAAAATATCGAGAAAACCTTAAGAAAGAAAGGGATAAGATGGTCTCGCAACCAAGAACGGGTTTGGAAGCCGGTTATGCAAAGGGAAGGTATTAGCACCCCTCGTATCCATCGTACTCGATGGGAACCATTTGTTTGTCGTATGTGTGAGGGTATTTTCTAAAGGTTATTGCTTTATAAAAGAGTTACAAGGGATAAAGAGAAGGTAGAAATAGGGTAAAGAGAGATAACGGGGGAAAAAGAGACTCGATAGGACTTCGCGGTCCTAGGCCTACGTATTCTAAACAGATATGATAAAGTCAGAGTCGACGTAGTTCGGGGAACTACAAATATAGGGGGAATGTGCTCGGCAAGGATTATGGCCCTTGTGCCTACGTATCTTTATTAAAAAGAGGTAAAGAATCAGAGCAACCGTAGTTCGGCCTACGGTTTGCTGGGAAGTTATGGTAGACAATGCTAGCACACGTATTCTAGCAGTTTAGGTGTATTGGTGCTTGCTCGTTGGAGACTTAGGCGTTACCTGTTTGCGGTAGAACGGACGTAGCATGTCCTTCTGGGAAAGGGTGGAAAAGAGAAAAAGTGCTCGCCAAGACATTGTCGTCTTGTGCCTACGTATTCTCAACATGCATGAGAAATCAGAGCAAACGTAGTTCGTGAAACGGGTAATCGGTGTTTTTGTGGATGATGTTATTGTATGCAATCCAGCATTTTAGGTGTATTGTTGCTCGCTCGTTGGAGACTTGGGCGTTACCTGTTTGCGGTAGAACGGACGTAACATATCCTTTTCGAAAGGTTAATTTTCGCCATGCGAGGCAAGGTGTCACGTTTGATTTGTAGGATTGTTTTTTTAGGGCGAAATATATCATCGGAAAGTAACCCCTTGTGGGTAGTACCCAATTATTTATCTCAAAGTTTTGTTATGAAAATGGTGTGGCGAATAGAAGCGTGTTTGTATTGAAAGACGAGTATCAAGACCACACACTCTATAGTGAGTATCCTGACCCTCGGAGACGAAGAAGTCTACACTCAATCCTCTCTCTTTAATTCAACACAAAGAGAACTTCATTCTCTTATTAAAGTATTTTTGGTTTTGAAAGGTAAGTGTTTTGCGACAGTGAACCCTATGGTAAATGTCAAGCACTCGGGATAGGAGAAGGCCTACGCCTAACCACTCCACGACCATTCAAGTTTTGTTGTGAAAAGATATTGAAAATGCACTCGGTACGGCACCGAGGTTTTAGGAGAAAAAGGTTTCGAAAAGAAGTTGTGAAAAGAAATACGTCTTCATATTGAAAGACGAGTATCGAGACCACCCACACTACAGTGAGTATCCTGACACTTGGAGAGGAAGAAGTCTACACTCAATCCTCTCTCTTTAATTCAATACAAAGAGAATTTTATTTTCAAGATGGTTTGACAATGTTTTCGAATCGAATTGGGACATAATGTGACGCTAAACCGTCGTACCTCGACTTATGAGGGAAGTCGTACTATAGGAGGTTGTGTAATTGGTATCCATGCTAAGGACAAGATGGAGAAATGATATTGAGGATCATTCTCCGATTTAATCGTGTCGCACGGACCAAAAGAATGGGATCTCATCTTAATCGCAAACAAAATGTCGATTAATCGAAGGTAGCCTATCACGATCCCAAAGTAAAGAAAATGACCCAAATGGTCATTTTCCATAGATTTGAAATCGAGAAGGTTATCGACTCCGACAAATCCGATGCTTATGAATAAAAGACTTCATAGATCGAGGAAATTAAAATGGAAACCGAAATGAAGAAGAAATGAGGAGAGAAAGGAGGTGGTCTCAGATACAACATTATTCATCAATAATTTGACTGGTAATGGATTACGGAAGATTCGTCATCGACCTAAAAGGCAAAAATGGAATAAAATGCCCAATAACAAATGAGAAAATATAATTTGGTTCTACAAATATAAAATATTCTAAAAGAAATATTAAGAGTTTCTAAAAAGAACTAAAAACTAGAAAAGTTTATATAATAAAAACTATAAAAGTTAAATTTAGAATATATATATATATATATATATATATATATATATATATATATATATATATATATATATATATATATATATATATATATATATATATATATATATATATATATATATATATATATATATATATAACCATTAAATAATAAATAATAAACTATATTATTTATAAAATCAAAAAATATGTTAATAAGCTAAAATTAAATAATAAAAAAAATAAAACAGTGGGGGTGCATCTCGCTTATGGGGTGTTAAAGAAAAACCATCGGATCATATGGGCCAATCAAAGGCTCATCACCCAAACTCATCCTAAAGAATGATATCAAGTAAAACGAAAAAATAACAACCACGATAATCCACAATGCCATCTGCTTGACCAATGAAACGACACGCACAACCCAGTTTCTCGCCTCCTTCAAAAATCAAAACAGAGCAACATTAAGAAATCCGATCTTCACTTCCACGTGCAACACCATTTTATTCCATCTTTCTCTTGGTTTTAAACTTCTTCTTCTTGATTTATCCTCTATGAAGTTTTGGGTTTCGCGATTGGGGTTACATGATTTGTGGGTTTGAGAAAGAAAGGCAAGGTTTTGGGTTTAAAGAAGAAGACGTTCGTGTGGTCGGATAGCTTCACGGGAAAACTTAAGGATCTTGGGGAAAAGTTTCAGGTCGCGGCCTTGTAGGTGATTTTGGGATGTTGTTTGGGGTTTTGCAGGTTGACGTTTGGAAGATGAGTTGAAGGGATGGTTGTGAAGATTTATTTGCATTTTGAAGGGATTTGCAGAAGTTGGAGAAAATGGGTTACGATTGCTGGGTTTTGCTGGGTTGAAGATTAAATTCGAAGATGATGAAGTTGGAAAAATGAAGTTGGTACGTGTTGTTGAATGTTGAAGGTTTGTTGGATATTTTTTTCTGGGTTTGGAATGGAAGGATGGTTGAAGAAGATTATGGGTCTATGAAGGTGGTTGAAGATAGAGTGGAGCCAGAGGGAGAATGTTTTTTTGTTCTGTTAAATGGTTTTGGAGGTTTTGTAGCTGTCTGCGTAATTTTTCTCGAGTTATGCGGATGGAGGTGGGGATAAAGTCATACGGTTTAAGGAAAGCGTCTTTCTTTTTAGTCTTTTATATATCCTTCTTATGATTTGCAAAGTAATGGGAATTTTTTACTCATATGCCACAAGCTGAAATGGAATTAACCAAATTGCCACAAGTTGGAAAATATTTGCAGGAATGCCACAAAGCCAGGATGGGTTCGTCCAACCATTGGACGACCCAATGAAACCATATTTCACGCAGCAAGGGTTCGGCCAATGGATGGCCGACCCAGCTCTAGGTCCTTTTTTTTTTTTTTTTTTTTTTTAATTTCAGAATAAAAATGTATTTTTTTTTATTATTTTTTGTTTTTAATAGTTTTTTTAATATTTAAATGATTTAAATAATATTATATAATAATAAAAAAATAATTTAATTATTTTAATATTTTAATAAATGATATTATATAATTTATTAATTATAAAATATATTTCAGTAATATTTAACTATTTAATTGTTTAAAAAAAATTAATAAATGTTATTATATATTAATATTAATAATAATATTTTTGAAATATTAAAATTATTTAAATTATAATATATATTAATATTAATAATATATATTTCACATTATATAATTAATTCATAAATATAACTAATTATATAAAAGAATAAATTGAATCATAAAAAAAGAATATTATTAATATTTAATCAGGGGAAAAATACATCAATTTTAGACTGGCCGATTTGATGGGCCTGCCACGTTTGGACATTTTCTCCGCATATGACCGATTTCTCGACAAATCCCACATCTTCTCTTTTCTTTCTCAAAATCGTCCATTTCAGTTGTAATTCTTGTACTATTTGGACGCCCTTTCTTATTTCGTCGCATTGTCTCGTCATGGCAAAGAGTGAATCCTTCATATGTTGGCCAATTTTGCTGGTGGGGTAGTCCAAGGAAGCTTTGGCTGTATACTTTGAATACACTTAGAACTTTGAAAACATCTGGTATGTGCATGTTATGGTCCTGTCGTATACTGGCACATGCTGCGATCACATGAGAGCAAGGTAAATGAAATGCCTGAAACCTCCCACAATCGCACCACCCTCTCCTGAGATCAACGCTAAAAGTACCTAATGGTCGGCCATCGCGTTGGTTAATGCATTCGGCAACCATAAAACAGAATCTCTCGCGATCAAATTGAATGACGTTATGACTGCTAGATTTAATAGCCTCGTCGGCCATTCCCTTGATACAGTTTTTCGTGAAAGTTTGACCGGATGCCAACAGTTTTGTCCAATCGTGTCCTCGTTTTCCAAACAGCGATCCTAGACGATAGTACGTTGACTTGACCAATGCTGTAATAGGAAGGTTTCGGGTAGCCTTAAGTACCGAGTTCATAGATTCGGCTAAATTTGTGGTCATGTGTCCCCACCGCTGTCCTCCGTCAAACGCCCTCGACCACTTCGCTCTGGGAATATTGTCAATCCACTCCAAAGCTGCTCTATCTGTTCTTCGTAATTCGCCCCTGTAGTAGTTAAATGTTGCCTCTGTTAGTGCATATCCTGAAAATAATTAAACAAAATGATTAGTAAAACAAAATGATCAAAAAATTATCAATAAAACTTGTGAAGATGTAAACATACCCATGTTGACAACTGTTTTTCGTAGTGCTTTGTTTCTGAACTCACGCATGAAGTTTTGCGCAATATGTCTGATACAGTAAACATGTGAAGATGGAGGAAACTGCCACCCATTTTCAGGATCATCGTAAGCACTCTTGATTGATGGATGTCGGTCGGATATTAGACAAAGATTGGCCTGGGGGGTCACGTGCATTCTCAAATTCTTGAGAAAGAAACTCCAACCATCCTTTGTCTCTCCTTCAACCAATGCAAACGCTATCGGAAAAATGTTACCATTTCCATCTTGTGCCACAGCCATTAACAAAGTCCCTTTGTACTTGCCGTACAACCAGGTTCCGTCTATTTGCACGATTGGTTTACAGAAACTAAAACCACGGATACACGGTTCAAATGCCCAAAAAAGTCGGTGAAATTTTCGTTTGTCACCCAACTGGGTTCCGTCATCTGTAATAATCGGCAATGTTTCCAACTGTATAACAGTTCCAGGAAGATATGTCTTCAGCACCAACAACCACTGTGGTAGGTCATTGTAAGACGTCTCCCAATTTCCATAAAGTGCTTCTACAGCTTTGATCTTTGCAATCCAAGCTTTCCGATACGAGATTCTATAACCGTATTTTTCAGCAATGTGGGCTTGTATAACTTTGACTTTCAGTGAAGCGTCGCTGTTAACAAGTTCTCTGATGCTGTGGCTAATAATTTCAGAATCTAATTTTCTATGATCCTGTGACATTGAGGTTGTAGTGCACGTGTGTGAACCCTTTATAGTAGCGATCTCCCATAATGTGCTTTTTTTACGCACAGCAGCTCTACATTTGAAGACGCATTGTGGGTTTGTACATTTTATTATATACCTTACTGAATCAGATTTATATACTGCATAGTCAAGGTTGTTACTAATATGCCAATGTTGTAAAAAAAGAACACATTCTTCCTTATTTTCAAACACCAAGCCTACTTCCAAATTTTCACCATTATGGTTTGGTTTTTCATTTTCAAAAATATAGATGGGTTGAGATGACTCCATACATATGTTTGACATATGAACTGGTGGATTGTACAGATTTATGGGTTGAGCATATATTACCTCTGACTGCATGAGTTCATCGTGACCGTCGTCATCGTCATCACCGAATAGGTCTTCAAAGCGAACATCATCGAGCTCATCGTCACTGTATTCACCAACCTCCTCGTTCCGGATGAAAGGTTCATTATTTTGCGTTATTTCATCATCAGTTGTTTGGCTCACCCCGTATTGATGCGAATATGATGATTGCGTTGGATATGCCTCGTCTTCAAGGCGAACATATAATTCAATTGTCTTCAACTGGGGCATTGTGTAATGACATTGAAACATTGATTTGACTGCGCTGTCTGTATCTATCTGCATCATTACGTAGAACACATCATCGTCTACCCCATTACGTATTGGTTGACGGTAAGTAATATCCTGGACAGAACGATTCACTTTTTTTTCAATTCTATCTTTTAGATGACGGATATCAGAACTTCGGTGAAGTTTGAACATCACCGTATCTGTTCCGTTGAATGAAAAACCGATATTTTCATCAGTAAACACGGAACCGTTATAGTGCATAGTGACCAATGTGTTTCTATCTGCCATGACCAAGGTTTTTGAAAATTAACAGTATGAGTGTATGAGTGGGAGGTAGATGTGCAGTCTACAACAATTGCATGTAAAATATATAGGAGAAGCGTGCATGCTGTACAAGTTAAGGGACGTCCATTCAAAGGACGAACCCACACATGCATAGTAAAGGGTCGTCCAACCCAAGGACGTACCAATTCATTTCTAGTATAGGGTAGTCCAACAAAAGGACGAACCAATGGGAACCGTGTAGGGGTTCGGCCAACGAAAGGGCGAACCATTGAAGAGGTAAATTTGCATGCAAGCCACTTGTCGTTGCATGCTTCTAGGGTTTGAACAATATTAGGGTGCAGAAGAATCCCTTAAGGCTGATGAAAATTAATAGGGTGCAGTATAGGGTGCATGCATGTGAGTTTCCAAAGGCTATTAGTGTGTATCACTACTTCACCACTTCAAAATTTTTCTTATAAATACAATGCACATTCACATTTTAAAAATCATCACTTCAATATATATCACTCCTTACTTCTA
The DNA here is from genome assembly GCA_963859935.3 of Lathyrus sativus. Taxonomy (NCBI): domain Eukaryota; kingdom Viridiplantae; phylum Streptophyta; class Magnoliopsida; order Fabales; family Fabaceae; genus Lathyrus; species Lathyrus sativus. The sequence continues at coordinate 541,522,259 of OZ012738.1, read as the reverse complement.
AATCAACAATTCAATATTTTTAAATGGCAATGTTGTGGTTGGGAGAAAATCATCGGGGAACACCGGCCAATATTGCCGCATTTGTATGTTATTTTTATTCACATTTCTGTTATTTATCTATTTGAATTTATTGATTTGTATTTATTTTCAATCATTCAACAAGTTTGTATTTATTTGTTTTTATATTTGTAACAGTCCGATAGCGAGAGATTCAGACTACATTCTCATGCTATTGATGCACCAACCAAAGAAATTAAACCGTTTTTGGAACGAGCTGGTTTCGCAAAAGTTGCAGAAATCTCCTCGATCAAAGTTGATTCAAAGCTTGTAATCGCTATGTTGGAGAGGTGGAGACCAGAAACACATACTTTCCATCTACCAACAGGTGAATGTACCATCACTTTGGAGGATGTGAGTATGTTATTGGGTCTTCGCGTGAATGGTAAGGCCGTGAATGGTCCTACTCAGGTAGGAGGTGATGTATATATGGAACATTTAGGCGTAGAACCTACAACATCTGATAAACATAAAGGGTACGTTAAAATTGTTTGGCTACAAACAACATTAGCACGATTACGACAAAAAGCAAGACCAACCGATGAGGAAAATCTACAACATGCAAAAATATATATTTTATTACTAATAGCTAAGGTATTAATGCCAGACAAGAGCCATAACTATATGCATTCTTCTTGGATACCCCTAGTTGGAGATTTAGATAAATGCAGAAGATATAGTTGGGGTTCTGCTTGTTTGGCTACATTATATAGACATATGTGTAAAGCATGTATGGTAGGGGTCAAAAGTATTGGTGGGTGTGTTCTACTACTAAGTGTTTGGACATATTGGCGTATACCACTAATAGCTCCAGAGTCTCCCGCCACTGCACACCATCCTTATGCAACAAGGTAAATTTTGTTTACATTTTCTTTATCATTTATTTTCTTTTTGTTTCCATCCCTAAATTATTTTTTTTTTTTTAACATTGCAAGATTTGTTCGAAGAGGCATGGCTTATCAAAATAATCCTCGCCACTACGTCCGAGGATTTAGATTCGCACTAGACAGATTAAGGGCTAACGATGTAAGTTTGTTAATGCAACATTCTCTAAATATGTGTCACCCATTGTATTAAAACTCTAACACTTATATTTTATGTAACAGTTTATTTGGAGGCCATACCCAAGCTACCCCGAATGCGTCCTTCAAGATAGCCAGATTTGGAGCGCTACAACATCAATTATCAGTTTCCATATCGTTGAAATGCATCAGGCTGATAGGGTAAAATTGCAGTTTGGATTTCAACAAGATATCCCTCCTCAGCCTAGATGTCTACGTCAACAACATGAGACTGATATGCCTAATACATGGGGAGATCATTGGCGCAATATAAATAAAGAAGAAAATAACGAGTGGAGAAACAGAACAAATTTGACCCTACGAGGTAACATGGTTAACGGTAACTGTGTTCATAGTGCTGAATATATGCAATGGTTTTTATCCATTCCATTTATGCACGCTTCTCAAGGTCAGTTCCTAGAGGACCCCCGTCAGTATGCAACGTCTTCATCACAACAAAGATCCTCTTCGCCCATGCCTCAAGAAATGCCTCAGGTGAACCCTTCACAATTTGAAACACAGACATCTTCATTCAACCAGCCAACATTCTTTGCCGCCTCCTCTCAACAACCAACACAACCACAACCCCAACCAACATATCAACGAACTCATACTACATTCTTTGCCACCTCCTCTCAACAACCAACACCGTACACCCCAACCCCACAACCAAACTACTACTATCGACAACAATATCAGGAACAAGCCACATTTCAACCTTCTTTTCAATTCACTCCGATCCCTCAGCCTAATTTTGATTTCTCTTACCCCCAACCACAACACCAAACATTTAACCCTTCAATGTCTCATCCAAGTTCATCCGGTCGCACCGACAATGTTTATTACCCTCCCATCCAACAAAACCCTCCAACCACTTTCACCCAACCATTCCAGTCAGCCCCTAACTTTACCCTAACGGATGATCAACTCATGGAATGGCCAGGTTTTTCGGTTACTGATGTGGACATGCTTGATACATCACGTCAACCTGAAAATGAAGAGTTGACTTCCGACTCTACCCCATCACCTCCAACATCACCTCCAATACGGCAAACTCAAGAGTTAGGCAGGGGGAAACGTGTGAAAAAGAGTACATTGTGTGGAACTGGCGGTCATTTGCGTAGATAAATATGATGTATTTTCTCCACTCATCAATATTAATAAAATATCTTTTTTTATTTTATCTAATTATTTAGTTAAACAATTAATTATATAATTTATTATTTTATATAATTATTTATCATTTTGTATATATAAAAATATTAAAAAATAATTTGAAATAATTAAATTACTTATTAGGTAATATAAAATATCATTTAACTAATTTTAATATATAAAAAACAATTAATTAGATAATGTAAAAAACAATTATTAATATTTAATACTTAATTATATAATGTAAAAAACAATTATTAATATTTAATAATTAATTATATAATGTAAAATTTATATTATTTATATTAAATTATTTTTAAAATAATTAAATTATTTTTTATTATTATATAATATTATTTAAATCATTTAAATATAAAAAAATCTATTAAAAACAAAAAATAATAAAAAAAAACTCATTTTAATTCTGAAATTAAAAAAAAAAAAAAAAAAAAAAAGACATAGAGCAGGGTCGGCCATCCATTGGCCGAACCCATGCTGCGCCCAGAAGACTTTCAGTGGGTCGTCCAACCATAGGACGAACCCTTAAAGAAGTAGTGGCATTTGTGAAATTTTTTTTCAGCTAGTGGCAATTTGGTTAATTCCATTTCAGCTTGTGGCATATGAGTAAAAAATTCAAGTAATGGCCTGGATTGATGAGGTTTATGGAGGTTGATATGAAAAGACTAAAGGACAAGTTTTGGCAAGGTGAAGATTGTGCACGACACAGCTGTACGGAGGAATGCTACGAGATGGCTTGGTTGTACTATATTTTTGGTTCTGTTTGTGTTGTGATGTGCCTTTAGTCGCAGCATCATGGTATTGGCAGTGGAGGGTAGGTGCACTGCTACAACACCCTATGGACTGTCCTTTTCTTCTTGATTTGCAGGTGTGTATGGTTGTACGTACAAGGTAATGGTGTCATGGCTGAACATAATGAACCGCTTTGGTGAGAGAGTTTATGAAGTATTTTGGGACGTAGAAGCTATTGTACAGGCTGAGAGTCCCAACTCTCTTTTTCTTGTAATTTTAATTTCTCTATTATTTTTGGTGTAACCACATTTAATAAAATATGCGCTTTTGAATTGTATTTATTTTCTACAAAAGTGAATGGAATTGGCTCTTGGACCTTCTCTTTTGTGACAACCAAAAGAGAATCCAATGTATAAATATTCTTTGGAATATTTGTGAGAATGTGGATTTAATTTATTTGCACCCTTGATTGCTTTTTTTACACCATGACTAAACAAAAATCCAACATGAAGTAAACTTTGAATGAATCTTGCATTTGAATAAACAAATATCTTGGATCTTGAACAAATAATAAAGCCTTTCATTTTCGTGCCATTTAAACAAAGATGGATTAATTGAAACTTGAAATTTCACTTGATTAAATGAAACCCATCATGAACCAAGTTGTGCATTTGAAGCTCTTTCGGCAAAATTATAACCGAGATGAAAATGCCTTAGAATTAGAAGTTATGTCTTGAAATATGAGGCCGAGCGCACTACCATTGAATGCTTTATAACTTGAATTCTTGTGGCAATTTTACAAATGAACTTGGAAAGTGGCGCTTGAGGACAACAAATCATGTTTTGACTAATTGACCAGAAAAATGAGGGCCTAATCTTCTCTCGCTTCCATTTGGACTCAACACACATGCCAGAGCTGGTAATCACCATGAGCCAAACAAAACTCAACGATCTAAAATTTAAAAGATCATGAACTGACACCAAATGATCATCATGAATCCACACACACATATGACTTGGAATGACATGGAATTTTTTATTGGAACCTGCATACCGAAATCTTGATCCCAAAACACACCCTTCAAATTAATTACCCATGCCTTAATCTTTCAGCACAACTTGTCTTACCAAGAATAAAGTCAAAACCAACATAAACTGTCCTGAAAATCCAATTCAATCTTGCAACAGCTTGGAGTTAGGCAATGATGACAAAAGCAACATATATATTTTTTGATTTTCTGTATAATGGTTAGTGAACGAATGTACAGATGCAAGTTATATACAGGTAGGACAAATTTAGGGTATGACAGATGCCCCTATCTAATTGGCTTGAAACTCGTAAGATGAACTACTATGGAGTTTGTTCTTTCGAAGTACGAGTCAATTAGATATGAAGAAAACCCTGAATTTGTCCAGAAAGAAAAGAAATGCTTGGGAATTGAAATCCTGGATGAGTAAGCCTCTAAGTAAATGTGAATAATTGGCAAAAGGTCGAGTCTGTTGGAGACAACTCACTGGGGAGCCCATGAGGAAGCTTGGATCGAGATAGGTCAACGGGGAACACCCCCTGACTTAAATGATATGCCCCTGACTGGGCTGAATTTGTCGTTGAAGTTTTGTCTTGGTCAACAAAAAGGTTGAACAACTTCGTGAGGATTGCTCACGGCTTTCCTGAAGATGCCCTATCTGGGCTGAATTTTGATTTGAAGATTTGATCAGCCACGAGGTTGAAATACGTCATGGGAGATACCCATGGTCTTGAAAAGATGCCCCAGCCTGGGCTGAATTTTGCTTTGATATTCTTGAATTCCATGGGAGGACCCATGGTCTTTGCAGATAATGCCCCTGACCGGGCTGATGGCTACTTCGAAGCTCTTAAATTTGTCCAATAAAAGGTTGAACAACTTCGTGGGGGAAACCCACGGTCTTGCGGAGAATGCCCCTGACTGGGCTGCATTTTGTCTTGAAAATCATCGAGATTGATCCTGGACCTGAGCTCGCATATGCGAATGCTTGTTGATAATGATGTTCCATAAATGGAAATGTAAATGCAAATGCTGATGCACGGAGATGCAAGAACTGAGGAAGTATGATATGATTATGGGTATGCATATGATGCAAGATGATTATGATGTCTAATACGATGCGTATGATGCATATGACTGCAGATGGGTGATTGGAAATGCAGGTGCCGACATGGTGGGATTTTGGTAGCTGCCAATGCAAATTGGACTTTAGGTGGGAACTACCAGACAAGGACTGGTATTCTAAGGGTAAGCTACCAGACAAGATACAGTGGCAAAAGGTTAAGTTGTCAAATGAGGACTGACTTTGTGGCTTGCCAGATGAGAGCTGGACTTTGGAACGAGGTTTACCAAACAAGAACTGGTTAAATGGTAGGCTAAAGGAAGGGTGACAAGATGGGAACTGGTTTAAAAGCTGACATGTATCAGACGGGAATTGGTATTTAGTGAAGGGTTGACCAGACAAGGACTGGTTTGAAGGTTTGCCAGACAAGAACTGGACTTTGGAAGTGGTTTCAGTTACACATTTTTGGCAGGTAACAGGTTTAGGTTGTGGGATGACGAATCCGATGACAGCAAGGACTTTTCGGAAGGTTCAGATTATTTGATGAGGTGACGGTACGATTCCCCGACACTCGTTTTGAACTCAACAATTGTTGATGAGGATGAACTTGCTTGAGTAACTTGCCATGAGACGACCTCGAGATGGTTTTCCCTAGAGTTTCTACCACGAAAGAATTCCTCCTTTATTAACCAACTCTTGGTGGTTGGCTTCAATATACTTTTGGGGTAGCTTGCCCTTGAAAGAGCGTTGAAGCGACTTAACTTGTCCTGAATGACCACTAGAGGGATCCGCCCTCAAGTTAAAGAAATCATGGGTGGCTTGCCCCTGATTGGTACCACGAAAGGGTTCATCATTGTTTAACTGATTCTCATGGTAGTTGACTTTAACATACTCTTGGAGTAGCTTGCCCCTGAAAGAGCGTGGAAGCGACTTAACTTGTCCTGAATGAACATTGGAGGGATCTGCCTTTAGCTCAAAGAAACTCTGGGTGGCCTTCCCCTGATCGGTATTCTCGAGATGATTCACTTCTGATTAGCCGGTTCTTGAATAATTTTCCCCATAATCAACCATTTTTTGGGGATTTTCCTCTGACTGACTGATTCCAAATTTGCGAGATGACAATGCCCCAGATCCATAAGGCTATATGGTATAATCGGTTCTGATCCAGACTGTTGAATGATCCAGTCCTGTTTGATTGCTCTCTGTTGGAATTTCCTTGATGCCAACTACTGACTTGCAATTAAAATTGTTTGTTCACAAATGGTAATTTTAACGCGAAGTTCATGCAAGTTTTGAAAGAAATGTCATTTATTAAGTGTTGTGATAGTGAGACGAATAGACCGTTAGTCCAGATGTTGTGCTAACTTGATTGGTGTAAAAGATATAGCAAGGATATTGACACAAAGTCTAATGATTAGCAAATATGTGAGGAGTCAGTTTACGCAACCTTGCGATAATATGCTTTCAGAATAAATCTCGCCTCAATTAGGTCTTTCGAGGGTTATAACGTGGTCGGGTTCACGGTTATTGAAACAAAGGATATTAGGCTCAAAGTATGATTTGTACCCACCCCTTCTTCGTAATGATCTCCATACCTACGTTCAGTTAATTCTACACTTACAGACTTGACAGTGTAAGCTTGATGGTTTAAGGTTTGCTCGAGATGGAAGTCACCTTATTTTGATGGATGTCAGTAGCCCCTTGATTTGGGTGGCCACTAAATCTTATTTTGTTCTTGTTGAGGGTTTGGAGGACCTCTTTTAATTTTATTTTGATCCCTAACTCTTGCATGGACTGATTTCGCTTGTCAGATCCATCGAGATAGCCTTGATTTTTGTCTAAGTCCCCTTTTCAGGTGCTTGACTTAGCAGGCTTTTTTTTTGGAAGATTGTGACTTCCATGTCATGGGTCTTTTATGAACAACCGTCTTGTCTTTGGATTTTGCTTTGTTAATTTGAATGCGGGATCAGATTAACTGAACACTACCCTGCCCCAGGTTGAGTGTAAGGGTTTGAATATCCGAAGGAAACTCCTACTTCTAGGCTCGAAGCAGTTGACTAGGTATTAACTCCTTATATCTCCGGTGATTAGGGGATTTGAAACAATGCATGTACATCATAAGTAAGATTTTATCCGAAAGCATACGATTCGCAATTATGGGTATTTCGTTTTCGTCATCCTCCCTCCAATCTTTGCTAAAACAACAGTGATAAAGCGGAATGGATAAAAGGTGTATGTGTTTGTGCTTTGTGATGAATAAGAAAAATGAGCGAATGTGACATGATTGATTCAGAAAATACATAATCACCTCATTAATATTACCATTCAAAACAACAATGTTTAAGCACAAGTAGCAATTAACAGAAAATAAACTACAAATGCAAATAAAAGCACCCAAGGACTGCCGATGTTGAGGACGCCTACCTGTCTGGATCACTAGCTTCTGGAGATGACCCTTGGAATCTTCGAGCTTATACAATTGAGTGGTTGACATGGACAACCAAACTTCCTCCTGGAAAAGATATGTACCTTTTGTTGATCAACTGTTGTACCTTGGCTTGGAAGGCTTTGCAATCTTCGGTCGAATTCCTCATGGATCCTCCATGATATCCATATTGAACATTAGGATTGTACCCAAGAGGGTAAGGTTCTGGAACAGGCTTAAGAGTCTTGGGCTCCACCAATGAGTTTTGAACCAGATGTGGAAGAAGCTGACTGTGTGACATAGAGATTGGATGGAGAGGAATAGTTCTTCTTTCCAAGTTGTTGTTGGGCCTATTTTGATTATGGCACTGATTTTGATACCCTCAGCCATGGGCTCGTTGATTTGCATGAGGAGCGATCCATGGTTTATGGGATGAAGCTTTAGACATGGCTGGTTTCCCATAAGGATAACATGGCACTAGTAATGATGCATGTTGAGCAGATGAGGGACCATAGAGTTTTTCTGGCACGCCATGAGAATACTTAATGTTTGCTATGAATGCATTGGTTTCATCTTCCTCTTCCTCATGGAAATCGTTGAAAGATTCAGTCTCACTGGCCTGGATGCTTCAGGCGTCCGAGATTTGTTCGCTTTTAAGGTAGCTTTTGATGCGTTCTCCTACTATCACCAAATCATAGAAACTTGATGGCATACATCTAACCATTCTTTCATGATAAGAACCATGCAAACTGTTGATGAACATGTCAATCAGTTCCCTATCTGAGAGTGGTGGTTGCACTCTTGCTGCAATTCTCTCCACCGTTGTGTATATCCCTTAAAAGATTCATTGCCATTATGAGATAGGATTTGCAACTGCATGCGGATGGGAGTCACATCCAGATTGAACTGGTAATACTTTAGAAAAGCGCTAGCTAAGTCCTTCCACAATTGGATATGGCTTCTTTCTAGGTCCATGTACCAACTTAATGATGCACCACTCAGACTTTCTTAAAAATAGTGAATCATCAGCTTATCGTCATGAGTGTAGGAGGTCATTTTTCGACAGAACATCACCAAATGAAGCTTCGGGAAACTATAGCCTGTGTACTTCTCGAAGTTGGGCATCTTGAATCTCGGAGGAATCACCAAGTCTAGCACTAGACACATATCAGCAGCATCGAGGCCAAGTGTATCAGGAACTTTCATAGCTTGAAGTTTTTCCTCAAGGGCACAAAGCTTTTCTTCCATGGGATTAGTCAGTGGCATCCTCTAGGGTCGAGTAGGAATGTTTACCTGTAGAGGATGGTCATCCGGCGGAAGATCATACAGTGGATTATTCGTCACAGTAAATACTGGTGGGGACTCAACATTCTAGCGATCATTCTCTGGCATAGCTACCTCAGCTTGCTTTGTCTGATTGGCCTTTCGAGGCATTTATGTTCCTCTTGCTTCAAACGCTTCACAACTCTCACAAGTTTAATAGGAGTGTCGGGAAATCAACTGCGGGTTATGAACAGAGGATGGGTAAGATCTCGGTATCTGGTCAGAGAAGAAAATGCAAAATGATGCAGAGATGCTTATGCAAATGCAATGTTATGAATGCATACGAGAACAGGTCAACAGCAAGGATCAAGGTCACAGATCCTACAAGACAACAACAAAAGGTATCTCTCACTTCGGGTGGGCAATTTATTGGTTTATAAGAGGGTATCCCAAAACGCTTTAAACAAAGTCCTATGCACTAACCCTCAAATGTTTTCCATCATAACAAAGATTCGTAAGATAGTAATCCCTTCAAAGGATGAACACAGAGTTATGTTTTAGTAACTTTCAGAATAAGGTTCTACAAAAGGTCCTCAGAGTCACGGACTCCCATGTTGGAAATAAAGACGCCATTACGACTACTCGCAAGACATAATCATCCCAAAGGGGTCTCATCTGAGCGGTGGAATTCAAACCAACTCAACGAGTCTTAAGTCTCGCAAATTAGAAAGAAACCACCTCCTAGTCTTAATGTATACTAGAAACCTCGGGTAGAAAGCCTTTATCCTCACAAACCATCCCCAATGAACCTAAAAGGTACAAGGAACACAACATAATAAATAATAAAAGTAAACAAATCACAAATACGACAAACAAACAAAGCTTGGCTTGCTAGGTCTCCCCAGCAGAGTCGTCAGCTATCGCTACTCGAAAAATGCAACGACGGGGAGGCGAAAAGAAAGACAAAAGATTCGCCACCGAACTTTATTTATCCCATGAGGGGAAAGGAAAATATCGAGAAAACCTTAAGAAAGAAACGGATAAGATGGTCTCACAACCAAGAAAGGGTTTGGAAGCCGGCTATGCGAAGGGAATGTATTAACACCCCTTGCATCCATCATACTCGATGGAAACCATTTGTTTGTCGTATATGTGAGGGTATTTGCTAAAGGTTATTTCTTTATAAAAGTGTTCTAAGGGATAAAGAGAAGGTAGAAATAAGGTAAAGAAAGATAATGGGGGAAAAATAGACTCGATAGGACTTCGTGGTCCTAGGCCTACGAATTCTCAACAGATATGAGAAAGTCAGAGTCGACGTAGTTCGGGGAACTACAGATATAGGGGGAATGTGCTCGGCAAGGATTGTGGCCCTTGTGCCTACGCATCTTTACTCAAAAGAGGTAAAGAATCAGAGCAGCCGTAGTTCGGCCTACGGTTTGCTGGGAAGTTCTGGTAGACGATGCTAGCGTACGCATTCTAGCAGTTTAGGTGTATTGTTGCTCGCTCGTTGGAGACTTAGGTGTTACCTGTTTGCGGTAGAACGGACGTAGCATGTCCTTCTGGGAAAGGGTGGAAAAGAGGAAAAAGTGCTCGCCAAGACATTGTCGTCTTGTGCCTACGTATTCTCAACATGCATGAGAAATCAGAGCAAACGTAGTTCGTGAAACGGGTAACCGGTGTTTTTGTGGATGATGTTATTGTGCATATTATAGAAGTTTAGGTGTATTGTTACTCACTCGTTGGAGACTTAGGTGTTACCTGTTTGCGGTAGAATGGACGTAACATATCCTTTTTGAAAGGTTAGTTTTTGCCATGTGAGGCAAGGTGTCACGTTTGATTTGTGGGATTATTTTTTTAGGGAGAAATATTTCATCAGATAGTAACCCCTTACGGATAGTACACAATTCTTTATCTCAAAGTTTTGTTATGAACATGGTGTGGCAAATACAAATGTCTTCGTATTGAAAGACGAGTATCAAGACCACACACTCTATAGTGAGTATCCTGACACTCGGAGAGGGAGAAGTCTACATTCAATCCTCTCTCTTTAGTTCAACACAAAGAGAACTTCATTCTCTTATTAAATTATTTTTGGTTTTTAATGGTAAGTGCTTTGCGACAGTGAACCCTACGGTAAATGTCAAGCACTCAAGATAGGAGAAGGCCTACGCCTAACCACTCCACGACCATTCAAGTTTTGTTGTTAAAAGAGATTAAAAATGCACTCGGTACGGGACCAAGGTTTTAGGAGAAAAAGGTTTTGAAAAGAAGTTATGAAAAGAAATACGTCTTCATATTGAAAGACGAGTATCGTGACCACCCACACTACACTGAGTATCCTGACTCTCAGAGAGGAAGAAGTCTACACTAAATCGTTTCCCCTATGTTTGCCCTTATCAGCAGGCGTCACATAAGGTCCGCTTCGCACTTGCTGCTTCCCTCTCCTCTCGCTCAAACCCTTGTAATGAGTAGAACGAGCTCTACTGTCTTCTTCATAAATTCTACAGCACTCGGTCAAATCCGAAAATCTTCGTATTCTTTGATAACCCACCGCTTACTTTATCTCAGGACGCAAGCCATTCTCATACTTAATGCATTTGGAAAATTCTGCCGTAACCGCATCGTAGTGAGGGTGAAACTTCACTAACTCGGTAAACTTAGCGGTGTAGTCCACCACAGACATATTGCCTTGTTTCAACACTAGAAATTCCATTTCTCTCTTCTCTTTAACACTTTCGGGATAATACTTCCTTAGAAACTCAGTACGAAATAAATCCCACGTAATCTGCTCATCGTCGACCTCAAGAACTTGCCTCACACTGACCCACCAGTCATCAGCCTCTTCTCTCAGCATGTGAGTCCCTAGTCTCACTTTGTTCCCTTCAGCACAATCCATCACCCTAAAGATCCTCTCAATTTCCTTCAACCAGATCTGAGCACCATCCAGATCAAATCTTCCTTTGAACACCGGTGGTTGGTTCTTCCTGAACTCATCATTCGCATTCACGTTAGGTGCACCCTGCACAGCTCTGGCCATAGCCTCCAACGCCGCTGCCATAGCATTGTCATTACGACCTGCCATATTCTGAGGATTCCCAAAAATAACAACAAGGTTAAACAACCGTTCAACCAACACAACAACAAGACAGACACAATTGACTCAACACTGGCTCTGATACCACTTAATGTAACACCCCCTTTCTATACCCCTAATTTAATCAAATAAATCAATTAGGCACTTAGGAAATTTATTTCATCAGAGTTTAATTAAAGCATGGTATAAAAGAGGCGCGTCACATTATCATGAAATTAAACATATACAATACCTGCTCAAAATAGATATGCAACAATTTGCAACCCACATCTCGATATTTAGAATAAAAGCGGAAACATCTAAATATTGAATCAATTAATTCATGTAACATGTATACATCATTCAGTCAAATTCAAGTTACTAATCATTCATCAGCAGATACATTTACAGATGTACCACAAAAGAATCAAAACAAATGTAACTCCAAAAGAGCCAAAGGCTTCCTAACTACCCAGATGTTACATATTAGAGCCATCGACCAAAAAGAATGAATACTCGCTTCACAAAAAGGACCTCCAGCAACCTACTCTGCAATGCCTCATAGAGCATTATAAAACAGCAGAAGGGTGAGAAACATTATCATAACAGTTAATGCATAAAATTATATAGCATCATAAACATATAAGTATATACAAATCATGTTCCCACCACAATTCCATTATATACACATATCAAGCATTTCATCAAATCAAAATTCTCCACATACATATCATTCCCACATAAACATTTATCACACGTTTCTTCTAACAATTAAACATGAACGTACACCATTATGTTCATTTAACTAATGCATCGTACACAGATGACTCATGCAACTCATAGAGACCGACACACGACTCTATGCAGATGCAAATGCGGTACCGACTCACTTCAACAGATTCTCCACGGAATCAAGTATTCAGCAGATTCTCCACGGAATCAAATATTCATCAGATTCTCCACGGAATCGAATATTCTGCAGATTCTCCACGGAATCAAATACTTTAGTCAATCCTCCACGGGATTACATGTTATGACCGATTCTCCAAGGAATCACATAATGCAACCGATTCTCCAAGGAATCTAATATAACCATCGTACCATACGAGGTTCTGCAAATCCTCCGAGGGATCAATCAACACCAAAATGCATACTAAGATGCTTCACAATGCAAATCCTCCGAGGGATCGATCAACACAAAATGCATACTATGTTCGCAGACATACTCATTGCATTTATCACATACATCGCATATATTTATCATGCATTCACATTATACACCATTTCACACATGGTTTACATACCTATTAATCCGTCAATGCATTTCTATCCAATTCGAGAAAACGCACAAGATTATCAAACGAATAAGATTCACAATCGACTCCACAATCTAGGATTCACGCCTTTCGGCCACCCACAGCATGACATGTCGAAACAGTTCACACATCAATCATTCATATGAGCATTAATCATAATTGAATCAACCAAACATCATGCTATGAACAAAACAGCAAAACAAATAACACTGCCAGGTTCGCCAACCTTCGCCTGGCGAAGCCACGCAGCGAATGCTCGCTGACCTTCGCCTGGCGAACTTCCCAGCGAAGTCCACTGGGAGTAATTCTGGAATTACTCGCTGAGGCTCGCTACACACTCGCCTGGCGAACCTTCGCCACACACCTTCGCCTGGCGAAATTGCCAGCGAAGACAGGGTATCTGCTACTGACTTGGTTCGCTGCAGCTCGCTGGGCTTCGCCTGGCGAGCCTGCGAAGACAGAACTTCCATGGCTGTCCCAAAAGCCCAATCTCCTCATAATCAACCGATTAAATCCAAACCAGTCTCAGTGGCACAACCCAACCATCACCCGACTAAACTACATCGTCTAATCCGAGTTCTAACCGATCGAAACATCATTCTACTCATAAAACCAACTTCTAACCTAAGTGGAAAAAGAGTAGAAACTCTACAAAATCCAAACACATACACATACAATCATACACATTAAAGAGATGATGGAGTTTCACACCCTTACCGATCGATTGCAAGCTTTGGTGATGATTCCTTGATGATTCTAGGTTTTCTTGCCCACTTTCTCTTCTCCTCTTTTCTTTCTCTTGTTTTTCTTCTTATGTTACTACTTTCTTTCTTTTCCTCTCTTATTCTATTTCTATCTCTATTTCTTTCCTCTCAAATTCTTTCCAACACTTACCAATCAATTCTCACACTTAATTGCTAAATGTCCAAAATACCCTTTTTACTCTAATTCCCCGAAAACTCTCTGAATCGGTAAAAATAGTAAAATAAGCAAACACAACATAATAACACATAATTTCTCAATTTAAAACAAACATCAATTAAATAAATTAAAAGACTCGACAATTAATGGGAATTGAGAATCGGGGCGTTACAGAAGGCCTGAGGTTGTTCGCGCAAAAATCGCGTGCGAACAATGTGATAAATCCATTTGTGGAAAAGAAGAAGATATAGCTTCAAAGGAGCCCAAATCAACCTTTTGACTATGGTTCAGATGTTGATGAGTTTGATTTTGACTAGTCAAACTTCTTCAATAACCATGCTTATTTTTCAGAGGAATTTGGAGAAGATTGGATAAATTGGTGTTTTGTGATGGGTTTTTTGCTTTAGTGAGGGGTTTAACCTCTAGCTAAAAACGTTTTTTCTTGTAGTGTATAAGAGGAATTCAGTCCTTGTAGCCCCTTTTTGATAATAATATGTGTTTTTATTTTTTTCTTGCATGAAACACTTTTAATCACTTGCATCCATATCACTTAACTCAAAGGAGAAACACTTTAAATAATTTTTCCCAACCATTCTAACTAAACAAAATATTCATAAGTAAAATGTGAAAATAAAATAGAATTTAATTTTATCCAGAAACATTTGATTCCCAAAGATAACAATCGTTTTTGTTAAGAGAATAATATTTATGAAAGAATTCACATTTCTTAGCAAGTCATAGATGATCTTAGGCCTGCCTCTGACACTCATTTATTTAGGGAGTTTCCATTTCTTCCTCTTATTTGGGACAATTGGGCTCCATCAAAAGTGGTTTTTTTTTCTGAAAACTTCTTTTGGATAGGTTTTCTTTTCGGGATATCTTGTTTAAAAGGAAGGTTATTTTCGGTCAAGAGGCTATCTCTTGTATCCTTTGTGGGAACTAGCTTGAATTAGCCTCCCACGTTTTTGTCACATGTACAGTCTCCTCTTGTGTCTGGTATACGATCTTTGGATGGTTAGTTTAACACCATAAACCTCAAATATGATTCATAAAATATTGCAGAAAATATGAAGATAAAAAACAAAGGTGTGACATTGTAAAATATTTAATTTCATTCCAAAGATGGAATTTTAATTCAAAACATAGCATAAGTAACTAGTTCAAAATAAATTAAAGAACATAGAAAAGTTTTCTCAATCCAATGTTACAATATTAGAGCAAAAAAGAAAATAATACTAAAAGTCTACAAGAGGTACGACAAACATAATGCAAAAATAAAACTACTAAAGAGATCAACTACACCATCCTCGATAAAACAACATCTATCACTCCTCAGTCTTAACTTGGTAATTATCTACAAGAGTACAAAGGTATAAATATAAAGACAAGAAAGGGGTGAAAATACATTTCATAAATTAAATAGTGTATAAATAACAAGGATAATACATAACAAGCATATTTAGTCAACACAAATGTACAATAGACAATTTCATTATGCAGTGCTTATTTCCTAAACTTCCAATACATGTGGTACTCAGTCCTAACACTTATATCAGAGTTATTTTACTAATTGATCATCAACACTGGATCGAAGTCCTGAATATCAGAGTTATTTAATGAGTGATCCTCCACACCAGATCGATGTCCTAAATATTGGGTCGAAGTTCTAAGCTAATCTCTAATATACATGATGCACGATCAAACAAATGCAAATATTCTCCATCTGAACCTCCCACGCGAATTGTCAACATTGTCGAATAAGACTAATGTTGGTTCTTTCAAACCTAAAACACATAATTCAATAATTATACAAAATCAGGATCCACAGTTAACATAATCATGGAGGTTTTGAACAAACCCCACATAATTTAATAATAATCCATACAAGAGGAAATAGGTTAGGGGAATCCTCACTATCCCTAAGCTTAAACACCCATTATGAAAAAATCTCCCCCTTTACCATGATTAAGCTTAAACCTTTAAACTCTTGGTGATGAAAATTTCTATTCTTGAGAATCTCTCTTCTAGGATTGCCTCAACTCATCTCATTTTTTTCTACTAACAAGTTCTCTAAACTTCCGACACCCATATATAAAAAAATAAGTTTTATTTTTATTTTATTTATTCTTACTACTTTCCTTTATTTTATTATTTCTTAATATTTAACTCATAATTTCTAAATAACCACAACTCTTCCTATTCTCTATTATTATTATATTAATAAACCCTTATTTCTATTTTATTAAGATTATAAATAATAATACAAAAATCTCAAAGAAAACAAAAAAATTCTAATAAAATTCTACTAAAATTCTAGTAGAATTTTCGGGGTGTTATAGTTAAGGTTTCAGTTGATCTCCCTAGGAATATTAGGAATCTCTATGATATGTTCATCTTGTTAGGGGAAGAGTCTAAGTCTAGGAGAGTGTTTTCTATGATTTGACATGATGCCGCTTGGTCTATTTGGTTAGCGTGCAATGAGAAACACTTTGCTAAAAAAATAACAAACGTGAAAGAGTTGGAAGAGAAGAGTATTTATTTGGCATGGAGTTGGTTTTTTGATTGGTCATTTGTGAACACCTACTTTTTCTTTCAGAATCCTATCTAGTGTCATGATCAGTAGTGATTCTTTAGAGGTGTTATTCTTGGTGTAGTTGTGGTGCTTATGGCCTACAGATGGTGGGTCAGACGGTTTGAGCTCTAGTTAGTGGTCAGCAGAGTGGAGTTTTTGTCTCCAAATTTAGGGACCGGTTCTTGATTGTTTTGGTTGGATGATTTTTTGCTTTGCTCTTTCTTCGATGTTTTCGCTTTCTCTACTTGTTTGCTCTAGTTTATTTGTAAAAAATGATATATATATATATATATATATATATATATATATATATATATATATATATATATATATATATATATATATATATATATATATATATATATATATATATATATATATATATATATATATATATATATATATATATATATATATATATATATATATATATATATATATATATATATATATTATTTATCATTAAAAAAATGATATAAATAATAATAATTAAATAAAAATGCTAATAATATATATACTATATAGTAAACCAAAGAATGTATAATAGTAATAATAATTAAATTTATCAGTTTCTATATTAAAATAATAATTAATTAAATAAAAATACTAATATATTAAAAAATAACACCCCACAGTTTCTAAATTGCTATAAATTAGAAACCTAGTATTGCTAAAAATTAACCCATAAATTTGAGGTAAAATTAGATTTAATATCAAATGAAATAAATTTTTGAATGGAATATTTATATTATATAATATTTTTGGTAGCTGAGCATATAATATATTGAACTCAACAATTTGATGGGTGTGTATAAATTTGAACAGATTAAAAATTAGAGATTAATATTTTATATATGTATTCATATGTTTAAACAGTAATTAGAAATTTATAAGGAGGCCCACTGAAGTAATACAGGGTTTTTTAAAGTGAAAAAAACAAACCCTAATTCTAGAGATTTATAAGGAGGCCGAGTGAAGTGAAAAAAACAAACCCTAATTCTAGAGATATAAATCCTACTAGTTGTTTCAATTTAGTTTTGGAGGCAGAACACAAAGCTTGAAGAATTTGTGATTCAGGTTAGGTTTGCAGCAACGGCAGAATGGTGAAAAAAGTCAAGAGTGAATCAACTGAGTTGCCTGATTGTATTATATCACATATCTTTTCCAAGCTAAGTTTGAAGAATTTGGTGAAAACTAGTGCATTGTCCAAACAATGGTATCACGAATGGGGATTAAGAAAGGACCTCAATTTTGATCTCCATAACATGTTTGACTGTAATCCAGAGTTACCAAAAACCCCACTCTTTCCACTCTTTCAACAGCTTCAATCTCAATTTGCCACAAGATTGGATTATTTCATCCAGAAATATCATGGTGACATCATCAGTTCAATCAGAATCAATTTTCCATTAGGTCGGGATAATACTCATGTCATTGATAGATTGATTCACAAAGGAGTTTTTAAGGGTGTCAATCGTATTGAGCTGCTCTTGGCATATCCACGGCCATTGCCTGATTTTGAAAAAGCAATGAAAGCAATGCCCTTTCCATATAATGAATCTGATTTTGAAAAAGCAATGATTCCATATAATGAATCTGATTTTGAAATAGAGCCATACAATTTTTTCTTGTCTGACTCTCATAATTCTCTCACATATCTACACCTACAGAACTGCCGCATAATGGAATTTTCTGGATTGAAGAATTTGACAACTCTTGTGTTGCATCTACTTCCTGTCGAGCAGAATATGCTTCAGGATATGTGTCTTAAATGCATCCATCTTCACAACTTGACTCTTAATGAATGTACCTTCAGATCTGACTTAAAAATAACTAGTACAACATTGCTTCATTTGAACATTAACTGCGGGGATATCATTGGCGAGAAGATTAATATTGATATCATTGCATCAAATCTCTCCTCCGTTCAATATTCCTCAGACTGTCTCGCTGAATTTCTATTACACACGCTGAATATCAAGTCTCATAAGTTATCCAACTTTAGCTACACATGTGCTCAAATTTCTAATCTTGTTCACTTTTCTGGACTCAAGAATGTCACAACAATTGTCTTGGATGGACTCATGGAGGGTGATGTCATAAATTTTGGACTCAGGGAGGGTGATGTCATAACTCATCTGTTTTCTAAATGTCTCCAACTCCAACATGTCACCATTAGCCAGTGTTGGCTCACGTGTGAATGCAAAATCATCAGTGCAAAGTTGCGTCATTTGAGCATACTTCATTGTTTCAATACCAATGTCTTGGATATTGCTTCCAATGGCTCATTGTTTGAATACAGAGGTCATCCGGAGACGAAGAGCATACTCTCTATTCATGCTTTGAATCTCTCATCCTTTGAATTTAGAGGTCGTTCGGAGATGAGGAGCATAATCTCCATTGAGGCCCCAAAGTTATTGAAGGATTTTTGGGATGCAGGTTTTAACAAGATATGCATATAAGTTATGGCTTTAACTTTTTTTTAAATTAGTTTTAAATTAGTTTTATAAGCTGCTTTTAAGATTTATAAGTCATTCATTTTATATGCTGTTCAAGGTAACTTAAAAGTCAATATGAAAACAGTTTTATTTTATTTTATCTTTTGTTAAAGAGAAACAACTTATATATAAAAATTTATATGATAAGTGTTTGTGTTGAAAATGATTCACTAAGTTGTTTATTTAAATAAGACAAAAATAAATTTATTTTTCGTAAAAAGTCATCCATAATTAGGGTAGTATATGGTATAGTTCTTTCAAAGAATTGAATTATACCGAACTTAGCCATAATAAAAAATTATTGATTGTGATTTTATGAGTCTATCGGATTATCTAACTGTAAGTATATAGTCTATTTAAAAGATATCAAATTCACGGGAACTAATAATCAATCTAATGTTATCTATTGATACTGTGTAAAGTTAAGGCTAATGAATATTTGAGTTAGGGGAAACTAAAACTAAAATTAAAACTATAATAAGATTTTAAAAATATATCAGACAAGAGAGACCAGAATGTGATTCCGTACATCTTGAGGACTTTGTAATTCATTGGCGTTAGTTAACTGTTAATTTGCCTTCAGTAGATAATACCAGTTTAAAAACTTCATCTCACACTATCGCGCTATTGATTAAAGCTACATTTTCTGACCATGAGATTTTTCTCTCACTCGTCCATTTCAATCAAAAAGAATTTTTTGAAAACTAAATAAGTCCTAATTGATACCTAAAGTGTTCTCGTTGTATTTAGGATCAATGCCCAATTGTCACTATTCGGTTCAATCATCCCACTCTCGCGTTATCGGCTCGGACTTTTATTTTTTTTCACTCTCGTGCAAAACATTTTGAATTAATATTGAAAACTAAAGTCAGAAGAGAAATTTATGAAAAGTTAATGCCAATTTAATTATCGAGTCCTGTCAGAACAACGGTCATCATATACCAGACTTAAAGAGATTTAACCAGACATTTTTCGAGAGTTAAACATAAAATTTATAGCAATTAAAATTAAGGACAGAAAAACTAAAATACGATAAACAAAAATTAATAGCAATGATATAATAACCTGTGAAAATTAAAATTAAAATTAAAATACTTCTAATATAATGAACAGAAACAATATAATTTTAAATATGTCGGCAGAATTGCAATTCAAAAGTACAATATAAAACATAAAATTAATTGTGTGATAACCTCTCAATATAAGAAAGATATATAACTTTGCAAGATTACATCAGCTTCATCCGAATTTCTCACTCATACATGCATGCACTTGATGTTGATGTTTCAGTGTTTCTCAATAATTATTTTTATGCTATGCTACTTGATGTTTATGTTTATGCGATTCTCAATAATTGCTTTTATGCTATGCTACTTGATGTTTATGGGTTTCTTCATAATTACTTTTAAACATATATCCAAGTCAATCAAGGATTTGGTTCAATCTCAAAATGTAATACAATTGAAAAATTTTTGTTGAAACATGTCATCATAATATCAACCATACAAAATGGCTTCTCCGCAACTCCAAAAACTTTTTCTAATGTTGAGTTTTTTCTTGCTCATTTTTTAAAATATGTTATAATTTACTATTTTTATGAATAATATTTTTCTAAACAGTTAGTATGTAAATTGACTTCAACATGAAGTTTTAGTTTCTTTTTTTAAAATTTTACACTGTCTTTGTTTATAAATATAAAAAAAATTTACAAATTATTATAGAATAAATAGATGGTTTTGAATATTAGATAGTCTAATATGGTTTAATAAATAACGACTTTAACTGCTTTTAAAATAATTAATAAATAGATAATTTTGAATATTTAGATAGTTAAATATGTTTTAACAAATAGATATTTTGCTTTTAAAATATTTAAATTCTAACTTAGTAAAATTAAAATCCCAAACACATCGAAAAATAAAAAAGCAAACCATATTAAACATTATCGAACGATCATACCGCTCAAATCACATTTTAATTTAATTTTTTATAGCCTAAAATCATAGACTTATATGAACATTCGCGTGTATATATATATATATAAATGAATGTTCCAATAAAAATGAATTTTCATTATAAATTATTTTTTAAAACATTTATCACCCACATGAAAAATTAAATATTATTATCGTTTAAAAAAAGTTGGTTTTTTTTTAAATAATTAATTTTTTATAATTTAAAATAAACTTCAATGTTAAAAAAATCAATAATGCTATTTAACCAAAGTTCTAATATAACCAAGTAATAATATATAATAGTTTTTTTTTTAGTTAACTACAATTTGGTTCGTTAAATTTTGGTTTGGTAAACTGCGATTTGATTATCGAACTCTTTGATAAATTGTAGTTTTGTTCATTAACTAGAGAGAATAATTTGTTGTTCATTAACTAGAGAGATTATTCTTTCAATTCTATAGTTAGATTCATTTCTATTAATTTTTTGAACAACCAAGGACCTGGCTGGATACACAATATGTCCCCTAGAGAGTAGTATAATGTCTTCGAAAATATCGTAAGTCTTAGGCACTTTCTGCAAGAGCGAGATTGTAACAGCCCAATTTTCAATGATTAATTATTTGTGTTAAATAATTAATTTATTTGGATTATTCTAATTATTTGAATAATTAGATGATTGTTTAATGAATTGATAGGGGTTTAAGAGGGTAAATATATTGGAAAGAAATAAAGAGAAAGATATATATATATATATATATATATATATATATATATATATATATATATATATATATATATATATATATATATATATATATATATATATATATATATATATATATATATATATATATATATATATATATATATATATATATATATATATATATATATGAGGAAGTGGAAAGAAAAGGAAAAAAAAAGGAAGAAAGAGGAAGAGCAGAAAGAAGAGGAAAAACCTAGAATCCACTAGAGCAACTTCCGAGCTTTCGATCGATCAGGTAAGGGTGTGAAACCTTACTATCTTAATCAATGTGTATGATCATGTATATGTGTGTTTGGATTTGTTGGGGTTTTCTACTCATTTTCTATTTAGGGCAGAAGTTGAATTAATGGGTAGAAATGATGTTTAATCGGTTAGAATCGAGAATGAACGGAGTAGTTTAGTCGGGTAATGTTGGGTTAAGTCTAATGGGGTTGATTAGTATTGAATCATTTGGTTTTGTGAGGTTTAGGCTTTTGGACAGCCATGGAAGTTCTGAGTTCGCAGGTTCTCCAGGCGAAGCCCAGCGAACACAAACATAACCAAAACACTCAGTCTTCGCTGGCAAGTTCGCCAGGTG
The DNA here is from genome assembly GCA_963859935.3 of Lathyrus sativus. Taxonomy (NCBI): domain Eukaryota; kingdom Viridiplantae; phylum Streptophyta; class Magnoliopsida; order Fabales; family Fabaceae; genus Lathyrus; species Lathyrus sativus. The sequence continues at coordinate 541,499,782 of OZ012738.1, read as the reverse complement.
AAGGGAGGTGGCGAAGGTTCGCCAGGCGAGTGTTCCAGCGAGTGCTAGCAAATAATTCCAGTAACTCCCAGTGCTCTTCGCCAGCGAGTTTGCCAGGCGAAGGTGGTAGCAAGCATTCGCCAGGCGAAGGGTGGCGAATGTGACAGTATTTGTCTTATTTTGACTGGTTCCATCCAATGCTGATGTATTTGATATAAACATGTAACGAATAGCTTGTGTGCTGTTATATGATGTACTGTGGGTAGCCGTATGGCGTGAATCCTAGATTATGAATTGATTGTGAATATGTGGCCTTTTGGCATATGTGATGCGTCGTTTAAATTGATTAAAAATGCATGATGGATGGGATTGAGTTTGTTGTCGTTTGGCACGATAATTGTGAGTTATGAATGTGAATCTAGTATGAAACAATTATGAGGTGAATGATGAATATAGGATAAATATATTGTGAGTGCATATTGAATGTATATGTTGATGCGTGACAGATGAGGAATGCTATATATATTGCGAATGTATGATTATTGTATGTGATAAATGTGAAGAATGCATGAAAAATATATCTGTGAATATGTGTGCAGTGATATGTGATGAATGCATGAGTATGTTTGAAAACATGTATGCATTTTGTATCGATTGATCCTGCGTAGGATCTGCAGAGACATCGTGTGCCCATGTGGGGTGTGAGCGATGGTCTATAATTGATTGAGCCATTTTGTATGTGAAGCATCATGGTCTGCATTCTGGTTATATTGGATTCTGTGGAGAATATGCAGAACCTCGCTTGATGCGATGGTTATATTTGATTCCATGCAGAATCTGCAGAACCTCGCTTGATGCGATTGTTATATTTGATTCCATGGAGAATCTGCAGTGCGATGGTTATATTTGATTCCGTGGAGAATCTGAAGAACCTCGCTTGATGCGATGATTATATTTGATCCCGTGTAGGATCTACAGAACCTCGTGTGCCCTTGTGAGGTGTGAGCGATGGTTATATTTGATTCCTTGGAGAATCTGCTGAATGAGTCGGTACCGCATTTGCATCTGCATAGAGTCGTGAGTCGGTCTCTATGAGTTGCAAATCATCTTTATATGATGCATTGGTGAAATAAACATGTATATAGATGTTTATGTGAATTGGTGAGGAAATAAACATAATTGTAAATGTTTATGTGAAAATGATGTGAATTATAGAAGCATGATTGAATATGCTTGCTTGTGTGTATATTTATGCATCGTGATGTATATGATGAATTGTGAATAATGTCTGAGAATATAATAGTGCATATATATATATATATATATATATATATATATATATATATATATATATATATATATATATATATATATATATATATATATTGTGCCTGATGAATATGAGGATGATGTTGATGTATATGTGGAAGAGTTGTACTCACTAGGGTAGAATGGCAATGTGTCGTTCCTAGTGAAGTAGTTACCTGGGTAGAATAACTGAGATGTTGTTCCTGGTAGGGTATACGTGACGTACCCATAATCCGGGAAGGGGATTGATGATATTGGATGAGTCTTATATGAATCACATGGCATGGTTGCAATTGTTATATGAAAGTATGCATGTGTGTAGGAATCGTTGAAATGCGGGTTGCGAATGAACAAAGTGATAATCAGACTTATTAAGAAGCATGTAGCCGAGAAACCAAAAAACTAGCACCAAACGCTGGATCAAGTACTATGGGCTTGTCGAACGTCTCTGAAAGAGTCCACCGGGACGTCGCCGTTTCGTTTGGTATTTGGGCACGACGTCATCCTGTAACACCCCTTTCTATACCCCAAAAATAATAAAACAATTAGTTACGTATGCAAAATTCATCAGAGTATTTTAATGATATGGTATAAAAAAAGTGCGTCACATTATCACGATTCGGCCACATGAATATTAATGTTTAAAAATAAATAATTCAAAGGGGATACATCTCAACTATAAAAATAAACGCATGGTGTCTTAAAAACACTCTTTTTATTCATGTTTGATTTAAGCGGAAAACTAAAACATTGAATTACTTAAGACATGATAAAATACACATGCATGTCAGCAGGTTGTTCACAACATCATCAACAGATACATATATAATACATTACAAGGATTCCCTACAAGCCTAGCTACCCGATGTAACATATCAGAGCGACCGACTCAAGAGAAAAGAGCTATACTCCGAAGGAAACCTCCAGCAGTCCTAATCTGCAATGCCTCATAGAGCACCATAAAACAGCAGAAGGCTGAGAAACATTACCATAATAATAATGCATATAATCATGTATGCAAACAATCATAAAATACACATACATAACATTTTTCACCACATTCATAATCAACACATCACGTATACACATATATACACTTCCCTTAACATTCACACATACATTATATTTCATTCATCACAATCACATAAACACTCACATACATGTTTATTTCACCAATGCATCATATAAAGATGATTATGCAACTCATAGAGACCGACTCACGACTCTATGCAGATGCAAATGCGGTACCGACTCATCCAGCAGATTCTCCAAGGAATCAATTATAACCATCGCTCACACCCCACAAGGGCACACGATGATTCTGCAGATCCTACTCGGGATCAAAATATAACCATCGCTCACACCCCACAAGGACACACGATGATTCTGCAGATCCTACTCGGGATCAAAATATAACCATCGCTCACACCCCACAAGGGCACACGATGATTCTGCATATCCTACGCGGGATCAAGGGTAACCAAACCGTCGCTCACACCTCACAAGGGCACACGACAATTTCTGCAGATTCTACGCGGAATCAAATATAACCATTGCACATAGCGAGGTTCTGCAGATCCTACACGGGATCAAAATATAACCATCGCACACAGCGAGGTTCTGCAGATCCTACACGGGATCAGGGGTAAAGTAACTAAACCATCGCTCACACCCCACAAGGGCACACGATGATTTCTGCAGATCCTACGCGGGATCAGACTCACAAGAATGCAATCATGATGCTACACATGCAAAATGACTCAATCAACTATAGACCACCGCTCACACCCCACAAGGGCACACGATGTCTTTGCAGATCCTACTCGGGATCAATCAATACAAAATGCATACATGTTTACCGACATAATCATGCATTCATCACACACTACCACGCACATATTCACAAATATGTTTTCATACATTCTTCACATTAAACACATATTAACGCGTACGCTCAATATACGCTCACAATATATTTATCCTACTTTCATCATCTACCTCGTATTATTCCATACTCGTTTCACTCCCACAACTCACAACTATCGTGCCCAAACGGCAATCATTTCATTCTCTCCTATCGAGCATTTTAATCGATTCAAACCACACATCACATATGCCAAGAGGCCACATATCCACAAATAACACATAATCTAGGATTCACGTCATACAGCTACCCACAACACAACATATCACGGTACACTAGCTAGTCGCTACACACCCATATCAAACACAACAACATTGGGTGGAACCAAACAAAACAAAACAAAGCTGTCATGTTCGCCACCCTTCGCCTGGCGAACCTTCGCTGCAACGTTCGCCTGGCGAACTTGCCAGCGAAGACCACTGGGAGTTATTCTGCAATTACTCGCCAACACTCGCCAGCACATTCGCCTGGCAAACCTTCGCTGCAATGTTCGCCTGGCGAACTTGCCAGCGAAGACAGGGGAAATGGTTCTGACTTGGTTCGCTACCGTTTGCTGGGCGTCGCCTGGCGAAGCTTCGCTGCCGTTCGCCTGGCGAACCCGCGAGTTCAGAACATCCATGGCTGCCCTAAAACCCTAACTCCTCAAACCGACCGATTCTACCCCGGCCGTCCCCAGTAGATTTAGCCCAACAACACCCGACTAATCTACTCTATCCACTCTCGATTCTAACCGTCCAAACATCGATTCTACCGATCGAATCAACTTCTGCCCTAAACGGCAAATGAGTAGAAACTCCGACGGATTCACACACACACAAGCATAATAACACACATTGATTAAGATAGTAAGATTTCACACCCTTACCTCGATTAATCGGAAGCCGGAAGTCGTTCCTGAGCATTTCTGAGCTTTTCCTTCTTTTTCCTTCTACTTTCTCTTCTTTCTCCACTTTCCTTCTATGTTTTCTATTATCCATGTTCGTTCCGCTTCCCCCGTATATATAGTCTTATTTCTTATTTCTTTTTCCAATATATATCGTCTCTTAAAATACTTGCCAACTCATTTACTCATAAAATATCTCGTCTTGATATTAGTTAGAAAACATCCGTTAAATCCTCCTGATTATACCAAATAGAGTAACTCAGTTGAATCCAATAATTCACTTAAATCCTACAATCCAATTTACCAGTACTATTAATCAGTTATTTAAAATCGGGATGTTACACATCCTACCAGCCAAAATTCACTTACAATCAGTACGTACTCAACGACAACATGAGATCCCGTCGGAACGATATTGGGAGATGATGCTGGATGAACTAGTGGACCAATACGAAGAAAGAGTAGAAGCACTCGACGCACTATTACAACAGAAGGCACGAGTAGCCCAGACGTATAGTAAAAGGGTCCAAAGAAAGTGTTTTGTAGTCGGGGATGATGTATGGAATGCAATCTTTCTGATGGATCGAAAAGATCCAAAATATGGTAAGTGGTCACCAAATTGGGAGGGACCATTCCAAGTATCCAAGACTTTCAGTCACAATGCCTACGAGATGCAGGAAGTCGAGGGAGACCAACGAGTCATCCAGATAAACAAAATATATTTAAAGAACTATAGGACTATGCTGCAAGAAATCCTGAAGAGCCGAAGAATCCTATGACAAAAGTTGGTTGAAATTCCTCCCATGTGGAGTTTTAGTTTGGAGGGTAATCATTCCTATGAGATTGAAGAATTAAATGAAGATAAAAGAATCTTGACAGTAAGAAGGCAAATACTTAATAGAGGCCTATCTGGAAAAGAAATCATATCAAAACGTAAGTTTCATAAAAAAGGTACAAAAGCCAAAACGGGCCAAACAAGGCTAACATGGCCTACAAAATAGAAGAGCATCAACACAACAGTCTAGAAAAGTAATAAAAAAACTACTCATAATCTCTTCAATCAAGAGATTTGAGGAACTCCATGTAATCTTCATCAACTTCATTATAAGAGTCGTTCGCACGAGAACACCCCCTCTGGTGGATCTTCATCTTTGTTTCATACTTCTTGGCACAGGAAGTTGCTTAAGTAGAGGCTTTAGGCTTCTTTGTCTCTTGAGACTTCGTCGGAACGACAAGCTTCTTCACGTCTACAACTTTCTTCTTGGCGGTTGAGTTTTCTAAAGGACTACTCATGCTTACTTGGGTGGATGTGAAATACAGTTCGTGAGAAAGACACTTTATAGAAGCAACCGCTTAGTGGGGAGTGGCCAGGTAAACGGTGGGAAAACATAGATTGGTTGGAAACGTATGCCTAAAAAGGATACACTGCAAACACTATTGTGAACTAGAGGTTTGTATCGTTGAAGCATTTTTGGGGAAATGGAGAACAGTAATAGAAAGCTTGGGAAGTTGTGTTTCAGGAAAAGGCGCCATCATTACATAAAGAAGGCAACTGACACGTGGGCCTGTCGACAACTATGCCATGATGACAAAATCAAGCCTTGAAAGACACTAAGCTTCTTCGTCGACAGAAAGTTTCGTCGAAGATTGTGTCTTGGTGGGGCATTTTGTGTGCTAAAAATTAACCAACTATCCTTAACAAGAGGAACGTGTCGACCCCTTGTGGGGAAAGTGAAGATCGACAGCGCTGGAATACTAGCCAACCTCATACTCCAATCGACATCATAAATGGGGGAGATCGATTAGACCCGTGTCGACCAACATAGAAAAAGAACCAACCAAAGGCAGCCTCAACGGACGAAGATGAAGAGATTGGCGGGAAGCCAATTTGAAACAGTAACGTGGGAGCAGTTCCAAGGATGTGGGGTGCCACGTGGCACAGCCTGAAGCCCCTTGGCAGTTATTCCAAGTGCCTATATAAAGCCAGACTTTAGAAGAAGAAGGGCGTCTTTTGTTTGATTTGGATGAAAAACACTATGAGTACCGCGCTATAAAGAAAAGAGTCTATTTTGTCAATCCAAATGTACGAATACGTCCAAACACTTAATTTCTTGCACTTTTCCACTTTATCTTTATCTTTAAGTCTTTATTCAAGCTTATTGTAAGTTTTATTTTTAAGTCTACCCAGCACTTTGGGCATTTATGCCTCGTTATCAGAATTTACATCAGAATCTTGTTCTTTTTCCATTGTTCAGTCTTTGAATTTTCAAAGTAGCCAAAAACATAACCGTCTCGGGACTCGTTTGGCCGGTCCCGCAAGCAAATCCACGCAGGAAGGTGTAAAACCCCCTTTCTATACCCCCAATTTAATCAAATAAATCAATTAGGCACTTAGGAAATTTATTTCATCAGAGTTTAATTAAAGCATGGTATAAAAGAGGCGCGTCACATTATCATGAAATTAAACATATACAATACCTGCTCAAAATAGATATGCAACAATTTGCAACCCACATCTCGATATTTAGAATAAAAGCGGAAACATCTAAATATTGAATCAATTAATTCATGTAACATGTATACATCATTCAGTCAAATTCAAGTTACTAATCATTCATCAGCAGATACATTCACAGATGTACCACAAAAGAATCAAAACAAATGTAAATCCAAAAGAGGCAAAGGCTTCCTAACTACCCAGATGTTACATATCAGAGCCATCGACCAAAAAGAATGAAGACTCGCTTCACAAAAAGGACCTCCAGCAACCTACTCTGCAATGCCTCATAGAGCATTATAAAACAGCAGAAGGGTGAGAAACATTATCATAACAGTTAATGCATAAAATTATATAGCATCATAAACATATAAGTATATACAAATCATGTTCCCACCACAATTCCATTATATACACATATCAAGCATTTCATCAAATCAAACTTCTCCACATACATATCATTCCCACATAAACATTTATCACATGTTTCTTCTAACAATTAAACATGAACGTACACCATTATGTTCATTTAACTAATGCATCATACACAGATGACTCATGCAACTCATACAGACCGACACACGACTCTATGCAGATGCAAATGCGGTACCGACTCACTTCAACAGATTCTCCACGGAATCAAGTATTCAGCAGATTCTCCATGGAATCAAATATTCATCAGATTCTCCACGGAATCGAATATTCTGCAGATTCTCCACGGAATCAAATACTTTAGCCAATCCTCCACGGGATTACATGTTATGACCGATTCTCCAAGGAATCACATAATGCAACCGATTCTCCAAGGAATCTAATATAACCATCGTACCATACGAGGTTCTGCAAATCCTCCGAGGGATCAATCAACACCAAAATGCATACTAAGATGCTTCACAATGCAAATCCTCCGAGGGATCGATCAACACAAAATGCATACTATGTTCACAGACATACTCATTGCATTTATCACATACATCGCATATATTTATCATGCATTCACATTATACACCATTTCACACATGTCTTACATACCTATTAATCCGTCAATGCATTTCTATCCAATTCGAGCAAACGCACAAGATTATCAAACGAATAAGATTCACAATTGACTCCACAATCTAGGATTCACGCCTTTCGGCCACCCACAGCATGACATGTCGAAACAGTTCACACATCAATCATTCATATGAGCATTAATCATAATTGAATCAACCAAACATCATGCTATGAACAAAACAGCAAAACAAATAACACTGCCAGGTTTGCCAACCTTTGCCTGGCGAAGCCACGCAGCGAATGCTCGCTGACCTTCGCCTGGCGAACTTCCCAGCGAAGTCCACTGGGAGTAATTCTGGAATTACTCGCTGAGGCTCGCTACACACTCTCCTGGCGAACCTTCGCCACACACCTTCGCCTGGAAAACTTGCCAGCGAAGACAGGGTATCTGCTACTGACTTGGTTCACTGCAGCTCGCTGGGCTTCGCCTGGCGAGCCTGCGAAGACAGAACTTCCATGGCTGTCCCAAAAGCCCAATCTCCTCATAATCAACCGATTAAATCCAAACAGTCTCAGTGGCACAACCCAGCCATCACCCGACTAAACTACATCGTCTAATCCGAGTTCTAACCGATCGAAACATCATTCTACTCATAAAACCAACTTCTAACCTAAGTGGAAAAAGAGTAGAAACTCTACAAAATCCAAACACATACACATACAATCATACACATTAAAGAGATGATGGAGTTTCACACCCTTACCAATCGATTGCAAGCTTTGGTGATGATTCCTTGATGATTCTAGGTTTTCTTCCCCACTTTCTCTTCTCTTTCTCTTCTCCTCTTTTCTTTCTCTTGTTTTTCTTCTTATGTTACTACTTTCTTTCTTTTCCTCTCTTATTCTATTTCTATCTCTATTTCTTTCCTCTCAAATTCTTTCCAACACTTACCAATCAATTCTCACACTTAATTGCTAAATATCCAAAATACCCTTTTTACTCTAATTCCCCGAAAACTCTCAGAATCGGTAAAAATAGTCAAATAAGCAAACACAACATAATAACACATAATTTCTCAATTTAAAACAAACATCAATTAAATAAATTAAAAGACTCGACAATTAATGGGAATTCAGAATCGGGGCATTACAACTCTCCCCCACTTTAGAAATTTTCGTCCTCGAAAATATTACCTGATTCAAACAACTCCGGATGCGACTCTCGCATCTTGCTCTCCAACTCCCAAGTCATGTTGCCTTCCGCGGCACCTCCCCAGGACACTTTCACGAGCGCAATATCCTTGCCTCTTAGTCTCTTAACCTCACGGTCCAAAATACTAACCGGTAAAACCTCAATCGTAAGGTTATCTCTTACTTCAACCTCATCCATCGGAATAACATGTGACGGATCCGGAACATACTTCCGAAGTTGTGAGACATGGAATACATCATGCAAATTCGAAAGGTTCGGAGGTAACGCCACACGATAAGCCACAACACCAACTCGTGTAACAATCTGATATGAACCAATAAAACGAGAAGTCAACTTCCTCGACTTCAAAGCACGACCCACACCCGTAACCGGTGTAACTCTCAAAAACACATGGTCGCCTTCTTGAAACTCGAGATCCTTCCTCCTTTTATCATGATAACTTTTCTGTCTACTCTGAGAAGCTCTCATCTTTTCCCGAATAAATTTCACCTTTTCCGTCGTCTGCTACACCATTTCCGGACCAACTACAGACTTCTCACCCGTCTCATGCCAACACAAAGGTGTTCGACATCTCCGACCATATAAAGCCTCAAATGGTGCCATACCAATACTCGAATAGAAACTGTTATTATAGGTGAACTCAATCAACGCTAAATAACCGTCTCACGCACCGCCTTGCTCAAGCACACAAGCACGCAACAAATCTTCTAACGACTGAATCGTCCTCTCGGTTTGACCATCTGTTTGCGGATGATATGCCGAACTCAATCTCAACTTTGAACCCAAGGCACCTTGCAAACTCTCCCAAAATCTTGAAGTAAATCTAGGATCTCTATCCGACACAATACTCTTAGGAACTCCATGAAGCTTCACAATAGTACCAACATAAATCTCGGCCAACCTTTCCAAAGAATAAGTAATATCAATCCGGATAAAGTGAGCCGATTTAGTAAGCCTATCCATAATCACCCAAATAGCATTGTGACCTCTTTGCGTATTCGGTAACCCCGTAATAAAATCCATCGATATACTATCCCATTTCCATTCCGGAACATCCAACGGTTGCATCAATCCACTAGGCTTCTGATGCTCCACCTTAGACTTCTGACAAGTCAAACACGAGTACACAAAACGAGCAACATCACTTTTCAATCCAGACCACCAAAAGATTTTCTTCAAATCTTGATACATCTTATTCGCTCCCGGATGAATACTCAAGTTACTCCGATGTCCCTCTTCCAATATTATCTTTTTCAAATCCGCATCATCGGGAATACAAATACGACCTCGAAATCTCGACTGTCTAGAAGCATACGCCACAACCTTTCCATCTTGCATCAACACACCACCCAATCCTGACAAAGAAGCATCGCAATAAACCACAAAAGGTTCCGTAGGGTTCGGCAAAATCAAAACCGGCGTTGTCGTCAATCTTCTCTTTAATTCCATGAAACTCTCTTCACAATTAGCATCCCAAATAAAAGCCTTTCCTTTACAAGTCAACTACGTTAACGGAAGTGCTAACTTCGAAAATCCTTCGATAAACCTCCGCTAGTAACCGGCCAACCCCAAAAAGCTTCGAATTTCCGTAACTGATCTTGGAGTCTCCCATTGCATTACCGCATCAATCTTGGATGGATCCACACTAATACCATTACCGGAAATAATATGTCCAAGAAAACTCACCTCCGATAACCAAAACTCACACTTAGACAATTTTGCATACAATTGCTTCTCTTTCAAAATCTGCAACACAATCTTTAAATGTTCCTCATGCTCCTCTCGAGACTTAGAATAAATCAAAATGTCGTCGATAAACACAACCACAAAACGATCCAACTGCTCGTGGAAGATACGGTTCATATATTCCATGAAAACACCCGGCGCATTAGAAACTCCGAATGGCATCACCGTATATTCATAGTGACCATATCGTGTCCTAAAAGCCGTCTTCGAAATATCTTCTTCCTTAACCCGAATCTGGTGATAACCCGATCTCAAATCAATCTTGCTAAAAACACGGGCTCCAACCAATTGATCCATCAAATCATCAATTCTTGGAAGCGGATACTTATTCTTAATCGTCACCTTATTCAACTGCCGATAATCAATACACAATCGCATACAACCATCTTTCTTCTTTACCAACAATACCGGCGCACCCCAAGGAGAAACACTTGGTCTTACAAATTTCTTATTCAACAAATCATTCAACTGCTTCTTCAATTCCACCAACTCCGATGCCGACATACGATACGGTGCCATCGAAATCGGTCTAGTACCCGGAACTAGATCAATAGAAAATTCAACCTCCCTCTCCGGCGGCACATCCTTAACATCTGTCGGGAACACCTCTGGAAATTCACACACCACGGGAAACACGTCGAGCTCAACTTTGCTCTCCACCGACAACGATGCAAACAAACCAAACAACTGAGCTTCGTCCGCTAAAAGTTTCTTCAACTCTTTAGTGGAAAGAAAACTCTCGCCTTTGACATCTTCCAAAGAAGGAAACCTCACTAACTTGTGATAGCAATCCAGATGAACTCTATTAAATTGCAACCAGTTCATACCCAAGATTACGTCCAAACCTTCCAACGGCAAACACACTAAATCCATAACGAAGTCTTTACCATAAATGGTCAAAGGACAACTTGTACACACCAAAGAAGTAGTTACCGACCCCAAAGCGGGAGTCCTAATAACCATACCACCACTCAAGGAAACCATACGCAAATCCAACCGCTTAGCACACGCAAGAGAAATGAACGAGTGAGTCGCTCCAGTATCAATAATAGCAACTAAAGGCATATCATTAATAAAGCATGTACCTTTAATCAAACGATCCGCATTAGTAGTGTCTGAACCTGCTAATGCAAATACTTTTCCGCCCGCCTGAGCGTGCTTTGGCTTGGTACAATTCGGGATAATGTGACCCACCTCGCCACAATTATAACACTTCACAACATTCTTTCTACACTCTGCTGCATCATGCCCAAGGATCCCACAGTTAGAACACTTCGCCTTGAACTTTCCACAATCATAAGACTTGTGGCCCATCACGCCACACTTAAAACATTTGACCGCACCGGAACCTCTTTCGGGTCTCCTATCAAAGTTTCCCCTATGTTTGCCCTTATCAGCAGGCGTCACATAAGGTCCGCTTCGCACTTGCTGCTTCCCTCTCCTCTCGCTCAAACCCTTGTAATGAGTAGAACGAGCTCTACTGTCTTCTTCATAAATTCTACAGCACTCGGTCAAATCCGAAAATCTTCGTATTCTTTGATAACCCACCGCTTGCTTTATCTCAGGACGCAAGCCATTCTCATACTTAATGCATTTGGAAAATTCCGCCGTAACCGCATCGTAGTGAGGGTGAAACTTCACTAACTCGGTAAACTTAGCGGTGTAGTCCACCACAGACATATTTCCTTGTTTCAACACTAGAAATTCCATTTCTCTCTTCGCTTTAACACTTTCGGGATAATACTTCCTTAGAAACTCAGTACGAAATAAATCCCACGTAATCTGCTCATCGTCGACCTCAAGAACTTGCCTCACACTGACCCACCAGTCATCAGCCTCTTCTCTCAGCATGTGAGTCCCTAGTCTCACTTTGTTCCCTTCAGCACAATCCATCACCCTAAAGATCCTCTCAATTTCCTTCAACTAGATCTGAGCACCATCCGGATCAAATCTTCCTTTGAACACCGGTGGTTGGTTCTTCCTGAACTCATCATTCGCATTCACGTTAGGTGCACCCTGCACAGCTCTGGCCATAGCCTCCAACGCCGCTGCCATAGCATTGTCATTACGACCTGCCATATTCTGAGGATTCCCAAAAATAACAACAAGGTTAAACAACCGTTCAACCAACACAACAACAAGACAAACACAATTGACTCAACACTGGCTCTGATACCACTTAATGTAACACCCCCTTTCTATACCCCTAATTTAATCAAATAAATCAATTAGGCACTTAGGAAATTTATTTCATCAGAGTTTAATTCAAGCATGGTATAAAAGAGGCGCGTCACATTATCATGAAATTAAACATATACAATACCTGCTCAAAATAGATATGCAACAATTTGCAACCCACATCTCGATATTTAGAATAAAAGCGGAAACATCTAAATATTGAATCAATTAATTCATGTAACATGTATACATCATTCAGTCAAATTCAAGTTACTAATCATTCATCAGCAGATACATTCACAGATGTACCACAAAAGAATCAAAACAAATGTAACTCCAAAAGAGCCAAAGGCTTCCTAACTACCCAGATGTTACATATTAGAGCCATCGACCAAAAAGAATGAATACTCGCTTCACAAAAAGGACCTCCAGCAACCTACTCTGCAATGCCTCATAGAGCATTATAAAACAGCAGAAGGGTGAGAAACATTATCATAACAGTTAATGCATAAAATTATATAGCATCATAAACATATAAGTATATACAAATCATGTTCCCACCACAATTCCATTATATACACATATCAAGCATTTCATCAAATCAAAATTCTCCACATACATATCATTCCCACATAAACATTTATCACACGTTTCTTCTAACAATTAAACATGAACGTACACCATTATGTTCATTTAACTAATGCATCGTACACAGATGACTCATGCAACTCATAGAGACCGACACACGACTCTATGCAGATGCAAATGCGGTACCGACTCACTTCAACAGATTCTCCACGGAATCAAGTATTCAGCAGATTCTCCACGGAATCAAATATTCATCAGATTCTCCACGGAATCGAATATTCTACAGATTCTCCACGGAATCAAATACTTTAGCCAATCCTCCACGGGATTACATGTTATGACCGATTCTCCAAGGAATCACATAATGCAACCGGTTCTCCAAGGAATCTAATATAACCATCGTACCATACGAGGTTCTGCAAATCCTCCGAGGGATCAATCAACACCAAAATACATACTAAGATGCTTCACAATGCAAATCCTCCGAGGGATCGATCAACACAAAATGCATACTATGTTCGCAGACATACTCATTGCATTTATCACATACATCGCATATATTTATCATGCATTCACATTATACACCATTTCACACATGGTTTACATACCTATTAATCCGTCAATGCATTTCTATCCAATTCGAGAAAACGCACAAGATTATCAAACGAATAAGACTCACAATCGACTCCACAATCTAGGATTCACGCCTTTCGGCCACCCACAGCATGACATGTCGAAACAGTTCACACATCAATCATTCATATGAGCATTAATCATAATTGAATCAACCAAACATCATGCTATGAACAAAACAGCAAAACAAATAACACTGCCAGGTTCGCCAACCTTCGCCTGGCGAAGCCACGCAGCGAATGCTCGCTGACCTTCGCCTGGCGAACTTCCCAGCGAAGTCCACTGGGAGTAATTCTGGAATTACTCGCTGAGGCTCGCTACACACTCGCCTGGCGAACCTTCGCCACACACCTTCGCCTGGCGAAATTGCCAGCGAAGACAGGGTATCTGCTACTGACTTGGTTCGCTGCAGCTCGCTGGGCTTCGCCTGGCGAGCCTGCGAAGACAGAACTTCCATGGCTGTCCCAAAATCCCAATCTCCTCATAATCAACCGATTAAATCCAAACCAGTCTCAGTGACACAACCCAACCATCACCCGACTAAACTACATCGTCTAATCCGAGTTCTAACCGATCGAAACATCATTCTACTCATAAAACCAACTTCTAACCTAAGTGGAAAAAGAGTAGAAACTCTACAAAATCCAAACACATACACATACAATCATACACATTAAAGAGATGATGGAGTTTCACACCCTTACCGATCGATTGCAAGCTTTGGTGATGATTCCTTGATGATTCTAGGTTTTCTTGCCCACTTTCTCTTCTCCTCTTTTCTTTCTCTTGTTTTTCTTCTTATGTTACTACTTTCTTTCTTTTCCTCTCTTATTCTATTTCTATCTCTATTTCTTTCCTCTCAAATTCTTTCCAACACTTACCAATCAATTCTCACACTTAATTGCTAAATGTCCAAAATACCCTTTTTACTCTAATTCCCCGAAAACTCTCTGAATCGGTAAAAATAGTAAAATAAGCAAACACAACATAATAACACATAATTTCTCAATTTAAAACAAACATCAATTAAATAAATTAAAAGACTCGACAATTAATGGGAATTGAGAATCGGGGCGTTACAGAAGGCCTGAGGTTGTTCGCGCAAAAATCGCGTGCGAACAATGTGATAAATCCATTTGTGGAAAAGAAGAAGATATAGCTTCAAAGGAGCCCAAATCAACCTTTTGACTATGGTTCAGATGTTGATGAGTTTGATTTTGACTAGTCAAACTTCTTCAATAACCATGCTTATTTTTCAGAGGAATTTGGAGAAGATTGGATAAATTGGTGTTTTGTGATGGGTTTTTTGCTTTAGTGAGGGGTTTAACCTCTAGCTAAAAACGTTTTTTCTTGTAGTGTATAAGAGGAATTCAGTCCTTGTAGCCCCTTTTTGATAATAATATGTGTTTTTATTTTTTTCTTGCATGAAACACTTTTAATCACTTGCATCCATATCACTTAACCCAAAGGAGAAACACTTTAAATAATTTTTCCCAACCATTCTAACTAAACAAAATATTCATAAGTAAAATGTGAAAATAAAATAGAATTTAATTTTATCCAGAAACATTTGATTCCCAAAGATAACAATCGTTTTTGTTAAGAGAATAATATTTATGAAAGAATTCACATTTCTTAGCAAGTCATAGATGATCTTAGGCCTGCCTCTGACACTCATTTATTTAGGGAGTTTCCATTTCTTCCTCTTATTTGGGACAATTGGGCTCCATCAAAAGTGGTTTTTTTTTCTGAAAACTTCTTTTGGATAGGTTTTCTTTTCGGGATATCTTGTTTAAAAGGAAGGTTATTTTCGGTCAAGAGGCTATCTCTTGTATCCTTTGTGGGAACTAGCTTGAATTAGCCTCCCACGTTTTTGTCACATGTACAGTCTCCTCTTGTGTCTGGTATACGATCTTTGGATGGTTAGTTTAACACCATAAACCTCAAATATGATTCATAAAATATTGCAGAAAATATGAAGATAAAAAACAAAGGTGTGACATTGTAAAATATTCAATTTCATTCCAAAGATGGAATTTTAATTCAAAACATAGCATAAGTAACTAGTTCAAAATAAATTAAAGAACATAGAAAAGTTTTCTCAATCCAATGTTACAATATTAGAGCAAAAAAGAAAATAATACTAAAAGTCTACAAGAGGTACGACAAACATAATGCAAAAATAAAACTACTAAAGAGGTCAACTACACCATCCTCGATAAAACAACATCTATCACTCCTCAGTCTTAACTTGGTAATTATCTACAAGAGTACAAAGGTATAAATATAAAGACAAGAAAGGGGTGAAAATACATTTCATAAATTAAATAGTGTATAAATAACAAGGATAATACATAACAAGCATATTTAGTCAACACAAATGTACAATAGACAATTTCATTATGCAGTGCTTATTTCCTAAACTTCCAATACATGTGGTACTCAGTCCTAACACTTATATCAGAGTTATTTTACTAATTGATCATCAACACTGGATCAAAGTCCTGAATATCAGAGTTATTTAATGAGTGATCCTCCACACCAGATCGATGTCCTAAATATTGGGTCGAAGTTCTAAGCTAATCTCTAATATACATGATGCACGATCAAACAAATGCAAATATTCTCCATCTGAACCTCCCACGCGAATTGTCAACATTGTCGAATAAGACTAATGTTGGTTCTTTCAAACCTAAAACACATAATTCAATAATTATACAAAATCAGGATCCACAGTTAACATAATCATGGAGGTTTTGAACAAACCCCACATAATTTAATAATAATCCATACAAGAGGAAATAGGTTAGGGGAATCCTCACTATCCCTAAGCTTAAACACCCATTATGAAAAAATCTCCCCCTTTACCATGATTAAGCTTAAACCTTTAAACTCTTGGTGATGAAAATTTCTATTCTTGAGAATCTCTCTTCTAGGATTGCCTCAACTCATCTCATTTTTTTCTACTAACAAGTTCTCTAAACTTCCGACACCCATATATAAAAAAATAAGTTTTATTTTTATTTTATTTATTCTTACTACTTTCCTTTATTTTATTATTTCTTAATATTTAACTCATAATTTCTAAATAACCACAACTCTTCCTATTCTCTATTATTATTATATTAATAAACCCTTATTTCTATTTTATTAAGATTATAAATAATAATACAAAAATCTCAAAGAAAACAAAAAAATTCTAATAAAATTCTACTAAAATTCTAGTAGAATTTTCGGGGTGTTATAGTTAAGGTTTCAGTTGATCTCCCTAGGAATATTAGGAATCTCTATGATATGTTCATCTTGTTAGGGGAAGAGTCTAAGTCTAGGAGAGTGTTTTCTATGATTTGACATGATGCCGCTTGGTCTATTTGGTTAGCGTGCAATGAGAAACACTTTGCTAAAAAAATAACAAACGTGAAAGAGTTGGAAGAGAAGAGTATTTATTTGGCATGGAGTTGGTTTTTTGATTGGTCATTTGTGAACACCTACTTTTTCTTTCAGAATCCTATCTAGTGTCATGATCAGTAGTGATTCTTTAGAGGTGTTATTCTTGGTGTAGTTGTGGTGCTTATGGCCTACAGATGGTGGGTCAGACGGTTTGAGCTCTAGTTAGTGGTCAGCAGAGTGGAGTTTTTGTCTCCAAATTTAGGGACCGGTTCTTGATTGTTTTGGTTGGATGATTTTTTGCTTTGCTCTTTCTTCGATGTTTTCGCTTTCTCTACTTGTTTGCTCTAGTTTATTTGTAAAAAATGATATATATATATATATATATATATATATATATATATATATATATATATATATATATATATATATATATATATATATATATATATATATATATATATATATATATATATATATATATATATATTATTTATCATTAAAAAAATGATATAAATAATAATAATTAAATAAAAATGCTAATAATATATATACTATATAGTAAACCAAAGAATGTATAATAGTAATAATAATTAAATTTATCAGTTTCTATATTAAAATAATAATTAATTAAATAAAAATACTAATATATTAAAAAATAACACCCCACAGTTTCTAAATTGCTATAAATTAGAAACCTAGTATTGCTAAAAATTAACCCATAAATTTGAGGTAAAATTAGATTTAATATCAAATGAAATAAATTTTTGAATGGAATATTTATATTATATAATATTTTTGGTAGCTGAGCATATAATATATTGAACTCAACAATTTGATGGGTGTGTATAAATTTGAACAGATTAAAAATTAGAGATTAATATTTTATATATGTATTCATATGTTTAAACAGTAATTAGAAATTTATAAGGAGGCCCACTGAAGTAATACAGGGTTTTTTAAAGTGAAAAAAACAAACCCTAATTCTAGAGATTTATAAGGAGGCCGAGTGAAGTGAAAAAAACAAACCCTAATTCTAGAGATATAAATCCTACTAGTTGTTTCAATTTAGTTTTGGAGGCAGAACACAAAGCTTGAAGAATTTGTGATTCAGGTTAGGTTTGCAGCAACGGCAGAATGGTGAAAAAAGTCAAGAGTGAATCAACTGAGTTGCCTGATTGTATTATATCACATATCTTTTCCAAGCTAAGTTTGAAGAATTTGGTGAAAACTAGTGCATTGTCCAAACAATGGTATCACGAATGGGGATTAAGAAAGGACCTCAATTTTGATCTCCATAACATGTTTGACTGTAATCCAGAGTTACCAAAAACCCCACTCTTTCCACCCTTTCAACAGCTTCAATCTCAATTTGCCACAAGATTGGATTATTTCATCCAGAAATATCATGGTGACATCATCAGTTCAATCAGAATCAATTTTCCATTAGGTCGGGATAATACTCATGTCATTGATAGATTGATTCACAAAGGAGTTCTTAAGGGTGTCAATCGTATTGAGCTGCTCTTCGCATATCCACGGCCATTGCCTGATTTTGAAAAAGCAATGAAAGCAATGCCCTTTCCATATAATGAATCTGATTTTGAAAAAGCAATGATTCCATATAATGAATCTGATTTTGAAATAGAGCCATACAATTTTTTCTTGTGATTTTGAAAAAGCAATGATTCCATATAATGAATCTGATTTTGAAATAGAGCCATACAATTTTTTCTTGTCTGACTCTCATAATTCTCTCACATATCTACACCTACAGAACTGCCGCATAATGGAATTTTCTGGATTGAAGAATTTGACAACTCTTGTGTTGCATCTACTTCCTGTCGAGCAGAATATGCTTCAGGATATGTGTCTTAAATGCATCCATCTTCACAACTTGACTCTTAATGAATGTACCTTCAGATCTGACTTAAAAATAACTAGTACAACATTGCTTCATTTGAACATTAACTGCGGGGATATCATTGGCGAGAAGATTAATATTGATATCATTGCATCAAATCTCTCCTCCGTTCAATATTCCTCAGACTGTCTCGCTGAATTTCTATTACACACGCTGAATATCAAGTCTCATAAGTTATCCAACTTTAGCTACACATGTGCTCAAATTTCTAATCTTGTTCACTTTTCTGGACTCAAGAATGTCACAACAATTGTCTTGGATGGACTCATGGAGGGTGATGTCATAAATTTTGGACTCAGGGAGGGTGATGTCATAACTCATCTGTTTTCTAAATGTCTCCAACTCCAACATGTCACCATTAGCCAGTGTTGGCTCACGTGTGAATGCAAAATCATCAGTGCAAAGTTGCGTCATTTGAGCATACTTCATTGTTTCAATACCAATGTCTTGGATATTGCTTCCAATGGCTCATTGTTTGAATACAGAGGTCATCCGGAGACGAGGAGCATACTCTCTATTCATGCTTTGAATCTCTCATCCTTTGAATTTAGAGGTCGTTCGGAGATGAGGAGCATAATCTCCATTGAGGCCCCAAAGTTATTGAAGGATTTTTGGGATGCAGGTTTTAACAAGATATGCATATAAGTTATGGCTTTAACTTTTTTTTAAATTAGTTTTAAATTAGTTTTATAAGCTGCTTTTAAGATTCATTTTATATGCTGTTCAAGGTAACTTAAAAGTCAATATGAAAACAGTTTTATTTTATTTTATCTTTTGTTAAAGAGAAACAACTTATATATAAAAATTTATATGATAAGTGTTTGTGTTGAAAATGATTCACTAAGTTGTTTATTTAAATAAGACAAAAATAAATTTATTTTTCGTAAAAAGTCATCCATAATTAGGGTAGTATATGGTATAGTTCTTTCAAAGAATTGAATTATACCGAACTTAACCATAATAAAAAATTATTGATTGTGATTTTATGAGTCTATCGGATTATCTAACTGTAAGTATATAGTCTATTTAAAAGATATCAAATTCACGGGAACTAATAATCAATCTAATGTTATCTATTGATACTGTGTAAAGTTAAGGCTAATGAATATTTGAGTTAGGGGAAACTAAAACTAAAATTAAAACTATAATAAGATTTTAAAAATATATCAGACAAGAGAGACCAGAATGTGATTCCGTACATCTTGAGGACTTTGTAATTCATTGGCGTTAGTTAACGGTTAATTTGCCTTCACTAGATAATACCAGTTTAAAAACTTCATCTCACACTATCGCGCTATTGATTAAAACTACATTTTCTGACCATGAGATTTTTCTCTCACTCGTCCATTTCAATCAAAAAGAATTTTTTGAAAACTAAATAAGTCCTAATTGATACCTAAAGTGTTCTCGTTGTATTTAGGATCAATGCCCAATTGTCACTATTCGGTTCAATCATCCCACTCTCGCGTTATCGGCTCGGACTTTTATTTTTTTTCACTCTCGTGCAAAACATTTTGAATTAATATTGAAAACTAAAGTCAGAAGAGAAATTTATGAAAAGTTAATGCCAATTTAATTACCGAGTCCTGTCAGAACAACGGTCATCATATACCAGACTTAAAGAGATTTAACCAGACATTTTTCGAGACATTTTTCGAGAGTTAAACATAAAATTTATAGCAATTAAAATTAAGGACAGAAAAACTAAAATACGATAAACAAAAATTAATAGCAATGATATAATAACCTGTGAAAATTAAAATTAAAATTAAAATACTTCTAATATAATGAACAGAAACAATATAATTTTAAATATGTCGGCAGAATTGCAATTCAAAAGTACAATATAAAACATAAAATTAATTGTGTGATAACCTCTCAATATAAGAAAGATATATAACTTTGCAAGATTACATCAGCTTCATCCGAATTTCTCACTCATACATGCATGCACTTGATGTTGATGTTTCAGTGTTTCTCAATAATTATTTTTATGCTATGCTACTTGATGTTTATGTTTATGCGATTCTCAATAATTGCTTTTATGCTATGCTACTTGATGTTTATGGGTTTCTTCATAATTACTTTTAAACATATATCCAAGTCAATCAAGGATTTGGTTCAATCTCAAAATGTAATACAATTGGAAAATTTTTGTTGAAACATGTCATCATAATATCAACCATACAAAATGGCTAATGTTGAGTTTTTTCTTGCTCATTTTTTAAAATATGTTATAATTTACTATTTTTATGAATAATATTTTTCTAAACAGTTAGTATGTAAATCAATCTTGACTTCAACATGAAGTTTTAGTTTTTTTTTTTAAAATTTTACACTGTCTTTGTTTATAAATATAAAAAAAATTTACAAATTATTATAGAATAAATAGATGGTTTTGAATATTAGATAGTCTAATATGGTTTAATAAATAACGACTTTAACTGCTTTTAAAATAATTAATAAATAGATAATTTTGAATATTTAGATAGTTAAATATGTTTTAACAAATAGATATTTTGCTTTTAAAATATTTAAATTCTAACTGAGTAAAATTAAAATCCCAAACACATCGAAAAATAAAAAAGCAAACCATATTAAACATTATCGAACGATCATACCGCTCAAATCACATTTTAAATTAATTTTTTATAGCCTAAAATCATAGACTTATATGAACATTCGCGTGTGTATATATATATATATATATATATATATATATATATATATATATATATATATATATATATATATATATATATATATATATATATATATATATATATATATATATATATATATATATATATATATATATATATATATATATATATATATATATATATATATATATATATATATATATATATATATATATATATATATATATATATATATAAATGAATTTTCATTATAAATTATTTTTTAAAACATTTATCACCCACATGAAAAATTAAATATTATTATCGTTTAAAAAAAGTTGGTTTTTTTTTAAATAATTATTTTTTTATAATTTAAAATAAACTTCAATGTTAAAAAAATCAATAATGCTATTTAACCAAAGTTCTAATATAACCAAGTAATAATATATAATAGTTTTTTTTTAGTTAACTACAATTTGGTTCGTTAAATTTTGGTTTGGTAAACTGCGATTTGATTATCGAACTCTTTGATAAATTGTAGTTTTGTTCATTAACTAGAGAGAATAATTTGTTGTTCATTAACTAGAGAGATTATTCTTTCAATTCTATAGTTAGATTCATTTCTATTAATTTTTTGAACAACCAAGGACCTGGCTGGATACACAATATGTCTCCTAGAGAGTAGTATAATGTCTTCGAAAATATCGTAAGTCTTAGGCACTTTCTGCAAGAGCGAGATTGTAACAGCCCAATTTTCAATGATTAATTATTTGTGTTAAATAATTAATTTATTTGGATTATTCTAATTATTTGAATAATTAGATGATTGTTTAATGAATTGATAGGGGTTTAAGAGGGTAAATATATTAGAAAGAAATAAAGAGAAAGATATATATATATATATATATATATATATATATATATATATATATATATATATATATATATATATATATATATATATATATATATATATATATATATATATATATATATATATATATATATATATATATATATATATATATATATATATATATATATATATATATATATGAGGAAGTGGAAAGAAAAGGAAAAAAAAAAGGAAGAAAGAGGAAGAGCAGAAAGAAGAGGAAAAACCTAGAATCCACTAGAGCAACTTCCGAGCTTTCGATCGATCAGGTAAGGGTGTGAAACCTTACTATCTTAATCAATGTGTATGATCATGTATATGTGTGTTTGGATTTGTTGGGGTTTTCTACTCATTTTCTATTTAGGGCAGAAGTTGAATTAATGGGTAGAAATGATGTTTAATCGGTTAGAATCGAGAATGAACGGAGTAGTTTAGTCGGGTAATGTTGGGTTAAGTCTAATGGGGTTGATTAGTATTGAATCATTTGGTTTTGTGAGGTTTAGGCTTTTGGACAGCCATGGAAGTTCTGAGTTCGCAGGTTCTCCAGGCGAAGCCCAGCGAACACAAACATAACCAAAACACTCAGTCTTCGCTGGCAAGTTCGCCAGGCGAAGGGAGGTGGCGAAGGTTCGCCAGGCGAGTGTTCCAGTGAGTGCTAGCGAATAATTCCAGTAACTCCCAGTGCTCTTCGCCAGCGAGTTTGCCAGGCGAAGGTGGTAGCGAGCATTCGCCAGGCGAAGGGTGGCGAATGTGACAGTATTTGTCTTATTTTGACTGGTTCCATCCAATGCTGATGTATTTGATATAAACATGTAACGAATAGCTTGTGTGCTGTTATATGATGTACTGTGGGTAGCCGTATGGCGTGAATCCTAGATTATGAATTGATTGTGAATATGTGGCCTTTTGGCATATGTGATGCGTCGTTTAAATTGATTAAAAATGCATGATGGATGAGATTGAGTTTGTTGCCGTTTGGCACGATAATTGTGAGATATGAATGTGAATCTAGTATGAAACAATTATGAGGTGAATGATGAATATAGGATAAATATATTGTGAGTGCATATTGAATGTATATGCTGATGCGTGACGGATGAGGAATGCTATATATATTGCGAATGTATGATTATTGTATGTGATAAATGTGAAGAATGCATGAAAAATATATCTGTGAATATGTGTGCAGTGATATGTGATGAATGCATGAGTATGTTTGAAAACATGTATGCATTTTGTATCGATTGATCCTGCGTAGGATCTGCAGAGACATCGTGTGCCCATGTGGGGTGTGAGCGATGGTCTATAATTGATTGAGCCATTTTGTATGTGAAGCATCATGGTCTGCATTCTGGTTATATTGGATTCCATGGAGAATCTGCAGAACCTCGCTTGATGCGATGGTTATATTTGATTCCGTGGAGAATCTGCAGAACCTCGCTTGATGCGATGGTTATATTTGATTCCGTGGAGAATCTGAAGAACCTCGCTTGATGCGATGGTTATATTTGATCCCGTGTAGGATCTACAGAACCTCGTGTGCCCTTGTGAGGTGTGAGCGATGGTTATATTTGATTCCTTGGAGAATCTGCTGAATGAGTCGGTACCGCATTTGCATCTGCATAGAGTCGTAAGTCGGTCTCTATAAGTTGCAAATCATCTTTATATGATGCATTGGTGAAATAAACATGTATATAGATGTTTATGTGAATTGGTGAGGAAATAAACATAATTGTAAATGTTTATGTGAAAATGATGTGAATTATAGAAGCATGATTGAATATGCTTGCTTGTGTGTATATTTATGCATCGTGATGTATATGATGAATTATGAATAATGTCTGAGAATATAATAGTGCATGCATATATATATATATATATATATATATATATATATATATATATATATATATATATATATATATATATATATATATATATATATATATATATATATATATATATATATATATATATATATATAGTGCCTGATGAATATAAGGATGATGTTGATGTATATGTGGAAGAGTTGTACTCACTAGGGTAGAATGGCAATGTGTCGTTCCTAGTGAAGTAGTTACCTGGGTAGAATAACTGAGATGTTGTTCCTGGTAGGGTATAAGTGACGTACCCATAATCCGGGAAGGGGATTGATGATATTGGATGAGTCTTATATGAATCACATGGCATGGTTGCAATTCTTATATGAAAGTATGCATGTGTGTAGGAATCGTTGAAATGCGGGTTGCGAATGAATAAATGTGAAAGATATTGACTAATGAATTGATGATTAAGTATGATTGTATATGTTTATATGATTTGTGGTAAATGAAACATAATTGTTGCGGTGGAAATAGGATCACAAACTATTAATTAGTTCGAATCACAATTCAATTCACAACCGCTCTTTGATTTATCCGAAGGAAAAGGTCAAAAGAGGGAAAACCTATTTTGCATCGTAAACACAATGCGGGGAATGATCTAGGGTTCGGGGGTTGGTTAAATTTAGGGAAGGTATTAGCACCCTAAACTTCTGTAGTACTCTACAGGAACCTTTTGTTCAAATGTTTACTATTTTTGCTTTATTTATTTGCTTAAGGTATATGTACAAAGGGATTAAAAACGAGAAAATAAACCTAAGGGGTTAATTCTAAGTTTACTCGGCAAGACATCGCATCTTGTGCCTACGTATCCTTACGGGAGTGGAATCAGAGTAATCGTAGTTCCCCTCAAAAGGGAGGTTAAAAACGTCTTGACTGTGGCCAAGGTTTCAATGGGGAATAAATGTATCTTAGGGACACGCTTACGCGGAGTGTAGAAACTCCAATATCTACGTCGTAAATTGTTAAATGAATTAGGGTTAGGTTAGGGATTCCGCGGCGGGAAACCCTAAAATGAGTGTGGCGACTCTTTGACCTAGTGCTAGGGGTAAAATGGTAATTTTGCCTGCGGCGAGACATGTATGAAAATTAGGGTTTGTAAGGTGAAAGGGTTTGAAGTTGAGGACTATTGGCGTGGCGACCAAACGGCTAGACCTAATTCCTTCGGATGTGTGTAGGTGACAACAATAACAGTAAAGGCGTGAGATAATTGAATCATGCAAACCATGCAAGCAGGAATGTTAAAGGCAGAAATTAAAGCGCGATTGTTAGGATTCGCGAGGTTACATTAGAGGCAGTTACAATATGATATTAAGATTTAAATTGAACGATGATAAAATAAATAACAGTAAACGCAATAAACTGCAAAACGAACAAACAACGTTAGTGGGCAGTATTAAATGAATTATCAGATGATGAAGAAGTGAAATTATGTATCTTTTGTGGTTTTATTTTGTGATATAAACTTTAATTTGAATTAAAATGGAATTATTAATATTAGTTTAACTAAAACCCTAAAAACTATTTTAACCTAATTATTGTTTTTAAAAAAAATGGATTTTAATATATTTATTTAAAAAAAGGTTTTTATTTATTATTAAAAAAGGGTTTTTTATTAAAAAAGATTTAAATGTTACCAACAATTATATTTTTTAAAAAAAGGTTTATTGTTTAAAAAAAGAAACAGAAAAATAAAATAAAAAAACTTAAAACACAATGGGTTGGGTCGGTCATCACTCCCGGACCCAACCCAGTCCTGGAGCACAAAGGAAAAAATGGGGGAGGATTCAGATTAGGGTAACCCTAATCTTTCTTTGGCCTCCACGGCGCCACATGCTCTCTCTTTCTCTCGCGATCTCATCTTTCTCTCGCGATATCTCTTTCTCGTCTTCGCCCTATTCCTCGTATCTTTTGTTCTATATTTTCCTGAAAAAACACACAATAAAGACGTAAGTGATAAGGAGATTGCTCACCCTTCACTAGGGTTTGAAGCGGTTTTCGGAAACGTCTCCGTTGATGGTTGGATGATGTTCGTTTCGCATGGGCCGATGATGAGTTCCCTGAGGCTTCACGGTTCCGACTTGGAATGGTTTGCGGCCGATTTCGCTCTCGTTCGCGTTCTGATGCTTACCTTTGACGAAACCCTTCTCCTCTCTCTCGGCTGTTAGGGTTTTTACGAGGTGATGTGGTTCCCTTTTATATCTTTTCTTTGACTCTCTTTTGGGCCTTTGGACTTGAGTCTGATTCTCGTTATTATTGTGATAACCTGAGATTTGGATTTGATTGAGATTTCACTTGATATTGATTGGATTTTTCTGATACAATTTGGTTTTGTTGGGTTTTCAGAACACGTTCCTTTTTCGGACTCACTTGTAATGGATTTTGTTTGATTTGCTTGATTATTTTTCTGATAAGCTGATTGAATCTTTTCTTTCCTTTTCAGACTCAGTTTTGAAATATCTTCCCTGTATTTGATTGAATACGGATTGATGCATTATAACTGATTGGATTTCGAATTGGTTCTGAAGATGTCTTCCGTTTTAGTCTTCACGGCTTTTGGATTTTCCATTTCGAATTAACTTTTCCTCTTCTTTTTTCAGTGAACTGATGCTGATGCTTCGATTGAGTCGAGGTGGCCGAGTGAAGGTTATTTGGCGATGATGACATTATGGTCTGAGCCAATTGGTTCGGATACCCCTTTTGATGCCTTTGGACTCTCTTGTAGATGTGGCTTTGACCAGTTCCTTTGTCGATTCTCATATTTTATCTGATATGGTTTGTTTGGATTGCTGATGCGCTGTTTTTCCTGGTGTAGCTCATGCGTGCATCGTGTTGTCGATTTTCCATATTGAGCTTACCTCGAACTGATTACATAATGATCTTCTTCTTCGGTGTGACTTTGTTCGTAGGTAATTTGAAACTCAACAAGTTGCCTCTGATGTTGCTTGATTGTTTTTTTTCCAGACTTTGGCTCTTGGGATCTTGTTCGAGGCGAATTTTGACTGACCAAGCTTGGGATTCTTGTTGGATTGTTCTGGCACGAAGCTTGTTTCACACTGAACCTACCCTTTTGATTTACTGCATTGTGGCTGTTGTTTCAGATGTGATATGGCTGGTGGATGTTGAATATCAGCTTGTCTTGGTTATCAGTTTATCTGTCCTTCTGGTTTTCTGTCATGAGTTCTGTTAACTTCTTTCTCTTCATCTTTCAGAATGGATGTTGTCGGGTCGACGATTTTTTGCCGAGGGAGGTCAAAGGTTATGATGACGCTTCGTCTGAACCTATGTTGGATACCATTGCCATTTGGTTTTGGTCGCATGGCCTTAGCGATGATGACCCACGGGTCTGAGCTGTCGTTTTGAATTGAGCTGATAGTTTGTGCGGAATTATCGATGCTTGCAGTTCGACATTCGGTAGGGAATTGGTAACGGCTTTGGCCGTGGCTTTCCCAGCCGCTCGAATTCTCATGCCCAATGATGGTTGAACTGAGGGCTGAATCCCTGTTCCATCCATTTTGATTTTGATTCATGGTCGGAACTCATTATAATAGTTGACTGGTTTCTCTTGGTCTCTCTGATTGGGCTGTGATGCATAGCTGAGCCCTTAGGCTTTTGTATTTGTGGCAACACATGTGCTGGTTTATTTCTGAACGGACTTACTGATGCTCATGGGGACTGGCATGTTGGCTTTTCGAAACTGATGCCTCCTTTCTGAATTAAAACTGATTGTTTTTCGAAACTTGTTTACTTTGCTTAGATTTGAACATTTGGACCTGTTATGCATTATCTGATGTTCTTTTGTGTCTTTGCAGAGGTCAGAACCAGTTTTATGCTGGTGTTCATCCGGATTTGTTTTGAGACCATTTCCGCCATAATGAGGCTTGCTTTTGTCTTGGTGTTAATGACCATTGGCTGTTTCTGATTGCCTTCTGAACTGCATTTTGAATTGAATTATCTGCTCATGTTTTGTGCAGCTTATGGATCTTGTTTGTGAGTTGATACCATCTGATTCATGTATTTCAGGTGACAGAAAACGGTTCATACCCGTCGGCATCCGGGTTTGAACCTGAGTTGGCTAGTGTTCACCCTGGTATCGGTTTGCTTTGGTAATCCATTTTCGTTTCATCCGGTTCCGGTTGTTCTACTGTGATGAGTCTTGCCACTTCAATTCTATTGGCAGCAACATGAACTCGTGTCTTGGCTTGAATTTACTTGATAGTACCCCGCAATATTTACTTGACGTGTATCCGTTTGAATCCACAGTTGTGCAAATCATTTCGGCCCGAAAACGCTTCTTTTACTTCTCTTTCTTGGCTGCCCCTTAGATAAGAATAGACATTACCTGATCTGACGCCAATGGCGCAGATCGGTAACGGGGGTAGGATGCGGCTTCGGTCGTGCCACTCCCGGCACTCAATGATGATGATGTTCTGAGAGTGTCGAAGATAACTTCTAACCCTTTCTTGCTTCTGTTTGTTTTGTCTTTGTTGTGCAGGTTGATCGGAGATTCGCGGAGAAAATCAAAGGAGCATCATGAAGAACACTTAGGATCCTTTAGGACTTTTTTAGAATAGATGCTCAGTGTAAATGAAACCTCTTGTAAACAAATATTCATGAATGAAATTCAAAAGTCATTTATCCCTTTCAATTGTACCTTAAATATTTATGAACTAAATTCCAAAAATATTTATATTTACTTATCAATTGTAAATTTGAAATGTTTATGAATAATAGTTCAAAAATCATTTAAATTCACCCTTGAGTTGTAACTTATAAATACTTATGAATAAAAGTTCAAAAATATTTAAAACTTACTCCTCCTTGGCCTTGACCAATTTTATAAACGAGATACCGCAACCTGATTACACCCGAGCAAATTCAAACTAAACTCCCGCCGATCATAACCTTAACAATATCCCCCTTCTTTTCAGTCCAAACCTTTATCAATGAAACGGCCCCGAGTCCACTCATTTTTCTGACAAGAGTTTCTCGGTACCAATCAAAACATGTCGACACCTTGATATAATCAATCCATGTGATAAATCAATGCCTAAGGAATAATGTCTCATTTGTCTCAAAAATTGCGGACTCCACGAGGAATGACCAAAATGCCCCTGGGGTAATTCCTGCAAAACAAACACCTCCATGACTCGATAGTGGTTAGCAGATGCACAGATGAGATGCTATGCGAAATGACTGACTAAATATAAGGGTAAAATTTGGGGTATTACAATAATGTATATGTCTATGTGGATTAATTGTAATTATGAATGTATGCATGATGAAACGCTTGATTTTATACATATATACATTGCGAGGTATGTTAGTGGATTGTGAGGCATTGTGGTGAGAAGTATGATATGTGTATTTGATGTGGTAGGAATCTATTATATGCATTGTTATTGTGTTAATATGCATTGTAGTGAAAACTGTGAACTATAGGTATTTGATACTCGTGCATTTATATATGACTATGTGCTTTGATTATTATGATAATGTTTCTCACCCTTCTGCTGGAATGGTGTCCTTTATGACATCGTGCAGGTATCTTGGAGTAGTACTGCTTGTAGTTGCGAGTTCGCTGTTGGTGCAGCTGTTTAGTATTTAATTATGTTGGGTCAGGTCATGCTCTGGTTATGTAACACTGGGATCGTTGGGTTTATGCCTTAGAGATATATTATGTATTCTAAGCTGTGTTTTAAATGTATTTGAAATATTATGATAATGGCCTCTGTGCCTAAGTGTTGACGATTATGCGATGAACTCGAATGTTCCGTGTAGAGTTTTATGTAAACCAAATTGAATCCGCTGCTACATGCAAGATGAAAATTTAATAGCATGGCTAGTTATTTAAATGTTATATGAGTATGACAGGTGATATGTTGAGATTTCGTAATTTGTGTGACGCCCTTTTGTGAAAGCATGTTACTTTACTCTGATTGTTTATGTATTATTCTGTGGGGTTAGAAGGGTGTTACATTAGTGGTATCAGAGCAGGTCGGTCCATCTGACCAAGTTGTCTAATGTTGATTGTTCCCTTGTACGCGACATGTGTGTGAAAACACTGTCGGTGCGTGTTTGTTGTCTAACCTTGTCTGCAGAAGTGGGAATGATCCAAGTGGGGGAGAACTTGTGCTTCTCCAGGTTGCTGCAAGTGTGAAGTTGTAGCTCAGTGTGGTTGAATGCCCTGATAGTTTGGTAAAGATGGTTTATACCCCATCATGATTTCGGCTGTCTATTGACAAATTGAGGAACTGATCACCCTTAATCTCTTATTGATAGTAGTTGGGATTGTGTTTGATGGGATAGATGTGTCTTGTAAGCTTAGATGGCGTGGTGCAGTGAATTGTTTTGAGTGAAGCCGAGTGCTTCGGAATTGTTTTGGTGAGTCAGTGCAAGACAGTGTTGAGATGTTTAAATATTAATGGGAATTTTAGAGTGTTAATGAAAGTGGAGAAGTTGGCGGTCTACCGTTTAATTGTGGTAGTCTAAGAGTTATCCTGACAAGATAAGTGATAAACATACAAGACGTAAAGTGGAGTTGTGATCGACTTAGTTGCGGAAACTAGGTTGGTATTGGAAGCTCCATATTATATGTTTGTTTGGGTGTCCAAGGAATTAAGATTGTTTGAGTTGTGTTGAGGCTTGTGTCTGGTGTGTATGCTACGGAAACAAAGTGTGAGGTCGAGTATAAGAATGGATGATGACCTCTAGTGATTATTAAAGAAAGTAAGAGGTGGAATACAATATGGGTATGATTAGAACTTTAAACATTCCAAGAGTTGGAGATGTGTTGAATGACCTTCTGAGTATGAAATGTTGTTTTCGTATTTTGACATATGGTTCGAAGCGTTGGACGCTGTTTTAATGCTATGTGGTGGTGAAGTAGTAGCATGGAAATTAATTTATTTATTGATGGTATGCGTTTGATATATTAGAAGAATATAGAGGATAATGTTGAGCATCGGGAACTTGTGTTATCCGTGTTGGAGGAGAAAGCAGTGTTATGTCACTGTGAAGAAAGTTTAGAGAGTTTTGGGAGAGCTGCCAACGACTCGTATGTTGATTTTGCTGAATCCGACAGATTGGTTCATTGTGTTATATGATACTTTGTTGGAATGAATGGGAGTTATGTTAAGTGCAACATCAGCGAATTTGGTTGCTTGGAGGCAGTTTAAAGTATATAAAAGGAATTATCTGACACGTGACTTAGAGCTGGTTGTTGTTGTGTTTATGCCGGAGTTGGAGGCTTCAATTGGTTGGTGTGAAATTTGAAATAGTTAGTGGTCTCAAGAACTTAAGTATTTGATTGATTTGAAAGATTGAATATGAGGCAGAGGAAAACAATTGGTACTCCGAGGGGTTATAGTTTTGGATTGAATTACCATTCGGGTAGAGCAACGCGGTAGCTGATGCATCAATTTGAAGACTTGGTATATACTGATGATGATGGTCGAATTTGATGAATTAAGTCGAAGGACTGATTTTCTGGATTAATGGGAATGATATCATGAGATGTCGTGATAGAGTTGTGTTCTAGATATTATAAAGTGGAATAAGAGTATTATGGTAGATGGAGTGTCCATCCTAGTGCTATAAAGATGTAACCGGATTAGAGGAAATTATTTGGATGGACATAGATGAAGAGAGAAGTGATTTAGTCGTATGTGCTGGTTAGACTTGTCGAAAGTCGAAGGATGAACGTCTGAGACTGTTAGGCCTGATGTAACCGTTGTATATTCCAGAGTTGAGATCGAATGGTATTTCCATGGATTTTGCATTGGGTTTTCTGGAGGATTTTGAGGAATATGGTTTTAGTTGAGTGATTCTGAATGGAATGACTAGATTGGCTCTTTTCCTATCAATGAAGATTAATCATTCTATGTTGGAACTGGTCGCGATGGATATCGCTGAAGTGATAAAGATTGTATGAGGTATCGTCGAATATTGTGTCAGATAGGATTCTGAAGCCTTGTATGGTAGGAGGTGTAGGACTCCTTTGTATTAATATGATTCAGGAGAGATTGTTGTACTCGGACCTGAGGTTTGTGTCAGAGACGACTGGAAAAATCGAGAGGATCCAAGAAAAGATGTGTTTTGAGAGTCACAGTGGTGACAGGTGTTGATCGAGCTTTGAAGTCTCGGCAGCATACACCGTGTTTTGTTGCTTAGTATCAGAGTGGCGCAGCGGAAGCGTGGGAGAAGTATCATGAGAGATTGTCTTACCGCTGTCACTTGGGAAGTTACATAAGGTGGCATGTGCTTAAGTTAAGGAAGTGCAAGTGCATTCATTCAGATAGATGGTATACGAGTGAGAAAGGAATTGACTGTTGTGTCATTGCTAGTACAGATTGATGAACGAGAAGTAACTTTGAGGTAATGAAGATTTCTTCGGTAAAGACAGTTGGGGGAACTGTCGCTACTGCGAAAATCGGCGCCGGCAAAACAGAAGAGTCGCCACCGTGCGTTATTTATCCCAAAGGAGGGAAAGGAAATGCTCAGAGAAAACCTCACGAAAACGGGAAAGGAATGGTCATCGCAACCAAGTCCTGGATTCGGGAGTCGGTTACGCAAGGGGAAGGTATTAGCACCCCTCACGTCCATCGTACTCGATGGGATCCATGCTTGTTGTTTTCTGAAAAGGGTGTGTTTAAACTATCTAACTAAAGGTCGGTCTGAAAAAGAAAAGAAAAAGAAAAAGTGACTCGGCAGAACACAACAGTCCTATGCCTACGTATTTCCGTCTGAAACGAGAAATCAGAGTCAACGTAGTTCGCCTAACTACGAGTAGAAAAGGGGGGAAGGTTGCTCGCCGAGATATCGCATCTTGTGCCTACGTACTTTCATACGGCATGAAAGATCAGAGCAAACGTAGTTCGGGCTACGGAGAACACAGGTTTGTTCAGTCGCTTTTATGAAATTCTCCTTAAGAAAGGGTTTTTCTGAATTAGCAGTCCAAGAGGATAAAAGAAGGTTTGAGATTTGTTTTCAAGTCTTTTACGGAAGAAATGAATTAAGTTATGTTCACAACCTTTATTAAGTGTTTTACTGTTGTTAGAAGATGAGAAGAGAAACAGACTCTCTAAGGGGAAACTGACCCTACTGTTATCATACAATGTTCATCCTACAAGTGAGGTTAGAAAGGGAAATTCTATCCTAATGTTGTCATGCATGGTTTAGAAACCTAATGTCTGTCATAACTCCTCCACAGCAGAGAAGTTAGAGCTCCTAGGGGATCACAGCAAAAGAGCTAAACAGCAAACAGGAATTACTGTAAAGAAAAGATTACTGTAAATGAAAATGCATGAATGCAACATCCAAGCAGAAGGAGGACACCTCAACTTCTTAACAATCAAGGCACAAGGGCCACACACCACAAAGGCAAGGGAGCTCAGCTCAACCAAATACCAGCAAGCAAAACCACTCAATAATAAACAAGCAGAAGGAGACATCACTCAACTTCTCATGCAAACAAGCAAGGGAGCAAGCTCACCTTAGGATGCTCCTAGACTGAGAATCATCTATATGAAGACCCAATCCTAATGCAGCACACCACACAAGTCATACAAGACAACAAAACAAGCAGGCTAAACAGTAAAGCACACTCCAGCTCAACAGCAAGGGCTAAACTTCAAGCAAAACTCAAAGGGGAAAACTCCATCTCAGTCTTCAAGCTTCAAGGCAAACTCCAAAGGAAGAAACACACATGAGTTCTCTAGGGTTCACCTTATCATGAAAGGCACGGAGTTCCTCCTCAGGAGAGACCTGGTCCTTATGAAAGGGATCCTAAAGAGAACAAAGAGGGAAGATGCACAAAGAAACTCAAGCCTTTCAAAGTTTCAAACTCCTATGAAATGCCTGAGGTCCCTCCTCAGGAGGGGTCAAACTCTCATAAGTGAGATCCTTTGATATTAGACTAGGAAGGGAGGAACATGAAGATGAAATGAGTAACAAGATGCAAACCTCAGGAAGGCATCAAGATTCTCAACCATTCTCAAGAATTGAAGTGGTCTTCTATGGTTCAACCACTTGGAAAGCTTATGGTTCCTCCTCGGGAGGAGACAAGCTCTCATTAGTGGGCTCCAATGTCATTAGACAAATGATGGAGAAAGGAAAAGGAATGGAAAAGAATCATAGTGCCAACCTCAGGAAAGTACTATGATATTCAACCAATCTTAGGAGATATGCCCTACATGGCTCAACTACTTGTGAAAGGCTTAGGGTTCCTCCTCAGGAGGAAGCTAAGCTCACAAAGTAAGCTCCAATATCCTTGGGCAATTGGATGAGAGAAGAGGAATAAGTGGATAGGATCATAGTGCCAACCTCAGGAAAGTACTATGATACTCAACCAAACTTAGGAGGTATGCCCTATGTGGCTCAACCAACTATGAAAGGTTTAGGGTTCCTCCTCAGGAGAAAACTAAACTCACAAGATAGGCTCCAACATCATTGGGCAATTGGATGAGAGAAGAGGAAAAGGAATGGGAGAGAATCATAGTGCCAACCTCAGGAAAGTACTATGATACTCAACCAACCCTAGGAAGTTCAACCTCAAAGAGGGGGATCAAATCAAGAGCTACAACAAGCCTCCACATCCAAGAAGAAAGATCCCAAGCTCCTCAAGCAAAGCAAGCTACTCTTGAAGTCCATCCAAAGCAAAAATTCAATGCAAGGAAGCCACCAAAGCTCACTCCACTTCAACACTCAAGCAAAAATGAGAAAACACAACCTAAAAACTACCAAAATTTCTAGGGGAACATGCATGGATTATTATTCTAAGGTTCAAAGATCAAAGCCTAAATCAACTTCTAAGTTATCTAAACAAATCCTAAGTTGAAGGTTATCAAGGTTATCCACAAGTTTGGGAAGGCTCTAATCATCAACCCTAAGTCAGAACCTAATCACATCTAAAAAATCCACTAAAAATCCTAAGGGAGCATACATGTGTTAGCTACAACATACTAAAAGATCTAAGCAGAAATCAATACCAAATAAGAGAACAAAATTAAACAAAACAGATAGTCAAAAATGCAAATAAAAGAAATCACATAAAAATAAGAAAAATCAAATAAAATTGAAAAAGGCATGAAAATGAGATTTATTAATTTCAGAAAATCAAAATTAAATCCAAGACCATGGAGATATTTTTAAAATATTTTTTGGAGATTTAATATGGATTTTAGAAATCAAATGGAATAAAAATAAAATCTAAAATGAATAAAGAAATTAAAAGGCTGGAATAAAAGGGAGCCACAGGATCAGGAGACTGGTAAGCTGATCCAAGCACCATGAGCATGTCCACGTGAGGTCTAAGTGGCATCCCAGTCACACGCTGACTGGGATTAATGAAACGCAGCGTTTTCATTATGGAGCCAAATCCCAGGTTTAAATCTCAACTATCAGATGCGCGTACCAAGTCTAACTTCAGACTTCATCCAACGTCCCTTGTTTCATCTTCTCCAAAACTCAGGTGACCTGAGACTGTTCTCAGGCGGTGGTTCACGGTGGAAACCACCGTCTTCTCCGGTGAAGGTCCACTTGCAGGTGACCAGAAATCATAAAGATTACACCTATCTCACTCAAAATTCCATGCTGATCATGAATCTGGCCTCAGAATTTCACAATTCCTTCTAGATTTTCAAACCCGATAACATTCTTGAAACATGTCATGATTTTGATTCTCACCAAACCTCAAATTAATGGTACAGATCTCTTCCTCGTGTGACACTGATCATCCTAAACTATCTCAACTTCCTCAATTCCTTAAGATCAACCCTAACTAACTCTGAACAGAAAATGGTGCACTTCCTTGATCATCACCAAATGTTACCAAACCAATTCAGAAACGTTCTATGATCAACCTAAACCCTAACCACATGCAAGATTCTATCTAATTCAGCCTAGATCATGAGGAAATTTGAGAGTTACATACCTGTAAAAATTGGATCAACAGAGGTGTAAAACGATGGATTCAAGCTCTACAACTCCCTAGACACGATCAGTGAAGTGAGAGGAAGCTTTTTCAATCTTCAATTTGGCTTGATCAAGCTTGTATCTCCAAACCCGATGCTGACTTGAACCTCTTGAAACTTAACTTCAATCTTCACTCTCTCCACGAATTCTGCACCAACCTCAATCTGAGATCATTCTAATCCATATATAGAAGCTCTCCATGGGCTTTCTGATCCAACTTGAGGCCCAATTTAGCATATCCAAAATTCTGACATGGCACTTGAAAGTGTAATGCTACAGTCATGCATTTATGCTCATTCCTTGTTCCAGAAGCTTCCTTTCAACTGCAAATGGATTGTGGAGTGTGTTTGGATCACTAGCCCAACCTGAATTGCCCTGATTCTTGTTTTGGATCAATGACTTGTAATTGAAGTAACTACTTTTCCAAAGCAAGTCATGAAATTAGGGCTCAATTCAGAAATGTAATATTGCCAATGTGTTTGAAATTTAAATTCCACTCAAAATGAGTATTCATATGACGTGTTTGGGACCTCTAACTCAAAAATCCCAATTTCCCTCTTTTGAATCATTTGAAAAAACCTTCTTTTTAGGCCATTTTGGATCATTTTGTGAAGCAAGCCAATCCAATCCCTCATGACTCCTTATCTGACCTAAAAACATCATTTTAAACACATCTCATGTTGAATAAAGTTTCATTTGAGAAGTGGAAGATGGAGATTTTGACCTATGTTGAAAAAGGACCTATAATCCCACTTTCCCAAAATACCCCTGGCTTGTACAACCCATAACTTGAGCTCCACAAATCCAAATGAGGACTTCTATAACTTTTTGTAAATCTAACATCATGAGGAACAACTTTCATGTTTGCCAATAATCCATTTGAAAGTTCCTTCTAGCTCAAAAGTGGCTTGGAAGTCAGATGACTTTCATAGATAAATTTCAGATGCCTCTGAGGACCTATAACTTGTCTGGGCTATAACTTGAGTTCTATAAATCCCCTTGAGGACTTCTAGTACTCAAATTAAAGCTATGAACCTCCTCTACAACATTCATGTGGATGTCCAAGTAATTTGAAGCTTGCATCTTGACTTATATGGCTTGGAAGTTCGACACTAAACAGGGGATTTTACCCTAGGAACCCTGACTTAGCAACTCCAACCACTCTTGAACCTTCTTGATTTTCTTTTGGCACAACACCACAAATGCCTCAACACATAATTCCATGACTTCAATGACCTAGATCTAGGCCTTGATGCTCTTTGTTTTCTCTCTTTGCCCCAGGGTTATCCAGATGAAACCCTAATTGCACATACCTCAATCATGGCTTTTGAATTTGACACAATGACTTGTCTAAGCTCCTTCCTGACTCCCTAGAGACTCATTGAGATTCATTCACACATCATACCCTTGATCAAGACTTCATAAACCCCTGAGGCTCCTCAGGTACCCCCTCATACTTGGAGATAAACCCTATACAATCAATGGAACTTCTCAAGAACTCAAACCTTTGACTGATGACCCTGATGGCTTCTCTAACTTGAATGAGACCTCTGACTAGGCTCCTTTCCTTCATATCTCACCTTTGATCCCATGCACAATGGATGACGCTATGCTATGCAAATGCTAGGACTATGTTAGAATTATGCTATGCTATGCAAATGAAACATAAACCAAGTGGTGAAAAGGTTGAGCAAATTTTTAGGGTGCAACAGCTGCCCCTATTCAAACGGCTTGGACCCGATTGGGTGAAAAGCGAACGACTTTCAGACATTCGAGGTAGAAGACGATTGAATACCAAAGAACCTGAAAATTTGCCAATCGCAAAAATAAATTGCGCAAACAAAACTGTTGGGGGATAACATCAAGGGAGCTGAATCCGGTTGTCACAGCAACAACTGACCAATTATCTGGAAGAACAATTACTTCACCATCAACTGCCTATGTGACGCCACAGGCATTGAATCAAAAGACTGGATTACCACCATCAGTCCGTCTGTAATATATGCTGAAACTGTCCAAAGACCATATCTGCATCATCACTCTCAGCCTTCCATTTCAATAAGACGAGCATACGCTAAAAAGCGAGCATCGTTAAACTCACCGTCAACCTTTCCTTTCTGAAGAAATGAGCAAACGCTAAAAAGCGGGAAATCGTTGAACTTACCGTCAACCTTTCGTTTCCGAAGAAACGAGCAAACACTAAAAAGCGAGAATCGTTGAACTCACCGTCAACCTTTCATTTCCGAAGAAACGAGCAAACGCTAAATAAAAGCGAGAAATCGTTGAACTCAACGTCAACCTTTAATTTCCTGAAGAAACGAGCAAACGCTAAATAAAAGCGAGAAATCGTTGAACTCACCGTCAACCTTTCATTTCCTGAAGAACGAGCAAACGCTAAATAAAAGCGAGAAATCGTTGAACTCACCGTCAACCTTTCATTTACGAAGAAACGAGCATTCGCTAAATAAAAGTGAGAAATCGTTGAACTCACCGTCAACCTTTCCTTTCCGAAGAAACGAGCAAACGTTAAAAAGCGAGAAATCGTTGAACTCACCGTCAACCTTTCCTTTCCGAAGAAACGAGCAAACGCTAAAAAGCGAGAATCGTTGAACTCACCGTCAACCTTTCCTTTCCGAAGAAACGAGCAAACGCTAAAAAGCGAGAAATCGTTGAACCCACCATCAACCTTTCCTTTCTGAAGAAACGAGCATTCGCTAAATAAAAGCGAGAATCGTTGAACTCACCGTCAACCTTTCCTTTCCGAAGAAACGAGCAAACGCTAAAAAGCGAGAATCGTTGAACTCACTGTCAACCTTTCATTTCCGAAGAAACGAGCATTCGCTAAATAAAAGCGAGAAATCTATGCGCCCGAAGACTTGAACAAAATCTACAGGGAAATTTCTACGACGGCCGTAAAACACCTATTTTGACAACAGGTAACAACTTCAGGATTTTCACAACTGATGTGATAGTAGTCTGAAGAAAATTCCACTGGGGGAAGACAAGAAACTTAACCAGGCAACTCGATGGGGAAAAACTCTGTTGGGGGAAACCACATGCGATAACTCCAAAAATCTGTACTACGAAATCTTCCAATGCTGACGTAACAGCGACCTGAGAAGGACTTAGCTGGGGAGAAGAGAAGCTTAACCAAGAAACTCTGCTAGGGGAGCACATGATAGGACAAACGCTATCATTGCGCACCTTGCGCCACAGATCTGAATATCTGGACACCTTCCTGAACAATAATCTCGATTATCTGCAGGGAAAAACACCTGAAACCAAATAGGTAACCAACCTGGCTTATGTTTCAAAATGCATATGTTTGATAATGACGTAATGCTTCCATACAGCATGAAGATGATACATGCAAATGCAAAGGATGCTCCAGCAAAATAAATGCTGAAGACAAAGTCGAATCCACTGGGGATAACCAGGTATCATGGGCATATTCCAGCAAGACAAATGTCGGAAAGGTGGAACTAACTCCGCTGGGGATAACCATCCTGCTGGAAGAAGTAGCTCACAAGCTCGGGGTTACGAATTCTGCTGAGGATGATCATCCTGTCGGAGAAAAAGCAACCTGTTGGAGAAAAGAAAGGGAAGTCCTGCTCGGGGATGCTTCTTTCAAACCACTGACCACTTGATTGCATTCTGTGGGGACAAACCAACCTGCTGATACTCAGCTGGGAACCGATCGGTGTACTCTGATTGTACTATACGGGAACTCTCTGGGGAGTGACATCTTCATAACCAACCGCCGGGAACACACATTCTACCGGGTATATCAATCTTTCCTTGCTGGGGATGACGTTATTCTACCGAACAAATCAACTCTGAATTACTAAAACGTAATCTCTCTTGCTCTAATGTAATCCCAACTCTGTTGGGGATAAGATTTTCATCTTCCGGGGAAGGGAGCAAATTCCATCTGCTGGGAAGGAGTAAGTTTCTTGGAGAGCCTGCTCTAGCTGGGGGACACCATCCCTTGGGTACCTGTTGCAAAGGTGACAACCCTGCAAAAAAAAAACACAAGACATTCTTTGCAAAAGGAACTATCCTGGTTAGTATCCGTGAGAACTATTCAGTTGATTCAAAGTTTTAACAGTCATTGGCCTAGGCCTGCAAGCTTATGAACATGTAAAAACATCAGCGTTTTCCACAAACAAAACAGTAAAAGTTAAAACAAGAATCGAACATCAGATACTGAATATCACGCTTTATTGATAACGGCCTGAATAGGCAATGTTTGTACATCAGATGCAACTCCTGAAAAGAGGAAGTCACGCATAAACAAATGCAAGTATGTACAAAGATATAAAAAATATTTGTACATATATCAACAATGTGGTACAGACAAACACCATGAGCTGATCCTCCTATGACTCGCCTGACTCCGACGCTTTCCCAATGCTCCGTCTTCGGAAGAGACTGTCTTGGATAATCGACCCTCAGGTACTCCCAAACCACTAAGCAATGAAGTATCAAACTCGGACCGCAGTCATTTTCTTTTCAATCCCTAACTTTTGCCTGAATCGCCCTTTACGGGTTTTCAATTCACCGGGATACCCATTTTTGCCGAAGTCGCCCTTTTCAGGTTTTCGACTTCGCGGGTGTACATCTTTTCGAATTTATCCCTAACTTTTGCCCGAACCTTTTTCTCTTTTTCTTGGTTCGCCAGGATGCCCCATTTTTTCCTGGACTCTCTTTTTCCTGTCCAGCGGGTCTCTTTAAGCAAAGTATTTTTTAACTGCGTCTGAATTCACAGGGGATGAAAAGTCCTCACCATCCATGGTGGATAATAGTAAGGCTACTCCAGAGAAGAACTTTCGAACAACATATGGACCTTCATAATTGGGAGTCCACTTGCCCCTGTGATCTGATTGCGGTGGGAGAATCTTTTTCAGCACAAGATCGCTCGTCTGAAAGCTTTGAGGTCGTATTTTCTTGTCATAAGCTTTCTTCATCTGGCTCTGATACAACCGACTGTGTGCAATTGATGCCAGTCTCTTCTCGTCCATCAAGCTGAGCTGATTCAGTCTATTTTTCACCCATTCTGCCTCATCCATCTTAACATCTAGCAAAACCCTCAAAGATGGGATCTCAACCTCCAATGGTAGGACAACTTCCATACCATACACCAGTGAGAACGGGGTTTCCCCGGTTGATGTACGCACTGTCATGCGATAACCGTGCAAAGCGAAAGGCAACATCTCATGCCAATCCTTATACGTCACAACCATCTTCTGAACGATCTTCTTTATGTTCTTATTGGCCGCTTCAACAGCACCATTCATCTTGGGTCTATAAGGAGATGAGTTGTGATGCTCGATTTTAAAGTCTCGACATAGATCTTTCATCATTTTGTTATTCAGATTCGAACCATTATCAGTAATGATTCGTTCAGGAATACCGTATCTGCAGTTTATGTCTCTCTTGATAAATCTGGCTACCACCTGCTTGGTAACATTGGCATAAGATGCTGCTTATACCCACTTGGTGAAGTAATCAAACGCTACCAGGATGAAGCGATTCCCGTTGGATGCAGTAGGCTCTATTTTTCCGATTATATCAATTCCCCACATGGAGAAAGGCCATGAAGATGCCATAACATTCAGAGGGCTCGGCGGCACATGGATCTTATCCGCATAAATCTGGCACTTGTGACATCTATTTGCAAACTTGAAACAGTCCGTTTCCATCGTTAGCCAGTAATATCCTGCTCGCAGCAGCTTTCGGGTCATAGCATGTCCACCAGCATGCTTACTGAAAGTACCTTCATGAACCTCTTCCATGAGTAAACTGGCTTCTTTCTCATCTACACACTGCAGGAGTACTAAATCATGATTCCTTCTGTATAAGACGCCATTCGGGTTCAAGTAGAAATTGCCCGCTAATCTCCTGAGAGTCTTCTGATCACGACTGGATGCCCCAGCCGGATACTCTTTATTCTTCAGGAAATTATGGATATCGAAATACCATGGTTCACCATCAGACGCTTCCTCAACAGCGAATACGAAAGCAGGCCTATCAATGCGAGAAATGACAATTCTGGGAGCCTCATTCCAGTAATTGACTTTGTACATCGAGGATAATGTTGCAAGAGCATCTGCCATCTGATTTTCTGCCCGAGGGACGTGGTGGAACTCAACTTTTTCAAAGAAGGGTAGCAACCTCCTTGCGTAATTCATGTACGACACCAGATTAGGCTGGCGAGTCTCCCACTCTCCCTTGATCTGATTCACAACCAAAGCGGAATCTCCATATACATCTAGGTTTTTAATCCTCAAATCAATTGCCTCCTCAAGGCCCATGATGCAAGCTTCGTATTCGGCTTCATTATTCGTCACTGGAAAAGTCAATCTGGCTGTGAATGGGATATGCGACCCATGAGGAGTGGTGATGATTGCCCCTATTCCACTTCCATACGAATTAACCGCACCATCAAAAATCAGTTGCCACTGGGAACCCCGTTCCGGACCTTCATCAGGCAATGGCTCTTCACAATCTTTTGCCTTCAAGTACATGATATCCTCATCAGGAAAATCAAACTTCATAGGCTGGTAATCATCAATTGGCTGCTCGGCAAGGTACTCTAACAGAACGCTACCTTTAATAGCCTTTTGGGAGACATATTGTATATCGTACTCTGTCAGTTTGCCATCTGGCAATCCTTCCGGAGAGCGCCTGCTTCTCGAAAACATACTTGATCGGATCCATCTTAGAAATCAGCATGGTTGTATGATTCAGCATGTACTGTCTTAGACGTTTAGCAGCCCAAGCAAGTGCACAACACGTCTTTTCAAGCATTGAGTATCGAGACTCACAATCCATGAACTTTTTACTCAAATAGTAAATCGCATGCTCTTTACGTCCTATCTCGTCGTGTTGACCGAGAACACAACCCATACTATTCTCAAGAACCGTCAGATACATAATCAATGGTCTCCCAGCTACTGGGGGTATCAAAACTGGAGGTTCCTGCAAGTATTCTTTTATTCTTTCAAATGCCCTTTGGCAATTATCATTCCAGACCACCGCTTGATCTTTCTTTAACAGTTTGAACAATGGTTCACATGTGGTTGTTAGGTGAGATATGAACCGAGCAATGTAGTTCAATCTTCCTAAAAAGCCACGAACCTCTTTTTCTGTTTTCGGTGCTGGCATTTCTTGTATAGCTTTTATCTTTGCATGATCGACCTCGATTCCTTTCTCGCTAACAATAAACCCCAGTAGCTTACAAGATCTCACCCCGAAAGTGCA
The DNA here is from genome assembly GCA_963859935.3 of Lathyrus sativus. Taxonomy (NCBI): domain Eukaryota; kingdom Viridiplantae; phylum Streptophyta; class Magnoliopsida; order Fabales; family Fabaceae; genus Lathyrus; species Lathyrus sativus. The sequence goes on along the minus strand of OZ012738.1, from coordinate 541,455,873 downwards.
CTTATTAGGATTCAGCCTCATCCTGAACTTCCTAAGCCTCTTGAACAGTCTTAGCAGATTGATCAGATGTTCTTCCTCTGTTTGAGACTTAGCAATCATATCATCAACGTAGACTTCAATCTCCTTATGCATCATGTCATGAAAGAGGGTTGTCATAGCTCGCTGATATGTTGCCCCAGCATTCTTCAAACCAAAGGGCATTACCTTGTAGCAGAAAGTTCCCCACGGGGTAATAAAAGTCGTTTTCTCCATATCCTCCGGCGCCATTTTTATCTGATTATAGCCCGAAAAACCGTCCATGAAGGAAAACACTGAAAATTGAGCCGTGTTATCAACCAACACATCAATATGCGGAAGTGGGAAATCATCTTTTGGGCTCGCCTTGTTCAAATCTCTATAATTGACACACATTCGTACCTTACCGTCTTTCTTTGGTACAGGTACTATATTAGCGACCCAAGATGGATAAGTTGTAACAGCAAGGAACCCATCATCCCACTGTTTCTGCACTTCTTCTTTTATCTTCACGGCCATGTCTGGTCGGGTTCTTCTGAGCTTCTGTTTGATTGGCGGGCATTCCTCTCGCAAAGGCAACCGATGAACCACCATGTCGGTATCCAGCCTGGGCATATCCTCGTAAGACCAAGCAAAAATATCACTATACTCTCGCAGCATCTCGATAAGTTTCTGCTTGATATCACTCTGCAGCGCAGCCCCTATATGGATATTCCTGATGCACTCTTCAGACCCTAGGTTAACAACTTCAATCTCTTCCTGATGAGGCAGAATAACTCTTTCTTCCTGTTTCAACAATCGAGCCAGCTCTTCTGATAAGTCACTATCCTCAACAATCTCTTCTTCGGCTTGAAAGATCGGGTGCTCAAAGTCGAAGCGAGTCATAGGAAGTTCTTGGTCGATGTCATCTAAAAACATGTGAGTCCTGCGAGGAAAATGGTTAAATGCTTCAAATGATATGCAAACAAAGCACATAACCACGTTGCCATTTTATTAATAAAAATAAAACAAATAGATAAGGATCACAATATTTGCATATGGAGAACGCCTTTATTCATTGATTAAACCAAACATACACGTAAAGAATTAGGCCCTAAGACAAAATCACTATGCCCCGGGTAGGAAATAAGATTATACATTGATTGAAAAACAAAGTATTATTGTTTGGTTGTCACTTGGATGACATCCTGGATAGACCAGTTGCACAGACTCTGCCCCGGTACGCTGGGTTGGATCCAAGCATCCATGTCACAATCACTATCCACATCCTCTGTATCAGACACATCATTGATTCTCTCGTAGCTGACCCCTCCAGGAGTAAACACTACGGGTCCTTTGAACTTAGGCACAATCTGCGATGAGGTCGATGACGAGGGGCGGTACCCTAAACCGAACTTGTCTTGTTTAACCGGAATATCCAGAACTTGACCCCATTTCTTAGTCTCTCCGGCCCGCACTAATGTCTGAGCTTCCTTGTACGAGGACACAGCCACCTCCGGATCTTTACTGCTCATAGGGATTTCATCCTTAATCTTCACCCCTTCGAAAGCTTGACAGAGAGTTTCGTTGATCTCTCCTTCCACCTCAACATACTTGAAGGACGACAAGTGACTAACCAGGATATCTTCCTCGCCACACACAGTAACGATACTCCCATCAACCATGTACTTCAACTTCTGATGCAGCGTGGACGTTACTGCCCCAGCTGAATGGATCCACGACCTTCCAATCAGACAACTGTAGGCCGGCTGAATGTCCATAATATAGAATACCGTATCGAATACTTCATGACCCACCTGAATCGGCAATGTCACTGCTCCGAACACAGACCTTCGTGTCCCGTCAAACGCTCTCACCACGAGATCACTAGGCGTACTAATTATTCTGCGGGTGTCCAATTTCAGCAACGCCTTCTTAGGAAACACATTTAAAGATGACCCCGTGTCGACGAGAACATGGGACATGATGGTGCCCCTGCACTCAATGGAAATATACAAAGCATTGTTATGATCACGACCTCTAGGCGTCAAATCAAAATCTGTGAACCCCAAACCATGCCCTGCGTTGACATTTGCTATCACCCCTTCAAGCTGGTTGACGGAAATTTCCTAAGGGACATAAGAAGTTTCGAGCACTTTCAACAACGCATTTCTATGTCCTTCAGAACATAACAACAAGGACAGGATATAAATCTTTGAAGGAGTCTGTTGCAAATGATCTACGATCTTGTAATCACTTTTCCGAATCAACCTCATGAACTCCTTTACGTCCTTATTTGCCGGTTCTTTTTCTTTCTTAACAGAAGGTCCATTTTCAACAACCTTGCTTTTACCCTTCGCAATTCTTTTTGTTTCTATCTCTGGCGAAGCAAATATCCTTCCACTGCGGGTCACCCCCCTGCTCCTACCACATTATCCACAGATCCTGTCGGTAGATCATTCAAATCGACTTTTTCACCATTACAGTAAACCTCCACTCCGTAGCTCCATGGAACTGCTTTAGTACTTTCATAGGGAACTGGTTTTGCTTTCGTGATGGTTATTGTCGGCCGCTTGGCGGGCGCCGAGATGGTGACCGATTTAAACGGAATGGTAACAGTGGCGATTTCACTATGTTCTTCAACTCTTGCCTCAACAGGCCTCTCTCTAGCACAACCCTCGGGTTGAATCCCACTTTTCAACTTCCCACAACCCTCGGGCTGAATCAGACAATCTGCACACTTTTCACTGCAACCAGGGTAGACTCCCCCTTTTAACAAACAAACTTTCACATAACTCAACGACGTCTTCAAATCATTCACATCCATAACCAAATCCAGTCCGACATCTGTCAGAATGGCATTCGCCCCCGTTGCCCCATGCTTAGGCATTGGCTGTTGTGTAATATTGGGCCCATCACGCCCAAAGTTGATGGCAGTACTATCGAGCAAGTCTTGTACTTTGTGTTTGAAAGCCTGGCAGTTTTCAATATTGTGACCAGGCGCTCCTGAATGAAACTCGCAGTGTTCGTTAACATCATACCAAAGCGGAGATGTACCAGTTGGTGGGGCCAGAGTCCTCTTCTCAACTAACTGTAGCTTTAACAAGGCCTTGAGGAGTTCTGCATACGGCACCGGTGGTACTTCAAATACTCTCTTTGGTCTCGGATTCTGGAATTTGCGCTGATTAGTATTCTGATGCTGATGAACCTAAGGCTGTGGCTGAGGTCGTTGCTGTTGAGGTGCTGGGATTGTTACACTCACAACCTGCGGTTGTAAAGGCCACTTCTGACTTCTATTCCTCTGTCGGGCACTATACACTTGTTGCACCCCAAAATTTGCTCAACCTTTTCATCTCTTGGTTTGTGTTTCATTGCATAGCATAACATGATTTCAGCATAGTCTTAACATTTGCATAGCATAACATCACCCTTTGTATAGGGGGTCAATAGTGAGATATGAAAGAAAAGAGCCTGGTTAGAGGACCATTCAAGTTAGAGAAGCCATCAGGGTCATCAGTCCAAGGTTTGAGTTCTTGAGAAGTTTCATTGATTGTATAAGGTCTATCTCTAAGTATCAGGGGGTATGTGAAGGGCCTTAGAGGTTTGTGAAGTATTAATCAAGGGTATGATGTGTGAATGAAGCTTAATTGGTCTCTATAGAGCCAAGAAGGGGCTTAAACAAGTCATGGTATCAAGTTCAAGAGCTTTGATTGAAGTATGTGCAATTAGGGTTTTATCTGGGTAACCCTAGGTCAAGGAGAGCAAGTAAGGAGGATCAAGGCCTATCTCTAGGTCATTGGAGTCATGGAATGATATTTTGAAGCATATGTGGTGTTGTGCCAAGAGCAAATCAAGAAGGTTCAAGAGTGGATGGAGTTGCTAAGACAGGGTTCCTAGGGTAAAATCCTCTGTTTAGTGCTGAACTTCCAAGCCATATAAGTCAAGATGCAAGCTTCAAATGACTTGGACCTCCACATTAATGTTGTAGAGGAGGTTAATAGCTTTAATTTGAGTACTAGAAGTACTCAAGGGGATTTATAGAACTCAAGTTATAGCCCAGACAAGTTATAGGTCCTCAAAGGCATATGAAATTTATCTGTGAAAGTCATCTGACTTCCAAGCCACTTTTGAGTTAGAAGGAGTTTTCAAATGGATTCTTGGTAAACATGAAAGATGTTCCTCATGATATTAGCTTTCCAAAAAGTTATAGAAGTCCTCATTTGGATGTGTGGAGCTCAAGTTATAGGTTGTACAAGCCAGGGGTATTTTGGGAAAGTAAGATTATAGGTCCTTTTTCAACATAGGTCAAAATCTCCATCTTCCACTCATCAAATGGAAATTTGTTCAACATGAGATGTGATTAAAATGATGTTTTTAGGTTAGGTAAGAAGTCATGAGAGATTGAATTGGCTTGCTTCACAAAATGATCCAAAATGGCCTAAAAAGGGAAGGTTTTCAAATAATTCAAAGGAGGGAAATTGGGGTTTTTGAGTTATAGGTCCCAAATGCATCATATGAATACTCATTTTGAGTAGAAATTGCATTTCAGAAACATTGACATTGGCACAATTTGGAGATGAGCCTTAATTGCATGACATGCTTTGTAAAAGTTGTTTCTTACAAAACAAGTCACATATCCAAAACCATAAACAAGGCAATTCAGGTCCTCTCCAAATCAAGGTACATTCAAGCACGACTGTAGCATGAATGCACGACTGTAGCATTGAGCTTCAAGAGAGAAAATCAAAAACTTTGGATCACTGAATTGGGCCTCAATTTGGATTCAAAAGCCCATGAGAAGCTTCTATATATTCATTTCAATGATTCCAGATAAAGGTTGGTGTTGAATTCGTGCTGAACATAAAGTTTGCAGTTGAGCTTTCAAGGTTTCTAACTGAAAATGGTTTGGGAGTTCAAGGCACATTCAAGCCAAATTGAAGGTTGGAAAAGCTTCCTCTTACTTCACTGATCGTGCTTGGAAAGTTGTGGAGCTTGAATCCATCGTTTTGCACCTCTGTTGATCCCATTTTTACAGGTATGTAACCTTCAAATTCTACATCATTCTAGGGAGAAGTAGTTAGCAATGTGCATGCTGTTAGGATCTAGGATGAACAAGGAACTATTTAGGATTGGTTTGGCATCATTTGGTGATGATCAAGGAAGTGCACCATTTTCTGTTCAGAGTTAGTTAGGGTTGATCTTGAGGAATTGAGGCAATTGAGATAGTTTAGGGTGATCAGTGTCACACGAGGAAGAGATCTGTACCTTTAATTTGAGGTTTAGTGAGAATCAAAACCATGACATGTTTTGGAAATGCTATCGGGTTTGAAAATCTATAAGGAATTGAGAAATTCTGAGGCCAGATTCATGATCAGCGTGGAAAATTGAGTGAGATAGGTATAACCTTTGTGACTTCTGGTCACCTGAAACTAGGCCTTCACTGGAGAAGACGGTGGCGCCACCGTCTGGGCCACCGTCTGGTAACAGTCAGTTCACCTGAGCCAAGGAAGAAGACGAGTTAGTGGCCTTTAGATGAGTTTGAATCTTGGACTTGGTAAGACGATCGCGTGGATGAGATTTGAACTGAGGAATTTGCCTCCAGCCCAAAACGCCTCGTTTTATTGAGCTGGCGTGCCTAGTCAGCAGCCAGTCAGCCCTCACGTGTGCAGCCTCAGAAGCCTTGGATTTGATTACCTGGTCTCCTTATCCAACGCTCCTTGTTATTTCCTTCATTTTAATTTCTTTTATTCTTTTTTGTATTTTCTTTTATTCCATTTGATTTCTAAAATCCATATTAAATCCAATTTTGGTCCAAAAAATATTTTAAAAATATCTCCATGATCTTGGATTTAATTGTGATTTTCTAAAATTAATAAATCTCATTTTCATGCCTTTTTTCAATTTTATTTGATTTTTCTTATTTTCATGTGATTTCTTTTATTTGCATATTTGATCATCTGTCTTGTTGAATTTTGTTCTCTTATTTGGTATTGATTTTTGCTTAGATCTTTTATTATGTTGTAGCCAACTCATGTATGATCCCTTAGGATTTTTAGTGGATTTTTTAGATGTGATTAGGTTCTGACTTAGGGTTAATGATTAGAGCCTTCCCAAACTTGTGGATAACCTTGATACCCTTCAACTTAGGATTTTTTTAGATGACTTAGAAGTTGGTTTAGGTTTTGATCTTTGAACCTTAGATTTCTAATCCATGTATGTTCCCCTAGAAATTTTGTTAGATTTTTAGGTTGTAGTTTCTTATTTTTTCTTGAGTGTTGAAGTGGAGTGAGCTTTGGTGGCTTCCTTGCATTGGATTTTGCTTTGGATGGATTTCAAGAGTAGCTTGCTTGGCTTGAGGAGTCTGGGATATTTCTTCTTGGATGTGAAGGCATGTTGTAGCTCTAGAGGATGTTTGGAATGAAGACTTATCTTGATTTGATCCCCCTCTTTGAGGTTGAACTTCCTTGGGATGGTTGAATATCATAGTACTTTCCAGAGGTTGGCACTATGGTCTTCTTCCTTTCCTTTTCCTCTTTTCTCATCTAATTTCCCAATTATGTTGGAGCCTATCTTGTGAGTTTAGCTTTCTCCTGAGGAGGAACCCTAAACCTTTCACAGTTGGTTGAGCCACATAAGGCATACATCCTAAGTTTGGTTGAGCATCATAGTACTTTCCTGAGGTTGGCACTATGATCCTCTCCACTTATTCGTCTTTTCTCATCCAATTGCCCAATAATGTTGGAGCCTATCTTGTGAGTTTAGCTTTCTCCTGAGGAGGAACCCTAAACCTTTCACAGTTGGTTGAGCCACATAGGGCATACCTCCTAAGTTTGGTTGAGCATCATAGTACTTTCCTGAGGTTGGCACTATGATCCTCTCCACTTATTCCTCTTCTCTCATCCAATTGCCCAATGATGTTGGAGCCTACTTTGTGAGTTTAGCTTTCTCCTGAGGAGGAACCCTAAACCTTTCACAGTTGGTTGAGCCACATAGGGTATACCTCCTAAGTTTGGTTGAGCATCATAGTACTTTCCTGAGGTTGGCACTATGATCCCTTCAACTTATTCCTCTTCTCTCATCCAATTGCCCAATGATGTTGGAGCCTATCTTGTGAGTTTAGCTTTCTCCTGAGGAGGAACCCTAAACCTTTCACAGTTGGTTGAGCCACATAGGGCATACCTCCTAAGTTTGGTTGAGCATCATAGTACTTTCCTGAGGTTGGCACTATGATCCTCTCTACTTATCCCTCTCCCTATCTCATTGTCTAGTGACATTGAAGTCTCCCCTTTGGGTTTTGCTTGAAGATCAGCTCTTGCTGTTGGCCTGGAGTGTGCTTTGCTATTTAGCTTGTTTCTTTGTCTTGTATGACTTGTGTGGTGTGCTGCATTAGAATTAGGTCTTCATATAGATGATTCTCAGCTTAGGAGCATCCTAAGGTGAGCCTGCTCCCCTGCTTGTCTGCATGAGAAGTTGAGAGCTATCTTCTTCTGCTTGATTGTTATTGAGTGGCTTTTCCTTGTTGGTATTTGGTTGAGCTGAGCTCCCTTGCCTTTGTGGTGTGTGACCCTTGTGCCTTGCTTGTCTAGAAGTTGAGGTGTCCTCCTTCTGCTTGGATGTTGCATTCATGCATTTTCAGTTACAGTAATCTTTTCTTTACAGTAATTCCTGTTGGCTGTTTAGCTCTTTTGCCATGATCCCCTAGGAGCTCTAACTTCTCTGCTGTGGAGGAATTATGATAGATGTTAGGTTTTTGAACCATGCATGATAACATTAGGATAAAATTTCCCTTTCTAACTTCACCTGTAGGATGAACATTGTATGATAACAGTAGGGTCAGTTTCCCCTTAGAGAGTCTGTTTCTCTTCTCATCTTCTAACAACAGTAAAACACTTAATAAAGGTTGCAAACAGAGTTTAATTCATTTCTTCCGTAAAATACTTGAAAACAAACATCAAACCTTTTGTCCTCTTAGACTGTTAATTCAGAAAACCCTTTCTTAAGGAGAATTTCATGAAAAACACTTAGACAACTTGTGTCTCTCCGTAGCCCGAACTATGTTTGCTCTGATCTTTTATGCTGTATGAAAGTACGTAGGCCCGAGATGCGATATCTCGGTGAGCAACCTTCCCCCCTTTTACCCGTAGTTAGGCGAACTACGTTGACTCTGATTTCTCATTTCAGACGGGAATACGTAGGCATATGACTGATGTGTTCTGCCGAGTCACTTTTATTTTCTTTTCTTTTTAAATCGACCTTTAGTTAGATAGTTTAAACACACCCTTATTAGATAAACAACAAGCGTGGATCCCATCGAGTACGATGGGCGTGAGGGGTGCTAATACCTTCCCCTTGCGTAACCGACTCCCGAACCCAGGTTTTGGTTGCGATGACTATACCTTTCCCGTTTTTGCGAGGTTTTCTCTGAGCGTTTCCTTTCCCTCCTTTGGGATAAATAACGCACGGTGGCGACTCTTCTGTTTTTCCGACGCCGATTTTCGCAGTAGCGACAGCTGGGGACTGCGATGGTTCCCTATGCGAGTCAATCCTAGCGCTTTCCTGTTTATCTGTTGGGTGTTGTATATATGTGCCTTTATCTTTCCGCATTTACTTTCAGCACTATATTATTGTGATTATTGTTGTGGGAGAGGGAGGTTACTGTGAGTGATAAGCCAGACCTGGGCTTGAGTATGCACTTAGACATAGTTGTGGAGAGTAGTGGGTAGACCTGTTTGCTGAGCAGGCACAGTTCCCTACGAAATCCACGCTCAGACGTGATTCTCTTTGATGATTTCCTTTCCGGTCCTGAGGATCTGAGGGGATTTCAGACGTGAGGATTGTCGACTCTATGGACCGATCATTTGGGATTCAGCTAAGTGAGGCCGCTTCAGGAGATGATGATGCCACACCTTCTGGGTATCGTATCATCGCTCTTGAAAGTCTGTGACGCTGATGACCGCATAGGATGCCATACCTTTGTTCGTGGATTAGGTCCATACCTGTGAGAGGGGCTGGGTTATTGCAGGAAACCGTAACCTCCAGAAACCTTGGATTTCTTGTCAGAGGTTCAGTATCATCAGTATCAGATGGATTTCTTGTCAGAGGTTCAATGTTATTATTATCAGATGGTTTTCTAGCCAGAGACAGAGGTGCAGATGGATTTCTTGACAGAGAATTGGTATTATGGGTGTCAGAGGGTCTTCTTGACAGATAGTCAGTATCATGAGGTTCCTGTCATCTTGGAGGTGTTTTGATCTTGTTAGAGCAGAATGGTTCCTCTCCAGACAACAACATGGAACTTTTGATCCCTTGCTTGCATCATCTAGCATATTGCACTATTGCATTTTCATTTGCATCCCATTAACGTGTGTGTGTATTGCAGGTACATATTTCCCCCCCCCCCCCCAATTCTGGTTGTCTCTGCTTAGTAGTGTGACATGGAAGCCATGAAGAAGGTGTTGCCCTACAAGTTTCCGTCTCCAGATATCAGTCTTTTGTTGAAGTTGATTGCCACTGCCGGAAAAACTGTGATGGGGGATTTCAGAAAGTCTTATGGGAGGATATTGACATGTGTTTACCAGCCCTCTACTTATGAGATTGGTGGTATCTATACCTTGCTGCAGTTTTACGACGCCCAGCTCAAATGCTTTGTATTCCCTGATTTTGTCTTGGCTCCCACTCTGGAGGAGTATTCTGCATTATTGGATGTGCCCATTCGCGAACAGATGCCTTTCTTTCATACGGACTCTAAGCCTAATCTGGCTAAGCTCTCCGTTATTCTACATTTGGATGAGTCTGAGTTGACCGGGAAGATGCTTAAGAGAGGAGAAGTATGGGGGTTTCCATTGACTGTGTTGGTTGAGAAGGCTCAACAATGTGCCAAGGATGGTTGCTGGATTGTCTTCAATGTCGTCCTAGCTTTGTGCATCTATGGCATTATGTTGTTTCCAAATATACCTGACTTCGTTGATACGTATGCTTTTCACGTTCTGGCTTCAAGGAATCCAGTCTCTACATTGTTAGGTGATGTTTATCACTCCGTTCACTACAAAAATGAGAATCGCCGAGGGAAGAATGTTTCTTGCTGTGTGCCTTTATTGTGTAAGTGGTTTGCTAGCCATCTGCCTAAATCAGGGCCCTTTGTCACTTCTATTGGCTCTTTGGAATGGTCCGAGCGCTTGATGGGATTGACTTCAGAGAATATTACCTGGTTTGATAAGGATCTGTTAGGTGTTGATGTTATCTACAGCTGTGGTAGATTTCCAAATGTTCCCTTGATAGGAAGAAAAGGTTGTGTCAACTATAATCCCTCGCTATTTGTCAGACAGTTTGGGTATGCACTTCGAGAAGCGCCAAAGCCAGAGGAGATACAGGAATCTCTGTATCTTACTGGGACAATAGACGAAGGTACTTTGATCAGACTTGAGAGAGCATGGAAAAATCTTCATAGGAGAGGGAAGGCCTTGTTAGGAAAGAGTGACAATAAAGCTTTTGGTCCTTATGTGATATGGGTTCGTGAACGGTCCAAGAAGTTTCTGATGCCTTACCCTGCAGTCCAGCCACTATATCCTCCTACGGTGGAAGAGCCTACCACCATAGACATGCAGAAGTACAAGCAGTTGCTGGTTGAGAAAGAGGAGTTAGCCAGGGCTAATGAAGCTTTAGAGAAGGAGAATGCCCAACTTCGTCACGAGAAGACGGAAGCAGTATATTCTTTCAAGCAACAAGCCGAATCGTTGAAACACCTGAAAGATGCTTTAATGGAGTTGTCTGAAGCCAAAAAGCGTCTTGAGTTAGACGTGGACTCTGTGAGCAGTGTGTTGACCACCAAGAAACAAGAGTTGGATAAAGCCTATATGAGGTTAGCCAGGTTCAGGGATCATTGGGATGTGACTATGGCCAAACGAAAGGAACGGGAGGAAGAGTTGAAGAAACAGGTTGCCCAGCTAGAAGATCAGGTTAAGGTCAAAAATGAAGAGCTTGAAGCGGAAGCATCTCTCCGATATGATACCGAGCGCAAATTGAGTGACGCCATGGAGAACCTGGAAGATTGTCAGCGCCAAGCAGATGCTAAGAGGCACAAGTTTGAGGATTGTGTTAGAGGGAAGGCCTGGGAAGAGTTTGTCAGAGACATCCAAGGCACTGTTAGGCAACAGGATTTGCTGATAGAGGGTTTAATTGACCGGCCGGATCATCCAGATACGAAGAGGCTGTTCAAAGATTTCTGTGCTCGTGACCGCACTTGACTTTTCTTGTACTCTTTGTATGCGTTGATAAATTGATCACCACCAGACATGTTGGTTGGGATTTCCTTTTGTTGATCCAGTGGTAATAAACCACCATTGTATACTGCTTTGATGGGCTTTCTGCTCCGATGAATATATGAGGGCTTTTCTGATGATTGTCATTATGGGTTCCCGTGTCTTGCTACTTCGAAACTAGAATTGGAGGGGAGATATCCCCAATGCACACATGCACGTTAGCATTCCGCATAATTGTTTGCATTTAGCATAATCATATTGCATTACATTTAACCTCTGTACCTTATCTCTTGCATCCAATTTTTACAGATTGTTTCAGGATTGCAGAACAGCGAGTTCACCGGTACTCTACGAGAACCAACTGCAAGAAAGCTATGGATAACATGCAAACTGAGATGCAAGAGATGCGTGACAGGATGGCCCTGCTCATGCAATCCATGGAGACTGTAGCCAAAGGGCAAGAGCAGCTTCAAACTCTGGTGCAACCGCTGATTGCACGTGTCGAGGGTAATGGTACACCACGCGGGGATAATGTTGCTAACTCCCCACGCGCTGAAATCCCTCAGGGTGCTGGTGCTATTCCAATAGCTGGTCTTAACGCTGGAGAACTAGGTCCTGTGGTTGGAAAAGCTGGTTATGTGAATGTCAACGGGGAAACTGTTGGAGTTTTTGTTGGCAATGGTGACGCAGGTTTCAATGGTGGTGCTGAGAATGTTGGTGTGAATTTGGGGTATGGAAATGCTGCTGGTGCCAAAACTGGATTCGGTGACCAAGGCTATGGTGCAGGTGTCTATAATGTTGGGTTTGGGCCCACTGCTGCTCAAGAAATGGGTAACCTGAGGTATGACCCTAGGTATTTTCAGACTGGTTCGGGCCGTAATGCCGGGTACGCCGGATATGATGATGAAGTCCATCGCTGGGAGGACCGCCAGGAAGATGTATTTTCTGGTCAGGGTGAAGGGTATGAAAGGCCTACTGAGAGTAACCGTCAGATTAAGATGCTGGAAGAACAGGTAAAAGGGTTAGCCAATCAGAACTCCGTCGGGCTGGACATGTCAAATATGGGATTAGTCCCCGGGCTGAGGGTGTCGTTGAAGTTCAAAGCTCCTTCGTTCGAAAAATAAAAGGGAGACACGTGCCCCAGGGTGCACGTGCGATCTTTCTATAGAAGAATGTCGGCGTATTCTAATGACGAGAAAATGCTGATGCATTTTTTCCAAGATAGTCTATCCGGGCCATCTCTGGAATGGTACATGAGTCTGGAACCTGCTCAGGTGAAAAGCTGGAAAGAGCTAGCGGAGGCCTTTGTGAGGCATTACCAATATAATAGCGATCTCGCACCAAACCGGGTTCAGCTGCAGAACCTCTCTCAGAAGGCTAACGAGAGCTTTAAAGAGTACGCCCAAAGGTGGCGAGACCTCGCGGCTAGGGTGCACCCCCCTATGGTGGAAAGAGAGCTAGTGGATATGTTCATAGGTACATTCTCGGGGATGTACTATGACAAGTTGCTCAATTTCTCAATGAGTACCTTTTCTGATTTGATCCTAATGGGAGAACGAATTGAGAAAGGGGTTAAAATTGGCAAAATTCAGGCCGGTAAGTCAACCTCGGCCGGAGGTAACAAGAAGGCTTTTGGTAACAAGAGACAAGGTGATACCAATTTGGTGTATAGCGCCCGACAGAGGAATAGAAGTCAGAAGTGGCCTTCACAACCGTAGGTTGCGAGTGTAACAATCCCAGCACCTCAGCAGCAACGACCTCAGCCACAACCTCAGGTTCAGCAGCATCCGAATACTAATCAGCGGAAATTCCAGAATTCGAGACCATAGAGAGTATTTGAAGTACCACTGGTGTCGTATGCAGAACTCCTTCAGGCCTTGTTGAAGTTACAATTGGTTGAAAAGAGAACTCTGGCCCAACCAACGGGCACACCACCGCTTTGGTATGATGTTAACAAGCACTGCGAGTTTCATTCAGGAGCGCCTGGTCACAATATTGAAAACTGTCAGGCTTTCAAACACAAAGTGCAAGACTTGCTTGATAGTACCGCCATCAACTTTGGGCGTGACGGGCCCAATATCACACAACAGCCAATGCCTAAGCATGGGGCAGCGGGGGCGAACGCCGTTCTGACAGATGTCGAACTGGATTTGGTTATGAATGTGGAAGAGTTGAAGACACTGTTGAGTTATATGAAAAGTTGTTTGTTAAAAGGGGGAGCCTACCCTAGTTGCGACGAGATCTGTGCAGATTGTTTGATTCAGCCCGAGGGTTGTGAGAATCTGAAAAGTGGAATTCAGAATTTGATTGATGAGGGGACATTATAGTTTGATTGGTCTATCGTTCAAGAGAAACTCGTTGAGGCGAAGGTTGAAGAGCGTGATGAGATCGCCACTGTTACTATTCTGTTTAAATCTGTTACAATTTCGGCGCCCGCCAAGCGGCCGACCGTTACTATCACGAAAGCAAAACCAGTTCCTTATGGAAGTACCAAAGCAGTTTCCTGGAACTATGGGGCGGAGGTTTACTGTAATGGTGAGAAAATTGATTTGAATGATCTACCGGCAGGATCTGTGGATAACGTGGTAGGAGCAGGTGGGATGACCCGCAGTGGAAGGATCTTTACTTCGCCAGAGGTAGAAGCAGAAAGGCTCGCGAAGGGTAAAAGCAAGGTTGATGAAAGTGGACCTTCTGTAGAGAAAGAAAAGGAACCAGCGAATAAAGATGTAGAAGAGTTTATGAGGTTGATTCGTAAAAGTGATTACAAAATCGTAGATCACCTACAACAGACTCCTTCAAAGATTTCTATCTTGTCTCTGTTATTATGTTCTGAAGCGCACAAAAATGCTTTATTGAAAGTACTCTAAACGTCCTTTGTACCCCAGGAAATTTCAGTCAATCAGCTTGAGGGGGTGATAGCACATGTCCATGCAGGGCACGATTTGGGATTCACAGATTTTGATTTGACGCCTAAAGGTCGTGATCATAACAATGCTTTGCATATTTCCATTAAGTGTAGGGGAACCATCATGTCTCATGTTCTCGTCGACACCGGGTCGTCTTTAAATGTGTTGCCTAAGAAGGCGCTGCTGAAATTGGATACCCGTGGGGTAATTTGTACGCCTAGTAATCTTGTGGTGAGGGCGTTCGATGAGACACGAAGGTCTGTGTTCGGAGCAATGACTTTGCCAATTCAAGTGGGTCCCGAAGTATTTGATACCATATTTTATATTATGGACATCCAGCCAGCATACGGTTGTTTGATTGGAAGGTCGTGGATCCATTCAGCTGGGGCGGTAACGTCTACGCTTCATCAGAAGTTGAAGTACATGGTTGATGGAAGTATCGTTACTGTGTGTGGCGAGGAGGATATTCTTGTTAGCCATTTGTCGTCCTTCAAGTATGTTGAGGTGGACGGAGAAATTCACGAGACTCTCTGTCAAACTTTCGAAGGGGTGAAGGGTAAGGATGAAATCCCTAGGAGCAGTAAAGATCCGGAGGTGGCTGTGTCCTCATACAAGGAAGCTCAGGCTTTGGTGCAAGCCGGAGGGACTAAGAAATGGGGTCAAGTTCTGGATATTCCGTTTAAGCAAGACAAGTTCGGTTTGGGGTACCGCCCACCGTCATCAACCTCATCACAGATTGTGCCTAAGTTCAGAGGACCCGTGGTGTTTACTCCGGGAGGAGTCAGCTACGAGAGAATCAACGTTGTGTCCGATGCGAAGGACGGGGACAGTGACTGTGACATGGATGCTTGGATCCAACCCAGCGTACCGGGGCAGAGTCTGTGCAACTGGTCTATCCAGGATGTCGTCCAAGTGACAAGAAAACAGTAATACTTTGTTTTTCAATCATTGTATAATCCTATGTCCTACCCGGGGCATAGTGATTTTGTCTTAGGTGTCGCTACTGCGAAAATCGGCGCCGACTGAACAGAAGAGTCGCCACCGTGCGTTATTTATCCCAACGGAGGGAAAGGAAACGCTCAGAGTAAACCTCGCACAACACGGGAAAGGTATGGTTGTCGCAACCAAAACCTGGATTCGGGAGTCGGTTACGCAAGGGGAAGGTATTAGCACCCCTCACGTCCGTCGTACTCGACGAGATCCACGCTTGTTTTCGGGTATGGATTGTTATTCTATCTAAACTAAAGGTTAAGGGTTAAAAGAAAAGAAAATGACTCGGCAAAGTATCGCACTTTATGCCTACGTATTCCCGTCTGGAACGAGAAATCAGAGTCAACGTAGTTCGCCTACCTACAGGAAAGGAGGGGAAGGTTGCTCGCTAGGATATCGCATCTTATGCCTACGTACTTTCATACAGCATGAAAGATCAGAGCAAACGTAGTTCGGGCTACGCACGACACAAGTCTGTCTTGATTGCTTTTATTCCTTCTGAAAAAGGTTTTTCTGATTAGCAGTCCAAGCGGACAAAAATGACGTTTTGATGAGTTCACATTCTTTTACGGAAGAAGTGTCTTTTATTGTGTTTGAAATCTTATTGTATTTTTCTGTTTGTTTTGAGGAAGAAGAGACAGAACTCTAACCTACGGTTGCGAAGGGAATCAAACTAACCTAGTGTTATCATGCCTGGGTTAAGACCTAATGTTTATCATGCTCCTCTCTTGCGCAGAGAGAAACAGAGATCCTAAGGGGAATAGACGGAAACAGAAACAATAGCAGATATATACAGTAAAGCAGTAAAATGCATGAATGCAGCAATACAAGCGAGGCAAGGGAGTCCCACTCAACCTCGAACCTAGAAAATAATAGGCAAAAGTGAACAGAATTCACTTTCAACCCAACAGGTTAAACAGCAAACAATACAGTCCAGAAAACCAATCAATACATCAGAAATGAATAACAACTAAAATAAACAGCCACAGCAGCTCTGCATCAACACCTATCTTCAAGTCATCTCCAATCAGCTATAAGCTTCAGCAAGCCTCAATCTCCATCTCCACAGCCTTCAAGCAAGGCCTCTGTCCTCAATCTTCAGTCTACAATGGCTTTTCTTCAAGTCTCAAACCTCCAGGATGAGGGATCAATCACAAGAGTGAATTGGGTGTTAAGCAATTAGTTGACCACCAAGGGTGGCAAACAGACTGCTAACAACACATAGGATATTTTCTCTCAAGAGTTCTATCCCTTAGACAGTAGCACCAAGCCTTCCAAAGGAAGGGGGTGAGTGTCTTAGAGAGACTCTGCATCACAGAGAAGAATGGAGGCAGACAAGGCATTCCATGTTTGAGAAACAAGCTTTCTAATCTAGAGCTCTGCCTAGCTCCTAAACCCTAGACTCCTCAACAGCTGCTAGCAAGAATCTCCTCATCAACTCTAGAAGTTAGTCTTCAAGCTCTGGATCTCCAATGGCTTCATCATCACAAGTCTTCAGCTCTCCCAATCCCCAAGCAATCCCAATACCCACACAACCAAATCATAATCCCCAGAGAGGGCACACCACACCAGTCAAACAAATACAGACAGTATTAATAGCAGTAGGGGAATCCTAATATTTTCTAAGGGATCTAATAACTACCCCTAATCCCTATAGTCCCATACCCCAAAGATTCAATTTCTAACTCCTAAGGGAAATGAACTTATTCACCTATGTTGTCACCTAAACCCTAGTTTTGTTCATGTTATTCACACCTAATCAAATCACCTAAAATTAAGTCATAAAAATATGAACTAAATTGTATATACAAGATAAATGTCTAATCTAATCAACCTAAAAAGAATGGATTAAAAATGTTGAAGCATCTATTCAAACTAAAATTACCAAATCATGCACTAAACAAAACTATTATTTATACCTATTTAAAAGAAAAATATGCCAAAAATATAAAAATGAAATGAAATATTAATTTTTTTGTAGGATAATTTTCTTGACGAAATTATGAAAAGAATGCAAAAAGAACCAATGAAAAACATGCATTTTCCTATTTGTTATGAATTTTGAAAGAATTAATAAAAATGAATGAAAATAATATGTGAATTAAATGGAAATGGGGTGCAGCGAGTAAGAAAAATCAGTTAAAGGATAAACTGGGCCAGGCAGTGGGGTGTTATTAGCATTTGGCGCTAGGCCCAACACGTTCAGAAAACTCACAAAAAACAAAAAAAAAAGTAAAAACGGTGCAGAAAGTAAGTTTTTCAGTTCATTTGAGTTTGGGCCTAATTGGGAGGGTGTGCATAGCAACAACTATCTGAGCCCATTCAAGAAAATTAAATGAAACGGGGCGTTTTGGTGTTTGAAATTCCCTCCGTTTTCGTCCTTCGATCGTGGCCATTGGTTTCAGTCCCCAGTCAAAGTCAAGGTCTAGATCGAACGGCCAAAAGGTTGTCTTCAACCTTAGAAACCCTAGGGTTTTTGAAACTCCCTTCACCATGCATGCACCTTCGAGCTCCCTGTTCTCCCTTGTCTCTCCATGAAATCAAACAATTCCAAAAGCAAAAATGCTCTAGAACATTCCCTCTACACAGCCATGCCAGTAACTCTTCCTAAAACTCACTCAATAAACCAACCCGATAGGAATAACAGTCTGACTCCACCATTAATACCTGTCATCAACCTCTCCAAAGCTTGCTCAATTCTATCCTAACCTTGTCTATACCTTATGCTGATCATAACAAGCTATTAACCTAAGATTCTCGTGCAATATTCCAAGAGTTATCCATCCAAACAGTTTTGGTACACCATGATCAAACTCCATGAAAACTCTCCAAACTCACCAAACTTAGTCATCTAACCTATCCTAACCTTTCTATGCTAATAACTACCTATAATTCTAACTAAAACATGCAATTCGAAGGAGAAACATACCTGGTGTAAAGTGAAGAAAACAACTATGGAATGCTCTGATCAGATGCTTGTAATGATTGGAAATGGATCAGGGAACTTGTTCTTGAGTTCTGTATGCAACAAATCTTGCTCCAATGCTCTGAATCTCACAATTCCAAAATTCTTGCTTCTTGGATGATCAACTTGAACAGCACGAATCCTCCTCAATTCTACCAAATCTTTATGTGAATTGTGATCTATGGATGATGGTGATGATGATCAAATCAGAAAATGTGGAAATTGATGAGAGTTTGAGAGAGTTTGAGTTGATTTTGCAAAATGAAAGAAAGGTATGATACTTGTGTTTTGGACAAAGTGATTCACCAACCCTTGAATGAACTCTCTCAATTCAATATATAGATGAGATAAGAAACTCCTAGAACTTTGGAGAAACTTCCCATGCACTCTTTCCTTACATTTTGGATTATGTAACTTCATGTGTAAGTAACCATGCATAACTTTCAAAACTTGAACCAAGCTCAAAATTCCACTTTAGCCAATGTTCTCAAAATGATTTTTCCAATCAAAATGACCTATAATTTCACCTCATTTGGCCAAAGTATGAAAAATCTCATTTTTTAGGTCATTTTTATTCATTAAATCCACCAATTTTGAAACCTTGTGCTATGAATCTTTCCAATCTTTCATGGTCACATTTATAGACTCAAAATTTCATTTGGAACAAGTTTGATGTTGTGAAGTTTTCCATTTGAAGCTTCCTTGTATGAGTTTTGGGCATAGGCTTGAAATGACCTGTAATTCTCAGATGACCAAAATACCCTTTGCTTGCCAAGACCATAAGTAGAGTTTCACAAATCATATGAAGGCATACTATACCATTCTAGAAAGCTAAGACAATTAGGAACAACTCTTATGTTGACCAGAAATTCATTTGAAATCTCATTGAGGGGTAAAAGTTGCTTGGAAGTCAAGTCACTTTCACAGACAAAATTTCAGATACCTCAGATGACCTGTAACTTGTAAGGACCATAACTTGAGTTCTATAAATCTCCTTAGTGTCTTCCACCACTCAAATTAAAGGTCTTGAGATCCTCTACAAGTTTCATGTTGGCCAAGGATCCATTTGAAGCTTGCATTTGGACTTATCTTGCTTGAAAATTTGACCTAAACTAGGGGATTTTACACAGAAACCCTAATTTAGAAACTCCTCTTCTCCTTGATTTCTCTTGATTTATTCTTAGAATAACAACATATCCTTCTTTACATGTCAAATGATGAACCCCACATCTCTCCAATAGCCCTTAATGCCTTTCACTCAGTCATTTGACCTAGAGTTGACCCAGATGAAACCCTAGTTGACTGTCTTCAACTGCAATTCTTGTGATCATACCAATGACTTGTCTCCTTCTCCAAATGACTTTCTAAGTCTCCCATGATGCCCACATACTCTCCATGCTCAGTCCACAGCTCACAACCTCTTTGATGATCCCCAGATACCCTCAGCCAGGAGATAGATGCACTGCTTGATCCATTGACTTCTCAGCTTTCAAATTCTTTCTGATGACTTGAATGAGATTGAATCAGAATAATAACCTCTTGATAGGCCCATAGAGATGAGAATAATGCTTGGTCCCCTGTTGGATGACTTACTATGCTATGCTATGCAGATGATTAGGCTATGTACATGACTCTATATGCAAATGCTAATGATATTGAAACATAAACCAAGTGACTAAGGTTGAACAAATTTTAGGGTGCAACAGCTGCCCCTATTCAAGCGACTTGGACCCGATTGGGTGAAGAGCCCGGAGCCTTCAAACATTCGCAGTACGAGACAGTTGAATACTAAGAACCCGGAAATTTGCCAACCGCGAAAATGAACTGCACCACTGCTTAGGGATTATTTCGTCAGCCCGAAAAGCTTCTATCATTGCAAGAATAAAACTTTGTCCACGTTAGGACTCCTCCTGCCGTTAACTCGGAAAAACTTCAACAACTTTGTTGGGGGATGGCTCGTCTACCTTCTCGTCAGAGATAAATCGTCCACGTTAGGACTAAACCCTTCCACGTTAGGAATAACACCGTCCACGTAAGGAATAACACCGTCCACGTAAGGAATAACACCGTCCACGTAAGGACTAAACTCTTCGTCGGGATCTGTCCACGTCAGGACTAAACTTTTCCACGTGAGGAATCACCTTTCCATACTAGGAATAAACTCTTTTGTATTTGTCCACGTCAGGACTAAATTCTTCCACGTTAGGAATAACATCTTTCCATATTAGGAATACCATCTTCTTTTCTAAATCTGTCCACGTCAGGACTAAACTTTCCACGTAAGGAATACATCACTCTTCCACGTAAGGAATCAATCTTTCTTTCCACGTAAGGAAACCACAATCTTTCCGATTTGTCCACGTAAGGACTCCCTTCTTTCCACGTAAGGAACCCGTCTTTCCGCGTAAGGAATAAACTTGTCCACGTTAGGACTACACCGTCCACGTTAGGACCCACTTTTCCATGTTAGGAATAATAATCTTCTTGATTTGTCCACGTAAGGACTCCCATTTTGATATGCCCACGTAAGGACTCAATCTTTCCACGTAAGGAATAAATCTTTGTATCTGTCCACGTTAGGACTAAACTCTTCCACATTAGGAATACATTTTCTTTTGATTTGTCCACGTAAGGACTCAACTTTCACCTTGCTTTGTCCACGTAAGGACTCCAATCTTTCCACGTAAGGAATGAACTTCTTTCCATGTAAGGAATCCATCGTCCACGTCAGGACCCATCTTTCCACGTTAGGAACAACTCTCTTCTTGCTTTGTCCACGTAAGGACTCCAGTTTTTCCACGTAAGGAAACCGTATCGTCTTGATTTGTCCACGTCAGGACTCACCTCTTGACTTGCTGAGGATAAAAACTTGTCCACGTCAGGACTCACATCTTCACCTGCTGAAGTAATAGAACCTGTCCACGTCAGGACTTGCGCGTCTTCGACTTGCTGGGGATATAAGCCTTTGTCCACGTCAGGACTCATACTTTTGCCCACAACACGTAGAGGGGTAACTTTGTCCATGTCAGGACTCTCGCATCTTGTCATCACAAAGAACTATAAACTTGTCCACGTCAGGACGCACCTTTCACCATGGCGAATAAAGTTATCTGCTGGAAATAAAATGGTCCACGTCAGGACACCAACACGAAGGGTAACCAATTTCGTCCATGTCAGGACTTCACACTCAATCAATACCGAGAACTCGAATCAGTCCACGTCAGGACTAACACATATCGCCACCTGGAAGAAATGTCCACGTTAGGACTCCACATTCCAACAATTCTGAAAAATCGAACCTGTCCACGTTAGGACTAGCACATACCGTCAACTGAGGAAATCAATCTGTCCATGTTAGGACCCCCACTTTTCTAGCACAAAGAAAACCTGTCAACAAAATTGTCCATGTCAGAACTCATCCTTCCATTGGTCCGCAAACTTCTTATCACTGACGTTACAGAAACTTTGAGGCTGACTCTACTGGGGATATTTGGAAACCAAACTACCGGACGCCTGTTCTGATAACCGGCGGTGGCTTCTGAAATTCTGGTTCGGGAAACCCTTTAATGACAAATAACTCTGCTTGAGAATGAGGAGAAATTTGCCTACTCACTCTGGCGGGGAAAACACGAGAAATTCACAAATAACTCTGCTCGGGGACAAAGAAACTTCATCATGATAACTGTGTGGGGAATAGTGCCAAAGCTGACACTTCGTTGAATGTCTCACGCCGAGAACTCGAATGTTTATTGATTCACTTGAGCAAGGGCTCTCTCTACCTGCAAGAGAAACAATACTTGAAACCAACGGTTAGCCAACCTAGTTTATGTTTCAAAAATGTGTATGTTTGACGGCGATGCAATGCTTCATTCGACATGGAAATGCTATGCTTTTATTTGGTGGATGCAAGTATGACACTATATGCCGATGCCAATGCAGACTCGAACTGCTGGGATACAGGAGCTGCTCTAGCAAAATAAATGCTGAAGACAATGCTGACTCCGCTGGGGATAGCCAGACGCTACAGAATTATTCCAGCAAAATAAATGCTGGAAGAGTGAAGTCGACTCAGTTGGGAAATTGGGAACTTGAACCAAGCACCTCATTGAAGTAACACCCTGCTGGGGAATATAACTCTGCTGGGGAATAGCAGATGCGCCTGATATGATTGAACTTCTGCTGGAGAGTGACCGGATGTCACACGGTATTTTGACAAAATAAATGTCAGGACTCACACCAACTCTGTCGGGGAGCGTCTTAATCTTCGCGTTCCACTGGGAGGAATGAAAATACTTGCTGAAAAGGGAACTCCATCGGGGATGGAACGATCCTCTTGGGGAAAATCAACTGACTCCGCTGGGGGGAGAGTAACTGACCCTGCGGGGAAGGGTAAACTGTCTGAATACAGCTCACAAATATTAACCTTCGGAGGCTAGAACACTCTGCTTAAGATGCACTGTCTGAATACAGCCTTATAATCTGGGAATTGCCAAACTCTGCTGAGGATGAATGACTTTGCTGGAGAGTGCTCTCTGGATAAGCTACGGCTAGCTGGGGAATTCGATCCTTCTTCAAGAAGAACATGCATGACCTGCATGGGGGTCGAGTCTTTTGTCACTGCAATCTTTTGATCGTCTTCCTCGTACGGCTATGAAACCTGCAACAACACAAACAAGACAAGACAAGCCTATGCAACCAAATCTATTCAGGTTAGTGACGTCATTTTCAGTTAATTCAAAGCTTTTAGCAACTGTTGGCAAGGGCCAGTGATGTTATACACATGCTAGTTTCAGTAAACTTAGGCGTTTTATCATGCACAAAACAGTAAAGAACCAGCATCAAGTACTGAATAACATATTTTATTGATTGGGCCCCTGAATGGGCGGAGTTTTGTACACGGGATGTAACTCCTGAAAAGAGGAAGCTACGCAAAGAAAATATACAAGTATGCACAAGAAGCATAAATATTTTGACAAATTAAATTTGTACACATGTCGGCAACGGGATGCAGACGAACATCACGAACCAATCCTCCTATGACTCGTCCGACTCTAATGCTTTCCCGGTATCCACACTTCCGAAGAGATTGTATCTGATAATCGCTCCCTCAGGTATATTCTCCCGCACCAATGCTCAATGCAGCATCAAATTCGGACCGCAGTCATTTGCTTTTCAAATCCCTAACTTTTGCGTGAACCGCCCTTTACGGGTTTTCAGTTCACCGGGATACCCTTTTTTGCCGAAGCCGCCCAGTGTAGGTTTTCAACTTCGCGGGTGTACATTTTTCCATTTTATCCCTAATTTTTGCCCGAACCTTTCATTCTGTTTTTGGTTCGCCAGGATGCCCCATTTTTGCCTGGACTCTCTTTTTTTTGTCCAGCGGGTCAATTTTAAGCAAAGTATTTTTTAACTGCGTCCGAATTCACAGGCGACGTAAAGTCTTCACCGTCCATAGTGGACAACAATAAAGCTCCTCCTGAAAAGACTTTTCTAACTACGTATGGCCCTTCGTAGTTGGGGGTCCACTTGCCCCTGCGATCTGCTTGCGGCGGGAGAATCCTTTTCAGCACAAGGTCGCCCGTCTGAAAGCTTCGCAGATGTATCTTCTTATCATATGCTTTCTTCATTCGGCTCTGGTACAAACGACCGTATGCTAGAGAAGCTAGCCTCTTCTCATCCATTAAACTCAGTTGGTTCAACCTGTCTTTCACCCATTCTGCCTCATCTAGCTGAACGTCTCGCAATACCCTCAGAGAAGGAATCTCGACTTCTAAGGGTAGCACTGCTTCCATTCCGTATACTAACGAGAACGGGGTTGCCCCAGTTGATGTGCTTACCGTCGTACGATAACCGTGCAAAGCAAAAGGTAGCATCTCATGCCAATCCTTATAGGTCACCACCATCTTCTGAACAATTTTCTTGATATTCTTATTGGCCGCTTCGACAGCGCCATTCATCTTGGGTCGATAAGGGGAGGAGTTGTGATGTTCGATCTTAAAATTCTGACAGAGCTCCTTCATCATTTTGTTGTTCAGGTTTGAACCGTTGTCCGTGATTATCCGCTCGGGGATCCCATATCAGCAAATGATATCTCTCTTGATGAATCTGGCCACCACTTGCTTCGTTACATTTGCATATGACGCCGCTTCCACCCACTTGGTGAAATAATCGATTGCTACTAGAATGAACCGGTGCCCATTAGAAGCCGTCGGCTCGATCTTTCCAATCATATTGATTCCCCACATCGAGAATGGCCATGGCGATGACATCACATTCAGAGGACTCGGAGGCACATGGATCTTATCAGCATAGATTTGGCATTTGTGGCACTTTCTCGCAAACTTGAAACAATCAGTTTCCATAGTCAGCCAAAAATAACTTGCCCGCAGCAGCTTCCTCGTCATAGCATGCCCACCAGCATGCGTACCAAAGGTACCTTCGTGTATTTCCTCCATGAGTAGCTTTGCCTCTCTTTCATCCACGCAACGTAACAGCACCAAGTCGTGGTTTCTTCTGTACAAGACACCATCCGGATTCAAATAGAAATTACCCGCTAATCTCCTGAGAGTCTTCTAATCTTGACTGGATGCCCCAGCCGGGTACTCTTTATTCTTCAGGAAATTAAGGATATCAAAATACCACGGTTTATCATCGGATGCCTCGTCAATAGCAAACACAAAGGCAGGCCTGTCAAGCCGAGAGATAATGATTCTGGGAGCCTCGTTCCAGAAGTTGACTTTGTACATGGAAGACAAAGTGGCCAGGGCGTCAGCCATCTGATTTTCTGCTCTCGGTACGTGATGCAACTCAACCTTGTCAAAGAAAGGCAACAATCTCCTTGCATAATTCATGTAATGCATCAAATTGGGCTGACGTGTCTCCCATTCCCCTTTGATCTGATTCACCACCAAAGCTGAGTCTCCGTATACGTCTAGATTCTTGATTCGCAAATCAATGGCTTCTTCAAGCCCCATTATACAAGCTTCGTATTCGGCCTCATTATTGGTAACTGCAAAGGTCAATCGGGCAGTAAACGGGATGTGCGACCCGTGTGGCGTAGTGATGATTGCCCCTATTCTGCTACCATAAGCGTTCACAGCTCCATCAAATATCATCTTCCACTTGGAACCCAACTCTGGTCCTTCGTCTGGCAACGGCTCTTCACAATCTTTCATCTTTAGGTACATGATATCCTCGTCAGGAAAATCAAACCTCATTGATTGGTAATCTTCAATAGGCTGCTCTGCCAGGTACTCAGACAACACACTCCCCTTTATAGCCTTTTGCGAGACATATTGGATGTCATATTCAGTCAAGACCATCTGCCAACGGGCAATTCTCCCTGATAGCGCCTGCTTTTCGAATACATATTTGATAGGATCCATCTTCGAGATGAGCATGGTTGTATGATTCAGCATGTATTGCCTCAAACGCTTGGCGGCCCAGGCTAGCGCGCAACAAGTTTTCTCCAACATTGAGTATCGAGATTCACAATCTGTAAATTTCTTACTCAAGTAGTAGATCGCATGCTCTTTTCTTCCTGTCTCGTCGTGTTGACCGAGAACACAACCCATGCTTCCCTCAAGAACCGTCAAATACATGATCAAGGGTCTCCCTGCCACTAGGGGTATCAAAATAGGAGGCTCCTGCAAATACTGCTTTATTTTATCGAACGCCTTTTGACAATTTTTGTTCCACGTTACAACTTGATCTTTCTTCAACAGCTTGAATAATGGTTCACACGTAGCAGTTAGGTGAGATATGAACCTAGCAATGTAGTTCAGCCTCCCTAAAAACCCGCGCACCTCTTTCTCTGTTTTAGGCGTCGGCATTTCTTGTATCGCTTTTATTTTAGCAGGATCGACCTCTATTCCTCTTTCGCTTACGATAAACCCCAGCAGTTTACCCGATCTCACCCCGAAGGTGCATTTGTTAGGGTTCAGTCTCAACCTGAACTTCCTAAGCCTTTTAAATAACTTCAGCAGATTCACCAGATGCTCTTCCTCCGTCTGGGATTTGGCAATCATATCGTCAACATAAACTTCGATCTCTTTATGCATCATATCATGGAAAAAAGTCGTCATCGCACGCTGATACGTTGCCCCGGCATTTTTCAAACCAAAGGGCATCACTTTGTAGCAAAATGTTCCCCACGGCGTTATGAAAGTAGTCTTCTCCATATCCTCTGGCGCCATTTTAATCTGATTATAGCCTGAAAAGTCATCCATGAAGGAGAATACGGAGTATTGAGCAGTATTATCAACTAGCACATCGATATGAGGAAGTGGAAAATCGTCTTTTGGGCTCGCTTTGTTCAGATCCCTATAATCCACGCACATTCGAACCTTGCCATCTTTCTTTGGCACTGGTACGATGTTAGCAACCCACGAGGGATATTTCGTCACAGCCAGGAAACCAGCATCCCACTGTTTTTGAACCTCCTCTTTGATCTTCACTGCCATATCTGGTCTAGTTCTACGAAGCTTTTGTTTGACCGGTGGGCATTCCTCTTTCAATGGCAGACGGTGCACAACCATATCTGTATCGAGCCCTGGCATATCTTCATACGACCAAGCGAACACATCGTTATACTCTCGGAGCATTTCAACCAGTCTTCGCTTGATGTCGCTCTGCAGCGCGGCTCCGATATGAATATTTTTCTCAACCCCTTCCGACCCCAAGTTGATAATTTCGATGACCTCTTCGTGAGGAAGAATGACTCTTTCCTCTTGCTTCACCAACCAAGACAGTTCTTCAGGAACGTCGCTATCTTTGACAACCTCTTCTTCGGCCTGAAATATCGGGTGCTCAAAGTCGGGACGAGTCATAGGTGGTTCAAGGATGTCATCTGAAAATGTTATCCTGCAAAAGGAATGGTTAAATGCTTCAAAATGCGTATAAAGCGAATAACCACGTTGCCATTTTATTGGAAAATACAAAACAAGAAAAACAGAGATTACAATATTTGCACATGAAAAAACGCCTTTTATTTAATGATAAACACGCAATGTTCATAACAGCACAGCCCTAAGCAAATCATGATGCCCCGGGCAAGACATCAGATTGTTCAACAATTAATAAAACAAAGCATTACTGTTTAAGAGTCACAGGAACAAGCTCCTGAATAGACCAATTGCACAGTCCCTGTCCTGGCGTGCTTGGCTGAATCCAGGCATCCATATCACAGTCGCTGTCTCCTTCATCAAACTCTGAAGCAGCGTTGATAGTCTCATGACATACTCCACTGGCCGAGATGGTTATTGGCCCTCTGAAACGGGGTGCCCCCACAGTAGGTGTTGATGACGACGGTTGGTACCCCAGCCCGAATCGGTCCATCTTTACAGGAATATCCAGCACTTTGCCCCAGCCCTTGGCTTCTCCTGCCTCCACCAGAGCTTGAGCTTCTTTATACGACGAGACGGCTATCTCTGACACTTTGCTCGGCCCGGGACCTTTGTCCTTGATACGCAACCCTTCAAATTCCTGGCAGGGTGTTTCGTGAATCTCTCCATCGACCTCCACATATTTAAATGACGACAGATGGCTGACCAGGATGTCCTCTTCTCCGCATACGGTGACTACGCTGTCTCCCACCATATATTTCAACTTCTGATGCAGGGTAGACGTGACTGCCCCAGCCCCATGAATCCAGGGTCGTCCGAGCAGGAAGCTATATGCGGGCTGGATGTCCATGATATAAAATTCAGTTGCAAACACCTTCGGCCCCACCTGTAGAGGCAATGTTATCGATCCAAAGACTGTTCTTCGCGTGCCATCGAATGCCCTAACTACCAAGTCACTGGGCGTGCACAAGATTCCTCTGACATCTAGCTTCATCATCGCTTTCTTGGGCAGCACATTTAAGGATGATCCAGTATCGACCAATACATGCGACATTACTGATCCTCTACATTCGACAGATACGTGCAGCGCCATATTGTGATCTCTCCCCTTAGGGGTTAAATCGAAGTCAGTAAAGCCCAAGCTGTGGCCTGCATTTACATGTGCCAACACTCCTTCCAGCTGATTCACGGAGACGTCTTGGGGTACGAAGGAAGTATCCAGGACTTTCAACAAAGCATTTCTGTGAGCTTCAGAACATAATAGCAATGACAGGATAGATATCTTTGAAGGCGTCTGTTGCAGATGCTCCACAATCTTATAATCACTTTTTCGAATCAAGCGCATGAACTCTTCTACCTCTTTCGATGCCGATGCTTTGTCGCTTGCCTGCACTAGGACATTTTCAACCATTTTACCTTTCCCCTTTGCCAGTCGCTCAGCCTCTACTTCAGGCGATATAAAGATCCTGCCACTTCTTGTCATACCTCCTGAACCAACAACGTTGTCCACAGTCTCGGCTGGCTGCTTATTAACATCAATCTTTATTCCGTCACAATACACTTCCAACCCATATGACCATGGGACTGCTTTCGTGCTCTCGTACGGGATTGTTCCGGCCTTAGTTATGGTGATCGGTGGTCGCGGGACCGGTGCTGCTATAGTGATTGTCTTTCGAGGAATCGTTACAGTGGCCACATCACTCTGATTATCTACTAATGCCCCTGCAGGCTCTTCAGTTGCTGCTCGGTCAAACTGCAATGTGCCGTCATCAACTAAAGCCTGGATGCCTTTCTTCAAATCGTCACACCCCCCGGCTAGGGTCCAGCATTCTAAACAGTACTCGTCACAACCCGGATAGACACCCCCTTGTAATAATCTGCTTTTTATCTCGCTCAGCGGCGTCTTTAAATCATCCACATTCATAATCAGATTGAACCCTTCCTCAGTCAGAATGGCGTTTGCCCCATGATTAGGCATGGGCTTCTGCACTACATTCGGCCCTGCTGTTCCGAAATTGATAGCTTTATTGTCCAAAAGATCCTGCACAACATGCTTAAAAGCATGGCAACCCTCTACATCGTGGCCCGGAGACCCAGAGTGGAACTCACAGTGCCTGCTTGCATCATAACCATACGGAGGAGTTCCCGTTATCGGTGCCAGAGTTCTCTTCTCTACCAAGTTCAAACCCAACAATGTCTGCAACAAATCTGCGTACGTTGAGGGAGGCTTCTCAAACACTCTTCTTGGTTTACCACCCTGGAATCTTCGTTGAGCAGGCTGTGCCCCCTGCTGTGGCGGCTGCTGCTGCTGCGGTTGTTGTTGCATTGGCTGTTGCTAAAACGGTTGTTGTTGTTGAAATGGTTGTTGTTGTTGAAATGGTTGTCCCTGGAATGGAATAGTAACACTCACCACCTGCTGCGGCTGATTATATTGGTTCCGACCCCTGCCTCGGCCCCCAAATACTGCGCTTGCCTCGCCCTGACGGCGCCCACCAAAAGCCTTTCTATTGCTGCCAGATGCAGTCGATTCCTCAGCCTGGAATCTGCCCTGTTTAATGTTGTTTTCAATCTTTTCCCCCATCAGAATTAAGTCTGAGAAACTGGCCAAAGATGTGTGAAACAACTTGTCATAAAACATGCCTGTGAACGTTCTGATAAACATGTCATTCATTTCCTTGTCTTCTAAAGGAGGACGAACCCTGGCAGCCATATCGCGCCACCTTTGCGCATACTCTTTAAAGCTCTCACCCTTCTTCTGAGACAGCCCTGTCAGTTGGACCCGATTGGGCGCCAAGTCGCTGTTATACTTGTAGTGAGCTACAAATGCCTCTGCCAGTTGCTTCCATGTCTTTATATCAGTTGGCTCCAACCCCATGTACCATTCTAAGGAAGGACCTGACAAGCTATCTTGAAAGAAATGCATTAGCATTCTCTCATCAGTTGAATATGCAGACATCTTTCGGTAATAAGCCCGTACGTGCACTTTCGGACAGGTGTCCCCTTTATACTTATCAAACGTAGGAGCTTTGAATTTGATTGGCACCCTCAAGCCAGGTACCAGACCCATTGCTGACATGTCCAAGCCCACAACACTTTAGTTCAGGACCTCCCTCATCTGCTCTTCTAGCATTCTGATCTTCTGGGAGTCATCCATCGGCCCTTCGAAACCTCCGCCGGAGAAAGCGTCCTCCTGCTGATCTTCTTGCCACATACCATTCCCAACTCCATACCCATCGTATCCATTATTACGGCCAGCTCTGATCTGATTCATCACCGGGCCTCGCCCTCTGTTGCCGTACCCCTGAGCAACTCCAGCAGGCCCAAAAGCCATTAGCCCAGCGCCGTTTCCATTTCCGCAACCTCCGTAACCCTGATTGGTCACACCAAAGCCGTCCTGCCCAAAGCCTTGAGCATTGAAACCATATTTCCCAGCGTTATCGAATCCCTGATCGTTGAACCCGAATCCAGCATTACCAAAGCCGTTGCCTCCCATATGATCACCCAAGTTGATATCACCAAGCCCAACGTTATGGACAGCAGTCTCGTTTCCAACTCCGACGTTACCGTTCCCAGCAGCGGTAGCGTTGTTGACATTAGCAGCAGGTATATTGACTACAGGTGGAGCCGCTGGTGTGGGAGTGCCATCCCCATGAACAGTGTCGACTCGCACAGACTGATGATCCTCATTACCGTGACCAGCATTTTTGACTAACAGAGGCTGTACCATGGCTTGCAAATTCTCCTGACCTTTTGCAATAGTCTCCATGGTCTGCATGAAGAGTGCTAGCTTCTCGCGCATATCTTGCATCTCGTTCTGCATTTGATCCATGATCCTTCGACAGTTGGTGCGAGTGGAATATCTGTGCGGGCGCTGATCTGCAATCCTGAAAATACCTGGTACAGAGCAGGAAATAAGATATCATCCCATAATTACCTGTAATGCAATATGAATATGAATGCAATGCAATGTGTGTGTCTGTGCATTAGGGAAATTCATTCCCCGATTCTAGTGTGAAGGTGCCAGTGCGGTGACAGTGCTAGCAATACAAAGATCGGAGTTGAATCACAGAAAGCCTCATATATTGCGGAGAAACCAATAAGCCAAGAATACAATATCACTGAGTGCAATAAGAAGGCATGACCTCAACCAACAATCCTGGTGATGGTCAGCACTATGCAAATAAAGCATACAAGTTAATACATGAAATGATCAAGCACTCCCATAAGTCTGGTACTCTTCTATTAACTTCTTGGTCTCCGGATGACCTGGTCTGGTAAGCAGCCCTTCAACAAGCTGGTTTCTTCTCTTGAGCACACGTCGCACGTCACCGGCAGTTTCCTCCCATGCCCCTTCTCCGAAGCGATCCTCTAACTTCCGCTTCTGAGACACGGCTTCATCCCTGCCTTTGATGGCCTTGTTCAGTGCATTCTGGAGACTATACCGGGTCATCACTTCTTCTTCGCACTTCTTGATGCTGGACTTCAACTGCTCTTCGAGGTCGGAAATTTGCTGCTTCAACTTATCCTCCCTCTTCTTATTGTTGGTCAGTGTAGCATTCCAAGTCTTATTGCAAGAAGAGATCTCTCGGTGAGCTGCGTCGAGTGCTTTCTTTTTGGATTCCAGCATGTCATGGGAGCTTCTGAACTCTTGCCCCAGACGTTCGCACTTCTTCCTCTCCTCAGTCAGCTCAGCCCCTAGTCTGCTTACTAGCTCGATCTGCCGTTGGAAAGCATGCACGGCCTTGTTTTTCTCACTGCGTATCTGGGCTAGCTCTTGCTCTAACCCTTCATTGATCTTCATCAAGGCTTCTTTTTCTTTCACAACTTGCTCGTAGGCCTCCCTAGAAACAGTAGTTGGCTCTGCTACCGGAATGGGAACAAGGACTGGTGCATCTGGAAATGGCATCCGCAACTGACTTGCTCTCTCTTGAATCCAAACTCTGTAGGGTGCATAAGCCTGACAGTCGTTTTTCCCTAACAACGGCTTCCCTCTTCGGTTAATACGCGTCCAGGCATGCTGCAGCTTGGCTAATAACTCCCCCTTTAAATCACCGGTGAAGTACAGAGATTCTTGTACTTCTTCCTCCTTTGGTGGGTTCTTCAGCGCATATCCGAACTGACGGACAAACAGAGATGGGTTGTAGTTGATACACCCTTTTCTTCCTATCAGCGGGACATTAGGGTACCCAGAACAACTGAATATAAGTTCAGACCCTAGCAGGTCTCGATCAAACCACTCAACGTCTTCGAAAGATAGCCTCATCAGGCGCTCTGACCAGCTAGCTGGGACTGTAGTCTCTATGACAGATCTCCTCTTAGGAAGGTGGCTCTCAAACCACATACCCAGCAATGGTACACAGAAATGAACATTCTTCCCTCTTCCCTTCTCATTCTTGTAATGTAGTGAGTGGTAGAAATCTCCGAGCAAGGTAGGTACAGGATTATCAGCGGCAAACAAGTAGAAGGCGTCGAAGTCCACAAAATCCGGTACATTGGGAAACAATACTATACCATAAATGCACAGAGCCAACACAGCATTGAAGGCAATCCAACACCTGCTCTTAGCGTACTCCTGGGCTTTACCAATCAAGAACTGGAGCGAGAAGCCTGGAACTCCACGGGAAACAGTAGGCAACAATTCAGAAGCATCCATGTGCAAAGCTTTGGCCAAGTCCTCTAGCTTGGGCTTAGCGCCAGAATGAATGAATGGAACCTTGTTCTGCACTGGTAGCTCAGTAAACTCCACATACTCTTCAATGGTAGGCCCCAGAATAAAATCATCAAACGTAAAACATCTCAATGCGGGATCATAGAATTGCATCAAGGTGTACAGCCCGTTCATCTCATCAGCAGTGGGCTTGCAGACTAATCTCAGTAATCTCCCGTGACTCATTCTGAAGCTTCTCCTAACCTCCTCATCAGCAAGAGATATCAGACCGAGTAAAGGAGTAATATCAGGTGTAGGCAGCTTATACGCGACTATCTTCCTCAATCCAGCCATAGCCAATACTCAGAAATCTGGGCACTAGAATCGGAGGATATGCAAATGCACCTGCAGCACAGACACACATTAATGGGATGCCATGATAATGAGTATGCAAACAATGCAATGCAAGTAACATGCAACAGGGACCAACTGCCATGGCTGAATAGCCTGAACCATGTCAAGAAGTCTCAGATAGACTCTTTAGAAGTCCTCAACCATTGGTCTCAGATAGACCTCATGCAAAGCTCCCACGCTGGTCTCTGACAGGCCTCAAACCATAACTCCAACTGGTCTCTGGTAGACCTCAAATCATATCTCCAACTGGTCTCTGACAGACCTCAGAACTCTCCAAATGGTCTCTGACTGACCTCAGAACTCTCCAACTGGTCTCTGACAGACCTCAGAACTCTCCATCTGGTCTCTGACAGACCTCAGAACTCTTCATAAATACCCAGGATCTCAGATCAAGAGACAACCGGTATCTGAAGGTCTAGTTACCTGCATAACCCCAAACCCTCTCACAGGTGGATGTCCTAGTAACTGACAAAGGTATGGCATCCTATGCGATCGTCGGCGTCACAGACTTTCAGGGTTGATGATACGATTCCCAGAAGGAGTGGCATCATCAAATCCTGAAGAGGCCTCACTTAGCCAACTTCCAAATGATCGGTCCCCAGAGTCGACAATCCAACTAACCAGCAACCCGAGCCACCCAAAGGGCAGGACAGGAGGCCAACCAGAAGAACCTCGTCTGAGTGTAGATTTCGCGGGACACTAGGACATGCAAAGCACGTGCGCGCCCACTAATCTCTACTCTAAGTCCAGGTGCACTCAAGCCCAGGTCCGGCTTATCTCTCAATATCAGAACACCCATCACAAACCCCTAAATACAGCAATAATAATCAATAATATGCTGAAAGTAAAGGTCAGAAATATATAAATCCATACAAAATCCTCGACGGGAAAACAAGCGTTAGGATTGACTCTCTTAAGGGACGTTGGATCCCAAATGCATAAGAACTATCGCAGTCCTTAGCAGCCAGGGGACGTTGGATCCCCAGCAGAGTCGCCAGCTGTCGCTACTGCGAAAATCGGCGCCGGCTGAACAGAAGAGTCGCCACCGTGCGTTATTTATCCCAACGGAGGGAAAGGAAACGCTCAGAGTAAACCTCGCACAACACGGGAAAGGTATGGTCGTCGCAACCAAAACCTGGATTCGGGAGTCGGTTACGCAAGGGGAAGGTATTAGCACCCCTCACGTCCGTCGTACTCGACGGGATCCACGCTTGTTTTCGGGTATGGATTGTTATTCTATCTAAACTAAAGGTTAAGGGTTAAAAGAAAAGAAAATGACTCGGCAAAGTCTCGCACTTTATGCCTACGTATTCCCGTCTGGAACGAGAAATCAGATTCAACGTAGTTCGCCTACCTACAGGAAAGGAGGGGAAGGTTGCTCGCTAGGATATCGCATCCTATGCCTACGTACTTTCATACAGCATGAAAGATCAGAGCAAACGTAGTTCGGGCTACGCACGACACAAGTCTGTCTTGATTGCTTTTATTCCTTCTGAAAAAGGTTTTTCTGATTAGCAGTCCAAGCAGACAAAAATGACGTTTTGATGAGTTCACATTCTTTTACGGAAGAAGTGTCTTTTATTGTGTTTGAAATCTTATTGTATTTTTCTGTTTGTTTTGAGGAAGAAGAGACAGAACTCTAACCTACGGTTGCGAAGGGAATCAAACTAACCTAGTGTTATCATGCCTGGGTTAAGACCTAATGTCTATCATGCTCCTCTCTTGCGCAGAGAGAAACAGAGATCCTAAGGGGAATAGACGGAAACAGAAACAATAGCAGATATATACAGTAAAGCAGTAAAATGCATGAATGCAGCAATACAAGCGAGGCAAGGGAGTCCCACTCAACCTTGAACCTAGAAAACAATAGGCAAAAGTGAACAGAATTCACTTTCAACCCAACAGGTTAAACAGCAAACAATACAGTCCAGAAAACCAATCAATACATCAGAAATGAATAACAACTAAAATAAACAGCCACAGCAGCTCTGCATCAACACCTATCTTCAAGTAATCTCCAATCAGCTATAAGCTTCAGCAAGCCTCAATCTCCATCTCCACAGCCTTCAAGCAAGGCCTCTATCCTCAATCTTTAGTCTACAATGGCTTTTCTTCAAGTCTCAAACCTCCAGGATGAGGGATCAATCACAAGAGTGAATTGGGTGTTAAGCAATTAGTTGACCACCAAGGGTGGCAAACAGACTGCTAACAACACATAGGATATTTTCTCTCAAGAGTTCTATCCCTTAGACAGTAGCACCAAGCCTTCCAAAGGAAGGGGGTGAGTGTCTTAGAGAGGCTCTGCATCACAGAGAAGAATGGAGGCAGACAAGGCATTCCATGTTTGAGAAACAAGCTTTCTAATCTAGAGCTCTGCCTAGCTCCTAAACCCTAGACTCCTCAACAGCTGCTAGCAAGAATCTCCTCATCAACTCTAGAAGTTAGTCTTCAAGCTCTGGATCTCCAATGGCTTCATCATCACAAGTCTTCAGCTCTCCCAATCCCCAAGCAATCCCAATACCCACACAACCAAATCATAATCCCCAGAGAGGGCACACCACACCAGTCAAACAAATACAGACAGTATTAATAGCAGTAGGGGAATCCTAATATTTTCTAAGGGATCTAATAACTACCCCTAATCCCTATAGTCCCATACCCCAAAGATTCAATTTCTAACTCCTAAGGGAAATGAACTTATTCACCTATGTTGTCACCTAAACCCTAGTTTTGTTCATGTTATTCACACCTAATCAAATCACCTAAAATTAAGTCCTAAAAATATGAACTAAATTGTATATACAAGATAAATGTCTAATCTAATCAACCTAAAAAGAATGGATTAAAAATGTTGAAGCATCTATTCAAACTAAAATTACCAAATCATGCACTAAACAAAACTATTATTTATACCTATTTAAAAGAAAAATATGCCAAAAATATAAAAATGAAATGAAATATTAATTTTTTGTAGGATAGTTTTCTTGACGAAATTATGAAAAGAATGCAAAAAGAACCAATGAAAAACATGCATTTTCCTATTTGTTATGAATTTTGAAAGAATTAATAAAAATGAATGAAAATAATATGTGAATTAAATGGAAATGGGGTGCAGCGAGTAAGAAAAATCAGTTAAAGGATAAACTGGGCCAGGCAGTGGGGTGTTATTAGCAATTGGCGCTAGGCCCAGCATGTTCAGAAAACTCACAAAAAACAAAAAAAAAAGTAAAAACGGTGCAGAAAGTAAGTTTTTCAGTTCATTTGAGTTTGGGCCTAATTGGGAGGGTGTGCATAGCAACAACTATCTGAGCCCATTCAAGAAAATTAAATGAAACGGGGCGTTTTGGTGTTTGAAATTCCCTCCGTTTTCGTCCTTCGATCGTGGCCATTGGTTTCAGTCCCCAGTCAAAGTCAAGGTCTAGATCGAACGGCCAAAAGGTTGTCTTCAACCTTAGAAACCCTAGGGTTTCTGAAACTCCCTTCACCATGCATGCACCTTCGAGCTCCCTGTTCTCCCTTGTCTCTCCATGAAATCAAACAATTCCAAAAGCAAAAATGCTCTAGAACATTCCCTCTACACAGCCATGCCAATAACTCTTCCTAAAACTCACTCAATAAACCAACCCGATAGGAATAACAGTCTGACTCCACCATTAATACCTGTCATCAACCTCTCCAAAGCTTGCTCAATTCTATCCTAACCTTGTCTATACCTTATGCTGATCATAACAAGCTATTAACCTAAGATTCTCGTGCAATATTCCAAGAGTTATCCATCCAAACAGTTTTGGTACACCATGATCAAACTCCATGAAAACTCTCCAAACTCACCAAACTTAGTCATCTAACCTATCCTAACCTTTCTATGCTAATAACTACCTATAATTCTAACTAAAACATGCAATTCGAAGGAGAAACATACCTGGTGTAAAGTGAAGAAAACAGCTATGGAATGCTCTGATCAGATGCTTGTAATGATTGGAAATGGATCAAGGAACTTGTTCTTGAGTTCTGTATGCAACAAATCTTGCTCCAATGCTCTGAATCTCACAATTCCAAAATTCTTGCTTCTTGGATGATCAACTTGAACAGCACGAATCCTCCTCAATTCTACCAAATCTTGATGTGAATTGTGATCTATGGATGATGGTGATGATGATCAAATCAGAAAATGTGGAAATTGATGAGAGTTTGAGAGAGTTTGAGTTGATTTTGCAAAATGAAAGAAAGGTATGATACTTGTGTTTTGGACAAAGTGATTCACCAACCCTTGAATGAACTCTCTCAATTCAATATATAGATGAGATAAGAAACTCCTAGAACTTTGGAGAAACTTCCCATGCACTCTTTCCTTACATTTTGGATTATGTAACTTCATGTGTAAGTAACCATGCATAACTTTCAAAACTTGAACCAAGATCAAAATTCCACTTTAGCCAATGTTCTCAAAATTATTTTTCCAATCAAAATGACCTATAATTTCACCTCATTTGGCCAAAGTATAAAAAATCTCATTTTTTAGGTCATTTTTATTCATTAAATCCACCAATTTTGAAACCTTGTGCTATGAATCTTTCCAATCTTTCATGGTCACATTTCCAGACTCCAAATGTCATTTGGAACAAGTTTGATGTTGTGAAGTTTTCCATTTGAAGCTTCCTTGTATGAGTTTTGGGCATAGGCTTGAAATGACCTGTAATTCTCAGATGACCAAAATACTCTTTGCTTGCCAAGACCATAAGTAAAGTTCCACAAATCATATGAAGGCATATTATACCATTATAGAAAGCTAAGACAATGAGGAACAACTCTTATGTTGACCAAAAATTCATTTGAAATCTCCTTGAGGGGTAAAAATTGTTTGTAAGTCAAGTCACTTTCACAGACAAAATTTCAGATACCTCAGATGACCTGTAACTTGTAAGGACCATAACTTGAGTTCTATAAATTTCCTTAGTGTCTTCCACCACTCAAATTAAAGGTCTTGAGATCCTCTACAAGTTTCATGTTGGACAAGGATCCATTTGAAGCTTGCATTTTGACTTATCTTGCTTGGAAATTTGACCTAAACTAGGGGATTTTACACAGAAACCCTAATTTAGAAACTCCTCTTCTCCTTGATTTCTATTGATTTCTTCTTAGCATAACAATATATCCTTATTTACATGTCAAACTATGAACCCCACATCTCTCCAATAGCCCTTAATGCCTTTCACTCAGTCATTTGACCTAGAGTTGACCCAGATGAAACCCTAGTTGACTGTCTTCAACTGCAATTCTTGTGATCATACCAATGACTTGTCTCCTTCTCCAAATGACTTTCTAAGTCTCCCATGATGCCCACATACTCTCCATGCTCAGTCCACAGCTCACAACCTCTTTGATGATCCCCAGATACCCTCAGCCAGGAGATAGATGCACTGCTTGATCCATTGACTTCTCAGCTTTCAAATTCTTTCTGATGACTTGAATGAGATTGAATCAGAATAATAACCTCTTGATAGGCCCATAGAGATGAGAATAATGCTTGGTACCCTGTTGGATGACTTGTTATGCTATGTTATGCAGATGATTAGGCTATGTACATGACTCTATATGCAAATGCTAATGATATTGAAACATAAACCAAGTGACTAAGGTTGAACAAATTTTAGGGTGCAACATTAGGGCCTAACTGTTTACATGTATGTTTGGTTTAATCAATGAATAAAGGCGTTTTCTGCATGCAAACATTGTGATCCTTGTCTATCTGTTTTATTTTTATCAATAAAATGGCAACGTGGTTATGTGCTTTGTTTGCATATCATTTGAAGCATTTAACCATTTTCCTCGCAGGACTCGTATAATTTCAGATGACATCGACCAAGAACTTCCTATGACTCACTTCGACTTTGAGCACCCGATCTTGCAAGCCAAAGAAGAGATTGTTGAGGATAACGACTTATCAGAAGAGTTGACTCGGTTGTTGAAGCAAGAAGAGAAAATCATCCTGCCTCATCAAGAAGAGATCAAAATTGTTAACTTGGGGTCTGAAGAATGTATCAGGAATATCCGTATAGGGGATGCGCTACAGAGTGATATCAAGCAGAAACTTATCGAGATGCTGCGAGAGTATAGTGATATTTTTGCTTGGTCTTACGAAGATATGCCCGGGCTGGATACTGACATGGTAGTTCATCGGTTGCCATTCCGAGAAGAGTGTCCGCCAATCAAACAAAAGCTCAGAAGAACCCGACCAGATATGGCCGTGAAGCTAAAAGAGGAAGTGCAGAAGCAATGGGATGCTGGATTCCTTGCTGTCACAACCTATCCTTCTTGGGTCGCCAATATTGTACCTGTGCCGAAGAAAGATGGCAAGGTACGGATGTGTGTTGATTATAGAGACTTGAACAAGGCGAGTCCCAAAGATGATTTCCCACTTCCGCATATTGATGTGTTGGTTGATAACACAACTCAATTTTCAGTATTTTCCTTCATGGACGGCTTTTCAGGCTATAACCAGATAAAAATGGTGCCAGAGGACATGGAGAAAACGACTTTTATTACCCCGTGGGGAACATTTTGCTACAAGGTGATGCCCTTTGGTCTGAAGAATGCTGGGGCAACGTATCAGCGAGCCATGACAACACTCTTTCATGACATGATGCATAAAGAGATTGAAGTATACGTTGATGATATGATTGCCAAATCTCAAACAGAGGAAGAACATCTGATCAATCTGCTGAAATTGTTCAAGAGACTTAGGAAGTTCAGGCTGAGGCTGAACCCTAACAAATGCACCTTCGGGGTAAGATCCGGTAAGCTACTGGGGTTCATTGTTAGCGAGAAAGGAATCGAGGTTGATCCTGCAAAAATAAAAGCTATACAAGAAATGCCAGCACCGAGAACAGAAAAAGAGGTTCGTGGCTTCTTAGGAAGATTGAATTACATTGCCCGGTTCATATCTCACCTAACAACCACGTGTGAACCATTGTTCAAACTGTTAAAGAAAGATCAAGCGGTGGTCTGGAATGATAATTGCCAAAGGGCATTTGAAAGAATAAAAGAATACTTGCAGGAACCTCCAGTTTTGATACCCCTAGTAGCTGGGAGACCACTGATTATGTATCTGACGGTTCTTGAGAACAGTATGGGTTGTGTTCTCGGTCAACATGACGAGACCGAACTTAAAGAGCATGCCATCTATTATTTGAGTAAAAAGTTCACAGATTGTGAATCCCGATACTCTATGCTTGAAAAGACGTGTTGCACACTTTTCTAGGCCGCCAAACGTCTAAGACAATACATGCTGAATCATACAAGCATGCTGATTTCAAAGATGGATCCGATCAATTATGTTTTCGAGAAGCAGGCACTCTCCGGGAGGATTGCTAGATGGCAGATGGTACTGACAGAGTACGACATACAATATGTTTCTCAAAGGGCTATTAAAGGTAGTGTTCTGTCAGAGTACCTTGCCGAACAGCCAATTGATGATTACCAGCCTATGAAGTTTGATTTCCCTGATGAGGATATCATGTACCTGAAGGCGAAAGATTGTGAAGAACCGTTTCCTGACGAAGGTCCTGAGCGGAGTTCCCAGTGGCAACTGATCTTTGATGATGCGGTTAATTCGTACGGAAGTGGAATAGGGGCGATCATCACCACTCCTCATGGGTCGCATATCCCCTTCACGGCCAGATTGACATTTCCAGTGACTAATAATGAAGCTGAATACGAAGCTTGTATTATAGGCCTTGAGGAGGCTATTGATTTGAGGATTAAAAACCTGGATGTGTATGGGGATTCCGCTTTGGTTGTAAATAAAATTAAAGGAGAGTGGGAGACTCGTCAACCTAATCTGGTACCGTACATGAATTATGCAAGGAGGTTGCTACCTTTCTTTGACAAGGTTGAGTTCCACCACGTCCCACGGGCGGAAAATCAGATGGCGGACGCTCTTGCAACATTATCCTCGATGTACAAAGTCAATTACTGGAATGAGGCTCCCAGAATTGTTATTTCTCGCTTTGATAGGCCTGCTTTCGTATTCGCTATTGATGAAGCTTCTGATGGTAAACCATGGTATTTCGATATCTAGAATTTCCTGAAGAATAAAGAGTATCCGGCTGGGGCATCCAGTCATGATCAGAAGACTCTCAGGAGATCGGCGGGCAATTTCTACTTGAACCCGAATGGCGTCTTGTACAGAAGGAATCACGATTTGGTACTCCTACGGTGTGTAGATGAGAAAGAAGCCAATTTACTCATGGAAGAAGTTCATGAAGGTACTTTCGGTACGCATGCTGGTGGACATGCTATGAACCGAAAGCTGCTGCGAGCAGGATATTATTGGCTGACAATGGAAACAGACTGTTTCAAATTTGCAAAGAGATGTCACAAGTGCCAGATTTATGCGGATAAGATCCATGTGCCGCCGAGCCCTATGAATGTTATGGCATCTCCATGGCCCTTCTCCATGTGGGGAATTGATATGATCGGCAAAATAGAGCCCACTGCATCCAGCGGACATCGCTTCATCCTAGTGGCGATTGACTATTTCACCAAGTGGGTGGAAGCGGCATCTTACGCCAATGTTACCAAGCAGGTGGTAGCCCGATTCATCAAAAGAGGCATAATCTGCAGATACGGTATTCCTGAACGAATCATTACTAATAATGGTTCGAACTTGAACAACGAAATGATTAAAGATCTGTGTCGAGACTTCAAAATCTAGCACCACAACTCGTATCCTTACAGATCCAAGATGAATGGCGTTGTTGAAGCGGCCAATAAGAACATAAAGAAGATTGTTCAGAAGATGGTTGTGGCGTATAAGGATTGGCATGAGATGTTGCCTTTTGCTTTGCATGGTTATCGCACGACAGTGCATACATCAACCGGGGCAACCCCGTTCTCACTGGTGCATGGTATGGAGGCCGTCCTACCATTAGAGGTTGAGATCCCATCTTTGAATGTTTTGCTCAATGTTAAGCTTGATGAGGCAGAATGGGTGAAGAATAGATTGAATCAGCTCAGTTTGATGGACGAGAAGAGGCTGGCATCAATTGCATATGGTTGGCTGTATCAGAGTCGGATGAAGAAAGCTTATGACAAGAAAATACGACCTCAAAGCTTTCAGACGGGCGATCTTGTGCTGAAAAAGATTCTCCCACCACAATCAGATCACAGGGGCAAATGGACTCCCAATTACGAAGGTCCATATGTTGTGCGAAAGGTCTTCTCCGGAGGAGCCTTACTGTTATCTACCATGGATGGTGAGGACTTTTCATCCCCTGTGAACTCGGACGCAGTTAAAAAATACTTTGCTTAAAGAGACCCCCTGGACAGGAAAAAGAGAGTCCAGGCAAAAATGGGGCATCCTGGCGAACCAAGAAAAAGAGAAAAGGTTCGGGCAAAAGTTAAGGATAAAATTGAAAAGAATGTACACCCGCGAAGTTGAAAACCTGAAAAGGGCGACTTCGGAAAAAATGGGTATCCCGGTGAATCGAAAACCCGTAAAGGGCGATTCAGGCAAAAGTTAGGGATTGAAAAAAGCAAATGACTGCGGTCCGAGTTTGATACTTCGTTGCTTAGTGGTTTGGGAGTGCCTGAGGGTCGACTATCCAAAAACAATCTCTTCCGAAGACAGAACATCGGGAAAGCGTCGGAGTCAGGCGAGTCATAGGAGGATCAGCTCATGGTGTTTGTCTGTACCACGTTGCCGACATGTGTACA
Source organism: Lathyrus sativus (assembly GCA_963859935.3). Classification (NCBI taxonomy): domain Eukaryota; kingdom Viridiplantae; phylum Streptophyta; class Magnoliopsida; order Fabales; family Fabaceae; genus Lathyrus; species Lathyrus sativus. The sequence continues at coordinate 541,413,139 of OZ012738.1, read as the reverse complement.
AATTTTCTTTTATATCTTTGTACATACTTGCATTTGTTTATGCGTGACTTCCTCTTTTCAGGAGTTGCATCCGATGTACAAACGTTGCCTATTTACAAGCCGATATCAATAAAGCATGTTATTAAGTACTTGATGTGTGATTTTAGTTTTAACTTTTACTGTTTTGTTTGTGGAAAACGCCGATGTTTTTGATGAACTTACATGTGCATAAACGTGCAGGCCTAGGCCAATGATTGTTAGAACTTTGAATTAATTGAATAGTTGTCACGGATACTAACCAGGATAGTTCCTTTTGTGTAGAATGTCTTGTGTTTGTTCGTGTTTTGCAGGGTCGTCACCTTTGCAACAGATGTCCAAGGGATTGTTTCCCCAACCAGAGCAGGCTTTATTTGAAACTTATTCCTCCCCAGCAGATGGAATTTGCTTTCCTCCCCCGACAGACGGAAGTCGAAGTTTTATCCCCAGAAGAGTTGAGATTATATCAGAGCAGAATCAGAGTCGGCTTATTCAGTAGAATAAAGTCATTCCCAGCAAGGCAAGATTGATATACCCAGTGGAGAGTGCATTCCCGGTGGTTGGTTACAAAGATGTTTACTCCCCAGAGAGTTCTTGTACAGTACAATCAGAGTACACAGATCAATTCCTAGATGAGTATCCTTAGCAGCGGGATTTATCCCCACAGAGCGCAGTCAGGTGGTCAGCAGTTTGAAAGGAGCATCCCCGAGCAGGACTATCCTTTCCTTTCTCCAGCAGGTTGTTCCTCCTCCGATAGGATGATCATCCTCAGCAGAATTTGTAACCCCGAGCTTGTGAGCTACTTCCTCCAGCAGGATGGTTATCCCCAGCGGAGTTAGTTCCACCTTTCCAAGCATTTATTTTGCTAGAATATGTCTGTAATTCTCGGTTATCCCCAGAGGATTCGGTTTTGTCTTCAGCATTTATTTTGCTGGAGCGCATCCCTCGCATTTGCATATATCATGCATATTTGCATCTACCCAAATACGTAGCATTTCCATGCTGTATGGAAGCATTACGTCATTACCAAACATGTGCATCATGAAACATAAGCCAGGTTGGTTACCTCCTTGGTTTCAGGTGTTTTCCCCTGCCGATAATTAAGATTCTTGTTCAGGAAGATGTCCAGATACTCAGATTTGCGGCATAAGGTACGCGATGGTAGCGTTTGTTCTATCATGTGTTCCTCTAGCAGAGTTGCTTGGTTAAGCTTCTCTTTTCCCCAACTGAGTCCTTCTCAGGTCGCTGTTACGTCAGTATTGGAATATTTCGTAGTACAGACTTTTGGAGTTATCACATGTGATTCCCCAACAGAGTTCTCCCCATCGAGTTGCTTGGTTAAGTTTCTCGTCTTCCCCAGCGGAGTTTCCTTCAGATTATTGTCACGTCAGTTGTGAAAATCTTGAGGTTGTTACTTGTTGCCGAAGTAGGTGTTCTGACGGCCGTCGTCAGGGTTTCCCCGTAGAATTGTTTGTTCAAGTCTTCGGATGTCAACGATTTCTCGCTTTTTAGCGAATGCTCGTATCTCCAGGATATGAAAGGTTGACGGTGAGTTCAATGATTTCTCGCTTTTTAGAGAATGCTCGTATCTCCAGGATATGAAAGGTTGACGGTGAGTTCAACGATTCCTCGCTTTTTAGCGTATGCTCGTTTCGTCTTCAGGAAATGAAAGGTTGACGGTGAGTTTAACGATTCTCGCTTTTTAGCGTTTGCTCGTTTCTTCAGGAAATGAAAGGCTGACGGTGAGTTCAATGATCCTCGCTTTTTAGCGTATGCTCGTTTCTTCTTCAGGAAATGAAAGGTTGACGGTGAGTTCAACGATTTATCGCTCTCTAGCGTTTGCTCGTATCTCCAGGATATGAAAGGTTGACGGTGAGTTCAACGATTTCCCACTTTTTAGCGTATGCTCGTCTTTTCGGAAAGGAAAGTCGGATATGATTCTTCAACATATATTACAGACGGATTGATGGTGGTAATCCAGTCTTTTGATTCAATGCCGGTGGCGTCACATGGGCGGTTGATGGTGAATTAATTGTTCTTCTTCAAGATAATTGGTCGATTGTTGTTGTGACAACCAAATTTGGTCTTCTTGACATTATCCCCAAGCAGTTTTGTTTGCGCAATTTATTTATGCGGTTGGCAAATTTCCGGGTTCTTTGGTATTCAACTGTCTTCTACCTCGAATGTCTGAAAGTCGTTCGCTTTTCATCCAGTCGGGTCCAAGCCATTTGAATAGAGGCAGCTGTTGCACTCCAAAATTTGCTCAACCTTTTCATCTCTTGGTTTGTGTTTCATTGCATAGCATAGCATGATTTCAGCATAGTCTTAGCATTTGCATAGCATAGCATCACCCTTTGTGCAGGGGATCAATAGTGAGATATGAAAGAAAAGAGCCTGGTCAGAGGAGCATTCAAGTTAGAGAAGCCATCAGGGTCATCAGTCCAAGGTTTGAGTTCTTGAGAAGTTTCATTGATTGTATAAGGTCTATCTCCAAGTATGAGGGGGTATGTGAAGGGCCTCAGAGGTTTGTGAAGTCTTGATCAAGGGTATGATGTGTGAATGAAGCTTAATGGGTCTCTAGATAGCCAAGAAGGGGCTTAAACAAGTCATGGTATCAAGTTCAAGAGCTTTGATTGAAGTATGTGCAATTAGGGTTTTATCTGGGTAACCCTAGGTCAAGGAGAGCAAGTAAGGAGGATCAAGGCCTAGCTCTAGGTCATTGGAGTCATGGAATGATATGTTGAAGCATATGTGGTGTTGTACCAAGAGCAAATCAAGAAGGTTCAAGAGTGGATGGAGTTGCTAAGACAGGGTTCCTAGGGTAAAATCCCCTGTTTAGTGCTGAACTTCCAAGCCATATAAGTCAAGATGCAAGCTTCAAATGACTTGGACCTCCACATGAATGTTTTAGAGGAGGTTCATAGCTTTAATTTTAGTACTAGAAGCCATATAAGTCAAGATGCAAGCTTCAAATGACTTGGACCTCCACTTGGCAAACATGAAAGATGTTCCTCATGATCTTAGCTTTCCAAAAAGTTATAGAAGTCCTCATTTGGATGTGTGGAGCTCAAGTTATAGGTTGTACAAGCCAGGGGTATTTTGGGAAAGTAAGATTATAGGTCCTTTTTCAACATAGGTCAAAATCTCCATCTTCCACTCATCAAATGGAAATTTGTTCAACATGAGATGTGTTTAAAATGATGTTTTTAGGTTAGGTAAGAAGTCATGAGAGATTGAATTGGCTTGCTTCACAAAATGATCCAAAATGGCCTAAAAAAGGAAGGTTTTCAAATAATTCAAAGGAGGGAAATTGGGGTTTTTTAGTTATAGGTCCCAAATGCATCATATGAATACTCATTTTGAGTAGAAATTGCATTTCAGAAACATTGGCATTGGCATAATTTGGAGATGAGCCTTAATTACATGACATGCTTTGTAAAAGTTGTTTCTTACAAAATAAGTCACATATCCAAAATCATAAACAAGGCAATTCAGGTCCTCTCTTTGGTTCAGATGCATTCACAATGGATCATATGGTTGAAAGGAACCTTCTGGAACAAGGAATGGGCATGAATGCACGACTGTAGCATTAAGCTTCAAGAGAGAAAATCAGAAACTTTGGATCACTGAATTGGGCCTCAATTTGGATTCAAAAGCCCATGAGAAGCTTCTATATATTCATTTCAATGATTCCAGATAAAGGTTGGTGTTGAATTTGTGCTGAACAGAGAGTTTGCAGTTGAGCTTTCAAGGTTTCTAACTGAAAACGATTTTGGAGTTCAAGGCACATTCAAGCCAAATTGAAGGTTGGAAAAGCTTCCTCTTACTTCACTGATCGTGCCTGGAAAGTTGTGGAGCTTGAATCCATCGTTTTGCACCTCTGTTGATCCCATTTTTACAGGTATGTAACCTTCAATTTCTACATCATTCTAGGGAGAAGTAGTTAGCAATGCGCATGCTGTTAGGATCTAGGATGAACAAGGAACGATTTAGGATTGGGTTGGCATCATTTGGTGATGATCAAGGAAGTGCACCATTTTCTGTTCAGAGTTAGTTAGGGAGGATCTTGAGGAATTGAGGCAATTGAGATAGTTTAGGGTGATCAGTGTCACACGAGGAAGAGATCTGTACCTTTAACTTGAGGTTTAGTGAGAATCAAAACCATGACATGTTTTGGAAATGCTATCGGGTTTGAAAATCTAGAAGGAATTGAGAAATTCTGAGGCCAGATTCATGGTTAGCGTGGAAAATTGAGTGAGATAGGTATAACCTTTGTGACTTCTGGTCACCTAAAACTAGGCCTTCACCGGAGAAGACGGTGGCGCCACCGTCTGGTAACAGTCAGTTCACCTAAGCCAAGGAAGAAGACGAGTTAGTGGCCTTTGGATGAGTTTGAATCTTGGACTTGGTAAGACGATCGTGTGGATGAGATTTGAATTGAGGACTTTGCCTCCAGCCCAAAACGCCTCGTTTTATTAATTGAGCTGGTGTTCCCAGTCAGCAGCCAGTCAGCCCTCACGTGTGCAGCCTCAGAAGCCTTGGATTTGATTACCTGGTCTCCTCATCCAACGCTCCTTGTTATTTCCTTCATTTTAATTTCTTTTATTCTTTTTTGTATTTTCTTTTATTCCATTTGATTTCTAAAATCCATATTAAATCCAATTATGGTCCAAAAAATATTTTAAAAATATCTCCATGATCTTGGATTTAATTGTGATTTTCTAAAATTAATAAATCTCATTTTCATGCCTTTTTTCAATTTTATTTGATTTTTCTTATTTTTATGTGATTTCTTTTATTTGCATATTTGATCATCTGTCTTGTTGGATTTTGTTATCTTATTTGGTATTGATTTTTCCTTAGACCTTTTAGTATGTTGTAGCCAACTCATGTATGATCCCTTAGGATTTTTAGTGGATATTTTAGATGTGGTTAGGTTCTGACTTAGGGTTGATGATTAGAGCCTTCCCAAACTTGTGGATAACCTTGATACCCTTCAACTTAGGATTTTTTTAGATGACTTAGAAGTTGATTTAGGTTTTGATCTTTGAACCTTAGATTTCTAATCCATTTATGTTCCCCTAGAAATTTTCTTAGATTTTTAGGTTGTAGTTTCTTAATTTTTCTTGAGTGTTGAAGTGGAGTGAGCTTTGGTGGCTTCCTTACATTGGATTTTGCTTTGGATGGATTTCAAGAGTAGCTTGCTTGGCTTGAGGAGTCTGGGATCTTTCTTCTTGGATGTGAAGGCTTGTTGTAGCTCTAGAGGATGTTTGGAATGAAGACTTATCTTGATTTGATCCCCCTCTTTGATGTTGAACTTCTTTGGGATGGTTGAATATCATAGTACTTTCCAGAGGTTGGCACTATGGTCTTCTTCCTTTCCTTTTCCTCTTTTCTCATCTAATTGCCCAATGATGTTGGAGCCTACTTTGTGAGTTTAGCTTTATCCTGAGGAGGAACCCTAAACCTTTCACAGTTGGTTGAGCCACATAGGGCATACCTCCTAAGTTTGGTTGAGCATCATAGTACTTTCCTGAGGTTGGCACTATGATCCCTTCAACTTATTCCTCTTCTCTCATCCAATTGCCCAATGATGTTGGAGCCTATCTTGTGAGTTTAGCTTTCTCCTGAGGAGGAACCCTAAACCTTTCACAGTTGGTTGAGCCACATAGCGCATACCTCCTAAGTTTGGTTGAGCATCATAGTACTTTCCTGAGGTTGGCACTATGATCCTCTCCATTTATTCCTCTTCTCTCATCCAATTGCCCAATGATGTTGGAGCCTATCTTGTGAGTTTAGCTTTCTCCTGAGGAGGAACCCTAAACCTTTCACAGTTGGTTGAGCCACATAGGGCATACCTTCTAAGTTTGGTTGAGCATCATAGTACTTTCCTGAGGTTGGCACTATGATCCCCTCCACTTATTCCTCTTCTCTCATCCAATTGCCCAATGATGTTGGAGCCTATCTTGTGAGTTTAGCTTTCTCCTGAGGAGGAACCATAAACCTTTCATAGTTGGTTGAGCCACATAGGGCATACCTCTTAAGTTTGGTTGAGCATCATAGTACTCTCCTGAGGTTGGCACTATGATCCTCTCTACTTATCCCTCTCCCTCTCTCATTGTCTTGTGACATTGAAGTCTCCCCTTTGGGTTTTGCTTGAAGATCAGCTCTTGCTATTGGCCTGGAGTGTGCTTTGCTGTTTAGCTTGTTTCTTTGTCTTGTATGACTTGTGTGGTATGCTGCATTAGAATTAGGTCTTCATATAGATGATTCTCAGCTTAGGAGCATCCTAAGGTGAGCCTGCTCCCCTGCTTGTCTGCATGAGAAGTTGAGAGCTATCTCCTTCTGCTTGATTGTTATTGAGTGGCTTTTGCTTGTTAGTATTTGGTTGAGCTGAGCTACCTTGCCTTTGTGGTGTGTGGCCCTTGTGCCTTGCTTGTCTAGAAGTTGAGGTGTCCTCCTTCTGCTTGGATGTTGCATTCATGCATTTTCAGTTACAGTAATCTTTTCTTTACAGTAATTCCTGTTGGCTGTTTAGCTCTTTTGCCATGATCCCCTAGGAGCTCTAACTTCTCTGCTGTGGAGGAATTATGATAGACGTTAGGTTTTTGAACCATGCATGATAACATTAGGATAGAATTTCCCTTTCTAACTTCACCTGTAGGATGAACATTGTATGATAACAGTAGGGTCAGTTTCCCCTTAGAGAGTCTGTTTCTCTTCTCATCTTCTAACAATAGTAAAACACTTAATAAATTTTGCAAACAGAGTTTAATTCATTTCTTCCGTAAAAGACTTGAAAACAAACATCAAACCTTTTGTCCTCTTGGACTGTTAATTCAGAAAACCCTTTCTTAAGGAGAATTTCATAAAAAACACTTGGACAACTTGTGTCTCTCCGTAGCCCGAACTACGTTTGCTCTGATCTTTCATGCTGTATGAAAGTACGTAGGCACGAGATGCGATATCTCGGCGAGCAACCTTCCCCCCTTTTACCCGTAGTTAGGCGAACTACATTGACTGTGATTTCTCGTTTCAGACGGGAATACGTAGGCATAGGACTGCTGTGTTCTGCCGAGTCACTTTTCTTTTCTTTTCTTTTCAAATCGACCTTTAGTTAGATAGTTTAAACACACCCTTTCTGCAGAATGCTAACGTGTATGTGTGCATCAGGGATATCTCCCCTCCAATTCTAGTGCCAAAGCAACAAGACACGGGGAACCATAAAGACAATCATCAGAAAAGCCCTCATATATTCATTGGAGCAGAAAGCCTATCACAGCAGTATACAACAGTGTTTTATTACAACAAAAGGGAATCCCAACCAACATGTCTGGTGGTGATCAACACATCAATGCATACAAAGAGTACAAGAAAATCAGGTGCGATCACGAGCACAGAAATCTTCGAACAACCTCTTCGTATCTGGATGATCCGGCCGGTAAATTAAGCCCTCTATTAGCAAATCCCTTTGCCTAACAGTGCCCTGGATGTCTCTGACAAACTCTTCCCAGGCCTTCCTTCTAACACAATCCTCAGACTTGTGCCGCTTAGCATCTGCTTGGCGTCACTCAATTTGCGCTCAGCGTCATAGCGGAGAGATGCTTCCGCTTCAAGCTCTTCATTCTTTACCTTAACCTGATCTTCTAGCTGGGCAACCTGTTTCTTCAACTCTTCCTCCCGCTCTTTTCGCTTGGCCATAGTCATATCCCAGTGATCCTTGAATCTTGCTAACTTCATATAGGCTTTATCCAACTCTTGTTTCTTGGTGGTCAACACACTGCTCACAGAGTCCACATCTAGCTCAAGACACTTTTTGGCTTCAGATAGCTCCATTAAAGCATCTTTCAGGTGTTTCAACGATTCGGCCTGCTGCCTGAAAGAATATACTGCTTCAGTCTTCTCGTGACGAAGTTTGGGTGTTCTCCTTCTCTAAAGCTTCATTAGCCCTTGCTAACTCCTCTTTCTCAACCAGTAGCTGCTTATACTTCTGCATGTCTATGGTGGTAGGCTCTTCCACCGTAGGATGATATAGTGGCTTAACTGCAGCGTAAGGCATCAGGAACTTCGTAGCCCGTTCACGAACCCATACCATATAAGGACCAAAAGCTTTATTGTCACTCTTTCCTAACAAGGCCTTACCTCTCCTATGAAGATTTTTCCATGCTCTCTCAAGTCTGATCAAAGTACCTTCATCTATTGTGCTAGTAAGATACAGAGATTCCTGTATCTCCTCCGGCTTTGGCGCTTCTCGAAGTGCATACCCAAACTGTCTGACCAATAGCGAGGGATTATAGTTGACACAACCTTTTCTTCCTATCAAGGGAACATTTGGGAATCCACCACAGCTGTAGATAATATCAACACCTAATAGATCCTTATCAAACCAGGTAATATTCTCTAAAGTCAATCCGATCAAGCGCTCGGACCATTCCAAAGAGCCAATAGAAGTGACGAAGGGACCTGATTTAGGTAGATGGCTAGCAGACCACTTACACAATAAAGGTACACAACAAGAGACATTCTTTCCTCGACGATTCTCATTTTTGTAGTGGGTGGAATGGTAATCATCTCCCAACAATGTAGGGACTGGATTCCCTGAAGCCAGATTGTGAAAAGCATCCGTATCAACGAAGTCGGGTAGGTTCGGAAACAACACGATGCCATAGATACACAAAGCTAGGATGGCATTGAAGACAATCCAGCAACCATCCTTGGCATATTGTTGAGCCTTCTCAACCAACACAATTAGTGGAAACCCCCATACTTCCCCTCTCTTAAGCATCTTCCCGCTCAACTCAGACTCATCTAAATGTAGAATAGCAGAAAGCTTAGCCAGATTAGGCTTAGCGTCCGTATGAAAGAAAGGCATCTGTTCGCGAATGGGCACATCCAATAATGCAGAATACTCCTCCAGAGTGGGAGCCAGGACATAATCAGGGAATATAAAACATCTGAGCTGGGCATCGTAAAACTGCAGCAAGGTATAGATACCACCAATCTCATAAGCAGAAGGCTTGTAAACACATGTCAATATCCTCCCATAAGACTTTCTGAAATCCCCCATCACAGTTTTTCCAGCAGTGGCTATCAACTTCAACAGAAGACTGATGTTTGCAGACGGAAATCTGTAGGGCAACACCTTCTTCATGGCTTCCATGTCATACTACTGGGCAAAGACAACCAGAATTGGGGGGAAATATGTACCTGCAATACACACACACACGTTAGTGGGATGCAAATGAAAATGCAATAGTGCAATATGCTAGATGATGCAAGAAAGCGATCAAAGGTGCCATGTTGTTGTCTGGAGAGGAACCATTCTGCTCTAACAAGATCAAAACACCTCCAAGGTAATAAGAACCTCATGATACTGACTATCTGTCAAGAAGACCATCTGACACCCCTAATACCAAGTCTTTGTCAAGAAATCCATCTGAACCTCTGTCTCTGACAAGAAAACCATCTGACAATAATAACACTGAACTTCGGACAAGAAATCCATCTGATACTGAACCTCTGGCAAGAAATCCATCTGATACTGATGATACTAAAATTCTGACAAGAAAACCAAGGTTTCTGGAGGTTACGGTTTCCTGCAATAACCCAACCCCTCTCACAGGTATGGTCCTACCACTGGCAAAGGTATGGCATCCTATGCGGTCATCAGCGTCACAGAATTTCAAGAGTGATGATACGATACCCAGAAGGTGTGGTATCATCATCTCGTGAAGCGGCCTCACTTGGCTGAATCCCAGATGATCGGTCCCCAGAGTCGACAATCCTCACGTCTGAAATCCCCTCAGATCCTCAGGACTGGAAAGGAAATCATCAAAGAGAATCTCGTCTGAGCATGGATTTCGTAGGGAACTGTGTCTGCTCAGCAAACAGGTCCACCCACTAATCTCCACAACTATGTCTAAGTGCATACTCAAGCCCAGGTCCGGCTTATCGCTCACAGTAACCTCCCTCTCCCACAACAATAATCACAATAATATAATTCTGAAAATAAATGCAGAAAGATAAAGGTACGGAAAAGTAAAGCACATATATACAACACCCAACAGATAAACAGGCAAGCGCTAGGATTGACTCGCATAGGGAACCATCGCAATCCCCAGCAGAGTCTCCAGCTGTCGCTACTGCGAAAATCGGCGTCGGCAAAATAGAAGAGTCGCCATCGTGCGTTATTTATCCCAAAGGAGGGAAAGGAAACGCTCAGAGAAAACCTCACGAAAACGGGAAAGGAATGGTCATCGTAACCAAGTCCTGGATTCGGGAGTCGGTTACGCAAGGGGAAGGTATTAGCACCCCTCACGTCCATCGTACTCGATGGGATACACTCTTGTTGTTTTCTGAAAAGGGTGTGTTTAAACTATCTAACTAAAGGTCGGTCTGAAAAAGAAAAGAAAAAGAAAAAGTGACTCGGCAGAACACAGCAGTCCTATGCCTACGTATTCCCGTCTGAAACGAGAAATCAGAGTCAACGTAGTTCGCCTAACTACGGGTAGAAAAGGCGGGAAGGTTTCTCGCCGAGATATCGCATCTCGTTCCTACATACTTTCATACGGCATGAAAGATCAGAGCAAACGTAGTTCGGGTTACGGAGAACACAGGTTTGTTCAGTCGTTTTTATGAAATTCTCCTTAAGAAAGGGTTTTTCTGAATTAGCAGTCCAAGAGGATAAAAGAAGGTTTGAGATTTGTTTTCAAGTCTTTTACGGAAGAAATGAATTAAGTTCTGTTCACAACCTTTATTAAGTGTTTTACTGTTGTTAGAAGATGAGAAGAGAAACAAACTCTCTAAGGGGAAACTGACCCTACTGTTATCATACAATGTTCATCCTTTAGCTGAGGTTAGAAAGGAAAATTCTATCCTAATGTTGTCATGCATGGTTTAGAAACCTAATGTCTGTCATAACTCCTCCACAGCAGAGAAGTTAGAGCTCCTAGGGGATCACGGCAAAAGAGCTAAACAACAAATAGGAATTACTGTAAAGAAAAGATTACTGTAACTGAAAATGCATGAATGCAACATCCAAGCAGAAGGAGGACACCTCAACTTCTTAACAATCAAGGCACAAGGGCCACACACCACAAAGGCAAGGGAGTTCAGCTCAACCAAATACCTGCAAGCAAAACCACTCAATAAGAAACAAGAAGAAGGAGACAGCACTCAACTTCTCATGCAAACAAGCAGGGGAGCAAGCTCACCTTAGGATGCTCCTAGACTGAGAATCATCTATATGAAGACCTAATCCTAATGCAGCACACCACACAAGTCATACAAGATAACAAAACAAGCAGGCTAAAGAGCAAAGCACACTCCAGCTCAACAGCAAGGGCTAAAATTCAAGCAAAACTCAAAGGGGAAAACTCCATCTCAGTCTTCAAGCTTCAAGGAAAACTCCAAAGGAAGAAACACACAGGAGTTCTCTAGGGTTCACCTTATCATGAAAGGCACAGAGTTACTCCTCAGGAGAGACCTGGTCCGTATGAAAGGGATCCTAAAGAGAACAAAGAGGGAAGATGCACAAAGCAACTCAAGCCTTTCAAAGTTTGAACCTCTTGTGAAATGCCTGAGGTCCCTCCTCAGGAGGGGACAAAATCTCATAAGTGAGATCCTTTGATATTAGACTAGGAAGGGAGGAACATGAAGATGAAATGAGTAACAAGATGCAAACCTCAGGAAGGCATCAAGATTCTCAACCATTCTCAAGAATTGAAGTGGTCTTCTATGGTTCAACCACTTGGAAAGCTTATGGTTCCTCCTCAGGAGGAGACAAGCTCTCATTAGTGGGCTCCAATGTCATTAGACAAATGATGGAGAAAGGAAAAGGAATGGAAAAGAATCATAGTGCCAACCTCAGGAAAATACTATGATACTCAACCAATCTTAGGAGATATGCCCTACATGGCTCAACTACTTGTGAAAGGCTTAGGGTTCCTCCCCAGGAGGAAGCTAAGCTCACAAAGTAGGCTCCAATATCATCGGGCAATTGGATGAGAGAAGAGGAATAAGTGGAGAGGATCATAGTGCCAACCTTAGGAAAGTACTATGATACTCAACCAAACTTAGGAGGTATGCCTATGTGGCTCAACCAACTATGAAAGGTTTAGGGTTCCTCCTCAGGAGAAAACTAAACTCACAAGATAGGCTCCAACATCATTGGGCAATTGGATGAGAGAAGAGGAATAAGTGGAGAGGATCATAGTGCCAACCTCAGGAAAGTACTATGATACTCAACCAAACTTAGGAGGTATGCCCTATGTGGCTCAACCAACTGTGAAAGGTTTAGGGTTCCTCCTCAGGAGAAAACTAAACTCACAAGATAGGCTCCAACATCATTGGGCAATTGGATGAGAGAAGAGGAAAAGGAATGGGAGAGAATCATAGTGCCAACCTCAGGAAAGTACTATGATACTCAACCAACCCTAGGAAGTTCAACCTCAAAGAGGGGGATCAAATCAAGATAAGTCTTCATTCCAAACATCCTTTAGAGCTACAACAAGCCTCCACATCCAAGAAGAAAGATCCCAAGCTCCTCAAGCAAAGCAAGCTACTCTTGAAGTCCATCCAAAGCAAAAATCCAATGCAAGGAAGCCACCAAAGCTCGCTCCACTTCAACACTCAAGAAAAAATGAGAAAACACAACCTAAAAATCTACCAAATTTTATAGGGGAACATACATGGATTATTATTCTAAGGTTCAAAGATCAAAGCCTAAATCAACTTCTAAGTCATCTAAACAAATCCTAAGTTGAAGGGTATCAAGGTTATCCACAAGTTTGGGAAGCCTCTAATCATCAACCCTAAGTCAGAACCTAATCACATCTAAAAAATCCACTAAAAATCCTAAGGGAGCATACATGTGTTAGCTACAACATACTAAAAGATCTAAGCAGAAATAAATACCAAATAAGAGAACAAAATTAAACAAAACAGATAGTCAAAAATGCAAATAAAAGAAATCACATAAAAATAAGAAAAATCAAATAAAATTGAAAATGGCATGAAAATGAGATTTATTAATTTCAGAAAATCACAATTAAATCCAAGATCATGGAGATATTTTTAAAATATTTTTTGGATCAAAATTGGATTTAACATGGATTTTAGAAATCAAATGGAATAAAAATAAAATCTAAAATAAATAAAGAAATTAAAAGGCTGGAATAAAAGGGAGCCACGGGATCAGGAGACAGGTAAGCTGATTCAAGCACCGTGAGCATGTCCACGTGAGGTCTGAGTGGCATCCCAGTCACACGCTGATTGGGATTAATGAAACACAGCGTTTTCATTATGGAGCCAAATACCAGGTTTAAATCTCAACCATCAGATGCGCGTACCAAGTCTAACTTCAGACTTCATCCAACGTCCCTTGTTTCATCTTCTCCAAAACTCAGGTGACCTGAGACTGTTCTCAGGCGGTGGTTCACGGTGGAAACCACCGTCTTCTCTGGTGAAGGTCGACTTGCAGGTGACCAGAAATCATAAAGATTACACCTATCTCACTCAAAATTCCATGCTGATCATGAATCTAGCCTCAGAATTTCACAATTCCTTCTACATTTTCAAACCTGATAGCATTCTTGAAACATGTCATGATTTTGATTCTCACCAAACCTCAAATTAATGGTACAGATCTCTTCCTCGTGTGACACTGATCATCCTAAACTATCTCAACTGCCTCAATTCCTTAAGATCAACCCTAACTAACTCTGAACAGAAAATGGTGCACTTCCTTGATCATTACCAAATGTTACCAAACCAATTCAGAAACGTTCTATGATCAACCTAAACCCTAACCACACGCAAGATTCTGTCTAATTCAGCCTAGATCATGAGGAAATTTGAGAGTTACATACCTGTAAAAATTGGATCAACAGAGGTGTAAAACGATGGATTCAAGCTCTACAACTCCCCAGAAACAATCAGTGAAGTGAGAGGAAGCTTTTCCAATCTTCAATTTGGCTTGATCAAGCTTGTATCTCCAAACCCGATGCTGACTTGAACATCTTGAAACTCAACTTCAATCTTCACTCTCTCCACGAACTCTACACCAACCTCAATATGAGATCATTCTAATCCATATATAGAAGCTCTCCATGGGCTTTTTGGTCCAACTTGAGGCCCAATTCAGCATATCCAAAATTCTGATATGGCACTTGAAAGTGTAATGCTACAGTCGTGCATTTGTGCTTATTCCTTGTTCCAGAAGCTTCCTTTCAACTGCAAATGGATTGTGGAGTGTGTTTGGATCACTAGCCCAGCCTGAATTGCCCTGATTCTTGTTTTGGATCAATGACTTGTAATTGAAGTAACTACTTTTCCAAAGCAAGTCATGAAATTAGGGCTCAATTAAGAAATGTAATATTGCCAATGTGTTTGAAATTTAAATTCCACTTAAAATGAGTATTCATATGACATGTTTGGGACCTCTAACTCAAAAATCCCAATTTCCCTCTTTTGAATCATTTGAAAAAACCTTCTTTTTAGGCCATTTTGGATCATTTTGTGAAGCAAGCCAATCCAATCCCTCATGACTCCTTATCTAACCTAAAAACATCATTTTAAACACATCTCATGTTGAACAAATTTTCATTTGAGAAGTGGAAGATGGAGATTTTGACCTATGTTAAAAAAGGACCTATAATCCCACTTTCCCAAAATACCCCTGGCTTGTACAACCCATAACTTGAGCTCCATAAATCCAAATGAGGACTTCTATAACTTTTTGGAAATCTAAGATCATGAGGAACAACTTTCATGTTTGCCAAGAATCCATTTGCAAACTCCTTCTAACTCAAAAGTGACTTGGAAGTCAGATGACTTTCACAGATAAATTTCAGATGCCTCTGAGGACCTATAACTTGTCTGGGCTATAACTTGAGTTCTATAAATCCCCTTGAGGACTTCTAGTACTAAAATTAAAGCTATGAACCTCCTCTACAACATTCATGTGTAGGTCCAAGTCATTTAAAGCTTTCATATTGACTTATATGGCTTGGAAGTTTGGCACTAAACAGGGGATTTTACCCTAGGAACCCTGACATAGCAACTCCAACCACTCTTGAACCTTCTTGATTTGCTTTTGACACAACACCACAAATGCCTCAGCACATCATTCCATGACTTCAATGACCTAGATCTAGGCCTTGATGCTCTTTGTTTGCTCTCTTTTCCCCAGGGTTACCCAGATGAAACCCTAATTGCACATACCTCAATCATGGCTTTTGAATTTAACACAGTGATTTGTCTAAGCTCCTTCCTGACTCCATAGAGACTCATTGAGCTTCATTCACACATCATACCCTTGACCAAGACTTCATAAACCCATGAGGCTCCTCAGGTACCCCCTCATACTTGGAGATAAACCCTATACAATCAATGGAACTTCTCAAGAACTCAAACCTTTGACTGATGACCCTGATGGCTTCTCTAACTTGAATGAGACCTCTGACTAGGCTCCTTTCCTTCATATCTCACCTTTGATCCCCTGCACGATGGATGATGCTATGCTATGCAAATGCTAGGACTATGTTAGAATTATGCTATGCTATGCAAATGAAACATAAACCAAGTGGTGAAAAGGTTAAGCAAATTTTTAGGGTGCAACAGGAACCAACTAGAGAAAGTGGGATTTGAGAGATTTAGATGAGGGAGTCGTATCCCACTCTGTTCTTGGAGGTAACATTTTCGAGGACGAAAATTCCTAAAGTGGGGGAGAGTTGTAACAGCCCAATTTTCAATGATTAATTATTTGTGTTAAATAATTAATTTATTTGGATTATTCTAATTATTTGAATAATTAGATGATTGTTTAATGGATTGATAGGGGTTTAAGAGGGTAAATATATTGGAAAGAAATAAAGAGAAAGATATATATATATATATATATATATATATATATATATATATATATATATATATATATATATATATATATATATATATATATATATATATATATATATATATATATATATATATATATATATATATATATATATATATATATATATATATATATATATATATATATATATATATATATATATATATATATATATATATATATATATATATATATATATATATATATATATATATATATATATATATATATATATATATATATATATATATATATATATATATATATATATATATATATATATATATATATATATATATATATATATATATATATATATATATATATATATATATATATATATGAGGAAGTGGAAAGAAAAGGAAAAAAAAGAAGGAAGAAAGAGGAAGAGGAGAAAGAAGAGGAAAAACCTAGAATCCACTAGAGCAACTTCCGAGCTTTCGATCGATCAGGTAAGGGTGTGAAACCTTACTATCTTAATCAATGTGTATGATCATGTATGTGTGTGTTTGGATTTGTTAGGGTTTTCTACTCATTTTCCATTTAGGGCAAAAGTTGAATTAATCGGTAGAAATGATGTTTAATCGGTTAGAATCGAGAATGAACGAAGTAGTTTAGTCGGGTAATGTTGGGTTAAGTCTACTGGGGTTGATTAGTATTGAATCGGTTGGTTTTGTGAGGTTTGGGCTTTTGGACAGCCATGGAAGTTCTGAGTTTGCAGGTTCGCCAGGCAAAGCCCAGCGAATGGTAGCGAACACAAACAGAACCAAAACACTCAGTCTTTGCTGGCAAGTTTGCCATGCGAAGGGAGGTGGCGAAGGTTCGCCAGTCCAGTGTTCCAGCGAGTGCTAGTGAATAATTCCAGTAACTCTCAGTGGTGTTCGCCAGCGAGTTTGCCAGGCGAAGGTGGTAGCGAGCATTCGCCAATGGCTTCGCCAGGCGAAGGGTGGCGAATGTGACAGTATTTGTCTTATTTCGAATGGTTCCATCCAACATTGATGTATTTGATATAAACATGTAACGAATAGCTTGTGTGCTGTTATATAATGTGTTGTGGGTAGCCGTATGGCGTTAATCCTAGATTATGAATTGATTGTGAATATGTGGCCTTTTGGCATATGTGATACGTCGTTTAAATTGATTAAAAATGCATGATGGATGAGATTGAGTTTGTTGTCGTTTGGCACGATAATTGTGAGTTATGAATGTGAATCTAGTATGAAACAATTATGAGGGGAATGATGAATATAGGATAAATATATTGTGAGTGCATATTGAATGTATGTGTTGATGCGTGACGGGTGAGGAATGCTATATATATTGCAAATGTATGATTATTGTATGTGATAAATGTGAAGAATGCATGAAAAATATATATGTGAATATGTGTGCAGTGATATGTGATGAATGCATGAGTATGTTTATAAACATGTATGCATTTTGTATCGATTCATCCCACGTAAGATCTGCAGAGACATTGTGTGCCCATGTGGGGTGTGAGCGATGGTCTATAATTGATTGAGCCATTTTGTATGTGAAGCATCACGGTCTTCATTTTGGTTATATTTGATTCCGTGGAGAATCTGCAGAACCTCGCTTGATGCGATGGTTATATTTGATTCCATGGAGAATCTGCAGAACCTCGCTTGATGCGATGGTTATATTTGATTCCATGGAGAATCTGCATAACCTCGCTTGATGCGATGGTTATATTTGATTCCGTGGAGAATCTAAAGAACCTTGCATGATGCGATGGTTATATTTGATCCCGTGTAGGATCTGCAGAACCTTGTATGCCCTTGTGGGGTGTGAGCGATGGTTATATTTGATTCCTTGGAGAATCTGCTGAATGAGTCGGTACCGCATTTGCATCTGCATAGAGTCGTGAGTCGGTCTTTATGAGTTTCAAATCATCTTTATATGATGCATTGGTGAAATAAACATGCATATAGATGTTCATGTGAATTGGTGAGGAAATAAACATAATTGTAAATGTTTATGTGAAAATGATGTGAATTATAGAAGCATGATTGAATATGCTTGGTTGTGTGTATATTTATGCATCGTGATGTATATGATGAATTGTGAACAATGTCTGAGAATATAATAGTGCATGCATATATATAGTGCCTGATGAATATGAGGATGATGTTGATGTATGTGGAAGAGTTGTACTCACTAGGGTAGAATGGCAATGTGTCGTTCCTAGTGAAGTAGTTACCGGGGTAGAATAACTGAGATGTTGTTCCTAGTAGGGTATAAGTGACGTACCCATAATCCGGAAAGGGGATTGATGATATTGGATGAGTCTTATATGAATCACATGGCATGGTTGCAATTGTTATATGAAAGTATGCATGTGTGTAGGAATCGTTGAAATGCGGGTTGCGAATGAATAAATGTGAAAGATATTGACTAATGAATTGATGATTAAGTATGATTGTATATGTTTATATGATTTGTGGTAAATGAAAAATAATGTATATGTTTATGTGGATTAATTGTAATTGTGAATGTATGCATGATGAAACGCTTGGTTTTATACATATATACATTGCGATGTATGTTAGTGGATTGTGAGGCATTGTGGTGAGAAGTATGATATGTGTATTTGATGTGGTAGGAATCTATTATATGCATTGTTATTGTGTTAATATGCATTGTAGTGAAAACTGTGAACTATAGGTATTCGGTACTCGTGCATTTATATATGACTATGTGCTTTGATTATTATGATAATGTTTCTCACCCTTCTGGTGGAATGATGTCCTTTATGACATCGTGCAGGTATCTTGGAGTTGTACTGCTTGTAGTTGCGAGTTTGCTGTTGGTGCAGCTGTTTAGTATTTAATTATGTTGGGTCAGGTCATGCTCTGGTTATGTAACACTGGGATCGTTGGGTTTATGCCTTAGAGATATATTATGTATTCTAAGTTGTGTTTTAAATGTATTTGAAATATTATGATAATGGCCTCTGTGCCTAAGTGTTGACGATTATGCGATGAACTCAAATGTTCCGTGTAGAGTTTTATGTAAACCAAATTAAATTCGCTGCTACATGCAAGATGAAAATTTAATAGCATGGCTAGTTATTTAAATGTTATATGAGTATGACAAGTGATATGTTGAGATTTTGTAATTTGTGTGATGCCCTTTTGTGAAAGCATGTTACTTTACTCTGATTGTTTATGTACTATTCCGTGGGGTTAGAAGGGTGTTATAGAGATCACAATAGTTCCCTTGAAAAGTTGGACACACTACTTCCATAACTTGATAAGTTATCCAAACTACTAGATATTTCATCCATGAGTAGACCCTTAGCTGGTCCAACCAACATCTCACTGATATATATATATAGATGCATCGTGTTTTCTCATTGGCCTTTGATAATAAGATCAGCAGGAGTTTTGGAAAGAGAAGCAATAGCGTCGCACCTCGAAAAATCACGGAGATATTTCGGAGAAACGACCCTCGCGCGAAAGTCGTGGAAATGCGGTTCGACAGAGTCGCCACCGAACTTTATTTATCTCGAATAAATGGGAGAGGAAAATATCGAGAAAACCTCTTGAAAACGGAATGAATACGGCCGTCGCAACCTGATGTTCCCGGGTTCGGGAGTCGGTTACGTGAGGGGAAGGTATTAGCACACCTCACGTCAGTTGTACTCAACGGGAACCTCTTAGGGTATTTTGCGGTGAGCGTTGTCTAGGTTTTCTTGTTTTTCTTCTCGATGATAAAGGTGAATTGGTAGGGTAAAAAAGTTAAAGACGCTAAGGGAATATGGGTGGTTATAGGATAGGGTGCTCATCAAGGATTGGGGCCCTTGTGCCTACGTATGCTCATTCGGACGAGAATGAGAAATCAGAGCGTCGTAGTTCGACTACAGGGAAGAATGGGGGAAAACGGGTAGGAATGTGGAGAAAGGTAGAAGTGTGCTCGCCAAGATCATCGCAATCTTGTGCCTACGTATCTTACATTCAAACGAGAATGAAGAATCTGAGCGTCCGTAGTTCGTGGTAACAACCACGAAAAGAAATAGGATTGAAGTGGGTTTGAAGTTATGTTGAGAACCGAATGAGTGATTGACAAGCAACCCAGAGGGCATGCCTTGAGAACTTGTCATTCAAGAATTCAAGGAATACGTGATTCAAAGAACTCAATTCTTTCGGAAGTTGGGTTGAATAGGTGGAAGATAAAGGATTGGATGTTTTGAAATCAAAAGAATGAACTAATAACCACTCAAGGGCATGCCTTGAGAGTTACTCATTCGAATATTCAAGGAATGCTAGATTCCAAGAATATCCCTCTTTCATAAGTTTAAAAAACGTTTGTAAAAAGATTGAATCGAAACTGGAATGCGAGGCAAAAGGAGGTTGGTTTGAAAATGGCTCGACGACGAGTCGAGGATTTGATTGAATACGTAACCGACTTGACGACGTGTCAAGGGTTAGATTGTGCGAAAAGATATTAGTCCCTAAGGGTGCCCCTAATATCGAAACCACGAGGAATTGTGAAGTGTGTGTGAAATGTGGGTTGTTGTGAATACGTACGAGCACTCGACTTAGGAGAGCATTTGAAAATGTTTGAAAAAGTCAAAAGATTGAGTGAATAATAACTCAAGGGCGTGCCTCGAGAATTATTCACTCGAAAATCCAAGGAATGCTATATTCCAAGAACCTCCTTCTTTCGGAGTTTAATCGAGAAGATTGTTTTGAAATGATTTAAATCAAAATGAGGGTATGAAACGAAATTGTGTGAATGAGAGGCAAGAAGATGAGATTGGATTTGAAAATTTTAAAAGAAAAATGATGATAATTTGGTAAATGAGACGTCGGCCTCACAGCCAATTAATCGGGGTATTATCGAGATGCTAGATATCAATGACACCTTTTTCATTCAATTAGATGTTTGAATGATCAACGAAAATATCACACGGAATGCTAGATTCCGATGATATTTCTTTGTCCAAAAGAGTAGACTAAAAAATGAAAAGTCGAACAATACATCATTTAAGGCGTACGCCTAAATAAAAATCGTCCAAAAACCCAAGAAGTGCTAGACTTCAAGGATTTAGTTTGTTTTGGAAAAAAATACTCAAGGTGAGTTGAGGTTTGAATTTGAATTTTAAACGTGTGCACTAGCAAAGTGGGCTAGTCTTCTAAGCGACCAACTAGAAATAATTGATCAAACAGGTATCACTGTAAGGAAGCACAGGATTAAGCTTTAAAATAATCCTTTAAAATATTGTGTATGGTGATCAAAGGTTGATTAGGAGGCTTTGAAAGCACTCAACTTATAAAGGTGGAAAATGGTTGGATAAATCGAGAATTTATTTATTTTTAAAAAGTCTTGAGGCATTTAAAGCATAATTAAGAAGAAAGGAAAAAATATAAAAACTATTACATTTGTGGGAGTTGGGATACATTGTTGTCGAATGGGGATTAAAATATAATGCAGCAAATTTGTTTACAATATTTACAAAATTTATTTACAACATTATTTCCACACCAAAAGAGAAGTAATTAGGGGAAAAAAATGTATGAGAAAGTGGATCTAGAAACATAATGGATTCTAATATCATCTAAACTCAAATTTTAATAACAGTATATAATATAGATAACTAAATAAGTGAAGAAGATATATATAAAACCTATTGTTAAAGATGATGCATTAGAGGCTGTTAACAATATTACCATTTTTGAA
Organism: Lathyrus sativus; assembly: GCA_963859935.3. NCBI lineage: Eukaryota > Viridiplantae > Streptophyta > Magnoliopsida > Fabales > Fabaceae > Lathyrus > Lathyrus sativus. Next base: position 541,391,523 of record OZ012738.1, on the reverse strand, counting down.
TAACAGACATGGCCAATAGAGTGCGAAAACGTGTCACAGACCCACTCAAAAACAAAAACCAAGCCTCAAAATCTCCTTTGTACACTACAACATAAAAAGTCAGCAGCAATTGTATCTTAAGAAAATCTAAACCGAAAACTCAAATTCACACCGAAGCTGATATATGCGCCGGAGGAACAAAATGTCAGAATTTGTTTTCCGTTATAACCACTATCCATTAACTTCATATGGCATAAGGATCAAACACAACATAAAACATAAGACGAAGGGATCCGACAAAACTAAATATGCAGAAAAAAAAGTGAAAATACAATGGTCCACATATTCACAAAATCCACATAAACAGGACACAAAACTAGATTAAACTAACAAAACAATCAAAAATCTATTGCAGCAAACTGAAGATCAAAATGGAAGCCCAAAAAAAAACAGACCCAAATATTATCACCAGATGAAAGTAAATCGCGAGCTAGCATCCAGAATTCCATCGACTCAGCTTTACCTCGAGAATCACCGTCGCAAAATCGTTTGTCTCGTGTACCGCTTGAAAAAATAAATTCCACTGTGAATCCGGGCTGTTGTGGTGTTGTCGAGTCGTGCTGCTGCGAATCAAAGCTTACGTTGTGGTTGTGCTGCTGAGGGAAGTTGCGCAAAAGCCAAAGATGTCGCGTTGATGCTGGCTCCGAATCAAGGTCACACGGGAACTGTGTTGTTGATGTTGTCGTCGAAAATTTTGAAACTTCAGTGGGACAACATACAAATACGATCACCCTCAATATCAATGCGAGATTAGATTGAAAATGGTGGAGGAATTTATGTTGTTGTTGAGATGTTTTTGCCGGAAAGAGAAGGAAAAGATGGTTTGAGGTTGGGATTCTACGGTGGATGAAACAGAAGGAATATGTGGAAGAAGATGGAGTTATGGCGGAGGTGACTTGAAATGGTAAAGAAGAAGGTGGTCGTGTAGGATTTAGGGTTGAGTTCGTGGCGGTGGTGAAGGATGTAACACCCCCTTTCTATACCCCCAAATAATCAATTAAAATCATTTAAGCAATTAATAAAAGTTCCATCAGAGTATAAATATAACATGGTATAAAAGAGGCGCGTTACATTATCATCGAAACGAAACATAAATAATACTTGCTCATAAAGATATGTAACAAAAGGGATAAATCTCAACTAAAAACAAAGCATAACTCTTAAAACCCACATATCAACATTTAGAATAAAGCGGAAACATCTAAATGTTGAATCACTTCATTAACATAAGCGTCATATACATCATTCAGATTAATTCAATTAATCAGTTAAGTTACAAAACATTCTGCAACAGATACATGCACAGATGTATCGCAAAAGAATCAAAACAATTCCTAACTACCTAGTGTTACATATTAGAGCCATATGACCAAAAAGAAATGAAGACTCGCTTCACAAAAGACCTCCAGCATCCTACTCTGCAATGCCTCATAGAGCATTATAAAACAGCAGAAGGGTGAGAAACATTATCATCACAAACAATGCATAAGATTATATATATCATAAACACAATTATAAATTACACATAATTCACATTTCTCACCACAACTTATCACAATACATCACATTATACACGCACATAATCAAGCAAATTCACCAAATCATGCTTCACAATTCATAACATTTTACATAAACATTTACAGTTATGCTCATTCCACCAAAACATCATATAAAAATGATAATGCAACTCATAGAGATCGACTCACGACTCTATGCAGATGCAAATGCGGTACCGACTCATTCAGCAGGTTCAATTGAAGAACTAAAATGGAACCATCGCTCGTTACCGAAGTAACTCCCCGTCGGGCCTACGATAATCACCCATCGCTCACACCCCACACGGGCACACGATGTTTCAGGATTGCTCACACCCCACACGGGCACACAATCCGGTTGCTCACACCCCACAAGGGTAGACAACTGTTCTGCAGATTCATCACATAATCAAAATAAACCATCGCTCACACCCCACAAGGGCACACGATCGTTTCTGCAGATCCTCCTAGGGATCAAAGTAACTAAACTATCGCTCACATCCCACAAGGGCACACGAGGTTTCTGAAGATCCTACGCGGGATCAGACACACAAGAATGCAATCATGATGCTACACATGCAACACGACTCAATAAACTCTTAATGCACTCATGTTCACAAACATACACATGTATTCGTCATATATCCAAGTACATACAATTATGCACATTCACATCAATATCACCATGCATTTCCATTAATTCGAACTATTGCACAAAATTGCCAAAACGGCCACATCACGCAATCTAGGATTCACGCCATACGGCTACCCACAACATAATATAACTCGGCATAATTGATGCCTCGAGCAAGGAAATAATCATAATTGAGTCAGAAATCCGACCACGGATGGAAACATTAAAGAAAAACACAGCATACCACGTTCGCTACCCTGCTTGCTTAGCAAGCTCCTAGCGAGTATTCGCTACTTGTTCGCCTAGCGAACAAGCTCGCGAAGGCAAACAGAAGCTTCTGACTTCGTTCGCTACCTCGCTCGCTTAGCGAACTCCTAGCGAACCTTCGCTACTCTATTCGCTACCAACGAACATCACAACATGAATTCTATCCAAGTCTGGGGCCGTTCGCTACTGGCTCACTACTAGCTCACTTAGCGAACTTTCGCTACCAGCCCGCTCAACGAACACGCTAGCGAATGTCTGCGAACTCAGAATTTTCCCACTGTTCATCAACTCCAAAACTCTTGGGTTCACCCGATTAAATCCCAAATCATTCCAGCAACTTAGCCTAACACACCCAACATAAATGTTATCACTTATTCTCACTCTTACGAATAAAAACTCGGGTTCTATTGATTAAATCTAAATTATGCCCTAGAATGAAAAATGAGTAAAAACTCTTCCCAATCCAAAACAAAACAAACAAGAACATACATAATCATACACATTGCAAGAATAGTAAAGTTTCACACCCTTACCCGATCAATCCATGCTTAGAAGTTGATTCTTGATTATTCTAGGTTTTTCTCCTCTTCCTCCTCTTTTCTCTTCTCTTCCTTTCTTTCTCTTCTTTTTCTTTCCTTTTGGTTTCTATTCTCTCTATTCTTTCTCTTTTCCACTTATACCCATTCTATTCTATTTCTCTCAAAATAACCACTAATCAAGGACTATCTAAAACACCCTCTAATTAATTCCCAAAACTCTCCAAATAATAAAATACCACACATACACACATAACATATTATCACATAATTTCACAATAAAATAACAATCAACCAAATAAATTAAAAGACTCAACAAAATAATGGGAAATTCAGAATCGGGACGTTACAAAGGAGAAAGGGTTCGAAGGAGGTTAGCGGCGGAAGGCATTTTAAGAAGATGATGGACAGTTGCTTAGGTTTTCGGTGGGGGAGTTAGGGAGGCGAAGAAGAGAAGGATGATGGTGAAAGTTGAGGGGTTTTTTCAGCGATGAATAGTTTTCAATTAGGTTTTTTTTTCACACTGAATTCCTCCTCTCCCTTATATGCTCCATCCGACCCTTCCTCTCAACCTCCATGGGCTCTGCACACGGGCCTTGATCCAATCCCTCTTTCTCAATTATCTTATTTTTCTGTTAACTTTCTTTCCAGATTTTTTCCTTAATTTTCTATTCTTTTAATTAAAAATAAAACAAAACAAATAATATAAACTAATACCTTATAACACTAACTAACATAATTACTTAATATATAATAGCTATTAAATAAATATTAATAAAAAACAAACTAAAAAAAAAACAATATTAATTGCTTATTTTTAACAATTAATCAATAATTTTCCTAAATCTAATTTCTTAATTCTATTATAATTCTAAAAAAAAAAACTAATTCAATTCTAATAAAAATCTATTTCTATTCTAATTTAAACATCTAATTCTATTAAAATTCTAAATAATTCTAAATAACTCTAATTCCAAAATCTAAAATCACTTAATTAAAATTCTAAATTCTAGCTTCTAATTAAAACTTAATATAAATTCTAAATCAATTTTCTAAAAAATCTAATCCTAAAATTTATCTAAATTAATCCTATTTTAAATTTAATTAAAATCTGCTCTTAATTCTAATTCTATTCTTTCTAAACTAATTCTACCTTTTAATTAATTCTATTTCTAAAATCTAATTAACTAAAAAAACTAAATTCAATTTCTAGTTTCTAAATAATTAAAAAACTAAAATTTAAAAATCAAATAAACTACTAACAAACAATATACGTATAATGAACTAGAAAAACATGACAGAATTAAAATTCACAAAAACATCCTTAGGCCACGTGTCGCGCTCTCATTAGCCAGAAATTATAAAAATTGGAAAACGCCTAATTGTGAGTGGACACATGTCTAAATGACGTGAAATTATGCGGGCAATGCAAAAATAAAAATGGAATTGAAAAATGAGAAAATATTTAAAAAAGGGTAGGACAAATTTAGGGTATGACAGATGTCCCTATCTAATCGGCTTAAACCTAGGGAAATGAACTGCTTCGTTTTCCCGAGGTAGAAGTCAATTATATATGAAGAAGACCCTGAATTTATCTGAAAAGAAAAGAGATACTTGGGAATTGAAATACTGGATAAATGTAAACCTCTGAGTAAACTGTAAATAATTGGAAAAAGGTCGTCATCACCAAAAGGATGATGGGATGAAACACACAGCTACTACCACCAAAAGGATGATAGAGAAAAACACACACCGACCACTACCACCAAAAGGATGATAGGACAAACACTATCGCACAATCTGACATCAATAAAGATGACAGACCCCCCACCAAAAGGATGATGGAGTAAAACTCACACCGGCCACTACCACCAAAAGGGTGATAGGACAAACACTATCGCACAATCTGACATCAGTTACGATGACAGACCCCCACCAAAAGGATGACGGAACGAAACTCACACCGGCCACTATCACTAAAAAGATGATAGGACAAACACTATCGGACAATCTGACATTCCAAAATACATCATTCAAACATCTTGTAGAAGGTTCTAGACATTCCAAAATATCAGCTAATTTTCTCCACTACTTCATCATCATTAATGCTTATCATGCACCCTTATTTTCCTTCATTTCAGACCAATAAACCTGACAAACGCTCATTCACCAATAAACCATAGCAAGCTTTACATTGAAGCTTGCTATTCTTTGATCTAAACCTCTGTTCATCTCCATTTCATCACTGAATTCTGCAGCAACAATAACATTTACTTCATTTCAACCTTTGGAAGTTTATTATTGAAGTAATTTTGGTGCAAGTTTGGATCCAAAGCAATTATCACATTATTCTCGGTTTTCTTGTTACGGTTTGCTAAAGATCTCTATATTTCCTAGTTTTCCTAATTTTTCTGCTTGATTACTTTATTGTTACTGGTCAAGCACTACTTTTTTTAACTAATTGCATTTGTATATTTTCAGTGTAGTGATAACCTGGGATTAAGTCCAGAGCTAGGTTCCTTTGCTGCTGGATTGATGATTGCAACCACTGATCTGTCTCAAGATACACTAGAGCAAGTGAGTTTTTATACCTTAATTGGAAAATGTATGTGGGGCGAACATAAAACACAAATATCAATTGATTGTTGAATGTTGACATGCATTGATGTAACTTGTATCTATTCAGACAAATGCATAGAAATTCTAAATATTGGTTGCATAAAGTGCATTAGGTTCTGTGTTTTTATTATCCACCATTTTTGAAGGACTGACAATGAGTGAAAATGCAAAATTTGTAGTGTTCTGGATGAACTTGGTTGCCGCCCATGCACTTCCACTGGTCATTTTTTTTGGATTCTTCATGAAAATCTAAACTTTTTTCTCTATTAACAAAAGATTTAAGGCATATATTTAGAATTTCCTTCTGTAAACGTTGGTGCCTTATGATATCCAGGGCATACCACAGTCCAATTGTTTTGTATTCTTAATTAAAGTGCTTAATTTGATAACAAGATATGTTTAATGAAAAAATTGATAACTGTTCACATTCTTTTTTGTAGATTGAACCTACTTGCAATCTTTTTGCCGCTCTTTTCCTTGCCAGCATTGGAATGTTGATTCATGTACATTTTCACTGGAACCATGTTGATATTTTGGTAGCATCAATAATTTTGGTGATTGTAATTAAAACAATCATAATTGCTTCAGTTGTAAAAGGATTTGGTTACAATAACAAGACTTTAGTACTTGTAAGTGTTATTTCATAATTTGAATTTAGAAGGTTATAGTGTTGTTTATTATATTCTTTTAATGATTGTCGTACCTGAATCCATATATTTATAGGTGGGAATGTCCATGGCACAAATAGGAGAATTTGCTTTTGTTCTTCTCAGTCGTGCTTCAAATCTTCATTTAGACTTCATTGCTGACAATCTCAATTTCTATGGTAGAGTGATTTATACATAATCTGGCTCTTATTCAATCATTTCACTTACATTGTTCAATAGTTACATTTTTCTTATTATATAGGCAAAATGTTTTATTTGAACTTGATATTATGCTTTGTTGAATTGCAGGCAAGGCAGGGGTGAACTTTTTTACACAGATCAAAACAATAACTCAGTAGTGGAAGGATTCAGCAGGCAGTAGCAAGATTAAATTGGCAATGCCAACCTCTCAAAAATCTTGATTGTTTGAGAGTCATGTGTATAATTTTCTATTCTGTTTTGAAATCTTTGCATTCTTCAATAAAATGCCATAGCTTTGCACTCTTGTGTACTTTCTTTTCTTTTTTCTCCTGCTTTTTATCCTCGTATTCTTCTCGTGTTTTCTAAAATGATAGCTTATGTTTTAGGAACATAATCCATTAATATTATATCCATCCAGATAAAGCTGTCATATAAATTGCTTCAGGTTTACCTTGAAATATGACCAAAAAATATATATACTTGAAACCTAAGGGCTGAAAATACATTAAAACCCTTTCTAATAGGATTCTTAGAATGGGTTGTTAACAGACTCATTCTTACATTAAAACCCTATGAATTTCTTCAAGTTTCGAAACTTGATGTGTAAATATTCATTGTGCAACTTAAAGTGTTGTTCCAGGCTTTGTTATACAGCTGAAGATTGTATTTGAAGGTTTACCGAAGATTTGACTCATTTACAACTTACATACATTTAATTTGTTTTAACAGGTTTTATCCTTTTAACCATGGTTTTATTTTCAGGCTCAGGTACTTGCTACTGAAAACGCAAAAATTTAGTACCGTATAATTCATCTTCTGCGGTGTGGAACAATACTTTGCAACAAATAGTCTTATCTCTTCTGGATCTTTTGACATAGATGATTACCATGGCTTTGGCATGGTCCCCCTAGCAGACTTGTAAGTGAAAAACTATTTTTTTTACATTCTTAAACAAAAGGTTATAATGTGATGAATCGAAAGTTGACAATTAGTTATCTTAGTAGTTTTACATAGAAGGACTAAGAAAATCTTTTATGACGATTTTGAGGTCTAGCATTGAAGCCTTTTTTATAGCTAATTAATGAATTAAATGTTCTCATTATTCTGTGTATCCTATTCTAATGATGCATATACAACCATCTTCACTAGATTCAATCATAAGACGGGTGTGCAAGATGTGTATTTCACCGCTTTGTCTTCTAACGATGAATTTGACGATGATGCTGGTGACGGAATTGTTGATGAAGAAGCATTAAATCAAAATTCATCTATGGATAATACTGAGAAGGGTGTTGTTAGTGACGTGGAGTATTCTTTGGTTACCGAGGATGATACTTTAATGCTTGAGATGGTTATGATAAAAGATGTTAGGAGTGGAGCTGAGGTAAAGAAGTTCATTTCATTTTAATTTGATATGTTCAATGATCTCTAGTGCCACTATGCTACACTTTAAGGAGTTCATTATTATGTTCTTTGACATGAAAACCTCTTATTGTAAATGCCTATGATATTGTAAACATTGATATGGAGATGTTACTTCAATGGTGCTTTGCAGTGTATTTTTTGATTCGCATGATTATAAGATTTGTTCAGAATCATCAAATTAACTGTGTCTAACTGTTTGCAATGTAGTTTTTTATCTGCTTAATGATATTTTCAAGAAGTACTAAGAAATTACTTGAAACACTAAATATGCTAATATTTTTTGTTGTTGTGGCTGCCTAATAATTCGGGAATGTTTGTTGCAAAAGGCTGCATAGCAGATGATGTTTGCATAACAGATTGTTGAGAGGTATTCACTAATTTGATTGCAGAAGGTTCTGTTGTTGTTGTTATTGTTGTTGATGCATCTGAGACATCTTATGCTTCATATCCTGTTGTTGTTGTTGCTGGTAAAGAATCTGTTGATTTTGTGGTTGTTGCTGTTGTTGAGGGGAACAACTTGCTGCCTACCTGGAATTTGTCTCTGAAAACCAAGAAACATACACTGTATATTGGAGTTCTGGCCAATAGAATAACTCGTGGAATTTTGCGGTTGTTGTGTGTTGGAATTTTGGCTAATATTCTGGCTGGAAGTCTAGGATAGAGTTGTTACCGATGACATGTTAGGTTGGGGTTCAACATGATTTTAAATGGTTTTGGGTAGAAGCTGCTGACGAGGATTAGGATGTTGTCCTGGATTAAGAACTTGAGACTGTAAAACAAGTCCTATGCTAAAGGAAAAGAAAAAATATTGTGTGAACCTTCTAATTCTATCAATTTCCTATTCATTGCTAGCTGGAATATTGGGTGGCCTTTGTGGTGTAGTGTTGGATTTGTTATGGGTCCTTTGTTTATCGAATTTGGAACTACGTCTCGGTAAATTCTACTATATTCTTTCTATCATTACATGACTTGATGATAATCTATAGTTATCTTATAGTATTTGATGATCTTGCAGGTAGCAAGTGCCACAACTACATTAGGAATGACATTCATAGCATTTTAGCACAAGACATGGTGATTTCAGTAGCAATTGATCTATAGATGCACACATGGTGATTTCATTTACCATCTTCCAAAGTGGTTCTAAATTGATCTATAACTAATGTTATTTTACTGGTAATATATGATATCTAATGTTATTTTCCAACTTGATCTACAACTTGTGTTTTGGTTTTTCGATGTTTGTTGAATTATCATGTTCTTTAAGAGTTTAAGAATTTTTGTTCAATAATTGAGAATCAAGCTTTTTGTTGTTGATTATTATTATGATTATTTTCATCAACTTATTATTAGTAACTTAGTTTTGTCAGTTTGAATACATCAACGACTCTTTGGATTATCACATTTGCACTAAGTGGAGCAATTACTCAGATGAGCAGTTCTTCACAAATGCGTTAATGATGCTCACCCACTCAGTTCATAGTTTGCGGCTCAACTAAGTTTCAGATTGTGTTCCAGTTCCGAAATTTCTGGCGGTTTCGGTGAGTTTCCATTTCAAATCATGAGTTACTTTCAGTTCAGTTCCGGTTTCGAGTTTGGTTCAGAATTTCGTTTGGCTTTCAGATGCATTTTCGATTTGATTCGAGCTATGGTTTCTGGTTTTAGATTATTGTTGGCTCAAGATTCATATTTCAATTCTTTTTCTGATTCAGTTTCGGTTAAGGATGCTTATTGCAGATGGGAGCGACGACGAGAATCAAATATTGCCTATGAGAAGACCATAAGACAAGAGCTAATCCCTGCAATTATAAGACGATTTCATCGTAAGTAGAATCCCATATTCGTCATGAATCATGATCTAATGTTGCATATGCTCAACTGCAATATCAATTTGTTACTAAAGTGAACTCTTTGAATTTCTTATAATAAAATTTTGAAATGACCAATTTTTTATCGTCCATCAATTTAATATTTTATTTATTATTATAATTGTATAATTTAATATTTTATTTATTGTTATAATTGTATTAATTTAAAATGATTGTAACAGATCTTTCAATATTATATCAATTGGAGTTCATATGATAATACAAAATTATCATTCAATTGTATTAATTGTGAAATTGTGATGGAATTAAAGGTTTCAGGTTCAAAGAATGGTAGATGAAGAAACTGTAATGTGATTAACTCTTCAAATTATTATTTTATTTTATTTTTACTTTTTTATACATATTTATAGTAGCAGTAAAATATTACAACGTTAGATAATTTTATTATTTCATTTATTATAAATTTTGCAATTTAACATTAAAAAAAAACACATAACATTGAACTATTATAAAATTGGATAATGTTTTTTTTGTTGCCCTTTTTGCTTTCTTATGCTTCCACGTCACTTGCGAATTCAAAATTTTCTTTTCTTGAAAGTTTCACTTTTTAATTATGTTTTCTTTATATTTTTATTAAATTATATTAAATAAAACTTTCTATTTTACTTTTTTGTCTACAACATTTTTTTTATTATTATTATGAAAGTTTTGTTGAAGCAAATGTCTATTAATTCATAGTTAATGACCTCTTCACGTTTTGATTTGATGTATACAAACACTATTTTTTTCAAATACATTTTGTTCTCTCATTGTCTCAACCTTCATTCCAAACTCATTTAATAATTATACCAATTTATTTTTTAATATATAATTTTATTTAAATATTTTATGGGACAATTTTTTTTTTTTGAATCAAAGGAAGAATATATTAATTCAAAAATAGTTAATACAAAATTAGGTGATCCAGGAGGATCGAACCCACCAAAAAGACTCAACTTACATCATATAACTAACAATATGCTTTCTAATTTTAAGGTTTTGCCACCCTCTATAGATCACATTATCTATAATATTAGTATCCATGGTTGTATTATCTACAATGTTTCCAAAAGTAATACTATTACGATAACCCCAGATGTTGTGGATGGTTTCAGCCACTAACATTTTAAAAACCTCCACTTTCCATCCCTTTCCTTTTGTCATGTTACTGATCCAGATCAGCTCTGCCTCCCATTGTTGAGGTTCATGATATATGTTAAACCATTGGAGCACTTTCTTCCATATGTGTCTTGTCCCTTGACAGCAGAAAAACAGATGATTCATCGTCTCTTCCTCGGTTTGACATAAACTGCATTCGCTGTCTTTAATCATGCCAAAACGTTTTAATCTATCTTTGGTTGTAAGTTTCCCATGACATGCTTGCCTTAAACAAAACACTTCTCGCGGCCGGCTCTTATTAGATCTTATCAAGTTTCTCCAAAGTACCCTTGTGCCATCATCAATCAGCACCTTGTAAAATACCAACGCCTTAAACTTTTGAGTGTTCAGAAGTTGGTCCCATTCATTCCGTATTAAATCTATGGTATCTCTTTGTTTCAAAATTCTGCGTATGATCTAAGAGTTGTGAGTTTTGGTTGCATAATTCATCACATGTTTTCCCTTTAGGTAATGAATATGGACCCATTTCACCCATAGAGTATCAGTTTTGCTGCAAAGATTCCATAAACATTTCAAGAGTAGTACATTGTTCCAAACCTGTAGATTTAGCAGGTTCATCCCACCTTGTGCAGCAGGGCAACAAGTGTGTTTCCATGCCACAGGGCACTTTCTGCTCACTGTATCCTTACCGGTCCAGATGAAACTGCGACAGATGGAGTCTATCTTCCTGATCACAGATTTGGGCATGGGAAGGCAATGCAGTCAGTACTGTACCATTGCATAAGCTATACTTTTCACCAATTGTATTCTTCCGGCATAGCTTAGAAGTTTAGATGACCAATGATGAATTCTAGCCACTATTCGATCCACCAAGGGCATAAAATGGTTGATGGTTAATTTCCTGCCAGATAGAGGTATTCCTAGGTATTTGAAAGGAAGCGTTCCTTCTTGGAAACCCGACAGCTCTTTCAAGATCTTTCTCTTCTCATTGTCCAGACCTCCAAAATATATCATGCATTTGTTAGGGTTCATTATCACCCCCATGGAATTGGAGAAATCCCTGAATGTTCGTAGAATCATTTGCAATGATATGGCGTCGCCTCTTCAGAATAACAACACATCATCTGCAAAAGTGAGGTTGGTGATTTTCAGCTTTTCACATTTGGCATGGTAGTTGAAATTAGGGTCTCTTTGCATTTTAACCAACATTCTATTCATATACTCCATTATGAGGACAAAGAGCATAGGTGATAATGGATCACCCTGTCGAATTCCCCTTTTAGCCTATAGGATATCAGTGTATTCCCCCATGATGTTAAATCTGTATGAAACAGTGGTGATGCCTAGCATAATCCATTGGAATAATTTGTTAGGGAGTCCCATTTCCTTCATGATGCACTTTAAAGCCTTCCAATTAACCATATCATATGCTTTTTGTAGATCTAATTGCATCATGATTCTAGGTGTGCCTCCTTTCTTGTTTAGCCCTTAAGCAATTCAGTAGCAAGCATGATGTGATTATGGATGTTCTGTCCTGGCACGAAGGCTGCTTGATTTTGGTTTACCACACTACGTATGACAGATCCTAGTCTGTCAGTCAGAATCTTGGAAATAATCTTATAGAAAGTGGTGCAGACAACTATAGGTCTGTAGTCTTTGATTTCACAAGCATTATGGCCTTTTGGAATCAAGGATGCTACAACATTGTTGAAAGCTTTGTATATTTTACTTGTTTCAAAGTATTCTTTAATAGCTGTTATCACATCAGCTTTTATAGTTTACCAGCTAGTTTTAAAAAATTTGGCTCCATACCCATCCAGCCCTGGTGCTTTGAGGTCTTCAATTCCCTTAAGGGCTTTGGTAATGTCATTTTCTGATATGGGTCTAGTGAGGTACTCCCTTTGGTCCATGTCAAGTTGTTTTCTTATCCTCATGGCCTCTATGTCAATATGTCTAATGTTCTCAGCATCTTATCACATTAGGTTGCTGTAGAATTTAATCACTTCATCTTCAATGTCTGTTTTGGTTGTTATTTGTCTGCCATCACTCTTCTTCAGGTTGTTAAGGTAGTTGGAGTGATGTCTGCCTTTGATAGCAGCATAGAAATACTGATTGTTGCCATCTCCCTTCCTAATCCAGTCAATCTTTGCCCTTTGATGCAGAATCTTCCATTCCATTTCGTTCAGGGATATCACTTTTTCAGTCAGATCTTTTGTTTTCCCAATCAAGTTGTTGTTCATTCTGTCATTCCTCAACTTTTCTTGTGTTTCTTTTAGAGTATTTCTAGAAGATACCAATTTGGTTTTAACATCAGATAGAGGTTTGCGGAAGTGTTTTAACTCATGCTTCAATCTCTTGAGTTTGTGCCAAAGAACAAACATTGGACTACCCCTAATATGGCCATCCCAATTCTTCTTTACCAAAGTGTCATAACCTGGAAGTTCAATAATGTAGTTGCTAAATTTAAACTGTCTGGAGGGTTTCCTATGTTCTTGGTTATATTCCAAATAAAGCATGGCATGATCAGAGATATTAGGTGGGAGGATTTTTAGAGTAGTCTCCATATTAGTGAGGAACCAATCAGTATTTCCTAAAACACTATCAATTCTTGAGTAAATGGGACCAACTGTTTGTTTATTGGACCATGTGAAATGATCCCCAATGCTATCCATTTCACTTAAACTTGTATTCTCCATCATTTTTGTCAGGTCTACATATTCCATTTCAGTCACTAGATTCCCTCCTATTTTGTCTTGGGATTTGGTTACATTGTTGTAATCTCCAATAACACACCAAGGCCCTTGGATGCTACCATATATGTGTTCCATTTCTGTCCACAAGGTTTTCCTTTAGTTTAGTTGGTTATGAGCATATACAACAGTTATCCAGTGCTTGAATTTTCCACAATTATCATAGATGCCACAGTGGATACATTGGCTGCTACTTCATATGAACTTCACACTCACCCTGTTACTATCCCAGTGAATCCATATTCTACCATTTGTATAGTCTTTGTAATTGTCAATGTGATTATCATACATCATCAATTTCTCTCGAATGATCTTGGCTTTAGCTTCTTTAACAATGGTTTCAATCAAAATAATAATAGCATGCTTTAGCTCTTGGAGACGAGGCCGAATCTCACGAATTTTGCCTACTTTATTGAGTCCCCTTATGTTCCATGAGACTAACATGGTTCAAGGTTTGTGGTCACTTGATGGTCATTCAAAACCTCAAGTGCTTCAAAACCATTGTTATAGTTGATGTTATTGTTTGTATCAGTCACTATGTTTTTACCTTTATCTCGTACAGACTTTCGCGCTCTTGTTCAAGAGTCCCTTCCTGCTCCTGTTGTCTCCTCTATTTCTGGTGGTTTAACAAGAGTTATGTTCTTGGAAGTTTTTGGTGGCTTGAGTTTTGGTTTCCATTGTTGTTTCTTCCCTCGATCTTCACATTTATGCCCCATTTTTTGACATGTTTCACAGAATGTTGGTTTCCATTCATAATTCACAGGCTGCATTATTATATCACCTTCAACATTTCTAATGGCTATTTCATCAATCAAAGGTTGTGTAATGTCTACCTCAATCATTAGTCTTGCATATGAGACAAGAAGCTTATTTGCAGTGCATTCATCAGTCACCAACGATTTGCCAATAGCACTTCCAATTTTGCTGAGACTTTTTGCCCCCCACAGATGCAGGGGAAGTTGGGGGAGTTTGACCGAAATTGATAAAGTTCTTAGCAGTTCCTTCTTTAAGTTGAAACCAGTTTGCCATTCCTTCAATATCATGGGCATGTTTCAAATCGTGTATGGGCCTTTCATCATGACTGCTTCCTTGTTTTCCTGGGAGTTAAATCTGAGCAGAAAATAGCCATCATCGTGGTAATACAAATCTGGCATGTTCACAAAATTCCATATTCTCTGCATAAAGTTCTTCACCGTGTTCATACTCAGATCGTCCCCCACAACATAAAGGATTAGAGCATTATTCCAAAATTGTATTTCCGTTTCGATATCTTCTTGTTCAATATCAATTTCAATCACTCCACTGACGATCTTTGGCACAACGTACTCTATTGCCATTCCTTTTGCAGGGTTCCGGTTGTCATTGATAACATCAACCCATGGTCTACGCTCTTCAAGTTGTGGTTGTGTCGGTTCTATTAGGGTCTTCTTGTTCTCCTTTGCCAGTGTGTTTGTCATATCTTTGTCTTCTCCGGCGGTGGTTCTTGATTCAATCCCAGGTGTCTGAACACTAACTGTGGTATTTCTTGATTCAGGCTCAGGCGTCTTCAAGCTAGTGAGAGTTTCCGGTGATGGTGGCACCGTGGATTTCGGCCGCCCTCGTCCCCTTTTCGTTGTCACCATGTTTTATTTGTACAATCACTTTCATAAATATTTGTTATTCATAAATATTAAAGAATACTAAAAAAATACTTTGTTGATTCAAATATTTTTATATAGATTCAAATATAAGTAATGTCAAAATAAATAATATTTATATACGAGATCAAATTCGTTATTAATTATAGTCATTATTTAAATAAGTGGAAGGGTACAGTATGATTTTTGTTCTGTGAAAAAAGAAATTTAAAAAAGTTAAGTAATTATGACTAAACAGGTGCATACTGAAGAATTGATATAAATTGTGTGCCCTAAAAAATAAAAAAAACAATATTTAGAGTTGACTTTTTTCAAGACTAAGGATGTAGGTTGATAGACATTTTTCAAATTATTTAACAAATCATATTGAAAAATTGATTTACAAAATATTCTCATGTCACGTCACTGTCCAAGATTATAATATTCAACAAAAGTAAAAATATCATATTTATCCTGATATGTTCATCTTGTTAGGGTTTCAGTTGGATCTCCCTAGGAATATTAGGAATCTCTATGATATGTTCATCTTGTTAGGGGAAGAGTCTAAGTATAGGAGAGTGTTTTCTATAATTTGACATGATGTCGCGTGGTCTGTTTGGTTGGCGCGCAATGAGAAATGCTTCGCTGAAAAAACAACAAACGTGAAAGAGTTGAAAAGAGAAGAGTATTTATTTGGCATGGAGTTAGTTTTTTGATTGGTTACCCGTGAACACATACTTTTTCTTTGACTGACTTCAGAATCCTATATAGTGTCATGATTAGTAGCGATTCTTTGGAGGTGTTTATTGATTCTTGGTGTAGCTGTGGTGCTTTTGGCCTGCAGATGGTGAGTCAGACGGTTTGAGCTCTAGTTAGTGGTCAACAGAGTGGAGTTTTTGTCTTCAAATTTAGGGACCGGTTCTTGATTATTTTGGTTGGGTGATTTTTTACTTTGCTCTTTCTTCGATGTTTTTCGTTTTCTTTACTTGGTTGCTCTTTCTTCTTTTATATATATTATTTATCATTAAAAAATTATATAAATAATAATAATTAAATAAAAATGCTAATAATATATATAATAATAGTAATAATAATTAAATTTATCAGTTTCTATATTAAAATAATAATTAATTAAATAAAAATACTAATATATTAAAAAATAACACCCCACAGTTTCTAAATTGCTATAAATTATAAACCTAGTATTGCTAAAAATTAACCCATAAATTTGAGGTAAAATTAGATTTAATATCAAATGAAATAAATTTTTGAACGGAATATTTATATTATATAATATTTTTGGTAGCTGAGCATATAATATATTGAACTCAACAATCTGATGGGTGTGCATAAATTTGAACAGATTAAAAATTAGAGATTAATATTTTATATATGTATTCATATGTTTAAACAATAATTAGAGATTTATAAGGAGGCCTAGTGAAGTAATACAGGGTTTTTAAAGTGAAAAAAACAAACCCTAATTCTAGAGATTAATAAAAGTTCCATCAAAGTATAAATATAACATGGTATAAAAGAGGCGTGTTACATTATCATCGAAACGAAACATAAATAATACTTGCTCATAAAGATATGTAACAAAAGGGATAAATCTCAACTAAAAACAAAGCATAACTCTTAAAACCCACATATTAACATTTAGAATAAAGCAAAAACATCTAAACATTGAATCACTTCATTAACATAAGCGTCATATACATCATTATGATTAATTCAATTCATCAGTTAAGTTACAAAACATTCTACAACAGATACATGCACAGATGTATCGCAAAAGAATCAAAACAATTCCTAACTACCCAGTGTTACATATCAGAGCCATCTGACCAAAAAGAAATGAGGACTCGCTTCACAAAAGACCTCCAGCATCCTACTCTGCAATGCCTCATAGAGCATTATAAAACAGCAGAAGGGTGAGAAACATTATCATCACAAACAATGCATAAAATCATATATATCATAAACACAATTATAACATACACGCAATTCACATTTCTCACCACAACTTATCACAATACATCACATTATACGCGCACATAATCAAGCACATTCACCAAATCATGCTTCACAATTCATAACATTTCACATAAACATTTACAGTTATGCTGATTCCACCAAAACATCATATAAAAATGATAATGCAACTCATAGAGACAGACTCATGACTCTATGCAGATGCAAATGCGGTACCGACTCGTTCAGCAGGTTCAATTGAAGAACCAAAATGGAACCATCGCTCGTTACCGAAGTAACTCCCCGTCGGGCCTACGATGTTCACCCATCGCTCACACCCCACATGGGCACACGATGTTTTAGGATTGCTCACACCCCACACGGGCACACAATCCGGTTGCTCACACCCCACAAGGGCACACAACTATTCTGCAGATTCTCCATGGAATAAAAATAGACCATCGCTCACACCACACAAGGGCACACGATCGTTTCTGCACATCCTCCTAGGGATCAAAGTAACTAAACCATCGCTCACACCCCACAAGGGCACACGAGGTTTCCGCAGATCCTACGCGGGATCAGACGCACAAGAATGCAATCATGATGCTACACATGCAACACGACTCAATACACTCTTAATGCACTCATGTTCACAAACATACACATGTATTCGTCATATATCCAAGTACATACAATTATGCACATTCACATCAATATCACCATGCATTTCCATTAATTCGAACTATTGCACAAAATTACCAAAACGGCCACATCACACAATCTAGGACTCACGCCATGCGACTACCCACAGCATAATATAACTCGGCATGCTCGATGCCTCGAGCATGGAAATAATCATAATTGAGTCGGAAATCTGACCACGGATGGACGCATTAAAGAAAAACACAGCCTGACACGTTCGCTACCCTGCTCGCTTAGCGAGCTTCTAGCGAGTATTCGCTACTTGTTCGCCTAGCGAACAAGCTCGCGAAGGCAAATAGAAGCTTCTGACTTCGTTCGCTACCTCGCTCGCTTAGTGAAGTCCTGGCGAACCTTCGCTACTCCATTCACTACCAGCGAACATCACAATAAGCATTCTGTCCAAGTCTGGGGCCGTTCGCTACTGGCTCGCTACTAGCTCGCTTAGCGAACGTTCGCTACTAGCTCGCTCAGCAAACACGCTAGCGAATGTCTGCGAACTCAGAATTTTCCCACTGTTCCTCAACTCCGAAACTCTTGGATAAACCTGATTAAATCCCAAATCATTCCAGCAACTTAGCCAAATATCACCCGACATAAATGCTATCACTTATTCTCACTCTTACCGACAAAAACTCGGGTTCTATGGATTAAATCCAAATTATGCCCTAGAATGAAAAATGAGTAAAAACTCACCCCAATCCAAAACAAAACCAACAAGAACATACATAATCATACACATTGCAAGAATAATAAAGTTTCACATCCTTACCCGATCAATCGAAGCTTAGAAGTTGATTCTTGATGATTCTAGGTTTTTCTCCTCTTCCTCCTCTTTTCTCTTCTCTTCCTTTCTTTCTCTTCTTTTTCTTTCCTTTTGGTTTATATTCTCTCTATTCTTTCTCTTTTCCACTTATACTCTTTCTATTCTATTTCTCTCAAAATAACCACTAATCAAGGATTATCTAAAACACCCTCTAATTAATTCCCAAAACTCTCCAAATAATAAAATACCACACATACACACATAACATATTATCACATAATTTCACAATAAAATAGCAATCAACCAAATAAATTAAAAGACTCAACAAAATAATGGGAAATTCAGAATCAGGACGTTACAAAGGAGAAAGGGTTCGAAGGGGGTTAGCGGCGGAAGGCATCTTAAGAAGATGATGGACAGTTGCTTAGGGTTTCGGTGGGGGAGTTAGGGAGGCGAAGAAGAGAAGGATGATGGTGAAAGTTAAGGGGTTTTTTCAGCGGCGCCCTTTTCACTTTCGGATGATGAATAGTTTTCAATTAGGTTTTTTTTTCACACTGAATTCCTCCTCTTCCTTATATGCTCCATCCGACCCTTCCTCTCAACCTCCATGGGCTCTGCACACGGGCCTTGGTCCAATCCCTCTTTCTCAATTATCTTCTTTTTCTGTTAACTTTCTTTCCAAATTTTTTCCTTAATTCTCTATCCTTTTAATTAAAAATAAAACAAAACTAATAATATAAACTAATACCTTGTAACACTAACTAACATAATTAATTAATATATAATAGCTATTAACAAAAAAAACTAAAAAAAAACAATATTAATTGCTTATTTTTAACAATTAATCAATAATTTTCCTAAATTTAATTTCTTAATTCTATTATAATTCTAAAAAAAAATCTAATTCAATTCTAATAAAAATCTATTTCTATTCTAATTTAAACATCTAATTCTATTAAAATTCTAAATAATTCTAAATAACTCTAATTCTAAAATCTAAAATCACTTAATTAAAATTCTAAATTCTAGCTTCTAATTAAAACTTAATATAAATTCTAAATCAATTTTCTAAAAAATCTAATCCTAAAATTTATCTAAATTAATCCTATTTTAAATTTAATTAAAATATGCTCTTAATTCTAATTCTATTCTTTCTAAACTAATTCTACCTTTTAATTAATTCTATTTCTAAAATCTAATTAACTAAAAAAAATAAATTCTATTTCTTATTTCTAAATAATTAAAAAACTAAAATTTAAAAATCAAATAAACTACTAACAAACAATATACGTATAAAGAACTAGAAAAACATGACGAAATTAAAATTCACAAAAACATTCTTAGGCCACGTGTCGTGCTCTCATTAGCCAGAAATGATAAAAATTTGAAAAACACCCAATTGTGAGTGGACACGTGTCTAAATGACGTGAAATTATGCGGGCAATGCAAAAATAAAAATGGAATTGAAAAATGAGAAATGAGAAAATATTGAAAAAAGGGTAGGACAAATTTAGGGTATGACAGATGTCCCTATCTAATCGGCTTAAACTTAGGGAAATGAACTGCTTCGTTTTCCCGAGGTAGAAGTCAATTAAATATGAAGAAGACCCTGAATTTATCCGAAAAGAAAAGAGATACTTGGGAATTGAAATACTGGATAAATGTAAACCTCTGAGTAAACTGTAAATAATTGGAAAAAGGTCGTCATCACCAAAAGGATGATGGGATGAAACACACACAAATACTACCACCAAAAGAATGATAGAGCAAAACACACATCGGCCACTACTACCAAAAGGATGATAGGACAAACACTATCGCACAATCTGACATCAATAAAGATGACAGACCCCCCACCAAAAGGATGACGGAGTAAAACTCACACCGGCCACTACCACTAAAAGGGTGATAGGACAAACACTATCGCACAATCTGACATCAGTTACGATGACAGACCCCCACCAAAAGGATGACGGAGCGAAACTCACACCGGCCACTATCACTAAAAGGATGATAGGACAAACACTATCGGACAATCTGACATTCCAAAATACATCATTCTAACATCTTGTAGAAGGTTTTGACATTCCAAAATATCAACTAATTTTCTCCACTACTTCATCATCATTAATGCTCATCATGCACCCTTATTTTCCTTCATTTCAGACCAATAAACCTGACAAACGCTCATTCACCAATAAACCATAACAAGCTTTACATTGAAGCTTGCTATTCTTTGATCTAAACCTCTGTTCATCTCCATTTCATCACTGAATTCTGCAGCAACAATAACATTTACTTCATTTCAACCTTTGGAAGTTGATTATTAAAGTAATTTTGGTGCAAGTTTGGATCCGAAGCAATTATCACATTATTCTCGGTTTTCTTGTTATGGTTTGCTAAAGATCTCTATATTTCCTAGTTTTCCTAATTTTGCTGCTTGATTACTTTATTGTTACTGGTCAAGCACTACTTTTTTTAACTAATTGCATTTGTATATTTTCAGTGTAGTGATAAGTTGGGATTAAGTCTAGAGCTAGGTTCCTTTGTTGCTGGAGTGATGATTGCAACCACTGATATGTCTCAAGATACACTAGAGCAAGTGAGTTTTTATACCGAAATTGGAAAATGTATGTGGGGAGAACATAAAACACAAATATCAATTGATTGTTGAATGTTGACATGCATTGATGTAACTTGTATCTATTCAGACAAATGCATAGAAATTCTAAATATTGGTTGAATAAAGTGCATTAGATTCTGTGTTTTTATTATCCACCATTTTTGAAGGACTGGCAATGAGTGAAAATGCAAAATTTGTAGTGTTCTGGATGAACTTGGTTGCCGCCCATGCACTTCCACTGGTCATTTTTTCTGGATTCTTCATGAAAATCTAAACTTTTTTCTCTATTAACAAAAGATTTAAGGCATATATTTAGAATTTCCTTCTGTAAAAGCTGGTGCCTTATGATATCCAGGGCATACCACAGTCCAATTGTTCTGTATTCTTAATTAAAGTGCTTAATTTCATAACAAGATATGTTTAATGAAAAAATTGACAACTGTTCACATTCTTTTTTGTAGATTGAACCTATTTGCAATCTTTTTGCCGCTCTTTTACTTGCCAGCATTGGAATGCTGATTCATGTACATTTTCTCTGGAACCATGTTGATATTTTGGTAGCATAAATAATTTTGGTGATTGTAATTAAAACAATCATAATTGCTTCAGTTTAAAAAGGATTTGGTTACAATAACAAGACTTCAGTACTTGTAAGTGTTATTTCATAATTTAAATTTAGAAGGTTATAGAGTTGTTTATTATATTCTTTTAATGATTGCCGTACCTGAATCCATATATTTATAGGTGGGAATGTCCATGGCACAGATAGGAGAATTTGCTTTTGTTCTTCTCAGTCGTGCTTCAAATCTTCATCTAGACTTCATTGCTGGCAATCTCAATTTCTATGGTAGAGTGATTTATACAAAATCTGGCTCTTATTCAATCATTTCACTTACATTGTTCAATAGTTACATTTTTCTTATGATATAGGCATAATGTTTTATTTGAACTTGATATTATGCTTTGTTGAATTGCAGGCAAGGCAGGGGTGAACTTTTTTACACAGATCAAAACAATAACTCAGTAGTGGAAGGATTTAGCAGGTGGTAGCAAGATTAAATTGGCAATGCCAACCTCTCAAAAATCATGATTTTTGAGAGTCATGTGTATAATTTTCTATTCTGTTTTGAAATCTTTGCACTCTTCAATAAAATGCCATAGTTTGCACTCTTGTGTACTTTCTTTTCTTTTTTCTCCTGCTTTTTATCCCAGTATTCTTCTCGTGTTTTCTAAAATGATAGCATATGTTATAGGAACATAATCCATTAATATTATATCCATCCACATAAAGATGTCCTATAAATTGCTTCAGGTTTACCTTGAAATATGACCAAAATATATATATACTTGAAACCTAAGGGCTGAAAATACATTAAAACCCTTTCTAATAGGATTCTTAGAATGGGTTGTTAACAGGCTCATTCTTACATTAAAACCCAATAAATTTCTTCAAGTTTCGAAACTTGATGTGTAAATATTCATTGTGCAGCTTAAAGTGTTGTTCCAGGCTTTGTTGTACAGCTGAAGATTTTATTTGAAGGTTTACCGAAGATTTGACTCATTTACAACTTACATACATTTAATTTGTTTTAACAGGTTTTATCCTTTTAACCATGGTTTTATTTTCAGGCTCAGGTACTTGCTACTGAAAACGCAAAAATTCAGTGTCGTATAATTCATCTTCTGTGGTGTGGAACAATACTTTGCAACAAATAGTCTTATTTCTTCTGGATCATTTGACATAGATGATTACCATGGCTTTGGCATGGTCCCCCTAGTAGACCTGTAAGTGAAAAACTATTTTTTTTACATTCTTAAACAAAAGGTTATCATGTGATGAATCGAAAGTTGGCAATTAGTTATCTTGGTGGTTTTACATAGAAGGACTAAGAAAATATTTTATGACGATTTTGAGGTCTAGCATTGAAGCCTTTTTTATAGCTAATTAATGAATTAAATGTTCTCATTATTCTGCGTATCCTATTCTAATGATGCATATACAACCATCTTCACTAGATTCAATCATAAAACGGGTGTGCAAGATGTGTATTTCACCGCTTTGTCTTCTAACGATGAATTTGACGATGATGCTGGTGACAGAATTGTTGATGAAGAAGCATTAAATCAAAATTCATCTATGGATAATACTGAGAAGGGTGTTGTTAGTGACGTGGAGTATTCTTTGGTTACCGAGGATGATACTTTAATGCTTGAGATGGTTATGATAAACGATGTTAGGAGTGGAGCTGAGGTAAAGAAGTTCATTTCATTTCAATTTGATATGTTCAATGATCTCTAGTACCACTATGCTACACTTGAAGGAGTTCATTATTATGTTCTTTGACATGAAAACCTCTTATTGTAAATGCCTATGATATTGTAAACTTTGATATGAAGATGTTACTTCAATGGTTCTTTGTAGTGTATTTTTTTATTCGCATGATTAAAAGGTTTGTTCAGAATCATCAAATTAACTATGTCAAACTGTTTTTAGTGTAGTTTTTTATCTGCTTAATGATCTTTTCAAGAAGTACTAAGAAATCACTTGAAACACTAAATATGCTAATATTTTTTGTTGTTGTGGCTGCCTAATAATTCGGGAATGTTTGTTGCTAAAGGCTGCATAGCAGATGATGTTTGCATAATATATTGTTGAGAGGTATTCACTAATTTGATTGCAGAAGGTTCTGCTGTTGTTATTGTTGATGCATCCGAGACATCTTATGCTTCATAACCTGTTGTTGTTGCTGGTAAAGAATCTATTGATTTTGTGGTTGTTGTTGTTGCTGAGGGGAACAACTTGCTGCCTACCTGGAATTTGTCTCTGAAAACCAAGAAACATACACTGTATATTGGAGTTCTGGCCAATAGAATAACTCGTGGAATTTTGCGGTTGGTTTGTGTTGGAATTTTGGCTAATATTCTGGCTGGGAGTCTAAGATAGAGTCGTTACCGATGACATGTTAGGTTGGGGTGCAACATGATTTTAAATGGTTTTGGGTAGAAGCTGCTGATGAGGATTAGGATGTTGTCCTGGATTAAGAACCTGAGACTGTAAAACAAGTCATGTGCTAAAGGAAAAGAAAAAATAATGGGTGAACCTTCTAATTTTATCACTTTCCTGTTCATTGCTAGCTGGAATATTGGGTGGCCTTTGTGGTGTAGGTGTTGGATTTGTTATGGGTCCTTTGTTTATCGAAATTGAACTACGTCTCGGTAAATTCTACTATATTCTTTCTATCATTACATGAATTGATGATAATCTATAGTTATCTTATAGTATTTGATGATCTTGCAGGTAGCAAGTGCCACAACTACATTAGGAATGACATTCATAGCATTTTAGCACAGGACATGGTGATTTCAGTAGCAATTGATCTATAGATGCACACATGGTGATTACATTTACCATCTTCCAAAGTGGTTCTAAATTGATCTATAACTAATGTTATTTTCGTGGTAATATATGATATCTAATGTTATTTTCCAACTTGATCTACAACTTGTGTTTTGGTTTTTCGATGTTTGTTGAATTATCATGTTCTTTAAGAGTTTAAGAATTTTTGTTCAATAATTGAGAATCAAGCTTTTTGTTGTTGGTTATTATTATGATTATTTTCATCAACTTATTATTAGCAACTTAGTTTTGTCAGTTTGAATACATCAACGACTCTTTAGATGATCACATTTGGACTAAGTGGAGCAATTACTCAGATGAGCAGTTCTTCACAAACGCGTTAACGATGCTCACCCACTCAGTTCATAGTTTGCGGCTCAACTAAGTTTCAGATTGTGTTCCAGTTCCAAAATTTCTGGTGGTTTCGGTGAGTTTCCATTTCAAATCATGAGTTACTTTCAGTTCAGTTCCGGTTTCGAGTTTGGTTCAGAATTTCGTTTGGCTTTCAGATGCATTTTCGATTTGATTCGAGCTATGGTTTCTGGTTTTGGATTATTGTTGGCTCAAGATTCATATTTCAATTCTT
The DNA here is from genome assembly GCA_963859935.3 of Lathyrus sativus. NCBI lineage: Eukaryota > Viridiplantae > Streptophyta > Magnoliopsida > Fabales > Fabaceae > Lathyrus > Lathyrus sativus. The sequence goes on along the minus strand of OZ012738.1, from coordinate 541,366,219 downwards.
TTTTTGATTCAGTTTCGGTTAAGGATGCTTATTGCAGATGGGAGCGACGACGAGCATCAAATATTGCCTATGAGAAGACAATAAGACAAGAGCTAATCCCTGCAATTATAAGACGACTTCATCGCAAGTAGAATCCCATATTCGTCATGAATCATGATCTAATGTTGCATATGCTCAACTGCAATATCAATTTGTTACTAATGTGAACTCTTTGAATTTCTTATAATAAATTTTTGAAATGACCAATTTTTTATCGTCCATCAATTTAATATTTTATTTATTATTATAATTGCATAATTTAATATTTTATTTATTGTTATAATTGTATTAATTTAAAATGACTGTAACAGATCTTTCAATATTATATCAATTGGAGTTCATTGATAATACAAAATTATCATTCAATTGTATTAATTGTGAAATTGTGATGGAATTAAAGGTGTCAGGTTCGAAGAATGGTAGATGAAGAAACTGTAATGTGATTAACTCTTCAAATTATTATTTTATTTTATTTTTACTTTTTTATACATATTTATAGTAGCAGTAAAATATCACAACGTTAGATGATTTTATTATGTCATTTATTATAAATTTTGCAATTTAACATTAAAAAAAAACACATAACATTGAACTATTATAAAATTGGATAATGTTTTTTTTGTTGCCCTTTTTGCTTTCTTATGCTTCCACGTCACTTGCGAATTCAAAATTTTCTTTTCTTGAAGGTTTCACTTTTTAATTATGTTTTCTTTATATTTTTATTAGATTATATTAAATAAAACTTTCTATTTTACTTTTTTGTCTACAACATTTTTTTATTATTATTATGAAAGTTTTGTTAAAGCAAATGTCTATTAAGTCATAGTTAGTAATCTCTTCACGTTTTGATTTGATGTATACAAACACTATTTTTTCAAATACACTTTGTTCTCTCATTGTCTCAACCTTCATTCCAAACTCATTTAATAATTATACTAATTTATTTTTTAATATATAATTTTATTTAAATATTTTATGGGACAATTTTTTTTGAATCAAAGGAAGAATATATTAATTCAAAAATAGTTAATACAAAATTAGGTGATCCAGGAGGATCCAACCCACCAAAAAGACTCAACTTACATCATATAACTAACAATATGCTTTTTAATTTTAAGGTTTTGCCACCCTCTATAGATCACATTATCTATAATATTAGTATCCATGGTTGTATTATCTACAATGCTTCCAAAAGTAATACTATTACGATAACCCTAGATGCTGTGGATGGTTTCAGCCACTAACATTTTAAAAACCTCCACTTTCCATCCCTTTCCTTTTGTCATGTTACTGATCCAGATCAACTCTGCCTCCCATGGTTGAGGTTCATGATATACGTTAAACCATTGGAGCACTTTCTTCCATATGTGTCTTGTCTCTTGACAGCAGAAAAATAGATGATTCATCGTCTCTTCCTCGGTTTGACATAAATTGCATTCGCCGTCTTTAATCATGCCAAAACGTTTTAATCTATCCTCGGTTGCAAGTTTCCTATGACATGCTTGCCTTAAACAAAACACTTCTCGCGGTCGGCTCTTATAGGATCTTATCAAGTTTCTCCAAAGTACCCTTGTGCCATCATCAATCAGCACCTTGTAAAATACCAACGCCTTAAACTTTTGAGTGTTCAGAAGTTGGTCCCATTCATTCCGTATTAAATCTATGGTATCTCTTTGTTTCAAAATTCTGCGTATGATCCAAGAGTTGTGATTTTTGGTTGCATAATTCATCACATGTTTTCCCTTTAGGTAATGAATATGAACCCATTTCACCCATAGAGTATCAGTTTTGCTGCAAAGATTCCATAAACATTTCAAGAGTTGTACATTGTTCCAAACCTGTAGATTTAGCAGGTTCGTCCCACCTTGTGCAGCAGGGCAACAAGTGTGTTTCCATGCCACATGGCACTTTCTGCTCATTGTATCCTTACTGGTCCAGATGAAACTGCGACAGATGGAGTCTATCTTCCTGATCACAGATTTGGGTATGGGAAGGCAATGCAGTCAGTACTGTACCATTGCATAAGCTATACTTTTCACCAATTGTATTCTTCCGGCATAGCTTAGAAGTTTAGATGACCAATGATGAATTCTAGCCACTATTCTATCCACCAAGGGCATAAAATGGTTGATGGTTAATTTCCTGGCAATAGGGGTGGTCATGGATGGTTAATATCCAAAACCAATCCATAACCATAAATAATCCATATATTACAACCGGTTATTAAAACCAATTCTCATAACCGGTTTTTATTTTTTAAAATAGTTATAAACCGGTTATTAACCGGTTATATCCACAACCAATTTTATAATTAGTTTTGATTTAATTTTATTTTAAAATTGATTTTTTTAAAATCATAATATTTTTTTAAAAAAATATGGATGTTAAAAAAAAACAATAGTTATTTTAAAATTTTAAAAAAATATATTTTTAAATTTTTTTTTTAAAAAAAATTATTTACTGAAAAAAATTAAAACAATATTTTTTTCAAAAAAAATTAAATTTTTTTTTCAAAAAAAAATATTTTCTTTTGAAATAAAAATATTTTCAAAGTTTTTTTGAATATGGATGTCCAAGTTTATTTTCAAAGTATCACAATTTATTATTTATTTTTTGTGCATTGATATTATTTTTGTTAGAAGTTAAAAGAGAATTTTTTTTTAAATTTTGGAAAAATTGAATCGTAACTGGATTCTAATAATGAATAACCAAATATTTTTTAATATAATTAATAACAAATATAATTTGAACTTTTTAATTTGGTGAATCAAATTTGTAATTATAATTTAAATGAACCGGTTTAAATGGAAACTCTAATCTTAACTAAACATCTAATTCAATACATGCATTAGATAACTTAAAACCAAGACTAAACAAATTAAAACTACAACTCACAACTTATAAATTTTTTATAAATAATTCTACAAATGATAAACCATGCATATTTAAAAGCTATCTTATAATAAGTATAATAATTGGAAGCATTTGGTATATGAGATCATTTCTCTAAACAAACAAAAGGTGCTAATGCTGAGCAACAATGATAAAGAAAACAGAAAGTTAAGCAAAAACCACAACCAAACCAAAAACACCAAAAGAATGAATCACATAGAAATCTTAAAGAGCCGCTACTAACAGAATGAAATTGGCACAAATAATAAAATTAACAAAAAAATATTAATGCACAAAAAACAAATAAATTGTGAAAGTTTTTTTTTCAAAATAAAAATATTTTCAAAGTTTTTTTTTTAATTAAAAAAATTGACTAATTTGGTTTTTATTTTGGATATGGATGTCCAAGTTATGGATTTGATTAAAACCATATTAAAAATAAATCCAAAATGTGAATTTGGTTAAAACCATACTAATAATTAACCGGTTTTTAATAACCGGATTTGAATATGGATATAGATTATTTAAATAACCGGTTTATTTGAGCACCCCTACCTGGCAAATAGAGGTATTCCTATGTATTTGAAAGGAAGCGTTCCTTCTTGGAAACCCGACAGCTCTTTCAAGATCCTTCTCTTCTCATTGTCCAGAGCTCCAAATTATATCATGCATTTGTTAGGGTTCATTATCAACCCCATGGAATTGGAGAAATCCCTGAAAGTTTGTAGAATCATTTGCAATGATATGTCGTCGCCTCTGCAGAATAACAACACATCATCTGCAAAAGTGAGGTTGGTGATTTTCAACTTTTCACATTTGGCATGGTAGTTGAAATTAGGGTCTCTTTGCATTTTCACCAACATTCTATTCATATACTTCATTTTGAGGACAAAGAGCATAGGTGATAAAGGATCACCCTGTCGAATTCCCCTTTTAGCCTGTAGGATATCAGTGTATTCCCCCATGATGTTAAATCTGTATGAAACAGTGGTGATGCCTAGCATAATATATTGGATTAATTTGTTAGGGAGTCCCATTTCCTTCATGATGCACTTTAAAGCCTTCCAATTAACCATATCATATGCTTTTTGTAGATCTAATTGCATGATGATTCTAGGTGTGCCTCCTTTCCTGGTGTAGCCCTTAAGCAATTCAGTAGCAAGCATGATGTGATTATGGATGTTCTGGCCTGGCACGAAGGATGCTTGATTTTGGTTTACCACACTAGGTATGACAGATCCTAGTCTGTCAGTCAGAATCTTGGAAATAATCTTATAGAAAGTGGTGCAGACAACTATAGGTCTGTAGTCTTTGATTTCACAAGCATTATGGCCTTTTGGAATCAAGGATGATACAACACTGTTGAAAGCTTTGTATATTTTACATGTTTCAAAGTATTCCTTAACAGCTGTTATCACATCAGCTTTTATAGTTTACCAGCTGATTTTAAAAAATTTGGCTCCATACCCGTCCAACCCTGGTGCTTTGAGGTCTTCAATTCCCTTAAGGGCTTTGGTAATGTCGTTTTCTGATATGGGTCTGGTGAGGTACTCCCTTTGGTCCATGTCAAGTTGTTTTCTTATCCTCGTGGCTTCTATGTCAATATGTCTAATGTTCTCAGCATCTTTGCCCATTAGGTTGCTGTAGAATTTAATCACTTCATCTTCAATGTCTGTTTTGGTTGTTATCTGTCTGCCATCACTCTTCTTCAGGTTGTTAAGGTAGTTGGAGTGATGTCTGCCTTTGATAGCAGCATAGAAATACTGATTGTTGCCATCTCCCTTCCTAATCCAGTCAATCTTTTCTCTTTGATGCAGAATCTTCCATTCCATTTCGTTCAGGGATATCACTTCTTCAGTCAGATCTTTTGTTTTCCCAATCAAGTTGTTGTTCATTCTGTCATTCCTCAGCTTTTCTTGTGTTTCTTTTAGGGTATTTCTAGCAGATACCAATTTGGTTTTAACATCAGATAGAGGTTTACTGAAGTGTTTTGACTCATGCTTCAATCTCTTGAGTTTGTGCCAAAGAACAAACATTGGACTACCCCTAATATGGCCATCCCAATTCTTCTTTACCAAAGTGTCATAACCTGGAAGTTCAATAATGCAGTTGCTAAATTTAAACTGTCTGGAGGGTTTCCTATGTTCTTGGTTATATTCCAAATAAAGCATGGCATGATCAGAGATATTAGGTGGGAGGAATTTTCGAGTAGTCTCCATATTAGTGAGGAACCAATCAGTATTGCCTAAAACTCTATCAATTCTTGAGTAAATGGGACCAGCTGTTTGTTTATTGGACCATGTGAAATGATCCCCAATGCTATCCATTTCACTTAAACCTGTATTCTCCATCATTTTCGTCAGGTCTACATATTCCATTTCAGTCACTAGATTCCCTCCTATTTTGTCTTGGGATTTGGTTACATTGTTGTAATCTCCAATAACACACCAAGGCCCTTGGATGCTACCATATATGTGTTCTATTTTTGTCCACAAGGTTTTCCTTTAGTTTAATTGGTTATGAGCATATACAACAGTTAGACAGTGCTTGAATTTTCCACAATTATCATAGATGCCACAGTGGATACATTGGCTGCTACTTCGTATGAACTTCACATTCACCCTGTTACTATCCCAGTGAATCCATATTCTACCATTTGTATAGTCTTTGTAATTGTCAATGTGATTATCATACATCATCAGTTTCTCTCGAATGGTCTTAGCTTTAGCTTCTTTAACTCTGGTTTCAATCAAAATAATAATAACAGGCTTTAGCTCTTGGAGACGGGACCGAATCTCACGAATTTTTCCGACTTTATTGAGTCCCCTTATGTTCCATGAGACTAACATGGTTCAAGGTTTGTGGTCACTTGATAGTCATTCAAAACCTCAAGTGCTTTAAAACCATTGTTACAGTTGATGTTGTTGTTTGTATCAGTCACTATGTTTTTACCTTTATCTCGTACAGACTTTCGCGCTCTTGTCCAAGAGTCCCTTCCTGCTCATGTTGTCTCCTCTCTTTCTTGTGGTTTAACAGGCGTTATGTTCGTGGAAGTTTCTGGTGGCTTGAGTTTTGGTTTCCATTGTTGTTTCTTCCCTCGATCTTCACATTTATGCCCCATTTTTTGACATGTTTCATAGAATGTTGGTCTCCATTCATAATTCACAGTCTGCATTATTATATCACCTTCAACATTTCTAATGGCTATTTCATCAATCAAAGGTTGTGTAATGTCTACCTCAATCAGTAGTCTTGCATATGAGACACGAAGCTTTTTTGCAGTGCATTCATCAGTCACCAACGATTTGCCAATAGCACTTCTAATTTTGCTGAGACTTTTTGCCCCCCATAGATGCAGGGGAAGTTGGGGGAGTTTGACCCAAATTGATAAAGTTCTTAGCATATCCTTCTTTAAGTTGAAACCAGTTTGCCATTCCTTCAATATCATGGGCATGTTTCAAATCGTGTATGGGCCTTTCATCATGACTGCTTCCTTGTCTTCTTGGGAGTTAAATATAAGCAGAAAATAGCCATCATCGTGGTAATACAAATCTGGCATCTTCACGAAATTCCACATTCTCTGCATAAAGTTCTTCACTGTGTTCATACTCAGGTCGTCCCCCATAACATAAAGGATTAAAGCATTATCCCAAAATTGTATTTTCGTTTCGATATCTTCTTGTTCAATATCAATTTCAATCACTTCATTAACGATCTTTGGCGCAACGTACTCTATTGCCATTCCTTTTGCAGGGCTCCGGTTGTCATTGATAACATCAACCCATGGTCTACGCTCTTTAGGTTGTGGTTGTGTCGGTTCTATTAGGGTCTTCTTGTTCTCCTTCGCTAGTGTGTTTGTCATATCTTTGTCTTCTCCGGCAGTGGTTCTTGATTCAATCCCAGGTGTCTGAACACTAACTGTGGTATTTCTTGATTCAGGCTGAGGCGTCTTCAAGCTAGTGAGAGTTTCCGGTGACGGTGGCACCGTGGATTTCAGCCGCCCTCGTCCCCTTTTCGTCGTCACCATGTTTTATTTGTACAATCACTTTCATAAATTTTTGCTATTCATAAATATCAAAAAATACTAAAAAAATACTTTGTTGATTTAAATATTTTTATATAGATTCAAATATAAGTAATGTCAAAATAAATAATATTTATATACGAGATCAAATTCGTTGTTAATTATAGTCATTATTTAAATAAGTGGAAGGGTACAGTATGATTTTTGTTCTGTGAAAAAAGAAATTTAAAAAAGTTAAGTAATTATGACTAAACAGGTGCATACTGAAGATTTGATATAAATTGTGTGTCTCAAAAAATTAAAAAACAATATTTAGAGTTGACTTTTTTCAAGACTAAGGATGTAGGTTGATAGACATTTTTCAAATTATTTAACAAATCATATTGAAAAATTGATTTACAAAATATTCTCATGTCACGTTAGTGTCCAAGATTATAATATTCAACAAAAGTAAAAATATCATATTTATCTTGATATGTTCATCTTGTTAGGGTTTCAGTTGGATCTCCCTAGGAATATTAGGAATCTCTATGATATGTTCATCTTGTTAGGGGAAGAGTCTAAGTCTAGGAGAGTATTTTCTATAATTTGACATGATGTCGCGTGGTCTATTTTGTTTTATATAATATTTTTGGTAGTTGAGCACATAATATATTGAACTCAACAATTTGATGGGTGTATATAAATTTGAACATATTAAAAATTAGAGATTAATATTTTATATATGTATTCATATGTTTAAACAGTAATTAGAGATTTATAAGGAGGCCCAGTGAAGTAATACAGGGTTTTTTAAAGTGAAAAAAACAAACCCTAATTCTAGAGATATAAATCCTACTAGTTGTTTCAATTTAGTTTTGGAGGCAAAACACAAAGCTTGAAGAATTTGTCATTCAGGTTAGGTTTGCAGCAACGGCAGAATGGTGAAAAAAGTCAAGAGTGAATCAACTGAGTTGCCTGATTGTATTATATCACATATCTTTTCCAAGTTAAGTTTGAAGAATTTGGTGAAAACTAGTGCATTGTCCAAACAATGGTATCACGAATGGGGATTAAGAAAGGACCTCAATTTTGATCTCCATAATATATTTGACTGTAATCCAGAGTTACCCCACTCTTTCCACTCTTTCAACAACTTCAATCTCAATTTGCCACAAGATTGGATTATTTCATCCAGAAATATCATGGTGACATCATCAGTTCAATCAGAATCAATTTTCCATTAGGTCGGGATAATACTCATGTCATTGATAGATTGATTCACAAGTTCTTAAGGGTGCCAATCGTATTGAGCTGCTCTTCGCATATCCAAAGCTATTGCCTAATTTTGAAAAAGCAATGCCCTTTCCATATAATGAATCTGATTTTGAAAAAGAAATGCCCTTTCCATATAATGAATCTGATTTTAAAATAGAGCCATACAATTTTTTCTTGTCTGACTCTCATAATTCTCTCACATATCTACACCTACAGAACTGCCGCATAATGGAATTTTCTGGATTGAAGAATTTGACAACGCTTGTGTTGCATCTACTTCCTGTCGAGCAGAATATGCTTCAGGATATGTGTCTTAAATGCATCCATCTTGACAACTTGACTCTTAATGAATGTACCTTCAGATCTGACTTAAAAATAACTAGTACAACATTGCTTCATTTGAACATTAACTGCGGGGATATCATTGGCGAGAAGATTAATATTGATATCATTGCATCAAATCTCTCCTTCATTCAATATTCCTCAGACTTTCTCTCTGAATTTCTATTACACACACTGAATATCAAGTCTCATAAGTTATCCAACTTTAGCTACACATGTGCTCAAATTTCTAATCTTGTTCACTTTTCTGAACTCAAGAATGTCACAACAATTGTCTTGGATGGACTCATGGAGGGTGATGTCATAAACTTTGGACTCAGGGAGGGTGATGTCATAACTCATCTGTTTTCTAAATGTCTCCAACTCCAACATGTCACCATTAGCCAGTGTTAGCTCACGTGTGAATGCAAAATCATCAGTGCAAAGTTGCGTCATTTGAGCATACTTCATTGTTTCAATACCAATGTCTTGGATATTGCTTCCAATGGCTCATTGTTTGAATACAGAGGTCATCCGGAGACGAGGAGCATACTCTCTATTCATGCTTTGAATCTCTCATCCTTTGAATTTAGAGGTCATTCGGAGATGAGGAGCATAATCTCCATTGAGGCCCCAAACTTATTGAAGGATTTTTGGGATGCAGGTTTTAACAAGATATGCATATAAGTTATGGCTTTAACTTTTTTTAAATTAGTTTTAAAACTGCTTTTAAGATTCATTTTATATGTTGTTCAAGGTAACTTAAAAGTCAATATGAAAACAGTTTTATTTTATTTTATCTTTTGTTAAAGAGAAGCAACTTATATATAAAAATTTATATGATAAGTGTTTGTGTTGAAAGTGATTCACTAAGTTGTTTATTTAAATAAGGCAAAAATAAATTTATTTCTCGTAAAAAGTCATCCATAATTAGGGTAGTATATGGTATAGTTCTTTCAAAGAATTGAATTATACCGAACTTAACCATAATAAAAAATTATTGATTGTGATTTCATGAGTCTATCGGATTATCTAACTGTAAGTATATAGTCTATCGCGTATTTTAAAAGATATCAAATTCACGGGAACTAATAATCAATCTACTGTTATTTATTGATACTGTGTAAAGTTATGGCTAATGAATATTTGAGTTAGGGGAAACTAAAACTAAAATTAAAACTAAAATAAGATTTTAAAAATATATTAGACAAGAGAGACCAGAATGTGATTCCGTGCATCTTGAGGACTTTGTAATTCATTGGCGTTAGTTAATGGTTAATTTTCCTTCAGTAGATAATACAAGTTTAAAAACTTCATCTCACACTATCGCACTATTGATTAAAACTACACTTTCTGACCATGAAATTTTTCTCTCGCTCGCCCATTTCAATCAAAAAGAATTTTTTGAAAACTAATAAGTCATAATTGATACCTAAAGCGTTCTCGCTGTATTTATGATCAATGACCAATTTTCACTATTCGGTTCAATCATCACACTCTCGCGTTATCGGCTCGAACCTTTATTTTTTTTTCACTCTCGTACAAAACATTTTGAATTAATATTGAAAACTAAAGTCAGAAGATAACTTTATGAAAAGTTAACGCCAATTTAATTACCGAGTCCGGTCAGAACAATGGTCATCATATACCAGACTTAAAGAGATTTAACCGGACATTTTTTGGGACTTAAACATAAAATTTATAGCAATTAAAATTAAGGACAAAAAAACTAAAATACGATAAGCAAAAATTAACAGCGATGATATAATAACCTGTGAAAATTTGAGTTAAAATTGAAATACTTCAAATATAATGAACGGAAACAATATAATTTTAAATATGTTGGCAGAATTGCAATTCAAAAGTACAATATAAAACATAAAATTAATTGTGTGATAATCTCTCAATATAAGAAAGATATATAACTTTGCAAGATTACATCAGCTTCATCAGAATTTCCCACTCATACATGCATGCACTTGATGTTGATGTTTATGTGTTTCTCAATAATTGCTTTTATGTTATGCTATTTAATGTTTATGCGTTTCTCAATAATTGCTTTTATGCTATGCTACTTGATGTTTATGTGTTTCTCAATAATTACTTTTAAATATATATCCAAGTTAATCAAGGATTTGGTTCAATCTCAAAATGTAATACAATTGGAAATTTTTTGTTGAAACATGTAATCATAATATCAACCATGCAAAATGGCTTCTCCGCATCTCCAAAAACTTTCTCTAATATTGAGTTTTTTCTTGCTCATTTTTGTAAATATGTTATAATTTACTATTTTTATGAATAATATTTTTCTAAACAGTCGTATGTAAATCAATCTTGACTTCAACATGAAGTTTTCGTTTTTTTTTTAAATTTTACACTGTCTTTGTTTATAAATATAAAAAAATATACAAATTATTATAAAATAAATAGATGATCTTGTATATTTAGATAGTCTAATATGTTTTAAAAAATAACGACTTTAACTTCTTTTAAAATATTTAATAAATAGATAATTTTGCATATTTAGATAGTTTAATATGTTTTAATAAATATATATTTTTCTTCTAATATATTTAAATTCTAACTGAGTCAAATTAAAATCCCAAACACATCGAAAAATAAAAAAGCAAACCATATTATACATTATTGAACGATCATACCACTCAAATCAGATTTTAAATTAATTTTTCAAAACCTAAAACCATAGACTTACATGGACATATATATATATATATATATATATATATATATATATATATATATATATATATATATATATATAGAGAGAGAGAGAGAGAGAGAGAGAGAGAGAGAGAGAGAGAGAGAGAGAGAGAGAGAGAGAGAGAGAGAGAGAGAGAGAGAGAGAGAGAGAGAGAGAGAGAGAGAGAGAGAGAGAGAGACGAATGTTCCAATAAAAATGAGTTTTCATTATAAATCATTTTTTAAAACATTTATCACCCACATGAAAAATTAAATATTATTAACGTTTAAAAAAAGTTGGTTTTTTAAATAATTAATTTTTTATAATTTAAAATAAACTTCAATGTTAAAAAAATCAATAATGCTATTTAACCAAACTTCCAATATAACCAAGTAATAATATATAATAAATTTTGTTTAGTTAACTACAATTTGGTTCGTTAAATTTTGGTTTGGTCAACTACGGTTTGATTATCGAACTCTTTGATAAATTGTAGTTTTGTTCATTAACTAGAGAGAATAATTTGTTGTTCATTAACTAGAGAGAATAATTCGTTCAATTCTATAGTTAGATTCATTTATATTAATTTTTTGAACAACCAAGGACCTGGCTGGATACACAATATGTCCCCTAGAGAGTAGTATAATGTCTTCAAAAATATCATAAGTCTCACGCACTCTCTGCAAGAGCGAGATCACAATTGTTCCCTTGAGAAGTTGGACATACTACTTTCATAACTTGATAAGTTATCCAAACAACTAGATATTTCATCCATGAGTAGACCCGTAGCTGGTCCAACTAACATCTCACCTGTATATATAGATGCATCATGTTTTCTCATTGGCATGTGATAATAGGATCAACAGGAGTTTTAGAAAGAGAAACAATAGTGTCACACCTCAAAAAGTCACAGAGACATTTAGGAGAAACGACCTTCGCGTGAAAGGCGCGGAAATGCGGTTCGACAGAGTCGCCACCGAACTTTATTTATCCCGAATAAACGGGAGAGGAAAATATCGAGAAAACCTCTTGAAAACGGAAGGAACACGGCCGTCACAACCTGATGTTCCCGAGTTCGGGAGTCGGTTACATGAGGGGAAGGTATTAGCACCCCTCACGTCCGTTGTACTCAACGGGAACCTCTTAGGGTATTTTGCAGTGAGCATTGTCTAGGTTTGCTTATTTTTCTTCTCGATGATAAAGGTGAATTGGTAGGGTAAAAAAGTTAAAGACGCTACGGGAATATTGTTGCACCCCAAAATTTGCCTAACCTTTTTCTTACTTGGTTTATGTTTCATTGCATTAGCATATCATTGCTGCTAGCATTTGCATTGCATAAAATTATTCATTTAACAGGGGATCAAGTGTGATTTATATCAAGAGAAGCCTATCCAGAGGTATTGTTCAAGCTTGAGAAGTCACCAAAGTCATCAGGAAGTGGGTTGTGTTCTTGAGAAGTTTGAATGCTTGTATATAGTTCATCTCCTAACTTGGGGGCCAATTGAAGACCATCAATGGGTTGTGAAGCCTTGATCATGGACAGAGTATGTGGATAGAGTTCATGGAGTGCCTTGAGGGTCATTATGGAGCTTAGTCAAGTTATTATGCTAAGTGTGAAGAGCCACAGTTAGAGGTGTTGCAACTAGGGTTTCATCTGATCAACCCTAAGTCAAATATGCAATTGAAGAGGATCAAAGCCTATTTCTGAGTCATGATGGTCATGGAATGTTATGTTGAAGCATGTGAGATGTTGTTCCAAGATTAAATCAAGAAGAATCAAGAGTGTGAGAAGTTGCTAAATTAGGGTTCTCAGTGTAAAATCCCCTGTTTAGTGCCCAACTTCAAGACCACACAAGTCAAGATAAAATTCTCACATGACTTTGGCATCCACATGAGACTTATAGAGCATGTTCATAGAAGTCCTTCATTCGATTTATAGAACTCAAGTTATGGGTCAGACAAGTTACAGGTCACCAAATGAATGTGAAATTTGTCTATGAAAGTCAACCAATTCCATGCTACTTTTGACCTAGAAGGAAGTTTCACATGACCTTTTGATAAACAGGAAAGTTGTTTCTCATGATCTTAGCTTTCCAAAAAGTTCTAAAAGTCCTTGATTGGATTTGTGGAGCTCAAGTTTTAAGCTTTGCCAGGCAGGGGTATTTTGGGAAAGTGAGATTATAGGTCATTTTGCATTATAGGTTATTTTCACTATCTTGCACACTTCAAATGAAGTTTTGTCCAACATGAAACTTGCTCAAAATGGGATTTTAAGGTCAACCATGTATCCATGAGGCATTGATTTAGCTTAGGGCAAGAGTTGGTTTGAGGAAATTTGACAAAGGGGCATTTTAAAGGTATTAAAAGAGAAAAAATTCAAAGTAATTCACAAATGTTCAAACAAGGCCAAATGAGCGCATATTTTGAGTGGAAACAACATTTTAAGCACATTGGCAATGTTAGAAAATCAGTTTGATACATGTTTCATGGTTTTTCACTTTGTTACTTCTTGGTGAAGTTACATAACCAAGCTCCACCATGGGATGGAATTAAGGACTCCATCTGGTCCATTGATGTTCAATAAGCCATGAGCAAGGTATGTGAAGCTTCTAGAGCTGGGAACAGAGCTAACTCGTGGATTCCATGTTTGCAATTTTGAAGGAAAAGTGAAATTTGGATATCTCAGTTTGGGCTTTCATTGGGCCTGATTATCATCCAAACACATCATATATAAGATCAAGGTCCATTCCAGATGAGTTTTAGAAGCATTTTGGTGAAGAAAACGGTTATGGCAATTTGAGTTTTGAAGCTTCAAGGTGGAAATCGTGTTTGGAGTTCAAGAGAGTTTCAAGGCCAATTGGAAATTCCAATAGCACCAGTGATCATCAGTGAACGTTTCTGCATCTTCTGGGAGCAAGAATCACACTGCAACTACCTCAATTACAAGCTACATCTCAGGTTGGTAAACTTCAAAATTGCTCCTATTCTAGGCTGTTGTAGCATGAATTAGACTGTGGTTAAGACTTAGGGAGGAACCTATATGGATTTAGGATCTTAATTTTGGAGTTTAGAGACAAATTAGGATGTGATCCATTTTCTGTTTGGTTTCGAATCTACCTGATTGTTGAATGTTAACAAGATTGGAATAACTTAGAATGATCTCTGAAGAGTGAGGAAAAGATCCATGGCTTTAATTTGAAGTTTGGTGATGATTGTGGAAATGGCATATTTTCTGTTTGGCTTTGATTCTCTTTGATCATTGAGAGTTAGAGAAAATGGATTGCATATCTGAAATCCTTGTGAAAGAATGAAGAGATCCATATAAGGTTTGACGTGATTTGATGACCTGCAATTATGCCTTCGCTGGAGAAGACAGTTGCTCAGCCACCGGAACCACCATGAATCATTTCCCTCTCATTTCAGTTTAAACGAAGACGATGACCTGCAGCCTTTGGATCTAGTTGAAAAAGAAGACTTAGTCTTCCATTCGTGTGCCCATGATTCATTCTTAGACTTGGACTTTGACCACCACCAAAACACAGTCATTTCATTTATGTGCTGGCACGCCTACAGCCTTTAGATGCCTTGACCAGTCAGTAGATCCAACAGCTACCACATTTTCCTGGCTTTCATTTCTTTTAATTCTTTTTTTTATTTTCTTTTATTGCTTTTATCTTCTAAAATTCATAATAATTAGAATAATCATCAGAAAAATATAACAAAAATATGAGCATGATCCTAATTTAATTTGTGATTTTTCCATGCCCTTAGATTTTATTTTTGTGCAATTTCCAATTTATTTGCTATTTTTCTATTTTCTTGATTTCATTTAAATTGCAATTTTGGCCTTGTTTCTTTCTGATTTTTTTATTAATTCTTGGTTTAGAATTAGGATTTAATTTTTGGCTGGCTGGTTAGAGACATATTAAGGAGCTTGTGTGATTTTTAGGGTGATTTTTAGATAAATCTAAGTTCTATTTTGGACTAGGTCTTAGAGGCTTCCCCTTTTGAACCTCCCTTTTGACAACTTTTGGTGTAGGATTTCTTTAGTGCCCTTAGAATTAGATTTAAGCTCTGGTCCTTTTACCATAAGTCCCTAACACATTTAGGATCCCTTAGAAAAATTTATAGGGTTTTAGAAATTGATTTAGTATTTTAATTAGATTTAATACTTAGGTTGTTTTTAGGTAACTTCTAACATAGTACTTGCCCTAGTTGAACTTCAAAAGTAATCTTTAGTTCATAATAGGTTTGCTAATCTTCTTTGATGGCTTATTAGAAATTTTGATGCTTCTGTAGACTTAATTGTAAGGCTTGATTTGGTGTTTTCATTCTCTTTAAGTGGCTTTCTTTGAGCTTGAAGGATTAGGGTTTTGTAGAGCCTTTAGATGTTGATCTTTCCTTTTCATAAACATGTTTACTTTGTGTGCATTCCATTCCATCCTATGATGCAAGGTCCCTTTGTAGGAGCCTAGTACCTCCTTTGGAAGGACTCAAGGCCTCCCACAAGAGGTAGAGCCTTTGAGGATGCCTATCTTAGATGTATGGTTGAGTGCCATGATGGATTCCCTTGGTTTGCATCATGCTTCCCATCATCCTGCAATGTTCTTGGTGTTGATTCTCATCTCTCTTGTTGGAGCAAGTTGGAGCTTGAAGATGAAGTCTCCATTCCCTTTTCTCTTGAAGATATTTTTGACATGAAGACAACTATAGACTGTTGGTTTGCTTTGCTGTCAAAAGACTGCTTTGCTGTTGAGCTGCTGGTTTGTTGTCTTGTTTGCTGTATTTCTTGATTGCTTGACTGTATTTGTGTGACTGTTTTGTGTGTTGCATTAGACTAGGCTTTCATGTAGTTGATTCTAGGCCTAAGATCATTGAAAGGTTGAGTTTGCTCCCTTTGCTTGTTTGCATTAGAGGTTGAGTCTGTTCCCTCTGCTTGTCTGTTACTGTTTGGCTTTGCTTATTGGCTGAAGATTGTGTTTGCCTCCCTTGCCTGTGTTTTGTGTGGCTTGTGCTTGTTTGCTCTAGAAGTTGAGTTTGTCTCCTTATGCTTGTATTGCTGCATTGCATGCATTTTACTTACAGTTATTTCTTTACAGTATCTATTTTGCTTTTGCTTTCTCTGTATGCTCCCTTAGGGACTCTAACTTCTCTTGTTCAAAAGTAGTTATGACAGACATTAGGGTTTTAACCATGCATTATAACATTAGGTATTTCCCTCCTAACCTCAACCATAGGATTAATTTTGCATGACAACTTTAGGATTTGATTAGTTCCCCTTTAGTGCGTCCTTTCTCTTCTCATCTTCAAACACTCTTAAAACATCTAATAAAGGATAACACGTGTTGTGCGCTACGAGCCTTAAGTACTTGAGAAAGGGTTGTTGGAGGGTCCCTCTTCAATAGCCTGGATGTTTAGTGTGGTACCCTTTGGGTGACATGCGAAGCATTCACTCTTAAGTCCAAGTCTTTAGTGCAACATGAGTTACAAACAAAACTCAAAAACACGTCTTCTTTAAAAGACTTCAAAAACAAACATCCAAATTCTTTTTGTCCTCTTGGACCTTTAACTCCTGGAAACCCTTTTCATAAAGGAGAGTTCTGTTAACTCCCGGTTATATCGCAAACGGTAACGCCTAAGTCTCCAAAGGTCGAGCTGCATACACCAACTGCTGGAACCGTTTGTTAACCCTACTCGGATAAAACTGTTGAACCAATATGTGGTCTTGTTAGCCCGAACTACGTTTGCTCTGATTTTTCATGTCGTGTGAAAGTACGTAGGCACGAGATGAGATACCTCGGCGAGCAACCTTTCCCCCTTTCACCCGTAGTTAGGAGAACTACGTTGACTCTAATTTCTCGTTCCATACGGGAATACGTAGGCATAAAACTGATGTGTTTCGCCGAGTCATTTTTCTTTTCTTTTGTCCTTAAGCCTTTAGATAGATAGATTAACACTCTCTTAGATAGACAACAAGCGTGGATCCCGTCGACTACGACAGACATGAGGGGTGCTAATACCTTCCCCTTGCGTAACTGACTCCCGAATCCAGGACTTGGTTGCGATGACCATTCCTTTCCTTTTTTTGTTAGGTTTTCTCTGAGCGTTTACTTTCCCTCCTTTGGGATAAATAACGCACGGTGGCGACTATTCTGTCATTTTCGACCTCGTTTTTCGCAGTAGCGAAAGCTGGCGACTCTGCTGGGGACTCCAACGGTTCCCTATGCGAGTCAATCCTAGCGCTTGCTTGTTTTTCTTGGGTGTTGTACATATGTGCTTTATCTTTCTATATTTACTTTCCGCACTATATTATTGCTGTTGTGCTGTGGGAAGGGGGTTTCTTTGAGAGATAAGCCGGACCTGGGCTTGAGCATAGACTTAGAATTGGAAGTGGAGATTAGTGGTGAGCCTGTCTGCTTTGCATGCACCAGCTAGCCATGAAATCCACGCTCAGACGAGATTCTCTTTAATGATTTTCCTCCTGGCCCTTTGGGCTCGAAGGGATTTTGGATTTGAGGGTTGTCGACTATAGGGACCGATCATTTGGGATTCAGCTAAGTGAGGCTGCTTCAAGAGATGATGATGCCACACCTCCTGGGTATCGTCTCATTGTTTATTGAAAGTCTGTGAAGCTGATGAACACATATGATTCCATACCTTGTTAGTGGATTAGGTCCATACTTGTGAGTGGGATGGGGTTATGCAGGAAACTTCAGCCTCCAGATTACCCGGTTTCGTATAAGTGTGAATTTGATACAAGGGTTCCTATTGTGATTGGTTTTTACTGAGGCAAAGCTCTGGTCATTCTTGCTACAGCACAGCAGTCTCGATCCCCTGTTTGCATATGCATTTGCATTTCCATGTGCGCATTTCATTAACATGTATTTATGTTGCAGATGCACTTTTCCCCTCAGATTCTAGTGTACTATCTTATTGCCTGACATGGGGCCTCTGAAAAAGACCGTTGCTTACAAGCTTCCTTCTCCTGACATTGGTTCTTCGTTGAAGTTAGTTTCTTTAGCTGATCAGAAGGTGTGGGCTGAGTTCAGGGAATCGTATGTGAAACTGCTCAGTTTTGTGTGCAAGCCATCTGTGTTTGAGTTGAATGGATTATACGCCTTGATGCAGTTTTATGACCCTCAGATGAGGTGCTTTCTGTTTCCTGATTATGTCTTGGCACCAACTTTGGAGGAATTCTCCGCTTTGCTAGGAGTCCGGGTGTTGGATCAGATGCCATATGTTCATGACAATGCTGAGCCTAATCTGGCTAAACTTGCTGAAGTTGTTTGTCTGGACGCTTCTGAGTTCTCAGGAAGATTGGTCAAGCTGAACGGAGTGTATGGGTTTCATTTATCTTTCTTGGTTGACAAGGCTGCGCAATGTGTAAAGGACGGGTGTTGGATCGTATTCAGTGTTATTCTGGCCGTGTGCATTTATGGTATCATCTTGTTTCCCAACCTGCCTGATTTTGTGGATTCAGGTGCTTTCTTCATTCTTGCCTCAAAGAATCTAATTCCTATACTATTAGGAGATGTCTATCATTCTATCCACTATAAGAATGAGAAGCGAAGGGGTAAGAACGTTTCCTGTTGTGTACCCATATTGTACAAGTGGTTCCTCAGTCACCTTCCGAAGACAGGACCATTTGTTGCTACTGCCAGTACTTTAGAGTGGTCTTCCAGGTTGATAGGTTTGTCGGCAGAGAATATTGTATGGTTTAACTGGAATATGCTTGGAGATGATATTATCTATAGTTGCAGTGGCTTTCCGAATGTCCCGCTGATTGGACGGAAAGGCTGTATTAACTATAACCCCTCTTTGCTCGTAAGATAGTTTGGATACGCTTTGAAGAGTCCCCCTATTGAAGATGAGATACATGAATCTCTGTATCTCACGGGCCTATTGGAAGCAGACATCCTGGTCAGGTTGAAGCATGCATGGGGTAATGTTCATAGAAGAGGAAAGGCATTTCTTGGAAAGAGCAACAGTCGAGCCTATGATCCTTATTTGGCCTGGATCCGTGAAAGGGCTAGAAAGTTTCTGATGCCATTTGTTGCAGTAGAGCCATTATACCCTCCTGTGATTAAGGAACCTACTACTGTAGAGATTGAAAAGTATAATAAGCTGTGGGCCGAAAAGGAAGAGTTGCGAAAGGCAAAACTCCGACATGAGAAAACTGAAGCGGCTTATGCTTTGAAAAGGCAAACTGAGGTGGTAAACAGAATGGGTACAGAGTTGACTGGAGAGATTAGCAAAAGAGAGCAATTGGGTTTGGATATGAAGGCCGTTAGTAGTGCGCTTGCTACTAAAAAGGAGAATCTAGACAAAGCTTATTTGCAAATCTCTAAATGGGAATCATTGTGGAATGCCACGCTTACTAGCCGCAAGGAGCGTGAAGACAAGCTGAAGCTACAGATTTCCAAGTTGAAGACATAACTTAATGCCAAGGATGCAAAGATCGCAGAAGAGTCATCACTTAGGCGAGACGCTGAGTATAGATTGAGTGATATTCTTAAAGAACTGAAGAGTTGTAAGTCGAGGGCTGACTTCAAGAGGTGCAAGCTCGAAGCATGTTTCGGTGAGGGAACTTGTGAAGAAGATGCCAGGAGTTTGCAGTCCACTATTGGCCAGCATGTGCTACTGATACAGGGATTACTCTCCAGACCAGGCCACCCTGAGACGCTGAGACTGTTAGAGGACTTCCGGGCGCGTCATCCGTCTTGACTAGCTTTGATGTTTCCCTTTGTATTTTGTTATCTTGCTTGTACTTGACCATCGTCAGGCTTGTTGGCTGAGGTCTTCTCTATTTTGTACTCAGTTGTAACTTGTACACTGCCTATTGGCTCATGCTTATATACGAGGATTTCTGATTCTGTGCTTGTCTATATGGGCTCCATTGTCTTTATGGCTTCTTCCTTGAACTAGAATCGGGGGGGGGGGGGGGGGAATTACCTTGTGGCATATTTGAATGTTAGCATGTTGCATAATCATTTTGCATTACAGGTACTTTGAGCTCGTATCTTATCTCCTGCATCTTTCAGGTTGTTTCAGGATTTTCGAACAGCGAATTCATCGATACTCCACAAGAAGTAATTGCAAGAAATCTATGGATCAAATGCAGGCTGAGATGCAGGAGATGCGCGACAGGATGGCGCAATTCATGCAAGTCATGGAAACTATGGCCAAGGTCCAGGAACAACTTCAGACTCTGGTGCAACCTTTGATTGCACGGGTCGATGGTAATGGTGTGCTACATGGAGGGACCGCTGCTATTCCTCCTCGTGTCGAAACTCCTCGAGCGGGTGATGTTATATCGGTGGCCATTCTCAATGCTTGTGAAAACGGTAATGGAGCTGGTGATGGGAATTTAGCTGGTAACGGTAACGGAAATATGGAAACCAACAGGAATGTTGGTAGAGGCAACGGGAATGTCGGAAATTCTGGTTTTGGCGCTGGTGCTGGACATACTGGTGTGGGTATGGGTAATGGCAATGCAGGTTTTGGTGGTGCCAATCAGGGTTTTGGCAATGCTGGCTATGGTAATGCGGGTTTTGGCAATGTAAGCAACAACGGTTTCAGAATGGGCGCTTATAACGCTGGCTTTGGCCCGGGTGTGGCTAACCAGGGCTTTGGTGATATGGGGTATGATCCCAAGTTTAATCAGAACAGTTTTGGTCGTAATACTGTTTACGCAGGGTATGATAATGTGCGTCCTTATTGGGGCGAAGATCATCAAGAGGATGCTTTCTCTATGCCGGGCATGAGTCTCGAGATGCCCACAGACAACGACCGCAGGTTCAAGATGTTAGAGGAACAAGTGAGAGGTCTGGCCAATCAGAAATCCGTGGGGTTAGACATGGCTAATATGGGATTGGTTCCTGGCTTGAGGGTGTCGCTCAAGTTCAAAGCACCTGCTTTTGTTAAGTATAAAGGAGATACCTGTCCAAGAGTTCATGTACGGTCTTATTATCGTAGAATGTCTTCCTATTCGAATGATGAAAAGATGTTAATGCATTTTTTCCAAGATAGCTTGTCTGGACCGTCACTGGAGTGGTATATAGGGTTAGAGCCCGCTTAGATCGGTAGTTGGAAAGAGTTGGCCGAAGCTTTCGTAAGACACTATCAGTATAACAACGATCTTGCTCCGAACAGGGTCCAACTTCAGAATCTTTCTCAAAGGGATGGCGAGAGTTTTAAAAAATACGCCCATAGGTGGTGTGAGCTTGCAGCGAGGGTGCAGCCACCCATGGTAGAGTGTGAATTGATGGATCTCTTTGTGGGCACTTTTTCTGGTATGTATTATGACAAGCTCCTCAGTTGTATGATTAGTAGCTTTTCTGATATGATACTCACGGGTGAGCGTATAGAGAACGACATTAAAATCGGAAAGATTCAAGCTGGAGAATCAACCTCAGCTGGAGGTGGGAAAAAGGCTTTTGGGAATAAGAAACAGGGGGATTCTAATTCAGTGTACAACTCCCGAGGAAGAGGTAGAGGTCGGAACCAATACCGTCAGCAACAAGTTGCTAGTGTGACAATCTCCGTACCACAACAACAACAACAACCGTAGCAGCAGCAGAGACAATATTATCCTGCTCAACAAAGAATTCAGAATAGGGATGGGAAGCCGAAAAGGGTATTCGATGTGCCTCTAGTGTCATATGCTGAGCTCCTTCAGACTTTATTACGGCTACAACTGGTTGAGAAAAGGACGTTGGCCCCGCCGACGGGCACACCTCCTTTTGGTTACAATGCCAATGCACATTGTGAATTTCACTCCTTGGCACCCCTTCATAGCATTGAGAATTTTCATGCCTTCAAGAATAAGGTGCAAGATTTAATTGATAGTACAACCATAAATTTCTCTCATGAGGCACCCAACGTTGTACAACACCCGATGCCAAATCACAGGGCAGCCGGAGTAAATGCTATTCTGGTAGATGCAGATTTAGATCTGGTGATGAATGTAGATGAACTGAGGACGCCTCTGAGCTACGTAAAGAGTAGGTTGTTAGAAGGGGGAGTTTTCCCTGGGTGTGATGAGGATTGTGTTGACTGTTTAGCCCGGCCTGAGGTTTGTGATAGTTTAAGAAGAGGTATTCAAGGTCTGATTAATGAAGGAACACTGCAATTTGACCGTACTGCTGATGAGAAGCCTGTTGAGGCGATAGTTGAAGAGCAGGGAGAAGTTGCAACAGTTACGATCCCGTTCAAGACTGTCACGATATCGGCGCCTTCCAAGCGACCGACTATCACCATAACTAAAGCTGGACCCATTCTGTACGAGAGTACTAAAGCCATCCCTTGGAATTATGGGGCAGAGGCTTATTATAATGGAGAGAAGATTAACCTGGAAAGCCTGTCGGTATGGGCAGTTGATAATCTTGTAGGAGCGGGGGGCATGACCCGCAGCGGTAGAATTTTTACTTCACCAAAGGTAGAAGCTGAGAGGATTGCCAAAGGGAAAGGCAAGGTTAGTGAGGGAGGATCTTCTCAGGAGAAGGAGAAAGAGGTATTGACCAAGGATGTGGAAGAATTTATGAGACTGATCCGGAAGAGTGATTACAAAGTCGTTGATCATCTGCAGCAAACGCCTTCCAAAATATCGATTTTGTCATTGTTGCTTTGTTCCAAAGCTCACTAGAATGCTTTGCTAAAAGTCCTTGACACGTCCTACGTACCCCAAGATATATCCGTCAATCAGCTAGAAGGAGTGATTGCGCACATGAACGTAGGACATGGCCTTGGATTTACTAATTTTGATTTGACGCCTAGCGGCCGCAACCACAATAGTGTGTTGCATATCTCAGTCGAGTGTAGAGGAACTGTTATGTCGCATGTTCTCGTTGACACTGGCTCATCCCTGAATGTTTTGCCCAAGAAGGCACTGTTGAAGCTGGATACTTGAGGTGTAATATGCACGCCAAGTGATTTGGTAGTGAGAGCTTTTGACGAGACTAGAAGGTCTGTGTTCGGAGAATTGACTTTGCCAATCCAGGTTGGTCCAGAAGTGTTTGACGTCGTGTTTTACATCATAGATATTCAGCCAGCTTATAGTTGTTTCCTTAGACGACCTTGGATTCACTCTGCGGGAGTTGTAACGTCTACGTTGCACCAAAAGCTCAAATATATGGTTGATGGCAGCATTGTTACCGTATGTGGGGAAGAAGATATACTGGTAAGTCACCTGTCGTCGTTCAAATATGTCGAAGTGGATAGAGAGATCCACGAGACATTGTACCAAGCTTTTGAATGGGTGCAGATCAAAGATAAATCTCCTGTCATAAGCAAAGGGCCAGAGGTGGCCATGTCTTCGTACAGGGTAGCCCAAGTGGTAGTTCAGGCCGGGGAAGCTAAAGGTTGGGGCCAAGTCCTGGAGATTCCTTTTAAGCAGGACAAGTTCGGATTGGGATATCGCCCGTCGTCATCATCTTCGTCACAGAGCGCGCCAAAATTCAAAGGGTCGGTTGTGTTCACTCCAGGAGGAGTCAGTTTTGAAAGGATTAATGTTGTTTCTGATAGTGAAGACGGAGACAGCGACAGCGACTATGACATGGATTCATGGATCAGGCCCAGCGTGCCAGGATAGAGCTTATGCAACCGGTCTATCCAAGACTTTATTCAAGTGACGACAAAACAGTAATGCTTTGTTTTTTCGATTATTGTACAATCCTATGTCCTACCCGGGGCATAGTGATTTTATTTTAGGGCCTACTTGTTTATGTGTATGCTTTGCTTTAATCATCAAATAAAGGTGTTTTTCTCATGCAAATTTTGTGATCTCTGTTTTTCTGTTTTTGTTTCAACAATAAAATGGTAACGTGGTTGTATGCTTTATTTGCATATCATTTGAAGCATTTAACCATTTCCCTTGCAGGATCCATATTTCAGATGAAACCGATCAAGAACTCCCTATGACTCGCTTCGACTTTGAGCATCCGATATTTCAAGCCGAAGAAGAGATTGTTGAGGATAATGACTTACCAGAAGAGCTGACTCGACTTTTGAAACAAGAAGAGAAAATCATTTTGCCTCATCAGGAGGAAATTGAGGTTATTAACTTGGGTTCCGAAGAAGTTGTCATGAATGTTTGGATAGGGGTTGTGCTGCAAAGCAATATCAAGCAAAGACTGATCGAGATGCTTCAAGAGTATAGTGATATCTTTGCTTGGTCTTATGAAGATATGCCTAGGCTAGACACTGATATGGTGGTCCACCACTTGCCATTGCGTGAGGAATGTCCGCCAGTCAAGTAGAAGCTTAGAAGAACGAGACCAGATATGGCTGTAAAGATTAAAGAGGAAGTACAGAAACAGTGGGACGCTGGTTTTCTTGCTGTTACAACTTACCCTTCTTGGGTCGCCAATATAGTACCTGTACCGAAGAAAGATGGTAAGGTGCAGATGTGCGTTGACTATCGGGATTTGAACAAGGCGAGCCCTAAGGATAACTTCCCGCTTCCTCATATTGATGTGTTGGTCGATAATACTGCTCAATTCTCTGTGTTTTCCATCATGGATGGCTTTTCGGGCTATAATCAGATTAAGATGGCGCCGGAGGATATGGGGAAAACTACTTTTATTACCCCGTGGGAAACGTTCTGCTATAAAGTGATGCCCTTTGGTTTGAAGAACGTTGGGGCAACGTATCAGCGTGCTATGACGACGCTCTTTCATGACATGATGCATAAAGAGATTGAGGTCTATGTTGATGATATGATTTCCAAATCCCAGACGGAGGAGGAGCATCTGGTGAATCTTCTGAAATTGTTCAAGAGGCTTAGGAAATTCAGGCTGAGGCTGAATCCTAATAAGTGCACCTTTGGGGTGAGATCTGGAAAGCTATTGGGGTTTATTGTTAGTGAAAAAGGAATTGAGGTTGATCCTGCTAAAATAAAAGCTATACAGAAAATGCCAGCGCCAAAAATAGAGAAAGAGGTTCGTGGCTTTTTTGGGAGATTGAACTACATAGCTCGGTTCATATCTCATCTCACAACCACGTGTGAACCATTGTTAAAATTGTTGAAAAAAGATCAGGCTGTGGTCTGGAATGAAAATTGTCAAAAGGCGTTTGAAAAAATAAAAGAATATTTGTAGGAACCTCCGATATCGATACCCCCAGTAGCCGGGAGACCATTGATCATGTACTTGACGGTTCATGAGAACATCATGGGTTGTGTTCTCGGTCAACACGACGAGACTGGACGGAAAGAGCATGCGATCTATTATTTGAGTAAAAAGTTCACAGATTGTGAGTCCCGTTACTCAATGCTCGAGAAGACGTGTTGTGCACTCGCTTGGGCTGCCAAACGTTTGAGACAATACATGCTAAATCATACAACCATGCTGATTTCGAAGATGGATCCGATCAAATATGTTTTCGAAAAGCAAGAGCTTTCTGGAAGGATTGCCCGATGGCAGATGGTACTGACAGAGTATGATATCCAGTATGTTTCTCAAAAGGCTATCAAAGGTAGCGTTCTGTCAGAGTACCTAGCTGAGCAGCCAATCGATGATTATCAGTCGATGAAGTATGATTTTCTTGATGAGGATATTATGCATCTGAAGATGAAAGACTGTGAGGAGCCATTGCATGATGAAGGTCCTGAGTCGGGTCCCTAATGGCAATTAATATTCGACGGTGCTGTTAATTCATACGGAAGTGGAATTGGGGCAATCATTACCACTCCCCATGGGTCTCATATCCCATTCACTGCCAGATTGACATTTCCAGTTACCAACAATGAGGCCGAATATGAGGTGTGTATCATGGGTCTCGAGGAGGCTATTGACTTAAGGATTAAAAATATTGATGTGTATGGAGACTCCACGTTAGTCGTGTACCAGATCAAGGGAGAATGGGAGACTCGTCAGCCTAATCTGATACCTTACATGAATTATGCAAGGAGGTTGTTACCTTTCTTTGACAGGGTAGAGTTTCACCATGTGCCGCGGGCAAAAAATCAGATGGCAGACGCTCTTGCGACATTGTCTTCGATGTACAAATTTATCTTCTGGAATGAGGCCCCCAGAATAGTTATCTCTCGCCTTGATAGGCCTGCTTTCGTATTCTCCATTGAGGAAGCTTCCGATGGAAAGCTGTGGTATTTTGATATCCAGAATTTCCTAAAGAACCAAGAGTATCCGACTGGGGAATCCAGCCGTGATAAGATGACTCTTAGGAAATTGGTTGGCAACTTCTACTTGAATACAGATGGTGTTCTGTACAGGAGAAACCATGATTTGGTGTTATTGCGATGTGTGGATGAGAAAGAAGCTAACCTGCTTATGGAAGAGGTCCATGAAGGTACGTTCGGTACGCATGCCGGCGGACATGCTATGACTCAAAAGTTATTACGAGCAGGGTATTATTAGCTGATGATGGAAACAGATTGTTTCAAGTTTGCGAAGAGATGTCATAAATGCCAGATTTATGCAGACAAGATTCATGTGCTGCTGATCCATTTGAATGTTATGGCGTCCCCGTGGCCTTTCTCCATGTGCGGCATCGATATGATCGGCAAGATTGAGCCCACTGCGTCCAATGGACATCGTTTCATCTTGGTAGCTGTTGATTACTTCACCAAGTGGGTCGAAGCAGCCTCATACGCCAATGTTACCAAGCAAGTGGTATCCCGGTTTATCAAGAAGGACATCATCTGCAGATACGGAATCCCCGAGCGGATCATTACTAACAATGGTTCAAACTTGAATAATAAGATGATAAAGGAATTGTGCCAGAATTTTAAGATTGTGCATCACAATTCCTCTCCCTATTGGCCCAAGATGAATGGCGTTGTCGACGCGGCCAATAAGAACATCAAGAGGATAGTTCAGAAGATGGTTGTAACATACAAAGATTGGCATGAGATGTTGCCCTTCGCTTTGCACGGTTATCGTACGACGGTACGCACATTGTTGCGGTGAAATTTTGATACCAAACTATTGATTAGTTTGAATCGTTAATTCAATTTGCAACCGTCTTTGATTTATCCGAAGGAAAGGTTAAAAAAGTAAAAACCTAATTTTGCATTGTAAACATAATGCGGGGAGAGATCTAAGGTTCGGGGGTTGGTTAAGTTTAGGGAAGGTATTAGCACCCTAAACTTATGTAGTACTCTACAGGAACCTCTTGTTTTAAAGTTGCTATTTACTAAATTATCTGCTTAAGGATAGTGCTAAGGGTTAAAGGTAAAGAGAAAGACCTAAAGGGGTTAGTCCTAAGTATACTCGCCAAGACAATCGCATCTTGTGCCTACATATCCTGACGGGAATGGAATCAGAGTATTTGTAGTTCCGCTCAAAAAGGAGGGATAGGAACTTCTTGACTGTGGTCAAGGTCCCAAGGGGAATGTAAACGTTCATAAGGAAGCGCTTACATAGGAGTCCGGCGACTCCAATTTTCTACGTTATAAAGTTGAATTGAAAGGGTGTGAGATAAGTATTCCACGGAGGGAAACTTATATGGAGTACGGCGACTCCAAATCCTAAGGCTACGGTAAAAGAGATGGATGTGAGGTATTGACTCGGCGGTCAAATAAGGTAACCTTCCCTTCGGAGGGGATGTATGGTAAAACAAAGTAGTGATAATTGGAAAGTGATGATACAGGATATGATACAGAAATGTGAACCAACAATGGTTAGGTGTAACATGTCGTAGATTAAATTGAAATGAAAAAGTGAATTGTCTAAACTTAAGAGAAAGTTGTTTTTATTTTTGTTGTTTATATTTTAAGACTAAATTATGAAAATTAACTACGAAAATGATTTCTAAATGAAAAGTTCTAGAGAACAAGAAACCAAGGTTAATTAAATTAATCTAAACTCTTAAAATTAAATTAATTTGAACTCTAAGAAATTTGTTTTATTTGCAAAAATGCGCACTCTTTATTAGATCTCTGGTTAAAAAATATTTTAAGTTTATTTCTACCTATTATTTAATTTTATTATTAAATTAAAGTTAAGACGAAACTCCAATCTATATTAACTTAATATTTTTTATTATTAAAAAACCTCAATTTTATTTGTTCATTTGTATTTTTTTTTTGTCATCAACTTCAATCACCTTTAAATCTAAATACTTATTTTTATTTATTAAATTAAGGTTAAAACTTACATTCCCTAACTTAGTTATTATTATTTATTATTCTTTTATAATTATTATTATATTAGTTGAAATATTCAGATTTTTTTAATTAAAGGTCAGTTGTTAGTTAAGTTAGTAGTTAGCCTTTTTCATTATTTTTAATAAATATGCCGAAAACTAATAAATAAATAATAGGGAAAATAAATAAATAAAAAGACATTGGGTCGGGCTGGATGGTCAGGCCCCAGACCCGACCCACTCTAAATGCACAACAAGGATGGGGGTTAGGAGATGAAACCCTAGCCGCCTCAACACTCTTCTTCTTCCTTTCTCGGTCTTTCTTCCTTCTCTCTATTTCACGCTCTTTCTCCTCTATTTCTTCCGTTTCTAGCTCTTCCTGTGAACAAACAAAACAACACAAAACATTGAATATGTTAGACAGGTTACCTCAAGGGGACGAAAGTGACAGAGGTCTCCGGCGAGACTGAGAACTAAACGACTCGCGGTGACCGGCTTCGTGATAGTGATGGCGAGGCGGTGGCGGTCCGCGGCTGAAGGTCAAAACAAGATAAGCTTTCTCAACTACCTCTCTTTTTCGTTTTAGGGTTTCGAAGCTCTTTTGCGATTTTTGTGTGTTTGTAGTGTGTATTCTCAATCTCTGAATCCTCCCTTTGCTATGTGAAATTCTTTTTCTTTTATAACCCAATTTCTCAAAAAAAACAACTTGAAGAGTAGATTAGGGACTTTCCATATTAACTCAGACATGTCTGAAGCATGTTTGTGAATTCTCGATTTCTGTCATTGATTGTGATTTTCTTGCTGTATTTTATGATTTTGTACTGATTGTAGGTTTGAAAACTTTCCTTTTCGGTGTGATCCTGTCTGATATATGTTTGAAGCTTGTAATAGAAAGAAATTATATTTGATTTGTGAATGCTAACAATATCTTCCTTGTTTTCAGGATTGTATAGATCAACGGGATGGTGTGAAAAATTTCCATTTTGAATGATTTTGATTAAGACCTGTTTTGGAAAGGTGGTATCGTTCTTTATATGTTCTTTCTTGAATGGATTTCGTGGGCTTTTGTTCCCGATTGAAATTGCCTTTTTTTGATTGAAACAAGTTTCCTTTTTCAAAACTGATTGGATTTGATTTGTGGTTTTTCTGATATCATTTGATATGATTTGATTTGAAACCCTTTTCTTCCCCTTTTGGATTTTGATTTGATTTTGACCTCTTTTGGATTTGCAGATGTGGACTTGCTTCGATTTGCTTTGTCATCCACGGATTTGTTCTAACTTGTTTTCAGAGATGGCTTTAATTGGATATCCATTCCACTTTGGTTACCTGGATATTTGTCTGGATTCGTAACTGATGTGGTTTTACTTGATTTTTTCAGATGCTGACACGAATTGGTTCACCTGGTGTGAAATTGGAGAGATGCTTCTTGCCTAACTTGCCCGTTATTGGTTTATTCAGCTTTTGCTCTGGTGAACATTGTGGTGAACTGGGCTATGATGTTTGGTAACTGAGCCCTGCACTTGGTGAATCGACATTGCTCTTCTTCTTTCGAATCATGACTTGTGGCTGTGAATTTGCTCTCAGAAGCGGATTGCTTCTCTGATGCATCATTCTCTTTCCGGTTTTCTGATAATCTGTGCACTTAGGGCAATGATGCTCTGACTGAGCCCTCATCTTGCCTTCTTCAATTTTCCATATGAATTCTCAACTTTGGTTGAGTGTTGCCGCGACTGTCATGGATTTGTTTCTATCTCTTTTGAACTGAACTGGTATATACTGACATAAACATGGCTTGTTAATGAATTCTCAGGTGGCAGCTTCGTTGAATATCCTTTGGTGAATTTGCTTACCAGTATGGTTTGTTCCTTCCATTCTGATACCATCCTTGGCTGTGAAATAATTTTCTGATCTTGTTTAGTGCAGACTCTGATTGAATTCTTGACGCGGTCTATCCTCACGACTTGCATCATGGCTTTGGGGATTTACAATCTTGGATTGGCTTGATCCTAATCTCTGAATTTGTCACGACTGATGCGGCTTGAATATCCCTTCTGTTTTAATGGGCTGCTTATACTTTGGTTTGTTTCTTGTCGGGCGATGATGTTTGAGCTAAGCCCGCGTCCCGTACCTTCGGTTTTCCGCTCATACAATTTGTGGACTGGCTTGAATCTTTTAACACGACTGTGGTGTGTTATGCAGGTTCCAGTAACATGGACTTCCTCCTCATCTTTGAGTTGAACTGGTATGAATCTTCCTTGTTTTTCAAGTTGACTTTGAGTTTGATTTCTTGTTTGAATTGAACTTAACGGGGCAGTTTGTATTTTCGTGAACTGTATCTGTTCCTCAGACTTTGTAGCCTTTTGTGAGTTGTTCCTGCAGCTTGTGGTTCATTTTTCTGTTTTGAGTTTGGTCAATCGCTTTGTGACATTCAATTTGTCATTTGTTTTTACCATTTCTTTCTGAACTGTAATTTGATTATGAGGTTTACGCCCTTTTTTTTTTGTGCAGTTGCCGTCTGATCTCAATTGTTATGAGCTGCTTATGCTTTGCATTATTGGATCTTCCTACTTGATAGGCTCAAAAGTGCTGCAACTTTGACATTCAGTTGGTATTAGTTTGGAGAAAGAGTAAAAATTTACTTGATAGTGGCCATATTTACTTGATGGGTGGCATTTTATTTTGGCTTTGAAACAGAAATCGATCTCGGCAAATCAATTCAGCCCCACTTATTTTTATTCTTTATCTCTCTCGGCCCGTATCTGATAAGAACAGGAAATGCTTGATCCGACGCTGATGGCGCGGATTGGTAACGGGGGTAGGATGCAACTTCGGTTGTGCCACTCCCGGCACTCGATGATGACATTGTTCTGAGAGTGTCGAAAATCACTTCTAACCTTTTCTGTTATGTTTCTTTCTATCTTTTTTTCAGGTAATTGGAGCTTTTGTGAAGAACTCAAGGAAGATCAAAGAAGAATACTTAAGAGCGTTTTTCCTTTTAGGACTTTAGGGCCTTTTTAGGGTAGACATCAATGTAAATGAATTTCCTTGTTTTGTAACCAAATGTTTACTCATGAATAAAACATCATTTTCACTTCCATTGTATTCTAATGTTCATGAAGTAAAAGATCCAACAAATAATCACTTTCCCTTTCTCAAATATAAATTAAAATATTAATGAATAAAGATTCAAAATCATTTTAAATTCATACTTGAGTTATAACTTATGAACACTCATGGATAGAGGTTCCATTTTAAAATTCACTTTTGTTTTGCCTTGGTCAAATGAAACGTTCTCTCGTAACAGAAACAAATTCAAACTGAAATTCCTTTGGTCACGTGACTTTCTCAAGCCAAACCTGACAGCATTCCCTCGTTCCAATTCAGGGAATAAGCTACTTGTTAAATGTCCTCGACAAAATCAATCTATGCAAACCAAATGCCTCGAAGAAAGTATCTCATTTGTCCCAAAATTACAGACTTTACCAAAAGTGACCAAAACGCCCCTGGGGATAATTCCTGCAAATCAAATCATACTCAAAACGTAGTTAGTGGTCTAACAGATGCAAACTGAAATGTTTATGCGAAATGACCAACTAAATGTAAGGGTAAAATTTGGGGTATTACAGTTGCCCCTATTTAAATAACTTCAACGAATGATTTGAGCGACGAAGGCTCGAGAAATCATGGCGAAGGGATTTAAATATAGATAACCGAAAATTTTGCCCTTAGATGCAATGATATGAAATGCTGTGGACAAAACGCGATGGAATGTGATGCTGTCATTATGATGAACATAGTACGATGCATATGGTGTAAACGATGAATGATAGGCGTGTTCTTATGCAAAAGATGCAACAACACGGGGAAACCGATGCGACGTTCAAACAATGGGGAATGCGCCACACTGGGGATTTTGCACTGGGGAAAACTGCACTGGGGAACAGAACGAGACCAGGGAAATCTAAAGTGAAAGACCAACAGGTTCAGACGTGACCAGTTGACATGGTAGGAAGGGAGAAAAGAGATCCTCAATGAAGATGGCACCAGCAAGACGACCTCCACTGGGGAATATCCTCGAGTAGCTGTTCAACAGGTTCAAACATGCCCGATTGATACTCTGAGATAAAGGGTAAGCTTCCAAGATCAAAAAATGATTTAGCTTCTTCTTTAACCAAATGATTCATTTAGAAAGGGTTAATAAACTTCTTCACATTTCAAGGTCTGCTGCTCCCTGAAATGATTCAGTTTCTTCTTTTACTAAAGGATAAAATTGTCCACAGCGGGATGCTTAAGCATGAGTACAGCGACTCCACGTATTAAATTTTAGGAAAGGATATGTCCACGGCGGGACGCCCAAGAATGAGTACGGCGACTCAACACCTTATAAGTTTTGAAAATAATATGATATGTCCACGGCGGGACGCCTAAGAATGAGTACGGCGACTCAACCTCTTAAAGTTACAGTCATCTGTTGCTAGTCATGGTAAAAGATAGGCAAGTTTCTCAGGCGAGAACTGTTGCATGCCGTTGTTGTAATAGGGCTCTTCTTGAAAGATAGTGCAAAATAAATGCACGTCCAGGTAGGTTTGGCGACCGACAGGGACCGAAGTTTAATCTAAAATCGAGCTAGAAAGAAACTGTCAAACAAGACTCCATTGAGGAAATGAACTCAAATGGGAATTATCTTATCCTAGTGCGGAAAGATAACTGAAATAACCATCATCCACGAGGACTGAACTCTGTGGGGATACTGGAAATAATAAGTGTTTTATGCTTAAGGCTGACGATCTACTTGGAGAGAACGGACAATCCCAGTTACTTGGCGGTAACCACAGCCAAAGTAACGACCAAAGGTAACGAGGAAAGCAAACATGTAGATACCAATGCATATGTTAATGTGTATGAAAATGATAATGCAATGAATATGCTGATGTTTATGCCTATGCTCGTGCACATGCTGACAAAACAGACGAAAGGAGGAAACGGGAGATGAAATAAACATCTCGACGACAGATACCCAACGACCTCTGCAAAAGTACATCTATCAAAGGATAACAAAGTTGCTGGCGGAACCAAATTCTTGCTTCGAAGTCCCAAATCCTCTAGCGAGGACACTTCCACTTGGGGATAGGATACCATGACTTCACTGGAGGGATTGCTGTCGTGAATTCTGATCAAAGAGACTTGTTCATTGGGAGATCCCTCTGAGGATTAGAGACTTCCGAGGATAAAATAAATATCCGGTTCATGGGGAAAGATGTGGAGCTAGGCAGCTTCAAGGAGAAAGCGTGGCAACTTCCTGGGACAAGTACATTAACTTCCTGGGAAACACATCAGCTTCCTTGGGGAAAGTATCTCTACTTCTTGGGGAGAATGTGGCAATATCCTGGGGAAAGTTTCGGATCAGTCCAAAAAGTGTTGTCAGTTTAAAGTCTCGCCGGGGACTGCACTGAGGCAATGGTCTAAAAGTGCTTCTGCAACATTGAGACTTAATGGGGAATGAAGATGTCCTCCAGATATTTCCAAAGTCAAAGCAACTTTTACATTTTCAAAGCATTTTCAAAAGCAGTTTTAAGTTTAGAAAACTTTTCACCCTCAAAATGTTATTAACAAATAGTCAATTTGCATAACAAAAATGAAATAGAGACAGTGTAAATGAAGGAACGAAAACGGAAAAGGTTTAATTTTAATAAAGAATGGTAGCTTGCCGAAGGCAAGGCTCCATGGAAAATTACAATTGAAATTGGCAAATAGGGAAAGGTTACATTGAATCCAACGACACCAGCTGACTCTCGTAACTAAGACTACTCAAAAATCCAACTTCTGACAAGAGTGATTGGACTAAAGCTGATTTTCTGTAAATGTTCTGTGATGATCGGCGTCATCTGATGCAATGAAATGCCTTTTCTCCTAACTTTTGCCTGGACTGCCCTTTCGGGTTTTCAATCCATCTGGACGCTCATTTTTGCCTAAGCCGCCTTTTCAGGTTTTCAGCTTAGCGAGCTATTATTCTTTTTATTTTTATCCCTTATTTTGCCTGGATCTCCTTCATAGGTTGTGATCCACCGGGATACCCATTGTTGCCTAAATCGCTTTTTCAGGTTTTCGACTTAGCGGGTTATTTTAGGCATAATATTTTCTGACTGCATCAGAGTTCACAGGATGTGCGAGCTCTTCACCGTCCATAGTTGTAAGGATTAGCGATCCTCCTGAGAAAACTGTCTTCACAACAAATGGGCCTTCGTAGTTGGGCATCCATTTTCCACGCATGTCTTTGTGAACTGGCAAGATCTTCTTAAGTACAAGTTCTCCCTGACGGAATTCACGGATTCGGACTTTCTTGTCAAATGCTCTCTTCATCCGTTTCTGATATAACTGACCATGGCACATAGCTGTCATGCGTTTCTCGTCGATGAGATTCAGCTGGTCAAATCTGTCTTGAACCCATTCAGCTTCATCAAGTTTGGTTTCCATCAACACTCGTAAGGAGGGTAACTCTACTTCGATGGGGAGGACGGCGTCCATTCCATATACCAAAGAGAAAGGGGTTGCCCCTGTTGAAGTTCGTACTGAGGTTCTGTATCCATGCAAAGCGAATGGTAACATTTCATGCCAATCTTTGTAAGTCTTAACCATTTTTTGCAGGATTTTCTTAATGTTCTTGTTTGCAGCTTCGACAGCTCCATTCATTTTAGGACGGTAAGGAGAGGAATTGTGATGTGCAATCTTGAAACTTTCGCACAACTCCTTCATGGTCTTATTATTCAGATTGGTACCATTGTCTGTTATGATCCGACTTGGAATTCCATAACGGCAGATAATCTCTTTTCTGATGAAACGGGCAACTACTTGCTTGGTCACGTTGGCGTAGGAAGCAGCTTCTACCCATTTGGTGAAGTAGTTAATAGCAACCAGAATGAATCGGTGACCGTTGGAAGCTTTTGGCTCAATTGCTCCAATCATGTCAATGCCCCACATTGAGAAAGGCCACGGTGAAGATAAAACATTCAACGGTGTTGGAGGTACGTGGACCTTGTCAGCATAAATTTGGCACTTATGACATTTCCTGGCGTATTGGATGCAATCTGTTTCCATGGTTAACTAGTAATATCCAGCCCTCAGAATCTTTTTAGACATGGCGTAACCGTTGGCATGAGTTCCAAAGGTTCCTTCGTGAATCTCTTGAAGTAACATGTCTGCTTCCTGTTTATCAACACATCTAAGCAGAACCATGTCGTAGTTTCTTTTGTTTAGCACATCGTTACTGATGAAGAATTTGGATGCTAATCTTCTCAGAGTTTTCTTGTCAAGATTAGTAGCATCAGCTGGATACTCTTGCTTGAGCAAGTAATTCTTAATGTCATAAAACCAAGGTTTGTCGTCAGATTCTTCCTCAACCATCTGACAGTAGGCAGGCTCAGTCTTGCGTTCGATTCGAATGAGAGTAGCATCATTGTAATACCTGACTCTCCACATTGATGCTAACATGGCTAAAGCATCGACAATGTGATTCTCAGATCTCGGAACATGCTTGAAAGTGATCTCATCAAAATACTCAATCATTTCAACAATGTAGGCTCTGTAAGGGATCAACTTCTCATGTCTAGTTTCCCATTCACCGGTAACCTGATAAATAACCAACGCTGAATCTCCACTCACTTCAAGAAGTTTGATTCTGAGGTCAATAGCTGCTTCAAGTCCAAGAATGCATGCTTCGTATTTGGCGATATTGTTCGTACATTCGAAGTCTAACCTTGCTGTAAATGGGGTATAACCACCTTCTGGATTCATCAGAATGGCGCCTATGCCATGCCCACTGTAATTAGAGGAACCGTCAAACATCATCTTCCACCAGAGACCTGGCTCGGGACCTTCATCAGGTCCTGGTTCTTTGTAATCCTTCACCAACATAATGTCCTCGTCAGGAAAGTCAAACTTGAGAGGCTCATAGTCTTCAACTGGCTGATCTGCAAGATAATCTGATAATACACTCCCTTTGATAGCCTTTTGAGTTACATACTGGATGTCGTAACAAGTCTTCCAGATTGAGCAGGCTTTTCAAAAATATACTTTATTGGATCCATTTTCGAGATCAACAAAGTGGTATGACAAATCATGTATTGCCGGAGACGCCTAGCAGCCCATGCTAGCGCGCAACAAGTCTTCTCCAGAAGTGAATATCTGCTTTCACAATCAGTAAACTTCTTGCTCAAATAGTAGATGGCATGTTCTTTCCGTCCAGTCTCATCGTGTTGACCAAGTACGCAGCCCATAGACTTCTCAAGAACCGTGAGGTACATGAATAGCGGTTTTTCAGGAACAGGAGGAATCAAGATAGGAGGCTCTTGTAGATAACCCTTGATCTTCTCAAATGCTTGCTGACAATCAAAATTCCAGTCAATAACCTGACCTTTGCAGAGTAACTTGAAGATAGGCTCACAAGTAGCAGTCATATTGGAGATGAATCTGGAGATATAGTTTAGTCGTCCAAGAAAACATCTAACTTGTGTCTCAGTCCGCGGAGCTGGCATGTCCTGAATGGCTCGGACTTTGTCAGGATCTACTTCGATTCCTCGTTGGCTGACGATAAAACCAAGTAGTTTTCCAGATCTAACACCAAAGGTACACTTAGCAGGATTCAGTTTCAACTGGTACTTCCTTAGTCGTTCAAACAATTTCAGCAAATGTCCCAAATGATGCTCTTCACTTTGGGATTTGGCAATCATATCATCAACATAAACTTCAATCTCTTTATGCATCATGTCATGAAAGAGAGCGACCATAGCTCTTTGATATGTTTCCCCTGTGTTCTTCAAACCGAAAGGCATAACCTTGTAGCAGTAGGTTCCCCAAGGAGTAATGAATGTGGTCTTTTCTCTATCGGTAAGATCCATCTTGATCTGATTGTAACCTAAGAAACCATCCATAAAAGAGAAAACCGCAAAACTGGTTGTATTATCCACAAGGGTATCAATATGTGGCAGAGGGAAATCATCTTTCGGGCTCGCCTTGTTCAAATCCCTGTAGTCTACACACACTCTGACTTTACCGTCCTTTTTTAGCACTGGAACAACGTTGGCTACCCACTCAGGATACTTTGCAACTGTAAGGAAACCTGCATCAAGTTGTTTCTTAACCTCATCTTGAATCTTCAAAGCCATGTCAGGTCTTGTTCTTCGAAGCTTCTGCTTGATAGGTGGACATTCTAGTTTAAGTGGCAGCTTGTGAACAACAATATCAGTGTCTAAACCAGGCATATCTTGATACGACCATGCAAACACATCAGAATATTCCTCTAGAAGCTTGACCAATCTCTGCTTGACCTCGGCCCAAAGTGTTGCACCAATCTTGACCTCTTTCTTGTCTTCCTCAGTGCCAAGATTAATCAGATCTACCTGCTCTTTGTATGGTTGAAGCTCAGTCTACTCATACTCAACCAATTTTGCCAACTAAGCGGGTACTTCAAAATCTTCCTCACCCTCATCTTCAGCTTGATAAATGGGTGAGTCCCAGTCAGGAGTGAAAGCAGGGTCATCGGATTCAACATGGTTTGGGATATCACGACAATGTTTGAAGGCTTATTTTATTAAGATGCACGAAAATGCAAAAAGAAAGGAAAATTCTTTTTTTTTTTGTAGTTTTTGAAAAGATTTGCCAATTTCGTTTTAAAATGGTAAAAGCAAAAAACGGTAGATGAAACAAAAAGGATTTAACAAAATGCATTTATTAATATCATTTTAGAAAGTGAAAAGGTGGCCCCACAAAATAATCTAGTGGCTTTGGGCATAGCTATGGAATTTTTGAAAAGAACAAATGAAAAACATCAGATTACTTTGAAATGGGAAAAATCACGGGGATCTCTACGGCTTCCCAGTTGCTCAGCGCTGCATCGCTCTTGAATACCAGGTTGCTCAGGTCGTCATCATCATCATCATCATTGTCGATAGCATTGACTTGGAAACCTCCGCTGACAAATACCTCTTGGACAGTCCTCGGATACCCTTTGACATGCGTAGAAGCTTTATCATAAGTTGGTTTGTAACCCAACCCGTGGCGATCAGTCTTGGTTTTGATGTTAATTACCTCTCCCCAACCTTCAGGAATGCCCCTGTCGATTGTTGATTTGGTGCTCTTGAAAGATGCAAAAGATGGAGTACTCTGGCTCACTATTTCTTCGACTTCCAATAGGACAACATTGGCGATCTCAAGTGCTTGGAAAGAAGTTTCTAAAGCGTCTTCATCAGCCTCAATGTAACGAAAAGAAGACAGATTGCTGACCATCAGATCTTCCTCACCATGTATAACGACCAGTTTTTCATCAACCACAAATTTCATCCTCTGATGCAAAGTTGAGGTTACAACTCCAGCAGCGTGGATCCAAGGTCTTCCAAGTAAACAATTGTAATTAGGATTGATGTCCATTACTTAGAAAGTGATGTTGAAAACATGGGGCCCAATCAAAATCGGCAGCTCCACTTCTCCAATTACGGTTCTGCGAGAACCATCAAAAGCTTTGACAATCAAAGAAGTAGGCTTCATCACAGTCTTTTTATAAGCCAATTTAGTAAGAACTCTCTTGGGTAAGACGTTTAGAGACGAACCGGTGTCCACAAGCACCCTTGATAAGTTATCCTCCAAACACTTCACTAATATATGTAAAGCTCGGTTATGATTCTGGCCTTCTCTTGGTAGCTCTTCATTACTGAAGCTAAGAGTGTTGCAGGCAGTAATATTGGCAATCACACTATCGAATTGGCCGGTAGTAATATCTTGAGCAACATGAGCTTGAGCCAATATCTTCTGTAAAGCAGTTCTGTGAGCAGGTGAACTCATCAGCAGAGATAATATAGAGATCTTAGAAGGAGTCTGGTGAAGCTGATCAATAACTTTATAGTCACTCTTCTTAATGATCCTTAGAAACTCAACATCTTCATCATTAGTAACTACTTCCTTATCCTTGTCTTTGGACGGCACGGTAGCTGTAGTAGTCTCTTTTGGCGGAGCCACATTAAATTGGGGAGTATAAATACGACCACTGCGTGTCATCCTGCTTGCCCCAGCTATATTTGTCACATCTTCATTTGCAGTCTTCAATTCTTCCCTCGGGATAACCTTCCCAGATTCTTTGTCAATCATGGTCACCTCATATTTCCAAGGTACAACTTTAGGATCACTGAAATGAAATGGACTTGGTTTCTGAATTATTACCGGCCTCGACTGATTTACTGTAGGAGTGACTGGCTTGTTGAACACGGGCTTTACAGAACTTGATCCTGGTAGATTAAACACTGGAACTTTAACATTTGGCTCTAGAAAGTTGAAGACGGGCTCGACCACAGCAACTTCATCCTTCTTCACCTTATTAACCACTTGTAAGAAACCATTGTTGATCAATTTCTGAATATCATTTCGAACCAACAAACAACCTTTAGTGCTGCCGTCACAACTCATACAATTAATATGTGAACTAGGCACTAAACCGGCTTCGAATAGTTTCGAATGGAAAACCTGGAGAGGAGTTCTAATCTGAGCAACATCAAGGATAAAACTTTCATCAAATGAACTATCAATAGCCTTAACAGCCTCATGATTTGGCAGTGGGTTCTTCTTGACATTCGGTTGAGGATCGTCAAAAGATAGGATCTTCTTTTCCATTAACTCTCTGACAAGGTGTTTGAGAGCATAACAACATTCTAGTTCGTGACCAGGCGCACCCTCATGAAATAAACAATGAGCGGCGGCGTTGTAATTGGCCGGTAGTGGATTGGGAGGTGGACCCAAAGCTCTAGTAGTGATCAGACCTTTTCGCACTAATGAAGGGTACAACTCAGTGTAAGTCATCGGAATAGGAGGAATCTGCTTGTACGGCCTCCTATTGGAAGTATTCTGACGAGGAGCCTGATTCTTAGGCTGTTGATAGGCAGGAGCATTGGGCGCTTGTTGATAGTTGGCAGGAGCTTGTTGATACACAGGAGGTTGATAAACAGGAGCTGGTTGCATGGGCTGATAAGCAGGCATTTGCTGGTTGAATGCAGGAGTAACGGCAGCCACATATGGTTGTTGAGCATACTGAATCAGATAACCCTGTTGTTGTACATAATTCTGCTGATGTTGATAAGGTTGACTTCTTTGCCTACCGGTGGATATAACATTAGTTTCACCTTCTTTCTTCTTCTGAGAATTGAACGAAGGTTTCCTGGCATGATCTTTAGAGCTTGAACTACTTGACATTTTCCCACTCTTCAGACCCAATTCGACTTTAACACCCACAACAACAATATCGGAAAAATTTGAAGTCACGCTACCCACCATTCTTTCATAGAATTCTGGACGAACAGTGTCAACAAACCAATCAGCTAATTCCTTTTCGGTCAAAGGAGGTTCAACCTGTGAAGCAGTTTCTCTCCACCTCTGAGCATACTGTTTAAATGATTCTGAATTCTTTTGAGACATACTGAGCAATTGTCTTCTATCGGGAGCTAAATCCATATTATACTTATATTGCTTGATGAAGGCATCAGATAAGTCTTGAAAGCATTTGATACGGGATTGATCCAAAGTTAGGTACCATTTTGAGGAAGCACCTTTCAGACTATTGTTGCACCCCAAAATTTGCCTGACCTTGTTGAGACTAGGTTCATGTTTCATTGCATTCATTCATACACTAGCATATGCATTGCATTGATATGTGTGCAGGGATCAAGGGGTGTGATCATCTTTTGAGAGCTAGTGGAAGGTTTGAAAGCCTCTTGAAGAATGTCATTGAAGTTTATGAGGGTTGATATCCTCCTCAGTTGAAAATGAAGATCCTCAGAGATAAGGTTGATTGCAAAGTTGAATGTCTCCTAACTTGAAAGTTATTGAGGCTACTCAGATGATTATGAAGGCATGAATGTGATCTTTAAGTCTTGCTAGAGCTCATAGGATGTCTTGAAAGCCATCATGAGACCTAGACAAGTCCTTGAATGAAGATTGAAAAGTTTTACCATGAGTGGTAGAATTAGGGTTTGACTGGTCAACCCTAACTCAACAGATGAATTTGAGGAAGGTTGAGACCTATACCTAATTCCATATGATCATGGATTGATGCCTTAAGATTCCTAGTGGATGATTCCAAGGTTACTTGCCCATGATTGAGAAGTTTGAGAAGTTTGAGAGCTAGGGTTACTATGCTTGACAGTGTAAAATCCCCTAGTTTGATGCCAACTTCAAAAGAAGATAAGTTGAAATACAAGCCTCATATCACCTCATGATGGTCATGAGACTTGTAGAGTATTCTCTTAGCTTTAATTTGAGTGGTGGAAGTCCTTGAAAGGATTTGTGGAACTCAAGTTATAGTCTTTGCAAGTTACAAGTCATCAGGTGACATTGAAATTTATCTGTGAAAATTACTTGACTTCCAAGCAACTTTTTCCCTTCAAGAAAGATTTAAATGAACTTGGGACAAACATGAAAGATATTCCTCATGATCTCCACTTTCCAAAAAGGTATGGTATGCCTCAAGATGATTTGTAGAACTCAAGTTATGAGCTTTACAAGTCAGGGGTATTTTGGGAAAGTAAGATTATAGGTCATTCTAAGCATGTGCCTATAACTCATACTTGCAAGCTTCAAATGGGAAAATGTCCAACCTCAAACTTGTTCAAAATGATGTTTTAAGGTCAACCAAGAGGTCTTGAGAGTTTGGAAATGCTTGTAGCTCAAAGTTGTGAAAATGGCCTAAAAAAGGGAAGAAATTAATACATTAAAAAGCCAATTTTGGGGATTTTGTGTTACATGACCAAATGATACAAAATTATAGGTCATTTTGAGTGGAAATGAGATTCTAAGATCATTGGCATCATTAGATTTTTGGTTTGAGGTCAGATTAAGGGACTTATCATGAGTTGCTTACAAAACAAGTAACACATGCCAAACATGGGAAGGATCATAATGCAAGGTAACAAGCCATTCAAACACCTCCAAAATCTCATTTGGACAGATTTTAAGATCAAGGCAAGGTGCTGTAACAGCTTGAACCTGAACTGGTGTATGCATCTCATGACATGAGTTTTCAAAGGTGTGAGAAATTGAATTTCTCCTTGGATGAATCTAGAGCTTTCTAGAAGGTTCAAACATCTTCTATATATGAATTAGAAGTGATTCAGATTGAGGGTTGGTGAGGATTGAGGGAGAGAAGAGAGATTGAGTTTTGAAACTTCCATGGTGCAACTGAAATCGGTTACATCAATTGAGTGCATTTCCATCCAAGAATTTGATCTCAACAACTTCCATTGATGTTAGTGAATGAGTCCAGAGTGAATTGAGAGCAAGAACGTTGAAGATTGGAGTGTTAGCATTTGAAAATCTTAGCCTGCAACTCACCATCGGGTTCTTTGAATCAGGCCATTTCAATCGAATCTTTTGCATACAGAAGCAAGGAAATGGATCATTGAGCGTGTCTGGAGCATATGAGAGCTTGATTTGAAGGTTTTGATCATCTGTTCATCTCAAATTTCCAGGTTTGCAACTTTCACCACACACCTTAATTTAAGCACAATTGAGTTAATTTGTTAGTGTAGAACGGTTAGAAATGGTTAGGAGATGGATTCTGGAAAGTTAGAGAGAGTTTGGTGATGATCTTAGTGTTGACACATTTTCTGTTTGGATCAAGAACTAGCTTAATCTTGAGAGATAATCCTAGTATGATAGTGGAAAATTCTCAGGGAAACATGAGGAGTAGAATGAGCATAATAATTTCAAGAATGGTGAGTTTTGATTTCTGAGCAAATCTTGAGGTTTGATTCGTGTTTTAGGTTTGAGGAGGTTTCAATGAATCTTGAGGCCAGGGTTAGATTCAGTGTGAAATTTCAAGTGGATTGGGGTCTTTAATTTTGAGTTTTCATGGAGATTTGATGGAGTTCGAATATGGAGAAGATGAGAGTTCAAACTCTGTTTCCATGACCTTTCCCTCCAATTCAGAGTTCAAAGGAGGAAGATGATGTTTCAGCCCTTGGATTCACGTAAGACTGGTTGACTAGAGTTAAATCCAACGGACACGATTTAATTTCAATTTAGGAGGGATTCTGAGTGAAGCATCAAACGCAGCGTATCACTTAAAGTAAGGTCATGGGCTTAAGTGAATTTGATAATCCCACCCCCAATTGAAGGCCCACTCCATTTTGAACTAGATTCATTTACTTTCTGCACCGTGGTTTTTTCTTTTTCTTTCTATTTTTCAATTGATTTTCTGTTTAATCATTGGGCCTAAGCTCATTTCTGATGACACCCCCATTTTTGGGCCCATGCGCATATTACACTACATCTCCTTGCTATCTGCACCAAGTGTCTCACATTTTCATTCCATTTTCTTTTATTTTCTTTAATCTTTGAAAAATCATAATAAATAGAAAAATCACTATTTTTACATGGGAGTTTTTGATCCTATTTCACATTCATGTAAAGAAAATTATAAAATCAAGACATTTGCATTTCATGCATTTTTAATATTTTTTGTGTATTTTACTTTTAATAGCTTTTAATTCCTTCTATGTTGATACATAGATTTGTAGAATTTTGTTTAGCTAGTTCCCTTTGAATTTTGATGCCATTCTTTTTCTATTGATTAGACTAGGATGTTAGCTTCCCTCTGGATTTATTCCATAATTTTGTAATTATTTTTTGATTAGTTTTGATTAGATAACATTAGGTTGTGTAGAATTAGGTTAAAATTGACATAGGTTCACAATAACACCTAGAATTTTGGGTTTTAGTTTGAATTAGGTTATGGGGCTTATGGGGTATTAAGGGTTGGTATCTAGGATCCCTTAGAAATTATCTTGGAATTTAATATAGTGTTTTACTATTTTTAGTGGATTTTTGTATATTGGTTGTTGTATGTGTTGCCTTTTGGGCATTTTGCTTTGTTTGCTTTGCTTGTGGACTTTCCTTTTGCTTGTGGAGCTTGAGCTTGCTTGGAGGAGCATAGTAGAAGACTTGAGGATTGAAGAAGGAGCTTGAGAGCTTTAGTTTAGCTTGTTTTTGTTGTTGTTTTAGGAGATAGGACATGGGGAGAGTTCTAGTTAGATTGACTTCTTTCTTAAATATGGAGTGTATCCTTCACCTCCATTCCTCTCTATGACATAAAGTCCCTATAGGGTATTCACCTCCCTCCTTTGGAGGGATAAGTGGCCTTACCTAAGAGGTAGAACTTTGAGAGAAACATTCTTGTACCATGTTAAATCCTTATAGGCCTCCATTGGTGGTCAGTAAGCATTTTAACATCCCAGCTTGTCCTGTTAAGCAATTATTCTTGGTTTGTTGGAGCATTGGGTT
This sequence comes from Lathyrus sativus, assembly GCA_963859935.3. Taxonomy (NCBI): domain Eukaryota; kingdom Viridiplantae; phylum Streptophyta; class Magnoliopsida; order Fabales; family Fabaceae; genus Lathyrus; species Lathyrus sativus. The sequence continues at coordinate 541,321,562 of OZ012738.1, read as the reverse complement.
TGTTTGAAGATGAAGACTTCTTTGAAGATGATTGAGAGTTTGTTTAAGATGTCTCTTGCATTGAAGATAGGAGCTGAAGCTCTGAAGAGGATGATTCCTTGAAGATTGTTTGAGTCTGAAGACTTTGTGAAGGTCAAGTTGATACTTGAGTTAGAAGCTGAAGCTTTGAAGAGGATGAATCCTTGAGCATTGAAGTTTGGTTTAGAGATTGATGAAGAGCTTGAAGATGTTAGAGTTTGTATTTCCTTGTGCTTGAAGCTGAAGCTTAGAGCAAGTGAAGAAGCAGCTGATGTTTGCATGATCAAGTTGAAGCTTGAGGAGGATAGTGAAGCCTAGAGAGGTGAAGGATACAAGTTGATACTTGTATTAGCTACAGTCAAAGCCATTGAAGGAGCAAGTTGAGACTGGCTGTTGAAGACAAAGCCTGAAGGTGGAGTCTACAGTTGAAGATAGCTTGGAGCTGCTGAAGCAGGGTCTCCTGGGTTGCTTTTCTTTTACTGTATTGTTTGTTTGCTTGAAAGCATTCCCCATAGGCTTGAGTGGAAGCTAGCCTTCCCTTGCCAGTTGTTTGATTAGGCTCGAGGTAGAGTGTGACTCCCTTGCCTCGCTTGTATTGTTGCATGACATGCATCTTTATTGTTGATTACTTACTGTTTATTTTACTGTCTGTTTGTTCACCATTGACATGGTTCCCCCTAGGTTCTCACTCTTCCCTGATGAGAAAGTGATGATTAGACTTTTAGGCTGAAGCCTTTGCATGATAACTTCTAGGAGTTCCCAGTTGCTAAACTCAACCTTAGGATGAATCCTTAGTTGCGTTCTCTTCTCATCTACAAACACCTTAAGATACAATAATCAAGAATGATTTCTTTCGTACGCTACGAGCCTTAAGCTATCTAGGAAACAACCGTTGGAGAGTTTCTTTCCAATAGTTGGGATGTTTAGTATGGTACCCTTTGGGTGATATGCAACGCATTCACTCCTAGGTCATAGTCTTTAGTGCGATTGAAGTTGCAAACACAATAAAAAACACTTCTTGCGTAAAAGATTGAAAACAAACGTCAAATCATTTTCCCTTTGGGGTCAGCAAATTAAGAAGACTTTTCTGAAGAAAAGAGTGTTGTTAAACTTCAGCGCCACCGCAAATAGGCTTCGTCCCTAACTGCTGGAACTGCTGTTTAACCTTACTCGGGTAAAAACTATCTGAACAACCCGTGTTCCGTTTTAACCCGAACTACGTTAGCTCTGATTTTCTCAGACGAGAAATACGTAGGCACAAGATGCGACATCTTGGCGAGCCACCTTCCACCTTTCATCCGTAGTTAGCCGAGCTACGCCGCTCTGATTTTCTCTGATGAGAATACGTAGGCCCAAAGCGTGACGCTTTGTCGAGTCCTCTTCCTTTTCCTTTCTTTTTTAGTTTAGTTTTGTTTTAAACCAGCCTTGATAGGTAGATTAGATTAACAATCCATCCAGACAACAAGCAAGCGTGGATCCCATCGAGTACGATGGGCGTGAGGGGTGCTAATACCTTCCCCTTGCGTAACCGACTCCCGAACCCTGAGATTTGGTTGCGATGACCGGTCTTGTCCCGTTTTCGCGAGGTTTTTCCTGTTCGTTTCCTTTCCCGCTCGAGGGATAAATAACGAAAGGTGGCGACTCTTCTGTTGTGCCGGCACCTGATTTTCGCAGTAGCGACAGCTGGCGACTCTCCTGGGGACTCCAACGGTTCCTGACTGCTAAGGACTGCGATAGTTCCTTATGCATAGGGATCCAACGTCCCTTTAAGAGAGTCAATCCTAGTGCTTGTTTGCCCGTCTGGGGTTTTGTATGGATTTACAGTTTTAGTCCTTTATTCTCCTGCATTTACTTTTCAGCATTATATTATTGTTATTATTGCTGTGTTATGGGGAGGGGATCTATGATTGAGAGGTAAGCCAGACCTGGGCTTGAGTGCACCTAGATTTAGAGTGGAAAGTAGTGGGCACGTGCATGCTTTGCGTGTACTAGTGTCCCGCGATATCCACGCTCGGACGAGGTTCTTCTGGTTGGCTTCTTGTTCCACCCTTTGGGTGGAGTGGGTTGTTGGTTAGTTGGATTGTCGACTCCGGGGACCGATCATTTGGAAGTTGGCTAAGTGAGGCCTCTTCAGGATTGATGATTCCACACCTTCTGGGTATCGTATCATCAGTCTTGAAAGTCTGTGATGCCAACGACCGCATAGGATGCCGTACCTTATTGTCCGTTGATAGGACACCTACCTGTGAGAGGGGTTGGGATATGCAGGTAACTCGACCTTCAGACTACCGGTTTTTTCTCGATCGAGATTCAGTGGTATTGATATTTGAGGAAAGTGTTATTAGGTCTATTGAAGGCCAGGTTGGAGCACTGTTTTTGGTCTGTGGAGACTTGGTTTGAGTAGTTTTATGGGGTTGCTTGAGACAGATGTTGAAGATTGGGTTTCTCAGCAATTCAACTCTTGATCCCTACCACATAGTTGCATGTTGCACCGTTTGCATATCGCATCGTTTGCATAATCATGTTGCATATCATTAACATGTGTCTGTGTTGCAGGTGCATTTCATACCCCTTGATTCTAGTGCCCCGGATTTCTGTCTGCTATCAGAGATATGTCGAAGAAGACCGTAGCCTACAAGTTGCCTACTCCTGATGTGACTCCTCTGTTGGGTCTGATTGCTTTAGCTGGGGACGATGTGAAGAGAAGCTTTAGAAAAAGCTATAGGAAGCTGCTGAGGTTGGTTTGTAAGCCAACTGTGTACGAGCTGAATAGATTATACGCGCTGATGCAATTTTATGATCCTCCTCTGAGGTGTTTTCTGTTTCCGGATTTCATCTTAGCTCCGACTATGGAAGAGTATACTGCGATGCTAGAGCTGACTATTCAGGACATAGTGCCTTTTGTTCACATGGATGCTAAGCCCAAGCTGGAGGACTTAGCTGCTGCTCTGCACTTGGATTCTTCAGATTTATTGTTAACCTCGTGGAACGGAGTTTCCGGTTTCTCTCTCAAATTCTTGGTGGGAAAAGCACAAGAGTATGCTAAGAGCGGTTGCTGGGTTGTGTTCAATGCTATCCTTGCGTTGTGCATCTATGGAATTATACTATTCCCAAATATGCCTGATTTTGTTGATTTGGATGCCTTCCACCTGTTTGCATTGGGAAATTCGGTGCCTACCCTGATCGGAGATTTCTACCACTCTTTGCACTACAAGAACGAGAACCGAAGAGGAAAGAACGTTTCTTGTTGTGTAACTTTGTTGTATATGTGGTTTGATAGCCACATGCCCAAGAAGGGTGGTTTTGTTGAATCAGCAACTACGGTTGAATGGCCTCAGCGTTTAATGGGACTTTCTGCAAAAGACATCGTCTGGCTTGATAGAGATCTGCTGGGATCAGACATCATCTATAGCTGCGCCGGGTATCCTAATGTTCCCATGATTGGGAGGAAGGGGTGCATCAACTACAATCCTTCACTGTTGGTTCGTTAATTCGGCTATGCTTTGAGAAGTCCGCCTAAGGAAGAGGAAGTACAGGAATCTCTGTATTTCACCGGTGATCTGAGCGGGGACCTGCTAGCCAAGCTTCAGCATGCTTGGAACCATGTTTGCAAAAGAGGGAAACCATTGTTAGGCAAGAGTGATAGTCAAGCCTACGCACCGTACAAGGTCTGGATGCAAGATAGGGCAAAGCAGGCGCTGATGCCTTTTCCTGCAGTACTACCTCCCACTCCCCTCATGATTGAGGAGCCCACTACTGTCCCTATTGAGAGGTATGAACAGGTTGTGAAGGAGAAAGAGGACCTGATAAAAACCAATGAGAGATTGGAAGAGGAGCTGATGCAACTCAAGCGTGAGAAAAGTGAAGCGGTATTTTCCTTCGAGCAGCAAAAGGAGCTAGTAAGCCAGTTGGGTAAGGAATTGGCTGAGCAGATAAAGAAGCGCGAACGTTTGGGGATAGATTTCAAGAGCTCCCATGATATGCTGGAGTCCAAGAAGAAGGCCCTTGATAAAGCCTACCTGGAGATCTCTGCGTTCAACAAAACCTGGAACGCCACACTGACCAACAACAAGGAGAGAGAAGATAAGCTGAAGCTGCGAATCTCCGAGTTAGAAGATCAGTTGAAGACTAGCATCAGGAAGTCTGAAACAGAAGCAGTGCATAGCTTATCCCTTCAAGCATCATTGAATAAAGCTGTCAAGTGCAGGAAAGAGTCTGCATCTCAGAAGCGGAAGTTGGATGAGTGCTTTGGAGAAGGTACTTGGGAGGAATCCATTGAAGAGCTTTAACGTACTATCAGACAAAGAGACGTGCTCATCGAAGGGTTGCTTTCCCGGTCGGATCATCCTAAGACTAAGAGATTGTTGAAGGAGTATCGGGAGTGTAGTCGCACTTGATTGCTGTATGTATTGTTATGTGCTGACCATCACCAGGCTTGTTGGCTGAGGTCATGCCCTTGTTTGTAATTCAATGATGTTGTAACTTCGCCTTGTTTGGCCCGTTTTCAGCAATATATGAGATGTTCCTTCCATGAATGGTTCTCATTCTTCCCTGATGAGAAAGTGATGATTAGACTTTTAGGCTGAAGCCTTTGCATGATAACTTCTAGGAGTTCCCAGTTGCTAAACTCAACCTTAGGATGAATCCTTAGTTGCGTTCTCTTCTCATCTACAAACAACTTAAGATACAGTAATCAAGAATGATTTCTTTCGTACGCTACGAGCCTTAAGCTATCTAGGAAAAAACCGTTGGAGAGTTTCTTTCCAATAGTTGGGATGTTTAGTATGGTACCCTTTGGGTGACATGCGACGCATTCACTCCTAGGTCATAGTCTTTAGTGCGATTGAAGTTGCAAACACAATAAAAAACACTTCTTGCGTAAAAGATTGAAAACAAACGTCAAATCATTTTCCCTTTGGGGTCAGCAAATTAAGAAGACTTTTCTGAAGAAAAGAGTGTTGTTAAACTTCAGCGCCACCGCAAACAGGCTTCGTCCCTAACTGCTGGAACTGCTGTTTAACCTTACTCGGGTAAAAACTGTCTGAACAACCCGTGTTCCGTTTTAACCCGAACTACGTTAGCTCTGATTTTCTCGGACGAGAAATACGTAGGCACAAGATGCGACGTCTTGGCGAGCCACCTTCCACCTTTCATCCGTAGTTAGCCGAACTACGTCGACTCTGATTTTCTCTGATGAGAATACGTAGGCCCAAAGCGCGACGCTTTGTCGAGTCCTCTTCCTTTTCCTTTCATTTTTAGTTTAGTTTTGTTTTAAACCAGCCTTGATAGGTAGATTAGATTAACAATCTGTCCAGACAACAAGCAAGTGTGGATCCCATCGAGTACGATGGACGTGAGGGGTGCTAATACCTTCCCCTTGCGTAACCGACTCCCGAACCCTGAGATTTGGTTGCGATGACCGGTCTTGTCCCGTTTTCGCGAGGTTTTTCCTGTTCGTTTCCTTTCCCGCTCGAGGGATAAATAACGAAAGGTGGCGACTCTTCTGTTGTGCCGACACCTGATTTTCGCAGTAGCGACAACTATCTTGGAAACAATGTATCATTAATTTATCATTCTCAACATGAGCAGCCATTTTTCAATAGTACATGATCAAATGACTTTTGGGAGAAGTAGCACCCTCATAACGGTCAAAGTTCGGAGTTTTGAACTTCAGAGGAATGACTAAACCAGATACCAAGCAGACATCTCTGGAAGCAGCACCAAAGATTTGATCCCCTTCCACTGTTCTCAACCTTTTGTCTATAATTTCCATGTTCTCACGTAGCCTCTCATGTCACTCGTCTTCATCTTCCCTCATGTCAGGAATGTCATAAACTGGCTCATTAAAATAAGGTTGCATTCGAGTATGAACAGTAGCTGGAGCAAAAGTCGGGATCATTTGAGGAGTTTCAGAAACCAAGGGAATAGCCTGTTGAACTGGTTGAGCAATAGGAACTACGGCAGGAGGAGGCACAAAACCAGGTGGAAGACCATAAGGAGGATCCCTTGTAGCAGCAACAATTGGTTGAGGATCCACAACAGCAGTAATGATTTCAGAAATAACAGTGGGCTGAGTGTCCATCTTTGCACGAATAATATTCAGTATCTCCATAATCTGCCCAACACTTCCCCGAAGGTCTTCTAGTTCATCACTGACACGTTCGAGTTCCAGATTTTGTTCAACCATCTTTTTCTGAGCTTGGGCTCTGGTGTTGTACCGATGCAGAGGACTCAGGGTGACAGAACTGGAAGTGAGAGAAAACCGAGGATAAGAAACTGGACGGGAAGATGCAAATGCAAAAACTGGATGCAATGCAAATGCAAAATGGTTTCAAGGATCTCAACAGTCGATTGCAAATATTTTCGAGGAAAGCGTGAAAAAGTTTTAGGCTTCGAAATGTAGGATTTTTTTTTTTGAATTTGCAAAGGATTGTTGAATTCCTTGAAACCAAGAGATGATATGATGCTGAATGCAATGCACAATCACACAGAGCACACAAAAGGTCCTAGGTTTGAGGAACATGAGCGGAGCCAAGGTCTACCCATCCCAAAAGGTAAGTACTAGGGTTAATTGTACATGTAGAAACAAAGGTTCTAAAGAGATGCCCAAAGTCATCAGCCCATCTTTCGGATATTATCAACTTTCCGACTGACTCGGGGGTTAATAATATTCTCAAGAGAACTTCTTTTGAGTGTAGCATCGTGTAACGCTATTTCGGGACTACTCCCTCATAGCCTCGCACTTCGTCCTAATAAAGGCCAAAGTGGGGTTAAAGGTAACGACGGTCCTTAGTATCATGGACTCCAATCGAAAAATAGTAAAAGTTTTCACGACTAAACTTGTTCAACCGAACCATTTTCAATAGGGTCTCAACTAAGCGGGATTCTCGAGTTAGCTTAGTCGGGACTCAATCCCTATAAGCCTCGTCGAATGTATCACCTTCCTATAAAAATTGCACTCAAGTCCGGGTGTAGGACTTATCTCACAACAATAAGTGACCCCAAGCAAAGCACAACATATATATACAAGCCAGCAGACAATATAACAAAGAGTAAGCATAAAAAACAAGATGGGGATAACCCTAAAAATATAAATAAATTCCCCAGTGAAGTCGCCATTTTCTGCTGCGGTGAAATTTTGATACCAAACTATTGATTAGTTTGAATCGTTAATTCAATTTGCAACCGTCTTTGATTTATCCGAAGGAAAGGTTAAAAAAGTAAAAACCTAATTTTGCATTGTAAACACAATGCGGGGAGAGATCTAAGGTTCGGGGGTTGGTTAAGTTTAGGGAAGGTATTAGCACCCTAAACTTCTGTAGTACTCTACAGGAACCTCTTGTTTTAAAGTTGCTATTTACTAAATTATCTGCTTAAGGATAGTGCTAAGGGTTAAAGAGAAAGAGAAAGACCTAAAGGGGTTAGTCCTAAGTATACTCGCCAAGACAATCGCATCTTGTGCCTACATATCCTGACGGGAATGGAATCAGAGTATTTGTAGTTCCCCTCAAAAAGGAGGGATAGGAACTTCTTGACTGTGGTCAAGGTCCCAAGGGGAATGTAAATGTTCATAAGGAAGCGCTTACATACGAGTGCAGCGACTCCAATTTTCTACGTTATAAAGTTGAATTGAAAGGGTGTGAGATAAGTATTCCACGGAGGGAAACTTATATGGAGTACGGCGACTCCAAATCCTAAGGCTAGGGTAAAAGGGATGGATGTGAGGTATTGACTCGGCGGTCAAATAAGGTAACCTTCCCTTCGGAGGGGATGTATGGTAAAACAAAGTAGTGATAATTGGAAAGTGATGATACAGGATATGATACAGAAATGTGAACCAACAATGGTTAGGTGCAACATGTCGTAGATTAAATTGAAATGAAAAAGTGAATTGTCTAAACTTAAGAGAAAGTTGTTTTTATTTTTGTTGTTTATATTTTAAGACTAAATTATGAAAATTAACTACGAAAATGATTTCTAAATGAAAAGTTCTAGAGAACAAGAAACCAAGGTTAATTAAATTAATCTAAACTCTTAAAATTAAATTAATTTGAACTTTAAGAAACTTGTTTTATTTGCAAAAATGCGCACTCTTTATTAGATCTCTGGTTAAAAAATATTTTAAGTTTATTTCTACCTATTATTTAATTTTATTATTAAATTAAAGTTAAGACGAAACTCCAATCTATATTAACTTAATATTTTTTATTATTAAAAAAACTCAATTTCATTTGTTCATTTGTTCATTTGTATTTTTTTTTTGTCATCAACTTCAATCACCTTTAAATCTAAATACTTATTTTTATTTATTAAATTAAGGTTAAAACTTACATTCCCTAACTTAGTTATTATTATTTATTATTTTTTTATAATTATTATTATATTAGTTGAAATATTCAGATTTTTTTAATTAAAGGTCAGTTGTTAGTTAAGTTAGTAGTTAGCCTTTTTCATTATTTTTAATAAATATTACAAACATATGCAGAAAACTAATAAATAAATAACAGGGAAAATAAATAAATAAAAAGACATTGGATCGGGCTGGGTGGTCAGGCCCCAGACCCGACCCACTCTAAATGCACAACAAGGATGGGGGTTAGGAGATGAAACCCTAGCCGCCTCAACACTCTTCTTTTTCCTTTCTCGGTCTTTCTTCCTTCTCTCTATTTCACGCCCTTTCTCCTCTATTTCTTCCATTTCTAGCTCTTCCTGTGAACAAGCAAAACAACACAAAACATTGAATATGTTAGACAGGTTACCTCAAGGGGACGAAAGTGACAGAGGTCTCCGGCGAGACTGAGAAGTAAACGAGTCGCGGTGACCGGCTTCGTGATAGTGATGGCGAGGCGGTGGCGGTCCGCGGCTGAAGGTCAAAACAAGATAAGCTTTCTCAACTACCTCTCTTTTTCGTTTTAGGGTTTCGAAGCTCTTTTGCGATTTTTGTGTGTTTGTAGTGTGTATTCTCAATCTCTGAATCCTCCCTTTGTTATGCCAAATTCGTTTTCTTTTATAACCCAATTTCTAAAAAAACAACAACTTGAAGAGTAGATTAGGGACTTTCCATATTAACTCAGACATGTCTGAAGCATGTTTGTGAATTCTCGATTTCTGTCATTGATTGTGATTTTCTTGCTGTATTTTATGATTTTGTACTGATTGTGGGTTTGAAAACTTTCCTTTTTGGTGTGATCCTGTCTGATATATGTTTGAAGCTTGTAATAGAAAGAAATTATATTTGATTTGTGAATACTAACAATATCTTCCTTGTTTTCAGGATTGTATAGATCAACGAGATGGTGTGAAAAATTTCCATTTTGAATGATTTTGATTAAGACCTGTTTTGGAAAGGTGGTATCGTTCTTTATATGTTCTTTCTTGAATGGATTTCGTGGGCTTTTGTTCCCGATTGAAATTGCCTTTTTTTGATTGAAACAAGTTTCCTTTTTCAAAACTGATTGGATTTGATTTGTGGTTTTTCTGATATCATTTGATATGGTTTGATTTGAAACCCTTTTCTTCCCCTTTCGGATTTTGATTTGATTTTGACCTCTTTTGGATTTGCAGATGTGGACTTGCTTCGATTTGCTTTGTCATCCACGGATTTGTTCCAACTTGTTTTCAGAGATGGCTTTAATTGGATATCCATTCCACTTTGGTTACCTGGATATTTGTGTGGATTCGTAACTGATGTGGTTTTACTTGATTTTTTCAGATGCTGACACGAATTGGTTCACCTGGTGTGAAATTGGAGAGATGCTTCTTGCCTAACTTGCCCGTTATTGGTTTATTTAGCTTTTGCTCTGGTGAACATTGTGGTGAACTGGGCTATGATGTTTGGTAACTGAGCCCTGCACTTGGTGAATCGACATTGCTCTTCTTCTTTCGAATCATGACTTGTGGCTGTGAATTTGATCTCAGAAGCGAATTGCTTCTCTGATGCATCATTCTCTTTCCGGTTTTCTGATAATCTGTGCACTTAGGGCAATGATGCTCTGACTGAGCCCTCATCTTGCCTTCTTCAATTTTCCATATGAATTCTCAACTTTGGTTGAGTGTTGCCGCGACTGTCATGGATTTGTTTCTATCTCTTTTGAACTGAACTGGTATATACTGACATAAACATGGCTTGTTAATGAATTCTCAGGTGGCAGCTTCGTTGAATATCCTTTGGTGAATTTGCTTACCAGTATGGTTTGTTCCTTCCATTCTGATACCATCCTTGGCTGTGAAATAATTTTCTGATCTTGTTTAGTGCAGACTCTGATTGAATTCTTGACGCGGTCTATCCTCACGACTTGCATCATGGCTTTGGGGATTTACAATCTTGGATTGGCTTGATCCTAATCTCTGAATTTGTCACGACTGATGCGGCTTGAATATCCCTTCTGTTTTAATGGGCTGCTTATACTTTGGTTTGTTTCTTGTCGGGCGATGATGTTTGAGCTAAGCCCGCGTCCCGTACCTTCGGTTTTCCGCTCATACAATTTGTGGACTGGCTTGAATCTTTTAACACGACTGTGGTGTGTTATGCAGGTTCCAGTAACATGGACTTCCTCCTCATCTTTGAGTTGAACTGGTATGAATCTTCCTTGTTTTTCAAGTTGACTTTGAGTTTGATTTCTTGTTTGAATTGAACTTAATGGGGCAGTTTGTATTTTCGTGAACTGTATCTGTTCCTCAGACTTTGTAGCCTTTTGTGAGTTGTTCCTGCAGCTTGTGGTTCATTTTTCTGTTTTAAGTTTGGTCAATCGCTTTGTGACATTCAATTTGTCATTTGTTTTTACCATTTCTTTCTGAACTGTAATTTGATTATGAGGTTTACGCCCTTTTTTTTGTGCAGTTGCCGTCTGATCTCAATTGTTATGAGCTGCTTATGCTTTGCATTATTGGATCTTCCTATTTGATAGCCTCAGAAGTGCTGCAACTTTGACATTCAGTTGGTATTAGTTTGGAGAAAGAGTAAAAATTTACTTGATAGTGGCCATATTTACTTGATGGGTGGCATTTTATTTTGGCTTTGAAACAGAAATCGATCTCGGCAAATCAATTCAGCCCCACTTCTTTTTATTCTTTATCTCTCTCGGCCCGTATCTGATAAGAATAGGAAATGCTTGATCCGACGCTGATGGCGCGGATTGGTAACGGGGGTAGGATGCAGCTTCGGTTGTGCCACTCCCGACACTCGATGATGACATTGTTCTGAGAGTGTCGAAAATCAGTTCTAACCTTTTCTGTTATGTTTCTTTCTATCTTTTTTTCAGGTAATTGGAGCTTTTGTGAAGAACTCAAGGAAGATCAAAGAAGAATACTTAAGAGCGTTTTTCCTTTTAGGACTTTAGGGCCTTTTTAGGGTAGACATCAATGTAAATGAATTTCCTTGTTTTGTAACCAAATGTTTACTCATGAATAAAACATCATTTTCACTTCCATTGTATTCTAATGTTCATGAAGTAAAAGATCCAACAAATAATCACTTTCCCTTTCTCAAATATAAATTAAAATATTAATGAATAAAGATTCAAAATCATTTTAAATTCATACTTGAGTTATAACTTATGAACACTCATGGATAGAGGTTCCATTTTAAAATTCACTTTTGTTTTGCCTTGGTCAAATGAAACGTTCTCTCGTAACAAAAACAAATTCAAACTGAAATTCCTTTGGTCACGTGACTTTCTCAAGCCAAACCTGACAGCATTCCCTCGTTCCAATTCAATCTCGACTTGCTATGAGGGAATAAGCTACTTGTTAAATGTCCTCGACAAAATCAATCTATGCAAACCAAATGCCTCGAAGAAAGTATCTCATTTGTCCCAAAATTACATACTTTACCAAAAGTGACCAAAACGCCCCTAGGGATAATTCCTGCAAATCAAATCATACTCAAAACGTAGTTAGTGGTCTAACAGATGCAAACTGAAATGTTTATGCGAAATGACCGACTAAATGTAAGGGTAAAATTTGGGGTATTACACACATCAACCGGGGTAACTCATTTATCACTAGTATATGGTATGGAGGTTGTCCTACCATTGGAGGTCGAGATTCCTTCTCTGACAGTTTTGCTCGATGTCAAACTTGATGAGGCAGAGTGGATAAAGAATAGACTAAATCAACTCAGCTTGATGGACGAGAAGAGACTTGCATTTATCGCATATGATCGGCTATATCAGTGTCAGATGAAGAAAGCTTATGACAAGAAGGTGCACCCTCGAAGCTTTTAGACGGGCGATCTTGTGCTGAAAAAGATTCTCCCACCACAATCAGATCACAGGGGCAAATGGACTCCCAACTATGAAGGTCCATACGTCGTTCGAAAGGTCTTATCCGGAGGAGCCTTATTGTTATCCACCATGGATGGCGAGGATTTTACATCCCCTGTGAACTCGGACGCAGTTAAAAAATACTTTCCTTAAAGAGACCCGCTGGACAGGAAAAAGAAATTCCAGGCAAAAATGGGGCATCCCGGCGAACCAAGGAGAAAAGGAGAAAAAGTTCGGGAAAAAACTAGGGATAATAATTTGAAAAGATGTACACCCACGAAGTCGAAAACCTAAAAAGACGACTTCGGCAAAAATGGGTATCCCGGTGAATTGAAAACCCGCAAAGGGCGATTCAGGCAAAAGTTAGGGATTAAAAAAGCAAATGACCGCGGTCCGAGTTTGATACTGCATTGCTTAGTGGTTTAGGAGTACCTGAGGGTCGATTATCCAAATCAATCTCTTCCGAAGACGCAGCATCGGGAAAGCGTCGAAGTCAGGCGAGTCATAGGAGGATCAGCTCATGGTGTTTGTCTGTACCACGTTGCCGACATGTATACAAATTTCTTTGTACCTCTGTACATATTTGTATTTGCTTTTATGTAACTTCCTCTTTTCAGGAGTTGCATCTGGTGTAAAAACTTTGGTAGGGTAAAAAAGTTAAAGAAGCTACGGGAATATTGTTGCACTCCAAAATTTGCCTAACCTTTTTCTTACTTGGTTTATGTTTCATTGCATTAGCATATCATTGTTGCTAGCATTTGAATTGCATAACATTATTCATTTAGTAGGGGATCAAGTGTGATTTATATCAAGAGAAGCCTATCCAGAGGTATTGTTCAAGCTTGAGAAGTCACCAAAGTCATCAGGAAGTGGGTTGTGTTCTTGAGAAGTTTGGATGCTTGTATATAGTTCATCTCCTAACTTGGGGGCCAATTGAAGACCATCAGTGGGTTGTGAAGCCTTGATCATGGACAGAGTATATGGATAGAGTTCATGGAGTTCCTTAAGGGTCATTATGGAGCTTTGTCAAGTTATTATGCTAAGTGTGAAGAGCCACGTTGGAGGTGTTGCAACTAGGGTTTCATCTGGTCAACCCTAAGTCAAATGTGCAATTGAAGAGGATCAAAGCCTATTTATGAGTCATGATGGTCATGGAATGTTATGTTGAAGCATGTGAGATGTTGTTCCAAGATCAAATCAAGAAGAATCAAGAGTGTGAGAAGCTGCTAAATTAGGGTTCTCAAGTTAAAATCCCCTATTTAGTGCCCAACTTCAAGACCACACAAGTCAAGATACAGGTCACACATGGCTTTGGCATCCACATGAGACTTATAGAGCATGTTCATACCTTTAATTTGAGTACTAGAAGTCCTTCATTGGATTTATAGAACTCAAGTTATGGGTCAGACAAGTTACAGGTCACCAGATGAATGTGAAATTTGTCTATGAAAGTCAACCAACTTCCATGCTACTTTTGACCTAGAAGGAAGTTTCACATGACCTTTTGATAAACAGGAAAGTTGTTTCTCGTGATCTTAGCTATCCAAAAAGTCCTATAAGTCCTTGATTGGATTTGTGGAGCTCAAGTTATAAGCTTTGCAAGGCAGGGGTATTTTGGGAAAGTGAGATTATAGGTCATTTTGCATTATAGGTTATTTTCACTATCTTTCACACTTCAAATGAAGTTTTTTCCAACATGAAACTTGCTCAAAATGGGATTTTAAGGTCAAACATGTATCCATGAGGCATTGATTTGGCTTAGGGAAAGAGTTGGTTTGAGGAAATTTGACAAAGGGGCATTTTAAAGGTATTAAAAGAGAAAAAATTCAAAGTAATTCACAAATGTTCAAACAAGGCCAAATGAGTGCATATTTTGAGTGGAAATAACATTTTGAGCACATTGGCAGTGTTAGAAAATCAGTTTGATGCATGTTTCATGATTTTTCACTTTGTTATTTCATGGTGAAGTTACATATTCAATCTCCACCATGGGATGGAATTAAGGACTCCATATGGTCCATTCATGTTCAATAACCCATGAGCAAGGTATGTGAAGCTTCTAGAGCTGGAAACAGAGCTAACTCATGGATTCCATGTTTGCAATTTTGAAGGAAAAGTGAAATTTGGATATCTCAGTTTGGGCTTTCATTGGGCCTGATTATCATCCAAACACATCATATATAAGATCAAGGTCATTTTCAGATGAGTTTTAGAAGCATTTTGGTGAAGAAAACAGTTATGGCAGTTTGAGTTTTGAAGCTTCAAGGTGGAAATCGTGTTTGGAGTTCAAGAGAGTTTCAAGGCCAATTGAAGATTCCAATAGCACCAGTGATCATCAGTGAACGTTTCTGCATCTTTTGGGAGCAAGAATCACACTGCAACTACCTTAATTACAAGCTACATCTCAGGTTGGTAAACTTCAAAATTGCTCCTATTCTAGGCTGTTGTAGCATGAATTAGACTGTGGTTAAGACTTAGGGAGGAACCTAGATGTATTTAGGATCTTAATTTTGGAGTTTAGAGACAAATTAGGATGTGATCCATTTTCTGTTTGGTTTCGAATCTACCTGATTGTTGAGAGTTAACAAGATTGGAATATCTTAGAATGATCTCTAAAGAGTGAGGAAAAGATCCATGGCTTTAATTCGAAGTTTGTTGATGATTGTGGAAATGGCATATTTTCTGTTTGGCTTCGATTCTCTTTGATCATTGAGAGTTAGAGAAAATGGATTGCATATATGAAATCCTTGTGAAAAAATGAAGAGATCCATATAAGGTTTGACGTGATTTAATGACCTGCAATTATGCATTCGCCGGAAAAGACGGTTGCTCAGCCACTGGAACCACAGTGAATCATTTCCCTCTCATTTCAGTTTAAACGAAGACGATGACCTGCAACCTTTGGATCTAGTTGAAAAAGAAGACTTAGTCTTCCAATCATGTGCCCATGATTCATTCTCAGACTTGGACTTTGACCACCACCAAAACACGGTCGGTTCATTTATGTGCTGGCACGCCTGCAGCCTTTAGATGCCTTGACCAGTCAGTAGATCCAACAACTACCACATTTTCCTGGCTTTCATTTCTTTTAATTCTTTTTTTTATTTTCTTTTATTGCTTTTATCTTCTAAAATTCATAATAATTAGAATAATCATCAGAAAAATATAACAAAAATATGAGCATGATCCTGATTTAATTTCTGATTTTTCCATGCCCTTAGATTTTATTTTTGTGCAATTTCCAATTTATTTGCTATTTTTCCATTTTCTTGATTTCATTTAAATTGCAATTTTGGCCTTGTTTCTTTCTGATTTTTTGTATTAATTCTTGGTTTAGAATTAGGAGTTAATTTTTGACTGGATGGTTAGAGACATATTAAGGAGATTATGAGATTTTTAGGGTATTTTTAGATATCTCTAAGTTCTGTTTTGGACTAGCTCTTAGAGGCTTCCCCTTTTGAACCTTCCTTTTGACAACTTTTGGTGTAGTATTTCTTTGGTGCCCTTAGAATTAGATTTACGCTCTGGTCCTTTTACCATAGGTCCCTAACACATTTAGGATCCCTTAGAAAAATTTATAGGATGTTAGAAGTTGATTTAGTATTTTAATTAGATTTAATACTTATGTTGCTTTTAGGTAACTTCTAACATAGTACTTGCCCTAGTTGAACTTCAAAAGTAACCTTTAGTTCATAATAGGTTTTCTAATCTTCTTTGATGGCTTATTAGACATTTTGATGCTTATGTAGACTTAATTGTAAGGCTTGATTTGGTGTTTTCATTCTCTTTAAGTGGCTTTCTTTGAGCTTGAAGGATTAGGGTTTTGTAGAGCCTTTAGATGTTGACCTTTCCTTTTCATAAACATGGTTTGCTTTGTGTGCATTCAATTCCATCCTATGATGAAAGGTCCCTTTGTGGGAGCCTATTCCCTCCTTTGGAAGGACTCAAGGCCTCCCACAAGAGGTAGAACCTTTGAGGATGCCTATCTTAGATGTATGGTTGAGTGCCATGATGGATTCCCTTGGTTTCCATCATGCTTCCCATCATCATGCAATGTTCTTGGTGTTGATTCTCATCTCTCTTGTTGGAGCAAGTTGGAGCTTGAAGATGAAGTCTCCATTCCCTTTTCTCTTGAAGATAGTTTGTACATGA
This sequence comes from Lathyrus sativus, assembly GCA_963859935.3. Classification (NCBI taxonomy): domain Eukaryota; kingdom Viridiplantae; phylum Streptophyta; class Magnoliopsida; order Fabales; family Fabaceae; genus Lathyrus; species Lathyrus sativus. The sequence continues at coordinate 541,305,129 of OZ012738.1, read as the reverse complement.
AGACAACTACAAGCTGTTGGTTTGCTTTGCTGTTGAGCTGCTGGTTTGATGTCTTGTTTGCTGTATTTCTTGATTGCTTGACTATATTTGTGTGACTGTTTGGTGTGTTGCATTAGACTAGGATTTCATGTAGTTAATTCTAGGCCTAAGAGCATTGAAAGGTTGAGCTTTCTCCCTTTGCTTGTTTGCATTAGAGGTTGAGTTTGTTCCCTCTACTTGTCTGTTATTGTTTGGCTTTGCTTGTTGGCTGAAGGTTCAGTTTGCCTCCCTTGCCTGTGTTTTGTGCGACTTGTGCTTGTTTTCTCTAGAAATTGAGTTTTTCTCCTTCTGCTTGTATTGTTTTATTGCATGCATTTTACTTACAGTTATTTCTTTATAGTATCTGTTTTGCTGTTGCTTTCTCTGTATGCTCTCTTAGGGACTCTAACTTCTCTTGTTCAAGAGTAGTTATGACAGACATTAGGGTTCTAACCATGCATGATAACATTAGGTAGTTCCCTCCTAACCTCAACCATAGGATTAATTTTGCATGACAACTTTAGGATTGGATTAGTTCCCCTTTAGTGCGTCCTTTCTCTTCTCATCTTCAAACACTCTTAAAACTTCGAATAAAGGATAACACGTGTTGTGCGATATGAGCCTTAAGCACTTGAGAAAGGGTTGTTGGAGGGCCCCTCATCAATAGCCTGGATGTTTAGTGTGGTACCCTTTGGGTGACATGCGGCGCATTCACTCTTAAGTCCAAGTCTTTAGTGCAACATGAGTTACAAACAAAACTAAAAAACACTTCTTCTTTGAAAGACTTAAAAAACAAACATCCAAATTCTTTTTGTCCTCTTGGACCTTTAATTCCTGGAAACCCTTTTCATAAAGGAGAGTTCTGTTAAGTCTCGGTTATATCGCAAACGGTAACGCCTAAGTCTCCAAAGGTCGAGCTGCATACACCAACTGCTGGAACCGTTTGTTAACCCTACTCGGATAAAACTGTTGAACCAATCTGTGGTCTTGTTAGCCTGAACTACGTTTGCTCTGATCTTTCATGCCGTGTGAAAGTACGTAGGCACGAGATGCGATACCTCGGCGAGCAACCTTTCCCCCCTTTCACCCGTGGTTAGGCGAACTACATTGACTCTGATTTCTCGTTCTAGACGGGAATACATAGGCATAAAACTGTTGTGTTCTGCCGAGTCATTTTTATTTTCTTTTGTCCTTAAGCCTTTCGATAGATAGATTAACACCCTCTTAGATAGACAACAAGCATGGATCCCGTCGAGTACGACGGACGTGAGGGGTGCTAATACCTTCCCCTTGCGTAATCGACTCCCGAATCCAGGACTTGGTTGCGATGACCATTCCTTTCCTTTTTTCTTTAGGTTTTCTCTGAGCGTTTCCTTTCCCTCATTTGGGATAAATAACGCACGATGGCGACTCTTCTGTCATTGTCGGCCTCGTTTTTCACAGTAGCGACAAATATGGGTGGTTATAGGATAGGGTTCTCACCAAGGATTGGGGCCCTTGTTCCTACGTATGCTCATTCGGACGAGAATGAGAAATCAGAGCGTCGTAGTTCGACTACGGGGAAGAATGGGGAAAAACGGGTAGGAATATAGAGAAAGGTAGAAGTGTGCTCGCCAAGATCATCGCAATCTTGCGCCTACGTATCTTACATTCAAACGAGAATGAAGAATCAGAACGTCTGTAGTTCGTGGTAAACACCATGAAAAGAAACGGGATTGACGTGGGTTTGAAGTTATGTTGAGAACTGAAAGAGTGATTGACAAGAAACTGAAAGGGCATGCCTTGAGAACTTGTCATTGAAGAATTCAAGGAATGCGCGATTCCAAGAACTCAATTCTTTCGGAAGTTGGGTTGAATAGGTGGAAGGTAAAGGATTGGATGTTTTGAAATCAAAAGAATGAACTAATAACCACTCAAGGGCATGCCTCGAGAGTTACTCATTCGAATATTCTAGGAATGATAGATTCCAAGAATATCCCTCTTTCGTAAGTTTAAAAAACGTTTGTAAAAAGATTGAATCGAAACTGGAAGCAAGGCAAAAGGAGGTTGGTTTGAAAATGGCTCGATGACGAGTCGAGGATTTGATTGAATACAGAACCAACTTGACGACGTGTCAAGGGTTAGATTGTGAGAAACGATATTAGTCCCTAAGGGTGCCCCTAATATCGAAACCACGAGGAATTGTGAAGTGTGTGCGAAATGTGGGTTGTTGTGAATGCATACGAGCACTCGACTTAGGAGAGCGTTTGAAAATGTTTGAAAAAGTCGAAAGATCGAGTGAATAATAACTCAAGGGCGTGCCTCGAGAATTACTCACTCGAAAATCCAAGGAATGCTAGACTCCAAGAACCTCCTTCATTCGGAGTTTAATCGAGAAGATGGTTTTGAAATTATTTGAAACGAAATGAGAGTATGAAACGAAATTGTGTGAATGAGAGGCAAGAAGATGAGATTGGATTTGAAAATTTTAAAAGAAAAATGACGATAATTTGGTAAATGAGACGTCGGCCGAACAACCAATTAATCGGGGTATTATCGAGATGTTAGATCTCAATGACACCTTTTTCATTCAATTAGATGTTTGAATGAACAATGGAAATATCACACTGAATGCTAGATTCTGATGATATTTCTTTGTCCAAAAGAGTATACTAAAAAACAAAAAGTCGAGCAATACATTATTTAACGCGTACGCCTCAATAACAATCGTACAAAAACCCAAGAAGTGCTAGACTTCAAGGATTTAGTTTGTTTTGGAAAAAAAATACTCAAGGTGAGTCGAGGTTTGCATTTGAATTTTAAGCGTGTGCACTAGCCAAGTGGGCTAGTCTTCTAAGCGACCAACTAGAAATAATTGATCAAATAGGTATCACTGTAAGGAAGCACAAGATTAAGCTTTAAAATAATCCTTTAAAATGTTGTGTATGGTAATCAAAGGTTGATGGCAAGGCTTTGAAAGCACTCGACTTATAAAGTTGGAAAATGGCTCGATAAATCGAGAATTTATTTTTTTTTAAAAAGTCTTGAGGCATTTAAAGCATAATTAAGAAGAAAGAAAAAAAATATAAAAACTATTACATTTGTGGGAGTTGGGATACATTGTTGTCGAATGGGGATTAAAATATAATGCAACAAATTTGTTTGCAATATTTACAAAATTTATTTATAACATTATTTCCACACCAAAAGAGAAGCAATTTGGGAAAACAAAATGTATGAGAAAGTGGATCTAGAAACATAATGGATTCTAATATCATCTAAACTCAAATTTGAATAAAAGTATATAATATAGATAACTAAATAAATGAAGAAGATATATATAAAACATGTTGTTAAAGATGATGCATTAGAGGCTGTTAACAATATTACCATTTTTGAATAACAGACATGGCCAATAAAGTGCGAACACGTGTCCCAAACCCACTCAAAAACAAAAACCAAGCCTCAAAATCTCCTTTGTACACTACAACATAAAAAGTCAGCAATAATTGTATCTTAAGGAAATCTAAACTGAAAACCCAAATTCACACCGAAGCTGATACATGCGCTAGAGGAACAAAACTTCAGAATTTGTTTTCCGCTATAACCACTATCCATTAACTTCATATGGCATAAGGATCAAACACAGCATAAAACATGAGACGAAGGGATCCGACAAAACTAAATACGTAGAAAAAAAAGATAAAATACAATGGTCTACATATTCACAAAATCCACACAAACAGGACTCAAAACTAGATTAAACTAATAAAACAATCAAAAATCTCTTGCAGCAAACTGAAGATCCAAATACTATCACCAGATGAAAGTAAGTTGCGAGCTAGCATCCAAAATTCCATCGACTCAACTTTACCTCGAGAATCATCGTCGCAAAATCGTTCGTCTCGTGTACCGCTTGAAACAATAAATTCCACTGCAAATCCGGGCTGTTGTGGTGTCGTCGAGTCGTGCTGCTGCGAATCAAAGCTTACATTGTAGTTGTGCTGCTGAGGGAAGTCGCGCAAAAGCCAGAGATGTCGCGTTGATGCTGGCTCCGAATCAAGGCCGCACAGGAACTATGTTATTGATGTCGTCGTCGGAAATTTCAAAACATCAGTAGGACAACATAGAAATACGATCACCCTCAACATCAATGAGAGATTAGATCGAAAATGATGGAGGAATTTGTGCTGTTATTGAGCTGTTTTTGCCGGAAAGAGAAGGAAAACGATGGTTTGGGGTTGGGGTTTTACGATGGATGAAACAGAAGGAATATGTGGAAGAAGATGGAGTTATAGCGGAGGTGACTTGAAATGGTAAAGAAGAAGGTGGCCGTGTAGGATTTAGGGTTGAGTTCGTGACGGTGGTGAACGAGAAAGGGTTCGAAGGGGGTTAGCGGCGGAAGGAATTTTGAGAAGATGATGGACAATTGCTTAGGGTTTCGGTGGGGGAGTTAGGGAGGCGAAGAAGAGAAGGATGATGGTGAAAGTTGAGGGGTTTTTTCAGCGGCGCCGTTTTCACTTTCGGAGAGATGATGAACAGTTTTCAATTAGGTTTTTTTTCCCACATTGAATTCCTCCTCTCCCTTATATGCTTCATCTGACCCTTCCTCTCAACCTCCATGGGCTCTGCACACGGGTCTCAATCCAATCCCTCTTTCTCAATTATCTTATTTTTCTGTTAACTTTCTTTCCAAATTTTTTACTTAATTTTCTATTTTTTAAATTAAAAATAAAACAAAACTAATACCTTATAATACTAACTAACATAATTAATTAATATATAATAGCTATTAAATAAATATTAAAAAAAAAACAAACTAAAAAAAAATTTATTAATTACTTATTTTTAACAATTAATCAATAATTTTCCTAAATCTAATTTCTTAATTCTATTATAATTCTAAACAAAAATATAATTCAATTCTAATAAAAATCTATTTCTATTCTAATTTAAACATCTAATTCTATTAAAATTCGAAATAATTCTAAATAACTCTAATTCTAAAATCTAAAATCACTTAATTAAAATTCTAAATTCTAGCTTCTAATTAAAACTTAATATAAATTATAAATCAATTTTCTAAAAAATCTAATCCTAAAATCTATATAAATTAATCTTATTTTAAATTTAATTAAAATCTGCTCTTAATTCTAATTCTATTCTTTCTAACCTAATTCTACCTTCTAATTAATTATATTTCTAAAATCTAATTAACTAAAAAAACTAAAATCTATTTCTTGTTTCTAAATAATTAAAAAACTAAAATTTAAAAATCTAATAAACTACTAAAAAACAATATATGTATAAAGAACTAGGAAAACATGACAGAATTAAAATTCACAAAAATATCCTTAGGCCACGTGTCGCGCTCTCATTGGCCGGAAATGATAAAAATTGGAAAACGCCCAATTGTGAGTGGGCACATGTCTAAATGACGTGAAATTATGCGGGCAATGCAAAAACAAAAATGGAATCGAAAAATGAGAAAATATTTAAAAAAGGATAGAACAAATTTAGGGTATGACAGATGTCCCTATCTAATCGACTTAAACCTAGGGAAATGAACTGCTGCAATGTTAGTTTTCCCGAGTTAGAAGTCAATTAAATATGACGAAGACCCCGAATCTGTCCGAAAAGAAAAGAGATACTTGGGAATTGAAATACTGGATAAATGTAAACCTCTGAGTAAACTGTAAATAACTGGCAAAAGTTCGTCATTACCAAATGGATGATGGGATGAAACACACACAACTACTACCACCAAAAGGATGATAGGACAAACACTATCACACAATCTGACATCAATAAAGATGACAGACCCCCCACCAAAAGGATGAAGGAGCGAAACTCCCACCGAACACTACCACCAAAAGGTGATAGGACAAATACTATCGCACAATCTGTCATCAGTTACGATGACAGACCCCTACCAAAAGGATGACAGAGCGAAACTCACACCGGCCACTATCACTAAAAGGATGATAGGACAAACACTATCGGACAATCTGACATTCCAAAATACATCATTCTAGCATCTTGTAGAAGGTTCTAGACATTCCAAAATATCAGCTAATTTTCTCCACTACCTCATCATCATTAATGCTCATCATTTTCCCTCATTTCATACCATTTGATCTTTGAGTAGCATTAGGATTCCCCAACCGAGTCAACTAATAACTAACTGAGTTAGACCCAAACTCAGTTAGTTGGGCCTAAATAACTCCAAACAAAATGACAAGCCTCATTTAACTACCTCCATACCAATTTCCAAGCCTCAACTTAATCCAAGCCTATGGCCTATATAAGAAAACACCTCACATTAATAAAAGGACCTTCACTTTGATCCTGAATTTTTCACTCTTCACTCTCATTTTGCTCTGAATTTTCACCCTTCATTCTCTGAATTTTTTGCAGCACTTTCTTTCAATCACCACATTCTTCCCTAAACCTCACAAATGCTCATTCACCAATAAACCTTAGCAAGCTTTACATTGAAGCTTGCTATTCTTTAAGATAAACCTCCGTTCATCCCTATTTCATCACTGAATTCCAACAACAACATTTACTTCATTTCAACCTTTGGAAGTTGATTATTAAAGTAATTTTGGTGCAAGTTTGAATCCGAAGCAATTATCACATTATTCTCGGTTTTCTTGTTACGGTTTGCTAAATATCTTTATATTTCCTAGTTTTCTAAGCTTCTCTTCATCACATTTTGATCACAATAATTACCAAGGTAAATCTCAGCCTTGTAGGTTGGTGAATTTCGCTTAGTTTACCGCTTTCGATCGATTTCGTGATTTCACAATGTAGTGCTTAATTGATGTTTCGCTACATGAATAATTACTTTACATGTTTGATTTTATTAGTTCTTGATTGTTCTGAATTAACATGAATTTTGCCTCTAATTCCATGCTATGTTACACTGTGATCGCATGCAATAAGTGATTTTGAAAAATGCTTTTCAAAAATTTGTTTTGGCTATTTTCACAGGTGTAACCGGTTACTGCATTTGGTGTAACCGATTACATCCCTTGCATGCGCCCATAAATGTGACTTTTTTCATGGTGTAACCGGTTACACCATTTCTGGTAACCGGTTACACCTGACATTTTTTTGCCAAATTCTTGTTGGTTTGGGACAGTTTTGCATGCTTTTCTTGTATACTTTCCCATGCTTGCCTATATTGATGCCAATGCTATTGTTTTACGTAAGTACATACTTGCAATAGTTTTTGTTTAATTAATTGCATGCTTTTACTTGATTATCTTGCAATTTTGCTACATGCTTGAAGCACTTTTTGCATGTTTTTGCTTATGTGTTAACATGAAAATGCTTATAAGTGCATGCTAGCTTGTTCTTGTTAATGCTTTGCAATTCAAATTGATGCATTAGATTTGTTCTTTCATGAGAAAATTTAATTTTGTTTAACAATTATTTCCCACACTTGCTTTGATAATCTTTCAACTTGCTTGAAAGATTATTGGCATCTTCTCCCCTTTGATTAGTTAATCAAAACCTTGTTTTGATTGATTAATTTCCCCCTCTCCTCTCTTTAGGATCTCCTTAGAGCCCCTTATTTCTTGATCCTATTTCGAGTTGGACGACTGCGAGATGAGCTAGGGAACTGTATAAATTGCGAGGCGATATCAATTCTATCAATCTCGATTTCTGCACTACACTTTATGTTCTAAAGAAAGAATGAGAATGGAGAATTCCTACCCTCATTCTGACTATTTTTGGTAAGCCGGAGCCTGGAGTAGTCACCTCTAACCCCATATTATAGTGTCTCTTGAGTCGATCCTTGGTAGTTACTCATTCCTTCCCTAGTTTTTCTCTCCCTTTGGGTTAACAACTTTCTCTTGGTTCAACACCCTTTCGTTGGTTAACCACTGCCTGTCAATTAAAAGATCAACTTCATCTATTCTTTGGTTAACCACTATCTGTCAGCTAAAAGACCAATTTTCCTATTTCATGTTGGGTTAATCACCTTTTGGTTAAAATACCCATTTCTTTGGTTAACCACCATCCCTCGATTAAAAGACCAATTTTCTTCTTCCTCTGTCAAAGGAGCCAACGTCCTTTTCTGAATCAATTGTAATTGCATCAAATGTTGAAGTAGTTGCGAATATGGCATCGGTGGCGCATCAAACTGCCTGTTTAGAGCTCTGCCTCTATCTTGGAATCTGCGAGGAGCATAACCCTGTTGTTGTGGTTGTTGACGATGTTGTTGTTGTTGCGGTGGCGGTACTGCTTGAATTTTAATGCTCGCAACCTGAGGTTGCTGTTAATGGTAATGCTGATGTTGATTTCTATTTCTTCCCTAGGAACTTGATATTGCGTTAGTTTCTCCCTCCCTTTTCTTACCAAAACTTCTCCTCTGTCCTCCGGCTGAGGATCCTTCACCGGCTTGAATTTTACCCAATTTGATTATGTTCTCGACTCTTTCTCTCGTAATGATTAACTCTGAAAAACTTTCTGACATATTACCAATCAACTTCTCTTAATACACCCCTGGTAGTGTAGCAACAAACATGTCTATCAGCTCCTTTCTCAAATGGGAATATGGCGTCGAAATTCCCAGCCAACAAATTGCCTCCCAAAAATATCATTTTCGAATGAAATGAAGAAAAAGGCACTTTTTGAAGCTTTCTCATTCGATTCTAGAATAATCTCTTGGACTTCTATGACATTATTGTCATCATGACAACTTCCTCAAACGTCTCCTCAAACCCATGCATGAATCTTTCTTTATTATCACACTCTAGTCCGTAGGAGATCATGGGTCATATCTTAAACTGTTATCGTCTCATCACACCACCCTCACATGACACACGTCCCATTATTTTTATCACCATAAATGATATACAGTGATTGTACACAGTAACCGTTCCACTTCAAATTGTCTATAAAAGAGTGAAAGTTACCATTTTTTACTCTTTTCACTTTTTAAACTTTCTGAAACGCATCTTCCCCAAAACTTCATCTTTCTTAAAATCTTTTTCTTTGCATAATTACTACAACAATGGCTTCTTCTTCAAAAATATTTAAGTAAACCAGCAAGAACGCAAAAGACTCCAGGAAATCCAAAGAACTTCCTCCAGTTCGTAGAATGTTGGGCCCAAATGTAGTTGGAAATCAAAAATACATCCCAAAACCTCCAAATGAAGAGGAAAAACGCTAAATATATCAATTTTAGGTATGTATCCCTCTTTTTGTTTATGGAAAAACCCATGCCATGTTAGGTCCTTTATCTGATCTCTCTACTGACCCCATAAAGTGAAGGAGTTTTTCTCAGCTTATCATCGTTAAAAAACCATAGAAAATGGTTTAAAACCTAGAACTGATAAGGAAATAGAAATTGATGAAAACGAAAATGTAGATGGTCAAGGTTCATATTCGAACATAGCTTCTAGGGACCCCTTAAACTTAGAGTTCACGAATAGTAGCTCTAGGATTTTTAGATCATGCCCTCTGTCCAAAGATCCTTCCGCCTACTTGGCTTGGTTAGAAAAGATAGAAAAAGCCAAGTCTCAAATTTGGAAGAAGATGGGCATCTATGACCTAATCCAGCTGTCGAAGATAGGACCACGTTATTTTCCTTCTATGCTCATTGCTTCCATATACTTCTGGGACAACACCCACAACAACTTCCATCTCCCCTGTGGAATGGTTACCCCAACAGTTTTCGACGTTGCTGCTGTTACTGGCTTGAAACCCATTGGAGTGGACTATGATCCCTATCTCTTAGATGATGACTCAATAGGTTTCAACACCAACAAAGCAACATTCACCACTTATATCGCCAATTATCATGACAAAGAAACCAACAAGGTTTCTGACCAAGAACATGTTGCCTTCTTGACCCTCTAGATCTCACGTTGTGTCTTCTGCTCAAGGTCTCTCCAAGTGGAGAAGAGGTACTTGACCATGGCGAACCAGTTGCATGTTGGACATGACCTTTGTCTCAGCAAAATCATTCTGGCCAACCTGTATGAATCTCTTGGCGCAGGTGTCGCAACATTGAAGACCATCAAGATGAAAGGAAGCTTGCTCCTTTTTGGACCTTTCTGGCTGCTGCAATTATGGTTGAATGCCCCTTTCGAAGCACCCTTTCCTAATTGAAACCCCATCAATGAAGCTTATGTCGAAGTGAAGAGCATAAGATTTTAAGTGACAAGGCTTGTACTGTTGACTCCTAATGATGAAGGAATGAATCTTCAGCAGACATTCACCAGTTACATGATAATGTTCGCTAAGCGTCATAATGTTTCTTCCAACATGGGCCCTTTTTCCAGTAGAAAGGTAGGCCCTGAATGGTTCAGAAGAAGATTTCCTCCTGATTCAAAGGAACAGGAAGCTGAATCTCTTGATATTTGGGAATCCTTCCTTACACCAAGACTACTGGCGTCAAGGCTCGACCCTTCCAAGCTTCGAATTGCTCTTTCCAGCTATTAACCAAATCTCGTCTCTCGATAATTTGAATTGATTTAGATTAAACCCAAACCCCTATTTCCTAAAAAGGGTTTGTTGATCCATTACGACATATGGCACAATGAAGCAGAATGTACCAAGTTTCTAGCCAAGTATTATGATCTTACATAGTTCAATTCCATGACTTTAAAACCAAGTTTTCTCTGCACCAAAGAGTTTGATGAATGGTGGAGAGAATATCATATTGTTGAATTCTTTGATGTAGCTACCTTCAATCTCCATCTAACTAGAGCTTCCGCCCTTGTGCAGGAGAAAGTGAAGAAAGGTACTACAACACACATCAAAGAGATCTAAGCATTCCAGAAATACTTCCAAACTGCTTACGGCCAGATTATCTTAGTCAAAACATTAGCGAAGCAGCCATGACTTTAAAAGAAAAGTTTACAAAGAAATTAGAGGACTTAAAACTTCCTTCATACGTTCAACCTGATCAACGTTACAAATTAGCTTTTAATCTATATCCTCCAAAATTCCTTCGACTGCCATCTACTGATTTTGGTGTGGCTTTTAGCCCTCCATTCCCAGATTGGTTCGTCTGTGGGGATTTTATAAAAATTATTCGACAAGACTCCTAAAGGCATGCTAGGTGAGTGGTTCCGACTATGTATACACTAGACAATTTCAAAGGTCACCTTCATATTGGCATAGAACACGTTCGTGTGGAGTCTTCAATATATAAAGGTGTGGAATGGGAGGTTCTTCGATGCAAATTCTCTTTTTTTTCTTATAGTTTATATTTCGCTTATACTAAATGCATTGATTTTCTTTTGTTGTGAAGGTTCCAGCCAAAAAATCTACTCTCGTCGAAAAGGAAGTCGTCGAAGAGGAAAAAAAAGAGGACAACACCAAGAAACTCACTACAAAGGTAGACCTTTTGGCTTATCATTTCTTCTTTTTATTATATTTCCTTCTCAATGTAACATCTGAAATATAATATTTTTGCAGAGTAATCGGAAACTACCTCTGACACCTAAAAAGAGAAAGCAGAAAGAACCTGAGGTTCATGTAATTGAATACAATTATGGGGACGCTTCAACATACCATTCCAAACACACCAAGAAGAAAAGTAAGTAGACAAAAATTACTGATGCAGGTTTTCATCCTCAACCAAAACCAACAAAAGTGCATATGAAGAAAATTCCCACCCCAAAGGTGGTAAAAATGATGCTACACATGGTAGCAAGAAATCAATCGACAAAAAGAACCCCGATCAGGTAGAGAGTGATAACTCTAGCCCTGGTACTGAAAATCCTAAGGTACCAAGATTTCTTCTTCATCTTTGAGTTTTATGGCTATTTTCTCCTAACATGTTTCTAATCCCTTCTTGATTTCTTCTTCTTAAGATGCCAAAGATGACAAGGGGCATCCCATTGTAGAATAAATCATCCCTACCACAAGTAGTGATCCTACCTATCATCTGACAACCCCTTCTAAGACTTCTCTTAAGGATTTCACAGAGGAATCTGTTGACGAAGTGAGCCAAGTAGCTGGTGATCAATAGAAATCACTACTGAGCTCTCACATACCAATGCACTTGATCAAGAGAAAAGTACAACGAGGGAGGATGTCTTTGTTGATACCTCCGAAGATACTGAAATGCCGTCTGATAATTGGGTTATTTTATTAGAAAGTTATGCTGCTATATAAATAGATTACAAAAGAAACTGAATACTTCCTAAGTAGTGGCGAGGAAGCAGGGCCACTAAGCAATACTAAACTCCCTACAATTTAGGCATAACCAAAGGTAATAAACTGCAAGCACGATTCTCTCACAATCAGCGCAAACTAAGTCAAATAACAAATAACATTTAATAATAACCTAACAATTAATAATATCCTAACCAATTTCTCATTGTTTGTCTTACATACACAGAACATGAAATAATGGTGCAACCTTCATGAGCACTAATTTGCATTGATACTCAAATTTAAAAAGATTGAAGTGTCGTGACTGAAAAGGAATTGTAGTGATTGTAAGAATTTCAATCACATTTCCATTCACAAGTATTTTAAGAATTATTACATCTAAAAACCTTGACAATCAAAACACAATTGAAGAAAGAAACATATATCCTAAGCATATAGTTTATCAGAATAAGCCAATATTGCCTGCAAAAATAGTAATACCATCATACAAAAATAATATGAATCCAAATAATCAAATAATCCAAAATTGTTAATGATAACTATGTACAAAAATATTGTTGAGAATTTTATCAATGTTATTCAAAATATGTAGCTGCAACGAATAATAATGATGATCAAAAGTGGTCGCAAGCAGAATAACCCAACAACATCAAAAATGATCAGCCTATTAAGGATAACTTCTAAAGCATATAACTTGTAAGAAATTTTGAGGTATATACATAGTTGCATATTTTGCTTCAAAGTTTGTGGCCGATGACATTATTACTCTTTGCTTAAAAAATGTAGTGTATTGATAAAAACAGAGTTAATATAGAGGAAATGGTACTGTAAAAACTGCTATTAAAAGCAATGCAATAGTACAACTTTGAATGAGAAATATGGCTAAGCCATTTGCAGTAACAGTACAAAGCAATATAATGAAAGATAGAAAAGCATAGAAGCTTGGAGAGAGAAGAGAGTCAGGTTTTCCACCACTAAAATTCCCCCCTTCATCATTGCCAATGATTGATCTATTTAAGAAAGTGCTCAGTGTATTTTCTGTTAGGGATGTTGGGTCTTAATCCACGTCTTGGCTCCTCATAATAGGGATCAATTTCCATTTGTCCTTTCACATCATGTGACTTATTTATTGCAGTGACTCTTTTTTCCCTCTCATTCATAACATTACCCTCCCCATTAAAACTAACCTTGTCCTCAAGGTTACAATTTGGGTCATTGTTGGAAAATTCCTGCCAGTTTTCCCATGTTGCTTCAGAGGTAGATAAACCAGACCATTTCACCAAAACTTGTGAAACTTCTTTACCATTTATCAGTAATTTCCTAGATTGTAGGATATCTTCTGGTTGTAGGATAGGTCCTGTTTTAGTGGTCAATGGAGGTAAGGGAATGTATTGAATCAAGTGATCTCCCTTGCATGCTTTCAAATTGAAAATGTGGAACACAAGAGGAATCTTAGTCGAAGGCGGCAACAACAATTTATAAGCCACAGAGCCGACTTTCTGGATAACAAGAAAAGGACCAAATACCTAAGTCCCAATTTTTGATTCTGATGCAACCCTATAAAGTGTTGTCTGTAGGGCTGAAGCTTGACCAACACCATATCACCCACTTAAAATTCTGCAAATCTTCTTTTTGAATCAGCATACTTCTTCATTATCTGCTGAGCACGATGCAGATTGGTTTTAACAAGCTGTAAGGTTTGATCTCTTTCTGTTAACAAGGATTGTAGAGAGGGAGGTATAACAACATCCGAGTCATACTTAATGAGAATCAGAGGGTCTCTACCATACCCAACCTTAAATGGATTCATACCAATGTTTCATTGATAGGCAGTGTTGTACCAATATTCCGCCCAAACAAGTAACTTTGACCACTTTTGAGGAGATTGACCCACGAAACAGCATAAATACATCTCGATACACTTGTTGACAGCTTCTGTTTATCCGTAGTATTATGGGTGGTACGCTGAACTCATGGCTAAAGTGTATGACTTAATTTAAAAAGATGTTTCCAAAAAGAGTTGGTGAACACCTTATCCCGATCCGACACAATGCTCTTGGGAAAGCCATGTAGCTTAACTACATTGTGTGGAAATGCTTCAGCCACCTTCAAACTAGTAAAGTCAGCTTTCGAAGGAGTGAAATGACCATACTTGGAAAGTCGATCAACAACCACCATGATGACAGTGAATCCATTAGAAGTCGGAAGACCGATAATGAAATCCATGGAAATATCATCCCAAATCTGCAAGGGAATTTATAATGGTTATAATAACCCAACAGGCGCAGCACTAGAAGACTTAGCTTGTTGACACACCAAGCATTGTGACACAAATAATCTTACATCACGAGAGAGAGAGAGAGAGAGAGAGAGAGAGAGAGATGACCATGTGAACTACGACTCAATCCTAGCCTTGGTGCGGGCAATACCAGCATGTCCCCCTAACAAGGAAGAATGAAACTCTTGTAAAATTGATTGAATAATGTGAGGAATATGAGGCACTACAATCTTGTTGTTCCAATATAAAATATCATGTTTGACTTGGTAAAAAGGATCAGCACAAGTACCCTGTAAACATTGAATTTTCACTTGAGCTAAAGAATTGTCAGAGTTGACAACAGCAGTAATGGTGGTCAAACGTGAATTTACAGGACATGGGGTCGCCATAAAGAAGGAACGAGAAAGTGCATCAGCTGCCACATTATCCTTACCTGGCTTATATTCGATAGTAAAGTCGAACACCAAGAATTTATGTAACCATTTATGCTGTTCCGGGGTCTGAATGGTCTGATCAGTCAAAGCCTTGAGACTTTGTTGGTCAGTGCGGATGATGAATTTGTGGCCCAAAATATAGTATCAAAACTTTTCCATGGCTTCGGTCACTGCGTATAATTCCCTCACATATGCCGATTTATGTTGCATAGAAGTACTGAGCTTCTTAGAAAAATAAGCAATGGGGTGGTTGTCCTGACTAAGAATAGCCCCAATACCCGTACCAGATGCATCAGTTTCCAAAATAAAAGATTTTGAAAAATCTGGTAGTGCTAAAACTGGTGCGACACTTATTGCATTTTGAAGAGCTAAAAAGGAATCAGTAGCTATAGGACTCCACTCAAAGGAATCCTTTTGAGAAGTGTTATCAACGGTGTAACTATTGAAGCATAGTTGCGGATGAACCTCCTATAATAGCCGAATAAGCCTAAAAAACCTCGGAGTTGTTTAAGATTTTGTGGAACCGTCCAGTCAAGGACAACCTTAACCTTATCCTTATCCATGTGAACACCCTCATGAGAAATAGTATGGCCCAAATAATCCACCTCTGTGAAGCCAAAGCAACATTTAGACCTCTTGGCAAACAAGGCATGATCGCGCAACAGTTGTAATACTTCAGTCAAGTGAGTCAAATGAGTTGACCATGTAGGGCTGTATACCAAGATACCATTAAACAAAACTAATATCGATTTTTGTAATTGAGCGTGAAATACATGATTCATGAGACTTTGGAACGATATTGGTGCGTTTGAGAGGCCAAACGACATAACTAACCACTCATAGAATCCTTGGTGAGTTCGGAACACCGTTTTTGGGCGATC
This sequence comes from Lathyrus sativus, assembly GCA_963859935.3. NCBI lineage: Eukaryota > Viridiplantae > Streptophyta > Magnoliopsida > Fabales > Fabaceae > Lathyrus > Lathyrus sativus. Next base: position 541,289,395 of record OZ012738.1, on the reverse strand, counting down.
TTCCGGTTTGACTAGAATCTGGTGGTAACCGGAATGCAGATCAAGCTTAGAGAAATAGGAAGCACCGTATATATCGTCTAGTAATTCATCAAATGTAGGGATGGGGAAGCTGTCTTTAACAGTGATGGAATTTAAAGCCCGATAGTCAGTACAAAATCGCTAAGACCCGTCTTTTTTTTCACAAGTAACACAAGGGAGGAAAAATGGCTAATGTTGGGTTGTATAATACCCTGAGTTAACATATCATTGACCATGGTTTCAATTTGTGCTTTTTGACTATGAGGATAACGATAGGGCCTTATTTTCACAGGATTACTATCTTTCATCAATGTAATAGCATGGTCCTGGAACCTAGCAGGTGGCAAGGATTTTGGTTCCTCAAAGACATCCCCAAATTGGTCTAAAATAACAGCTATATCAGTAGGTAAAATTTGTTAGACGATAGCGCGGATCTAGAAGGGGGGTTGAATAGATCCCAATTAAAAATTTGAGTCGGTGCTTACCAATTAAAATTGGTTTTAAGAAATTGTTTTAAATGCGGAAGCGGCCGTGGAAAATTACCGTCTATAACGAACAGTTATTAAAAGACCGGATATGCGTCTAGCCTAGGGACTAAGATAATGAGCAAAATAGATTCAACATATTAGTCACACTATCAATCGGTTTTTACCACTAATTAGTAGGACTAGTTCCAATGCTTCACAATACCCACAAAGTCTGCAAATAATCCAAGTGAACTTTGGTGTTGGCAATTTATTAAACACTTGGTGTGCAAGGCACTCCAAGTGAACTTTGACTTGAGTAAGTAACTCTAAATTCCTTGTACAAAATATTATTGTACTAGAGTTCAAAACAGTGATAAGCACTTACTCAATTCAACATTAAATTCAATATAATTGCTTAAACCAAAATCACTTAATTTTTAAGCCAAAATGAAAGTGTTGAAAAAATAAAGGACACAAAGATTTGTTGAGGTAGTTCCCCCGCCGTCCTCGCTTAGGGGTAGGTCTGCCCCCAATTCTAATAATAGAATTGAGATCAATATAATAAATATCACTTGTAGAGTTGTAATGTTTATACAAGAATCGATAAGCAAAATATACAAACAAACCCTCTTGATGTTGATGATAATATCTCTTCTTGCTCCTTGATTCGAGTCGAATCAAGACCTTCGATTGTTGTGGATAGACCTCCAATTCCATCCCCTTTGTTGAACAACCTTCCGTTCTTCAAACCCTCGGCCTGGTTGATCTCAAGCACCAACAAATCGAACCCGTAACACTCTTGCACACTTCAGTGATTCCTACTACTAGATTGACAAAGTTTTCCACTTTTCAATCACCTTCGCTCAGCTGAAAGTTGGTAGAGATGATCCGTACCAAAAATCCTCAAATTCTTCGAATCTTGGAGGGAAAAACCTTCAAGGTTTTATTCAAGAAAAACCTGCCACAATTCTCCACCCGAACCGGATTTCTTATCAACGAATTCTAACCTTATCACCTCGAACAAGCCACAAACCACACTGTAATACCCCAAATTTTGCCCTAAGATTTATCGTCTCATCTCACATTTCGTTGCATTTTTGCATTGCATTTATTCAGTCACTAACAAGTTTGTGTAGTCGTTTGATTTTTGCAGGAAAATATCATGTGACACGCTCTTTGGTTCATGAAGGGTAAAAGGGTTTTTCATTTCAAGTTTCATTTCCTATTTTAAATTAATTTCATCAATCGTGTGTCATTTTTTCATCCATCATATTTCATTTTTAAATTAATTTCATTGCATTTTTAAAATAAATCATATATCATTTTCTAAATTAATCCCATTTATAATCAATCATTGTTTCATTGTTTAAAGAAAAATCAATTTAATTTCTATTTCATTTTTAATTTTAGTCTCATTTCATTTTTAAATAATTTCATTTCATTTCTATTTTTTATTTTAAATTAATTTCATTTTTTTTAATATTATTTTCATTCTATACATTTTTATGCTAAGTTTTAATTTTTATTATTATTTGGATATAAAAAAAAATAAAAAAATAATAATAATGTTTTAAGAAAAGATAAAGGATTTTTATTAGAAATAATAAGAATTCTTTACAAAATAAATAAATAAATAAATAGAATTATTAATTTCAATTTTATTTTAGTTATTTAAAATTTTGTTATTATAACTAATATTAATTTAAGTTGGGCTTTAAAATGGGCATTAGGTTAGAGTTAACCCTAATTTGTTACCTATATAAACATAAGTGATGGGAGAAAACTTGAGGAAAATCAGAAAATCAAGAACAGGTCATCAGAGGAAGAGGGGAGATTTATGAAAAAACCTTCAAAGCTCCATCATCAAGATCAACGAACTGCCACCACCGCCTCAGAAGACTACAATCATTGGCTCCAAAGGTGAAGATTTCATTACGGTTTTTTTTTTGTTTTTTTTTGTTTTTTGTTTCAGGTTAGGTTAAGGAAGAAGCTGATGGAGGTATCAATGGAGACTGCGCCGACCCTAAGAAGAAGAAGAAGAGAGGAATAACCAAAACTCTAATGGAAATAACACAGTAGCAACGCATACACACCCCTCTTTATCTTTTGTCTCTTTTGTTTTTTTTTCTTTTTTTCTATTTTGTAGTATTTATTATTACTTTTTATTTTAGCGGTTTATTATTTTTATTATCTTATTGTAATAACTAAATAATATAGCTTTCTAACTTTTATTAATTCATTTTTGTTAAAGAAAAATTTAAAACTCATTGTTTTCTTTTTAAAAAAAACTGAAAAACCTTTGTAGTAAAAACTGAAAAACCTTTTTTTACTAAAAACTGAAAAACCTTTTTACTAAAAACCGAAAAATCTTTTTAAAACTTAAAAATCTTTTTTTTATAAAACTTAAATTTTTTTTTTATATACAAGTTAAAACTTAATATTTTTTTTATAATTTAAACTTAAAATTTTTTTCAAAAAAGAAAAACTTAAAATTTATATTAACCAAATAATTTCATTTTAAAATTAAAACCATTTTTTATAATTAAAATATTAGAATTGAAACCAATTGTTTATAATTAAAACATAAAAATTAAAACTTTTTCGTAAGGAACTCCTGATGTATGCCAGTGTTATTTTCTGCTAACCATCGTTACTTCCTATTCATTTCAGCTTATTTATCCTTCATTTTTTTGTACTATTTTTGTTTCAATTGTAATTATGCGAGGCTATCGTCGCGGTTATTTATTCTTATTTTTTAGGATTTGTAATTTACCCGAGTGATCGTCGCGATGCATTTCTTTTACCGCTTTCTTTATTTTTCTGTACTTTAATTCCGCCATGTAATAATTTTCCATTTCGCATCATTTACCGTTGATTTCCTCCTTCCGAAGGATTAGGTCTAGCCGTTTGACCGCCGAGTCAATAACCCTCTCCTTTGACCGTTTCAAAATCCTAATAGCCTAGGTGTCCCGCCGTGGACGAAAATGCCCTTCACCCTAGCATTAGGTCAAAGAGTCGCCGTACTCTGTTTAAGGTTTCCCGCCGCAGAATCTCTAATCTAACCCTAGTTTTGAATTCAACATTTCAACGTAGAAATAGGAGCTTTAGAACTCCTCGTAAGCGGTTCCTTAAGAAACGTTCATTCCCCATTGAAACCTTGACCACCGTCAAGAAGTTTCTAACCTCCCTTTCGAGGGGAACTTCTGATTCCATTCCCGTCAGGATATGTAGGCACAAGATGCAACGTCTTGCCGAGTAAACTTAGGACTAACCCTTAGGTCTCTTTTAGGTCACTCTATCCCTTAGTGTAACACCCCCTTTCTATACCCCTAAATAATCAAATAAATAATTTAGGCACACATTAAAAATTCCATCAGAGTATAATTAAAATCATGGTCTAAAAGAGGCATGTCACATTATACGTGAAATTAAAACATACAACACCTGCTCATTTAAAGATATGCAACAGTGGGGTAACTTGCATCATAGGAACTTAGTCCTTACACCCACATCTCAACATTTAGAATTAAAAGCGGAAAATCTAAACATTGAATCACATCAAACATATATACATATATCATCCAGTTTGATTCACATCATCATTCATGTTTGCATAAACATTCATCAGCAGATACATATACAAATGTATCACAAAAGAATTCTATACAATCCTAGCTTCCCGGTTCTACATATCATGGCCAACCGACCAAAAGATGAAGACACGCTTCACAAAAGACCTTCAGCAACCTACTCTGCAATGCCTCATAGAGCATTATAAAATAGCAGAAGGTTGAGAAATATTATCATAATAAGCAATGCATATAATTATATTTATCTTAACATAAAATACACATAACCCACATTCTTCATAATTCACTCATATACATCACAATGTACATATACATATAATCCAAGCATATCATCATGCATATTTCTACTATTTCAAACAATCCACATAAACATACACAATATGTTTATTCGCTACAATTCACATGAACATCTACAATTATGTTTATTTCACCAATTCACAATCATACTCATTTCATATAAACATTTACATTTATGTTTATTCACCAATGCATCATATAAAGATGATATATGCAAATCATAGAGGCCACTCTCTACTCTATGCAAATGCAATGCGGTATCGACTCAGTCGTTCAGCATATTCTCCTAGGAATCAAATTACCCCCACCCTGCAAGGGCACACAATCACTCAGCAGATTCTCCTAGGAATCATATTGCTCAGCAGATCCTCCGAGGAATCAAGTCACTCAGCAGATTCTCCAAGGAATCATATCGTTCGGCAGATTCTCCGAGGAATCAAGTCACTCAGCAGATTCTCCAAGGAATCATATCGTTCGGCAGATTCTCCGAGGAATCAAGTCACTCAGCAGATTCTCCAAGGAATCATATTGTTCGGCAGATTCTCCGAGGAATCAAGTTAGTACAAGAATGTATATCATGATGCTTCGCATGCAAAATGACCCCATACACTTCTTGAAATGCATGCACATTCATAATGTTTTCATGCAATCTTCTCATTCTATCGTATGCAATCAAATATGCATTCACAATATATATTCCATAATATATATATATATATATATATATATATATATATATATATATATATATATATATATATATATATATATATATATATATATATATATATATATATATATATATATATATATATATTCATCATTCATCACCATCATCATGCATTTATAACTGATTCAACAATGCATATGTTTTCCAAAAGGCCATTATTCCCAATCGATTCTATAATCTAGGATTCATGCCATACGGCTACCTACAACATATCACACAACAGAACACAGACTACTCATTCAAGAAGAGGTCGATCGCAACCGAACCAAAGAATCGATATAAGAAGAATCAGAAGAAAACACTGTGCTGTCACGCTCACTTAGCGAGGCCCTAGCGAACATTTGATACAGGCTCGCCTAGCGAATGTGCTAGCGAAGCCTGATCCTGAGCTACTGGTTGTGCTCGCTACTCACTCACTGGGGCTTCGCCTAGCGAACCCCTCTCTACCTTACTCGCTACCAGCGAAGAGGGCCATTTCCATTTTGTCCCAAGTCTGGGACCATTCGCTAGCAGCTCGCTTAGCGAACATTCGCTACCCTGCTCACCTAGCGAATGTGCTAGCGAGCATCTGCGTACTTCAAAACCCCAACTGTCCAAAATCATCAAAAACTCATAAAATCACCTGATTTTCACCAAACCAGTTCCAATAGTCTTAGTCTAATATTCTTCGACTAAACTACACAACATTTTCCCGATTCTAACCGTTAAAACATCGATTCTATTGATTAAATCATATTCGACCTAAAAATGGAAAATGGAGAAAAACATCCAAACAATCCAAACAATTCGTACATAATCACATATATTGATAAGATAACAATATTTCACACCCTTACCCGATTAAATCGATTCCTAAGGGTTGATCTTGATGAATGCAAGCTTTTTCCTCTTTTCCTTCTCTTTTCTCCTCTTCCTCTTTCTTTCTCTTCTCTTTCTCTTATGTTTCTATTCTTTCTCTTTTTCTCTCTTATATCATTCTATTTTTATTTCTTTCCATTCTATTTCTCTCAAAATATCTACCAATTCATTTTCTCACAAAATATCTCATCTTATCATTAAATAAGGATTATCTAAAATATCCTCCAACTTAATTTCCCAAAACTCTCCGAATGATAAATAACATAATATGCACACATAACACATTATCACACCAATATCACAATTAACATAATAATTACCCAATAAAATAAAATACTCTACAAAATAATGGGAAATCAGAATCGGGGCGTTACAACTCTCCCCCACTTTAGAAATTTTCGTCCTCGAAAATATTACCTGATTCAAACCACTCCGGATACGACTCTCGCATCCCACTCTCCAATTCCCAAGTCATATTGCCTTCTGAAGCGCCTCCCCACGCTACTTTCACAAGCGCAATATCCTTGCCTCTAAGCTTTTTAACTTCAGGATCCAAAATCTCAATCGGTAAAACTTCAACTGTAAGGTTATCTCGTACCTCAACCTCGTCCATAGGGATAACATGTGACGGATCCGGAACATACTTCCGAAGTTGCGAAACATGGAATACATCATGCAAACTCAAAAGGTTCGGAGGCAACGCCACACGATAAGCCACAGTACCAACTCGTGCAGTAATCTGATACGGACCAATAAAACGAGAAGTCAACTTCTTCGACTTCAAAGCACGACCCACACCCGTAACCGGTGTAACTCTTCAAAAACACATGGTCGCCTTCTTGAAACTCAAGATCTTTCCTTCCCTTGTCATGATAGCTCTTCTGCCTATTCTGAGAAGTTTTCATCTTTTCCTGAATAAACTTCACTTTCTCCGTCGTTTGTTGTACCATCTTCGGTCCAACTACCGACCTCTCACCAGTTTCATGCCAACACAAAGGTGTTCGACATCTCCGACCATACAAAGCCTCAAATGGTGCCATACCTATACTTGAATGAAAACTGTTATTGTAGGTGAACTCAATCAATGCCAAATAACTATCCCAAACACCACCTTGCTCTAGTACTCAAGCACGCAACAAATCTTCCAACGATTGAATTATCCTCTCGGTTTGACCATCCGTTTGCGAATGATAAGCCAAACTCAATCTTAACTTAGAACCTAAAGTATTTTGTAAACTTTCCCAAAACCTCGAATTAAATCTAGGATCTCTATCCGATACAATAATCTTAGGAACTCCATGCAACTTTACAACCACACGAACATAAATCTCGGCTAACTTCTCCAAAGGATAACTAATATCAATCAGAACGAAGTGAGCAGATTTAGTAAGACTATCAACAATCACCCAAATAGAATTATGACCTCTTTGCTTATTTGGCAATCCCGTAACAAAATCCATTGATATACTATCCCATTTCCACTCTGGAATGTCCAACGGTTGCATCAATCCACTAGACCTCTGATGTTCCACCTTCTACTTTTGACAAGTCAAGCATGAATACACAAACTGAGCTACATCTCTCTTCAATCCGGACCACCAAAAGATTTTCTTCAAATCTTGATACATCTTATTCGCTCCTGGATGAATACTTAAGTTACTCCGGTGTCCTTCTTCCAATATCATCTTTTTCAACTCCGCATCATCGGGAATACAAACACGACCACAGAATCTCAAAACTCCAAAATTATCAACCTTGAAATCCTCATTCTCATTCATCATTAAATCAACGAACTTCAAATCCAACTTTTGCTTTTCACACACGGTCGCAAGAAAATCATTCGTAACATGCAGCATACCAAGTCTCACACTTCTCGGTGTCATTTCACAAACTAAACTCAAGTCTCTAAAATTCTCCAAAAGTTCCCATTCTCTTACCATCAATGTAGACATATGTAACAACTTCCGACTCAAGGCATCGACCACCATATTTTCCTTACCCGGATGGTAATTCAAACTAAAATCATAATCCTTCAAAAGCTCCAACCATCTTCTTTGTCTCATGTTCAATTCTTTCTGATCAAATAAATACTTCAAACTCTTATGATCACTAAAAACTTCAAATCTTGCACCATAAAGATAGTGCCTCCAAATTTTCAAAACAAATACCACGACCGCTAACTCCAAGTCACGCGTAGGATAATTCTTTTCATGCACTCTCAATTGTCTTGAAGCATAAGCCACAACTTTACCATTCTGCATCAAAACACCGCCTAAGCCAGACAAAGAAGCATCACAATAAACCACAAATGGTCCTGTCGGACTTGGCAAAATCAAGACCGGCGCCGTTGTCAACCTTCTTTTCAACTCAATGAAACTCTTTTCACAATTTTCATCCCAAATGAAAACTTTTCCTTTACAAGTCAATTGCGTTAGCGGAAGTGCCAACTTCGAAAATCCCTCAATAAACCTCCGATAATAACCTGCCAAGCCTAAAAAGCTTCGAATCTCGGTAACCGATCTCAGAGTCTCCCATTGCATTACCGCATCAATCTTGGATGGATCAACACTAATACACATCCGGAAATAACATTCCCAAGAAAACTTACTTCCGATAACCAAAATTCACATTTCGACAACTTAGCATACAATTGGTTCTCTTTCAAAATTTGTAATACAATCCTCAAATGCTCTTCATGCTCCTCTTGAGACTTAGAGTAAATCAAAATGTCGTCAATGAACACAACCACAAAACGATCCAACTGATCATGAAAAATACTATTCATGTATTCCATAAACACACCTAGCGCGTTAGAAACCCCGAATGGCATCACGGAAAATTCGTAATGACCATACCGTGTCCTAAAGGCCGTCTTTTGAATATCCTCCTCTTTCACACGAATCTGGTGATAACCCGATCTCAAATCAATCTTGCTAAAAACACGCGCACCAACCAATTGGTCCATCAAGTCATCAATCCTTGGAAGCAGATACTTTTTCTTAATTGTCACCTTGTTAAATTGCCGATAATCAATGCATAACCGCATACTTCCATCCTTCTTCTTCACCAACAATACCGGTGCATCCAAAGGAGAAACACTTGGTCTTACAAACCTCTTGTCCAATAAGTCATTTAATTGCTTCTTCAATTCTACCAACTCTGATGCTGACATACGATACGGTGCCATCGAAATCGGTCTAGCACTCGGAACTAGATCAATAGAAAAATCAACTTCCCTTTCCGACGGTACATCCATAATTTCCTCCAGAAACACTTCTGGAAAATCACACACTACTGAAAACCCATCAAGCTCAACTCTACTCTCCACCGATAATGACGCAAACAAATCGAACAATTGAGCTCTGTCCGCTAAAAGTTTCTTCAACTTTTTAATGGATAGGAAACTCTCGTCTTCATCATCTCCCAAAGAAGGAAATCTAACCAACTTGTGATAACAATCTATATGAGCTCTATTAAATTGCAACCAGTTCATACCCAAGATTACATCCAATCCCTCCAACGGCAAGCACACCAAATCCATAATGAAGTCTTTACCATACATGGTCAAAGGACAACTTGCACACACCAAAGATGTAGTTACCGACCCCGAAGCGGGAGTCTCAATAACCATGTCACCACCACAAGAAGTCATGCACATATTCAAACGCTTAGCGCACTCAAAAGATATGAACGAATGAGTCCCTCCAGTATCAATAATAGCAACTAAAGGCGTATTATTAATAAAGCATGTACCTTTAATCAAACGATATGCACTAGTAGTGTCTGACCCAGATAATAGAAACACCTTTCCGCCCGCTTGAGCTTGTTTCGGTTTAGTACACTTAGCACTAATGTGACCCACTTCTCCATAATTGTAGCACTTCACTACATTCTTCCTACAATCTGTCGCAGCATGCCCATGGACTCCACAGTTAGAACATTTCACCTTGGGCTTCCTACACTCAAAAGACTTATGACCCATTTCACCATACTTGTAACACTTAATGGGACCGAAACTTCCCCCTCCAGATCTCTTATCGAAGTTTTCCCTATGCTTGCCCTTACCAACGGGTGTCACATAAGGTCCACTCCTAACTTGTTGCATTCCCTTCCTCTCATTCAAACTTTTGTAATGAGTAGAACGGGCCTTGCTATCTTCCTCAAAGATTCTACAACATTCGGTCAAGTCCGAAAGCCTTTTTATTCTTTGTTATCCCACCGCTTGCTTAATCTCATGACACAAGCCATTCTCATACTTAATACAGTTTGAGAACTCAGCAGTGACTGCGACATAGTGAGGATGAAATTGAACTAATTCCACAAACTTAGCCGTATATTCCACCACAGACATATTACCTTGCCTCAGTTCAAGGAATTCCATCTCCTTCTTCCCTTTCACACTCTCAGGGTAATACTTCCTCAAGAACTCATCACGAAACAAATCCCAAGTTATCTCTTCGTCATCCACCTCAAGAACTTGACGCATTCTGACCCACCAATCGTCGGCTTCTTCCTTCAACATGTGAGATCCAAGTCTCACCTTAATTCCTTCAGCGCAGTCCATGACTCTAAAGATTCTTTCAATCTCTTTCAACCAAATATGAGCATCATCGAGATCAAATCTTCCTTTGAAGACCAGTGGTTGATTCTTCCTGAACTCATCATTCACATTCACATTCGGCGCACCTTGCACCGCACTAGCCATTTCTTCCAAAGCAGCAGCCATAGCATTGTCGTTACGACCAGCCATATTCTGACCATTCCCAAAAATAATAACAAGGTTAAACAACCGTTCAACCAACACAACATCAAGACAGACAAAATTGACTCAACACAGGCTCTGAAACCACTTAATGTAACACCCCCTTTCTATACCCCCAAATAATCAAATAAATCATTTAGGCACACATTAAAAATTCCATCAGAGTATAATTAAAATCATGGTATAAAAGAGGCATGTCACATTATAAGTGAAATTAAAACATACAACACCTTCTCATTTAAAGATATACAGCAGTGGGGTAACTTGCATCATAGGAACTTAGTCCTTACACCCACATCTCAACATTTAGAATTAAAAGCGGAAAATCTAAACATTGAATCACATCAAACATATATACATATATCATCCAGTTTGATTCACATCATCATTCATGTTTACATAAACATTCATCAGCAGATACATATACAAATGTATCAAAAAAGAATTCTATACAACCCTAGCTACCCGATGCTACATATCAGAGCGAACCGACCAAAAGATGAAGACACGCTTCACAAAAGACCTCCAGCAACCTACTCTGCAATGCCTCATAGAGCATTATAAAACAGCAGAAGGGTGAGAAATATTATCATAATAAGCAATGCATATAATTATATTTATCTTAACATAAAAATACACATAACCCACATTCTTCATAATTCACTCATATACATCACAATGTACATATACATATAATCCAAGCATATCATCATGCATATTTCAACTATTTCAAACAATCCACATAAACATACACAATATGTTTATTCGCTACAATTCACATGAACATCTACAATTATGTTTATTTCACCAATTCACAATCATACTCATTTCATATAAACATTTACATTTATGTTTATTCACCAATGCATCATATAAAGATGATATATGCAAATCATAGAGGCCAACTCTCTACTCTATGCAAATGCAATGCGGTACCGACTCAGTCGTTCAACATATTCTCCTAGGAATCAAATTACCCCCACCCTACAAGGGCACACAATCACTCAACAGATTCTCCTAGGAATCATATTGCTCAGCAGATCCTCCGAGGAATCAAGTCACTCAGCAGATTCTCCAAGGAATCATATCGTTCAGTAGATTCTCCGAGGAATCAAGTCACTAAGCAGATTCTCCAAGGAATCATATCGTTCGGCAAATTCTCCGAGGAATCAAGTCACTCAGCAGATTCTCCAAGGAATCATATCGTTCGGCAGATTCTCCGAGGAATCAAGTCAGCACAAGAATGTATTTCATGATGCTTCGCATGCTAAATAACCCCATACACTTCTTGAAATGCATGCACATTCATAATGTTTTCATGTATTCTTCTCATTCTATCGCATGCAATCAATATGCATTCACAATATATATTCCATAATATATATATATATATATATATATATATATATATATATATATATATATATATATATATATATATATATATATATATATATATATATATATATATTCATCATTCATCACCATCATCATGCATTTATAACTTATTCAACAATGCATATGTTTGCCAAAAGGCCATTATTCCCAATCGATTCTACAATCTAGGATTCACGCCATATGGCTACCCACAGCATATCACACAACGGCACAGAGACTACTCATTCAAGAAGAGGTCGATTGCAATCGAACCAAAGAATCAATTCAAGAAGAATCAGAAGAAAACACAGTGATGTCACGCTCACTGGCCTGCTCGCTTAGCGAGGCCCTTGCGAATATTCGCTACAGGCTCGCTGTCGCTACTGCGCAAAACGAGGCCGGCAATGACAGAAGAGTCTCCACCGTGCGTTATTTATCCTAAAGGAGGGAAAGGAAACGCTCAGAGAAAACCTAACGAAAAGGGAAAGGAATGGTCATCGCAACCAAGTCCTGGATTCGGGAGTCGGTTACGCAAGGGGAAGGTATTATCACCCCTCACGTCCATCGTACTCGATGGGATCCACGCTTGTTGTTTATCAGAAAAGGGTGTGTTTAAACTATCTAGCTAAAGGCTGGTTTGAAAGAAAAGAAAAGAAAAGGTGACTCGGCAGAACACATCAGTTATATGCCTACGTATTCCCGTCTGAAACGAGAAATCAGAGTCAACGTAGTTCGCCTAACTACGGGTGAAGGGGGGAAGGTTGCTCGCCGAGATATCACATCTCGTGCCTACGTACTTTCGTACGGCATGAAAGATTAGAGAAAACGTAGTTTGGGCTACGAAGAACACAGATTTGTTCAACAGTTTTTTATCCAAGTAAAGTTAACAATCAGTTCCAGCAGTTGGTGTTTGCAGCTCGACCTTTGGAGACTTAGGCGTTACCGTGTTGCGATAGAACTGAAAGTTAACAGAACTTTCCTTTAAGAAAAGGGTTTTCCTGATTAAGGGTCCAAGAGGACAAAAAGGGTTTGAATGTTTGTTTTTGAAGTCTTTTACGGAAGAAGTGTTTTGAGTTTGTTTAAAACTCGTGTTGCACTAAAGACTTGGACTTAAGAGTGAATGCGTCGCATGTCACCCAAAGGGTACCACACTAAACATTCAAGCTACGTGAGGGAAACCCTCCCATAACTCTTTCTCAAGTAGCTTAAGGCTCGTAACGCACAACACATGTTATCCTTTATTAAGTGTTTTAACTGTATTTGAAGATGAGAAGAGAAAGACACAACTAAGGGGAAACTGACTCTATCCTACAGTTATCATGCAATATTTGTCCTATGGTTGAGGTTAGAAGGGAAACTAATTAATGTTATCATGCATGGTTAGAATCCTAATGTCTGTCATAACTTCTCTTGAACAAGAGAAGTCAGAGTTCCTAGGGGAACATGGCAAAGGAAAACAACAATAAACAAATCAACTGAAATGAAATTACTGTAAAGAAAATGCTATAAATAAAATTCATGCAATGCATCACACAAGCAGAAGGAGTCACACTCAACTTCTAAGAAAACAAGGCACAAAGTCCACTCACCACACAGGCAAGGGAGAAGCTCAACCTTAAACTAGCTAAAAATTCTGGCTTACTACACGATGGATGTTACAGTCAAGGTTATAACATCCACTGTGACATTGACTACAGCAATGTATATTTGACAGTTATTAAAGCAGTAAATAACACACAACAATTGATTACCCAGTTCAGTGTCAACAACACTTACATCTAGGGGCTACCAAGCCAGGGAGGAAATTCACTATTAGCAGTATCAATTCAGAGTTAAACCTCCAGTTTACACTCCTCACTTAATCACTACCCAATGACACTTCAGCCTAGAGACTCTCTAGTACCAGAGCATACCCACTCACTCCCCCACAATCACACAACAGTGATATCAAACAGTTTACACAATTTGGTATGAAGAGACACCTCATACACTTCTTGATCTTGCTTCACAGCTTTGAGTGAGACACTGCCTAGAATCTACCTAACCAAAGCAATCATTAAACAGACAATTACTTGGATTACAAGTATTCCTAAACTGACTTTTACACACGTGAAGACTAGCCTACTTCACTTGCTTGGACTCCCTGCTTTTGCACTCTCTATTCTTCTGCCAAGAGTTAATTTTCTGAGTTGATTCTTTTGATATTTATAGCAGCTGTAGTCTTTTGGGCCTTGGTGCATAAATTAGGTTTTATCCATAATAAAACCATCCTTCAGAATTCTGCACGTTTGCCACTTTAAACAGACCCATATTTGATCCCCTAGGGTGTCTAAAATATCTCTTGTATTCCAGCTTGAGTTTCTGGTTTGTTTCCTTAATTATAGCTAGCAGAATAACAAACCTGTGCACTGATGTCACACGACCTACGTTATGACATCGAGTGTGACATCCAGGTTAACTTATAGTTAGCTGATTAAAACTTGTCCTGCACAGTTCACTTAATGAATGTAAAAACATCTAATATGACATTCATTCATGCACTAAGGTTATGCCACAAAATGCAGCCAATCAAAAGCACTTACAAACTCCCCCTTTGACAAATTTTTGGCTAAAACACTTTGTACTTATATCAGAGATTTATACACAGCAGAAGACTTACCATTTACCTGACATGTAGGAAAGTTACTCTTTACTCAAGCTCTCAGAGTCCTCACAGTTGGCTTACAACCCTGTTAGCACTATCTTAGATAATCATCTGACAGATCTTAATTCAGATGACACTCCCCCTCAACTGATGCACTCAACGGTTGAGCATTCTCTCTGCTGATTCAACAATTTTGCATCCATCCAGTCTAAACTAGATGTCATGACATTCAGTAAGACATCCTGATGTCATAAATTTATGCTACTCCCCCTGCAGGGATGCATATGCTCTTATTTTGCTCTGACCTAGTCACAAACTTATGCTAGCAGATATCCACAGAACTCCTAACTATCTTGTTAGGATTACACATGTTAATACCTAGTTCTATCATTCATTCCACACAGATTAGACATTCATAATTTTAACAGCCTAGCAACTGTTATCACATATTCAGCACCACCTGTTCTTGTTGTTGTACTTGTACCTGCTGCCTGTACCTGCTGTTATCTTACTTTCTCTCCCCCTTTTTAGCCACAAATTAAGATCTAACTAAGACATATAGCATAGATCAAAATATTGTAACAGAACAAAGGTTTAGGGTACATTTGTTTTTGGAGAGACAAAACATACATAACTCATTCAGAGCATCACATACATAATTCAAATTTTCAAAAGACAGAATACAGCAGAACTTATCATCAATCTTCATCATCAGAGGATGAACTGGAATCACTGCTATCTTTATTCATGTATATTATTGTTGATGATTATGATCATTTTTTCTCACCCCTTTGTTGTTGTTGTGGTCTGTGCTTCTTCGGAAGTACAGATAATCCAGGTGCTTAGCTAGCTGGATAGTGGTGTGCGAGTCGAGTCTAGGATGGTCTAATACGTAGCACGGGACTTGGGAGTTTTTATGTTTTCTTTATTTGAACTTATTGATTTTCTTGTGAACGTATCATTGTTGGTAAACTTTTAATGAATAATTTTATAAATTTGGCGGATGACCGAGAATGATAAACTAATGGATATTTTCCGCTGTTTGGTTTGAGAATCTTTTTATAAAGAGTTATGTTGAGATTTTGATGTGATATCCCACTGTTTGAGGGAAAACTCTGATGTTTATTTGAATTAAATTGTGTTTTATTTTAAATGGGGAAAGTGGGGTGTTACAATTGGTATCAGAGCATTTCGGTCCGTCCGGCCAGTGTAGTAGTTGAGTCTGTCCTTAGGATAGAGTTTGTGTAAGTTTTAACCTGGTGTTGTTGTTGTTGAGCAGTATGGCAAGAAGGAATGATGTTGCATTGGCTGCTGCTATACAGGTGATGGCGCAGGTGGTTGCTAATGAGAACCAAGCTGCGGGTGCCTAATTCAGAGATTTGGCACAGTTTCAGAGTAATAAGCCTCTGACGTTTGAAGGAGGGATTCTGGATCCTGAAGCTGCACAGAAGTGGCTAAAGGCAATTGAAAAGATTTTCAGAGTTATGGGCTGTAGTGATGAGCAGAAGGTGAGGTTTGGTACTCACATGCTGGAAGGTGAAGCCGAGGCTTGGTGGGATAACAGTCACCAGAGATTGGAGACTGCGGGAACTGCAATCACTTGGGAGGGGGTTCAAAAATGCTTCCTGGAGAAGTATTTCCCGGAAGACATAAGAAGTGCTAAAGAGATAGAATTTTTGGAGCTGAAGCAGGGTAATCTGACAGTAGCAGGGTACGCTGCTAAGTTTGAGGAGTTGGTGCAATATTGTCCTCACTACAATATTGAAGGGGCAATGACCTCCAAGTGCTTGAAATTTAAGAATGGGCTGCGTCCAAAAATTAAGCTGGGCATCGCTTGTCAGAAGATCAGGAATTATCCTGAGCTGGTAAGTAGGAGCAGGATCTATGACAATGATAATAGGGCGAGAATTGCACACTACAAGGTTGTGAATGACCATAAGGGTAAGCAGAGATTTGGTGGTACTCCTTACAGTGTTCCTGCTGATAAGGGGAAGTATAAGGCTGCTAGTGATAAGAAGCCCAGAGAAGGAAGATTATCTGCTGACTTGAAATGTTTCCGGTGCGGTGGCGCGGGTCATCGTGCTAATGAGTGTCCTAATGAGGTGAAGAAGTGTTTCAAGTGCGGTAAGCCAGGACATGTGGTAGATGATTGTAGGGCTAATATGCCTACTTGTTATAACTGTGATGAGAAGGGTCATATCAGCACTCATTATGAGAAGCCGAAGAAGTCTCCGGCATCTCAGGCCGGTGGGAAAGTATTTGCTTTGGCGGAAACTCAGTCTACCAGTGAAGAGTGTGCTATCAAAGGTACTTGTTTTATCAATAATATCCCTTTGACTGTTATTATTGACACGGGTGCAACCCACTCGTTCATTTCTGTTGATTGTGTGAAGATGTTAGGATTGGTACCGTCTACTCTAGAGCGACGGATGACTATTGAACCTCCCTCTATTGGTTCAGTGACTACTTCTTTGGTGTGTTTGAAGTGTCCACTGACTATCTTTGGCAGAGACTTTAGAGTGGATCTGATTTATCTGCCGCTTGGTGATTTGGATGTTATTATGGGTATGAACTGGTTAGAGTTTAACCGAGTCTACATCGATTGTTTTCGGAAGGTGTTGTTGTTTCTCACTCCAGAAGAGGAGGCATTGGAAGATTCTTTGTCTAATAAGGAATTGAGGACCTTGTTGGAGGACAAAGCAAAGATGTTTGCTTTATTTGCGTCGTTATCTGTTGACAGCAATGCGTCGGTAAAAGAGTTGGCAGTGGTGAGTAAATTTCCGGAAGTATTCCCTGAGGATATTGTAGAGTTACCTCCGATGCGAGAAGTTGAATTTAGTTCTGATCTTGTTCCGGGTACGAGGCCTATATCTATGGTGCCGTACAAGATGTCGACAGTGGAGTTGGCCGAATTGAAATCTCAGGTTGGGGACTTGTTGGATAAGATGTTTATCAGGCCGAGTGTGTCGCCATGGGGAGCTCCAGTGTTGCTGGTAAAGAAGAAGGATGGTAGTATGCGTCTGTGCATCGATTACCGTCAGTTGAATAAAGTGACCATTAAGAATAAATATCCTTTTCCAAGGATTGACGATTTGATGGATCAGTTAGTGGGAGCTCGTGTATTCAGTAAGATTGACTTGAGGTCGGGTTATCTTCAGATCAAAGTAAAAGAAGGTGATATTCAGAAGACGACATTTAGAACTCGATATGGAAATTAGGAATATGCTGTAATGCCTTTTGGAGTGTCTAATGCGCCGGGAGTGTTTATGGAATATATGAATAGAATCTTCCATTCTTATCTCGGTCAGTTTATTGTTGTGTTTATTGACGACATACTGATTTATTCTAAGTCCGATGAAGAGCATGCAGGATATTTGAGAATCGCCTTGCAGGTGTTGAAAGATAATAAGTTGTTTGCAAAATTATCCAAGTGTGAGTTCTGGTTGAAGACATTAGGAATGTAATATCTGGTGATGGTATATCCGTGGATCCATCGAAAGTAAGTGCAGTGTTGCAATGGGAACCGCCGAAGACAGCAACAGAAGTTAGAAGCTTTTTAGGTTTGGAAGGATATTACCGAAGGTTTATTGAAGGGTTCTCTAACTTGGCGTTGCCATTGACTCAGTTAACGAGAAAGGATAAAGTTTTTGTGTGGGATGCTGCTTGTGAAGAAAGTTTTTAAGAACTGAAAAAGAGATTGACTACGGCACCGGTGTTAGTGTTGCTGACTCCGAGTGAACCTTTTGTGGTGTACTGTGATGCGTCTAAGATGGGATTAGGCAGAGTTCTTATGCAAGATGGTAAGGTAGTAGCGTATGCTTCACGACAACTGAGGGTGCATGAAAGGAATTATCCTACTCATGATCTTGAGTTGGCTGCGGTAGTGTTCGTGTTAAAGATCTGGAAGCACTATTTGTATGGCTCGAGATTTGAAGTGTTTAGTGATCACAAGAGTTTGAAATATTTATTTGATCAGAAAGAGCTAAATATGAGGTAGAGGAGATGGTTGGAATTCTTGAAAGATTATGACTTCAGTTTGAGCTATCATCCGGGAAAGGAAAATGTGGTAGCAGATACTTTGAGCAGGAATACAATTCATATGTCGACTTTGATGGTGAAAGAGTTATAACTAATTGAGCAGTTCAGAGACTTGAGCATGATTTGTGAAACTACGGCAGATAGTGTGACGTTGGGCATGTTGCAAGTGAATAATGATTTCTTGGATACGATTAGAGAGCACCAAAAGCTAGATGTGAAGTTAGTGGATTTGATGACTGGAATAGAAAGTGACTCTGATAGTGATTTTAAACTGGATGGTGCAGGTGTACTGAGATTCAGAGGCAGGATCTGTGTGCCAGATAATGACGAGCTGAATAAGTCAATTCTGAGTGAAGGACATCGTAGTAGTCTGAGTATCCATCCGGGGGCTACGAAGATGTACCATGATTTAAGGAAGTTGTTTTGGTGGTCCGGTATGAAAAGGGACATAGCTCAATTTGTTTATGCCTGTTTGACGTGTCAGAAGTCAAAGGTGGAGCATTAGAGACCTTCTGGTTTGATGCAACCGTTGGAAATTCCGGTTTGGAAATGGGATTGTATAACTATGGATTTTGTTACTGGTTTTCCGAATACGGCGAGAGGATTTGATGCTATCTGGGTAATTGTGGATCGACTTACAAAGTTAGCACATTTTGTGCCGATTAATATTAGCTTTCCGTTGGTGAAGCTGGCAGAGATCTATATTCAGGTAGTTGTAAAACTACATGGTGTTCCGTCGAGCATCATGTCAGATAGAGATACGAGGTTTACTTCAGAATTTTGGAATAGCTTACAGGAAGCTTTGGGTACTAAGTTGAAGTTGATTTCAGCTTACCATCCGCAGACTGATGGACAGTCAGAGAGGACTATTTAGTCGCTGGAGGATTTGTTGAGAGCTTGTGTGTTGGAGAAGGATGGTGCCTGGGATACTCATTTACCATTGATTGAGTTCACGTACAACAATATTTACCATTCTAGTTTCAGAATGGCGCCGTTTGAAGCCTTGTATGGTAGAAGGTGTAGAAATCCTCTGTGTTGGTATGAAACAGGTGAGAGTATGGTGTTGGGACCAGAAATTGTGCAACAGACTATTGAGACAATTCAGATGATCCGTTAAAGGATGAAAGCGTCTCAGAGTAGACAAAAGAGTTATCATGATAAGCGGAGGAGAGAATTGGAATTTAGTGAAGGTGATCATGTATTCCTAAGAGACCCGATGACCGGTGTGGGTCGTGCGTTGAAGTCTAAGAAGCTAGATCCTAAGTTTATCGGACCGTATCAGATTTTGTAGAGAATTAGTGTTGTAGCTTACTGGGTGGCGTTGCCATCTGAGCTTTAGAATTTGCATGATGTGTTTCATGTGTCGCAACTTTGAAAGTATGTCTCAGATCCATCTCATGTGATTCCGAGAGATGAGGTGCAAGTCAGGGAGAATCTTACTGTTGAGACGATGCCGTTGAGGATCAAAGATCGTAAGATGAAGCAACTCCAAGGGAAGGAGATACCTTTGGTGAAGGTAGCTTGGGGAGGTGCTGCAGGAGGCAGTGTGACCTGGAAATTAGAAAGCAGGATGCGGGAAGTGTACCCTGAATTGTTTCCATCAGGTAATTTTCGAGGACGAAAATAATTAAAGTGGGGGAGAGTTGTAACACCCATTTTAATTATCTAGTCTTTTGGCCATATTTTACTTTGGGTGCCCTTATGTGGGAGTGTGTCTGTGCGTTAGAGAGTTCCCTTAGACTATATGAGTTGTTTAATGAAATAAGAGTATAATAATAATATAATATAATTAATAATGATAATAATTTAATAATTAGTGGTAATATTGTTATTTTATTATTATTATTATTTGTATTATTGGGAAATTAGTAATTAAAATTGGGATTAGGGAATATTAGGAGGTTTTAGTAAAAAGAAGAAAAGAACATGATAAACAGGTTTAGAGAAAGGTTAAGGAGGAAGGAAAAAGAGGATCAAGAACAAGGCTAGAACCATCTAAATTCGTAGGAATTCTTCAGCAATCCGTTCATAATCGAGGTAAGGGGGAGAAACTGGTTTTAATTGGCTTTATGCATGAATTGGGTAGAGGGGATTCCTTAACCCCGTAAGAATTCTATGAATATGAAATGTATGAAGATATGTTGATTGTTGTTGTTGTTGATGAAATTCGTGCACACATTGGTGTGATTTTGGTGAAAATTGTATGTGTTTGGTTGTGATAAGGGTGATGAACACAGGTGCAGATTTCTGGAGAGAAATATTGATAGAATGATGATTAGAGTAACATAGAATTGAGATAAAAATGTTAGGATACAAATATATGAGAATTACAGACCTAGAACCAACAATAGTAACATAATGGACTGATTAGAAGTGTGGAAAGAGTGGGATTCTTAGCAGAATTGCAGATAAGAGGCTTCTGGTGAATCGCGTATGAGATATGGTCATATGCGTATGGGGCTAGTCCATACGCGTATGGAAGGGGGAAAGGGAGGCAATGCGCGTATGAGTGGCAGGGGAGGGATTTATGACACGACCATCTGCCCAAACGCGTATGGTACAGGTACAAGGCTAGGCAGTACGCGTATGGGAGGATGATACGCATATTGAGGGGAAATATGCCTCTGGGATTACGCGTATGAGGATGTGATATGCATATGGCCTGGCGTATGTGTGAGGCATACGCGTATGGCCAGTCTGAAGTGCCAAAAATAGGATTTTTGTTGTTTGGCTCCGTACTCTTGATGTAGAGGACCCCCTTGGGTTGTGATTGGTATAGAAATGACGTTTCATGATGAGGAGGGCATAATTGATGTTTGGAAGGTGATATTAGATGATATTGAACTTAATTAATATAATTGACTAGTGTGTAAGAAGTGTATGATGCACGGTGATACGTGTAGTATATGAATGTTGTATGATGATGTGATTAGTAGGATCGTGTGCACCTAGTGTGCTTGAGTTTATTTGTTGTGTATATGTATGATGTGTTATGATGTGATCAGGAGGATCGTGTGCACTTAGTGTGCTTGAACCGATTAGTATGCATTTGGTGTCTTGCATATCATGGTGTTTTGGTGGGGTCGAATCATGTCTCAGGAGGAGCATAAGGGATTCACCCGTATTCCTTTGTGGAGAATGGTGGGGATAGATTATTGCCAAGTAGGGGTGTATGTGATCTATCCGGGGTTCGATTGAATGAACCATTGAGTCGGTACCGCATGCATGGTGTTGAGTTGCATATGTGCATAATTATTTGTTGTGTTAATATTTGGACAGTAGGTCGTGATTGGTGTTGATTTGGTGATGATTGAGATGGTGCTATCTTTATTCATTTATATTATTGTTGATGATTATGATCATGTTTTCTTACCCCTTTGTTGTTGTTGTGGTATGTGCTTCTTCGGAAGTACAGATAATCCAGGTGCTTAGCTAGCTGGATAGTGGATTGCGAGTCGAGTCTAGGATGCTCTGATATGTAGCACGGGACTTGGGAGTTTTTATGTTTTCTTTATTTGAACTTATTGATTTTCCTGTGAACGTATCATTGTTGGTGAACTTTTAATGAATAATTTTATAAATTTGGCGGATGGCCGAGAATGATAAACTAATGGATATTTTCCGCTGTTTGGTTTGAGAATCTTTTTATAAAGAGTTATGTTTGAGGGAAAACTCTGATGTTTATTTAAGTTAAATTATGTTTTATTTTAAATGGGGAAAGTGGAGTGTTACACACCACAATCCATTGCAGAATCCTATCTCTTGCTTTTAACTTCCCGGCGGTGACAGTTCTTGGGAACGCGTCACTAGCCACAATTTGAGAAGAATATGGTTGTTTCAACATATAATTTAAAGCAGTTTTGAAATCATATCCAACCATTTTATGAGTGTCAGTTACCTCATAAAGAGGTTTGTCTTCATCAATATCGAAATGAAGTACTTCGTCCAAACAGCAGAGTTTAGAGTTAGCTTTATAGTACCGATGTGAGAGCTGAAATTAGAGCCTTGGAATTGCCCATCAATACAGGTGTAGAAAATACGGATGAGATCCTCACTGTATTTTGCATTACATTCCAGAAAATTGTGTAAACCTTGAAATTCCAGCAAATTGGTGATGTCGAGGAGATGCATACATTGTGTCGTGATTTTGTAGTATGCATGTTGTTTGATGACAGCCCTTTTACAGAAATTTTTGTTGAAGCTTTCGACGAGCGGTGTTGGAACTAATGACACTGCTGTGACAGGGATGGAGGCTGATGTTGATGCTCTTGAAGATATCTTACCAATGATTCTTCGAGAGTCCATGGCTGATTGTAAGTAGGAGATGATGGATAGGGGTTTGTTTATGGTAGAGAGCAAGAGAATTTGGAAGATTTTGAAGTGAATTGAGGAATGAGTTTTTGCCCCCTTTTATAAATGTGATTTAGGGTTTTGGGAAGAGGAGAGGACAAGAATTAGTAGGCACTAGGTATATGCATGAGGTGATGTATCTAAATCAATGCACAATTAATGAGGACCAAATTTGAAATTCAAAACAAGTTTGAACGTTTTTGAACCAAAGAATCTGAGTTTTCGCGCGATGCGTCGACCACTCTTCTGCATGCGTCGACGCATACTGTTTGAAATTTGATAAATGCAGAAAAATTAAATGTGTGTGTCGACCATTGCCCTGTTGCAGTCAACTCATACATGCAAAATTTGAAGATTTTCATTTTTATGCATATATGAGCAGTTAATTGATGCATAAATAAAATGCCACACAACAAGAAGCACCCAAACAGATATGATACATAGAAAATGTCATATTGACGTTATTTGTTATACAATACAACTTTTTAAACACGAGAATTTAGAGAGATTGGGAAGAAAGGAACAACATCACCTTTATACCAAAGTAGCTTGATGAAACATACAATTGTACTTGCAACAACCTCAATTTGTTAGATGTACAATAATTTAATCATAAAAGAAGTAAAATGAGCAAGCAAATTATGACACCCGATCCGAAATATCGAGAATGCCAAGTTCTCGGCGGATATGAAAGAAAGGTTCAGTGGCTAGCGGCTTTGAGAAAATGTCTGCTAGTTGGTTTTTAGTGTCAACATGTTCAAAGATAACGTCACCTTTCTCGACATGATCCCTAAGAAAATGGTGTCGAATTTCGATATGTTTGGTGCGAGAATGCAACACAGGATTTTTGGTGAGATTAATGGCACTTGTATTGTCGCAAAAGATAGGAATACGTTCAATTTTGAGGTTAAAATCCAATAATTGTTGTTTAAGCCATAAGACTTGAGCGCAACAACTACCGGCGACAATGTATTCCGCTTCGGCGGTTGACAAAGCAACGAAAACTTGTTTCTTGCTATGCCAACTAACCAAAGAGTTTGAAAATAAATGATAAGTACCACTTGTGCTTTTCCTATCCGATTTGCACCCGGAAAAATCGGAATCGGAGAAACCTACCAACGATTAATCATTTCCTTTAGAATACCATAGTCCATACTTAGGAGTACCACATAGGTATTAAAGTATGCGTTTGACAGCTTTTAAGTGAGATTCCTTGGGACATGATTGATATCATACGTACATGCAAACGCTAAGCATGATATCGGGTCTAGAAGCGGTAAGATAAAGAAGTGAGCCAACGATACCTCTATACCTTTTTACCTCTACGTCCTTACCACTTTCATCTTTATTCAAGTTTGCACATGTCGGCATAGGTGTGTCAATGGCCTTGGAGTTTGCCATGTCAAATCTCTTGAGAAGTTCCAAACAATACTTTGTTTGACTCACGAATGTTCCTTCCTCAAGTTGTTTAATTTGCAATCCGAGAAAATATGTGAGCTCCCCCATAATACTCATCTCGAATTCACCTTTCATAAGGTTAGAGAACTCTCTCACGAGATTCATGTTAGTTGACCCAAATATAATATCATCAACATATACTTGTACCAATGTCAAGTGCTTTCCTTGATGTTTAATAAAAAGAGTCATGTCAACCTTCCCACTTGAGTAACCTTGATCAAGTAAAAATTTACTTAGTTGCTCATACGAAGCTCTAGGAGCTTGTTTGAGTCCATATAAAGCTCTTTTTAATTTGTAAACATGATCGGGATACTCATGAGATTCAAAACCCGGAGGTTGTGCAACACAGACCTCTTCATTTATATAACTGGTAAAGAATGCACTCTTAACATCCATTTGAAATAGCTTAAAGTTCTTCCCACATGCAAAGGCAAGAAAAAGGCGTATAACCTCGAGTCAGGCAACCGGCGCATAAGTTTCCTCATAGTCGATGCCTTCCTCTTGGTTATACCCCTGCACGACTAAACGCGCCTTGTTCCGGGTTATTACCCCGTTTTCGTCCAACTTGTTCCTAAACACCCATCGGGTGACAATTACTCGATGACCTCGCGGAGGAGGGACAAGGTCCCAAACCTCATTTCTAGTGAACTGATTAAGTTCCTCTTGCATTGACAAAAACCAGTGTTCATCGAGTAAGGATTCTTTAGGGTTCTTAGGCTCCATTTGTGAAACAAAAGCGAAGTGATAACAGAAATTACTTAGCTTAGATCGAGTTGTAACACCCTTTGAGATGTCTCCAAGAATGTTGTCAATTGGATGGTCTTTGGAAGACTTCCAAGTTGGAAGGAGATCATCGTTTGTAGGCGGATTAACTTCCTCGGTTTCCTCATGGCGTACATATTTCTCCTCCTCAACTTTGGCTTGGTCGGGTTGATCAATCCTCGGCTCAGCACCTTTGAGTATGTCTTTCATAGATGTACCTGCACCATGAACAACACTACCTTTTTCCGACATTTCTCGGATAAGATTCATCAAAGGTAATATGTACAAACTCTTCAACTGTAAGTAATCTTTTATTGTAAATTCTATAAGCTTTACTTGACTGAGAGTATCCAAGGAAGATACCTTCATCAGCCTTGGAATCAAATTGGCCCAAGTTTTCCTTTCCATTATTTAACACAAAGCATTTACAACCACAGACATGCAAGTGAGATACATTTGGCTTCTGCCCTTTTAAAATCTCATATGGTGTTTTGTTTAGAATGGGGCGGATGAGCACCCTATTCAAAACATAACATGCCATACTTATGGCGTCGGCCCAAAAATATTTCGGTAATTTACTCCCATTGATCATTGTTCTTCCCAATTCTTCTAAAATACGATTTTTGCGCTCCACAATCCCATTTTGTTGAGGAGTACGTGGAGCGGAGAAGTTGTGATCAATTCCATGATTACCACAATATTCTTCAAATAAATAGTTTTCAAATTCACCTCCATGGTCACTTCTAATTGAGACAATGTTTGTGTTTAACTTATTTTGGGAAAGCTTAGAAAATCTTTCGAAGGTGACGAATGTATCGCTCTTACTAGCTAAGAAAATAGTCCAACAAAATCTAGAAAAGTCGTCCACTATTACAAACTCGTAATAGTTTCCACCTAGGCTTTTGATTCTAGAAGGCTCAAATAAGTCCATATGGAGAAGCTCGAGAGGTCTCATAGTTGAAACGATATTTTTAGATTTAAAAGAGATCCTCGTTTGCTTTCCCATTTGGAAAGCATCACAAAGGTGATCCTTGGTAAATTTTATTTTGGGGAGACCTAGAACTAGATCTTTTGAGACCACTTTATTTAGCAAGTCAAAGTTAACATGTGCTAAGCGCCTGTGCCATAACCATGAGTCTTCACTCATTGTTATGAGGCATTTGTCACTTGTTAACGATACTTCATTCAAGTCTAGCATATAGACATTGTTCATTCTTAGGCTGTTAAACATACTCTTCTTATTATCATTATGCACAATTTTGCAACAATCTTTTGAAAATGATACATTGTATCCTTTATCGCATAATTGGCTAATGCTAAGTAGATTATGTTTAAGACCCTCGGCAAGCAACACATCGGAAATAGTAGTGGAAAAAGGGTTACCTACACTACCTTTACCAAGTATTGCTCCGCGATTGTTATCACCATAAGTTACATACCCTTTCTTCTTTGCCACGAAGTCGATGAAGAAGGATATATCTCCTGACATGTGTCTTGAGCACCCACTGTTGAGAACCCATCTTCTCTCGGTGGTCTCGAGACATTGTACCTATGAAAAATAATCAACAAGAGAAGGTACCCAAAGGCTTATTGGGTCCTAAATTATGAGTTACAAAGTGGTTGCATTTGGGCAACCATTGATAAATGCCTTTAGGAACTAAGAATCTCCTAAATCGGCACTTATAAATGGAATGTCCCTTCTTGCAACAATATAGACATGAGAAATAAATATTTGGATTACCTTTGCTATCATCATCTCTTATAAAATATTTGTACTTTTGATATGGATTAACCATACTTTTTCGAAAATTTGATTTATCGATGGAAAATGTAATTTTGGGCTCTAGAGCCTTGTTAAGTCTGGCCTTTAGGTTCCTAACTTCACCTTGCCAAATATAACAGGTATCACACCCAAAGTTGATTAATATACTTTTAAGGTCCTCACAACCCGATTTAGTACTTTCCACCATGGATGCCTTAATTGCCTCAAGTTTCCTTTCGGAATCTTGTATTTTATGCTCTAGGTGAGCAAACATTTGTTTGTTTGAGGCAAGCATTTTAAAGGCTTCTTTTGCTTCTTGGTGCAAGGTGTTGCACCCTAAAATTTGCTCAACCTTATTCACTTGGTTTATGTTTCAATATCATTAGCATTCACATATAGAATCATGTACATGGGTTACTCATCTACATAGCATAAGCATAACAAGTCATCCAATAGGGGACCAATCATTATTATCATCTCTATGAGCCTATCAAGAGGTTGTTATCCTAATTCAATACCATTCAAGTCATCAGAAAAGAATTTGAAAGCAGGGAGTTCAGTGGATCAAGCATTGAGTATATCTCCTAACTGAGGGTGTCTGAGGATCAACAAAGGAATTATGAGGTGTGAATTGAGAGAATGGAGAGTATGTGGGCATCATGGGAGACTTGGAAAGTCATTGGAAGAAGGAGGCAAGTCCTTGGTGTGATCACAAGTATTGCAGTTGAAGACAGTCAACTAGGGTTTCATCTGGGTCAACCCTAGGTCAAAGGATTGTGGGAGAGGCATTAAGGGCTATTGAGGAGATTTGGAGTTCATCATTTGACATGGAGAATAAGGATATGTTGTTGTGCTAAGAAGAAATCAAGAGAAATCAAGGAGAAGAGGAGGTCCTAAATTAGGGTTTCTATGTAAAATCCCCTAGTCTAGGTCAAATTTCCAAGCACGATAAGTCAAAATTCAAGCTTCAAATGAATCCTTGGCCAACATGAAACTTGTAGAGGATCTCAAGACCTTTAATTTGAGTGGTGGAAGACACTAAGGAGATTTATAGAACTCAAGTTATGGTCCTTGCAAGTTACAGGTCATCTGAGGTATCTGAAATTTTGTCTGTAAAAGTGACTTGACTTCCAAGCAATTTTTACCCCTCAAGGAGATTTCAAATGAATTTCTGGTCAACATAAGAGTTGTTCCTTATTGTCTTAGCTTTCTATAATGGTATGGTATGCCTTCATAGGATGTGTGGAACTCTACTTATGGTCTTGGCAAGCAAAGGGTATTTTGGTCATTTGTGAATTACAGGTCATTTTAACCTATGCCCAAAACTCATACAAGGAAGCTTCAAATGGAAAACTTTACAACATAAAGCTTGTTCCAAATGACATTTTGAGTCTAGAAAAGTGACCATGAGAGATTGGAAAGATTCATAGCACAAGGTTTCAAAATTGTTGGATTTAATGAATAAAAATGGCCTTAAAAATGAGATTTTTCATATATTGGCCAAATGAAGCAAAATTATAGGTCATTTTGAATGGAAAGATCATTTTGAAGACATTGGCTAAAGTAGAATTTTGAGCTTAGTTCATGTTTTAAGAGTTATCCATGGTTGCTTGCAATGAAAGAAACATAAACCAAATTCAAGAGAAAGAATGCAAGGGAAACTTCTCCAAGCTTCTAGGAGGTTCTAACCTCACCTATATATTGATAAGGGATAGTTCATGCCATGGTTGGTGATCTCATTTGTTCATAACACAAGTTTCATACCAATTTTCCATCTTTGCAAAACCAATCCAAACTCTCTCAAATTCTCATCAATCTTCACCATTCTTGTTTTGTTCTTCATCATCTTCATCCAAGGATCAGAATTCACACATTCATTTGGAAAATTGAAGAAGGAATCGTGCCATTCATCATCATCATTCAAGAAGCATAAACTTTGGAATTGAGAGATTCAAAGCTTTGGAGTCATACTTGTTGCATACAGAAGTCATCATTGAGTTCTTGGATCATTTTCCACTCATTTCAAGCTGTAGATCAAGAGGTTTTGGTAGCTGTTTTCTTCATTATGCACCAAGTAAGTTGTCATTCGAATTGCATGTTTAGGTTAGGGTTACTAGGTTTTGATAGTGTAGAATTGCTAAGATAGGATAGAGGACTTAATTTGCCGAGTTTGGAGAGGTTTAATGGAGGTTGCTCATAATGCATCAAATCTGGTTGGATTGATATCTCATGATTTAGTGCGTGAAATTCTTGGCTTATTAGCTTATGGTAATCAGCATGAGTTGTAGATAAGTTTAGGACAAGATTTGGAGAGTTTTGGAGAGGTTTGATATCAGGAGTTCATGGTGGATCAGGACTGTTATACCTATCGAATTGTTTTATTGAGTGAGTTTTAGGATGAGCTATTGGCATGGATGTGTAGAGGGGTTGATATAGAGCAAGTTTGCTGTTGGAAGTATCTGATTTCATGGAGAATGGAGAGAGAACAGGGAGCTCGAAGGTGTGTGCATGGTTAGGGTTTTTCTGAGTTAGGGTTTGGCTCAAGGTTGAAGACGACCTTGGAACCACACGATGGCCTGCTTGACTTTGACTTAATCCCCCATCCAACGGACACGATTAAAATGAAAAAACGGAGGGAGAATTCAAACATGAAACACATCGTTTCATTTAAATCTTCAGATTGGGCTTTGGATTCAATCACTATCCCCACCCCCTTTTGGATAGGCCCATTGATTTGCACGTGAAGGAGTTACTTTCTGCACCGCGGTTTTTATCATTTTCGTTGTTATTTTTAATTCATTTTTCTGATGCTTCCTGGGCTTAGCATAATTGATGTTCGCACCCCCCTGGTTCTTGGCCCAATGGAAAATACAACTGGGCGCCCTGCTATTCTCACCCTCCCTTTATTTCTTTCTATTTTTCTTTTTCAATTTCTTTTTATTTTCATTCATTTTTGAAAATTCATAACAAATTAGAAATTGCATATTTTCAATTCATTCTTTTTTTTAACATTTTCTTTAAAGTGTCAAGAAAATTATAAAAAATAAAAATTGCATTTTATTTTTTATTTGATATTTTTCCCATATTTTCCAAATAAATAGCATTTTAATGAGTTTCATTTCATACATAAATTTGTTAATTTTTGTTCTATTAATTGCTTTAATATTTTTTGTCCATTCTTTTTAGGTTGTTTAGTTTAGATATTCAAATTGTAAATGCAATTTAATTCATATTTTTAGAGGTTAATTTTAGGTGTTTAGTTTAGGTGAGAACAACATGAACAAATTAGGGTTTTAAGTGACAACTTAGGAGAATTAATTCATTTCCCTTAGGGCTTAGAGTTTGAATAGTTTAGCTATGGGACTATAGGGGCTATGGGTAGTTATTAGATCCCCTTAGAAAAGTCAGGATTCCCCTACTGCTATTAATATACTGTCTATATTTGATTGACTGGTGTGGTGTGCCCTCTGGGGATTATTGCTTGCTTGTTTGGGTGTTGGGATTTGTCTGGGGATTGGGGAAGCTGAAGACTGATGATGATGAAGCCATTGGAGATCCATAGACTGAGGACCAACTTCCAAGGTTGGAGAGGAGATTTTTGCCATCAGCTGTTAAGGAGATTAGGGTTTAGGAGCTAGGCAGAGCTCTAGAGTAGAAAGCTTGATTCTCAAATATGGAAGGTTTTGACTGCCTCCATTCCTCTCTGTGATACAGAGTCTCTCTGAGACACTCACCCCCTTCCTTTGGAAGGCTAGGTGCCATTGTCTGAGGGATAGAACTCTTGAGAGAAAATGTCTTATGTGTTAGTAGCAGTTGGTTTACCACCATTGGTAGTCAACTAATTGCTTAACACCTAATCCACTCCGGTGATTGATCCCTCAGCTTGAAGGATAGGACTTGAAGAAAAGCCATTGTATACTGAAGATTGTCAGCCAAAGCCCTTGCTTGAAGACTGTGAAGATAGAGACTACTGCTGACTGAAGCTTGTAGCTGATTGGAGATGACTTGAAGATGGATATTGATGAAGAGCTGTTGTGGCTGTTTATTTTGCTGTATTTCTTTCCTGATGTATTGACTGGTTTTCCTGACTGTATTGTTTGCTGTTTATCTTGCTGGGTTGAAGGTGAAGCCTGTTCACTTTTGCCTATTGTTTTCCAGGTTCGAGGTTGAGTGGGACTCCCTTGCCTCGCTTGTATTGCTGCATTCATGCATTTTACTGTTTTTACTGTATATATCTGCTATTGTTTCTGTTTTCGTTTATTCCCTTAGGATCTCTGTTTCTCTCTGCGCAAGAGAGGAGCATGATAGACACTAGGTCTTGACCCATGCATGATAACATTAGGTTAGTTTGTTTCCCTTCGCAACCGTAGGTTAGAGTTCTGTCTTTTCTTTCTTCAAACAACAGAAAAACATTAATAAAGGTTATAACAGAGATCAATTCATTTCTTCCGTCAAAAGATTTGAACAAACATCAACTTTTTGTCCTTCGGGGACTGATAATAAGAAAACCCTTGTTTAAGGTGAGATTTTTCATAAAAGACACTTGAACAGCTTGTGTCGTACGTGGCCCGAACTACGTTTGCTCTGATCTTTCATGCTGTATGAAAGTACGTAGGCATAGGATGCGATATCCTAGCGAGCAACCTTCCCCTCCTTTCCCGTAGGTAGGCGAACTACGTTGACTCTGATTTCTCGTTCCAGACGGGAATACGTAGGCATAAAGTGCGATACTTTGCCGAGTCACTTCATTTTCTTTTCTTTTGACCCTTGACCTGTAGAGTAGATAGAATAACAATCCATACCCGAAAACAAGCGTGGATCCCGTCGAGTACGACGGACATGAGGGGTGCTAATACCTTCCCCTTGCGTAACCGACTCCCGAATCCAGGTTTTGGTTGCGACGACCATACCTTTCCCGTGTTGTGCGAGGTTTACTCTGAGCGTTTCCTTTCCCTCCCGTGGGATAAATAACGCACGGTGGCGACTCTTCTGTTCAGCCGGCGCCAATTTTCGTAGTAGCGACAGCTGGCGACTCTGCTGGGGATCCAACGTCCCCTGGCTGCTAAGGACTGCGATAGTTCTTATGCATTTGGGATCCAACGTCCCTTAAGAGAGTCAATCCTAACGCTTGTTTTCCCGTCGAGGATTTTGTATGGATTTATATTTCTGACCTTTATTTTCAGCTTTGTATATATGGACTATTATTGCTGTATCTTGGGGTGTGACGGGTGTTCTGATATTGAGTGAGAAGCCGGACCTGGGCTTGAGTGCACCTAGAATTAGAGTAGAGATTAGTTGGCGCCCGCTTGCTTTGCTTGCTTTGGTGTCCCGCGAAATCTACACTCAGACGAGGTTCCTCTGGTTGGCCTCCTGCCCCTTCCTTTGGTTGGCGTGGGTTGCTGGTTAGTTGAATTATCGACTCTGGGGACCGATCATTTGGAAGTTGGCTAAGTGAGGCCTCTTCAGGATTTGATGATGCCACTCCTTCTGGGAATCGTATCATCAACCCTGAAAGTCTGTGACGCCGACGACCGCATAGGATGCCATACCTTTTTCAGTTACTAGGACATCCACCTGTGAGAGGGTTTGGGGTTATGCAGGTAACTAGACCTTCAGATACCGGTTATTTCTTGATCAGAGATCCTGGGTATTTATGGAGGGTTACGAGGTCTGTCAGAGAACATTTGGAAATGTGTTCTGAGGTCTGTCAGAGACCAGTTGGAGACGTGATTTGAGGTCTGCCAGAGACCAGTTGGAGTTATGGTTTGAGATCTGTCAGATACCATTATTGGAGCTTGATTTTAGGTCTATCTGAGACCAGGGTTTGAGGACTTCTAGAGAATCTATCTGAGACTTCTTGATATGGTCCAGGCTATTCAGCTACGACAGTTGGCCCCCGTTGCATGTTACCCACATTGCATTCTGTTTGCATACTCATCATCATTGCATCCCACTAACGTGTGTCTGTGCTGCAGGTGCATTTGCATTTCCCTAGTTCTAGTGTCCGGATTCCTGAGTGATTGGTCATGGCCAGCTTAAGAAGGACAGTTGCTTACAAATTGCCTACTCCTGATGTTGTTCCCCTGCTTGGGTTGATCTCTCTGGCTGATGAGGAGGTTCGTAGGAGCTTCAGAATGAGCTATGGAAGACTATTGAGACTGGTGCGCAAACCCACGGAGATAGAGCTAGACGGGCTGTACGCTTTGATGCAATTCTATGATCCCGCGTTGAGATGTTTTACGTTTACTGATTTCATTATGGGGCCTACCATTGAGGAGTATGTGGAGTTTACTGAGTTACCCGTGCAGAACCAGGTTCCATTCATTCATTCTGGCATTAAGCCCAAGCCGGAAGACTTGGCCAAGGCTTTACATGTGGATGCTTCTGAACTGTTGACTACTGTTTCCCGTGGAGTTCCAGGCTTTTCACTCCAGTTCTTGATCGGTAAAGCTCAAGAGTACGCTAAGAGCGGATGTTGGATTGCCTTCAATGCCGTGCTGGCTCTGTGCATTTACGGCATAATATTGTTTCCCAATGTACCGGATTTTGTGGACTTCGATGCCTTCTACTTGTTTGCCGCTGGTAATCCTGTACCGACCATGCTCGGAGATTTCTACCACTCACTGCATTATAAGAATGAGAAGGGAAGAGGAAAGAATGTTCATTTCTGTGTACCATTGCTGGATATGTGGTTTAAAAGCCACCTTCCCATGAAGGGATCTTTTGTGAAGAGTGCAACCACAACTAGCTGGTCAGAGCGCCTGATGAGGCTATCTTCTGAAGACGTTGAGGGGTTTGATCGAGACCTTCTAGGATCTGAGCTTATATTCAGTTGTTCTGGGTACCCTAATGTTCCGTTGATAGGGAGGAAAAGGTGTATCAACTACAACCCTTCTCTGTTCGTTCGTCAGTTCGGATATGCGTTGAAGAACCCACCAAAGGAGGAGGAAGTACAGGAATCTCTGTACTTCACCGGAGACGTGAAGGGGGAGTTACTAGCCAAGCTGCAGCATGCCTGGACGCGCATTAACCGAAGAGGGAAGCCGTTGTTAGGAAAGAATGATTGTCAGGCATATGCACCTTACAGAGTTTGGGTCCAGGAGAGAGCAAGTCAGTTGCGGATGCCATTCCCAGATGTACCAATCCTTGTTCCTATTCTGGTAGCAGAGCCAACCACTGTTTCTCGGGAAGCCTACGAGCAAGTTGTGAAAGAAAAAGAAGCCTTGTTGAAGATCAACGAAGGGTTAGAGCAGGAGCTAGCCCAAGTACGCAGTGAGAAAAACAAGGCCGTGTATGCTTTCCAACAGCAGATTGAGCTAATGAACAGATTAGGAGCTGAGTTGACTGAGGAGAGGAAGAAGCGCGAACGTCTGGGGCAAGAGTTCAGAAGCTCCCATGACATGCTTGAATCCAAGAAGAAAGCGCTTGACATCGCTCACCGAGAGATCTCTTCTTGCAATAAGACTTGGAACGTTACGCTCACCAACAATAAGAAGAGGGAAGATAAGTTGAAGCAGCAAATTTCCGACCTCGAAGAGCAGTTGAAGTCCAGCATCAAGAAGTGTGAAGAAGAAG
This sequence comes from Lathyrus sativus, assembly GCA_963859935.3. NCBI lineage: Eukaryota > Viridiplantae > Streptophyta > Magnoliopsida > Fabales > Fabaceae > Lathyrus > Lathyrus sativus. The sequence continues at coordinate 541,254,707 of OZ012738.1, read as the reverse complement.
TGATGACCCGGTACAATCTCCAGAACGCACTGAACAAGGCCATCAAAGGCAGAGATGAAGCTGCGTCTCAGAAGCGTAAGCTAGAAGATCGCTTCGGAGAGGGGGCATGGGAAGAAACTGCTGAAGACGTGCGACGTGTTCTTAAGAAAAGGAACCAACTTGTTGAAGGGCTGCTTGATCGACCAAGTCATCCGGAGACCAAGAAGTTGTTAGAAGAGTATCAGACTTATGGGAGAATTTGATCATTTCATATAGTAGCTTGTATGCTTTATTTGCATAGTGCTGACCATCACCAGGACTGTTGGTTGAGGTCATGCCTTCTCTTATTGTACTCTCAGTGACATTGTATTCTTGGCTTATTGGTTTCTCAGCAATATATGAGGCTTTCTGTGATTCAACTTCTATCTTTATATTGATATCACTGCCACTGCACCGGTACCTTCACACTAGAATCGGGGAATGAATTTCCCTAATGCACAGACACACGTTGCATTGCATTCATATTCATATTGCATTACAGGTAATCTTTGGATGGTATCTTATTTCCTGCTCTGCACCAATACTTTTCAGGATTGCAGATCAGCACCCGCACCGCTATTCTACCCGCACCAACTGTCGAAGAATCATGGATCAAATGCAGAACGAGATGCAAGATGTGCGCGAGAAGCTCGCTCTCTTCATGCAGACCATGGAAGCTATTGCAAAAGGTCAGGAGAATTTGCAAGCCATGGTCCAACCTCTGTTGGCCCGAAATGCTAGTCATGGTAACGAGGATCATCAGTCTGTGCGAGTCGACACTGCTCATGGAGATGGCACTCCCACGCCAGTGGCTCCGCCTGTAGTCAATATACCTGTTGCTAATATCAACAACGCTACCGCTGCTGTGAATGGTAACGTCGGGGTTGGGAATGAGACTGCTGTCCATAACGTTGGGCTTGGGGACGTCAACTTGGGTGATAATATAGGAGGCAACGGCTTTGTCAATGCTGGATTCGGGTTCAATGATCAGGGATTCGATAATGCTGGGAAATATGGTTTCAATGCTCAAGGCTTTGGGCAAGATGACTATGGGGTGGCCAATCAGGGCTATGGAGGTTTCGGAAATGGAAACGGCGCTGGGTTTATGGCTTTTGGGCCTGCTGGAGGAGTTCAGGGGTACGACAACAGAGGCCGAGGTCCGATGATGAATCAAATTAGAGCTGGCCGTAATAATGGATACGATGGGTATGGAGCTGGGAATGGTATGTGGCAAGAAGATCAGCAGGAGGACGCTTTCTCCGGCGGAGGTTTCGAAGGGCCGATGGACGACTCCCAGAAGATTAGAATGCTAGAAGAGCAGATGAGGGGGGTCCTGAACCAAAGTGCTGTGGGCTTGGACATGGCGACAATGGGTCTGGTACCTGGCTTGAGGGTGCCAATCAAATTCAAAGCTCCTGTGTTTGATAAGTATAAAGGGGACACGTGTCCGAAGGTGCATGTGAGGGCCTATTACAGAAAGATGTCTGCATACTCAACTGATGAGAGAATGCTAATGCATTTCTTTCAAGATAGTTTGTCAGGCCCTTCCCTAGAGTGGTATATGGGGTTGGAGCCAACCGATATCAAGACATGGAAGCAATTGGCAGAGGCATTTGTAGCTCACTATAAGTATAACAGCGACTTGGCACCCAACCGGGTCCAATTGGCCGGGCTGTCACAGAAGAAGGGGGAGAGTTTTAAAGAGTACGCGCAAAGGTGGCGCGATATGGCTGCCAGGGTCCGTCCTCCCGTAGAAGACAAGGAAATGAATGACATGTTCGTCGGCACATTCACAGGATTGTTTCATGACATGCTGTTTCACACATCTCTGGCCAGTTTTTCAGACCTAATTCTGATGGGAGAAAAGATCGAGCGTAACATCAAGCAAGGAAAATTCCAGGTTGAGGAATCAACTCCATCTGGAAGTAATAGGAAGGCTTTTGGTGGGCGCCGTCAGGGCGAGGCAAGCGCAGTGTTCGGAGGCCGAGGCCGAGGCAGGGGACGAAACCAATATCATCAGCCGCAGCAGGTGGCGAGTGTTACTATCCCGTATCAGCAACAACCACTTCAACAACAACAACCGTCTCAGCAGCAGCCAATGCAGCAGTAGCAGCAGCCACAGCAGGGGGCACAGCAGGCTCAGCGAAGATTCCAGGGTGGTAAACCGAGAAGAGTGTTTGAGAAGCCTCCCACGACATATGCCGATTTACTGCAGACATTGTCGGGATTGAACCTGGTAGAGAAGAGAACTCTGGCACCGATAACGGGAGCTCCCCCGTTTGGTTATGATGCAAGCAGGCACTGTGAGTTTCATTCTGGGGCTCCGGGCCACGATATAGAGGGTTGACATGCTTTTAAGCACGTTGTGCAGGATCTTTTGGACAATAAGACTATCAATTTCGGAACGGCAGGTCCGAATATAGTGCAGAAGCCCATGCCTAATCACGGGGCAAACGCCATTCTGACTGAGGAAGGGTTAAATCTGATTATGAATGTCGACGATTTAAAGATGCCGCTGGGCGAGATAAAGGGCCGACTGTTACAAGGGGGTGTTTACCCGGGATGTGACGAGTATTGCTTAGAATGCTGGACCCTGGCTGGGGGGTGTGATGATTTGAAGAAAGGCATTCAGGCTTTAATTGATGACGACACATTGCAGTTTGACCGAGCAGCAATCGAAGAGCCCGCGGGGGCAGTAGCAGATAATCAGAATGATGTGGCCACGGTAACAATTCCTCGAAAGACAATCACTATCGCAGCACCAGCTCAGCGACCACCGATCACCATAACTAAGGCCGGGCCGATCCCGTACGAAAACACGAAAGCAGTCCCATGGTCATATGGGTTGGAGGTGTATTGTGACGGGATAAAGATTGATGTTAATAAGCAGCCAGCCGAGACTGTGGATAACGTTGTTGGCTCAGGAGGTATGACAAGGAGCGGTAGGATCTTTATATCGCCTGAGGTGGAGGCCGAAAGACTAGCAAAAGGAAAAGGGAAGGTGGTTGAGAATGTCCCAGTGCAAGAAGCAGCATCAAAAGATGTAGAAGAGTTCATGCGCTTGATTCGAAAAAGTGATTATAAGATTGTGGAGCATCTGCAGCAGACGCCGTCCAAAATATCCATCTTGTCATTGCTCTTATGTTCGGAAGCTCACAGAAATGCTTTGCTGAAAGTCCTGGATACTTCTTTTGTACCTCAAGACGTCTCCGTGAATCAGCTGGAAGGAGTGTTGGCACATGTAAATGCAGGTCACAACCTGGGCTTTACTGACTTTGATTTGACCCCGAAAGGGAGAGACCATAATATGGCGCTGCACGTATCTATCGAGTGTAGAGGATCAGTAATGTCGCATGTATTGGTCGACACCGGATCATCTTTGAATGTGCTGCCCAAGAAGGCGATGATGAAACTGGATGTTAGAGGAATCTTGTGCACGCCCAGTGACTTGGTAGTCAGAGCGTTCGACGGCACGCGGAGAACAGTCTTTGGATCGATCACATTGCCCCTGCAAGTGGGGCCGGAGGTGTTTGCAACTGAGTTTTATATCATGGATATACAGCCTGCGCACAGCTGCTTGCTTGGAAGACCTTGGATTCACGGGGCTGGGGCAGTCACGTCTACCCTGCATCAGAAGTTGAAATATATGGTCGGAGACAGCGTAGTTACTGTATGCGGAGAAGAAGACATCCTGGTCAGCCATCTGTCGTCATTTAAATATGTGGAGGTCGACGGAGAGATCCACGAAACACCCTGCCAGGCATTTGAAGGGTTGCGTATCAAGGACAAAGGTCCCGGGCCGAGCAAAGTGCCAGAGATAGCCGTCTCATCGTATAAAGAAGCTCAAGCTCTAGTGGAAGCAGGAGAAGCAAAGGGCTGGGGCAAAGTGCTGGACATTCCTGTGAAGATGGACCGGTTCGGGCTGGGATACCAACCGTCGTCATCAACTCCTTCCGTGGGGGCACCCCGTTTCAGAGGGCCAATCACCATCTCTGCCAGTGGAGTGTGTCATGAAACCATCAACGCTGCTTCGGAGTCTGACGAAGGAGACAGCGACTGTGATATGGATGCCTGGATTCAGCCAAGCACGCCAGGACAGGGACTGTGCAACTGGTCTATTCAGGAGCTTGTTCCTGTGACTTTTAAATAGTAATGCTTTGCTTTATTAATTGTTGAAAAATCTGATGTCTTGCCCGGGGCATCAGGATTTGCCTAGGACTGTGTTGTTATGAACATTGCATGTTGATCATTAAATAAATGGCGTTTTTTATGTGCAAATACTGTAATCTCTGTCTTTCTTGTTTTATATTTTTCAATAAAATGGCAACGTGGTTATTCGCTTTATACGCATTTTGAAGCACTTAACCATTCCTTTTGCAGGATAACATTTTCAGATGACATCCTTGAACCACCTATGACTCGTCCCGACTTTGAGCACCCGGTATTTCAGGCCGAAGAAGAGGTTGTCGAAGATAGTGACGTTCCTGAAGAATTATCTTGGTTGGTGAAGAAAGAGGAAAGAGCCATCCTGCCTCACGACAAGGTCATCGAAATTATCAACTTGGGGTCGGAAGGGGTTGAGAAGAATATCCGCATCGGGGCCGTGCTGCAGGGCGATATCAAGCGAAGACTGGTTGAAATGCTCCGAGAGTATAGTGATGTATTCGCGTGGTCGTATGAAGATATGCCAGGGCTCGATACAGATATGGTTGTGCACCGCCTGCCACTGAAAGAAGATTGCCCGCCGGTCAAACAAAAGCTTCGCAGAACTCGACCAGATATGGCAGTGAAGATCAAAGAGGAAGTCCAAAAATAGTGGGACGCTGGTTTCCTTGCTGTGACGAAGTATCCCTCATGGGTTGCCAACATCGTACCAGTGCCAAAGAAAGATGGCAAGGTTCGAATGTGCGTGGATTATAGAGATTTGAATAAAGCAAGCCCAAAAGACGATTTTCCACTTCCTCACATTGACGTGTTAGTTGATAATACTGCTCAATACTCCGTATTCTCCTTCATGGATGGCTTTTCAGGCTATAATCAGATTAAAATGGCGCCAGAGGACATGGAGAAGACTACTTTCATAACACCTTGGGGAACATTTTTCTACAAAGTGATGCCCTTTGGTTTGAAAAATGCTGGGGCAACATATCAGCGTGCGATGACGACTCTTTTTCATGATATGATGCATAAAGAGATCGAAGTTTATGTTGACGATATGATTGCCAAATCCCAGACGGAGGAAGAGCATCTCGTGAATCTGCTGAAGTTATTTAAAAGGCTTAGGAAGTTCAGGCTGAGACTGAACCCTAACAAGTGCACCTTCGGGGTAAGATCGGGTAAGCTGCTGGGGTTTATCGTAAGCGAAAGGGGAATAGAGGTCGATCCTGCTAAAATAAAAGCGATTCAAGAAATGCCGACGCCTAAAACAGAAAAAGAGGTGCGCGGGTTTTTAGGGAGGTTGAACTACATCGCTCGGTTCATATCTCACCTAACGGCCACGTGTGAACCATTATTCAAGCTATTGAAGAAAGATCAAGCTGTAACGTGGAACGAAAATTGTCAAAAGGCGTTCGATAAAATAAAGCAGTATCTGCAGGAGCCTCCTATTCTGATACCCCCAGTGGCGGGCAGACCCTTGATCATGTATTTGACGGTTCTTGAGGGAAGCATGGGTTGTGTTCTCAGTCAACACGACGAGACAGGAAGAAAAGAGCATGCGATCTACTACTTGAGTAAGAAATTTACAGATTGTGAATCTCGATATTCAATGCTTGAGAAAACTTGTTGTGCACTAGCTTGGGCCGCCAAGCGTTTGAGGCAATACATGCTGAATCATACAACCATGCTCATCTCGAAGATGGATCCTATCAAATATGTATTTGAAAAGCAGGCGTTGTCAGGAAGAATTGCCCGTTGGCAGATGGTCTTGACTGAATATGACATCCAATACGTCTCGCAAAAGGCTATAAAGGGGAGTGTGCTGTCTGAGTATCTGGCGGAGCAGCCTATTGAAGATTACCAATCGATGAGGTTTGATTTTCCTGACGAGGATATCATGTACCTAAAGATGAAGGATTGTGAAGAGCCGTTGCCGGACGAAGGACCAGAGTTGGGTTCCAAATGGAAGATGATATTTGACGGAGCTGTGAATGCTTACGGTAGCGGAATAGGGGCAATCATCACTACACCACACGGGTCGCATATCCCGTTTACTGCCCGATTGACCTTTGCCGTTACCAATAATGAGGCCGAATACGAAGCTTGTATAATGGGGCTTGAAGAAGCCATTGATTTGAGAATAAAAAATTTAGACGTATACAGAGACTCAGCTCTGGTGGTGAATCAGATCAAAGGGGAATGGGAGACACGTCAGCCCAATCTGATACATTACATGAATTATGCAAGGAGATTGTTGCCTTTCTTCGACAAGGTTGAATTGCATCACGTACCGCGGGCAGAGAATCAAATGGCTGACGCCCTCGCCACTTTGTCATCCATGTACAAAGTCAATTTCTGGAACGAGGCTCCCCGAATTATTATCTCCCGGCTTGATAGGCCCGCTTATGTATTTGCCATTGACGAAGCATCCGACGACAAACCGTGGTATTTTGATATCCTTAATTTTCTGAAAAATAAAGAGTATCCGGCTGGGGCATCCAGTCAAGATCAGAAGACTCTCAGGAGATTAGCAGGCAATTTCTATTTGAACCCGGATGGCGTCTTATACAGAAGAAACTACGACTTGGTACTGTTGCGTTGTGTAGACGAAAGAGAGGCAAAGCTGCTCATGGAGGAAATACACGAAGGTACCTTTGGTACGCATGCTGGCGGGCATGCTATGACGAGAAAGCTGCTGCGGGCAGGTTACTTTTGGCTGACCATGGAAACTGATTGTTTCAAGTTTGCAAGAAAGTGCCATAAGTGCCAAATCTATGCTGACAAGATCCATGTGCCTCCAAGTCCTCTGAATGTGATGTCATCGCCTTGGCCATTTTCGATGTGGGGAATCGATATGATTGGAAAGATCGAGCCGACAGCTTCTAACGGGCATCGGTTCATCCTAGTAGCAATCGATTATTTCACCAAGTGGGTGGAAGCGGCGTCTTACGCAAATGTAACTAAGCAAGTGGTGGCCAGATTCATCAAGAGAGATATCATTTGCCGATATGGGATTCTCGAGCGGATAATCACGGACAACGGTTCGAACCTGAACAACAAAATGATGAAGGAGCTCTGTCAGAATTTCAAGATCGAACATCATAACTCCTCCCCGTACCGACCCAAGATGAATGGCGCTGTCGAAGCGGCCAACAAGAATATAAAGAAGATCGTTCAGAAGATGGTAGTCACTTACAAGGATTGGCACGAGATGCTACCTTTCGCTTTGCACGGTTATCATACGACGGTACGCACATCAACCGGGGCAACCCCGTTCTCGTTAGTATACGGAATGGAAGCAGTGTTACCATTGGAAGTTGAGATCCCTTCTCTGAGGGTATTGCGAGACGTTCAGCTGGATGAGGCAGAATGGGTGAAAGACAGGTTGAACCAACTGAGTTTGATGGACGAGAAGAGGCTAGCTTCTCTAGCATACGGTCGTTTATACCAGAGCCGAATGAAGAAAGCGTATGATAAGAAAATACATCCGCGAAGCTTTCAGACGGGCGACCTTGTGCTGAAAAGGATTCTCCCGCCGCAAGCAGATCACAGGGGCAAGTGGACCCCCAACTACGAAGGGCCATACGTTGTCAGGAAAGTCTTTTCAGGAGGAGCGTTGTTGTTGTCCACTATGGACGGTGAAGACTTTACGTCACCTGTGAATTCAGACGCAGTTAAAAAATACTTTGCTTAAAATAGACCCGCTGGGCAGAAAAAAGAGAGTCCAGGCAAAAATGGGGCGTCCTGGCGAACCAAAAACAGAATAAAAGGTTCGGGCAAAAGTTAGGGATAAAATTGAAAAAATGTACACCCGCGAAGTTGAAAACCTACACTGGGCGGCTTCGGCAAAAAAGGGTATCCCGGTGAACTGAAAACCCGTAAAGGGCGGTTCACGCAAAAGTTAGGGATTTGAAAAGCAAATGACTGCGGTTCAAATTTGATATTGCAATAAGCATCAGTGCGGGAGAATACCTAAGGGATCGGTTATCTGATACAATCTCTACAGAAGTGTGAATACCGGGAAAGCATTAGAGTCGGATGAGTCATAGGAGGATCAATTCGTGGTGTTTGTCTGCATCCCGTTGCCGACATGTGTACAAAATTTAATTTGTCAAAAGATTTATGCTTCTTGTGCATACTTGTGTATTTGTTTTGCGTAACTTCCTCATTTCAGGAGTTACATCCCGTGTATAAAACTCCGCCCATTCAGGGGCCCAATCAATAAAATATGTTATTCAGTACTTGATGCTAGTTCTTTACTGTTTTGTGCATGATAAAGCGCCTAAGTTTACTGAAACCAGCATGTGTATAACATCACTGGCCCTTGCCAACGACTGCTAAAGCTTTGAATTAACTGAAAATAACGTCACTAACCTGAATCGGTTTGGTTGCATAGGCTTGTCTTGTCTTGTTTGTGTTGTTGCAGGTTTCATAGCCGTACGAGGAAGAGGATCAAAAGATTGCATTAACGAAAGACTTGATCCCCATGCAGGTCATGCATGTTCTTCTTGAAGAAAGACAAAATTCCCCAGCTAGTCGTAGCTTATCCAAAGGCCATGCTTCGGCAAAGTCGTTCATCCTCAGCAAAGTTTGGCGATTCCTAGACCGAAGGCTGCATTCAGACAATGCATCTCAAGCAAAGTGGTTTAGCCGCAGAGGATTAATATTTGTGAACTGTATTCAGGCAGTTTACCTTTCCCCGCAGGGTCATTTATTCTCCCTCAGTGGAGTCGGTTGGTTTTCCCAAGAGAATCATCCCATCCCCAGCGGAATTCTCTTCTCAGCAAGTATCCCTTTCAGTGGAACTTGAAGATTAATACTATCCCCAGCAGAGTTAGTGTGGATCATGGCATGTATTTTGACGGAACACCGTGTGATACCCGTTCACTTTCCCGCAGAAGTTCAATCATACCAGGCGCATCTGTTGGTCTCTAGCAGAGTTATATCCCCCAGCAGGGTGTTCCTTCAACAAGGTGCTTGGTTCAAGTTCCGTTTCCCAGCTGAGCCGACTTCATCTTTCCAACATTTATTTTGCTGGAATGATCCCGTAGCACCTGGCTATCCCCATCGGAGTTGGCATAATTTTCAGCATTTATTTTGCTGAAGCAGTTCTTGTATCCAACAGTTCGAGTCTGCATTCGCATCAGCATATAGTGTCATACTTGCATTAACTAAATAAAAGTGTAACATTCCCATGTCGAAGAGAGCATTGCATCATTGCCGAACATATGCATTTGTGAAACATAAACTAGGTTGGCTAACCGTTTGTTTCAAGTATTGTTCCTCTCGCAGGTAGAGAGAGCCCTTGCCCAGATGAATCAATAAACATTCAGAATCTCGACGTGAGACATTCGACGAAGTGTCAGCTGTGGCACTACTTCCCACAGAGTCAGCAGGATAGGTTTCCCCTTATCCCCAAGCAGAGCTATTGGTCATCAAAGGATTCATGAATCAGAATTTCAGAGGTGGCCGCCAGTTATCAGAGCAGGCACCCGGTAGTGTGGTTCCCAAACATCCCCAGTAGAGTCAGCCTCGAAGTTGTTGTAACGTCAATGATAAGAAGCTCGCGGACCAATGGAAGGATGAGTCCTAACGTGGACAATTTTATTGACGGGATTTCTTTGTGCTAGAGACGATTGTTGGAATGTGGAGTCCTAACGTGGACATTTCCTCAAGTTGACGATGTGTGTCGGTCCTAACGTGGACAGGTTCGAGTTCTCGGTATTGATTGGGTGTGGAGTCCTGACATGGGCGAAGGTTGATTGTTCCTTGTGTTGGTGTCCTGACGTGGACAATTTATTTCCAGCAGATAGCTTTCTTCGTGATGACAAGATACGAGAGTCCTGACATGGACAAATTTATCCTTCTTCGTGTTGTTGGCGCAGTATGAGTCCTGGCATGGACAAAGTCTTATTTCCCCAGCAAGTCTAAGACGCGCGAGTCTTGACGTGGATAGGTTCCATTATTTCATCAGATGAAGATGTGAGTCCTTACGTGGACGAATCAAAATATGTTTCCTTACGCGGAAAGATTGAGTCCTTACGCGGACATATCAAACCAGAGTCCTTACATGGACAGATTGATAACGTATTCATTACGTGGAAAAAGATCATATTCCTTACGTGGAAAGATTGGAGTCCTTACATGGACAGATTAAGATTGTGTTCCTAACGTGGAAAGATGGAGAATCCTTACGTGGAAAGATTGAGTCCTCACGCAGACATATCAAGAAAGAGTCCTTACGTGGACAAAGCAAAAGAAGACGTATTCCTTACGTGGAAGAGTTTGACAAAGCAGAGAAAAGTCACCCCTGACGGGGAAAAGCGATGTATTCCTTACGTGGAAAGGTGAGTCCTAACGTGGACAGTATTATTCCTAACGTGGAACGGTTATTCCTTACATGGAAAGGTGAGTCCTAACGTGGACGGTGGTATTCCTAACGTGGAAGAGTTTATTCCTAACATGGACGATTTATCTCTGACGAGAAGGCAGACGAGCCGTCCCCAGCAAAGTTGTTGAAGTTTTTTCCGAGTTGACAGCAGATAGAGTCCTGACGTGGACAAGCAAAGGACGAAGTTTCCGATGATTCAATCTTTTTCAGGACGATGAAAATAGTCCCCAGCACGGTCGCGCGAGATCAGTGGGTTGTCGTAACAGTTAAATTCAGCTGATGAATGTCGTTCCCCAAGCAGGGGCGCAGTTTATTTCTGCGGGCGGCAAATTTCTGGGTTCCTAGTATTCAACCGTCTCGTACCGCGAATGTCTGAAGGCTCCGGGCTCTTCACCCAATCGGGTCCAAGTCGCTTGAATAGGGGCAGCTGTTGCACCCTAAAATTTGCTCAACCTTGTTCACTTGGTTTATGTTTCAATATCATTAGCATTCACATATAGAATCATGTACATGGGTTACTCATCTACATAGCATAAGCATAGCAAGTCATCCAATAGGGGACCAATCATTATTCTCATCTCTATGAGCCTATCAAGAGGTTGTTATCCTAATTCAATACCATTCAAGTCATCAGAAAAGAATTTGAAAGCAGGGAGTTCAGTGGATCAAGCATTGAGTATATCTCCTAACTGAGGGTGTCTGAGGATCAACAAAGGAATTATGAGGTGTGAATTGAGAGCATGGAGAGTATGTGGGCATCATGGGAGACTTGGAAAGTCATTGGAAGAAGGAGGCAAGTCCTTGGTGTGATCACAAGTATTGCAGTTGAAGACAGTCAACTAGGGTTTCATCTGGGTCAACCCTAGGTCAAAGGATTGTGGGAGAGGCATTAAGGGCTATTGAGGAGATGTGGAGTTCATCATTTGACATGGAGAATAAGGATATGTTGTTGTGCTAAGAAGAAATCAAGAGAAATCAAGGAGAAGAGGAGGTCCTAAATTAGGGTTTCTATGTAAAATCCCCTAGTCTAGGTCAAATTTCCAAGCAAGATAAGTCAAAATGCAAGCTTCAAATGAATCCTTGGCCAACATGAAACTTGTAGAGGATCTCAAGACCTTTAATTTGAGTGGTGGAAGACACTAAGGAGATTTATAGAACTCAAGTTATGGTCCTTGCAAGTTACAGGTCATCTGAGGTATCTGAAATTTTGTCTGTAAAAGTGACTTGACTTCCAAGCAATTTTTACCCCTCAAGGAGATTTCAAATGAATTTCTGGTCAACATAAGAGTTGTTCCTTATTGTCTTATATTTCTAGAATGGTATGGTATGCCTTCATAGGATGTGTGGAACTCTACTTATGGTCTTGGCAAGCAAAGGGTATTTTGGTCATTTGTGAATTACATGTCATTTTAACCTATGCCCAAAACTCATACAAGGAAGCTTCAAATGGAAAACTTTACAACATCAAGCTTGTTCCAAATGACATTTTGAGTCTAGAAAAGTTACCATTAGAGATTGGAAAGATTCATAGCACAAGGTTTCAAAATTGTTGGATTTAATGAATAAAAATGGCCTTAAAAATGAGATTTTTCATATATTGGCCAAATGAAGCAAAATTATAGGTCATTTTGAATGGAAATATCATTTTGAAGACATTGGCTAAAGTAGAATTTTGAGCTTAGTTCATGTTTTAAGAGTTATCCATGGTTGCTTGCAATGAAAGAAACATAAACCAAATTCAAGAGAAAGAATGCAAGGGAAACTTCTCCAAGCTTCTAGGAGGTTCTAACCTCACCTATATATTGATAAGGGATAGTTCATGCCATGGTTGGTGATATCATTTGTTCATAACACAAGTTTCATACCAATTTTCCATCTTTGCAAAACCAATCCAAACTCTCTCAAATTCTCATCAATCTTCACCATTCTTGTTTTGTTCTTCATCATCTTCATCCAAGGATCAGAATTCACACATTCATTTGGCAAATTGAAGAAGGAATCGTTCCATTGATCATCATCATTCAAGAAGCATAAACTTTGGAATTGAGAGATTCAAAGCTTTGGAGTCATACTTGTTGCATACAGAAGTCATCATTGAGTTCTTGGATCATTTTCCACTCATTTCAAGCTGTAGATCAAGAGGTTTTGGTAGCTGTTTTCTTCATTCTGCACCAAGTAAGTTGTCATTCAAATTGCATGTTTAGGTTAGGGTTACTAGGTTTTGATAGTGTAGAATTGCTAAGATAGGATAGAGGACTTAATTTGCTGAGTTTGGAGAGGTTTAATGGAGGTTGCTCATAATGCATCAAATCTGGTTGGATTGATATCTCATGATTTAGTGCGTGAAATTCTTGGCTTATTAGCTTATGGTAATCAGCATGAGTTGTAGATAAGTTTAGGACAAGATTTGGAGAGTTTTGGAGAGGTTTGATATCAGGAGTTCATGGTGGATCAGGACTGTTATACCTATCGAATTGTTTTATTGGGTGAGTTTTAGGATGAGCTATTGGCATGGATGTGTAGAGGGGTTGATATAGAGCAAGTTTGCTGTTGGAAGTATCTGATTTCATGGAGAATGGAGAGAGAACAGGGAGCTCGAAGGTGTGTGCATGGTTAGGGTTTTTCTGAGTTAGGGTTTGGCTCAAGGTTGAAGACGACCTTGGAACCACACGATGGCCTGCTTGACTTTGACTTAATCCCCCATCCAACGGACACGGTTAAACTGAAAAAACGGAGGGAGAATTCAAACATGAAACGCATCGTTTCATTTAAATCTTCAGATTGGGCTTTGGATTCAATCACTATCCCCACCCCCTTTTGGATAGGCCCATTGATTTGCACGTGAAGGAGTTACTTTCTGCACCGCGGTTTTTATCATTTTCGTTGTTATTTTTAATTCATTTTTCTGATGCTTCCTGGGCTTAGCATAGTTGATGTTCGCACCCCCCTGGTTCTTGGCCCAATGGAAAATACAACTGGGCGCCCTGCTATTCTCACCCCTCCCTTTATTTCTTTCTATTTTTCTTTTTCAATTTCTTTTTATTTTCATTCATTTTTGAAAATTCATAACAAATTAGAAATTGCATATTTTCAATTCATTCTTTTTTTTAACATTTTCTTTAAAGTGTCAAGAAAATTATAAAAAATAAAAATTGCATTTTATTTTTTATTTGATATTTTTCCCATATTTTCCAAATAAATAGCATTTTAATGAGTTTCATTTCATACATAAATTTGTTAATTTTTGTTCTATTAATTGCTTTAATATTTTTTGTCCATTCTTTTTAGGTTGTTTAGTTTAGATATTCAACTTGTAAATGCAATTTAATTCATATTTTTAGAGGTTAATTTTAGGTGTTTAGTTTAGGTGAGAACAACATGAACAAATTAGGGTTTTAAGTGACAACTTAGGAGAATTAATTCATTTCCCTTAGGGCTTAGAGTTTGAATAGTTTAGCTATGGGACTATAGGGGCTATGGGTAGTTATTAGATCCCCTTAGAAAAATCAGGATTCCCCTACTGCTATTAATATACTGTCTATATTTGATTGACTGGTGTGGTGTGCCCTCTGGGGATTATTGCTTGCTTGTTTGGGTGTTGGGATTTGTCTGGGGATTGGGGAAGCTGAAGACTGATGATGATGAAGCCATTGGAGATCCATAGACTGAGCACCAAATTCCAAGGTTGGAGAGGAGATTTTTGCCATCAGCTGTTAAGGAGATTAGGGTTTAGGAGCTAGGCAGAGCTCTAGAGTAGAAAGCTTGATTCTCAAATATGGAAGGTTTTGACTGCCTCCATTCCTCTCTGTGATACAGAGTCTCTCTGAGACACTTACCCCCTTCCTTTGGAAGGCTAGGTGCCATTGTATGAGGGATAGAACTCTTGAGAGAAAATGTCTTATGTGTTAGTAGCAGTTGGTTTACCACCATTGGTAGTCAACTAATTGCTTAACACCTAATCCACTCCGGTGATTGATCCCTCAGCTTGAAGGATAGGACTTGAAGAAAAGCCATTGTATACTGAAGATTGTCAGCCAAAGCCCTTGCTTGAAGACTGTGAAGATAGAGACTACTGCTGACTGAAGCTTGTAGCTGATTGGAGATGACTTGAAGATGGATATTGATGAAGAGCTGCTGTGGCTGTTTATTTTGCTGTATTTCTTTCCTGATGTATTGACTGGTTTTCCTGACTGTATTGTTTGCTGTTTACCTTGCTGGGTTGAAGGTGAAGCCTGTTCACTTTTGCCTATTGTTTTCCAGGTTCGAGGTTGAGTGGGACTCCCTTGCCTCGCTTGTATTGCTGCATTCATGCATTTTACTGTTTTTACTGTATATATCTGCTATTGTTTCTGTTTCCGTTTATTCCCTTAGGATCTCTGTTTCTCTCTGCGCAAGAGAGGAGCATGATAGACACTAGGTCTTGACCCATGCATGATAACATTAGGTTAGTTTGTTTCCCTTCGCAACCGTAGGTTAGAGTTCTGTCTTTTCTTTCTTCAAACAACAGAAAAACATTAATAAAGGTTATAACAGAGATCAATTCATTTCTTCCGTCAAAATATTTGAACAAACATCAACCTTTTTGTCCTTCGGGGACTGATAATAAGAAAACCCTTGTTTAAGGTGAGATTTTTCATAAAAGACACTTGAACAGCTTGTGTCGTACGTGGCCCGAACTACGTTTGCTCTGATCTTTCATGCTGTATGAAAGTACGTAGGCATAGGATGCGATATCCTAGCGAGCAACCTTCCCCTCCTTTCCCGTTGGTAGGCGAACTACGTTGACTCTGATTTCTCGTTCCAGACGGGAATACGTAGGCATAAAGTGCGATACTTTGCCGAGTCACTTCATTTTCTTTTCTTTTGACCCTTGACCTGTAGAGTAGATAGAATAACAATCCATACCCGAAAACAAGCGTGGATCCCGTCGAGTACGACGGACGTGATGGGTGCTAATACCTTCCCCTTGCGTAACCGACTCCCGAATCCAGGTTTTGGTTGCGACGACCATACCTTTCCCGTGTTGTGCGAGGTTTACTCTGAGCGTTTCCTTTCCCTCCCGTGGGATAAATAACGCACGGTGGTGACTCTTCTGTTCATCCGGCGCCGATTTTCGCAGTAGCGACACAAGGTATTAAATGCGGTTTGTAATTCGAAGTGAGACATACTAGAAGAGTTTTCATACATAGAGTGTCGTACCTATTTTTTCTTGTTCTTTTGATGAGGGGAAAGGCAAAAGTTTACGGCTTCATCTTCATCACTTGAAATTTCATCTTCGGAGGAGTCGTTATCGCTTTCCCAAGCTATATGTGCTCTCCTCGACTTTGATGACTTCTTTTGTGACTTACTTGATTCCTTTTCTTTGCCTGTTTTGTTCATCGGACAATCCGGCTTATAATGACTGGTCTTTCCACATGTGTAACACGATCCTCTGATTTTGTTTCTCTTGGTGTCATCACTCTTAGAGTACCTAGATTGCTTCCGGAAGTTAACTAGATTCTTCTCGGAGTGTTGGATGCAATTCTTTCTCACGTAGCGGTTGTAATGCTTTACGAATAGCCCCGTGTCTTCATTAGTATCGTCTTCTTCATCATCACTTGACAAATAATAACTACGCTCCTTGGATTGAGACTTCGAGGAGGAAGTCTTGAGAGCAATAGATTTCTTCTCAACTATCTTTGTTTTGTCCTTCTTTTCTTTCTTTTCATGTTGGTCGAGGCTTAGGAGCACTTGTTCGTGCTCTTGTAGCTTTCCGAATAATATTGTTAAGTCTAAAATAGTAAGGTCATTAGCTTCTTTGATGGCGGTTACCTTTGTCTGCCATTCCCTGTTAAGACATCTTAAAATTTTATTAGTAGCAACATCATTGTCCACTGGCCTACCAAGTGAATGCAATCTATTGATGAGATGAGTGAATCTCTTTTGCATGTCTGCAATGGTTTCCCCTTTCTCCATGTAAAAGAGATCAAAATCTTGTGTTAGTGTGTTGATTCTAGCAAGCTTAACATCGTTAGTCCCCTCATGGGCAACTTGCAATGAATCCCACATGGCCTTTGCCGTTAAACAATGGGAAACCCGATAATATTCATCTATGAAGATATTAGAATATTCTTGGCTTTCCAATCATATTTATATTTCTTTTCATCATTATCGGTCCATTGTGCTTCAGGCTTAGGCACTATTTCATTATTCGCATTGGTCATAGGGACTTCTATTGGACCATTGAGAATAACATTCCATACTTTTCTATCTATGGAATTTATGTGCACCCTGTTGCACCCCAAAATTTGCCTAACCTTTTTCTTACTTGGTTTATGTTTCATTGCATTAGCATAGCATTGTCCTAGCATTTGCATAGCATAGCATTATTCATTTAGCAGGGGATCAAGTGTGATTTATAACAAGAGGAGCCTATCTAGAGGTTTTATTCAAGATTGAAAGGTCATCAAAGTCATCAGGAAGTGGTTTGTGCTCTTGAGAAACTTGGATGCTTGTATGAGGTTCATCTCTTAACTTAGGGGCCAATTGAAGATCATTAGAGGGTTGTGAAGCCTTGATCATGGATAGGGTATCTGGATAGAGCTCATGGAGTGCCTTAAGGGTCGTAGTGGAGCTCAGTCAAGTGTTTGTGTCAAGTGCAAAAGCCACAGTTGAAGGTGTTGCAACTAGGGTTTCATCTGGCCAACCTTATGTCAAAGGTGCAATTGAAGAGGATCAAAGCCTATTTCTAGGTCATGGAGTTCATGGAATGTTATGTTGAAGCATGTGAGATGTTGTTCCAAGATCAAATCAAGAAGAATCACGAGTGTGAGAAGTTGCTAAATTAGGGTTCTCAATGTAAAATCCCTTATTTAGTGCCTAACTTCAAGACCACACAAGTCAAGATACAAGTCTCACATGGCTTTGGCATCCACATGAATGTTGTAGAGGCTGTTCACACCCTTAATTTGAGTCTTATAAGTCCTCCATTGGATTTATAGAACTCAAGTTACAAGCCAGACAAGTTACAGGTCACCAGATGAATGTGAAATTTGTCTGTGAAAGTCAACCAAATTCCATGGCACTTTTGACCTAGAAGGAAGTTTCACATGACCTTTTGATAATAATTAAAGTTATTCCTCATGACCTTAGCTTTCCAAAAAGTCCTAGAAGTCTTTGATTGGATTTGTGGAGCTCAAGTTATAAGCTTTGCAAGGCAGGGGTATTTTGGGAAAGTGAGATTATAGGTCATTTTGCATTATAGGTCATTTTCTCCATCTTGCACACTTCAAATGAAGTTTTGCCCAACATGAAACTTGTTCAAAATGGGATTTTTAGGTCAAACATGTATCAAGGATGTATTGATTTGGCCTAGAGCAAGACTTGGTTCATGGAAGCTTGACAAAGGGGAAATTAAAAGGCATTTAAGTTGAAAAATTCAAATTTAATCATAAGAGGTCAAGAAAATGCATATGAGTATTCATTTTGACTAGAAAAACCATTTGGAACACATTGGCATCATTGGAAAATCAGTTTGAGGCTTATTTCATGGTGTTTCACATTGTTACTTCATGGTGAAGTTACAAATCAAAACTCCACCCTAGGATGAAGTTGAGAGGGAAACCTAGTCCATACACATTCAATAGGTCATGTGCAAGGTGTATGAAGGATTTTTTAGGCTAGAACTGAGCCAACTCATGGATTCCATGTTTGAGTTTTTTAAGGAAAAGTGAGAATTGGATATCACAGTTTGGGATTTCCTTGGGCCTTATTATCATCCAAACTCATTGTATATAAGCCTAAGGTCCGTTTCAGATGAGGATGGGAAGCATTTCTGTTGAGAATCAGTTGGAGCAGTTGGAGCAAGAAGCTTGGAAGTTGAAAATCGTGTTTGGAGTTTGAGAGAGTTTCAAGAGCAATTGAGTGTTCCAATAGCATCATTGATCATCCTTAAACAATTCTGCATCATCTGGAAGCATGAAACACACTGCAGCTACCTCCATTTCAAGCTACAACTCAGTTTGGTAACTTTTGCGACTGCTCTAGTTCTAGACTATTTCCACTTGATTTAGATTGAGGTTAAGGTTTAGGAAGATGACTAGATCGCTTTAGGATAGGTTTTGTGAGGTTTGATGACAATTCAAGATGTGACATGATTTCTGTTAGAGCTTGTAACTGTCTGATCTTTGAGTGTTAGCAAGAATTGGATAATGCTTGATGATTCTTGTGAGGAGTAGATTAGATCCATGGCAAGAAATTGAGGTTTAGTGAGGATTGATCATTTGACATGATTTTTGATCTTCATCGTGTTTTAAGAACCAGTGAGAATTAGGAGAAACTAATGTTGGATTTGGATTCAGGAAGAAAAATGGAGAAGAACCGTGTAGGTTTTGTTCATTTTGGTGAAGATTTCATGACCTGCAATTTATCCTTCACCGGAGAAGAAGGCTGAGCAGCCGCCAGAACCACCGCCCTAAGTTTTTCCCTCTCTCAGAATTTAAATGGGGACGATGACTATCAACCATTGGATCTTTGGGAAAATGAGACTTTATAATCACATCCAACGCACATGATATGTTCTCAGACTTGACCCTTTGACCAAGCAAAACGTAGTCGTTTCATTAATCCTACTTGGCAGTTGAGTTGTCACGTGCGCAGTCCTTGGATGTGAAGACCTGGTCCATTGATCCAACTGCCCTGATTATTTCTCAGCTTTTTTATTTCTTTTATTCATTTTGCATTTATTTTAATTGCTTTCTTTTTCTTTAATTCATATTAAATCCATTTTTGATCAGAAAAATATAATAAAAATATGAGTGTGTTCCTCTTTTGATTTCTGATTTTTCCATGCTTTTAGATTTTATTTTGGATGGATTTTCCATTTATTTGATATTTTCCATTTTTGTTATTTCATTTAATTTGCAATTTTGGCCTACTTTCTTGCTGATTTTTGTATGGTTGCTTGCAATAGAATTTATAGTTGATTCTTGGCTGGATGTTTATAGATATGTTGATGATCCTATAGGAATTAATCCATAATTTTTAGAAAACAATAGAACTGGTTTTGAATTAGGTTCCCATGACCTTCCATTTTAGGGTTTCCTTTTGATTACTTTAAGTTTAGAATTTCTTTAGTGACTTTCCCCTTTGATTTAGCCCCTGGCCTTTCTACCATAAGTACCAAACACATGTAAGATCACTTAGAAAAATTTAGAGGATTTTAGAAGTAGTTTTAGCATTTTAAATAGATTTAATACTTAGGCTGTTCTTATGATGCTTCTAACATAGCACTTGCACTAGTTGAATTTCAATGGTAGCCTTTAGTTCATAATAGGTTTGCTAATCTTCTTTGATGGTTTATTAGACATGTTAATGCTTTTGTATGCTTATTTTTAATGCTTGATTTTGGTGTTTTGGTTCCCTTGTGGTTGCTTTCTTTAAGCTTGTAAGAATTAGGTTTTCGTAGAGCCTTAGAAGTTGTTTCTTCTTCCACAAGCATGGTTTGCTTTGTGTGCATTCCATTCCCATCCTATGATGTAAGGTCCCTATGTGGAAGCCTCATCCCTCCTTTGGAAGGATGTGTGGCATATCACAAAAGGTATAACCTTTGAGGATGCCTATCTTAGATGTATGGTTGAGTGCCATGATGGATTCCCTTGGTTTCCATCATGCTTCCCATCATCATGCAATGATCTTGATGTTGATTCTCTTCCCTCTTGGTGTATCATTTTGGAGCTTGAAGATGGAATTTTAATTCCCTTTTCTCTTGAGGATGGTTTGGACATGAAGACCAGTTACAGACTGTTGGTGTGCATTGCTGTTAGAAGACTGCTTTGTTGTTGAGCTGTTGGCTTGCTGTTTTCTTTGCTGTGTTTTCTGATTGTTGTGCTGTATTTGTGTGACTGTTTGGTGTTCTGCATTAGACTAGGCTTTCATGTAGTTGATTTTAGGCCTAAGAGCATTGAAAGGTTGAGCTTTCTCCCTTTGCTTGTTTGCATTAGAGGTTGACTGTTTCCCTCTGCTTGTCTGTTACTGTTTGGCTTTGCTTGGTGGCTAAAGGTTGAGTGTGTCTCCCTTGCCTGTGTTTTGTGTGGCTTGTGCTTGTTTGCTCTAGAAGTTGAGCTTGCCTCCTTCTGCTTTTTTGCTGCATTGCATGCATTTTACTTACAGTTGTTTCTTTCAGTTCATTTATTTTACTGTTGCTTTCTCATTGCCATGTTCCCCTAGGGATTATAACTTCTCTTGTTCAAGAGGAGTTATGACAGACATTAGGGTTCTAACTATGCACGATAACATTAGGTAGTTCCCTCCTAACCTCAACCATAGGATAAATTTTGCATGACAACTTTAGGATTGAGTCAGTTCCCCTTAGTTGTGTCGTTTCTCTTCTCATCTTCAAAAATCTTTAAAATATCTAATAAAGGATAACATGTGTTGTGCATTACGAGCCTTAAGCACTTGAGAAAGGGTTTTTGGAGGGTCTCTCTTCAATAGCCTGGATGTTTAGTGTGGTACCCTTCGGGTGACATGCGACGCACTCACTTTTAAGTCCAAGTCTTTAGTGCGACACGAGTTACAAACAAAACTCAAAAACACTTCTTCTTTAAAAGACCTCAAAAACAAACATCCAAATTCTTTTTGTCCTCTCGGACCTTTAATTAGGAAAACCCTTTTCTTAAAGGATAGTTTCATTAACTTTCAGTTCTATCGCAAACGGTAACGCCTAAGTCTCCAAAGGTCAAGCTGCAAACACCAACTGCTGGAACCGTCTGTTAACCCTACTTGAATAAAAACTGTTGAACCAACTGGTGGTCTCCGTAGCCTGAACTAAGTTTGCTCTGATCTTTCATGCTGTGTGAAAGTATGTAGGCACGAGATGCGATATCTCGGAGAGCAACCTTTCCCCCCTTTCACCCGTAGTTAGGCGAACTACATTGACTCTGATTTCTCGTTCCAGACGGGAATACGTAGGCATAGAACTGTTGTGTTCTGCCGAGTCACTTTTATTTTCTTTTGTCCCTAAGCCTTTAGCGTAGATAGATTAACACCCTTCGAGATAAACAATTAAGCATGGATTCCGTCGAGTACGACGAATGTGAGGGTGTTGCACCCCAAAATTTGACCAACCAATTTCTGTATTTGGCTTATATTTCGATTCATTCGCATTTTGCATATCCATATTGCATACAGTTGCATACAGTGCATTTATTCGGCCAGATTGATTTTATCGGGGTCACAGCCCTGTTTTCGCGTTTCAGGCGATTTGAACCAGTTCAGGTAGGCGGAGTTGTATTTTTGGGAAGTCGTGCTCTTCCCGGTGTTTTCAGCTTATGCTGTTATTTTTTAGGATATTTCGGTGTCCGTACTTTTATCGCTTATCTTATTGCGTTCCCACATCATATTCACTGTTTTAGCGTGGTTTTAGATTTTAAATAGTTTTTTTTAGGTTTGATCTCTGTTTTTAGATATTAGGGTTTAATAGCCTTTTAATAGTTGTTTTCTTCAATTTTTAGATTTTTAGAATACTTTAGATTTTAATTGAAATAGATTTTAGTATATTTTTAATATTTGTTTTAGATATTATTTTAGAATAATAGATTTGTTTTAGAAATTAATAGATTTCTTTTAATAGGTTTCTAGATATTAAATAGATATTAAATAGATTAATAGAAATTAATAGTTTCTCTATTTTTTTAGAATATTAACTCTTAGATGCTAATTAGAATTTTTAGGTTTAATTAGACATTAATTGTTAGAATATATTAGGTTTATTTTAGATTGTATTAGATTTTGTTAATCAATCTGATTAGGATTAATTGATTAGGATTAATGTTTAGTTTTAATTAGGATATTATTGTTTAGAATTAATTGACTAGGCTTTAATTGAGTATTAATCCAGATTTTATTAGTCTTAAATTGAGTCATTAGTCCATTATCAGATTAATCATTTCAGTCCAATTAAGCATTTCGTGGGCCAGATGACATTTTGGAGGCCCATTCCCAGGCAGTGCCACATGTCACGTATATAAGCCTTCCACGTTTTCATTCTCTCTCTTGGACACCTCACATTCCACTCACACTCTCAGCACGCCACATCACCCCATCATCACTCCACCACTCTCTCTCCGTGACACCTCACTCTCCCACTCCCTGAGCTTGCCACGTCTCACCTCTCTCTCTTCCTTCCAGCCGCCACCTGCCCCACTTGCTGACACCTTCTCTGCATGCGTGACACCTCACCCTTCCCACCAACCCTCATCAGAACGCATGCAAACCGCCGGAGAGTTCGCCGGAGAAATCAAATCCAATCAAACACACCAAATCCCACTGTAACTTCTCGCCGGAAACCGAACAACTCGCCGAAAAATTCATAGAACCTTCATCCGTTCATTTTTTCCCCAGATTCTTCATACAATCATCATGATCTTCGCCGCCTTCGTGCGATCATCCTCCAGATGTTTCCAAAAATTTCCATGATCAGGTGTCCATAACCGTTTTTCAGATCTTGATCTGTGTTCATCGTGAGTTTTTTTCCAGATCTCTTTGAATCTTCATCGCTTTCGTTCTTCCAAGATCTTCAAGAGCATTTTGTTCTTCATACCAGCCTCCAGGATTCATCATCGTTTTCGTTTCAAATCTTTCACAAACCTCAAAGAACGTTCATGAGATGTTCATCGCGTTTCCAGTTCCGTTCAAGATCCTCATCGATCTTCATAATATTCGTAGTTGTTTTTTTTCCAGATCAAGAAATCTTCAAGCCTTCAAACTTTCATCAGAAACCTCACACGATCTTCATCTTCCAAGATTCATCAACATCACGGTTAGTTCTTCAAGAACTCTTCATCCATGGATCAAGATCTTCATCTTCAATCATCACTAGCAACGTCTTCCAGTAACATCATCAGTGATTATTCGCCAAACATCGAGGAAGGTTGGTTAGTTTGGTGGATTTGTGTTTTCATTTAAATTTTGTGTGTTACGTTGGGGATGAGCGTGCTTGAAGGAGACAATGTTAGGAGAGGGAGAGGTTTAGTTTGAGTTGTGAACAGTGACTGCGGCAGAAAGAAGAGAAAGGAATTAGGGTTTTCAGAGAATAAATGAGTGAGGAGAGACGAGGCTCTCGTGGACTCCTCAGGATGGGGTAGTGGGCCTTGGGCCCAATGTCATCTCATGTTGGCACCCCCCCGGTTTCGTATTCCACCCTCCGTTTTTTTTTGTGAGCTGATGGGTTAGGCCCACCTTGCATTTTCTTGCTCACACCCCCGGTTTACTTTCAAGCCCCCCTCCCCATCTTTGTTTTTGTTTTTGTTGGGTTGGGCCCCAATCCTATTGTATTATTCTGGTTGTAATCCCCTGTATTACTGTTGTACCCCCCTTTTTCCCTTTATTTTTCTTTTTTCTGCTTGTACCCCTAATGAATTAAAATCCCCCCCCCCTTTTTTCTGGTTGTCCTTTTATTGCTTATTGCTTTTATTTCTTTTGCATATTTTTCTCTTAGGATTTTATAGGGAATATTAAATGTAGAATTAATATGAATATAATAGCGTAGATTTTATATTCTAGATTTTAGGATATTAAACTGTTGCATAGCTTTGATATTTTTTAGGAGAGTTTTATTCTCTTATTATAGAAATAGTCATTTAGAATATTGTGTAATTTCTCCTGACTTTGCTATTAGGAGTTTAGTTTCGATTTTAGGAGTTGAATACAATTTCCGTTTTATTATTAGACTTGTTATCTCGCTTTGTTATTTTGCAGGTTGAGGACAATACTTTTGCAATGCCATGTTAACTAATTTGTTGACAAATAATGCAGGATCCAAGACCTTTCTTTTTTCCTCGTTTCTTCTGATTGTATTTTTGACTGTTGTTGTGCTGGCCGTGTGACACGATTCAATTAGACAATGATTTATAATATCATTTCTCTATCTTGTCTTTGACACGGATATATTCCACTTCTCTCTTATAATTGTCCAATGATATTGGAGCCTATCTTGTGAGTTTAGTTTTCTCCTGAGGAGGAAACCTAAACCTTTCACAGTTGGTTGAGCCACATAGAGCATACCTCCAAAGTTGGTTGAGTATCATAGTACTTTCCTGAGGAAGGCACTATGATCCTCTCCACTTTTTCTTCTCTCTTCTAATTGTCCAATGATGTTGGATCCTATCTTGTGAGTTTAGCTTTCTCCTAAGGAGGAACCATAAACCTTTCACAGTTGGTTGAGCCACATAGGGCATACCTCCTAGGTTGGTTGAGTATCTTAGTACTTTCCTGAGGAAGGCACTATGATCCTCTTCACCTATTCCACTTCTCTCTTCTAATTGTCCAATGATGTTGGAGCCTATCTTGTGAGTTTAGTTTTCTCCTGAGGAGAAAACCTAAACCTTTCACAGTTGGTTGAGCCACATAGGGCATGCCTCCTAAGTTGGTTGAGCATCATAGTACTTTCCTGAGGTTGGCACTATGATCCTCTCCACTTATCCCTATCCCTCCCTTCGGGTGTCTTGTTTCTTCTCTTGTAGGTGTGCATCAAAGAAGACAGGCACGAAGATGGAGCTTGCACGCAAAAGTCAAGGGTCAACGGAACCACTCCGTTCGGTAACATTGCCTTTATTTCATTATTTTTCTGCAACCGTTTGCTGTAGTTAGCTGAACTACAACTGCTCTGATTTCTCGTACTGAACGAGAATATGTAGGCATAGGATGCGATATCCTAGCGAGCACACTAACAACTAACTTCTGTTTTCTCTCGCTGATGTGGATCGAGATTTTCCCACTAACAACTAATCTTCCTTTTCTCTTGCCCTTGTGCAATTGAGACCAGACCGTAGTTCTAAGTTCTCGTAGGTTCCCGTACCTCTAAACCAATGACATACTACGTCCGTTCTATCGCAAATAGGTAACGCCTAAGTCTCTAAGGGTTGAGCAGCATACACCTAACTGCTAGAATGCGTACGCTAGTATTGTCAACTTAATCTCTCACTCCTGTGTGATCGAGGACACCTTTGTTTACTCGTAGTTGGCCCGAACTATGTTTGCTCTGATCTTTCATGCTGTATGAAAGTACGTAGGCACAAGATGTGATGTCTTGGCGAGCAACCTCCCCCGTAGTTTCCCGAACTACGTTGACTCTGATTTTCTCATGCCAGATGAGAATACGTAGGCCTAGAGCAGCGATCGCTCTATCGAGTCACTTCTTTCCGTTTAGATTTAGAAGCCGTAGATAGATTATTTTACACCCTTTTAGATAAACAAGTAAGCGTGGATCCCATCGAGTACGATGGACGTGAGGGGTGCTAATACCTTCCCCTTGCGTAACCAACTCCCGAACCCAGGTTTTGGTTGCGATGACCATACCTTTCCCGTTTTTGTGAGGTTTTCTCTGAGCGTTTCCTTTCCCTCCTTTGGGATAAATAATGCACGGTGGCGACTCTTCTGTTTTTCCGGCGCCGATTTTCGCAGTAGCGACAGCTGGCGACTCTGCTGGGGACTGCGATGGTTCCCTATGCGAGTCTCGCCTTAGGTTCTTCTTCCTAGCTGTCTGGGTGATCCCCAGCAGCTGGCGACTCTGCTGGGGAGTTTATAGCATTTGGGGACTTTTCCCATCCCTTATGCTGGGACCGTTTCCCATCCCCTATGCGAGTCAATCCTAGCGCTTGTTTGCTTGTCTTTGGATGTTTTTATTTGTGCGGTGTATGTTGTATATTACTGTATTTACGTTTCTCGCACTATATTATTATCTGTTGCTGTTGTGCTGGGAAGGGTGATACTTTGAGTGATAAGCCGGACCTGGGCTCGAGTATGCATTTAGACTTAGTTATGGAGATTAGTGGGTGGACCTGTTTGCTGAGCAGACACAGTTCCCTACGAAATTCACGCTCAGACGAGATTCTCTCTGATGATTTCTTTTCCGATCCTGAGGATCTGAAAGGATTTCAGACTTGAGGATTGTCGACTCTGGGGACCGATCACTTGGGATTCAGCTAAGTGAGGCCGCTTCAAGAGATGATGATGCCACACCTTCTGGGTATCGTGTCATCGCTCTTGAAAGTCTGTGACGCTGATGACCGCATAGGATGCCATACCTTGTCAGATTAGGTCCATACCTGTGAGTGGGAGGGTTTTTGCAGGAAACTTAACCTCCAGCCAACCCGGTATTTTGGTTTTCTCTTCAGAGTGAAGTATCTCAGTCGGAAGTACAACAGTATTCAGAGCGTGTTGTGGGGCTATGATCCCGTGTTTGCTGCATTGCATTGCATTTGCATAAGCATCTTTGCATCATGTTGCATAGCATTTCTCTAGCTGGCCAGAGCTCTTATCCAGCCTTTTTTTGGATTCAGAAGGCGATTCCCCGGTGACTGTTCTGAGCAAGTTTTGATTGGGGGAAGACGACCAAGGGATTGAAACAGATCGAGTAGAATCCAGAAGTGACGTCAGTTGAAAGTTGTTGGCAGCTATGTCGGGGGACGACTTCCAGAGTGTGGACGCCTTGTCAGGCTTTATTGTGACGACCAATCCTTTGTATGATTCTATGTCTGATGAAGATTTCCCGCAAGTGAACAACCTTACTGCAGCTCAACTTGTGCAAACTTCTGTTAGAGGCCAAGATATGCACCAACAGTTTGTCGTCCAAAGTGAACGTTCTTCTTCTTCTGATGCCGCAAATTATCAGAATGCTATTCCTGCTGGGTTAATTTCCCCAAAAAAAGTTCCAATAGCGAGGACTGAGAACCCATTAGCTCTTGCGCATGCTAAAAGGTTGCACGCATTGGAGGAACAAGTCAAGGCCTTGCAAGTTAAAGATGTTGTTGGTCTCAATGCTTCAGATATGTGTTTGGTTTCTGACCTAGTGTTACCTCCTAATTTTAGAGCACCGAAGTTCGAAAAGTATAAAGGAGATAGTTGCCCGAGGCTACATTTGGTGATGTTCTGCAGAAGGATGACTTCTTTTGTGCATGACGACAAGCTAATGATTTATTGTTTTCAGGACAGTTTGATTGGGGCATCTCTACGTTGGTATATGTAGTTAGAGAAAAATCAGATTCGATCCTGGGTGGATTTAGCCAGAGCTTTTCTGAAGCGGTATGATTACAATCTGGACATAACTCTCATTCGCATGCAGTTGCAATATTTGTCTATGGGGATCAATGAACCTTTCAGAGAGTATGCTCAGAGATGGAGGGATTTTGCTTCCAGAGTTAAACCACCGATCCTCGACCGAGAGTTAGCAGGCATGTTCGTAGACTCCTTGCAAAGCCCGTACTTTGAGAGAATGCTGGGAATTTCGCTGAACTTCTCTGAAATAGTGGTAGCAGGATAACGCATTGAGAATGCTATAAAGATTGGAAAAATTTAGATCGTATCAAGCTGTCAGGCTGGTGAAACTGAATCTCTCTGTAACTTTCAAACTGGAGAGGAAATTATGGTCAATGCGGTCATGACAGATGTTGGGTATTCTAGAGATGAATCGGTGAAATCTGTTGGTTCTTCGTCTTCTCAGCGGTCAATATCTTCTGCATCTCGTTATTCTAGACAGACAACTGTGCCTAGGGCACCATATCAGAAACTTTGTGTCGCTCCTCATGCTAATCGGCGAGCCCATGGCCGAGGTTATCAGAATCAGAGTAGACCCCGTAATAATTTGGAACGAAGGAATGATCCTTCTCATCCAGTTCCTGTGCCGTACAGCCAGCTTCTGCCACAGTTGGTTCAGAACTCTTTGGTGGAGCCGAAAGCTCTCAAGCCTGTGCCAGAACCTTACCCTCCTGGGTACAATCCTTATGCTCAAGGTGGATATCATGGCGAATCCCTGGGGCATGCAACCGAAGAATGCAAAGCTTTTCAGGCAAAAGTGCAACAATTGATCGACAAAGGGTACATCTCCTTTCCAGAGGGTGTTTTGTTTGTTCATGTCAACTTTGCAGCTGTCTGAGCTCGCAGATTCGGAAAGTCTTTTCCAGAAGCCAGTGGTCCAGACAGGCAGACGTCCTCAGCATTGGCAGTCCTTGGACTTTTTATCATTTGCATTTGTAGTTTCTTTTCTGTTAGTTACTACTTGCTTTTAAACATTGTTTGTTTCGAATGGTAAAATTGATAAAGTGACTATGCATTTATTTGAATTAATCATGTCGTTGTCGCTCATTTACTGCATTGCACTGACACTTGCATTTTATTCACTCCACTTTATCACTGTGATTAGCAAAGATTGGAGGGAGGATGACAAAATTGAATACTCATAATCGTTAATCGTATGCTTTCGGATAAAACTCCGCCTATGATGTACATGCATTGTTTTAAATCCCCTAAACACTGGAGATACAAGGAGTTAGTCCCTTGTTAGCCACTTCGAGCCGAGAAGTAGGAGTTTCTTTCGGACTTTTAAACCCTCACATCTTAACCCGGGGCAGGGTAGTTGTCAGTTAGCTTGACCGAGCGTTCAAGTTCCATAGAGGAGTGTCCCGTTCAAGGAGCAATCACACCTCGAGAGGTCGTACCTCATCAACCACAATGGTTAAATCTCACAGAGCAGGAGTGAGACAGTTACAACCACAATGGATGAATACAGACAGCCAGTGTCGCACGACTTGTTTCGAAAAAAGAAAGAAGTACATGCATTGTTTCAAATCCCCTAAACACTGGAGATACAAGGAGTTAGTCCCTCGTTAGGCACTTCGAGCCGAGAAGTAGGAGTTTCTTTCGGACTTTTAAACCCTCACATCTTAACCCGGGGCAGGGTAGTTGTTAGTTAGCTTGACCGAGTGTTCAAGTTCCATAGAGGAGTGTCCCGTTCAAGGAGCAATCATACCTCGAGAGGTCGTACCTCATCAACCACAATGGTTAAATCTCACCGAGCAGGAGTGAGACAGTTACAACCACAATGGATGAATACAGACAGCCAGTGTCGCACGACTTGTTTTGAAAAAAGAAAGAAAAGGAAAAATAGAAAGCCCGCTAAGTAAAAAGAAAAAGAAAAGTTGGAAAGCAAATACTTAGGCAAAAATCAGGGCATCCCGTTGGACTTCAAAAATCGAAAAGAACTCAAAGGAGTCAGTCCAGGAAAAAATTGGGGAATAAAAGAATCAAAAATTGAAAAGAACTCAAAAGAAAAATCCTCAAACAAGGACAAAGTCGTGTGGATACAGACACCGAAAATAAAAAAGGAGTCACTGTCACTCCGAGCACCTTGTGAGTTCTTTAAGCATCACTCATACCATTCAATAATCCTCTTGAGAAAGTGAGCGCTTGTGCCAGGTTAACTGAACTTAGGATTGGAGGTCATCACGTAGAAGGGGTGGGTACAAATCAGAATTTGAGCCTAATATCTTTTGTTTCACGAACCGTGAACCCGACCACGATGCAACCCTTAAAAGACCTAATTGAGGCAGGGTTTATTCTGAGAGCGTATTACGATAAGGTTGAGTAACCTGACTCCTACATGATTTGCTAATCATATCCTTGTTGTGTTTTTCACTGATCAAATCAGCACCATGTTTGAACCGTATGGTTCATTCTTCACTCACTATCATGACACGTAAATGAGTGATAGTGCATTTTTTTCAAAATCTGCATGAACACTGCATTAAGATTACCATTCGTAAATAGACAGTTTTAATTGCAGGTCAATGATTGATATGAAGGAAATTCCAACAGGGAATAGTCAAACAAGACCGAATCATTCAATAATCTGGATCGGAATGGCGTATACTTTGAACCCTGTGAATCTAGGGCATTGACTTCCAGTGAGTATGGAATCAGTTGATCATGAGACAGTTTATTCAAGAAGCAGTTGATCAGAAGTGAATCTTCTTGAGACCTAATCAGGGGAAATTATCCAGAGTTTTCTGTGATTTGAGGACAGATCCCCCAAGTGACCAATCGGATCAGGTTAAGTCGCTTCAACGCTCATTCAGGGGCAATCCATTTCGGAGACGTATTGAAACTAACCATGCTGAGAGTTGGTCAATTAAGGATGAATCCTGGTTTGTGATGTAGATTCTGGGGCAAGCCATCTCGAGTTCGCCTCAGGGCAAGTTATTTTCTTCTCAGATTGAGTTCTCCCAAGAGTCAGATTGGGGCAAGTTGAGTTATACTGGGGCAAGTTGTTCAAGCATTTTGTTCACTCCAGCAAGAGCTGAGTGTCGAGGAATCGTGTCATTACCCTATCAAATAACCTTAACCTTCTGAAAAGGCCTTACAGTCGTTGGATCGTTATCCTACAGCCTAAACCTGTTACTTGTCCGAACCTTGTAACTATCACCTCCAAAGTCCAGTTCTTGTCTGGCAAACTTTCCAAAGTCTAGTTGTCATCTAGCAAACCTTCAAACCAGTTCTTGTCTGGCCTACCTTTCCGAAGATACCAGTTCTTGTCTGGTGCGTGTCAACTTCTGAACTAGTCCCCGTCTGGTCACCCGTTCTTTATCCTATTGTTTAACCAGTTCACGTCTGGTCACCTGTTTTTTATCCTTTTGTTTAACCAGTTCACGTCTAGTCACCCGTTCTTTAACCTATTGATTAACCAGTCCTCGCCTGGCTAACACAGTTCCAATATCAGTTCCCGTCTGATATCCTAACCAGAAAATTAACTCCTGTCTGATATCCAAACCAGAAATTAACTCCCGTTTGATACCAAACCCAAAAGTCAGTTCCCGCCTGGCAACTTAAACCCTTTTGCCACCAGTCCTCGTCTGGTAGCCCACCCTTGAATGCTAGTTCTCGTCTAGTATTTCCCTCCAAAATCCAATTCTCATTAGTAACCAGAAAAAAATCCATGTTGTCATAAACCTTTTCTCATCCTTAAACCAGAAAAGCCTAAACATACCTGGCACGATGATTCCCAGTGACTCACATGCTGTCTCATTCCCCGACACGAGGCTCGATTGATCTCGGTTCTTCATAATTGGTTTTGTATCCCTTGTGGATGTCGTCAAATCAGGAAGATGTCCCCGTCGGAGAGATGCAGTTAGTATTTGTTTCTCCTCAGCAGTGTAAGATTGCAATAAGTTGAGATGGCGTTTATCCTTCATCAGAACAGGATCAAGATTATACTCCGCAATTCAAGCTGGACCTATTCGGTATGACAGAGTTATCCCCAGAAAGTCTTCGAGAACTACAATCAGAGTACCATTCAGTTCCCAGCTGAGTATCCCCAGCAGGGTTAATCCCCACAGAGCGGGATCAGGTGATCAGTGATTTGAAGGGAGCATCCCCGAGCAGGACTATCCTTTCTCCAGCAGGTTGCTCTTCCTCCGACAGGATGGTCATCCTCAGCAGAGTTTGTAACTCCGAGCTTGTGAGCCTTTGCCCAGCATGATGGTTATCCCCAGCGGATTTGGTTTCACCTTTCCAGCATTTATTTTGCTGGAATATTTATGTGATATCCAGTTATCCCCGGCAGATTCAGCTTTGTCTGCAGCATTTATTTTTCTGAAGCGTCTCTTTGCATTTGCATATACATCATATTTGCATCTACTCCAAACGCGTAGCATTTCCATGCTGTATGAAGCATTACGCCATTGTCAAACATTTGCATTTTGAAACATAAGCCAGGTTGGTGACCTCTTTGGGCTTCAGCTGTGTTTCCCTGCGGATAATTGAGATTATTGTTCAGGAAGATATCCAGATATTCAGATTTGTGACGCAAGATAGGCGATGACAGTGTTCGTCTTGTCATCTATTCCCCTACCAGATTCGCTTCGTTAAGCTGCTCTTTTTCCCCAGCTGAGTCATTCTCAGGTTGCTATCACGTCGGCATGAAAAGATTTTGTAGCTCAGATTTTGGAGTTATCGCGCATGATTTCCCTAGTAGAGTTTTTCCCCATCCGAGTTGCTTGGTTAAGTTCCTCGTCTCCCAGCGGAATCTTCTTAAGACTACCATCACAACAGTTTTGAAAATCTTAAAGTTGTTACCTATGGTCGAAATAGGTGTTTGACGACCGTCGTCAGAATTTCCCTACAGAGTACTTGTTCAAGTCTCCAGACACGCCCCTTTCTTTGGAATTGGATGGCTCAAGGGCTGAATCTTGACCTGTGTCCATTTCTTCGGAATTTCTATATCAAAGGCTGAATCATGATATGGGCTTCTCAGTGAACGATTTTTCATCGAAATTGGGTGATCAAGGGCTGAGTCTTGATATGGGCTTCTCAGTGAACGATTTTCTTCGAAATTGGGTGATCAAGGGCTGAATCTTGGTACACACGGGTTTCTTGGAGGACAGAAGTCTCGCTTTTATTCAGAGTCGGATGATCAAGGGCTGAATCTTGATATGCATCCATTTCTTCGGTATTCTTACATCAAGGACTGAATCTTGATACGGATGTTTGTTGAACATTTGTTTTCTTCAGAACTGGATGGCTCAAGGGCTGAATCTTGACACGCGTCCCTTTCTTCGAAATTCCTGCATTGAGGGCTGAATCTTGATGCGCACTTTTATCTTAGTGCATTACTTGTTCTTTGAAAATAGACGACTGGTCTTTTGCCAAAGCAATCTTCAGGTTCAATATCTGTGGTGTCACATAGAC
The DNA here is from genome assembly GCA_963859935.3 of Lathyrus sativus. NCBI lineage: Eukaryota > Viridiplantae > Streptophyta > Magnoliopsida > Fabales > Fabaceae > Lathyrus > Lathyrus sativus. The sequence continues at coordinate 541,221,643 of OZ012738.1, read as the reverse complement.
GATGAGGGGTTGAAGTCAGTTCCTTATCAGTTTCTATGTGCTACTTTGTTGCAAGTTACGCCTAACCCTTCGGTTTGTCTCTTCGGTTGGCAAATTTTTGGGCTTCTTTAGTATTCAACCGCCTTCTACCTTTGAATGTTTGAAAGCCGTTTGCCTTTCAACCCTTCAGGTCCAAGTCGCTTGAATAGGGGCAGCTATTGCACCCCAAAATTTGACCAACCAATTTCTGTATTTGGCTTATGTTTCGATTCATTCGCATTTTGCATATCCATATTGCATACAGTTGCATACAGTGCATTTATTCGGCCAGATTGATTTTATCGGGGTCACAGCCCTGTTTTCGCGTTTCAGGCGATTTGAACCAGTTCAGGTAGGAGGAGTTGTATTTTTGGGAAGTCGTGCTCTTCCCGGTGTTTTCAGCTTATGCTGTTATTTTTGAGGATATTTCGGTGTCCGTACTTTTACCGCTTATCTTATTGCGTTCCCACATTATATTCACTGTTTTAGCATGGTTTTAGATTTTAAATAGTTTTTTTAGGTTTGATCTCTGTTTTTAGATATTAGGGTTTAATAGCCTTATAATAGTTGTTTTCTTCAATTTTTAGATTTTTAGAATACTTTAGATTTTAATTGAAATAGATTTTAGTATATTTTTAATATTTGTTTTAGATATTATTTTAGAATAATAGATTTGTTTTAGAAATTAATAGATTTTAGTTTCTCTATTTTTTTAGAATATTAACTCTTAGATGCTAATTAGAATTTTTAGGTTTAATTAGACATTAATTGTTAGAATATATTAGGTTTATTTTAGATTGTATTAGATTTTGTTAATGAATCTGATTAGGATTAATTGAGTAGGATTAATGTTTAGTTTTAATTAGGATATTATTGTTTAGAATTAATTGACTAGGCTTTAATTGAGTATTAATCCAGATTTTATTAGTCTTAAATTGAGTCATTAGTCCATTATCAGATTAATCATTTCAGTCCAATTAAGCATTTTGTGGGCCAGATGACATTTTGGAGGCCTATTCCCAGCCAGTGCCACATGTCACGTATATAAGCCTTCCACGTTTTCATTCTCTCTCTTGGACACCTCACATTCCACTCACACTCTCAGCACGCCACATCACCCCATCATCACTCCACCACTCTCTCTCCATGACACCTCACTCTCCCACTCCCTGAGCTTGCCACGTCTCACTTCTCTCTCTTCCTTCCAGCCGCCACCTGCCCCACTTGCTGACACCTTCTCTGCATGCGTGACACCTCACGCTTCCCACCAACCCTCACCGGAACGCATGAAAACCGCCGGAGAGTTCGTCGGAGAAATCAAATCCAATCAAACACACCAAATCCCACCGTAACTTCTCGCCGGAAACCGAACAACTCGCCAGAAAATTCATAGAACCTTCATCCGTTCATTTTTCCCCCCAGATTCTTCATACAATCATCATGATCTTCGTCGCCTTCGTGCGATCATCCTCCAGATGTTTCCAGAAATTTCCATGATCAGGAGTCCATAACCGTTTTTTAGATCTTGATCTGTGTTTGTCGCTACTCGAAAAATGCAACGACGGGGAGGCGAAATGAAAGGACAGAAGAGTCGCCACCGAACTTTATTTATCCCATGAGGGGAAAGGAAAATATCGAGAAAACCTTAGGAAAAGAAAGGATAAGATGGTCTCGCAACCAAGAACGGGTTCGGAAGCCGGTTATGCGAGGGGAAGGTATTAGCACCCCTCGCATCCATCGTACTCGATGGGAACCATTTGTTTGTCGACGTGTGAAGATATTTGCTTAAAAGATTATGCTATAAAACTGTTTTCCAAAAGGTAAAGAAAGAGGGTTTAGAAACAAAGAAAGGAGGGATAACGGGGGAGAAAAGAGAAAGAACAGACTCGGTAGGACTTCGCAGTCCTATGCCTACGTATTCTCAATAGATGTGAGAAAGTCAGAGTCGACGTAGTTCGGGGAACTATAAATATAGAGGGGAGTGTGCTCGGCAAGGATTGTGGCCCTTGTGCCTACGTATCTTTATTTGAAGAAGTAAAAAATCAGAGCAGCCGTAGTACGGCCTACGGTTTGTTGATGTTTTTTATGGATGATGCTATCGTGCGCGTTCTAGCATTTTAGGTGTTTTTGCTGCTCGCTCGTTCGGAGACTTAGGCGTTACCTGTTTGCGGTAGAACGGACGTGACATATCCTTTTTTGAAAGATCGATTAGTTTTCGCCACGCGAGGCAAGAAGTCACGTTTGATTGATTGGATTATTTTTTAGGGGCGAGACATGTCTTCGGATAGTAACCCCTACGGGTAGTACCCAATTCTTTATCTCAAAGTTTTTGTCATAAAAGGGTGTGGCGAACGAGGCGTCTTCGTATTGAAAGACGAGTATCGAGACCACCCTCACTACAGTGGGCATCCCAACACTCGGAGAAGAAGAGGTCTACACCCAATCCTCTCTCTTTAATTCAATGCAAAGAGAACTTCGTTCTCTTATTAAAGATGTTTTTGGTTTTGAATGGTAAGTGCTTTTGCGACAGAGAACCCTACGGTAAACGTCAGCACTCGGGATAGGAGAAGGCCTACGCCTAACCACTCCACGACCATTCAAAATTTGTTATGAAAATAATTTTGAAAATGGACTCGGTACGGGACCGAGGTTTTAGGTGAGATAGGTTGCGGAAGGAGGTTGTGAAAGTGAGATGTGGTGGAAAAAGTCGCGTCTCCGTATTGAAAGACAAGTGTCGAGACCACCCTCACTACAGTGGGCATCCCAACACTCGGAGAAGAAGAGGTCTACACCCAATCCTCTCTCTTTAATTCAATACAAAGAGAATTTGATTTATTATGGTTTGAAAATGGACTCGGTACGGGACCGAGGTTTTAGGAGAAAAATGATGAAAGCGTCTTCGTACTGAAAGACGAGTGTCGAAACCACCCTCACTACAGTGGGCATTCCAACATTCGAAGAAGAAGAGGTCTACACCCAATCTTCTCTCTTTAATCCAATACCAAGAATTTGTTTGAAAATGACTTCGGAGATATACTCGATACGGAACTGAGGTTTTAGGAGGATAAGCGTTGAAAGCGAAATGGTCTCAGATCCAACGTTATTTATCAACAGTTTGACTTAATAACGATTTACGGAGGTCTCGTCATTGACCCAAAAAAATGGAACAAAATGTCCAATAATAAAAGAGAAATAAAATCTATCTCTAATATGAAAATAAAATAAAAGAATATATTCTAATATAAAGTGAATCTAAAGTCCTAGAAGAAAATATAATAGAAATGTTAAAAGAAATGTAATATGAACATAATATATATATATATATATATATATATATATATATATATATATATATATATATATATATATATATATATATATATATATATATATATATATATATATATATATATATATATATATATATATATATATATATATATATATATATATATATATATATATATATATATATATATATATATATATATATATATATATATATATATATATATATATATATATATATATATATATATATATATATATATATATATATATATATATATATATATATATATATATATATATATAAACTCTAAAGAAAATAACTTAAAAATATATGATATATAATATATACATGTTAACCAATAATAATATTCAATGAAAATATATAATATACATAAAACTGTAAAGTTTAAAATAGAAAATGTTACTATTAAAAAAAGAAAAAAAAGAAAAGGAGTACAAGCAGAGAAGTACACGGTTGAATGTTGCTATGATTCGTGGGGAGACGAAAAGAGAAGAAAGGATTGAATAGGGTCACGGTTGGTTAACGGAGTGAGTTTCGTATAAGTTTCGCGTGACGGTGAGGAGGAAAATAGGAGGGTTTTCGCGGCGGCTTAGAGTTGAGTTTGAAGGATGAAGGTGAAGGTATTGGTGAGTGGGACTTCACGGTGGCTCTCCGCTTTGATTCACTTCCATCATCGCCCGTGATTTGAGGTTTGTAAGGGTTTTGTTCTTCCAATTCCACTTCGTCCTCATCTTCACTTCCTCTTCTGATTTTGTTCTGGTTTCATTCTAGGGGGTGAGTATTGGATTTGATTTGTGTTTTATAATCAATGAATGGTGGAAGGATTGAATAGTGATGATGATTTCCGATGATTTGTGGTTTTGATGAAGATGATGATTTTGATTTGGAAGCTGGAGATTTGAGGTTTAATGATTTCAGTCGGTTCTGTTATGAAGGTGTTGGAGGTGATAAAGAGGAGATTTAAAGCTTGAATGAGGTACGTTTTGGTCAGAAGAAAAGGTCGTGAATGGCTGTTGGTTAATGTTGATGATGGTAGTGAGTTGATGGAGCTGATGATGAATGAAGATCAATTGATGTGTTGAGGTTCTGTCTGGAGAGAAAGAAAAGAGGTTGGTTTCTGCGGTTTGAGGGAATGAGAGGGAGGTTCCGAGTGATTCCGAAGAGCCTCTTTTGCTATTTTATCTCTTGAAAACTCAACGCAGAGAAACAACTCAACACAGATTAATACTATGGAAATAGAAAAAAAGCAATGGAATACTTACAGAGTTGGAACGAATCCGGCAAATTCTCGCGCTAGCAATGAAGAGTTTGGATGATGCACAACTTTTGTTGAACCGATGCCACCGAACTGTCAATACCGAAAGCAGATAAGCTCCTTCTTTAATCCTTTTTTTTTCAGTTTTTTTTTTATGTGTGCTTTGTGTTATGATGAAGGGGAGTTATGAGAGAAGGCGGCCGTTTCCCAGCCTCCTTTCTTCTCTCCAAAAATGAAGCCTTTATAGTGAAGCACATTAGGTTTAGCAGACCAACTCTTGAGGCTCTGAAATCCTCTACACCTTAGGTTTTAGGTTTGGTATGCTATTAATCTGTCCTTTTCCATTCTTGTGTTAGGACTGTGATACTGCAATTGCTTACTGCTGCTCTGTATTTGCCATTTTCGTGAATGTATCTCTGCTGTCTTATTTCCATGTCTCTGAATTTTATTTTTTTAAGTTGAAAATATCTGATATTTTTACCCTGAATTTTTACTGTTTTGTTTGTGATTTTTACTGCTTGATTTATGCTGATGGGGCAACTTGTTGACTTCAAATGCACTCTGACTTTAACCCTTTTACTTTCAAATGTCCACTAAACTTGACATGCTTGTCATAGTTTGCAGGGAATTACCGATCAATGAAATTGTCATGGGATAGGTTCATTACAACTCCATGGCGGAAAGTTGAATTGCTTTGGGCCTAGGCTTCCTGTCATTAGCAGTAAGAGGAGAGTTGCAGATAACACTGATTATTTCATCTAAAGATGTATCTGGATAGTAAGAGGATAAGCATGCTGAAAAGCCCACATTTTGAAGATCAACATTATGAAGTCGTTCTAAGATGTAGGCCGTGGAAATTTCCCTGCTAGATAAACCTGTCAATCGCCAGTTGAAATTCGACGAAATATCAAACCCCAATGTGGAACTATACGGTAACTTGAACCATACAACTCAAGTTTAGCACCTGTTTGTGTTATGACACGTGCCTCTTTTGCTGCCAATGAAATTCCCATCGTGTTACTAGTATGAGTCAGGTACTGGATCAGGCAATTCTCAAGCTGTGTCCTCTGATTCTCGATCTCCTGCCCAACTTTCGAACCTCTGGCCAACCAAGATAAATCATCGGTAAAAGTAGGGAGCTTACAGTTTTGCAAGGCATGGATGATTGGTTGAGTCTTCTCATCTGAGCTCCATCCCAAAGTTGGCAAATAACTTTTTACTACTCTATCTTCATCAAAGACTTGTCAGGTAAGCCAATTTCTGGACATGGCCAACCAGCAGGTTTTGAATTGGCAGCAGCAATTTTTTTTGGTAAGAGTTGATGGTGTCTTTTGAGCGCCCCAATGATAGCATTACTGGCAGATGATTGATTCTCATCAGGGGAGTATACAAGGCGAACCAATGCAGGCAAATACAATGAAGGGTCTATCATTGGAAGCAACTTAGAGGCCTGCTCACGAATACCAATATCTTTATCTCCAAGCCGCTCAAGCAATGTGTTGGCAATTTCATGCCAAGCAGTATAAGGTAATGATTCTTTTTTTTTTTTTACTTTGATGATATATGCAAGATCTCTGCTATAACATCCATCACATTTCTTCTTTGTGAAATGTTTTCAGAAGCGAGACGTTTCAGAACTTCCATGAGGCACATATCATCTTTGCTTATTGAGCAATATTCTGCTATCAGCATAACAACAGCTTGAGATGTATCATCTTGCGCATCTAGAAGGTGAAGCAGAATCGGTATCACAATATTCGCCTGCCTACTATTGACAAGTGCCTCTTCCTGTGAATGATTTGGCTTTAAAATGATAGCCTTGAATATTGAAACAACCCCCAGCTATCACATCTTCATCAGTGCAATTAAGCTGTGGTTTTAGAACGCGTGAGATTTTCATCCCAATTTCTGACATTGTGCTTTCAAATCTCTGGCTGTCTAGACGCCCCAGTAGTAGGCATAAACAACTCAAGAAAAACTTTGTAGTCTCCAATCCACCATCCTTGTTGTCGGCAGATCCACCAGCGTGATTATCGATATTTCTCCAAGGCTTTCGCTTTTGATAATGTATCTGGAAGGTAGCCTGTTTGCCTTATTACCTTGGCTTCCAATGACATTTGATCTCAGCTGTGAAACAAAAGCTGATGGAGAACATAGAGGGGGTAATTTTGAAAGATGTCTTGGTATGCTGTAAGTTCTTGGATCTATGGATTTGGTAGTTCTTCATCTGTTTTGTACCCAAGGTAAGCCATCTAAAGGATCTTTTCTTCTGGTTCTCTCTACTGTTAAGGGAAGTGGTGAGTTTTCATACGGTTGCGCCTCTGAACTTGGGGAGTTCCTGGCGTGGACGATATGTGTGAACAGTTTGTTAACAGGTTATTGTCGCTGTGGCATACGTCCTTGATTTAGGATTGTGGTGGCTCGTGAAAATCCATTGCGTAACAGCTCACCAAGGTTTTGTATGATGCTGAATCCATTATGTACGAATTGCTTTTGTGATTACAATTTGTGAATGCGTTGCACTGCAGGTCATGCTGGTTTTGGAAAATTGTGGTGCGTGCAAAGCTTTCGCGGGACCGGTAGCAGGGGATGTGTTTTGCGAAGCTAAAAGTTTAGGCGCGACGATTCTAGTTGTTGTTGCTTACTGAGGTATGTGTGGAAAGTTTGTGAAAAATGGCTAAATCATACGGTGACTTTGTTATGGCGAGTGAAAGTTGTAGGTTTTGTGAATTGAAGATGGTTGCAGGATTTGCAGTGTATGAAGGGTGAGATCAGAGAGTGCAGGTCTTTTGCAGAGCCAGTGTAAATGGTTTGTGGGGTGAGGTTTGTATGTGATATGTTATTGTTGCTTGTAGCAGGATCTTGGTCAAGTAGGAATTGCTTTTGTAGTGAATTGCACACTTTTAGTACACTGTCCAGAATTAGGCAGCCCCTTTTGAATATTTATGATTGATGCAAGGGTGTAGATCTGTGGCAGTTGCTTCAATTTGTAGATCATGAAGCTCGCGTATTGTTGTTCACTTTGCGGTTTAGAAGATGGCTGAAATGTTGTATGTGTGTCACGGTTTGTGACAGAAACTGAACATTCTTTCTCTCTTGTTGCATATGAAATTTTGGAATGATTTATATGATGAATTCTTGTGTGTCTGTTGTTGATACAGGTGAGAACTGGTGGCGCCGGAAATAACATCACTCGCGACTGACCGAGCCGCAACTTTGAACAATGTCCTCTATCAATTCAAGTAGATGAATTCTACTTCTATTTTGACGTTTTTCATAGTAATTCCTCTTTATGATTTCAACCAACTTGACTGGTATTGGTTTCATGTGTGCAGAGACGGTGTGGAAGGAGATAGCGTAAGTTAAAGCCTTGACCAGAACTGGGAGGTCTATCCAACGACTTTGGAAGGATGATTGGCAAGTTGTGCTGATGTGCCGAAACACGCCCTCGTTTTTAGAAGAATATTGCAGGTCACACGGTTCTTCTTCGATGATGCAAGACATTCGCTATCAGCAAGACTTTCAACACGCACTAGCAGGAGCATATTTGATTGTAAGCTCAAAGTCAATCCTTGGAGAAACTTTGAAAAACAACCCATAGCCTTAGCAGGGATCCCAGTCATTATGTTGTATTCTTATGAATTTTGTATCATTCATGATTAGAGTGCATTTTGGGAAAATGGCGATTAGCTATAGTGTGCACTTTGAAATGAATTTTGAGTTTGTAAAATTGTCACTGAATGCAATTTTTTTATTTGAACGTGACCTCATGGCTTGGGCGAATAAACTCCTGTTATGGCATTGTTTGTAGATTGAATCTCATAGCTTTGAATAAGAATCAATTTTTATAAAGTATCATGCCTTATTCGTGAGCCTTGGATTTGCAAACATGTGTCCCGAACATCTTAAATCCCACGCCCCCTTGCTTTAATGATGAAGTTTGAAAAGTCATGATGTGAATGTAGTGAGGCTTGAAACTACCTTGTAGCATGGCCTAAGAAAAACTTGAACAATAAAAAACAAACTCCTGATACTTGAAGGCTTTAGTCAATAACTCCTCAAAACCAATTGGAATAAGATTTGGGCTTAACTTTGAGGCCATTAAAATCTACTTGAAATCTCTTGACCATTTTTACTGCAAGAATACGGGTTCATCTTTCCTTTATCACAGCTTGTATGGTTGTGAACTGACGCGTTACCATAAGCCTTTGAAATGAAATGAAATGAAACAACTTCTGGACTAATTAATCCAAATTATGACTCGAAATTTGAAGCTAACTCTAAGTTTGTCACAAACTGATTTAGAATTCAGACATAGCTTGACGCTTGCCATCATGTACTTTATGCTCATTAACCATACCATATTTGTTTGATCATGAGAGGGAGAACACACATGAGTTTGGGCCTAAGGGGCCAGAGGCACGCTCTCTCCCCAAGAATTCAACAGAAATTGCTAGGGATTATAACCACAATGTGTACACACATGGTCTTTATGAATGAAGTCTCAGATAGTCATAGCCAGAAGTCGTGAATCAGTAAGACATTCATTAATTGCAGGGGTAGGACAAATTTGGGGTATGACAGATGCCCCTATCTAATTTCCTTAAACCTGAGAGAATGAACTGCTATATGGCGTTCATTTTAAGGTAGAAGTCAATTAGATACAAGAAGACCCCAAACTTGTCCAAGAGAGAATGAAATACTGGACACCTTGCAAAGGTTACTAACACCAAAGGGATGTTAACAGAGAAAACTTGACACCAAAAGAATGAAAAGCCTATCACCAAAAGGATAATAGTACACTCACACATACTGCTCTGAAATCAAAAGAAAGTAAGGGATCCACTACCAAGGGATAGCGGAAAACACGCTAGTCATGACACCAAAAGGATGTCAGACCCATCACCAAAAGGATGACGGAGTGAAAAAGATCAACCCTAACACCAAAGAGGATGAAAGGGATCAGATAAGCTTCTCCCAAGAGATTGCCACTTATCGCTGAAGATGGATAAACTTCTCTGAAGAGATTGCCACTTATCGCTGAAGATGGATAAGCTTCTCTGAAGAGATTGCCACTTATCGCTGAAGATGGATAAGCTTCTCTGAAGAGATTGCCACTTATCGCTGAAGATGGATAAGCTTCTCTGAAGAGATTGCCACTTATCGCTGAAGATGGATAAACTTCTCTGAAGAGATTGCCACTTATCGCTGAAGATGGATACGTTTCTCTGAAGAGATTGCCACTTATCGCTGAAGATGGATAAGCTTCTCTGAAGAGATTGCCACTTATCGCTGAAGATGGATAAGCTTCTCTGAAGAGATTGCCACTTATCGCTGAAGATGGATAAGCTTCTCTGAAGAGATTGCCACTTATCGCTGAAGATGGATAAGCTTCTCTGAAGAGATTGCCACTTATCGCTGAAGATGGATAAGCTTCTCTGAAGAGATTGCCACTTATCGCTGAATATGGATAAGCTTCTATGAAGAGATTGCCACTTATCGCTGAAGATGGATAAGCTTCTCTGAAGAGATTGCCACTTATCGCTGAAGATGGATAAGCTTCTCTGAAGAGATTGCCACTTATCGCTAAAGATGGATAAGCTTCTCTGAAGAGATTGCCACTTGTCGCTGAAGATGGATAAGCTTCTCTGAAGAGATTGCCACTTATCGCTGAAGATGGATAAGCTTCTCTAAAGAGATTGCCACTTATCGCTGAAGATGGATAAGCTTCTCTGAAGAGATTGCCACTTATCGCTGAAGATGGATAAGCTTCTCTGAAGAGATTGCCACTTATCGCTGAAGATAGATAAGCTTCTCTGAAGAGATTGCCACTTATCGCTGAAGATGGATAAGCTTCTCTGAAGAGATTGCCACTTATCGCTGAAGATGGATAAGCTTCTCTGAAGAGATTGCCACTTATCGCTGAAGATGGATAAGCTTCTCTGAAGAGATTGCCACTTATCGCTGAAGATGGATAAGCAAGTTTGCTGGAGAGAAAGCACTGGGGATCGCCCATGAATTTACTAGAGATGCCCCTGTCTGGGCTAAATATTGATTTGAGAATCTGATTAACCACGAGGTTGAAATGCGTCATGCGATACACCCATGGTCTTGAAAAGATGCCCCTGACTGGGATGAACTTTGCTTTGATATGCTTGAATTTCGTGGGAGGATCCACAGTCTCTGCAAATAATGCCCCTGACCAGGCTGATGGTTGCTTTGAAGCTCTTGAGTTTGCCCAATAAATGTTGAACGAATCTGTGGGAAACGCCCACGGTTTTGCGGAAGATGCCCCTGACTGGGATGATTATGATCCTGATATCCCCTGACTCTCGTGGGATAAAACCACGATCTTGCAAGGGATGCCCCTGACTGGGCTGATGATGATCTTGAAAATCTTCAAAAGTTGATTTTGGACCTGAACTCGCGCATGCTAATGCTGAATGATAAAGACGTTCCATAAATGGAAGTGAAAATGCAAATGCTAATGTGCGGAGATGCAAGAGTTAGGGAAAGTAGGATATGATTATGGATCTGCATATGATGCAAGATACTCATGAATTCGAATGCGATGCGTATGATGCATATGATTGCCGGTTGTAATGGAAATGCAAGTGCCGACATGGCGGATTTTGACGGTCGCCAATGCGGATTGGACTTTAGCTTTGGTGGGAAAGTTAAAGACAAGCCTGACTTCCTGGCATCATCTATTTATGATGTATAAAGAACTTGGACGTGCTGAGATTTTCAACTCATGGCCAATTTTACCGGGCTTTGACAGCCTTGTCAATCAAGTCACTTTGAAGTCTTAAAATAGTGTTCCTGTGCACTCCTCAGAGTTGTGGTTACCCTTTGGTTACCATAAAGAGTAAGTTATCCCTTAAATTATTCTACCATAAAGTCATTATATGCAAAACTCATCATCAAATAAACGAAACTTGCAAACAAATGATAAGAAAAAATAGAACAAAAGATCTTTGATAAAAGTAATTTTTATTGATGGAAACCCATAAAAATGGGAAAATTATAAAGGATGCAATTCCTAAAAGAGGTATTTGCTTTTTTTTTTTTTTGTTGAAAGAAATATAAAAGCTAAGACAATGTCAAAATAGTTCCTGCCAAGTTTCAAATCCGCTATGGCCCATATGTCTTTGAAGATCCTTCACGCTTGGCTTCGGAGCGCAACGATTGAATTGATCTTTCTTGGTCAAGAGCTTGATGGTCATGAAAGGAAGTTCACAAATCCCCTCGGGATGCAGTTCTGCCTTTTTTAAATCCCTAACTTTTGCGTAGGCCGCCCTTTCGGGTTTTCAGCCTACCGGGATACCTTTTCTCTTTCTTTTTAGTCCCTAATTTTTGCCTGAACCATTTTTACGGTCCATTAGGACGCCCATTTTTGCGTGGATTCTCTTTTTGGTCCACCGGGTCTATCTTTCAGGCATAATATTTTTTAACTGCATCTGAATTCATAGGGGATGAAAGGTCGTCACCGTCCATGGTTGAAAGAATCAAGGCTCCTCCAGAGAAAACCTTCTTAACCACGTACGTGCCCTCATAGTTTGGCGCCCATTTGCCCCTAGGATCGACGTGATTTGGCTGAATTTTCCTCAACACCAAATCCACTACTTGGATGTGTCGTGGGCGAACTTTCTTGTCAAAGGCCCTCTTCAACCGTTTCTGATATAACTGTCCATGACAGATGGCTGTCATGCGCTTCTCGTCAATGAGATTAAGTTGGTCGAGTCTGGCTTGTACCCATTCGGCCTCATCTAGCTTGACGTCTGCCAAAATCCTTAAGGAAGGAATCTCTACTTCAATGGGCAATACTGCTTCCATGCCATATACAAGAGAAAACGGGGTTGCCCCTGTCGAAGTGCGTACTGAGGTGCGATAGCCATGCAGTGCAAATGGCAACATCTCATGCCAGTCTTTGTAGGTCTTCACCATTTTCTGGACAATCTTTTTAATATTCTTATTTGCCGCTTCAACAACTCCATTCATTTTGGGACGATAGGGCGTTGAATTGTGGTGTTCAATTTTGAAACTTTCGCACAACTCTTTCATCATCTTATTGTTGAGGTTTGAGCCGTTATCAGTGATAATCTTATTCGGAACTCCATATCGACAAATAATTTCTTTCTTAATGAAGCGAGTCACCACTTGCTTAGTGACGTTGGCATAAGAGGCAGCTTCTACCCATTTGGTGAAATAGTCAATGACCACTAAGATGAAACGGTGCCCATTCGAAGCGGTTGGTTCGATGCGTCCGATTACATCTATTCCCCACATGGCAAAAGGCCAAGGTGAAGTCAACACATTCAACGGGAGTGGTGAAGAGTGAACTTTGTCTGCGTAGATTTGGTACTTGTGGCATGATTGGACATGAAGACAACAATCTGTTTCCATTGTCATCCAATAATATCCTGCCCTCAAAATCTTCTTAACCATAGTGTGACCACTAGCATGTGTTCCAAAAGATCCTTCGTGCACTTCGTTTATGATACGCTCTGCTTCATGTTTATCCATGCATCTGAGTAGAACCGAATCGTAATTCCGTTTGTACAATACGTTACCGCTGAGGAAAAACTTTGAGGAGAGCTTCCTGAGGTATTTTTTGTCAGTGATAGTTATACCTTTTGGATATTCCTGTGTTTCTAGATATCGCTTGATATCATAGAACCAAGGATGATCATCAACTTTAGGTTCTTTGGCGTTGGCTGCCAGGCAATAAGCGGGTTCATCAAGATACTCCAAACGGATGTACGGCGCCTCATTCTTCCACTTGACTTGAAACATGGACGCTAGTGTTGCTAGAGCATCTGCCAACTGATTTTTTCCTCTGGGAATGTGATGAAAAGTGATCTCATCAAAGTATGGGATTAACTTCAATACGTGATCTTTGTAGGGAACCAACTTTGGGTCAAGTGTTTCGTATTCTCCTTTAATCTGGCATATGACGAGTGCGGAGTCTCCATAGACTTCTAGAATTTTGATCCTATTATCAATGGCAGCTTCAATCCCGAAAATACAAGCTTCATACTCGGCCATGTTATTAGTACATTTGAAGCATAATCTGGCGGTGAATGGTAGGTGAAAACCAGTTGGAGAAGTGATAATTGCCCCGATTCCACAACCTTTAGCATTTGCGGCACCATCGAACACGAGCGTCCATCGTGACCCTGGTTCGGGTCCGTCATCCGGACCTGGTGTGGTATAGTTTCTGGCAAACATGACATCTTCATCAGGGAAATCAAAACGCATAGATTGGTAGTTATCCATAGGTTGGTGGGCAAGGTAATCAGATAGTACACTTCCTTTGATAGCTTTCTGCGTGACATACTGAATGTCATACTCTGTTAATACCATTTGCCAACGAGCCACTCGTCCGGTGAGAGCGGGTTTCTCGAATATGTACTTGACGGGGTCCATTTTGGAGATCAACAGGGTTGTGTGGGTGAGCATATATTGTCTCAAGCGTTTTGCTGCCCAAGCCAATGCACAACACGTCTTTTCGAGCATTGAGTATCTCGATTCACAATCATTAAACTTTTTGCTGAGGTAGTAAATTGCATGCTCCTTCCTGCCAGTTTCGTCGTGTTGACCCAACACACATCCCATAGATCCTTCTAGGACCGTCAAATACATAATCAGGGGTCGTCTGGGTACGGGAGGCATCAAGATTGGCGGTTCTTGTAGATATTCCTTTATTTTCTCGAAGGCATTCTGACAATTTTCGTTCCACACTACCGCTTGATCTTTTCGAAGTAGCTTGAAGATGGGTTCGCAAGTGGCCGTTAGATGAGATATGAATCTAGCGATGTAATTCAATCTTCCAAGGAAACCTTGGACTTCCTTTTCTATTTTGGGTGCCGGCATCTCTTGGATGGCTTTGACCTTATCTGGATCGACTTCAATCCCCTTTTGGCTCACAATAAAACCTAGCAGTTTACCAGATCTTACACCAAAAGTACATTTGTTGGGATTTAGTCTCAATTGGAATTTCCTTAGTCTAGCAAATAGCTTTTCTAAGTGAGTGAGGTGCTCTTCCTCAGTCTGAGATTTCACAATCATATCATCTACATAACACTCAATCTCCTTATGTATCATGTCATGGAATAGGGTGACCATTGCTCGTTGATATGTTGCGCCTGCATTCTTGAGTCCAAATGGCATGACTTTGTAACAGAAAGTCCCCCATGGGGTAATGAAAGTCGTCTTTTCCATATCCTCGGGCGCCATCTTAATCTGGTTATATCCTGAAAAGCCATCCATAAATGAGAAGACAGAGAATTGAGCTGTGTTGTCTACCAATACGTCAATGTGTGGTAGAGGGAAATCATCTTTCAGACTTGCTCGGTTGAGGTCTCTATAATCGACACACATTCGCACCTTCCCATCCTTCTTCGGTACCGGGACGATATTCGCTACCCATTGTGGATAACTGGATACCGCCAGAAAACCAGCGTCTAGTTGTTTCTGCACTTCTTCTTTGATCTTGAAGGACATCTCTGGCTTTGTTCTCCTTAACTTTTGCTTCACCGGCGGGCAACCTTCTTTAAGGGGTAACTTGTGCACCACAATATCTTCATCTAAGCCAGGCATATCTTTATAGGACCAAGCAAACACGTCAACATATTCTCGAAGCAATACGACCAACTTTGTCTTAATCTCTGACTCCAATGTTGCACCTATCTTGATCTCTTTGGCGTCCTCTTCAGTTCCCATGTTGATGATTTCAACCTCTTCTTGATACGGCTGGATGACCTTTGAATCTTGCTTTAACAATCTAGCTAGCTCTTCTGGGAGATCACAATCTTCCTCGCAGTCTTCGTCGGCTTGATAAATCGGGTTATCAAAATCATATCGGACCATAGCGGGGTCGTTATTGACAGGAATAGAGGAAGATCTGCATGATGAATGACTTCATGCTTTTATTTTTTTTAGAAAAGATGAAAGTAAAAAGGAAAACAAAACAAACATACATTGCCTTCCAAAAGTAATTTTATGCGTAAAAGTAAAAAATGAAAGAAAGAGAGCGTAAGTTGGATGCGAAAGTTCATTTATTGATGATAAGTTGTGCTTGTAAAAGCAAAAGCCCTACAAAATTATCCATATGCCTTGGGCAGAGCATAGGATTTTTAGGTAAAATTAAAAAACAGGAAATTACTCGTCTACTAGAGTAACTTCGGGGATTTCGACGATTCTCCAATTGTTCAGAGTTTGGTTAGGTGCCCTAGGATACACCATGCACAGCTCCTCATGACCTTCGGCTTCAGTTTCCAAGAATGTAACCTGACCATCAATGAGGTGACCCCCACTAGTAAAAACCAACGGAGTTGCAAGTCCTTTTCCTTTATCAGAGGTATCCTTCCGCTTGTAGCCCAAACCAGCTCCATTTTTGTTAATCGGCAATTCCAATACTCTGCCCCATCCTTGCGGATGACCTTCCTATATCATTGTCTTTGCATCTTTCCAAGTTACTATCGAAGATGCTGGCTTCTCACGAATCATTTCCACATTGATTACTTCAAAAGCTTGAAACGGAGTCTCATGCACCTCACCTCCTACTTCCACATAGCGGAAAGAAGCAAGATGACTCACAAGGATATCTTCCTCACCCTCAATGATGACCACCTGATTATTGATCATGAATTTGATCTTTTGATGCAGGGTTGAAGTTACAGCACCTGCTGAATGAATCCACGGGCGACCAAGAAGGCAATTGTAAGCGGGATATATGTCCATTACATAAAATGTAATGATGAAGGTATGAGGTCCGATCTTAATTGGGAGATCGACCTCGCCTACCACAGTTCTCTTAGCTCCATTAAAAGCTTTTACAATGGTTTGACTTGGTTTCATCACAAGCCCTTCAATTGACAACTTGCACAGCGAGCTTTTTGGTAGTACATTCAGCGACGATCCAGTATCGACAAGCACTCTCGAGAATACAACATCTACGCATTCGATGGTAATATGTAAAGCCTTGTTATGATTTTTACCTTCGGGAGTTAGTTCGCTATCATTAAAACTCAAGATATGACCTGACGCTATATTCCCCACAACTTCTTCAAACTGCACTACTGATATCTCTTCGGGCACATGAGCGATCTTCAAGAATTTTAGCAGTGCCTCCTGATGGGCTTTCGAACACATTAATAATGATAGCATGGATATCTTCGAAGGAGTCTGATTAAGTTGGTCTACCACTTTATAATCACTTTTCTGAATGATTCTCAAAAACTCTTCTGCCTCATTTTCTGGGACATCTTTCTGCTTGGACGACTGCCCCTGCTCAATGGTACTTGATTTAACAATATCTTTCCTTGTATTAGTGTTGTTGTTGACAGGTGGTGCAGTTGGAGCGAAGATTCGACCACTCCTAGTGACACCACCGGTTCCTACAATGTTTTCCACAGTCTTTCTCTCTTCCAAGATATCTTCTTGTCTTACCTTTTGCCCGTTGAGAAAAACAGTTTCGTCATAGAGCCAAGGTACAACATTTGTGTTCTCGTACGGAAACGGAGCTGGCACTGAAATGACGAGTTGATTCATTGATGGTGGAGACATAGGTATTCCGACCGGATAATAAGGTATACTCACAGGTGCTCTACCTTGATCACTAGGAATCACATGCGTCTCATCATATGGGATCTGTAAAGGGATAAAAGCTTGCCCATACATATTGTCCCATTCTTCCTCATCACACGGTATGGTCAATGGAGTACGAGTCAAATTATCAGATGGGATCCATAATTCATACCCATCATCATATGGTATCTCCAAAGTTTCAAAAGGGATATCAAGAGTAACAACTTCTTCAGCTTTAGACAGTTGCTCTGCTACTAGCACACCTTGATCAAATAGGCTTTGGATGCCTTTCTTCAACTCGGCGCATCCTTGAGATCCATTCAATCAAACATGACAATTAATTGAACAACCTGGATACACGTTATTCAACAAGAGTTGTTCTTTAATGGTAGAAAGAGGAGTTTTCAACTTGTCAACATCTGAAATTAATCGGATCCCTTTAGAGCTCTCAATCATATTTGTTGAGTGGTGATTTGGCATGGGATTAGTCTTGATGTTCGGGGTATCCCGAGTGAAGTTTATAGCCTTTGAATCGATAAGTCTTTGCATAATGTATTTCAGAGCTTTGCAATTTTCAATGTCATGGCCTGGGGCGCCAGAATGGAATTCGCATCTTGCATTGACGTCATAACCAAAGGGGAGAACAGCTGAAGGGTCTTGCATTTTCCTAAGTTGAACAAGACCTCCTTTCAACAAGAATGGAAGTAACCTGGCGTAGGTTGATGGAATTGGATCAAACTTTCTTTCTGGCCTCCTCAGACCTTGATACTGATTTTGCCTTTGTTGGTGGGATTGTTGTTGTTGATTCTGCTGAGCCGCAGGCTGACTTGTTGGAATGGACAACGGTTGTTGCGGAGCAACAGCAGCTACATGGTGATAACCTTGATGAGTTCTTCCTCTGTTTGTGAACTCAGCACTAGTCTCGCCTTCTTTCTTTTTAGCGAAACCTTGATAGGGCTTCTTAATCCCACTTGAGGATCCGCCAGCATTCTGAATCTTTCCCGCCTTCATAAAACTCTCTATTCTTTCTCCAGCCGTGACAAGTTCAGAAAATACCGTAGAGGTTGTAGATGCTAGACGCTCAAGGATCGGCCCTTGCAGCGTGCTCATAAAGAGATCAGTCAACTCCCTCTCCATCAATGGGGGTTGCACTCTTGCAGCTACTCCCCTCCATCTCTGCGCAAAGTCTTTAAAAGACTCATTCGGTTTCTGGGTCAAGTTTTGAAGCTGCATCCGATTTGGAGCCATATCAGTGTTGTATTGATAATGTTTCACAAAAGCGTCCGCTAACTCTCTCCAGCTTTTCACATTGGATCTTTCGAGGTGCATATACCATTCCAGAGACGCCTCTGTCAAACTATCCTGAAAGAAATGAATTAATAGCTTCTCGTCATTAGAATATGCGGCCATCTTCCTGCAGTAAGACCTTATATGAGTCTTAGGACAACTGTTACCCTTGTACTTATCGAAAGTTGGGATTACAAACTTCGGGGGTATCTTAACTCCGGGCACAAGACATATTTCGGCGGCATCTAGTCCCAAAATGTCGGGGCCTTGCAACACCTTCACCACTTCTTGTAGGGCATTGAACTTCTTCTCTAACTCAGCGGTCTGTGGTGTATATGCTTCACCTGAGTTCTCGTAGAATCCTTCATGTTCATCGTACTGGACTGGTATTGGAATTGTAGTACCATGGGGGTGAGTTGCACCAACTGGGAGATTGACCGTGTTGACAGGCACTGCACCTGCAGGGGTAGGAATTGCACCAACAGGGGTTGGGGTAGCATCGGTAGGAGTTGGAACTGTGCCACCAGCGCTAGGAATTGCGCCAGCCAAGATCTGGTTAGCATTCCTCTCTGCCTTTTGCCTTATTTCTTCTTGACTCCTGGCGATGTTCTGGATCACCTCCATGAGTTGGTTCATTTGTGTCTTCATACCTAGCATCTCGGTCCTCATAGTAGCTTGGTCTTGCTCTATCTGGTCCATGACTCTTCTTTGATTATTCCTTGTGTTGTACTGATGTCGAGAAGTCAGCTTGCCTTACTCTGAAAGAGTAAGCGGCGTGTAAGGTCGGGTTTCGAGGAATGCAAAAGAAAGAATGCGTAAACGTATGCAATGCTCAAGAGACGTTCAAGACCTATGATTATCATTGGTATTATGGAAGCACTACTGAATAATAAAGAATGCACAATTTAGACCAAAAAGCAAACTTTCATTAATTTAGAGGAAAGATTCAATACAACTGATTGCCGAATAAGCTGAAAATGGCAATTCAAATTACAAGAGAAATACTGAAATAACTTGAAAATCAATGGTACTAAGAGTCCTTCTTTTGGAGACGTTCTTCAAGCTTCTTTGTTTCAAACATGAACCTTCTGACCATTTGGTCGCAAAGCTGGATAAAGTGATGGATAGAAGGAGGGATATCATTTCCTTCCAAGTCTTGGATCGCACTTTCCAATCTCCATGGGATATCACGGATCATGAGGTTGCAATGCTCCACCAAATTGTTATACCTAGCACGACACATGTCTAGAGTCGGCTGGTAGTAACAAAGAGAATCCTCATAGGTATCCAACAATGCACTGTCCCTTTGCAAAGCCTCGAAACGACTCCTCCATAGAGTGGCTGTTTCCTTGGCGGTTTCTAACTCTGAACATTTGTTGTTCCACATGTCAGAAGTGACATATGAAGTCCTCAATGCTTCTTCCTTAAGTCGTCGTTCATCTTCCACTAGGGTTAACACATTCCTCAGTTGTCTTTCAAGATTTTCAATGTCAACCTCGAGATTCTCCCTTATCTCCTTCTTTTCAGTAGAAGCTATTTCAAAGAA
Organism: Lathyrus sativus; assembly: GCA_963859935.3. NCBI lineage: Eukaryota > Viridiplantae > Streptophyta > Magnoliopsida > Fabales > Fabaceae > Lathyrus > Lathyrus sativus. Next base: position 541,201,633 of record OZ012738.1, on the reverse strand, counting down.
ATGCCATGCTCGATCACAAGAAGCCTTAGTATCCTTTAGGCGTTGTCGAAGAGTTGTCAATGATGCGTCAGCCCCTTCGAAGCCTTGCTGGTACCTGACTCTCAAATCCGTTTCTAACTTCAGCCTCTTGCTAGTTTCAACCGCTTGGTCTTGTTCAAACTCTACTTTCCTCTTGTACTGGCCACTTTCCACATTTGCTTTGTGAGCTTCAGCTTGAAGGTCTTGATTTTCTTTAGTCAATCTCTCTACCACTAGCTTTAGTTTCTCATACTCCTCTATAGATACATGAGTGGGAGCAGGAGGTCCTTCTCGCATAGATGGCTCTGAGGGAAATGGTAACAACCTTTCAGCGACTCTGGCTTGCAACCACTTATTGTATGGTTCCTTTGCCACACAATTCTTTGCCTTCAACTCCTTCCTCCCCTTCGTATGAACCTTGTTCCATGCTTTAGCAATCTTCCTGACAAACATAGGATCTTCTGCTGTGGTAAGTAAAAAGAAACTTTGGACCTTCCCTGCTTCAGGCTCGTCCTCCATGGCATAACCCAATTGACGCAATGCCATGACTGGGTTGTAATTGATGCAACCAGCCCTACTAATTAAAGGCACATTACCGAATTCTCCACAACTAAAGATGATCTCTATATCGTAATACTCATGTGAGTACCAAGCAATATCACTGGCCTCCAGAGACATAATGCGTTGAGACCATTTCAACTTCTTCTTGTTTTCCACAAATGGCCCCTTCTTCGGTAGATGGGAAGTGTACCATTTGAACAGCAGGTGAGAACAGCATTGGACCATTCCTGTCTTCTTTTCACTCCTCCAATGAATCGAGTGATAAACATCAGCGAGGAGGGTAGGGATAGGATTCTTTTGCATGAACAGGATGACAGCAGTGATGTCTATGAAATTGTCTATATTTAGAAAGAGGACAATTCCATAGATCATTAGAGCAACAACAATACACAATCTTTCCCAATCTCCGACAGTTTTGTACTGAGCAACTTTGTCTAGTAGAAACTTCAAGGGAAAACCTTGAGTTCCTCCTTTATTGGTTAGTCCACTTTTGATTTCCTCTTCGGCCATACGAAGAGCAAGAGCAATGACAGGTGGCTTCGGTGCTTCCTCCAGACCAGTATAGACAGGTTGATCTTTAATCTTGATGTTCAAAATGTGAGAATACTCTTCAAGAGTAGGAGCCAACTGATAGTCTTGAAAAGTAAAACATCTGAAAGGCGCATCATAAAATTGGGCCATAGTGAATAGAGCCCAAGTATCGACTTCAGAGTGGAGAAGATCAAGCAACTTTCCATACTTCCCTTGAAAATTGATCTTGATAGCTTTTGGCACGTCGATCAAAAGGTCTTGAATCAAACCCAGCTTTGGTTCTCTGAATTTTAAGGAATTTGTGCTTCTTTTCCTTTGATCAGTCATTGAGTTTGCCAATACCTGAGATAATCACAGTCTCTTAAGTCCCTTGATATGTAATAATGATATGCAATGCAGTGTTTTATGAATGCATATGATAACAGAACAACAACGAGATCAAGGTCACAAATCCTGCAAAATAATACACAAGATTCCTCTCACCCTCGGGTAGGAAATCTATTGGTTTAGAAAAGGATATTCCAAAAGGCTTTTAAACAAAGTCCCATGCCCTAACCCTCGAAAGTCTTCCATCAGAACGACTACTCGTAAGACGGTAATCCTTCAAAGGATGAGCACGGAGTCATGTTTTAGTAACCTCCGGAATAAGGTTCTAAAAGGTCCTCAGAATCACGGACTCCCAAGCTGAAAAAAGAACACCATTACGACTACATGTAAGACATAATCATCCCAAAGGGGTCTCATCTGAGCGGTGGGATTCAATCCAACTCAACGAGTCCTAAGTCTCGCAAATCAGAAAGAAGCCACCTCCTAATCTTAGTGTATACTACAAAGCTCGGGTAGAAAGCCTTATCTCACAAACCATCCGAATGAACCCAACAGTTAGAAAGAAATACAACATAAAAAACAGATAAAAGCAAACAAAAGCACACACGCGACAAACAAAATAGGTCTGGCTCGCTAGGGTTTTCCCCAGCAGAGTCGCCAGCTGTCGCTACTCGAAAAATGCAACGACGGGGAGGCGAAATGAAAGGACAGAAGAGTCGCCACCGAACTTTATTTATCCCATGAGGGGAAAGGAAAATATCGAGAAAACCTTAGGAAAAGAAAGGATAAGATGGTCTCGCAACCAAGAACGGGTTCGGAAGCCGGTTATGCGAGGGGAAGGTATTAGCACCCCTCGCATCCATCGTACTCGATGGGAACCATTTGTTTGTCGACGTGTGAAGATATTTGCTTAAAAGATTATGCTATAAAACTGTTTTCCAAAAGGTAAAGAAAGAGGGTTTAGAAACAAAGAAAGGAGGGATAACGGGGGAGAAAAGAGAAAGAACAGACTCGGTAGGACTTCGCAGTCCTATGCCTACGTATTCTCAATAGATGTGAGAAAGTCAGAGTCGACGTAGTTCGGGGAACTACAAATATAGAGGGGAGTGTGCTCGGCAAGGATTGTGGCCCTTGTGCCTACGTATCATTATTTGAAGAAGTAAAGAATCAGAGCAGCCGTAGTTCGGCCTACGGTTTGTTGATGTTTTTTATGGATGATGCTATCGTGCGCGTTCTAGCATTTTAGGTGTTTTTGCTGCTCGCTCGTTTGGAGACTTAGGTGTTACCTGTTTGCGGTAGAACAGACGTGACATATCCTTTTTTGAAAGATCGATTAGTTTTCTCCATGCGAGGCAAGAAGTCACGTTTGATTGATTAGATTATTTTTTAGGGGCGAGACATGTCTTCGGATAGTAACCCCTACGGGTAGTACCCAATTCTTTATCTCAAAGTTTTTGTCATAAAAGGGTGTGGCGAACGAGGCGTCTTCGTATTGAAAGACGAGTATCGAGACCACCCTCACTACAGTGGGCATCCCAACACTCGGAGAAGAAGAGGTCTACACCCAATCCTCTCTCTTTAATTCAATGCAAAGAGAAATTCGTTCTCTTATTAAAGATGTTTTTGGTTTTGAATGGTAAGTGCTTTTGCGACAGAGAACCCTACGGTAAACGTCAGCACTCGGGATAGGAGAAGGCCTACGCCTAACCACTCCACGACCATTCAAGTTTTGTTATGAAAATAATTTTGAAAATGGACTCGGTACGGGACCGAGGTTTTAGGTGAGATAGGTTGCGGAAGGAGGTTGTGAAAGTGAGATGTGGTGGAAAAAGTCGCGTCTCCGTATTGAAAGACGAGTGTCGAGACCACCCTCACTACAGTGGGCATCCCAACACTCGGAGAAGAAGAGGTCTACACCCAATCCTCTCTCTTTAATTCAATACAAAGAGAATTTGATTTATTATGGTTTGAAAATGGACTCGGTACGGGACCGAGGTTTTAGGAGAAAAATGATGAAAGCGTCTTCGTACTGAAAGACGAGTGTCGAAACCACCCTCACTACAGTGGGCATTCCAACATTCGAAGAAGAAGAGGTCTACACCCAATCTTCTCTCTTTAATCCAATACCAAGAATTTGTTTGAAAATGTCTTCGGAGATATACTCGATACGGAACTGAGGTTTTAGGAGGATAAGCGTTGAAAGCGAAATGGTCTCAGATCCAACGTTATTTATCAACAGTTTGACTTAATAACGATTTACGGAGGTCTCGTCATTGACCCAAAAAAATGGAACAAAATTTCCAATAATAAAATCTATCTCTAATATGAAAATAAAATAAAAGAATATATTCTAATATAAAGTGAATCTAAAGTCCTAGAAGAAAATATAATAGAAATGTTAAAAGAAATGTAATATGAACATAATATATATATATATATATATATATATATATATATATATATATATATATATATATATATATATATATATATATATATATATATATATATATATATATATATATATATATATATATATATATATATATATATATATATATATATATATATATATATATATATATATATATATATATATATATATATATATATATATATATATATATATATATATATATATATATATATATATATATATATATATATATATATATATATATATATATATATATATATATATATATATATATATATATATATATATATATATATATATATATATATATATATATATATATATATATATATATATATATATATATATATATATATATATATATATATATATATATATATATATATATATATATATATATATATATATATATATATATATATATATATAAACTCTAAAGAAAATAACTTAAAAATATATGATATATAATATATACATGTTAACCAATAATAATATTCAATGAAAATATATAATATACATAAAACTGTAAAGTTTAAAATAGAAAATGTTACTATTAAAAAAAGAAAAAAAAGAAAAGGAGTACAAGCAGAGAAGTACACGGTTGAATGTTGCTATGATTCGTGGGGAGACGAAAAGAGAAGAAAGGATTGAATAGGGTCACGGTTGGTTAACGGAGTGAGTTTCGTATAAGTTTCGTGTGACGGTGAGGAGGAAAATAGGAGGGTTTTCGCGGCGGCTTAGAGTTGAGTTTGAAGAATGAAGGTGGAGGTATTGGTGAGTGGGACTTCACGGTGGCTCTCCGCTTTGATTCACTTCCATCATCGCCCGTGATTTGAGGTTTGTAAGGGTTTTGTTCTTCCAATTACACTTTGTCCTCATCTTCACTTCCTCTTCTAATTTTGTTCTGGTTTCATTCTAGGGGGTGAGTATTGGATTTGATTTGTGTTTTATAATCAATGAATGGTGGAAGGATTGAATAGTGATGATAATTTCCGATGATTTGTGGTTTTGATGAAGATGATGATTTTGATTTGGAAGCTGGAGATTTGAGGTTTAATGATTTCAGTCGGTTCTGTTATGAAGGTGTTGGAGGTGATGAAGAGGAGATTTAAAGCTTGAAGGAGGCACGTTTTGGTCAGAAGAAAAGGTCGTGAATGGTTGTTGGTTAATGTTGATGATGGTAGTGAGCTGATGGAGCTGATGATGAATGAAGATCAATTGATGTGTTGAGGTTCTGTCTGGAGAGAAAGAAAAGAGGTTGGTTTCTGCGGTTTGAGGGAATGAGAGGGAGGTTCCGAGTGATTCCGAAGAGCCTCTTTTGCTCTTTTATCTCTTGAAAACTCAACGCAGAGAAACAACTCAACACAGATTAATACTATGGAAACAAAAAAAAAAGCAATGGAATACTTACAGAGTTGGAACGAATCCGGCAAATTCTCGCGCTAGCAATGAAGAGTTTGGATGATGCACAACTTTTGTTGAACCGATGCCACCGAACTGTCAATACCGAAAGCAGATAAGCTCCTTCTTTAATCCTTTTTTTTTCAGTTTTTTTTTATGTGTGCTTTGTGTTATGATGAAGGGGAGTTATGAGAGAAGGCGGCCGTTTCCCAGCCTCCTTTCTTCTCTCCAAAAATGAAGCCTTTATAGTGAAGCACATTAGGTTTAGCAGACCAACTCTTGAGGCTCTGAAATCCTCTGCACCTTAGGTTTTAGGTTTGGTCTGCTATTAATCTGTCCTTTTCCATTCTTGTGTTAGGACTGTGATACTGCAATTGCTTACTGCTGCTCTGTATTTGCCATTTTCGTGAATGTATCTCTGCTGTCTTATTTCCATGTCTCTGAATTTTATTTTTTTAAGTTGAAAATATCTGATATTTTTACCCTGAATTTTTACTATTTTGTTTATGATTTTTACTGCTTTGATTTATGCTGATGGGGCAACTTGTTGACTTCAAATGCACTATGACTTTAACCCTTTAACTTTCAAATGTCCACTAAACTTGACATGCTTGTCATATTTTGCAGGGAATTACCAATCAATGAAATTGTCATGGGATAGGTTCATTATAACTCCATGGCGGAAAGTTGAATTGCTTTGGGCCTAGGCTTCCTGTCATTAGCAGTAAGAGGAGAGTTGCAGATAACACTGATTATTTCATCTAAAGATGTATCTGGATAGTAAGAGGATAAGCATGCTGAAAAGCCCACATTTTGAAGATCAACATTATGAAGTCGTTCTAAGATGTAGGCCGTGGAAATTTCCCTGCAAGATAAACCTGTCAATCGCCAGTTGAAATTCGACGAAATATCAAACCCCAATGTGGAACTATACGGTAACTTGAACCATACAACTCAAGTTTAGCACATGTTTGTGTTATGACACGTGCCTCTTTTGCTGCCAATGAAATTCCCATCGTGTTACTAGTATGAGTCAGGTACTGGATCAGGCAATTCTCAAGCTGTGTCCTCTGATTCTCGATCTCCTGCCCAACTTTCGAACCTCTGGCCAACCAAGATAAATCATCGGTAAAAGTAGGGAGCTTACAGTTTTGCAAGGCATGGATGATTGGTTGAGTCTTCTCATCTGAGCTCCATCCCAAAGTTGGCAAATAAATTTTTACTACTCTATCTTCATTAAAGACTTGTCAGGTAAGCCAATTTCTGGACATGGCCAACCAGCAGGTTTTGAATTGGCAGCAACAATTTTTTTTGGTAAGAGTTGATGGTGTCTTTTGAGTGCCCCAATGATAGCATTACTGGCAGATGATTGATTCTCATCAGGGGAGTATACAAGGCGAACCAATGCAGGAAAATACAATGAAGGGTCTATCATTGGAAGCAACTTAGATGCCTGCTCACGAATGCCAATATCTTTATCTCCAAGCCGCTCAAGCAATGTGTTGGCAATTTCATGCCAAGCAGTATAAGGTAATGATTCTTTTTTTTTTACTCTGATGATATATGCAAGATCTCTGCTATAACATCCATCACATTTCTTCTTTGTGAAATGTTTTCAGAAGCGAGACGTTTCAGAACTTCCATGAGGCACATATCATCTTTGCTTATTGAGCAATATTCTGCTATCAGCATAACAACAGCTTGAGATGTATCATCCTGCGCATCTAGAAGGTGAAGCAGAATCGGTATCACAATATTCGCCTGCCTACTATTGACAAGTGCCTCTTCCTGTGAATGATTTGGCTTTAAAATGATAGCCTTGAATATTGAAACAACCCCCAGCTATCACATCTTCATCAGTGCAATTAAGCTGTGGTTTTAGAACGCGTGAGATTTTCATCCCAATTTCTGACATTGTGCTTTCAAATCTCTGGCTGTCTAGACGCCCCAGTAGTAGGCATAAACAACTCAAGAAAAACTTTGTAGTCTCCAATCCACCATCCTTGTTGTCGGCAGATCCACCAGCGTGATTATCGATATTTCTCCAAGGCTTTCGCTTTTGATAATGTATCTGGAAGGTAGCCTGTTTGCCTTATTACCTTGGCTTCCAATGACATTTGATCTCAGCTGTGAAACAAAAGCTGATGGAGAACATAGAGGGGGTAATTTTGAAAGATGTCTTGGTATGCTGTAAGTTCTTGGATCTATGGATTTGGTAGTTCTTCATCTATTTTGTACCCAAGGTAAGCCATCTAAAGGATCTTTTCTTCTGGTTCTCTCTGCTGTTAAGGGAAGTGGTGAGTTTTCATACGGTTGCGCCTCTGAACTTGGGGAGTTCCTGGCGTGGACGATATGTGTGAACAGTTTGTTAACAGGTTATTGTCGCTGTGGCATACGTCCTTGATTTAGGATTGTGGTGGCTCGTGAAAATCCATTGCGTAACAGCTCACCAAGGTTTTGTATGATGCTGAATCCATTATGTACGAATTGCTTTTGTGATTACAATTTGTGAATGCGTTGCACTGCAGGTCATGCTGGTTTTGGAAAATTGTGGTGCGTGCAAAGCTTTCGCGGGACCGGTAGCAGGGGATGTGTTTTGCGAAGCTAAAAGTTTAGGCGCGACGATTCTAGTTGTTGTTGCTTACTGAGGTATGTGTGGAAAGTTTGTGAAAAATGGCTAAATCATACGGTGACTTTGTTATGGCGAGTGAAAGTTGTAGGTTTTGTGAATTGAAGATGGTTGCAGGATTTGCAGTGTATGAAGGGTGAGATCAGAGAGTGCAGGTCTTTTGCAGAGCCAGTGTAAATGGTTTGTGGGGTGAGGTTTGTATGTGATATGTTATTGTTGCTTGTAGCAGGATCTTGGTCAAGTAGGAATTGCTTTTGTTATGAATTGCACACTTTTAGTACACTGTCCAGAATTAGGCAGCCCCTTTTGAATATTTATGATTGATGCAAGGGTGTAGATCTGTGGCAGTTGCTTCAATTTGTAGATCATGAAGCTCGCGTATTGTTGTTCACTTTGCGGTTTAGAAGATTGCTGAAATGTTGTACGTGTGTCACGGTTTGTGACAGAAACTGAACATTCTTTCTCTCTTGTTGCATATGAAATTTTGGAATGATTTATATGATGAATTCTTGTGTGTCTGTTGTTGATACAGGTGAGAACTGGTGGCGCCAGAAATAGCATCACTCGCGGCTGACCAAGCCGCAACTTTGAACAATGTCCTCTATCAATTCAAGCGGATGAATTCTACTTCTATTTTGACGTTTTTCATAGTAATTCCTCTTTATGATTTCAACCAACTTGACTGGTATTGGTTTCATGTGTGCAGAGACGGTGTGGAAGGAGATAGCGGAAGTTAAAGCCTTGACCAGAACTGGGAGGTCTATCCAACGACTTTGGAAGGATGATTGGCAAGTTGTGCTGATGTGCCGAAACACGCCCTCGTTTTTTGGAAGAATATTGCAGGTCACACGGTTCTTCTTCGATGATGCAAGACTTTCGCTATCAGCAAGACTTTCAACATGCACTAGCAGGAGCATATTTGATTGTAAGCTCAAAGTCAATCCTTGGAGAAAATTTGAAAAACAACCCATAGCCTTAGCAGGGATCCCAGTCATTATGTTGTATTCTTATGAATTTTGTATCATTCATGATTAGAGTGCATTTTGGGAAAATGGCGATTAGTTGTAGCGTGCACTTTGAAATGAATTTTGAGTTTGTAAAATTGTCACTGAATGCAATTTTTTTTATTTGAACGTGACCTCATGGTTTGGGCGAATAAACTCCTGTTATGGCATTGTTTGTAGATTGAATCTCATAGGTTTGAATAAGAATCAATTTTTATAAAGTATCATGCCTTATTCGTGAGCCTTGGATTTGCAAACATGTGTCCCGAACATCTTAAATCCCACGCCCCTTGCTTTAATGATGAAGTTTGAAAAGTCATGATGTGAATGTAGTGAGGCTTGAAACTACCTTGTAGCATGGCCTAAGAAAAACTTGAACAATAAAAAACAAACTCCTGATACTTGAAGGCTTTAGTCAATAACTCCTCAAAACCAATTGGAATAAGATTTGGGCTTAACTTTGAGGCCATTAAAATCTACTTGAAATCTCTTGACCATTTTTACTGCAAGAATACGGGTTCATCTTTCCTTTATCACAGCTTGTATGGTTGTGAACTGACGCGTTACCATAAGCCTTTGAAATGAAATGAAACAACTTCTGGACTAATTACATCCAAATTATGACTCGAAATTTGAAGCTAACTCTAAGTTTGTCACAAACTGATTTAGAATTCAGACATAGCTTGACGCTTGCCATCATGTACTTTATGCTCATTGACCATACCATATTTGTTTGATCATGAGAGGGAGAACACACATGAGTTTGGGCCTAAGGGGCCAGAGGCACGCTCTCTCCCCAAGAATTCAACAGAAATTGTTAGGGATTATAACCACAATGTGTACACACATGGTCTTTATGAACAAAGTCTCAGATAGTCATAGCCAGAAGTCGTGAATCAGTAAGACATTCATTAATTGCAGGGGTAGGACAAATTTGGGGTATGACAGTGTTCATCGTGAGTTTTTTTCCAGATCTCTTTGAATCTTCATCGCTTTCGTTCTTCCAAGATCTTCAAGAGCCCTGTGTTCTTCATACCAGCCTCCAGGATTCATCATCGTTTTCATTTCAAATCTTTCACAAACCTCATAGAACGTTCATGAGATGTCCATCGCGTTTCCAGTTCCGTTCAAGATCCTCATCGATCTTCATAACATTCGTAGTTGTTTTTTTTCCAGATCCAGAAATCTTCAAGCCTTCAAACTTTCATCAGAAACCTCACACGATCTTCATCTTCCAAGATTCATCAACATCACAGTTAGTTCTTCAAGAACTCTTCATCCATGAATCAAGATCTTCATTTTCAATCATCACTAGAAACGTCTTCCAGTAACATCATCGGTGATTATTCGCCAAACATCGAGGAAAGTTGGTTAGTTTGGTGGATTTGTGTTTTCATTTAAGTTTTGTGTGTTACGTTGGGGATGAGCGTGCTTGAAGGAGACAGTGTTAGGAGAGGGAGAGGTTTAGTTCGAGTTGTGAACAGTGACGGCGGCGGAAAAAAGAGAAAGGAATTAGGGTTTTCAGAGAATAAATGAGTGAGGAGAGAAGAGGCTCTCGTGGACTCCTCAGGATGGGGTAGTGGGCCTTGGGCCCAATGTCATCTCATGTTGGCACCCCCCCGGTTTCGTATTCCACCATCCGTTTTTTTTGTGAGCTGATGGGTTAGGCCCACCTTGTATTTTCTTGCTCACACCCCTGGTTTACTTTCAAGCCCCCCTCCCCGTCTTTGTTTTTGTTTTTGTTGGGTGGGCCCCAATCCTATTGTATTGTTCTAGTTGTAATCCCCTGTATTACTGTTGTACCCCCCTTTTTCCCTTTATTTTTCTTTTTTTTGTATTGGTTGTTGGGCTGGGCCCATTGTACATTGTATTTTTTCTTTTTTGTGCCTGTACCCCTAATGAATTAAAATCCCCCCCTTTTTTCTGGCTATCCTTTTATTGCTTATTGCTTTTATTTCTTTTGCATATTTTTCTCTTAGGATTTTTTAGGGAATATTAAATGTAGAATTAATATGAATATAATAACGTAGATTTTATATTCTAGATTTTAGGATATTAAACCGTTGCATAGATTTGATATTTTTTAGGAGAGTTTTATTTTCTTATTATAGAAATAGTCATTTAGAATATTGCGTAATTTCTCTCGACTTTGCTATTAGGAGTTTAGTTTCGATTTTAAGAGTTGAATACAATTTCTGTTTTATTATTAGACTTGTTATCTCGCTTTGTTATTTTGCAGGTTGAGGACAATACTTTCGCAATGCGATGTTAACTAATTTGTTGACAAATAATGTAGGATCCAAAACCTTTCTTTTTTCCTCGTTTCTTCTGATTGTATTTTTGACTGTTGTTGTGCTGGTCGTGTGACACGATTCAATTAGAGAATGATTCGTAATATCATTTCTCTATCTTGTCTTTGACACGGATATATTCCACTTCTCTCTTCTAATTGTCCAATGATGTTGGAGCCTATCTTGTGAGTTTAGTTTTCTCCTGAGGAGGAAACCTAAACCTTTCACAGTTGGTTGAGCCACATAGGGCATACCTCCAAAGATGGTTGAGAATCATAGTACTTTCCTGAGGAAGGCACTATGATCCTCTCCACTTTTTCTTCTCTCTTCTAATTGTCCAATGATGTTGGAGCCTATCTTGTGAGTTTAGCTTTCTCCTGAGGAGGAACCATAAACCTTTCACAGTTGGTTGAGCCACATAGGGCATACCTCATAGGTTGGTTGAGTATCTTAGTACTTTCCTGAGGAAGGCACTATGATCCTCTCCACCTATTCCACTTCTCTCTTCTAATTGTCCAATGATGTTGGAGCCTATCTTGTGAGTTTAGTTTTCTCCTGAGGAGGAAACCTAAACCTTTCACAGTTGGACGTGAGGGGTGCTAATACCTTCCCCTTTTAAACAAACAAGTAAGTGTGGATCCCATCGAGTACGATGAACGTGAGGGGTGCTAATACCTTCCCCTTGCGTAACCGGCTCCCTAACCCAGGTTTTGGTTGCGATGACCATACCTTTCCCGTTTTTGTGAGGTTTTCTCTGAGCGTTTCCTTTCCCTCCTTTGGGATAAATAACGCAAGGTGGCAACTCTTCTGTTTTGCCGGCGCCGATTTTCGCAGTAGCGACAGAGGGGTGCTAATACCTTCCCCTTGCGTAACCGACTCCCGAATCCAGGACTTGGTTGCGATGACCATTCCTTTCCCTTTTTCGTTAGGTTTTCTCTGAGCGTTTCCTTTCCCTCTTTTGGGATAAATAACGCACGGTGGCGACTCTTCTGTAATTGCCAGCCTCGTTTTTCGCAGTAGCGACACGCCCGCATACAGTCGTTCTAATAACTGTAATTTTCACCATTGAAAACATGAGCTCTATTATAAGCCCCTTTAGGTTCGTTAGCCATTTTCTATCAAATTTATACTTGAAGCACGGAGTGAACCGGTGCTCTTGATACCACTTGTTAGACGATGACGTGGATCTAGAAGAGGGGTTGAATAGATCCTAATTAAAAATTTGAGTCGGCACTTACCAATTAAAATTGGTTTTAAGAAATTGTTTTAAATGCGGAAGCGGCCGTGGAAAATTATCGTCCATAACGAACCGTTATTAAAAGATCGCATATGCGTTAGCCTATGGACTAAGATAATGAGAAAAATAGATTTAACACACTAGTCACACTATCAATCGAATTTTACCACTAATTAGTAGGAGTAGTTCCAATGCTTCACAATACCCATAAAATCTGCAAATAATCCAAGTGAACTTTGGTGTAGGCAATTTATCAAACACTTGGTGTGCAAGGCACTCCAAGTGAACTTTGACTTAAGTAAGTAACTCTAAATTCCTTGTACAAAATATTATTGTACTAGAGTTCAAAATAGTGATAAGCACTTACTCAATTCAACACTAAATTCAATATAATTGCTTAAACCAAAATCACTTAATTTTTAATCCAAAATGAAAGTGCTGAAAAAATAAAGGAGACAAAGATTGGTTGAGGAAGTTCCCCCGCCGTCCTCGCTTCGGGGTACGTCTGCCCTCAATTCTAATAATAAAATTTAGATCAATATAAAAGATATCACCTGTAGAGTTGTAATGTTTATACAAGAATCGATAAGCAAAATATACAAACAAGCCCTCTTGATGTTGATGATGCTATCGCTTCTTGCTCCTTGATTCGAGTCGAATCAAGACCTTCGATTGTTGTGGATAGACCTCCGATTCTAGCCCCTTTGTTGAACAACCTTCTGTTCTTCAAACCCTCGGCCCGACTGATCTCAAGCACCAACAAATTGAACCCGGAATACTCTTGCACACTTCATTGATTCCTGCTACTAGATTGACAAAGTTTTCCGCTTTTCAGTCACCTTCACTCGGCTGAAAGTTTGTAGAGATGATCCGTACCAAAAACCCCCAAATTTTTCGAATCTTGGAGGGCAAAACCTTCAAGGTTTTATTCAAGAAAAACCTGCCACAATTCTCCACTCGAACCGGATTTCCTATCAACGAATTCGAACCTTATCACCTTAAACAAGTCACAAACCACACCAAGAATTGTTGTGTGTAATTGTTGTGTTGTAAGCTGTTGAGAATGAAGATGGAGAGATTTGATGGCACCTATTTCACTTTTCTTGTTTGGTTGCAATTGACTCAAAAATTCAATTGTTAGATGTGAAAAGAACATAAAACATCTATATATATAGTAACCAAAAGCTAACAGACATAACAACTATTCAACCAAAGTGGAAAGGCTCCAGCAATAGTATAAACGCGCGAGAGATAGACCATAGCAGGACTATGCGTCGATGCATAGCCTGCAGTTTTAGGCATTTTTTGTAAGTGCTCTTGATTGGCTGCATTTTGTGGCATAACTATGAATGTCATATTAGATGTTTGAACATTTATTGAGTGGACTGTGCAGGACAAGTTTAAATGAGATAACTACAAAATACGATGGATGTCACACTGGATGTCACAACATAGGTCGTGTGACATCAGTGCATAGGTTTGTTATTCTACTAGCTATTATTCAGGAAACAAACCAGAAACTCAAGCTGGATTACAGGAGATATTTTAGACACCCCAGTGGATCAAATATGGGCCTGTTTAAAGTGGAAAACGTGCATAATTTTGAAGGAGGGTTTTATTGTGGATAAAACCTAATTTATGCACTAAGGCCCAAAGGCATACAGCTGCTATAAATACCATAAGAATCAACTCAGAAAAGTAACTCTTGACAGAAAAATAAAGAGTGCAAAAGCAGAGAGTCCAAGCAAGTGAAGTAGGCTAGTCTTCACGTGTGTAAAAGTCAGTTTAGGAATACTTGTACAAGTAATTGTCTGTTTGATATTTACTCTGGTTAGGTAGATTCTAGGCAATGTCTCACTCAAAGCTATGAAGCTAGAGTGTGTGAAGTTCTTTATTGAAGCTTTGAAGCAAGATCAAGAAGTGTATGAGGAGTCTCTTCATACCAAATCATGTAAACTGTTAGATATCACTGTTGAGTGATTGTAGGGGAGTGAGTGGGTATACTCTGGTACTAGAGAGTCTCTAGGCTAAAGTGTCATTGGGTAGTGATTAAGTGAGGAGTGTAAACTGGAGGTTTAACTCTGAATTGATACTGCTAATAGTGAATTTCCTCCCTGGCTTGGTAGCCCCCAGATGTAAGTGTTGTTGACACTGAACTAGGTAATCAATTGTTGTGTGTTATTTACTGCTTTAATAACTGTCAAATATACATTGTTGTAGTCAATGTCACAGTGGATGTTATAACCTTGACTGTAACATTAATCGTGTGGTAAGCCAGAATTTTCAATTGGCATCAGAGCAGACACCCTGCCTGTTTTTAACTAGGTGAGATCTAGGGACAACAATTCTGGTAATATGGACAAAGACATATGATTCATAAATAGACCTCCAATTCTGGATGGATCTGACTATGACTATTGGAAACCTAGGATGATTGCATTCCTATGGTCCTTAGACAACAAAGCTTGGAGAGCTGCAAACTATGGCTGGACACATCCTGTAAAGACTGACAAGGATGGAACTTCTGTGCAAATCCCTGAAGATGAATGGACCAAAGAACAAGAAGCATTGGTCCTTGGAAATTCTAAGGCCCTGAATGCATTATTCAATGGCATAGATAAAAATATTTTCAGGTTGGTACACCACTGTGAACTAGCTAAAGATGTTCGGGACACTCTCAGAACCACTCATGAAGGAACCTCCAAAGTAAAGATGTCTAGACTTCAAATGTTAACCACAAAATTTGAAGGTCTGAAAATGAAAGAGGATGAGGCCATCCATGAATTCTACATGAATGTACTGGAACTAGCAAACAGCTCAGGGGCCCTGTGTGAGAAAATGTCTGAGGAAAAACTGGTGAGAAAAGTTCTCAGGTATCTACCTAAGAGGTTTGCAATGAAGGTGACAACTATTGAAGAAGCTTAAGACATATGTCACTTGAAGGTGGATGAACTCATTGGTTCTCACCAAACCTTTGAGATGGGATTGAATGACCAAACAGTGGAGAAAAAGAACAAAAGCAGTGCCCTTGTTTCAAGCACTACTGAAGAAGGAGCAGATGATGAAGTGCAGGAGCTGTCAGAGGCAATAGCCATGCTTGGAAGACAGTTCAACAAACTGGTCAAGAGGATAGATTCCAAATCTAAACCTTACTCCAAAAGCCTACCTACTGACAAAGAAAGATCTGAAGAAAAGATCAGCAAAGTTCAATGTCATGAATCTGAGGGGTATGGCCATGTTAGAAGAGAATGCCCCACATATCTCAAGAAAAAGGGAAATAGTCTAACTGTCACTTGGTCAGATGAAGACTCAGAAAGTGAGTCAGATAGTGAAGCTGCCAAGCATGTCACTGCTCTTAATAGTGTATGCATATCTGATAGCGATTCAAGTGAAGAAGACATGACACTTGAGGAGCTTGCAGCCTCATATCAGAAGTTCCACATTAAAAGTTATGAACTGTTTCAACAAGGAGAACTCCAGAAGAAAATGATCAAAGAGTTAGAATATGAAAAGAAAGAGCATCTGGCCATTATAAACTCACTCTAAGGAGAGGTAAATGAGTTGAAAAGTAAAAAGAAGCAAATGACCAAATCCATAAGAATGCTGAACTCTGGAACAGATACACTAGAGGAGATTCTTCAGAGTGGTCAGACTTCTGAAAATAGGTCTGGTTTAGGATTCATTGAGAAGCCAAATCCTGTCTTGAAACTCAAGAAGTTGCAGCCTGAGATTCAACTGTTAAGAAGGATGTCACAACCGAAGTCAGAACATCCTCCACACAGAATTTGGAAGCAAGTCAAGAGACAGTTCCAAGAGCATAGATGTTACCATTGTGGAAAACTTGGGCATATTAAAGTTGTGTGCTTTTGGCTGCATGGATTCCCCAGCCAAAGACAAACCAAACAGGGTAAGCAAGTCAAAAGGTAACAGTTTGGAAGAGTACAGCGGCATACCAAGAAACAATACTATGTTAAACCCATGAATAATGGTCACTACAGGAAGAAGCAATGGGCTGCCAAGACTATGGCACTAGTCGTACACACTTCCTCAAGAATGCCAATCAAAGAAGACTGGTACTTTGACAGTAGCTGCTCTAGGCACATGACAGGTATGGTGAATCTTTTGGTGAACATCAAACGTTATGCTTCAAGCCATACAACATTTGGGGATGGAGATAGAGGGGAAATCCTAGGAGTTGGACAACTTGTCAGCTCTAAAGGCCCTTCATTGGAAGATGTCTTGCTAGTTAGAGGACTGACTATCAATTTAATAAGCATAAGTCAGCTGTGTGATCAAGGCTTAAAAGTTCACTTCTCAAAAAATGAGTGTGTGGTGATCAATAAAGAGGGTGAAGAAAAAATGATGGGATCCAGATCCAAGAATAACTGCTATTTGTGAGAGTCTAGAAGCAACACAAACGGGCTGATAAATGAGGAATTGAACCAACTATTGATGAAGAAAGAGAGACAGGCTCTAAAAATAGAAAGAACATTGTCTAACTCATCAGCAAAAGAATTCTCAAAGCATGCTTCAGAAAGAAGGTCAGGAGGTAAGAGAAGTCTTGGGGGAAGGCTAGACAATAAAGGGTACCTAAATGTGGGACATCAGGTAAAGCTAGACAGGCTATATTGAAACCTGATGAAGTCCATGGAACTGCAAAATAGCAATGTTACTCAGGATGTCATGACTTTATCCTGTAACATCAAAGAACAACAATCTAAAAATGAAAGTTGCTCCAGCATTGATGTTCTATAGCAATTAAATAGAATTGGGAATCACGTTTTAAAACCAATACATTTAATACAGAGTCAAAAACGTAAGTTCCCCCCTAGTGAACTAGCTTATATCTCCCCCACGAATACAAAGGGTATTTTCTACTCTTGGTACCATCTCCAACGTTCCAAATTCCACATCACCTCAAGCAAACGAAAAAAAGGGTTTGTATCCCATTCAAGATCATCTCTCATGGCGCAACCAACCATCAACATGAATACCAATGATACTGAGGGAAACCCTAATGACATTCTAGAGATTGACCCTCTATGAATGATGACTCTTGAAGGCCTTTTGGTAAAGAGACTTAGGAAACCACATGCAAGTCGACCAAGACAAGCCCCTTCTGTCGCTGCTTCGGTCGACCTACATGCAGAGGAAAATAGGAGAACTCATCTTAAGATTGTAGGGATGGTAGCTGAGGCTCTCAATATTCCCACATCATCCTCTACTGTAAGAATAGAGCCTGAGCAACATGTTCAAGTTGATATCACACCAAATGTCAAAGCCTTAATAGACATTCCTTCTAAAGAAAACAACAAGAATGATCAGTCTGATAGAGTGAATGATGACTTGCAAGGAACCAATGCTACTGAGGTGGTTAATCTTGAGGAGTATTCTGACAATGATCTCTTAGCTAATATCAAGCCAGGCATTGCCAAGAGATTAAGAAAGAGGAAAGGGAAAAAGGTAGTTGATCAAGTGCCTCCAAAGGAAAAGGAAGTTGAGCAACCTGCTGAACATGATCACCCTACAAAGAAAGAGGTAACAAAAAGACCTAAATTTGCCCCCCCCCCCCCAAGAGCTGGAGCAAGGTAACCCCTAGGAAGAGGAAGGCTGAAACCATTCCTGATTCGAACTCTGATTCTGATGCTGCTTGTGATGTCTCTGACAATGTCCCTGAAGTGGCAATTGACAATATTTCCTTCCATTACCCTTCCAATGCCAACAGATGGAAGTATGTACTCCAAAGAAGACTGGCACTAGAAAGAGAAATAGCCCAAAATGTTCTTGACAACAAACAGATCATGGAGCTCATTCAGGAAGCTGGCCTAACAAGAATAGTTACTCAACTGTCACCATGCTATCAAATTCTGGTCAAAGAATTCATAGTTAATTTATCAGAAAAATGTGTTGATCACAAGTCAAGTGAGTATGGAACAGTGTTTGTGAGAGGGAAATGTATCAAGTTCTCACCAACCATCATAAACAGCTATTTGAGGAGACCAAATGCAGGACAGCAGGCACTGACTGCATCAGATCATCAAATCTGTAACGAAATAACTGCAAAACAAGTGAAGTCCTGGCCATCCAAAGGGAAACTGGTTGCTAGCAAACTGAGTATGAAATATGCAATGCTGCACAAGATTGGTGCTGCCAACTGGGTACCTACCAATCACAAGACAACTGTGGCAACCAATCTAGGAAGGTTCCTGTATGCAGTAGGGACAAGGGCTAACCTCAACTATGGGGTAGCCATTTATGACCAGATCATGAAACAAGCAGGGAGCTACAGTGTCAAGGGGCCTATAGCTTTTCCATCACTCATCTGCAGCATCATGTGTGAACAACACCCTAACATCATCAAGGAGGATGAAATAGCCTGCAAGAGAGAAAACCCCCTATTCTTCAACTACAAGCTGTTTCAAGGAACTCATGTTCCTGACATTGTCATGACTTCAGCTGAGACATCCAAAGAAAAGCCTGCCTCAAAGAAAGCTGAAGTGATCCAAATGCTGAAGGAGACATGTAAGGAACTTGATGTAAGGAAGAAGAGTCTTGAAGCCCTGATCAGATCTCTTGAGCTCCAGGAAGAATCTGAGTTCCCTCATGAGGATAGTGCAAGTGCTGGGGCAGAAGAGGCTAATGAACAGACACCAGATTCAGAAGCTGAAATAGAAAGTGCCAAGGATGATGAGGAAGTGAAAGCAAGTTCTGAAGAAGATGTGGCTGACAACTCAGATGCAGAAACTGAGGAAGACAGATCCAGCTCCAATGAAGAAAAGGAAGAATGATGATAGGGTGGGTGTTGCTGTCAAGAGTTGATGAACTGTTTCCTTGTAGTGTTACAACATGAATTTTATTTGTGATGCTCTGAATGAGCTCTGTATGTTTTGTCTCAACAAAAACAAATGTACCCTAAACCTTTGTTATGTTACAATATTTTGATCTATGCTATATGTCTTAGTTAGATCTTAATTTGTGGCTAAAAAAGGGGAGAGAGGTATGACAACAGCAGGGAAACATGCACAAATGTGCATATGGTATAAGAAAATCAGTAACAGCAGGTACAGCAGCACGTACAGGTACAAGAACATACAAGTGTGCTTGTGTACACATGATATAACAAAATGTGCAGATGTGTGCACTGATAAAGTATTGGTAGAACTGACACAAATCTGTGCTGCTAGATGTATGACAGCTGTTGTTAACTAATGATTGTGAAAAACTAATCTGTGTGGAATGTTTGATAGAACTAGGAGTGTTAATTATAGGTATTAACATGTGTGATCCTAGTTAGGAGTTATGTGGATATCTGCTAGCATAAGTATGGGAATAAGTAAGAGCAGAATGAGAGGATATGCATCCCTGCAGGGGAGTAGCATAAGATGGTGACTTCAGAATGTCTTACTGAATGTCATGACATCTAGTTTAGACTAGATGATTGCAGAATTGTTGTATCTGCAGAGAGAATAATCAACTAGTGAGTGCATCAGTTGAGGGGGAGTGTCATCTGAACTAAGAGCTATCAGATGATGAACTAAATGGGTGCTAACAGGGCTGAAAGCCAACTGTGAGGACTCTGAGAGCTTGAGTAGAGAGCAACTTTCCTGCATGACAGGCCAATGGTAAGTCTTCTGCTATGATTAAATCTCTGATGTAAGTACATAGTGTTTTAGCCAAAAAATTTCCAAAGGGGGAGTTTGTAAGTGCTCTTGATTGGCTGCATTTTGTGGCATAACTATGAATGTCATATTAGATGTTTGAACATTCATTGAGTGGACTGTGCAGGACAAGTTTAAATGAGCTAACTACAAAATATGATGGATGTCACACTGGATGTCACAACATAGGTCGTGTGACATCAATGCACAGGTTTGTTATTCTACTAGCTATTATTCAGGAAACAAACCAGAAACTCAAGCTGGATTACAGGAGATATTTTAGACACCCTAGTGGATCAAATATGGCCCTGTTTAAAGTGGCAAACGTGCATAATTCTGAAGGAGGGTTTTATTGTGGATAAAACCTAATTTATGCACCAAGGCCCAAAGGACTACAACTGCTATAAATACCAGAAGAATCAACTCAGAAAAGTAACTCTTGACAGAAGAATAAAGAGTGCAAAAGTGAGTTTAGGAATACTTATAATCCAAGTAATTGTCTGTTTGATAATTACTCTGGTTACGTAGATTCTAGGCAGTGTCTCACTCAAAGCTGTGAAGCTAGAGTGTGTGAAGTTCTTGATTGAAGCTTTGAAGCAAGATCAAGAAGTGTATGAGGAGTCTATTCATACCAAATTGTGTAAACTGTTAGATATCACTGTTGAGTGATTGTAGGGGA
This sequence comes from Lathyrus sativus, assembly GCA_963859935.3. NCBI lineage: Eukaryota > Viridiplantae > Streptophyta > Magnoliopsida > Fabales > Fabaceae > Lathyrus > Lathyrus sativus. Next base: position 541,180,860 of record OZ012738.1, on the reverse strand, counting down.
GTGAGTGGGTATACTCTGGTACTAGAGAGTCTCTAGGCTGAAGTGTCATTGGGTAGTGATTAAGTGAGGAGTGTAAACTGGAGGTTTAACTCTAAATTGATACTGCTAATAGTGAATTTCCTCCCTGGCTTGGTAGCCCCCAGATGTAAGTGTTGTTGACACTGAACTGGGTAATCAATTGTTGTGTGTTATTTACTGCTTTAATAACTGTCAAATATACATTGCTGTAGTCAATGTCACAGTGGATGTTATAACCTTGACTGTAACATTCATCGTGTGGTAAGCCATAATTTTCTTTTTTCAAAAGCTTCACAGTATGCATCAACCATAGGTCAGCGTGCACTGACCAGTGGAGAATAGCATACTTCATGCACTGACCCTATGGTCGACCATAGGTCAGCGAATGCCGACTGTCGCACCTCGAAAAATCACATTCGAAAATACGACCCTCGCGCGAAAGGCGCGGAAATTGCGGTTCGACAGAGTCGCCACCGAACTTTATTTTCCCGAATAAACGGGAGAGGAAAATATCGAGAAAACCTCTTAAACGAAAGGATAGGAACAGGGCTGTCGCAACCAAGTTCCGGGTTCGGGAGTCGGTTACGTGAGGGGAAGGTATTAGCACCCCTCACGTCCGTCGTACTCGACGAGAACCTCTTAAGGTAATTGTGGGGAGTGTTGTTTAGGTTTACTTGTTTTCTTCTCGTTATTAAAGGTAGAATTGGTAGGGTAAAAGGTTAGAGACGCAAAGGAGAGATGGGTGGATGGAGGATAGGGTGCTCGCCAAGGATTGGGGCCCTTGTGCCTACGTATGCTCATTCGGACGAGAATGAGAAATCAGAGCGTCGTAGTTCGACTACGGGAAAGGTTGGGAAACGGAAGATGGATAGAAGTGTGCTCGCCAAGATCATCGCAATCTTGTGCCTACGTATCTTGTATTCAAGAATGAATAAAGAATCAAAGCGTCCGTAGTTCGTGGTAACAACCACGAAAAGATGAGGTAGAATGGGTTGGAAGTTTGAGAAAAAAGACGAAAGAGTGACTGACAAACAACCTAAGGGCGTGCCTCAAGAGCTTGTCATTCAAGAATTCAAGGAATGCGAGATCCCAAGAACTCAGTTCTTTCGGAAATTGAGTTGAATGAGTTGAAGATAAGAGTTGGATGTTTCGAAATCGAAAGAATGAACTAATAACCACTCGGGGGCGCGCCCAAGAGTTACTTATTCGAATATTCAAAGAATGCTAGATTCTAGGAATATCCCTCTTTCGTAAGTTAAAAAAACGATTGTGAAAAGATTGAATCGAAAATGGAATGTGAGGTAAAAAGGAAGTTGTTTTGAAATGGTTCGACGACGAGTCGAGGATTTGTTTGAAAAATGGAACTGACTTGACGACGTGTCAAGTGCTGAGGTTGTGGGAAACGATATTAGTCCCTGAGGGTGCTCCTAATATCGAGACCACGAGGAATTGTGAATGTGTATGCGAAGTGTCAAAGGTTGCGAATGCGTACGAGCACTCGTCTTGGGAGGATGTTTGAAAACGTTTGATTTTGAAAAAAGTCGAAAGGTTGAGTGAATAACAACCCAAAGGGCGTGTGTTGCGGTGGAAATAGGATATCAAACTATTAATGAGTTTGAATCGCAATTCAATTCACAACCGCTCTTTGATTTATCCGAAGGAAAAGGTCAAAAGAGGGAAAACCTATTTTGCATCGTAAACACAATGCGGGGAAAGATCTAGGGTTCGGGGGTTGGTTAAATTTAGGGAAGGTATTAGCACCCTAAACTTCTGTAGTACTCTACAGGAACCTTTTGTTCAGATGTTTACTATTTTGCTTTATTTATTTGCTTAAGGTATATATACAAAGGGATTAAAAGTGAGAAAAGAGACCTAAGGGGTTAATTCTAAGTTTACTCGGCAAGACATCGCATCTTGTGCCTACGTATCCTTACGGGAGTGGAATCAGAGTAATCGTAGTTCCCCTCAAAAGGGAGGTTAGAGACTTCTTGACTGTGGTCAAGGTCTCAATGGGGAATAAACGTATCTTAGGGACACGCTTACGCGGAGTGTAGAAACTCCAATATCTATGTTGTAAATTGTTAAGTGAATTAGGGTTAGGTTAGGGATTCCGCGGCGGGAAACCCTAAAATGAGCGCGGCGGCTCTTTGACCTAATGCTAGGGGTAAAATTGTAATCTTGCCTGCGGCGAGGCATTTGTGAAAATTAGGGTTTGGTTAGGGATTCCGCGGCGGGAAACCCTAAAATGAGTGCGGCGACCCTTTTGGCATAACACTAGGATAAAAGCAATTTTGCCCACGGCGGGACACCTAGGCTAAACAGGGTTTGATCCATTAAAGGGGTAAGGCTATTGACTCGGCGGCCAAAAGGCTGGACCTAATCCTTCGGAAGGATAAAACTACGAAGCGGAGGTTTGCTTCGGTAAATGTGAAAAAGGTTTGAATAAGGGAACACTGGAGAGCTCCAATCCTTCTAACGAGTTGTGGGAACGACCGCCTTTCTTCTCTGGGGATCTCCTTTGTTTCTCCCTCTCTCTCCTCTTTTCTGAAGAAAACCTTCTGACCCCTCTTAGGTTTTTTTTTCATTCTCTCCTCCTTTCCAACAAGGCAACACATGTATATATAGGGAACAAATTAGGGTTAACACCAAATTGTCAATAATGTCCCTAAAGCCCATTTTAAAGCCCAAACTAAATAATTAGTTAAGAAAAAATAAAATTTAAATAATTTAAAAATAATTAAAATAAACTTAAAATAAAAACTAATAATCCTATTGATTCCTAAAATAAAAAATATTATAAAAGGAACAAAATTTTTCAATATTTTTTTATTTTATGATTTTTTGGATATTTTTATGAATAATTTAGAAAAAAGTGAAAAAAATAATATTTTAAAAAATGATTTAATTAAAATACGAAAATAATAATTAAATAATAATAAAAAACTATTTTTGTTATTTTTTTTTAATGAAAGATAGAAAAATTTAGAGTAAAAATAATAAAGAACAAAAAAAGGGACAAAGGTGAGATTTAATTTTTAAAATAGTTAGAAAAAAAAAAAAGATTTAATTTTAAAAAAGAATTTAGAGGAAAAAAAAGATTTAATTTTAAAAAGAAGTTAGAGAAAAAAAAATTTAATTTTAAAAAAGTTAGAAAAAAAAATTTAGTTTTAAAAAGGTTAGAAAAAGATTTAAAAAAAGTTAGAAAAAAAGATTTAATTTTAAAAAAGTTAGAAAAAAGATTTAATTTTAAAAAGAAGTTAGATTTTTATTTTTAAAAAAAATATTAGAATTTGATTAAAAAATGTGTTAGAAATTAATTTAAAAAAAGGTTATAAAAAATTTACTCTTGAAGAAAAGAAAAAAAAAAAAAAAAAAAAAAAAAAGTTAAATTTTAATCTAAATCCTAAAAGTTAGTAAGAAGAGCTTAAAATGACTTTAAATAAATAAACTAAATAGAAAAAAAAAAGTTAATAAAAAAACATTAGTAAAGTTATAAAAAAGGTTAATTAAATTATTATTAGTTAAAAAAACAAGATTTAAAAAAAAAGGTTAATTTATTAAGTTAATAAGAATTTAAAATAAAAATAAAAAGAAAGGGTAAAATTTGGGGTATTACAGTTGCCCCTATTTAAATGGCTACACCGGACGATTTGAGTGACAGAGACTCGTGGAATCGTGGTGGAGAGATTTAAATATAGATAACCGAAAATTTTGCCCTTATATGCGACGATATGCAATGCTATGGACAAAACTGGAACGACTTAATGAAGATGATGCCATGACTATGATATGATGCGTATGCTGGAATAATGAATGCGAAAATGCTGACGAAACATGACGACACCGAGACAGACGCCACGAGAAGAAACACACTGGGGAAAACGACGCGCTGAGACACAGTACATCACTGGGGAATTCTAAAAATGATAGTCAACTGGTGCGAATGACCAATTGTCACTTTTAGAAAAGGAACGAGATCCTCGAATGGAGATGGTACCTATGAGACGGCCTCCACTGGGGAATCTAAAAATAAAACTGGATCACATACGATTGTAAGATCGATTACAGAATGCTGGAGCATTGAGCAAGGAATAACATCCAAGCTTCTGTAAACTACCCCTCGTGACAGGATCAAACGGACTTTTCGGAACTCCGTAGCAAATATACAGGGTAAAGACCGACTGTATGCCAAAATAAATGGACTTTGATGGGAATTGCCCTGATAAGCTTCTCGAGGGAGAACTGTCACTTATCGTTGGAAGGGACTTATGTGCAAAAAATGGATAAGCACTCAAATAAAGAGGCTGCTGCTTATCTGATAAATAAATCTTCTCGCATTTAAGGTCGGCGCCTGGAATACGATTCTGATTCTTCTCTTACTGAAGGATAAATAAACTTCTTCATGCTTCAGAATCGTGCTCTCCTGAACATGAAAAGGGTAAACTGAACTTCCTCATACTTCAGGATCGTGCTCTCCTGAATATGAAACTGGATGACTGAATATACTCATATTTCAGAATCGTGCTCTCCTGAATATGATTTGGTTGTAAATGAATTTTTCCATACTTTAGAATCGTGCTTTCCTGAATATGAAACTGGGTAATCGAACTTCCTCATAACTCAGAATCGTGCTCTCCTGAATATGATTCGGTTCCTGAAATTTCTTCATTCTTCAGAATCGTGCTCTCCTGAAAAACGGCCAACTGAACTTCCTCATAACTCAGAATCGTGCTCTCCTGAATATGATTCCGTTCCTTCTTTTACTAAAGGATAAATGAACTTCTTCATAACTCAGAATCGTGCTCTCCTGAATATGATTTCGCTCAAACCTTCCCGTAACTCAAGATCGTGCTCTCCTGAATACGAATTGGTTCGTACCTCAAGACGGCAGATAAATGGAAGCCCAACTGCTCCATGGAGATGGCCATTTGCTGCGAGTCGTGACGAGGATATGATCGACTTCTTAGGTGAGAAATGTCGTATGCTGATGCTGTAAGATGTAAAGTGTTGTACCGATGTTGTAACATGTAGGATTGTAAAGTGTTGTACTGATGGATTTTCCAGGCGTGAACTGGCGTGCATCTGTAAAGGATCGTAGTTGATTTTCTTGAAAGATAGTGCAAAATAAATGCACGTCCGGGTACAGTGATAACCCTCTTGGGCGAGAACAGTCGCGTATTTGCCATGGTGTGGTGAAAATCTTTAGACGGTGCAAAATAAATGCACGTCCGATTGGGCTCGACGACCGACAAGACTGAGATTCAATCTAGGATCGAGCTAGAAAGAAAACTGGTAATCAAGACTCCATCGAGGGAATGAACTCGAAGGGTAGATATCTTATCCTGGCGAGGAAAGATAGCTGAAGTAACCGTCATCCACGAGGATTGAGCTCCGTGGGGAAGTTGGAAATAAGTAGGTATTTTATGCTTAAGACTGACAATCTATTTGGAGAGAATGGACAAACCCCAATTACTCGGTGGTAACGACCAATGATGGAGACACGATGAACCTGTGCATGTTATCGCGTATGTTAATGGATATGTTAATATGAATGTATGTTAATGTCTATGTATGTAACTATGCAAGATGTTATGAAATGAGTATGTAATGAGTATGTAATGAATATGTAATGAATATGTAATGAATATGTAATGAATATGTAATGAAATAGGCATGTGATGCTTATGCCCTTGCGTATGCTGACGAAACAGACTAGAGACAGGACGAGAGACGAAATAAACATCTCGACGGAGATACCCTGCGTTCTCTGCAACCAATACGTCAATCATGGGTAAGAAGGATCAATGGTGGAACCAACTCTAGTTTTAAAGTTCTGAATTTTCTGGGGAGAAGGTAATCTGCTTGGGTGCATAGTACCACGTCTTCGCATGGGGAGAAGAAAACCTGAGGGACACTTTCGAGTTACCCAAGAAAAAATTGTCAGCTTATAGTCTCTCTGGGGACTGTGATGAGGCAATAGTTTAGGAGTCTGTTGCAACACTGAGGCTTACTGGGGTATGAAGGCCGCTGTGAGTAAAATCCATCGGGTGCATGAAAAAATTGTGAAATCCCATGGTTTTGATCTTGCAGGACCTTATAGTAGCCGCCATTTGTTTCTTCAAAAACATGGTGCCCCAGGATACTTGCGTTGCGAGGTAGGGTCATCTCAAGAGGATTTTATAGAGAACACCGAGTCTGGTTGCCCCATTGTTCTCAAACTCTTTGAGAGATTTGTCAGGTCTCGACGTAACTGGCACAAATTAATCGTGTTACGACGAAATGTTTGGGAAATAGCTCTTAAGAATGTCAGACTCGCGTTGGTAAGCGAATTGGGAAACTGCCTGCCCCTGTTCAGCAGGATCTTCAAGTTCCACGGGTTATGTTCATATGTAAATCTCTAAGATATCAAGCAAAGTTGTCATGCCTGAAATGCCTATCCTGAGCTTGTCAATGTACACATATATTTGTCTTGAATTTTTGTTTTGAAAAAAAGATATCGCAACAACTTGTGACCGAAATCACTAGTCAAGATATAAGTTTTAATTATAATGCCATCATGAATTTTTTTCTGAGCATAGCTCGTAGGAGTCAGGAAACGTGATCTTGTCAAGTATGCTTTCAACCGAAGTCCTACTTCAATTAGGTCTTTTAAAGGTTGTATCGTGGCTCAGTTCACGGTTTAAGAAACAAAAGGATAAAGGCTCAAAGTTATATTTGTACCCACCCATTCTTCGTGATGTTCTCCAATCCTAATTCAGTTAACCGGATACGAACGCTCATATCTCAAGCGGATTTGCTATGGTCGAGAACTTATCAAGGCTTTGGACATGGCAGTCGCTCACCTATTACACGATCTTGCTCTTTACTAGGGACTATTTATTGTACCCTCTTGTTTTGCTTTTATTCCCTAACTTTTGCCTGGACAACGTCTTTTGATCTGACTTTGGAGTCCAACGGGATGCCCCAGTTTTGCCTAAGTCTCCTTCATAGGTTTTTGACTTAGCGGACTCTTATTTTTTTGAATATTCCTTTATGCACAAGTCGTGTAAATCTTTTGAAAGGCTCGTGACTGCCCCACTCCTTAGGTAACCGAGGGATAGTCATTGTATTGGACTTCTTAAGATGCTAAGGATAAATTCTCGAAGGTTTGCTCTTCCTTTTTAAGAGTCTAAGCGCTCGATCGGTTTAACTGAAACCTACCCTGCACCAGGTTAGGATGAAGGTTCTTTAAAAGAAAGAAAAACTCCTACTTCAAGGCTCAAAGGGTTGACTAGGGGTTAACATCCTTATATCTCCAGTGTTTGGGATTTGAAACAATGCCTTACATCATCAGCGGGTTTCAATCGAAAGCATACGACAAGAAATCTGACGTTTTAGGTTCGTCATCCTCCTCCCAATTCTCCATCTGAACAAGAGATCGGGTAAAGTTGGCATTATAATTTATGAAAAATATATTTTGAATGAGTGAAACGAATGGATTTATTCAAGACAAACATATGCGTTGCATTAATTAATCAAAGATAAACAAGTTCGTGCATGCTAAATATGATTAATCGAAGAGAAATACATATAAATAAACAAATGAACTGTCGGAAAAATCCTTCTAAATGTTTATGAAATCTTGCATTCAAGAGTAACAGTTTCCTTTGGCGGAGCCTCAATGGAAAGGACGTCTGGTTCATGATCACTGTGAGTCGTCATGGCTTACCCCAGTTATGCTGGTCACATCTTCAACAGTTTTCAGTCGTTGCTTCAAAATAAATTTCCCAGATCCTTTGTTGATCCCGGTCATATCACCTTGAGGGTTACTGAAATGAAGCGGGCTAGGCCTTTGAATAATGACTGGATTCGGCTGATAGGCGTAGCATGCTTTGCAGAATTTGCACTTGACGAGTGAGGAACCCCGAAAGGAGTCTCGATCTTCAGCTGAGCATCGCCAAAAGACAACTTCTTCGTTTCTAGCAAATTTCTGACAACTTTCTTAAGAGCATAGCAATTCTCTAGATCATGGCCGGGCGCACCCTCATGAAATAAACAATGAGCGGTAGCGTTGTAACTTGCAGGTAACGGATTAGACGGAGGACCCAAAGCACGGGTGATAATCAGACCTTGTTGTACCAAGTGGGGGTATAACTCAGTAAAAGTCATCGGGATCGGCGGACAAGGTTTATACGTTCTTCTGTTTGGCATATTCTGGCGAGGAGCCAGACTCTTTGGCTGTTGAGGAGCAGGAGTATTGGGTGCCTGTAGGTAGTTGACAGGAGGCGGATAAACAGGAGGTTGTTGCATAGGTTGATACATGGGAACCTGTTGATTGAAAGAAGGTGTAATAGCTGCCACATAGGGTTGTTGAGCATATTGGACCGGGTACCCTTGAGGTTGAGCATAACCTTGCAGATGCCGATAAAAGCGTTCCCTTGGTTTACCAGAGGATATAGCATTAGTCTCACTCTCCTTCTTTTTCTGGGAGCTATAAGGAGGTTTCTTCGGCTGATCCTTAGAAGCGCCATGATTATTTGTCATTTTACCACTCTTCATACCCAATTCAATCTTGACACCCACAGCAACGATGTCGGAGAAATTTGAAGTCACACTACCCACCATTCTCTCGTAAAATTCTGGACGGACTGTGTCGACAAACCAATCAGCTAACTCTTTCTCGGTCAAAGGAGGTTCTACCTGCGAAGCAGTTTCTCTCCACCTTTGAGCATACTCTTTGAATGACTCAGAATTCTTTTGCGACATACTCAACAACTGTCTTCTGTCAGGAGCCAGATCCATATTGTACTTGTAGTGTTTGATGAAAGCGTCAGATAAATCCTGGAAACTCTTAATGCGAGACTGGTCTAAAGTTAATACCACTTGGAGGAAGCACCCTTCAAACTATCTTGGAAGCAATGAATCATCAGTTTATCATTCTCAACATGGGCAGCCATTTTGCGATAATACATGATCAGATGACTCTTAGGACAGGTGGCACCTTCATAACGATCGAAGTTCGGAGTTTTGAACTTTGGGGGAATAACCAAACCTGAAACCAAACAAACATCCCTTGCAGCAGTCCCAAAAATTTGATCACCCTCTACCTTTTTCAATCTCTGGACGATAGTGTTTACTTCCTCACGAAGCTTATCATGTTTCTCATAACCCTCAACATTCTCATCAAGATTATCAAAAGCTGTCTCATTGAAGTACGGTTGCGCACGAGTGTGTACAACAGGTGGTGCAAAGATAGGAGCCCCCCTAGAAACTTCAGAAAACAAAGGCACGGCTTGCTGAACAGGTTGATTAATCGGAACAGTGGCTTAAGGAGGCACAAAACCCGGAGCAAGACCATAAGGTGGGTCCCTTGCTACGGTCACACTTGGTGGAGGGTCCACAGTAACGCCGGTAATCTCAGAAACAACAGTGGGCTGGGTATCCATCTTAGCATTCATGACATGTAACAATTCCATCATACGCCCCATACCCCCTCGAAGGTCTTCGAGTTCATTGCTAAGGCGATCAATCTCTTTTGCCTGATCCTCCATTCTTTTCCGAGTTTGAGCTCTGGTGTTGTATTGGTGCCGAGAACTCAGGGTGACGAAACTTCTCCCCAGTGAAGTCGCCATTTTCTGTTGCGGTGGAAATAGGATATCAAACTATTAATGAGTTTGAATCGCAATTCAATTCACAACCGCTCTTTGATTTATCCGAAGGAAAAGGTCAAAAGAGGGAAAACCTATTTTGCATCGTAAACACAATGCGGGGAAAGATCTAGGGTTCGGGGGTTGGTTAAATTTAGGGAAGGTATTAGCACCCTAAACTTCTGTAGTACTCTACAGGAACCTTTTGTTCAGATGTTTACTATTTTGCTTTATTTATTTGCTTAAGGTATATATACAAAGGGATTAAAAGTGAGAAAAGAGACCTAAGGGGTTAATTCTAAGTTTACTCGGCAAGACATTGCATCTTGTGCCTACGTATCCTTACGGGAGTGGAATCAGAGTAATCGTAGTTCCCCTCAAAAGGGAGGTTAGAGACTTCTTGACTGTGGTCAAGGTCTCAATGGGGAATAAACGTATCTTAGGGACACGCTTACGCGGAGTGTAGAAACTCCAATATCTATGTTGTAAATTGTTAAGTGAATTAGGGTTAGGTTAGGGATTCCGCGGCGGGAAACCCTAAAATGAGCGCGGCGGCTCTTTGACCTAATGCTAGGGGTAAAATTGTAATCTTGCCTGCGGCGAGGCATTTGTGAAAATTAGGGTTTGGTTAGGGATTCCGCGGCGGGAAACCCTAAAATGAGTGCGGCGACCCTTTTGGCATAACACTAGGATAAAAGCAATTTTGCCCACGGCGGGACACCTAGGCTAAACAGGGTTTGATCCATTAAAGGGGTAAGGCTATTGACTCGGCGGCCAAAAGGCTGGACCTAATCCTTCGGAAGGATAAAACTACGAAGCGGAGGTTTGCTTCGGTAAATGTGAAAAAGGTTTGAATAAGGGAACACTGGAGAGCTCCAATCCTTCTAACGAGTTGTGGGAACGACCGCCTTTCTTCTCTGGGGATCTCCTTTGTTTCTCCCTCTCTCTCCTCTTTTCTGAAGAAAACCTTCTGACCCCTCTTAGGTTTTTTTTTCATTCTCTCCTCCTTTCCAACAAGGCAACACATGTATATATAGGGAACAAATTAGGGTTAACACCAAATTGTCAATAATGTCCCTAAAGCCCATTTTAAAGCCCAAACTAAATAATTAGTTAAGAAAAAATAAAATTTAAATAATTTAAAAATAATTAAAATAAACTTAAAATAAAAACTAATAATCCTATTGATTCCTAAAATAAAAAATATTATAAAAGGAACAAAATTTTTCAATATTTTTTTATTTTATGATTTTTTGGATATTTTTATGAATAATTTAGAAAAAAGTGAAAAAAATAATATTTTAAAAAATGATTTAATTAAAATACGAAAATAATAATTAAATAATAATAAAAAACTATTTTTGTTATTTTTTTTTAATGAAAGATAGAAAAATTTAGAGTAAAAATAATAAAGAACAAAAAAAGGGACAAAGGTGAGATTTAATTTTTAAAATAGTTAGAAAAAAAAAAAAGATTTAATTTTAAAAAAGAATTTAGAGGAAAAAAAAGATTTAATTTTAAAAAGAAGTTAGAGAAAAAAAAATTTAATTTTAAAAAAGTTAGAAAAAAAAATTTAGTTTTAAAAAGGTTAGAAAAAGATTTAAAAAAAGTTAGAAAAAAAGATTTAATTTTAAAAAAGTTAGAAAAAAGATTTAATTTTAAAAAGAAGTTAGATTTTTATTTTTAAAAAAAATATTAGAATTTGATTAAAAAATGTGTTAGAAATTAATTTAAAAAAAGGTTATAAAAAATTTACTCTTGAAGAAAAGAAAAAAAAAAAAAAAAAAAAAAAAAGTTAAATTTTAATCTAAATCCTAAAAGTTAGTAAGAAGAGCTTAAAATGACTTTAAATAAATAAACTAAATAGAAAAAAAAAAGTTAATAAAAAAACATTAGTAAAGTTATAAAAAAGGTTAATTAAATTATTATTAGTTAAAAAAACAAGATTTAAAAAAAAAGGTTAATTTATTAAGTTAATAAGAATTTAAAATAAAAATAAAAAGAAAGGGTAAAATTTGGGGTATTACAGCGTGCCTCGAGAGCTATTCACTCGAAAATTCAAGGAATGCTAGACTCCAAGAACCTCCTTCTTTCGAAGTGTGAATCGAAAAAGATATTTAAAAAGGTCGAAAGATTGAATGAATAATAACTCAAAGGGCGTGCCTCGAGAATCATTCACTCGAAAATTCAAGGAATGCTAGACTCCAAGAACCTCCTTCTTTCGAAGTTTGATCGAGAAAGATATTTTGAAGAATTGAATCGAGGGTATGAAAAAGAATTGTAGTACGAGAGGTGAGAATACGATATTGGATTTGAAAATTAGAGAAATGACAATTATTTGATAAATGAGACGTAGGCCTCACAGCCAATTAATTGGGGCATTATCGAAATGCTAGATCTCGATGACACCTTTTTCATTTGGAGAATGTTTGAAGGAACGACAGAAATATCACACAGAATGCTAGATTCCTATGATATTTCTTTGTTCAAAAAGAGTGCATTAAATACGAAAAGTTGAATAATACATTATTTAAGGTGTACACCTCGCTAATGATCATCCAAAAATCCAAGAAATGCTAGACTTCAAAGATTTAATTTGCTTTGAAAAAGTATTCGAATTGAGTCGAAGTTTTAATTTTAAATTTTAAGCGTGTGCACTAGCAAAGTGGGCTAGTCTTCTAAGTGACCAACTAGAAATAATTGATCAAATAGGTATCACTGTAAGGAAGCCCAGGATTAAGCTTTAAAATGTTGTGTATGGTGATCGAAGGTCGATGGCGAGGCTTTGAAAACACTCGACTTACATGGGTGGAAAAGGACTCGATAAATCGAGAGTTTATTATTTCCGAAAAAACAATATCCAATTTGATAAGGTTAATATAAAAACAAACAATAAATTAAGTTCAATATTCATTATTCACATTTTTATACATAAATCTTCAAATCAATCAATTGATTACCAACATATCAACCACTATGCTTCAACTAGTTAATCTGCACACATCAAAGAAAAATATTAGTTAAAAATGATTATGGAAAATTAATGCAGCAGAATGTCCTCTTATCAGCTAGATTCTCCAATGCCATTATTATCTATCTTCAACGAAAGGCTATGATGGTTGACATACAAACAACGTAACGGCACCTTATCCATAGGCCACCCCGCAAAACCGCGACCAAGTTTAGCATATAAAATATTCCCTCAAAATTGATTCAAACGATGTAAATATGTAGATTCCATTAATAGCCATTTGCATAGATGAACTAGCAACCGTCAAATGAAAATACATACACAACGAAGTGAACTGCCATATAACAATGAGATCCAAATACGCGTGATGGAATCCAAATATGCGTATTTAACCGAAGATAACCATATCGAACAACTAACAGCTGCGAAAATAATTCTGCTGGATTAAAAAAAGAACATTTGAAAATTGAAACCGCACTCTCAGCTCATTAGAAACTCGAAATCAAATGTTTTAAAAACAGTGAACCCGAGAACCAACATGATACCTTCTATTAGTAACAACCAATCAACAAACCAGTATGCATATCACAACAACCAATCCAATAATATTTAAACCAATGTAATGCAGTAACACAAAAATATGATCATTAAGAAATCAACCGGAATGTCTACAACACTGCGCTATCACACAAATACTCAGTAACAGCATCAGAACTTTGTTTAAAACAAGAGCAAACCTGCAGATTGAACCTAGTTATAACTTAAACAAACGGGATTGGCCCAACCTGATGCTTTACGGAGTCGTTGCCGGAGTTGTCGCAACTCAGCAACGTTAGCAATGAAAAGAGGTTAGTCTCGACTGAGACATGGGTGTTTGCTGCCACAAACTGCTCTATTGTTGATGAAGATTTAGACTATGTAATATCATCGAGGTGGCTCATTTCTGTTACCTTCTCGAGTGTATCACTCTGTTTTGTCGCGGTTGTTACATCACTGCAAGCCGAGGATGTCGCATCCTAGCTGGGAGCAGATGAGAGGTTGAGCTCAGCTGTAGACCGCGAATCATAATTTGATGATGCCATTGTTGTCAAGTCTGTGGCAGAACCGGAGTGTAACGGGAAGGAGATCTTAAACAAAGGTGAGGATATGGTGTTGCTACGACCTGACTTGATTATCATTGAAATTAAATGCTTCATGACCGAGTACTGAGTTCGAACGAAGACGAGTATGAGCTTGCTGGGTGAAGTTGTTTGTTGAAGGGCGATGTATATTGTTGCTGCTGTGAACAGAAAATGAACAGACCAAAAGGATGTCGTGTTTTCGAATGCTACGAGGTCGGCTTCCATCTCTTTGATATGAAACTGCAATAATTACCAAGCTTGAATCTGAATCTCGGATTCAACCTCAAACCTGCATAACAAGCCAGTCACAAATAATAACACAAGCCCTTAGAGAAACAATAATGGATAAAAAAACAGAATTGGATTGAAAACACGAATGACTTCATCTTGCTGCTGCATTTTTGTGTTAAAAACTGAAGGTTGAACTTTTCGCTGCTGAAAGTCATTCCTCATCTTCCCTTTCATTCTCGCACCATCAGCTGCGGTTTTTGAAGAGTGAATCGTGGCTATTGCTGCATAATAGATGATTCGACGATGCCGCAACACAGAGATGCTGCAGCCTTGTTCAGATTTCGTTGTCGCTGCATATGCTGAAAACAAATCCGAGTTCGCGCTTTCATCGAGCTCAGATTTTCATTGACGGTACCTGCAAAAAAAAAACAACGACACGAATTTGTGACAAAGGAGTTGTTTTCTTTGGACATCGTTCTCGAACTTCGACGCGCACTCATTCAGAGATCGTGTTACTGCACACTGGAACAGATTTGAGACTTAAACATAACCGATTCCCATCTCGCATCTGATTCAAAACCTGCACATGAAATTAACAACCGACAACAAAACGGTCTTTATGGAAACAAGGTTGAATGCAAGTTCTGTTGTTAGTGTGGTTGGACTTGAAACTCTTATTGCAAGATTGCTGATACTTCACATTTTAGATAGTCTCAACAATACAAAGACCCTGCTACGCTTCAGACATTGTTGTGTTGCTTCTACATCCGTAAGCACCAGCTCGCAACCGTCTAGTTTCCTTCAAAGACCAACAACCTGTTCTCTCAGTGTAAGCCATTTCTATTAATGCGCATCAAACAAACATAGCGAGCCTTCAGGCGATGTCTGAATCACTCTAATCAACAAACAGTTAGACCAAAACAAGCGAGGGTTAACGGAATAAAACAACAAAAAAATTCAATGAGAAAGTTCACAAATCATATTCAAGCTGTATCAAAGTTCCTGAACTGCTAATGGTTATATCATTTCCTAATATGCACATGAGACATGAATAAGCATCAAAGCTAAAGTGGATAATGAACAAGAATCCAAAAACGATAGTTAAGCAAGTCGAATCTGATACCGAATACGCGCTTACTGCCGCTTTGTTGGCCACCGCGAGTCGATTGTGCTTCGGAACAAAACCTGGTGCACGGTCGTGGTAAGCTTAATGATGACACTTAAAGCCGTTGAGTGTGAGAAGCCCAAAGATGTTGCTGTTGTGAAAACGCTGAAAGTTGTTGCAGAGTTGTTGTCGCTTTGTTCAAACGTTGCCGTTTCACTTCTACTTTACATCTCAGTAGCAGCGATGAGGGATTTGAAAGCGAAACCTCGTCCCTATCGCCATTGTGGTAATGATTTGGGATTGAGCAGACCTGAATTGAACACAGGTCTTGTTGCTTACGTAGCCGCGAAGGGAGACTCGAAGGGTGATGAGGAAATGATGTTTAGGGTTCAATTTGGGGAATCCGGCGGCGGTTTAAGATTTGGTCTGAAAAAATGGGAGAGGAAATGGATGCGATGAAGAAGGATAGTGTTGAGGTTGATGGTTTTGTGAAAGAACGACGGCCAATGTTAGGGTTTGGGGTTAGATTTGGGGTTTTCGGCGCCTCTAGGGTTCTGAGAGGGTGATGAACAACAGGTTAGGGTTTTGAGGGAACCGTGAACAGTGAATTAGGGTTTTTCTTTCAATCAGATTCCCCTCCTCTCTTATAGTGCAGACTCTCCCTTAGCCTCTCTAATGGGCCTCCGATGGGCCATTCATTATTTCAGTTTTTTTCATTTTTAAACAATTCTTACCAACCAAACAATTAACCAAATAAATATTTACTAAAAAGCTAATAATAGTAATTAATTTAATCTTATTAATAATTATAAAAGTTAAATAAATATAACTAAATACAGAAATTAATACTTATATAAAAAATTTATAATATATAAAAAAAACTAAGACCTACAAAAATAATTAATAAAAACAAGTATATACATAAAAAGTTAAGAAATTGAAATAAAATTCACAAATAAAAACTTAGGCCACCTGTCACGCTTTTATTGGACAGAAATAGATAAAATTTGGAAAACGCCCAATTTCGGGTGGACACGTGTCTAATGGTATGAAACAAAAAGTGGAAAATATTTTCAAAAAAAAAAGGGTAGGACAAATTTAGGGTATGACAGATGCCCCTATCTAATAGGCTTAAACCTGGGAGGATGAATTGCATTGGCGTTCACATCCCTGAGGTAGAAGTCTATTAGATATAAAAAGACCCTGAATTTGTCCGGATGAAAGAGAGGTGATTGAGAATTGAAAATACTGGATGATGTAAACCTCTGAGCAAACTGTAAGCAACTGGAAAAAAGGTCGCCATCACCAAAAGGATGATGGTATGAAACACGCACGGCTACTACCACCAAAAGGACGGTAGAGCAAACACAAACACATATCGCACAGCCTATCATTAATGACCATGATAGACCCACCACCAAAAGGATGAGGGAGAGAAACTCACACCCAAAACATCGCACAATCTGATATCGACGAAATACCAGACCTACCACCAAAAGGATGGTAGAGCGAAAACACAAACGAAACATCGCGCAATCTGATACCGACGAAGTACCAGACCTACCACCAAAAGGATGGTAGAGCGAAAACACAAATAAAATACCGCACAATCTGATACCGACGAAGTGCCAGACCTACCACCAAAAGGATGGTAGAGCGGAAACACAAATAAAATAACGCGCAATCTGATACCGACGAAGTACCTAGACCTACCACCAAAAGGATGGTAGAGCGAAAACACAAATAAAATACCGCACAATCTGATACCGACGAAGTGCCAGACCTACCACCAAAAGGATGGTAGAGCGGAAACACAAATAAAATAACGCGCAATCTGATACCGACGAAGTACCAGACCTACCACCAAAAGGATGGTAGAGCGAAAACATAAATAAAATACCGCACAATCTGATACCGATGAAGTACCAGACCTACCACCAAAAGGATGGTAGAGCGAAAACACAAATAAAATACCGCCCAATCTGATACCGACGAAGTGCCAGACCTACCACCAAAAGGATGGTAGAGCGGAAACACAAATAAAATATCGCACAATCTGATACTGACGAAGTACCAGACCTACCACCAAAAGGATGGTAGAGCGAAAACACAAATAAAATACCGCCCAATCTGATACCGACGAAGTGCCAGACCTACCACCAAAAGGATGGTAGAGCGGAAACACAAATAAAATATCGCACAATCTGATACCGACGAAGTACCAGACCTACCACCAAAAGGATGGTAGAGCGAAAACACAAATAAAATACCGCACAATCTGATACCGACGAAGTGCCAGACCTACCACCAAAAGGATGGTAGAGCGGAAACACAAATAAAATATCGCACAATCTGATACCGACGAAGTACCAGACCTACCACCAAAAGGATGGTAGAGCGGAAACACAAATAAAATAACGCGCAATCTGATACCGACGAAGTACCAGACCTACCACCAAAAGGATGGTAGAGCGAAAACACAAATAAAATATCGCACAATCTGATACCGACGAAGTACCAGACCTACCACCAAAAGGATGGTAGAGCGAAACACAACACACAGGTCGTTATCACCAAAAGGATGATAGACCAACACAGATTTGAAGTTTACCAACACCAAAAGGATGCAGGCTAGATTGAACTGACGAAGTTCGACTATCACCAAAAGGGTGATAGTAAGGCAATTGACAACGGTCACGCTTGCTGGGTACAACTCATTGGGGAACCCCTGAGAGGAAGATTGAATTTGAAATGAGTCGACGGGGGACGCCCACCGTCTTGTTTGGAGATCACAGTTTTGCCGAAATGATTTCATAGTTACGCCCATGAATCCTGAAGAGGATGCCCCTGACTGGGCTGAGTTTGTCTTGAAATGTCTTGTTTTGGTCAAAAAAGGTTGAACCACTTCGTGAGGGACGCTCACGGTTTTGCCGAAGATGCCCCTGCTCGGGCGGGATCTTGCACTGAACTTCTTGGATTTGCCCAACAAAAGGTTGAACAACTTCGTGGGAAACGCCCACGGTCTTGAATGGTATGCCCCTGATTAGACTGAATGTTGATTTGCATATCTGATCAGCCGCAAGGTTGAAATACGTCATGGGAGACACCCATGGTCTTGAAAAGAATGCCCCTGCCTGGGCTGAATCTTGCTTTGAATAACTTTGAATTTTGATGGGAGAGACCCACAATTGCAGAAGATTGCCCCTGACCGGGTTGATGACTGCTTTGAAGCTCCTTGAAAATTGTGGGATAAACCCACCATCTTGTGGGAAATGCCCCTGACTGAGCGGTCGACAGTCTTGGAAATCTTCGGGATTGTTCCTGGACCTTGACTTGCATATATGAATGCTGGATGATATTCCATATGAGTGGACATGCAAATGCTGATGAGCGTAGATGCAAGAGCTGGGGAAGCATGGTATAATTGGGGTATGCATATGATGCAAGATATTTATGAGATCGAATGCGATGCGCATGATGCATATGATTGCAGATGAGTAATTGAAAATGCGGGGCGACGCCCGCATGGTGGACTTTGGGTAGTTGCCAATGCGGATTGGACTTCGGGTGGTGGGAGGGATTGATTTCCTCGACACGCAGCTTGTTGAAGACGTCACGATCGGAGCAGAAGATGATGCTCTGGATGCCCCAAGTCTGGGTACTTAGTGATTTGTTGTCAATTTCCTTCAGAGAAGATTGCAACTCTGCTTGTTGGTTAAGGTAACTTGGTCTTGCCCCGGTCTGAATATGGTAATGATATGCCTCTGCTCGAGCTGTTGAGTGATTGGCCCCAGCCTGTGGGTTCTGAAGTAGTCTTGCCTCGTGTACGCCACTGAAAGTCAAGTTCCTCCTTAATTGCCCCTTGCTGGAGTGTCTTTGAATACCTAGCACTGACTTGCAATTAAAATTACACATTCATAAATGGTAACATTAATGCAAAGTTCGATGCAAGTTTGAAAAAAGTATTGTTTATTTGGAAGTGTCGTGTTAGTGAGACAAATGGACTGCTAGCCCAAACATTGTGCTGTTTGACTGGTGCGAAAAGATGTTTGCAAGAATAATGACACCAATATTGATGTTTAGAAATCATGTGAGGAGTCAGGTTACGCAACCTTGCGATAATATGCTTTCAGAATAAACCTCGCCTCAATTAGGTCTTTTGAGGGTTATAACGTGGTCTGGTTCGCGGTTATGAAACAAAGGATATTAGGCTCAAAATGTGATTTGTACCCACCCCTTCTTCGTAATGATCTCCAATCCTACGCTCAGTTAATTCTACACTTGTCCGGACGGTGTAAACTTGATGATTCAAGGTTGGCCCGACGCGGCAGTCACCTTATTTTGGCTTTGATGGATGCCAGTGTCCCTTTGACTTGGGTGGCCACTGAATCCTCCTTTGTTTTTGTTGAGGATTTCGGGGTCCTCTTTTGATTTTGTTTTGATCCCTAACTTTTGCATGGATTGACTTCGTTTGTCAGATCCATCAGGATTGCCTTGATTTTGCCTAAGTCCCCTCTAAGGTGCCTGACTTAGCAGGCTTTTGATTTTTTTGATTTTGTTGTGACTACCATGGCATGGGTCATTGATGAACGACCGTCTTCTGGATTTTGCTTGTTGATTAGAGTGTGGAATTGGATTAACTGAACACTACCCTGCCCCAGGTTGAGTGTAAAAGGTTTATAGATCCGAAGGAAACTGCTACTTCTAGGCTCGAAGTGGTTTACTAGGGATTAACTCCTTATATCTCCGGTGTTTGGGGAATTGAAGCAATGCCTGTACATCATTGACGAGATTCGGTCTGAAAGCATACGATTTGCAATTATGGGTATCTCGTTTTCATCATCCTCCCCCAAATCATGCTAAACAACAGTGAATAGAGTGGAGTAAAGAGATGTGTCGGTGATAAGCGAAAAATGAGTGAATACGACATAACTAATTCAAAACATGCATAAACGATACATTAATGAAAACCAAACACGAATGGCAATTGTTCAAAGCATACAATACTTAAATAAACAAAGACAAAATACAAGAAATGCGAAAGATTAAATGGCAGCATGACGACCTTCTTCAGAGAATGAACTTGATTAGATTTGACGTTGGCACTAGTTGGCTGGCGACCTCGGGTTGTTGATGGCACTGAGATACTTCCCATCAAAGGTGAGAGCTTCCTTGTCAATCAGGTCTTGAATTTTGTGCTTGAGAAACCTGCAGTTCTCAATGTTGTGACCTGGAGCGCCCTTATGGAACTCACAATGAGCATTCGCGTCATAATCAGCAGGAAGGACAGTTGGGGGAGCTAGATCTCTTGGGACGATAGCCTTTTGTTCCATTAATTGAGCAAAGATATCTGCATATGTCATTGGAAGACTATCGAATACTCTCTCCGGCTTCCATGTCCTGTGTTGATTTTGCTGACGCGGTCGTTGAACGGTCTGCTGTTCTGATTCCTTTCCAGTTATGGAGAGGGCTTCGAAGATCTGATCCATCTTCCTGTTGAGGGATTCCAGCTCCTTCCTGATAGCAATTTGTTCTTGCCGAATCTGCTCCATTGATCGTCTGGTATTGGCTCTAGTTGCGTATTGGTGTCGAGGAATCAGCTTGATTTACTGGAGAGGAAGGAACGGAAACATGAGACTCTGTTGAAGGACTGGAAATGCAAAATGCACAACATATGAAATGCAATGCAAATGATATGCAAGATGCAATGCAAGATACAAGATCCAGGATCACAGGATCACAACTCCTAACAACTCCTGAAGCCGGTAACCGTAATAGATAAATAACCATAGTTCCTGCTCAAAGAAAAGTGACAGGTACAACCTATATGGGAAGGTCTAAACATTCTACCCATAATCCCACTCACGGGATGGTTTCTATGTTTGGTTCCCAGGATCACGGACACTAGTCGTATCAGCGTCACGCAACAGGCTGGCTGCATTACGACGATAATGACGATAAGGTCTCTCCTGAGCGGGGTCCTCATGCTAGGCGCACAAGGAGCGAGTCCTTGGAGACTAACACTACACGACCACCAATATCGGAACTGGTGCTAAAAAAGGTTCCCAGAATCACGGACCCTTCATTAATCAAGTCGTGCAACAGGCTAGCTGCGTTACAACAAGATCTACGAATAGGTCTCCTCTGGAGGAGCTTTCATGCTAGGCCCACAAGGAGCGAGTCCTCGGAGACTAACACTACTCGACTACCAATTCTAAACTACGTGTTCTCTCTGCTTTTACCAAAGCTCGGGCGTAGAGCCTTACTCATGATGTTATCCCAGAAACCAACAGGCGACAAAGCACAAATAAAATCTACAAGAGAACAAATACAAAAAGAAGAACAAATAAAAAAAAACAAACACTCCTCACAAACCAAAAGATAGGCTCGACTCTCTCTTTGCATGGAGCAAAAATGTCCCCAGCAGAGTCGCCACCTGTCGCACCTCGAAAAATCACATTCGAAAATACGACCCTCGCGCGAAAGGCGCGGAAATTGCGGTTCGACAGAGTCGCCACCGAACTTTATTTTCCCGAATAAACGGGAGAGGAAAATATCGAGAAAACCTCTTAAACGAAAGGATAGGAACAGGGCTGTCGCAACCAAGTTCCGGGTTCGGGAGTCGGTTACGTGAGGGGAAGGTATTAGCACCCCTCACGTCCGTCGTACTCGACGGGAACCTCTTAAGGTAATTGTGGGGAGTGTTGTTTAGGTTTACTTGTTTTCTTCTCGTTATTAAAGGTAGAATTGGTAGGGTAAAAGGTTAGAGACGCAAAGGAGAGATGGGTGGATGGAGGATAGGGTGCTCGCCAAGGATTGGGGCCCTTGTGCCTACGTATGCTCATTCGGACGAGAATGAGAAATCAGAGCGTCGTAGTTCGACTACGGGAAAGGTTGGGAAACGGAAGATGGATAGAAGTGTGCTCGCCAAGATCATCGCAATCTTGTGCCTACGTATCTTGTATTCAAGAATGAATAAAGAATCAAAGCGTCCGTAGTTCGTGGTAACAACCACGAAAAGATGAGGTAGAATGGGTTGGAAGTTTGAGAAAAAAGACGAAAGAGTGACTGACAAACAACCTAAGGGCGTGCCTCAAGAGCTTGTCATTCAAGAATTCAAGGAATGCGAGATCCCAAGAACTCAGTTCTTTCGGAAATTGAGTTGAATGAGTTGAAGATAAGAGTTGGATGTTTCGAAATCGAAAGAATGAACTAATAACCACTCGGGGGCGCGCCCAAGAGTTACTTATTCGAATATTCAAAGAATGCTAGATTCTAGGAATATCCCTCTTTCGTAAGTTAAAAAAACGATTGTGAAAAGATTGAATCGAAAATGGAATGTGAGGTAAAAAGGAAGTTGTTTTGAAATGGTTCGACGACGAGTCGAGGATTTGTTTGAAAAATGGAACTGACTTGACGACGTGTCAAGTGCTGAGGTTGTGGGAAACGATATTAGTCCCTGAGGGTGCTCCTAATATCGAGACCACGAGGAATTGTGAATGTGTATGCGAAGTGTCAAAGGTTGCGAATGCGTACGAGCACTCGTCTTGGGAGGATGTTTGAAAACGTTTGATTTTGAAAAAAGTCGAAAGGTTGAGTGAATAACAACCCAAAGGGCGTGCCTCGAGAGCTATTCACTCGAAAATTCAAGGAATGCTAGACTCCAAGAACCTCCTTCTTTCGAAGTGTGAATCGAAAAAGATATTTAAAAAGGTCGAAAGATTGAATGAATAATAACTCAAAGGGCGTGCCTCGAGAATCATTCACTCGAAAATTCAAGGAATGCTAGACTCCAAGAACCTCCTTCTTTCGAAGTTTGATCGAGAAAGATATTTTGAAGAATTGAATCGAGGGTATGAAAAAGAATTGTAGTACGAGAGGTGAGAATACGATATTGGATTTGAAAATTAGAGAAATGACAATTATTTGATAAATGAGACGTAGGCCTCACAACCAATTAATTGGGGCATTATCGAAATGCTAGATCTCGACGACACCTTTTTCATTTGGAGAATGTTTGAAGGAACAACAGAAATATCACACAGAATGCTAGATTCCTATGATATTTCTTTGTTCAAAAAGAGTGCATTAAATACGAAAAGTTGAATAATACATTATTTAAGGTGTACACCTCGCTAATGATCATCCAAAAATCCAAGAAATGCTAGACTTCAAAGATTTAATTTGCTTTGAAAAAGTATTCGAATTGAGTCGAAGTTTTAATTTTAAATTTTAAGCGTGTGCACTAGCAAAGTGGGCTAGTCTTCTAAGTGACCAACTAGAAATAATTGATCAAATAGGTATCATTGTAAGGAAGCCCAGGATTAAGCTTTAAAATGTTGTGTATGGTGATCGAAGGTCGATGGCGAGGCTTTGAAAACACTCGACTTACATGGGTGGAAAAGGACTCGATAAATCGAGAGTTTATTATTTCCGAAAAAACAATATCCAATTTGATAAGGTTAATATAAAAACAAACAATAAATTAAGTTCAATATTCATTATTCACATTTTTATACATAAATCTTCAAATCAATCAATTGATTACCAACATATCAACCACTATGCTTCAACTAGTTAATCTGCACACATCAAAGAAAAATATTAGTTAAAAATGATTATGGAAAATTAATGCAGCAGAATGTCCTCTTATCAGCTAGATTCTCCAATGCCATTATTATCTATCTTCAACGAAAGGCTATGATGGTTGACATACAAACAACGTAACGACACCTTATCCATAGGCCACCCCGCAAAACCGCGACCAAGTTTAGCATATAAAATATTCCCTCAAAATTGATTCAAACGATGTAAATATGTAGATTCCATTAATAGCCATTTGCATAGATGAACTAGCAACCGTCAAATGAAAATACATACACAACGAAGTGAACTGCCATATAACAATGAGATCCAAATACGCGTGATGGAATCCAAATATGCGTATTTAACCGAAGATAACCATATCGAACAACTAACAGCTGCGAAAATAATTCTGCTGGATTAAAAAAAGAACATTTGAAAATTGAAACCGCACTCTCAGCTCATTAGAAACTCGAAATCAAATGTTTTAAAAACAGTGAACCCGAGAACCAACATGATACCTTCTATTAGTAACAACCAATCAACAAACCAGTATGCATATCACAACAACCAATCCAATAATATTTAAACCAATGTAATGCAGTAACACAAAAATATGATCATTAAGAAATCAACCGGAATGTCTACAACACTGCGCTATCACACAAATACTCAGTAACAGCATCAGAACTTTGTTTAAAACAAGAGCAAACCTGCAGATTGAACCTAGTTATAACTTAAACAAACGGGATTGGCCCAACCTGATGCTTTACGGAGTCGTTGCCGGAGTTGTCGCAACTCAGCAACGTTAGCAATGAAAAGAGGTTAGTCTCGACTGAGACATGGGTGTTTGCTGCCACAAACTGCTCTATTGTTGATGAAGATTTAGACTATGTAATATCATCGAGGTGGCTCATTTCTGTTACCTTCTCGAGTGTATCACTCTGTTTTGTCGCGGTTGTTACATCACTGCAAGCCGAGGATGTCGCATCCTAGCTGGGAGCAGATGAGAGGTTGAGCTCAGCTGTAGACCGCGAATCATAATTTGATGATGCCATTGTTGTCAAGTCTGTGGCAGAACCGGAGTGTAACGGGAAGGAGATCTTAAACAAAGGTGAGGATATGGTGTTGCTACGACCTGACTTGATTATCATTGAAATTAAATGCTTCATGACCGAGTACTGAGTTCGAACGAAGACGAGTATGAGCTTGCTGGGTGAAGTTGTTTGTTGAAGGGCGATGTATATTGTTGCTGCTGTGAACAGAAAATGAACAAACCAAAAGGATGTCGTGTTTTCGAATGCTACGAGGTCGGCTTCCATCTCTTTGATATGAAACTGCAATAATTACCAAGCTTGAATCTGAATCTCGGATTCAACCTCAAACCTGCATAACAAGCCAGTCACAAATAATAACACAAGCCCTTAGAGAAACAATAATGGATAAAAAAACAGAATTGGATTGAAAACACGAATGACTTCATCTTGCTGCTGCATTTTTGTGTTAAAAACTGAAGGTTGAACTTTTCGCTGCTGAAAGTCATTCCTCATCTTCCCTTTCATTCTCGCACCATCAGCTGCGGTTTTTGAAGAGTGAATCGTGGCTATTGCTGCATAATAGATGATTCGACGATGCCGCAACACAGAGATGCTGCAGCCTTGTTCAGATTTCGTTGTCGCTGCATATGCTGAAAACAAATCCGAGTTCGCGCTTTCATCGAGCTCAGATTTTCATTGACGGTACCTGCAAAAAAAACAACGACACGAATTTGTGACAAAGGAGTTGTTTTCTTTGGACATCGTTCTCGAACTTCGACGCGCACTCATTCAGAGATCGTGTTACTGCACACTGGAACAGATTTGAGACTTAAACATAACCGATTCCCATCTCGCATCTGATTCAAAACCTGCACATGAAATTAACAACCGACAACAAAACGGTCTTTATGGAAACAAGGTTGAATGCAAGTTCTGTTGTTAGTGTGGTTGGACTTGAAACTCTTATTGCAAGATTGCTGATACTTCACATTTTAGATAGTCTCAACAATACAAAGACCCTGCTACGCTTCAGACATTGTTGTGTTGCTTCTACATCCGTAAGCACCAGCTCGCAACCGTCCAGTTTCCTTCAAAGACCAACAACCTGTTCTCTCAGTGTAAGCCATTTCTATTAATGCGCATCAAACAAACATAGCGAGCCTTCAGGCGATGTCTGAATCACTCTAATCAACAAACAGTTAGACCAAAACAAGCGAGGGTTAACGGAATAAAACAACAAAAAAATTCAATGAGAAAGTTCACAAATCATATTCAAGCTGTATCAAAGTTCCTGAACTGCTAATGGTTATATCATTTCCTAATATGCACATGAGACATGAATAAGCATCAAAGCTAAAGTGGATAATGAACAAGAATCCAAAAACGATAGTTAAGCAAGTCGAATCTGATACCGAATACGCGCTTACTGCCGCTTTGTTGGCCACCGCGAGTCGATTGCGCTTCGGAACAAAACCTGGTGCACGGTCGTGGTAAGCTTAACGATGACACTTAAAGCCGTTGAGTGTGAGAAGCCCAAAGATGTTGCTGTTGTGAAAACGCTGAAAGTTGTTGCAGAGTTGTTGTCGCTTTGTTCAAACGTTGCCGTTTCACTTCTACTTTACATCTCAGTAGCAGCGATGAGGGATTTGAAAGCGAAACCTCGTCCCTATCGCCATTGTGGTAATGATTTGGGATTGAGCAGACCTGAATTGAACACAGGTCTTGTTGCTTACGTAGCCGCGAAGGGAGACTCGAAGGGTGATGAGGAAATGATGTTTAGGGTTCAATTTGGGGAATCCGGCGGCGGTTTAAGATTTGGTCTGAAAAAATGGGAGAGGAAATGGATGCGATGAAGAAGGATAGTGTTGAGGTTGATGGTTTTGTGAAAGAACGACGGCCAATGTTAGGGTTTGGGGTTAGATTTGGGGTTTTCGGCGCCTCTAGGGTTCTGAGAGGGTGATGAACAACAGGTTAGGGTTTTGAGGGAACCGTGAACAGTGACTTAGGGTTTTTCTTTCAATCAGATTCCCCTCCTCTCTTATAGTGCAGACTCTCCCTTAGCCTCTCTAATGGGCCTCCGATGGGCCATTCATTATTTCAGTTTTTTTCATTTTTAAACAATTCTTACCAACCAAACAATTAACCAAATAAATATTTACTAAAAAGCTAATAATAGTAATTAATTTAATCTTATTAATAATTATAAAAGTTAAATAAATATAACTAAATACAGAAATTAATACTTATATAAAAAATTTATAATATATAAAAAAAACTAAGACCTACAAAAATAATTAATAAAAACAAGTATATACATAAAAAGTTAAGAAATTGAAATAAAATTCACAAATAAAAACTTAGGCCACGTGTCACGCTTTTATTGGACAGAAATAGATAAAATTTGGAAAACGCCCAATTTCGGGTGGACACGTGTCTAATGGTATGAAACAAAAAGTGGAAAATATTTTCAAAAAAAAAAAAGGGTAGGACAAATTTAGGGTATGACACCGACCAGTGGAAAAATGCACTACACCATGCGTCGACCTATGGTCAACTCAAAGCCTGAAAAACTGCAAAAATTCATATCTTTCTGATTTTTCTGCATCTACATGTAACAAATGATCTTCCACATATATTCCATTTAATATGACAAGTTAGATGGATATAAGAAGGATATAAGAGGTGAAGCATTACATTTGTCTTGTTGAAGTAGAGTCAAGAATAAGTTGTTCATGCATGATTGCGTTTTGTCATCATCGAAACTCAAGTATGTGTGTTATATGAGGGTTTTCCCACACAAAATTGCTGGCAAGGCATTATCCTGAGGTACAACCTTATCAAACTGAAGGGTAAAAGCAGTTTCAATAGCATCAGTATGGTAGAAACGTTTTATATGATGAAGTTAGGCCTGAGTAGGACCCTTAGGTTGTTCCTCAAAAAGAGTCACAAAACTGTACTTGACATAGAATTTTAATGACAACGCATTATAATCTGCTATATGTGGTCCAAGGGTCTTTAACTAAGGTACACCCAACACTAAATCAACACCATAAATAGGTAATAAATAGGTAGTGATATGTAATGTCTTACCCTGAATAGTCACTAGAAAGTCTGCAATGTAGCCCATAATAGTCAAAGAATTCCCGTTTCCAACCATCACTTGAAATTGAGCAGTAGATTGAATCGGTAATTGTAGAGTGTGAGAAATTCGAGGTTGGAGAAAATTATCAGAGCTTCCACTGTCCAATAACACGGTCACTACATTACCCTGAATTTGCCCTTTGAATCTCATGGTGCCCATGCCAGAAGACCCATTCAATGCATTCAAAGACAAATGATGATCTAAAGTTGTCGTAGGAGGTGGTTTCGGTTCAAATGTAGATACTGTTGAAGTTGATGGTTCCGATTCTTCGTCTTCCAGTTGGAATAAGAAATAGTGGCGATTGGGACATTTATGGTTAAGAGAAAATCGTTCATCACAATAGTAACACAACCCTTTTTCACGACGAAGTTGCATTTCGGCACGGGTGATGTGTTTGATAGGGTGTTCTTTTGTGGTTGGGTTGGCGAATTTGGGGGTAGGCAATAACGGTGGTGGTGGAGAATTTATGGTTGTATTTGTGGAGGAAGGAAAATGGTAGGGTTTGGTAGCTGGAACATAGGGAGGTTTACTTTGTGTCGGTGATGAATATTTATCTTCAAATAGCCTAGCTAATGTGTAAGCGCGCGACAGAGATAACGGCATCTGGGCGATGACATCTTGTTTGATATCGGTTTTCAACCCACTGATGAAGCAATCAAGTGTGGCTTCAAGACTCAATCCTTCAGATCTGTTGTCTAACATGGCGAAGGCAGAATAGTAATCGGTAATAGTGGTTTGTTGGGTCAATTTGAAAAGGTTGGGCCTAGCTGCTTCATACGGTGATGGCCCAAATTCCAATTCTAAGGCCTTAGTGAAAAGGATGGTTGCAAGATATCATTTGAAACCACGGTACAACATGTTTTTCCATATGAACGGTGGCGATAGTAAGACAATGATTGTCCGGCGTATCATAATAATCAAAAAATTTCTCTGCCTTAAAGATCCAATTCATCACGTCAGAACCATCAAAACGAGGGAAATACAGTTTAATGTGTCGGACCTGAAATGGTGTATGCGGTGGCGGCGGTGGATGGTGTGAACTACTGCTGATGGACTTCTGGTTTTCATGGAGGTTGCTAAGTTGGTTTTCCAACCTCTTAAAACGGGCCTGGTCTAAGTGACGGTGTTGAGAATATTCGTTATGCCGCCGGTCGGAATCGTCCAGAAGCCTTTGCAGTGCCTTGTTGATTTCGGAGATGGAGTTTTCCATGGTTTTCATACGGGTGTTTTCAGCCATAGGGAGGACAATGGAAGCACCAAATGTAGTTTATTGATGAAAACAGAGTTAATATAGAGGAAATGGTACTGTAAAAACTGCTATTAAAATCAATGCAATAGTACAACTTTAAATGAGAAATATGGCTAAGCCATTTGCAGTAACAATACAGAGGAATATAATGAAAGATAGAAAAGCATAGAAGCTTGGAGAAAGAAGAGAGTCAGGTTTTCCACCACTAAAATTCCCCCCTTCATCATTGCCAATGATTGATTTATTTAACAAAGTGCTCAATGTATTTTCTGTTAGGGATCTTGGGTCTCAATCCACGTCTTGGCTCCTCACAATAGGGATCAATTGCCATCTGTCCTTTCTCATCATGTGACTTATTTACTACAGTGACTCTTTTGTCCCTCTCATTCATAACAAAAAGATTTAACACAAAAAACTTATATCTCCTGGTAGTAAAGCAATGAATGAGAACTAAATCCATTTGTGATACAAGTTGCAACAATTTGAACGGTTATAAAATGTATGACCAGCTTGTATTGTAATTCAAATGACAGTAACAGTATTTATATGTTGTTATGAGTAGTTTGATTAGTTATTTGCTTGCAACTCATAGCTATCACGTAGTGTAGTATAATTTAAGGAAGAGTAAAGAAAAACATTAAAACTTAAAACTTCATATAACACCCAAGTGTGTGCATTAGATTGGTATCTAAAAATAAAAGAGTAATTTCTCAGCGAAACAAATCTAAAAACCAAAAACATCTTACATTTTAATGTTGGTTTGTCACGTAGAGCGGAAGCAATGCCTGCGTCTAGAGCACGAGGGCCGAACAGGAGGTGAAGGGAATTAAGGTTGGAGAATCTATGGAAAAAACGAGTGAGAATAGAAGGTGGTGGATTGCGAGTAGCAATAGAGAATGTGAGTCGGTTGGTGATAGAGAGAAACTGTTTTGAAACTAGAGATAGAGACTTAAAGTGTAGCTTGTGGTTGATGAGAAATTTGAAGACATGTTCCCAACAATCTTCAGGTAAATAAAATTCGGATACAAATTTGAGACAAGTTTTCTTCCTCTTTATCTTAGTAAGGAAGAAAGGTAATTTGTGAAAACTTTTATTTCTTTTATTTCTTTCATTGCTGCAGTCCGTCACCACAGGTTTCAAGAGTAAGGATTTGGTGAAGTGTGAAACAAACTAAATTAGGGTATATAAAAAAAGACTACCGTCTATTTATTTAATTATTTATTTTTGTTAACTAATGATTTTTTTAATATAACTATGTTATTCAAATAAAATTCTAAATAAATTAAAACTTTAAAAACTGTACCAAAGTGGCTACATTTCAACCTTGGGTCGTCATATTAATTAGTGACAGAGGCTAAATGAAAAGGACTCGCCATATGAGATGGCAACAAAGACTATTTCACATGGACTTAGTCGCCAATCCGTTTGGCTACATGACCCATTTATTTTATTTTTTTTCTTTTAGGGTTTACGATTTTATTTTCATTTTAAATAATAAAAATAATAATTAAATTCAATTTAAATTATTTAAAAAATATATAAATATAAATAGATTTAATTAAAATATTTATATAAATTGATACATTTTAATTAAAATATTTTGTTATACATTTTATAAATTAATAAGTATAGTCGAATAATATAAATAAACTTAAATTGATTTGGGTTTAATTAAATTTAAAATAATAAATATAATTGTAATATAATTTTAAAATATATTTTAAATATATTAGTGATTTAAAATAAAAATTTATTTAAATAATAAATATTATTTTTCAATTTTAAATATTTTTTAAATTTTAAATTATAAGTGAATTTAAATAAAAAATTAAAATTATTTTAAATATAATTTTTAAACACAATAAATATAAATAGGTTTAAATTTTAAAACATAATAAGTATATGATTAACCATTGAATTTTAAAGTATATAAATTTTGTAAGGGTATTTAAGACATATCATATGGGACACGTACTATTTTATTTTTCTATAAATACGACTGCAAACACCTATATGTTTCCACAATATTGTATACCAAAAGACTGAAGTGTTAACAATTTTGAGTGGAGTGGAGTCTAGAATGTCTGCATTTCTAAATCAACGTTCTTCATCATCGTCATCAGCATCGGAGGAACCCTTCCAACATTCGATCTAATGAAAAGAAAGGCCCTGGTTTCTTTTTCAGCCACAAAGTCTCCGATGAAGGTGCTCCTGTGGAATACGCGAATATTGGAACACTTGCATAGGGAACTGAGCAGCTGGCTAGAAGGAGATATTTCTCTAGGAGAAAAGATTAGGAAAATTGAGAGGTTGGTCGATGAGTCTGGGAGAAACAAAGTTACTCGTGAATGGAGAAAAGTGGAAAATGATGCTGGTGTCCTTGTGATGATGTTAACACCAAAGAAGATAACGTTGATGGTCATGATATCGTAGACGCCTTGGTGCATTGTTATATTTTATGTCTTTATGTTGTTGTTATTTTCGGAATATTGTGATATTTAGTTATGTTTGTTTAATTTCTATTGCTTGCTAATTGTAATCGGTTAAGTATGCTTTAAATGGAATGAAATTTGCTATTGATTTAAAGGGACATGGTTACATATGAAACTATGATATGCTGCTTGATCCTATGTTAGGACATTTTGCAGGATTGTGTCCTAGTTGCCGACACGAACTACATAATCTTACCATCTTGTCTGCGGTATTCATCTCTGTTCGAATGCGCGTGCTAATAGGGAGACCCTTTTTCTTTCTGCGCATCAAGTCATTATGCCAGACAATTTCGCCTTCGTATTGAGGCCAATAGTCCTTCTTTGCCACCACCTGAAACCTACATGTGTAGACATTGCATAGACTTATCCTTCGAACGTGCTGGTATAACATGAGAGAAGGGCATATGGAATGCCTGAAACTTCCCACAACCGCACCAGCTCTTATCCAGTTCAACAGGGTAACATCCCCTAGTCCTTCATTCGTTATGATCAATCGACTCGGCAACACTGAACCAACATTTATTACGGTCAAAGATTGTGACCACATGTGTGTTGGCTTTGGCAGCTTCGTCTTTCATGAATTTCATTGAAGTATCACTGTACAACTGACCCGATTGTAATATTGAACCCCACTTCGTACGTCTGCTATCAAAGAGTGTGCCTAGCCTAAAATATATTGCCTTTACCAAGGAAGTTATCGGTAGGTTTCGCATTCCCTTGAAAACAGAATTCATTGATTCAACGAGGTTAGTTGTCGTGTGTCCCCATCGCACCCCATTGTCGTATGCCCGTGTCCATTTCTCTTTATTAATGTTATCAATCCATTTATATGCATCCGCATTTGTTAGTATGATCTTGTCACGGTAGTATTTGAATGTGGGTTCTGTTAGTACATATCCTGCATTCACAACCTTCTTCCGTAGCGTTTTGTCTTTGATTTCTTGCATGAAATTTAGGGCGATATGTCTTATGCAATAGACGTGGGTCAAAGGAGGATCCTGCCAACCGTTATCAAGGTTGTTGTATGCACTCTCGATGGATGGGTGTCTATCAGAGGTCAAACATAAGTTAGGTTGGGGAGACACGTAAAAGCGGATATTTTTTAAGAAAAAACTCCAACCCCTAGCAGTCTCCCCTTCAACTATAGCGAAGGCTATTAGAAAAATGTTGTTGTTCCTGTCCTGTGCCACAGCCATGAGTAGGGTGCCCTTATATTTCCCGTATAACCATGTGTCGTCGATTTGAATTATAGGTTTACAATACGCAAACCCTTTGATGCATGGTTCAAACGCCCAAAAGAGTCCGTGAAAAATTCAATTTCCACCGACACAAGTCCCGTCTGGTGCACACGCTGGCATTGTCTCCAATATCGCAACAGTCCCTGGAGTGTATTTTTTAAGAGCCACCAGGAATTTTGGAAGTTCCTTGTATGACTCCTCCCAATTTCCAAACACCCTTTCAACCGCTTTAGTCCTAGCAATCTAGGCTTTTCGGTATGAATGAGTGTAATTGTACCTTTGAACCATATGTGCAATTATGGTACTCACCTTCAAAGACGGGTTGTCGCTAACGACTGACAGAATATCATCGCAAATCATTTGGGAGCTGAGTTTACGATGGTCCTGCATCGGATTCGAGATTATACAAGTGTGGGTCGGGCCCATTGATCCTATCTTCCAGGAATCGCTTCTCTTCCTGAAAGACACTGTTAATCGGAACGGGCACTCCTCGTTATGATAATATATCGTATACCGAGTCGGATTTATCCGATCGACTCTATAGTCGGCTGACAACTCCATGTGAAATTTTTTAATTTCTCGGGCACAATCTTCTTTGCTACGAAACTCGTCACCCTCTTTTAGTTTCCCTTCTGTTGCGTAGTTAGGGTTGTATAAAATACCCGTTGAGGGTTCATCGTCACCTAAGTCGAGAGTTTTCATGTGCTGAGGTGGGCAATAAACATGGCCGGGTGGAACCCCCTCTTCCTCTTTGTTCACCATCTCGTCAATAGTGAACTCAGATGCTTCTTCTGTAGAAGAAAGCTTCAATCACATTAAAATTTTGATGAAGACAACAAGTGTATGCATCATGTATATGCAAAAAGCAAGAGATTCAAGTAAACATCAAGGATCAAGATAGTGCTCTAGCATGTGACAATTGGATCAAAGCTTCTCATACAAGCTTCAAGTGTTAAAGATAGAGTTTTGAACATCAACTCAAAGGTATATCGAATATTACTTGAAATACCTATACAAGTGTTCAAATATTCATATCTCACTGCACATATATCACAAGTACTTTTAAAACATTTTTTAGATGCTAATTCATTTTAAAATTAATTCTGTTTTGAAAATCCTTAAGTGTTAACCGATTAACCCTTTTGGTTAACCGGTTAACGGATCTCAAAATTAATTTACTGGTGAAATTATTACAGTGTTAACCGATTAACATATATGGTTAACCGATTAACATGTGTTATTTTTGAATTGTTTTTTTAACATTGAAGGGTGTTAACCGATTAACCTATATGGTTAACCGATTAACACTGAAGCAGTAAGCAAAAATGGCAGCTTTTCATGAAAATATGCATTGCTTTCTTTTTTATTGTTGACTGTTTTTGCTGCATAAAATCATACCCTTCTGTAGAGGTATTTTGATCAATATAAATTGATATCAGATTTCAAATTCCAATTCACCTCCAAGAAACTCAATCATAAAAATTACTCATTCTCTTCATCTCTCAAATTTTCATAAAGTGTTCAAAACCAATTTTTGAAAAGAAGCGTTTTGAATAAATTTTCACATTATCACAGCTTCATTTCATTTCTTTTTAAAAGAACACTTGTATATTTCTTTGAGTAATATTTGTTTCAAGGAGAAGATCGATTGTGAAGATTGATAGCATCATACTCTCAAAAATATCAAACTTATTTTTAAGATTGTTCTTTGTATTACCTTGTTATCCAGGATTGTTGGAAACAAGTGAGTGTTTGAAGAGGATTGTTCTTCCTACACTTGAATTACCTATAGATTAGATAGTAGGCTTCACCATTGGTGTGATTAGGCTGTGCAATCATTCTAAACTATAGTGAAATCTCTTTTGAGTCAAAAGGGGAGTGGAGTACTCTCGGAGTGTGAGGAGAACCACTATAAATTTCTTGTGTCTCTTTTTCTTTTCCACACTTTTCTTTCAAGTCCTTAACATCATAACCGAAAAAGAACCAAGAACCGAAAAAGATTGCAAATATTTTTTCAGAACTTAATTCCCCCCCCCCCTCTTAGGCGCATTTACAAGTTACATCTTCTTCTTCATCAATGACATTGACTTCAGCGTGTTCCTCGTCAGACTCGCAAAAAACTTGAGAAGAATCAAGTTGTTGAGACAATTGTTGTTGTTGTAATGTAACATGTAACACGATATCTGAGAAACCAGAATACTCGTAACTGCGGAACATGTTACACACATCTTCATCGTCTCGAACCTTTAACGGGAAAAATTTGCATTCACCATGCCCACCAAAAGACAATGGATTTTTGTATATTATTTGGCCAACTGGACCACATTGCAGTTTTTTTCTATTCTTGACTTCAGGTGTAAAAAATTAGACCTTCCGTCAATTAAAAATATCGTAACATCAGTGTTTCTGAAATTGTACCCCGCTATTTCACATTCAAAAACTTCACCGTTAAGATGTGCAGAAATCATATATTGTGGTGTTTGAGACATAGCGAAAATTGTGTTTGGAAAGACTGTTTTACTAATTGATATGATAATACTGCAGATTTCTCTATTGTATTAATAACAATTTGGTGAGCTGCATGATAATACAGGACAAGACAACACTATGCGGTTCACATGTGACCCTGCATGACTACAATGACCCTACAGGCCTACGAGATTCTTACTCTGCATGCAGCAGGCTTGACAAGACAACACATTGCTTACCAACTACACTCTTCCTAGTGAACTGATTCCCTGCATGCCTACGATGACCTTGCCTGCAGGCCTACGAGATTCTTACTCTGCATGCAGCATGCTTGACATGACAACACATTGCTTACCAGCTGCACTCTGTCTACAGTAACTGATGCCCTGCATGCCTATCAATTCTATACAGGCGTACGACACTCTTACTAATAAATGTATGTCACATGGCCACAGTAACAGTCTAAACACCATATAATGCACTTTTGAAATTAAAGGTTGAATATATTTTCTATTGCGTTACTTGTAATATTATGTTTGACGCAAAAAATATTATGCTTACATTTATTAAGCCAATACTATTATTACATTCTTACTAATTAAAAATATATTAAACCTAATAAGGAGTAAGTTTTAATAGAAGATGTAACTGAGTTTCTTTGCCCTAATAACGAGTCAACCTAAAACTTTTGCTTTGACAAGACAACACATGCTTACCAGCTGCACTCTATCTAGTGAACTGATTCTCTGCATGCCTACGATTACCCTGCCTACAGGCCTACAAGATTCTTACTCTGCATGCAGCATGCTTGACATGACAACACATTGCTTATCAGTTGCACGCCTGAAATGCATCAAGACACTTGCTCTGCATCCAACTACAGGTCACATACATCAAGACACTTGCTCTGCATCCAACTACAGGTCACATGCATTCGTGGAATATAAATAGAGGTTCTTTACCCAACAAAATCTACTCACACTCAAACTCTCAAACTCTCAAATTCTCAAACTCTCAAACTCTCAAAGTCTTACACTCTCAAAGTTTCAAACTCTCAAACTCTCAAATTCTCAATTTCTCAAACTCTCAAAGTCTCAAAGTCTCAAACTCTCAAACTATACTAACCCAGTAAATTCGTAAACCACAATGTCTTTACTCACAATGGGCAACTCTCACAGAGGCACGATTGAGAACATCGCTGAGTTTGTAAGTTTTTAGTTTTTGTCTATGTTTACGATCTTTAGTTCTCCTATAAAACTAACGAAACATTATTTATTTTGCAGGATGCATCAAGGTTTCAATGTCGTGTGCATGATTACATACCACACGACCCCCTAATATAGGGATACCTTCAACATTGTGGGTTTGGTAATTTGATTAAAATCAAATCATACTCACTCGATACGAAGTTCATTCTAGCGTTGTTAGAACGCTGGAGACCAGAGACACATACATTTCACCTACCTTTTGGTGAGTGCACTCTGACTCTTCAAGATGTCTACATGTTGCTCAGCCTACACATCAATGGTAAGGCCGTCAACGACAATGTTAGTGTTAACAACCAACTTTGCGAAGATTTATTGGGCGCCCCTCTTTGTGTGGACGCAACCGAGGCAGAACGCGAGGGTCGCCCGAGGGGTCAGGGAATAAATCTTAAATACCTCAGACAACAATACAACAACATTGTCTTAAGTGAGGATAACACTGACTATGAGAAAATACTCAAAACTCGGTGCTATATTATGATTTTGTTTGGTTATTTTTTATTTCCAAGGGGCACTGGAAATACCGTAAATGTTATGTATTTACCATTGCTACAACACATAAACAAAGTGTGCGAATATAGTTGGGGTCAGCTGTCATCGTCCATCTATATAGTGCACTGTGTAAAAATTCTAAAAAAAATTCTTGTATCTTTTATGGTTGCGTCTATCTCCTTCAAGCGTGAGGTTGGTCTAGGATGTCAACGCTTGCTCCAGTAAACCGGAATCCGTTTCTTTTTTTTTTAAATTATGAAAAATAAAAAACATAATTTAATATTTATTCCATTTCTTTTTTTTTAACATTATTTAAAATTCATTTAATTATGAAAAATAAAAAACATAAATTAATATTTATTTCATTTTTTTTATAGAAAATAATTATTAAAACATAATTTAATATTTTTTATAAAAATATAATCGAAATTAATTATTAAAAAATAAAATAAAACAACTAATTAATACGTAAACCCTAAAAGAAAAAAAAACTACATGGGCCAAGTCGCCAAACCGTTTGGCGACTCCTCTCAAAGCCCAATGCTGAGTCGCCATGTCAATGGACGAATGGTACAAATTTAAACTGTGCCGCCACTTCAATTAGCGACTGAATGTTGAATCATAGCCAGTTAAAAATTTTTTTTTTGAAATTTTGATTTATTTTAAATAACATAGTTATATTAAAAAAAATTATTATAAACAGATTACATTTTTTTTATTATTTTAAATATGTTAATTCTTTTATCCTCAAATTTATCACCGCCTAAGTTTAAGGATAAAATAGTTTCCCATAAAAAAAACTGATCTCTCTCAAATAAATCATCTATTAAATAAAAAAAAACGAGATGTTTTGCTTCAATTTAAAAGTATACTATATTAATTATAATAAATAAAATTTAAAATATATTAATTATTTATTTGGTATAAATAGATTTAAACTTTAAAATATATTATTTCCCTTCAGTCTATTATAAATAAAATTAATTTCTTTTGTTTTTAATATATCTAGTTTATATATATATCTATATATACATTGGTCAAATAAGAAAATCAATTTTATTTATAATATCAATTTAATCTTTAATAACATTTTAATACCCCAAGTTATATTGTTGAATTTTATATACTTTAAAACATTTTCTTATATTTTAAAATTTTATGAACTGAATTGAAGAAGCAATGGTATTAGTGCTTTATTTTATTTTATTTAAGGTCTCTCTGTTGCTTGATAATGAAAGCACAATATTTGTGGCATGAGTCCAACATTTATACGCATTGCAAAGTTTCAAAAATAAATCTATCATCTTAAATACTTATCAACAAAATCATACGATTTTTTAATCATTTCTATCTATATTTCTATGAATATTTCAATCTTAAATTTTAGTCATTTTATTAATTTAATGCTAAACGAACAAAAGTTTATGTCAAAACAAAATATTCTTAAAAATAAAAAATATACTTATATATAAACTAATTAATTAAAATTTTAATCTATTCAATATATATGTTCTTGATCTACCATATTGATTATTGGTTGACGGTCCATCAAGTCTAACATTGAGTTAACTATACTAAGACATCGGATCAATTTACATTGGAAATTTTCCCCTACCACAAGATTATTTTGTACCTAATCACATGGGATCCTTCCTTCAGTCACAGCTAACGATATATATATATATATATATATATATATATATATATATATATATATATATATATATATATATATATATATATATATATATATATATATATATATATATATATATATATATATATATATACTATATATATATATATATATATATATATATATATATATATATATATATATATATATATATATATATATATTATATATATATATATATATATATATATATATATATAACATGAGGATCAATTTATTTTAAATTTTTTTAATTTAATCTTTGCATTGAACATAATTTAATGGTTATTAAATAAAAATATTAATCTAACACTTAAGTTAGATTCACTTCAAAAAATATGATTTGGAGTAAGTTAAAAAAATTTATTCTTTGAATAAGTTTAATACAGAGAGAGAGAGAGGAGAGAGAGAGAGAGAGAGAGAGGAGAGAGAGAGAGAGAGAGAGAGAGAGGAGAGAGAGAGAGAGAGAGAGAGAGAGAGAAGAGAGAGAGAGATGAGAGAGAGAGAGAGAGAGAGAGAGAGAGGAGAGGAGAGAGAGAGAGAGAGAGAGAGAGAGAGAGAGAGAGAGAGAGAGAGAGAGAGACGTCAACTCACGTAACAAGTTTCAAACACAAATTGAATTCACTGTTCTCTTACACATATGGACTTAAACGTCATAGTGTCTTGCACGTACACCACCCTATCTCTCACTTCACCAGAACAGTGGCACCGTCTGAGCGAAACGACTCTTGATTCTTATGATTTTCACAATTCTCCATTCGAATCTCTGATTTGATTCATTTGAATCCTCTATAGTAATGGAAATGTGATCTCTTGAAAGAGGACACAAAGTTTTATTATGTTCATCTCGATCAAGCTTATGATGACTCTGTTTCACTAAGGTCTATCAGTCTTCATCTTCATCATCCTCTCTATAATGGCAGGATCTAAAGTAACACGATTTGCTGATGCGCATGAAGCTACTTTAGCCACTGTCACGGTGACGCTAACTTCAAACAATCAACCTATTCCTCTGTCAACCACAACATATTCGTCAACTGAGACTCCTCCATATCTAGATCTAGAACATGCTTCTACAGTAGCCTAGACTTTCCTTGTGCCTTCAATTAGAACTCAAACTCATCAGACCGTGCATTGAAAGCATTGCATGACTTGCAGGTGTTGCAAGTAAATCATGGCGCTCAAGGCACCAACGTGCTATTGACATGTGTCTACAATATTGTCCTTCAACAAACATCTCAAGAGATGCAAAAACGACTTCTAAGGATCGAATAGAGCTTTCATAATGCCCTCTCACGCTCGAACACTGTTCAAGAAGTAAATTCTAGGAGAACTCATACCACCAATCCTGAGTTAGCCATAGGGAAGAAGGAAGAGTCTCGCCAACTATAACACCCTTCTAACCCAACAGTCATTCACGATAAATAAAACAATTATATCAGAGTACATCACCACAATGCTGCCACATTTCGCCATAAAAACCACAATAACTTCCTACTCCGTACCATGGTTTCTATCATCAATAAACTTCAAAACAAAATAGAGCTACAATGCAGCGGGAAAATCATAATCTCAAAAACTGTCAAAATAGTCAAATTCATAATAACGTTAAGTCTATAAAACCAACATAAAAATTCAACTCAATATCATCCCGACCCGATGTTACATATCAAAGCAAGACACCTTCTAAGTTCAACGAAATTAAAACTAAATACTCCAAAAGCTAAACCTCCTGATCACCTGTACGTTACCCATATGGAGACAACATTCAAATAGGCAGGGTGAGTAATCTCAAGTCATTATACAAGATATAAAATAAAATAAAAATATAAACCAATATATAAATACATCAGCACTCAAAAATTCCCATACATCGTCATAGAATCATCCAACAACATAATCATCATCAAGTCATCATCAGATGCGTTATTTTAAATCACATCATCAAATACAACATTTATTCACAATTATGCAATGTCACATAACATGAAATGCAACAACACTAGACTCATGCATGTTGTTGCGGTGAAATTTGGATGTCAAGCTATTGATTAACTTGAATCTTAATTCATTTACAACCGGTCTTTGATTTATCTGAAGGAAAGGTTAAAGAAAGGAAAAACCTAAAAGGGAGAGATCTAAGGTTCGGGGGTTGATTAAATTTAGGGAAGGTATTAGCACCCTAAACTTCCGTAGTACTCTACGGGAACCTTTTTTTTTTTATTTCATTAATTATTTTGCTTTAGGGTATGTACAAAGGATTAAGGGTTTAAAAGACCTAAGGGGTTATTTCTAAGTTTACTCGGCAAGACGTCGCATCTTGTGCCTACATATCCTTACGGGAATGGAATCAGAGTAATTGTAGTTCCCCTCAAAAGGGAGGTTAGAGACTTCTTGACTGTGGTCAAGGTCTCAAGGGGAATAAACGCATCTTAAGGACACGCTTACATGGAGTCTTAAACTCCGATCTCTATGTTATAAATTGTTAAGTGCATTAGGGTTAGGTTAGGGATTTCGCGGCGGGAAACCCTAAAATGAGTGCGACGACTCTTTGACCTAAAGCTAGGGGTAGTTTTGTAATTTTGTCCACGGCGAGACATTTGTGAAAAGTTAGGGTTTGTAAGGGTTTGAAGTTTTGAGGACTATTGGCGTGGCGGCCAAACGGCTAGACCTAATCCTTCGGAGGAATGCAATGGGACAAATTAACGATGCAAATACGCGAATTTAAACCATACAAACAGTAGAAATTAAAGTGCGGAAAGGTAAACGCGATAATTTGTTCGCGAAGTTACAAATGAGAAACAGATACAATTATAATACAACTTGAATTGAAAAACACATTAAAATAGCTAATAGCAGCGTAACAAGCTGCACATTGAATACACAAGGTTAGTAGACAGAGTCAGACAGTAATCAGACGAGTTATGAAACGGAAGTGCGAAAGTTATAGATATTCTTTGTTGTTTATTTGTGATATATAAAAAAGCTTTTGATCTAAGTTAAAAAAAGAGGTTTTAATATTATTAAAAAAAACTTTTCAAAAATAGTCTTAATTTAATTATCTAATAAAAAGGTTTTATTTTAAAAAAAAAGGT
This sequence comes from Lathyrus sativus, assembly GCA_963859935.3. Classification (NCBI taxonomy): domain Eukaryota; kingdom Viridiplantae; phylum Streptophyta; class Magnoliopsida; order Fabales; family Fabaceae; genus Lathyrus; species Lathyrus sativus. The sequence continues at coordinate 541,139,051 of OZ012738.1, read as the reverse complement.
TTAATGTTATTATTATATATTTTTTAAAAAAACAGTTCTAGTTATTATTTTAAATTTATCTAAAAAAAAGTTTTTCTTAAAAATAATAGGTTTTCATATTAATTTGGAAAAGATGTTAATGTTATTTATTTTAAAAAACAGATTTTTATATTATAACAAGTTTTAATAAATTAATGATAATAATAATAATAATAGTAATAATAATGATAATAATAATAAATAATGATAATAATAATACTAATAATAATAATAATAATAATAATAATAATAAATAATGATAATACTAATACTAATAATAATAATAATAATAATAATAATAAAGCAATAATGAACTTTAAATGTGTCAAATAACCCAACAATGTTGCTAACGCAGAAATGCCCTCAGCGCAACCAGATCTAAATCGGACGAAACAAAATTTATCGCAAAGAAAAAGAAATTAAGCAAAAAAACAGTATTATTGCTCACACAAAAATGCGATCATCGCAACCAGATCGAACTAACACAAATGTCACGCGTCATGCACACAAATGTGCAAACATCGTATTGATATAATTCGATCAAAAATTAATCTTATATATATAAACTCTAACAATTTAAAAATTATAAATATATAAACGTAACAGTAATAGATGAAGAAAAAGAAATAACGGTAATAGATGAAGAAAAAGAAATAACGGTAAAAGATGAAGAAAAAGAAACAACAGTAATAGATGAAGGAAAAGAAATAACGGTAAACGATGAAGAAAAAGAAACAACAGTAATAGATAAAGAAAAAGAAATAACGGTAAACGACACTCACTCCTCTTAGGTTTTTTTCATTCTCCCCCTTTTTCAACAAAGCAACACATGTATATATAGGGAACAAATTAGGGTTAACACCAAATTGTCAATAATGTCCCTAAAGCCCATTTTAAAGCCCAAACCAAATAATTAGTTAAGAAAAAAAATAAAATTTAAATAATTTAAAATAATTAAAATAAACTTAAAATAAAAACTAATAATCCTATTGATTCCTAAAATCAAAAATATTATAAAAAGAACAAAATTTTTTTCAATATTTTTTATTTTATGATTTTTTGGATATATTTATGAATAATTTAGAAAAAAGTGAAAAAATAATATTTTAAAAAATGATTTAATTAAAATACGAAAATAATAATTAAATAATAATAAAAAACTATTTTTGTTATTTTTTAATGAAAGATAGAAAAATTTAGAGTAAAAATAAAAAACAAAAAAGTGACAAAGGTGAGATTCGATCTCTCAATCTCTCACACTCACAACTCCTTACACATGTTCTCTTGCCAATTATGCCATTTTTACTTTTTAGAAAAAAAATGCATGCCATATGATATTTACCTGCAAAAAGTCAAACGACTACACAAATTTGTTAGTAATTGATTAAATGCGACGACAAATCTTAGGGCAAAATCTTAGGGCAAAATTTTCTGTTGCGGTGAAATTTGGATGTCAAGCTATTGATTAACTTGAATCTTAATTCATTTACAATCGGTCTTTGATTTATCTGAAGGAAAGGTTAAAGAAAGGAAAAACCTAAAAGGGAGAGATCTAAGGTTCGGGGGTTGGTTAAATTTAGGGAAGGTATTAGCACCCTAAACTTCCGTAGTACTCTACGGGAACCTTTTGTTTATTTTTTTTTATTTCATTAATTATTTTGCTTTAGGGTATGTACAAAGGATTAAGGGTTTAAAAGACCTAAGGGGTTATTTCTAAGTTTACTCGGCAAGACGTCGCATCTTGTGCCTACATATCCTTACGGGAATGGAATCAGAGTAATTGTAGTTCCCCTCAAAAGAGAGGTTAGAGACTTCTTGACTGTGGTCAAGGTCTCAAGGGGAATAAACGCATCTTAAGGACACGCTTACGTGGAGTGTAGAAACTCCAAATCTCTACATTGAATTGTTAAGTGAATTAGGGTTAGGTTAGGGATTCCGCGGCGGGAAACCCTAAAATGAGCGCGACGGCTCTTTGACCTAATGCTAGGGGTAAAATTGTAATTTGGCCTGCGGCGAGGCATTTGTGAAAATTAGGGTTTGTAGTTTGTAGTTTTGAGGATTTGAAATTGAATGTGTGAAGTTTTACGGACTATTGGCGCGGCGGCCAAACAGTTAGACCTAACCTTCGGATGTGCGCAATGTGACAGAAATAATGGTAAACGCGTGAGATAATTGAATCATGCAAACAGAGAGATAATGTCATAATTTAAACCATGCAAGCAGAAATTTAATGGCAGAATTTAAAGAGCGATTGTTAAGTTCGCGAGGTTACATGAGAGGAGCAGATACAATATGATAATGAAATTTGAATTGAACAATAATAAAATAAAATAAATAACGGTTCTAATTATTATTTTAAAAAAAGATTTTAGTTATTATTTTAAATTTATCTAAAAAAAAGTTTTTCTTAAAAATAATAGGTTTTCATATTAATTTGGAAAAGATGTTAATGTTATTTATTTTAAAAAACAGATTTTTATATTATAACAAGTTTTAATAAATTAATGATAATAATAATAATAATGGTAATAATAATAATAATAATGATAATAATAATAAATAAATAATGAATTTTAAATGTGCCAAATAACCCAACAATGTTGCTAACGCAGAAATGCGTTCATCGCAACCAGATCTAAATCGGACGAAACAAGATTTATCGCAAAGAAAAAGAAATTAAGCAAAAAACAGTATTATTGCTCACACAAAAATGCGATCATCGCAACCAGATCGAACTAACACAAATGTCACGCGTCATGCACACAAATGTGCAAACATCGTATCGACATAATTCGATCAAAAATTAATCTTATATATATATAAACTCTAACAATTTTAAAAATTATATATATATAAACGTAACAGTAATAGATGAAGAAAAAGAAATAACGGCAATAGATGAAGAAAAAGAAATAACAGTAATATATGAAGGAAAAGAAATAACGGTAAACGATGAAGAAAAAGAAACAACAGTAATAGATGAAGGAAAAGAAATAACGGTAAATGATGAAGAAAAAGAAACACAGTAATAGATGAAGAAAAAGAAATAACGGTAAACGGCACTCACTCCTCTTAGGTTTTTTTTTCTTCTCCCCCTTTTTCAACAAAGCAACACATGTATATATAGGGAACAAATTAGGGTTAACACCAAATTGTCAATAATGTCCCTAAAGCCCATTTTAAAGCCCAAACCAAATAATTAGTTAAGAAAAAAATAAAATTTAAATAATTTAAAATAATTAAAATAAACTTAAAATAAAAACTAATAATCCTATTGATTCCTAAAATAAAAAATATTATAAAAAGAACAAAATTTTTTTCAATATTTTTTATTTTATGATTTTTTGGATATTTTTATGAATAATTTAGAAAAAAGTGAAAAAATAATATTTTAAAAAATGATTTAATTAAAATACGAAAATAATAATTAAATAATAATAAAAAACTATTTTTGTTATTTTTTAATGAAAGATAGAAAAATTTAGAGTAAAAATAAAAAACAAAAAAGTGACAAAGGTGAGATTCGATCTCTCAATCTCTCACACTCACAACTCCTTACACATGTTCTCTTGCCAATTATGCCATTTTTACTTTTTAGAAACAAAATGCATGCCATATGATATTTACCTGCAAAAAGTCAAACGACTACACAAATTTGTTAGTAATTGATTAAATGCGACGATAAATCTTAGGGCAAAATTTGGGGTATTACAGTTGCCCCTATTTAAATAACTTCACCGGGTGATTCGAGCGACGGAGACTCGAGAAATCGTGGTGGAGGGATTTAAATACAGATAACCGAAAATTTTGCCTTTAGACGCAGTGCTATGCAATGATATGGACAAAACAAAACGAACTATAATGCTAAATATGATATGAATCTGATATGATGCGTATGATGAAAATGACAAATGCACGGATACAGACGAAACAACGTCACAGGGGACGACCCATCGAGGAATTGCACTAGGGAAGAAGACATGTCATATCTGGAAGAGCGTCGGGTAGACACGACACATAATTGTTGATAGGTGCCAAGTAAATTAGAAATTGTCCGCAAGATAAGACGCGGGTAAAACACGAGCTCAGGAGAAAAACGCAAATGGGGATAAAACACCCATGATGCCAAGTAAATAAATTTTGCCCACAAGGTAAGACGCGAGTAAAACACGACCTCAGGGAAAAAAAAGTAAATGGGGGTAAAACACCATGATGTTAGGTAAACCCAGGAATATCTGGTAAACGGGGAATAAAACACCCGGGATAAAGGTACATGGGGGATAAAACACCCAAGGATAGAAGGTAAATGGGGAGTAAAACACCCAAGATAGACATGTAAATGGGGAGTAAAGCACCCAGGATAGAAATGTAAATGGGGAGTAAAGCACCCAAGATAAAAATGTAAATGGGGAGTAAAGCACCCAAGATAAAAATGTAAATGGGGAGTAAAGCACCCAAGATAAAAATATAAATGGGGAGTAAAGCACCCAAGATAGAAATGTAAATGGGGAGTAAAACACCCAAGCTAGAAATGTAAATGGGGAGTAAAACACCCAAGATAAAAATGTAAATGGGGAATAAAGCACCCAAGATATGCACATGTATAGGAATTATGCTATGATATATGATCTCATGCAAATGCAGACATCGACGACAAGGCTCGACTCTTTCGGTGAAATGACAAAACTGGAGGACTGATTCCTCAACACGGAGATCACTGTCATTCTGTTAAACTGTATCAAGTTGATAGTCACTGTAGGAATGATGAATAACTGCTTAGGGATTATGCAAGTAAACTGCCCCAGGTCAAATGAACTGATAATTGCTTCAGCTGTCTAATTCATGGAATCGACTGTTTTGCTGTATCCTCGGAGGGCTTGCCCCAGTCTGGATCTTGAACAATTCTCTGGATAAACAAAATCTGAGAAGATATTGCCTTGAACAAATCTTGAACTAATTCTTTGACAGGATGTAAAAGGAACTTGCCCCTGATAAGATCACTTGACCAAGTTTCTCATTGTTTGAAAATTCCTTAGAGGAAAGCCAGTTTGCAAACAAAAATATTCATACAAACATGGTAATGCAAAGTTCATGCGATTTTTGAAATCAAAATTATTTTTGAAAGATGGAAAATACATGAGTCGTTAGTCAGAACACAACGGTTCAAGACGCTCAAAGTTTAAAACAAAGGTGTACTGCCAAAATAAATGATTCACAAAGATCTTTAGGAGTCAGGTTACGCAACCTTGCTGTAGTATACTTTCAAAATAACCTTGCTTCAATTAGGTCTTTTGAGGGTTGTAATGTGGCCTGGTTCACGGTTTATGAAACAAAAGATAAAGACTCAAAATTTATTTGTACCCACCCAATCTACGTGATGATCTTCAGTCCTATGCTCAGTTAGCTCATACTATGCATTCAGGTTCCCATAAGTTAGGGATTTCATTGATCGTAGCAATGATGACTTAGAAGTCAAAGGGACCTATGAAAAGGCAGCCACTACTCCCCTATAACATTTGATTGTTTTGACATTGAGGATTTTCAAGATAAGGATTTAAAAATCTCTTTGTATTATCCCTAAATTTTGCCTGAACTGTTTATTTTAGAGTTTACAGTCAGCGGGATGCCCCAGTTTTGCCTAAGTTTCCTTCATAGGTTTTGACTTAGCGGGCTTCTTTTGCTTTTTTATTTTTTTGTGTGAAGGAAAGTGACTGTTTGATTTTAATGATTACGGTGAACCATCATCGACCTTTTGATTAGAAAACATCTTCGACACTTGTTTGACGTGTGCAAAGGAAAATTTGTTAATGAAAGGTGTATCGTATGAACACACAACCAAGTTAACTGAGAACTACCCATCTCAAGGTTAAAATTGTGGGTTTTTTGTAACGAAAGAAACTCCAACTTCTAGGCTCGAAGGGGGTAACGAGGGATTAACTTCCTTATTTCTCCAGTGTTTGGGAATTGAAACAATGCCTTACATCATCAACAAGGTTTGATTGAAAGCATACTGACAGCAATTATGGGTATAACATTTTCATCATCCTCCCTCCAATCTTAGCATATCAAAATTTTGGACAAGAAGTAAACATTTGAAAAATAAAGCATAAAGATGCAAATAAATGGACGGAAATGAATTGAATCAAAAGTCGCAATGCTTATTTCATTAATGAAAGTACAAACATAATTAAAAGCAAACAACTTAAACAAAATAAGGAAAGTGCAAACAACGAGAAACAAAAGGCCTAGTGACAAAACTTCATTTCTGATGTACTGGCAAGGGATTTTTCTGAACATCTGGATGACTGTCTGTAAAATCAAGTATTCCAGTTCTAACCAATTCACATACTCTAGCCTTCAATGCAAAACAATGCTCCAAGTCATGGCCTGGGGCACCCTCATGGGAAGCACAATGGAGATCAGCCCTAAATCCAGCCGGAGGATTAAGAGGAGGTGGTAAAGCCTTTGTAGTAATCAGTCTTTGCCGGACTAAGTCAGGATATAGCTCTGTGTAAGTCATGAGAATAGGATCAAAGTGACTCATGTTCAGTTTCTGGTCTGATATCTGTGTCGAGGAATCAGCTTGACGACTCAAAGGTACACTAGAAGACGATAGGACCAAGAAGGAGAAACTGGGGGATAAATGCAATGCAAAAATGTGATGCTAATGTCATGCAATGGTCTCAAGAATTTCAACGGTCGATTGCAAACATTCCCTTTTAGGAAAGCGAGAAAAGCTGTTAGACTTTAAAATGTAGGACTTCTTGAATTTGCAAAGGACTTTTGAATTCCTTGAAACTAGAAATGATATGATGCTTTATGGATGCAAAGCACAAACGCACATAAGCAAACAAAGGTCCTAATTTTAGAGGAACAATGAATGGAGTCAAGGTCTACCCTTCCCAAAGTGGTGTGTACTATAGGTTAATTGTACCTGCAGAACAAGGGTTCTAAAAAGTGCCCAAAGTCATCAGCCCATCTTTTGGATATTATCAACTTCTCGACTGACTCAAGGGTCGATAATATTCTCAAGAGAACCTCGTTTGAGTGTAGTATCGCGTAGCAACCATTGTAGGACTACTCCCACATAGTTCCCGCACTACGTCCTAGATAAGGCCAAGATGGTGTAAAGGTACTACGGTTCCCAGTATCACAAACTCCAATCGATAACGGTAAAAGTTTTCACGACTACACTCGATCAACCGAACCATTTTCGAAAGTGTCTCAACTGAGCAGTGATTCTCGATTTAGCTTAGTCGGGACTCACTCCCTATAAGCCTCGTCGAATATATCAGCCATCCTATCATAAGGTCGCTCAAGTCCGGGTGTAGGACTTATCTCACAACACAGTAACTCCAAGTAAGGTACCCCAATATATACATACAAGTGAGCAAAATATATAATAAAACAAATATATAAAGAAAAATAAACAAAATAGGGATAACCCTCAATAGTTAGGACTCCCCAGTGAAGTCGCCATTTTCTGTTGCGGTGAAATTTGGATGTCAAGCTATTGATTAACTTGAATCTTAATTCATTTACAACCGGTCTTTGATTTATCTGAAGGAAAGGTTAAAGAAAGGAAAAACCTAAAAGGGAGAGATCTAAGGTTCGGGGGTTGGTTAAATTTAGGGAAGGTATTAGCACCCTAAACTTCCGTAGTACTCTACGGGAACCTTTTTTTTTTTTTTTATTTCATTAATTATTTTGCTTTAGGGTATGTACAAAGGATTAAGGGTTTAAAAGACCTAAGGGGTTATTTCTAAGTTTACTCGGCAAGACGTCGCATCTTGTGCCTACATATCCTTACGGAAATGGAATCAGAGTAATTGTAGTTCCCCTCAAAAGGGAGGTTAGAGACTTCTTGACTGTGGTCAAGGTCTCAAGGGGAATAAACGCATCTTAAGGACACGCTTACATGGAGTCTTAAACTCCGATCTCTATGTTATAAATTGTTAAGTGCATTAGGGTTAGGTTAGGGATTCTGCGGCGGGAAACCCTAAAATGAGTGCGGCGACTCTTTGACCTAAAGCTAGGGGTAGTTTTGTAATTTTGTCCACGGCGAGACATTTGTGAAAAGTTAGGGTTTGTAAGGGTTTGAAGTTTTGAGGACTATTGGCGTGACGGCCAAACGGCTAGACCTAATCCTTCGGAGGAATGCAATGGGACAAATTAACGATGCAAATGCGCGAATTTAAACCATACAAACAGCAGAAATTAAAGTGCGGAAAGGTAAACGCGATAATTTGTTCGCGAAGTTACAAATGAGAAACAGATACAATTATAATACAACTTAAATTGAAAAACACATTAAAATAGCTAATAGCAACGTAACAAGCTGCACATTGAATACACAAGGTTAGTAGACAGAGTCAGACAGTAATCAGACGAGTTATGAAACGGAAGTGCGAAAGTTATAGATATTCTTTGTTGTTTATTTGTGATATATAAAAAAGCTTTTGATCTAAGTTAAAAAAAGAGGTTTTAATATTATTAAAAAAAAACTTTTCAAAAATAGTCTTAATTTAATTATCTAATAAAAAGGTTTTATTTTAAAAAAAAAGGTTTAATGTTATTATTATATATTTTTTAAAAAAACGGTTCTAGTTATTATTTTAAATTTATCTAAAAAAAAGTTTTTCTTAAAAATAATAGGTTTTCATATTAATTTGGAAAAGATGTTAATGTTATTTATTTTAAAAAACAGATTTTTATATTATAACAAGTTTTAATAAATTAATGATAATAATAATAATAATAGTAATAATAATAATAATGATAATAATAATAAATAATGATAATAATAATACTAATAATAATAATAATAATAATAATAATAATAATAATAAATAATGATAATACTAATACTAATAATAATAATAATAATAATAATAATAATAAAGCAATAATGATCTTTAAATGTGCCAAATAACCCAACAATGTTGCTAACGCAGAAATGCCCTCAGCGCAACCAGATCTAAATCGGACGAAACAAAATTTATCGCAAAGAAAAAGAAATTAAGCAAAAAAACAGTATTATTGCTCACACAAAAATGCGATCATCGCAACCAGATCGAACTAACACAAATGTCACGCGTCATGCACACAAATGTGCAAACATCGTATTGATATAATTCGATCAAAAATTAATCTTATATATATAAACTCTAACAATTTAAAAATTATAAATATATAAACGTAACAGTAATAGATGAAGAAAAAGAAATAACGGTAATAGATGAAGAAAAAGAAATAACGGTAATAGATGAAGAAAAAGAAATAACGGTAAAAGATGAAGAAAAAGAAACAACAGTAATAGATGAAGGAAAAGAAATAACGGTAAACGATGAAGAAAAAGAAACAACAGTAATAGATAAAGAAAAAGAAATAACGGTAAACGGCACTCACTCCTCTTAGGTTTTTTTCATTCTCCCCCTTTTTCAACAAAGCAACACATGTATATATAGGGAACAAATTAGGGTTAACACCAAATTGTCAATAATGTCTCTAAAGCCCATTTTAAAGCCCAAACCAAATAATTAGTTAAGAAAAAAAATAAAATTTAAATAATTTAAAATAATTAAAATAAACTTAAAATAAAAACTAATAATCCTATTGATTCCTAAAATCAAAAATATTATAAAAAGAACAAAATTTTTTTCAATATTTTTTATTTTATGATTTTTTGGATATTTTTATGAATAATTTAGAAAAAAGTGAAAAAATAATATTTTAAAAAATGATTTAATTAAAATACGAAAATAATAATTAAATAATAATAAAAAACTATTTTTGTTATTTTTTAATGAAAGATAGAAAAATTTAGAGTAAAAATAAAAAACAAAAAAGTGACAAAGGTGAGATTTGATCTCTCAATCTCTCACACTCACAACTCCTTACACATGTTCTCTTGCCAATTATGCCATTTTTACTTTTTAGAAAAAAAATGCATGCCATATGATATTTACCTGCAAAAAGTCAAACGACTACACAAATTTGTTAGTAATTGATTAAGTGCGACGACAAATCTTAGGGCAAAATTTGGGGTATTACACATGTGGTACCAATCCGTCATGTTGATGGACACTAGGCTATCACCCTTAAAAGATCCCCACCAATATGATCGATTCTACACAAGAACTGGAGCACGTCTTAAATACCCCAATCCACACAATGGGATTGAAGCCACCACTGGAGTCCTAACATGATATGAATGCATGATGCAAAACGTCATAAATCACATCATCGTCAAATGTACATCATCATTCATGAAAATTTTATCAACAATGTCCTAGTATTATATCATTATTACGCGTCATATAACATCATCATTACGCGTCATATTGCATCATCATCATTACTTCACACATCGTCATGTTATAATCCTCAAGACACAACTGATAACACAAAATTATATCATTTATTTGACTTAACTTACATGGATTTTACCTTCGATTATTATTAGTTTGTCCGATTTTTATCATATTACTTAATAGTTTGTTTATTTTTGTAGGAATGAGGAAATAATTGGTGTCGCTACTCGAAAAATGCAACGACAGGGAGGCGAAAATAAAGGACAGAAGAGTCACCATCGAACTTTATTTATCCCATGAGGGGAAAGGAAAATATCGAGAAAACCTTAAGAAAAGAATGGATAAGATGGTCTCACAACCAAGAACGGGTTTGGAAGCCGGTTATGCGAGAGGAAGGTATTAGCACCCCTCGGATCCATCGTACTCGATGGGAACCATTTGTTTGTCGCATGTGTGAAGATATTTGCTTAAATATTATGCTATAAAAGTGTTTTCCAAAGGGTAAAGAAAAAAGGTTTAGAAAAAAAGAAAGGAGGGATAACGGGGAAGCAAAGAGAAAGAACAGACTCGGTAGGACTTCGAAGTCCTATGCCTACGTATTCTCAATAGATGTGAGAAAGTCAGAGTCGACGTAGTTCAGGGAACTACTGATATGGGGGAATGTGCTCGGCAAGGATTGTGGCCTTTGTGTCTACGTATCTTTACTTGAAGAAATAAAGAATCAGAGCAGTCGTAGTTAGGCCTACGGTTTGCGGAAAAGCGGGGTGTACTGGTAGACAATGCTATCGTGCACATTCTAGCAGTTTAGGTGTATTGCTACTCACATGTGAGGAGACTTAGGCGTTACCTATTTGCGGTAGAACAGACGTAGCATGCCTTTCTGGGAAAGGGTGGAAAAGAAGAAAAGGGTGCTCGCTAGGATTGTCGCAATCATATGCCTACGTATTCTCAACATGCAAGAGAAATCAGAGTAACGTAGTTCGTGCTACTACGGGTAACTAATGTGTTTTTGTGGATGATGTCATCGTGCGCATTCTAGCAGTTTAGGTGTATTACTGCTCGCATGTGAGGAGACTTATGCGTTACCTGTTTGCGGTAGAACGGAAGTAACATATCCTTTTTGAAAGGTAGTTTTCGCCATGCGAGGCAAGAAGTCACATTTGATTGGTTGAATTGTTTTTTAGGGGTGAGATAGGTCCTCGGATAGTAACCCCTACGGGTAGTACCCAATTCTTTATCTCAAAGTTTTTGTTATGAAAATGGTGTGGCGAACATAGCGTCTTCGTATTGAAAGACGAGTATCAAAACCACACACACTACAGTGAGTATTCTGACACTCAGAGAGGAAGAAGTCTACACTCAATCCTCTCTTTTTAATTCAATGCAAAGAGAACTTCGTTCTCTTATTAAAGATATTTTTGGTTTTAAATGGTAAGTGCTTTTGCGACTGTAAACCCTACGATAAATGTCAGCACTCGGGATAGGAGAAGGCCTACGCCTAACCACTCCACGACCATTCAAGTTTTGTTGTGAAAAGAGTTTGAAAAATGCACTCGATACGGGACCGAGGTTTTAGGTGAGAAAGGATGCGGAAGGAAGTTGTGAAAGGAGAGGTGGCGGATAAAGCGTCTTCATATTGAAAGACGAGTATCAAGACCACCCACACTACATTGAATATCCTGATATCGGAGAGGCAGAAGTCTACACTAAATCCTCTCTCTTTAGTTCAATACAAAGAGAATTGATTCCTTATTGAAAGGGTTTGTGAAAATGCACTCGGCATGAGACCGAGGTTTTTAGGAGAATGAGGTTTGAAAATGAAAGCGTCTTCATATTGAAAGACGAGTATCGAGACCACCCACGCTACAATGAGTATCTCAACACTCGGAGAGGAAGAAGTCTACACTTAATCCTCTCTTTTTAATTCAATACAAAGATAATTTTTTCCTGTATATTGAAGATTTTTGAAATGGGATGAAAAGCTCAGTAATAAAGGAGAAATAAAAATGAAAATAGAAAATAATAAATAAATAAAAAAAGGATGGGAAATAAATTGGCACATTAAAATAAAATAAAAGATTTTTTGGAATTTTATGGTATTAAAACTATTTTTATAAAATAAAATAAAAGGAAAAAAGAAAAGAATAAAAATGAAATAAAAAGAAATAGGAAAACAAGTGCTAAAAAAAGAAAAGTGACCCCCCCAAGGCTTGAACCCAAGACCTTAGGGCTGCAGGCACAAAACATTACCATTCCAGCTAACTTACGCATGTGGACATAAATGGAAAAGAAAGAAGAAAAAATTAAAACATGGAGAAATAAATAAAAAAACACAAAACACGCCTCCATTGGGGTCGAACTCAGGTCAAGGACATGGCATGGCAAGGTACTTACCACAAAGGTGGCGATACATCCATTGTATAACGCCACCCCAAATGCATATATACCAAAAGGGTGCAAATTTCTGGGCCAAGTGCAAGGCAAAAATCAAGTGAAATACATAAAAACGTTTTGATCATAACTTAATCAAATCTTAATCAACTTTAACGAAACAAAAGCCTAACTTGCTTGTTTTTTCACAAGGATCACAATGGCATCATTAGTTTTTCCAAATACTATACACACACAAAAATTCGAATGAACATGCAACAAGAGGTTTTAAAATGCATTTTGAAGAATCTAGACCAAAACTAATATGATTAAAAGCAAGTAAGGGTCTGTTCAAGTTGTCTACATGATGTGGAATGAGTTCCACAGGAAAATTTGTTCAAAAACACATCAGAGCAAAAACTAGTAGGTGAGTTGCAATGAGTTGACTATGAACAATACAGGATGATCAAAACAAGCTTTTTTTTATATATTAAACAAAGGCTTGTGCAAATTCTAGATGAGTTAAACAGATCCAATTAAGAACAAGGCAAAGATAGAGCAAGCACAAAAAAACAGTCATGTCCTCAAGGGTTTATTGATACTTAACACCACTTTTAACAACAACCTCTCTAATGCTCTGATGACAGTCCTCATGCACATCACTAAATGCTAGACTAATCCAAGTAAGCACTAAATGAAAATTCACAAACAACAATCATGACAGAATTAATGGACTTATGCAGACTGTAAATCAAGAGACCTAACCCATCATGCCAAGAGTTAAACCAAATAAAACTTAAAAAGCCAATGAGAAATTCAGGTTAATAAACCTCATCAACAGAAATTGGACAGCAGGTCCAGCAACAAACCAACATGTCAACAAAAACTGAAACTCCAAGAACTCAGCACAGGCTCATGACAGTCAAGACTCATAGGCAAGTATTTCCATGAGAAATAAAACAGCACTGAGGTATGGTGAGTTGACAAACTCATACTTCAAAGACAAGCATTGGCAACATGGTTGTAACCTAAACAAAACCAAAATCCAAACTAGACCAACACAGCATGAAGTTACAACTTTCATTTCAAACAGATGCAGCCACAAGGCAATGTATACACACACAAATGGTAACTGACCAGAATTTTAAGTTGATAAACCATCTCCCACAATCTAGACAACAAATACATATGGCCAGTCAATAGCGAACAGATCTTGATCAGAACTAGATGCAAAAGCAAGGCAACTAGGTAATCAGTAATTTTATGCAAAGGAGGGAAACAGTTGGCAAGCATAAATCAAAATTATACTATGTCAATAAAGTTTGACATTGCAAAATCATGAATCTAAGAAGAACTGTGGTAACAACCTCCTCCTATCAGAATACACCAACAGAGAGATTTCTGAATCCTAGCCTCAAACAAACCTGCCTAGAACAACTCTAAAAAATCTGGCACCTGATGCAACCAAATATTTCTACAGGCTGACTGCAAAAGATCAGTCCACCACCCATCTTGACCACAAACCTGGCTAACAGCCTCTGTCATAAACAAAAATTCTCATGTGGAAACCAAATAGCCTAAACCCAATCTATTATGTAAAACCAATCCTAGCAGCAGCTACACAACACACAACCTCAAAACTAATGTCATAAAGCCAAACCAAGAGCAAACTGTCATGAGTTTGAGCAAACTGTCATGAGTTTGAGCAAACTCAACAATGTCAAAACAGAATAAAGCATCAATACAAGCCACAACATAGCAATATCATAAAATACCAAACTGTTTCAACAGCAAATTGTTTACCAAAGTGGCAACAAATTCACACTGTCTTAATGACAGTCACCAATAAATCCTAACATGAGAACCAAATTCTAGCAGCCAGCTGACAAAACTCTAAAACCATATTTGACAATTTGATCAACATAAAGCCACACAACCAAATGCTAAGTCCTCAAACTCAAAGTGACAACTACCAACATAACAATGCTCAAGAAACAACCAAATAGCCTAAACCTCCTCATACTGATGGTTGATAGATTTCTTAAGTTCAAAGCAGTATTGGTGCTAATGAATATGCACCTAGCATAAAAATGTCAAAACTTGAACTCACCGTGTACTTATCACCCATAAGTAACAACATTCACACACCTTACCCTAATGGTCATTTAATAGCAAAACATATGGAATACAAAGTTTAATAGCATGGTTAACAAACCAAATCAACATGGAAAATGCATAAACATATTCACCAAAAATCCATCAACACATGATGCAAAATGATGAGGAAGTTCAAAACTACATACCTCTTGTAGTCCTCATTATGCTAGCATCCAAGAAAACCAGAGGTCCTTCCTTTTGAGCAAGCTTGTGATGTTACTTCCTTTTGAAAAAAAGTGCAATCTTGAGGACAGTTTGAGTAAATGCACTTCCAACAACTTTTTGATGTTATGGACAGTTGAAAAATCACAAATATGAAGTGCTCCAAGTGTTAAATTGGTGGAAAAATGTTTGTGTGGTGATTTGGAATGAAAGGTGCACAAAAGTCAAACTATGGTGGTATGAAGTTTGACTTTTTGATCTATGGATTTTTTTGGTGAATGTGATGATGGAAACAACTTCAAATGGTCATTTTAAGGGTGTGTATATGGTTTTCATGGTGGTTTAGTGTTTGGAACAAGGACTGGTGTGAAGAGTGTAAAATGGTGGATTTTGGTGTTTTTGTGAATTTCTTCATTTTCAAGCAAAGAGAGTAAGAATGAGAGCCATGTATTTCTGGTTTTTGGATAGCTTTGGTGTGTGGAATAGAGTTGGATGCAACCTCTATTTATAGGCTAAGGGAAGCATTGGGGCAGATTTGAATTTTGTCCTTGGAGGGAGTTTTGGAAGAAATCTTTGTGAAATCCAATTGCGATTTTGGTTCAGCAGACTTAGATTGCTTGCAAAGGGTTTAACACTCAAAAGCTAGCTAGTAATGAGATGTGAGAAGTGACATTTGAGTGAGCCAAGACAGCCCCTCCATGCTGCATCCACCAATATTCTCTCTCCTTGTGTACTTTTCGCATTTTTCTTATTAAACTAATGTGTCTTGTCTAGCATTTGACATTTGCTTGGATTCTTGTCTGATTTAGTCCAAATTGAACTCTAATACATCTCACCAAAGGTCATTCCATGGTTAGAGATGAAGTGCATAGTTGGAAATCAAGTTTCTGTTGGGTTTTGACAAGTTGACAAACTAGTGCACATGCCCAACTTTCACCATTCATAACTCTCAGCTCATAAGGGCTATGGAGGAGTTCTAGTACTTTTTGGAAAGCCCTCATGGATCTCTACAGCTTTCATGTTTTCAAGGTCTTTAGATTCTGAGTGGAACTAGGTTGAAAAACCCCTCCAAGTTGGCTGAAAACATGACTTTCAAGGCCAGAAAACTTAGAATTTTTCTAAGTGTTTTCCCCTCTTGTAATGATTTTGGCTATAACTCCAAATCTAATCATTTTTTGCACATGGACCCCTATGGGACTTTTGTAGGAATTGTCAATACCTTTCCAACAAGATTTGAACCAACTCAATTGGATGTGTGATTAAAGAATTATGGTATTGCCCCTTTCAAATTTCCCGATTTCTCGATTAATCCTCGATCCTTGATCCAATAGTCATCAAAATTCATGGATAGGTGTAATATAACATTAGGAAAATTTTTGATTCACACCTTGAGGTAAAATTCCTTATGGTTGGAGAGTTGACTTTTTCCACTACGCAGTTGACTTTTCCCCCAAATCTCCTTATTTTCAATTGACTGATCAATTGAAGCTCTTATGATTAAAATTGATGATTAAGATTCCATCTCAAAACACCTTAGGACATGTGGAGGCCCATGGAAATAAGTTTTACTTCACAAAACAAGTTTAGCTTGATTTAAAATAAAACCCTAATTTCCCCTTTTTGCTTGGGCATTGTGCGGATGAACTGGGTGATCATTCCAACTCCACCATGACCTCTAAGATACTCAACAAGCTTTTTCCTCATGCTCCTACCAATGATGAAACCTTATGAACTCCCTCTGATGGTTCTTTGATAACTTTATGATAACAACACCCACTTGATGGCTTGTACCAATGTCTTTGATTAAAAAAAAGGTGGGCAAATTTAGGGTATGACAGATGCCCCTATCTAATCGGCTTAAACCTAGCAAGACGAAATGCCATAAAATTTATTCTTTCAAGGTAGAAGATGATTAGATATAGAAGACCCTGAATTTGCCCGAAAAGAAGTAACATGTTTAGGAATGAAACAGAGGATATCTTACAAAGGTCGCTAACACCAAAAGGATGAAAGGGATCCGTTACCAAAAAGGATAATGGAGAACAAACGCTAGTCATGACACCAAAAAGGATGTCAGACCCATCACCCAAAAGGATGATGGAGCGAAACAAAAATCAACCCTAACACCAAAAAGGATGAAAGGGATCCATTACCAAAAAGGATAATGGAGCGAAACAAAATCAACTATGACACCCAAAAGGATGCAGGGGGATAAGCTTCTCTGAAGAGATTGCCACTTATCACTGAAGAAGGATAAGCTTCTCCCAAGAGATTGCCACTTATCACTGAAGAAAGACAAGCTTCTCTAAAGAGATTGCCACTTATCGTTGAAGATGGATAAGCTTTTCCCAAGAGATTTCCACTTACCACTGAAGAAAGATAAGCTTCTCTGAAGAGATTGCCACTCATCACTGAAGAAAGATAAGCTTCTCTGAAGAGATTTCCACTTATCGCTGAAGATGGATAAGCTTCTCCAAAGAGCACTTATCACTGAAGAAAGATAAGCTTCTCTGAAGAGATTGCCACTTATCACTGAAGATGGATAAGCTTCTCCCAAGATATTGCCACTTATCACTGAAGAAAGATAAGCTTCTCTGAAGAGATTTCCAGTTATCGCTGAAGATGGATAAGCTTCTCCCAAGAGATTGCCACTTATTACTGAAGAAAGATAAGCTTCTCTGAAGAGATTGCCACTTATCACTGAAGATGGATAAGATTCTCCCAAGAGATTGCCACTTATCACTGAAGAAAGATAAGCTTCTCTGAAGAGATTGCCACTTATCGCTGAAGATGGATAAGCTTCTCCCAAGAGATTGCCACTTATCACTGAAGATCGCTGGAGACAACACAATGGGGGAACACCCATGGCTTTACTGAAGATGCCCCTGTCTGGGCTGAATGTTTGATTTTGAAGATCTGATTAACCACGAGGGTACAATACATCATGGGAAATACCCATGGTCTTGAAAAGATTCCCCTGGCTGGGCTGAATTTGGCTTTGATATTTTTGAATTCTCGGAGGGGCAAAAACAAAAATGGTTTGAAAACTTCAAAATAAAACAAAACACCAGTTCAGGTTTTACATCTCAGCCCAAGGGTACACTCACCATGAATTGTAACCAACTATGCCCTTACATCAACAACTTTTATAATAATGTAGATATGTAATCTTTAAGGCATAAATGCAAAAGGAAAGAAAAATGATCAGCACTCAAACTAAAGTGCCAAAACCCACTGTGCCAGCCCTCAACATTTCTTATGGACAGACTGAAAAAAAGATTTTACTGAAAGTGGAAGGAAATAGTTTGGCAGCTAATGTGCATATGCAAACAAAAGGATTATGTGCTAGTTCAACAAAAATGCAATTATTGACAGAAAACAAACACCTGAATCATCTCAAATATGACAGAGCAATTTTGAATCACAAAAACAATTTGAAATTTGTGAGCATCAGGTTTAAAAACATGAGTAGCAAATTGGCAGCAATGAACATATTTCAAGACATAACCTCAAATTATGCAAAATCATGTCAATGTGATGTATGAGATGAAATTTACTAATTCATACCTCTTGTAGACAGATTTGAAGAAGCAAAATAAGCTGAGAAGCCCAGAGAGCTTCAACCACCTCCTTGCTTTGAAGTTTTCTTCTTTTTGAAGCAAGAATGCACACTTTGAGACAGTTGGAGAAATAGGTTGTGCCAATGGTCTCCAATGTTTTGGACAGTTGAGAAATGATATATATGAGGTGTTAGAGTGATTAAAACACCAAGGAAGTGTATGGAACAAGATATGGCTGATTTTGTGGCTTTTGGTCAAAGTAACTTGGTGATGAAGTTGACTTTTTGAATGGTGAGGTTTTTGAGTGGTTTAAAGGTTGGAACACCTTCTATACCATATTTAGAGAGTGTGTGGATGATTATTGGGGAGTTTGAATAGGGAGAAATGAATTTGGCAGCCTTTGTAGCAAGGCAGATTTTTGGTATTTTTGACAAAAGTTTGTGATTTTGGGATTTTTAAGCTAAGTGAACAAGGGTTGAGGCTAGAGTTTTTCTGGTTTTTTAGCAGAGATATCATGTCAAAAGTGAAGTGGTGAGGGCTCCCTTTTATAGGCAAATGAAGTGAGGGGCAGATTTGGAGATTTCTTCATGTGAAAGAAAGGTTTTACAACTTTGAATCAAACCTCCACAAGAGGGTTTTCTTGGCTGGTAGGCAAGCCTCAATAGTCAAGAAAAATGATGAGTTTTGGTGGCTAATTTCAGGCTAGAAGAATAGGCTTGTGGCTGTTTCAGATTTCTTCTTTACACCTCATGCTTACTTTTCACTTTTGGATGCAAGTTGCAAAGCAACTTGCAAGTCAATTGCAAGCTTGGCTTAATTTGATTTCCTCTGCATAAATTTTGTATTTCCATGCTACAAACTCTCTACATATCAGAAATAAACTCATCCAAGGGCTGAGATTGATCAGATTTAATGAAAGAATGAGTTTTTGAATTTTGACAATGTGGGACTAAAGTGTGAAACCCCTCAACTTGCCATAGCCATAACTTTCAGCTCACAGATCCTTTTGAGGACTTCTAATACTTTTGAAAAGCCATCATGGAGCTCTAAAACATTCATGTTTGCCAGAAAATCTAAGTCCAATTGGAACTATGTGAAACCCCCCTCCAAAGTTGGCTGAAAATAAGCTTTACAAATGAAATAACTTAGAATTTTTCTATGTTATTTTCCCCTCTTGTAATGAATTTGCTTCTAACTCAAAAAATATGCATTTTCTGATTACGGACCACTGTGGGACTTTTGTAGGGCTTGCCAAGAGCTTTCTAATGAGCTTTGAACCAACTCATTTGGACGTGTGGTTAAGGAGTTAGGGTTTAGCCCTTTTCAAAACCCTAATTTCCCAATTTTTCGATTACTCCCTCATCCTTGACCCAATGACCATGAAATTTTATGAGAAAGCTTAAATTGACATATGGAACATTTTTGTTTCACATCTTGAAGTCCCATTCCTTAAATTTGAAAAGCCGACTTTTCGGTCAACAGTACAATCGGTCGGTGACTACCGAGTCGCCTGTTGACAATCTGGACTTTCTGAGACCTTGAAATTTCTTGAATGGACTTTATTAAGTCATATGAACTTCATGAATCACAATCCCAACATTAGAACACCTTCCAACACAAAAGTCAAACCACATTTGACTTTTTACTAGTCAAAAACCCTAATCGGGGCCCCAAACTGCACTATTCTTGATTCTGGGGTAACAACCTCAAATTGAATTCACTTTTGATCTCACATAGTATCCTTGAACTTGTTTCATCATTTAATCAACCCAAAACATTGATTGATCAACTCTCATAGCTTCGATTTTGACTGCGCGAAACCCTAACTCATCTGCTTCTTAACAAAGAACAACTTGAACTGGGTTAAGGTTAGATAATCACATGAGTATGATCCTAAAATGATGATGAGGATCTAAGGGCTCAAAATTTGGGGTGCAACAGTTGCCCCTATTTAAATATATTTACTAGATGGAACTGAGAGATGACAATCCTCGTAGAATCGTCGTGAAAGGTATTTAAATATAGAAAACCAAAAATTTTGTCCCTTAGATCCGATGATATGCAAAAGGAAAAATCATAAAATGCCATGAGTTCTAAAATGATGTTTTATGATGCTTGCACAATGCAGACACAAGAGCAAAAGTAAAAGAATAACAAAACATCGAGTAACTACTCACGGAGACTCGACACACTGGGGACTCGATACTGGGGGAAAATGAGGCATAACAATCAATAGTTCAGACATGACTACTGAAGATAACAGGGAGGAAACTTCTGCATGGGGATGGAAAACCTAATGAGGAAGACAAATTCCCTAGGCACGAGAACACACTCTACTGGGGAAAAGAGTAAACTTCCACTGGTGAAATGAAAGACTAGAGACACAAACCTCACTGGGAGTGATCAGATGAGGAGCTTCCTATAGCGAAGAGTTCAAATGGTATCTTCAGGCATGGACTAGAAACAAGACCAGACACATCGGAGATTCTAGTAACGACTAGACATCCGAGACCTGACTAGGGAAGCAAAGGTTTCACTAGGGATATTGATGTCGCCCAGTTTTAACAAACGGTTCAAACAGTGCTAGTAACCACTAGACTTTCTGGGGGTAATGGTGACGACCAACCCAAAGTAATAATAAAAAATGGGATCTCCCAAACAAATATCGGTAACAGTACAGGACTTCGATTGAGGAAATTGGTAACGACCAAATTTCAAGAAATGCCAGTTACGACTGGACTTAAGAGGGAAGATGGTAACGACCAAAACTGGGTACCAATGACAATTGGATTTCAAACAATGCCAGTTACGACTGGTCTTTAAAAGAAACATGGTGATGACCAACTCAGGGTATACCAACGATATTCGGTAATGCTAGCAGTCATTAGACTTCTACTGGGGAGGTTGGTAACGATCAAACCAAAAGATACCAACTAATAATTGGAGTTAAACGATTGCCAGTTACGAATGGACTTCAATGGGGAAAGTTGGTAATGACAAAACTAAAAGGCAATGCCGGTTACCACGGGCTGAAAGACTATGCCAGTCACAATTGTGTGTCGCCGTCTTTAAGATAAAATTCTCAAATGAGGCTGCCATTTGTCGTCGAAGAATGATAAGCTTCTCTGAAGAGATTGCCACTTATCGCTGAAGAAAGATAAGCTTCTCTGAAGAGACTTCCACTTATCGCTGAAGAAAGATAAGCTTCTCTGAAGAGACTGCCACCTATCACTGAAGAAAGATAAGCTTCTCTGAAGAGACTGCCACTTATCCCTGAAGAAAGATAAGCTTCTCTGAAGAGACTGCCACTTATCGCTGAAGGAAGATAAGCTTCCTGAAGAGACTGCCACTTATCACTGAAGAAAGATAAGCTTCTCTGAAGAGACTTCCACTAATCGTTGAAGAAAGATAAGATTCTCTGAAAAGACTGCCACTTATCGCTGAAGAAAGATAAGCTTCTCTGAAGAGACTGCCACTTTTCGCTGAAGAAAGATAAGCTTCTCTGAAGAGACTGCCACTTATCGTTGAAGAAAGATAAGTTTCTCTGAAGAGACTGCCACTTATCACTGAAGAAAGATAAGCTTCTCTGAAGAGACTGCCACTTATCACTGAAGAAAGATAAGCTTCTCTGAAGAGACTGCCACTTATTGCTGAAGAAAGATAAGCTTCTCTGAAGAGACTGCCACTTATCACTGAAGAAAGATAAGCTTCTCTGAAGAGACTGCCACTTATCGCTGAAGAAAGATACGCTTCTCTGAAGAGACTGCCACTTATCTGTATCACAATGTAAAATGTTTTTCTTGATAGATAGTGCAAAATAAATGCACGTCTAGGTAGGTTTGGCGACCGACAGGGACCACAGTTCAAGCTAGAATATAGCTAGGAAGAAACTGTCAAATAAGATTCCAACCATTGAGAAATAAACTCGAATGTTGACTCACTTCATCCAATCATGGAGAAAGATAACTGAAGCAACCATCATCCACGATGATTAAACTCGGTGGGGAATTTGAGAAAGGATGTACTTTTTATGCTTAAGGGATGACGACTCTATCAGAGAGAGACAAAATACCCAATCACTGAGAAAAACACCAAAGGGAAACAAAGCAGGTAACCCAGAGATAGGAAAATGCACAGATGTTGTGCATATGCTTATGCCATGCTTATGTTTATGCTGACAAAACAGACAAAACAAGACTGGAGATAAACGTCTCGACACAGAGACCTAACCAACTTCACCAAAGTTGGACATCAAAGGGATGATCCTGAAGAACATTAATTCCACTTTCAAGGTTACCACCTTCTCTGGGAGAGAGTGATCTTCTTAGGCTGAAATGTCATGACTTCACTTGGATTGCCATCATGAGCCTGAATTCTTTGCTGAAGGAGGAATATCACCAAGAGAAATTCCCAAATCAACTGAAGTAACAACTTAATTGGAGAGCTGGCGAGAGGCATCGAGAGGACAAAACGTTTATGCCCCATTATAATAATCCTCCCCAAGTGAGCGACGGCTCTTGCGACGATCAGTCTTCAAAACTTTTCTGGATCAAATTACATGGTCTGTGAAAGGAAGTCATAAGAGTGCTTGTACAAAAGGATTGGCTTAAAGATGCTTCAATGTCTTAAAACCCTTTAGAGAGATTTACAAATCTTGACGTGACTGCCCCATTCGAACAATATTTGTACAACAAAGTCCTCAGACTGTGGAAGTAACGACTGGGGAACAAACTTGCCCCTGCTAGCTGGAAACTGTAACAGAGTTGCCCCAGACTAAACCTTTATTTGAGAGCTTCATCTGATCTTGACCTGGTTGGTTTTTGCTGGCGAACCTGGAGTGGCTGTCCTTGAAAGGAGCTAGGAAAAATTTGTTTAAGACCTCAAACGATGTGCCCCAGAATGCATGGTCTGCAAAGAAATCATTAAGAGGATTTTATAGAAGAATTGACATCCAAGATGCCTCAATACGTTCAAACTCGTTTTAGAGATATTCATGAATCTCGACATAACTGCCTCATTTAACTGTCTTTGAGAGATTAACCTAATCTCGACTTGATTGCTTCTGATTGACTAGTCTTTGAGAGATTAATCTAATCTCGACCTGACTTCCCCTGATTAACTTAAGAGTTCTGCTCCCAATTCTGATCTTTGAAGATTTCTGTCCCTAATGGGTGATTTATCAAATCCTTCAGATCGGTTGCCCCAGACTGGGCTTCCATTGCCAAGTCAAATTCCCTAACTGGATGCATTTGTTGGGATTCCCTTGATGTTGTGTCGCCAACAAGGTTGTTCATTTACAGATGGAAATTTTAATGCAACATTCATGCAAGCTTTTGAAATCAAACTTTATGATGAAACACACACGGCGGAGTGATCAAGTGATCAAAGTGAAAATGGTCCAATGATGGATTAACACACACAAACATCAAAGATTATTAGGAGTCAGGTTATCCAACCTTGCTGTAATATGCTTTCAAAACATCCTTACCTTAATTAGGTCTTTTAAGGGTTGTAACGTGGCCTGGTTCACGGTTTTAAGAAACAAAAGATAAATGCTCAAAGTTTATTTGTGCCCACCCCATCTACGTGATTAACTCCAATCTTACGCTCAGTTAACTCAAACTACACATTCAGGTTCTTACATGCTTAAGAATTGAACTGATGCTAGTTGGTGATGGTTTACAAACCTAGGGTAGTCACAACTCCCTTTACAGCATTCGATAGCTTTTGCTATTTGAGGATCTCTTTAGAGTGAAAGCTTTAAGGATTTCCTCTTTTATTATCCCTTACTTTTGCCTGAACTGTCTTCTTTTGGATATACAGTCAGCGGGATGCCCCATTTTTTCCTGAGTCCTCTTTATAGGTTTAGCGGGCTTTTTTATTTTTCTCTTCTTTCTTCTTTTTTGCTTTTTGAGAAAGGAGGTGACTACTTTTTTAATGGCTTACAATGAACCATCATCGCATTACACTGAAAAGGATCTTCGACACTTGCTTGTTGTGTGCGAAGGAGAACCTGAGTGCATCACCTTTATGTGAAAAGTGTATTGTATGCACATATCTTTAAGTTAACTGAGAACTACCCACCCCGGTTTGAGATTTAAGGTTTTGTTTTTTGTAAAGAAAGAAAACTCCTACTTCTAGGATCGAAGGGGTTAACGAGGGATTATCTTCCTTATTAGTCCAGTGTTTGGGGAATTGAAACAATGCCTTACATCATCGGCAAAGTTAAATTGAAAGCATATCAACAACAGTTACGAACATAGCTTTCATCATCCTCCCCAATCTTTGTTTCAACAACAGTTTGATAAAAATAAGTGGATGGCAAAAGATAAGTATTTTGTTTTTTTATGACAATAAAAGAAAATGAGTGAAACGAATGGATTGACCCAAAAGATGCATAAACATTGCATTAATTTTGCCAATTTGAACAAACAACCAAGCTTACAAGCATATATGAAATTAAATCATCAAGGAAAATACAACTGAAAATACAGAAACAAACAAAATACATCCAGTTTCAGAGATTTGATCTTAACAACTTCAATTTCCAGGCCTAGACGGGGGAACACCTTCATTACCCACTTGCTCCTTGTGGTATAGAACCCTGAGAGGCTTCATAGGTCTTTTGTTCTTTTCTTCAAGAGTTGAGATACTGGTACTTGGTTTATCTTCTTGAGGTTTTAACAAATCCAACAAGCTTTGCACCTTCAGCCCAAAACCTTTGCACTCTTCCACCGGATGCCCCATTGTCCCAGTATGGTACTTGCATTCAACTTCTGGGTGATCTTCTTCAAAGATCAGTTTTTTGTCATAGACTAGCTCTTGCACAACATATCCTAATGCCAAACAAGCGTCTAGTTTATATCCTTCAGCCCTTTTGTGAAACTCACAAGTCAAGTTTGCATTATGCCATGGTCCTGTCACAAGGTTAAGAGCTCGTGGGGTCACCAATGAATTCTGAATTAGTAGCGGATAAAGCTTACTTAGCGGCACAGGAACTGACTTGTAGTATGCCTTGTTT
Source organism: Lathyrus sativus (assembly GCA_963859935.3). Taxonomy (NCBI): domain Eukaryota; kingdom Viridiplantae; phylum Streptophyta; class Magnoliopsida; order Fabales; family Fabaceae; genus Lathyrus; species Lathyrus sativus. Next base: position 541,113,450 of record OZ012738.1, on the reverse strand, counting down.
CTTCGGACAGGATTCTTCTTATTCATGCTCTGGCTTCGAGAACTTTGAGGGGAAGCAGCTAATAAATGATGAGATGCTCTTTTGGTATCCCCTTGACAAGGATGGAGTTTTGGCGCAGGCCCAAATGCTGGTTGACGACGGTCTGACCGTTAAAACTTAGGAGATCCTTGAGCTGGAAGAGTCACTGGAAGTGGCGGGCTGACAACCTCTCTGGGTGAAATAGGGGGAGAATACCCCTCATTCCTCATCAAATTCTGTAAAGTCTCAAAAACCCAGTTCATCTATCCTTTGAGGATCTTAATTTCCTCCTTCAAGGCTTCTTGTTCTTTCAAAAGTTCGTTCATCGTTGCCATTGGTCCAGACTGTGTGTTAGGTATTCTCTCTAGAGACACAAGGAAGAGGATAAGACTCAAGGCTGAGAAATGCAAATGCAAATGCAAGGACATGCTCGTGCAATGCAAAAAAGTTTCATGGAACTCAAAATATTTACAAACATCAAGATATATCAAAAACTTTTTTATTAATCAACAATTTGAATTACAATCACGTCAGTACTTCTTACAGGAGTCTTAACAGAAAGCTAAATAAGAGATTCTCTTGACAGTCTCATGTTGAGCTTTTTGGTCTCTTCTTCCATCCGAGCCTTCTCAAGAATACGCTTATCCACAATCAGCTTTCACGGGGTCAACTGAGGGCTAGAAGAAAATAAATCCTCTTGCGCCTCCCTCTTCTTATGAGAGAGTACTTCCTCATCCTTCAACTGTAATTGTTTCTGGAGTTTTACATTTTCTTTGACAACCACATGATCTTGTGCTTTTAAAGCGTCTTCTGCTTGTTTTGCTCAAAGTGATTCCCAAACGTGTAGCCTTAGAAATATCTTTCTGATTTAGGAGAGGACATTCGTGAAGAATGGGCAACCCAACCAAATAAGAGTATTCCTTAGATGTAGGTACTAGCTGATAATTGGGAAAAATGAAACCATGATAGACTGAATCATAGAACTGGAGAAGTGTGGAGAGGAATCCCTTATCCATCTTTATTTTCAACAATTTCCCATAGCTTCTCTTGAATCCCTCTGGATCAGTCACCAAGGTACTCAACCTCTTTAGGTCATCCAAGTTAAGACTCTTGTAAGTGTACTTCAAAGTTTCTTTCTTTTAATGTCCATAATGACCTTGATGTTTACAAACAAAAGTCTGAGTTCCATGAAACTTTATGTTATGATGCTCATGAATGCATGAATGCACAAACACAGGTAAGCACAAATTTTCACATATAGGTAAACAGACAAAGGTTTAGGTTTGGAGAACATGAGCGTGGAGCCAAGGTCTACCCATCCCAAAAGGCATGTACTAAAGGTCTTCAAAACTGTAGAATAGGGTTCTAAGAGTTCCCAGAGTCAACAACCTATCTTTCGGATATTATCAATTTCCCAAATCACTCGGTAGTCGATAATATTCTCAAGAGAGTCTCGTCCAAGCGTAGTATCGCGTATCAACTATTTTGGGATTACTCCCTCATAGTCATCGCACTACATCCTAGTAAGGCCAAAGTGGGGTAGAATGTAATCTAAAAGTCCACAATGTCATTGGCTCCTTTGAGGGTAGTAATGTTTTCGTGAATACTCATTCAACATTACTAACTCTCAAAAGGGCCCACACTGAGCGGTGGTTTCTCAAGTCAGCTTGGTCGGGAATCAACTCCCTATAAGCCTTCTTGAATATACCCCATCCTATCATGATTGCACTCAAGTCCGGGTATAGGACCGTCTCACCATTCAAAGTTCCCAAGATCCAACAAAGCACATATGCACATATTTACAAATATTTCATAAATATAGCAAGTAATCAAACAAGATAGGCTGAACCCTCAAACATATCTCCCCAATAAAGTCGCCATTTCTGTTACGGTGAAAATTGGATATCAAGCTATTAAATTAACTTGAACCTTGTTTATTTTACAACCGAACTTTAATTTATCCAAAGGAAATGTCTAAAGAAAGAAAAACCCTTTTCGCGATGTAACAACAACGCTAAGAGATTCGGGGATCGGGGGTTGGTTATACCTAGGGAAGATGTTAGCACCCTAAGCATCTGTAGTACCCTACAGGAACCTTTTGTTTGATTGTTTGCTAAATTTGTTAAACTATGTTAAGGTTTGGGATTGGGTTGAAAGAATAAAGACCTAGATGGTTTTCTAAGTTTGCTCGCAAAGACGTCGCATCTTCTGCCTACGTATCCTGACTAGGATAGAATCAGAGCAATCGTAGTTCACCTCACAAGGGAAGGAAAACACTTGATTATGATCAAGGTTCAAGGAGGAACAAACATGACAATGTTTGTATGGAGTTTGACAAAACTCCCTAATCTAAATTGTAACACTCAAAAGGGGAAATAAGAAATCATGACGATGATTCTTACAAACTCTATCCTAGGGTTCTAGTTGAAGAACACTCCTAGTACAGGTGGGTTTTTTTAGACTTAAATAAAAGTCTAATGGTTTTTAAGCTAAGGTTAAAGTGACTTAACAAAGTCAAGAGAGGGTGAATGAGCTATCCATGACATGAGGGTCAAATGGACAGACTTTTCCTTTGGAGGAGGACAGGAGAGGCAACTTGGATGAAAGCTAACAAGCTTCATCACTTGGGGAAAGAAAACAATAAGCAAAGTAACAGCATGATAAAGATAAAGAGCATGGTGACAACCATTAAATGAACATGGGAAATAATGAAAATGGAAATGCATTGATGACAATCAAAGCAGTTATTTAAGCAGGAAGTGTGACAACAGATCAAGCTTAAGTGCATTAACAGATGAAGTAAAATGAACATGGTAATAACCAAAATAAAAATCCTATAATGTTAACTAACATCTAAGGATATGAGGGTAAGCAAAACATAAGCATATATAATTACAACAAGAGAGAAATTCATCTGCACATGTGAAAACAACCATAAAACAGACATAACTTACACACAGTCAAAAAAGATGAAAAATTGTTCAAACATGGAAATTAAAAATATGGCATTAAAGTAGACATCAAAATGAACACAATGCAAAAAGAATGGGTGAAAAATGATTAAAATTGAGAGAGATATGATTTTTTGAAAATGGGATGAAAAATGACAAAAATAAACAAAAGGGTTGCCCTCCTTAGGGGTCAAACCCATGCTTGCATGGTCAAAGGCGTGTTTTGGCTTAATGGTCTTACCATTGATGGAACCCACCCCATAAATACATAGGGCGTGATTCAAAACCAGCTGGGCACTTTCAAGGCAAAAACAAGTGAAATTCCAAGATACGTTTTGATGCATAACTCTTCCAATACTTGACCAAATGGGATTAAATTTTTATCAATCTTGCCTAGAATTTCATGAGGAGTGTGATGGTGCAGTTAGTTTTCTCAGAATATGCCTACATTTAAAAACTCGAATGCACATGCTCTTTGATATTTTGAAATGCACTTTGATGTGTGGATCATGCACCAGTTAGTTTTTAATCAATGTAAACATGCACACTCAATACAAATGTGATAGTGAATGGATTCAGACCATTATTTTGGCTCAACACAGTCTGTAGTGGGAAATGAGGTGTAAGTTGCAAATATGTGTAATGAAATGCATTATGATGTGTAGTTTTAATTCTAAACATTCCCAGGCCAATTTGATCATGTTCACACCACACATATATGATATTCAATGAATTCCAATACATTTTGAAACAAAAGTCTGACTGTTACAAAGAATGAGGTATGAGTTGTCAATGATGTTTTATGGAATGCAAAAATGTTGCTCAAATCAGTTGTATGCACACATAGATTAAATACATCATACACACAAGTCCTATTCATCTTGATAAATGAGTTCAAGCATCAAACTGAGTTTAAAAACAAACAGTCATGAAAATGATGTTTATGCTGAAAATGGTATTTTGATGAAATGCAAAGGGAATGTGTGATGCAGCAGCATTAATGCATAATTGTCTTGGAGAAACAGTTGGATCATGTAAGTTCAGAGGAAAAAGATTCATGTCATTCAATTAGTGCCTATACATTGCAATCATGCTAATTAAGACATTCATGTTTGAAAACTTCAAGATATGCTGCAGTCTGTAAAAAAATGTGCTGCTCATGGTCATGCAAAAAAGAATGAAATGATGTTTTCTTTTTAAAAGGATGTATCTTCTCATGAGGTTTTGAACAATGAGTTGGCAGTCATCATCTTATCAGTATAATGCAACAGAGTATCAACATTTACCAAGGATGCAAAGGTTTAGACTAAGGTGTAATGGAAATGCATCAAAACAAGATTTTGAAGGATTGCTAATTAACAAATGCCAGCATGCAGAAAGTTAACAAACTTGACACAAGTATGATCCCTCATGGATTTTAAGAAGTGAATAAGTTTTGACAGTTGAGGGTATAAACATCTTTGAAACAAATTTGAATAACAAAGCTTACATGAACAGATTGAAATCCCACATAGTTATACATTATGAACCTCTGCAATGCTTTACAAGAATGGTATACACATATTGAAATTGACAGCAACCCAAATATCCTAGTTGATCTAGACAGTCAAATGGTGGTTCTCATGAACTAGAAGTTCTAACATGCATGACAGATCTAATATAGGGAAAGCCAAGTCATTTATACACCAAAAATTGATTACATGTTTGCAACCTCAAGCAAGCCCTCGCTGGTGAGTCTTAGTCATTAACAGTAATAGGTGCAACCATACCAATAAGTGTTGAACAATAAGGGACAATCAAAACAGCAAAAAAAAATGGTTTGAAAACTTCAAAATAAAACAAAACACCAGTTCAGGTTTTACATCTCAGCCCAAGGGTACACTCACCATGAATTGTAACCAACTATGCCCTTACATCAACAGCTTTTATAATAATGTAGATATGTAATCTTTAAGGCATAAATGCAAAAGGAAAGAAAAATGATCAGCACTCAAACTAAAGTGCCAAAACCCACTGTGCCAGCCCACAACATTTCTTATGGACAGACTGAAAAAAAGATTTTACTCAAAGTGGAAGGAAATAGTTTGGCAGCTAATGTGCATATGCAAACAAAAGGATTATGTGCTAGTTCAACAAAAATGCAATTATTGACAGAAAACAAACACCTGAATCATCTCACATATGACATAGCAATTTTGAATCACAAAAACAGTTTGAAATTTGTGAGCATCAGGTTTAAAAACATGAGTAGCAAATTGGCAGCAATGAACATATTTCAAGACATAACCTCAAATTATGCAAAATCATGGCAATGTGATGAATGAGATGAAATTTACTGATGCATACCTCTTGTAGACAGATTTGAAGAAGCAAAATAAGTTGAGAAACCCAGAGATCTTCAATCACCTCCTTGCTTTGAAGTTTTCTTCTTTTTGAAGCAAGAATGCACACTTTGAGACAGTTGGAGAAATAGGTTGTGCCAATGGTCTCCAATGTTTTGGACAGTTGAGAAATGATATATATGAGGTGTTAGAGTGATTAAAACACCAAGGAAGTGTATGGAACAAGATATGGCTGATTTTGTGGCTTTTGGTCAAAGTAACTTGGTGATGAAGTTGACTTTTTGAATGGTGAGGTTTTTGAGTGGTTTAAAGGTTGGAACACCTTCTATACCATATTTAGAGAGTGTGTGGATGATTATTGGGGAGTTTGAATAGGGAGAAATGAATTTGGCAGCCTTTGTAGCAAGGCAGATTTTTGGTATTTTTGACAAAAGTTTGTGATTTTGGGATTTTTAAGCTAAGTGAACAAGGGTTGAGGCTAGAGTTTTTCTGGTTTTTTAGCAGAGATATCATGTCAAAAGTGAAGTGGTGAGGGCTCCCTTTTATAGGCAAATGAAGTGAGGGGCAGATTTGGAGATTTCTTCATGTGAAAGAAAGGTTTTACAACTTTGAATCAAACCTCCACAAGAGGGTTTTCTTGGCTGGTAGGCAAGCCTCAATAGTCAAGAAAAATGATGAGTTTTGGTGGCTAATTTCAGGCTAGAAGAATAGGCTTGTGGCTGTTTCAGATTTCTTCTTTACACCTCATGCTTACTTTTCACTTTTGGATGCAAGTTGCAAAGCAACTTGCAAGTCAATTGCAAGCTTGGCTTAATTTGATAGCAAAACATATGGAATACAAAGTTTAATAGCATGGTTAACAAACCAAATCAACATGGAAAATGCATAAACATATTCACCAAAAATCCATCAACACATGATGCAAAATGATGAGGAAGTTCAAAACTACATACCTCTTGTAGTCCTCATTATGCTAGCATCCAAGAAAACCAGAGGTCCTTCCTTTTGAGCAAGCTTGTGATGTTACTTCCTTTTGAAAAAAAGTGCAATCTTGAGGACAGTTTGAGTAAATGCACTTCCAACAACTTTTTGATGTTATGGACAGTTGAAAAATCACAAATATGAAGTGCTCCAAGTGTTAAATTGGTGGAAAAATGTTTGTGTGGTGATTTGGAATGAAAGGTGCACAAAAGTCAAACTATGGTGGTATGAAGTTTGACTTTTTGATCTATGGATTTTTTTGGTGAATGTGATGATGGAAACAACTTCAAATGGTCATTTTAAGGGTGTGTATATGGTTTTCATGGTGGTTTAGTGTTTGGAACAAGGACTGGTGTGAAGAGTGTAAAATGGTGGATTTTGGTGTTTTTGTGAATTTCTTCATTTTCAAGCAAAGAGAGTAAGAATGAGAGCCATGTATTTCTGGTTTTTGGATAGCTTTGGTGTGTGGAATAGAGTTGGATGCAACCTCTATTTATAGGCTAAGGGAAGCATTGGGGCAGATTTGAATTTTGTCCTTGGAGGGAGTTTTGGAAGAAATCTTTGTGAAATCCAATTGCGATTTTGGTTCAGCAGACTTAGATTGCTTGCAAAGGGTTTAACACTCAAAAGCTAGCTAGTAATGAGATGTGAGAAGTGACATTTGAGTGAGCCAAGACAGCCCCTCCATGCTGCATCCACCAATATTCTCTCTCCTTGTGTACTTTTCGCATTTTTCTTATTAAACTAATGTGTCTTGTCTAGCATTTGACATTTGCTTGGATTCTTGTCTGATTTAGTCCAAATTGAACTCTAATACATCTCACCAAAGGTCATTCCATGGTTAGAGATGAAGTGCATAGTTGGAAATCAAGTTTCTGTTGGGTTTTGACAAGTTGACAAACTAGTGCACATGCCCAACTTTCACCATTCATAACTCTCAGCTCATAAGGGCTATGGAGGAGTTCTAGTACTTTTTGGAAAGCCCTCATGGATCTCTACAGCTTTCATGTTTTCAAGGTCTTTAGATTCTGAGTGGAACTAGGTTGAAAAACCCCTCCAAGTTGGCTGAAAACATGACTTTCAAGGCCAGAAAACAGAATTTTTCTAAGTGTTTTCCCCTCTTGTAATGATTTTGGCTATAACTCCAAATCTAATCATTTTTTGCACATGGACCCCTATGGGACTTTTGTAGGAATTGTCAATACCTTTCCAACAAGATTTGAACCAACTCAATTGGATGTGTGATTAAAGAATTATGGTATTGCCCCTTTCAAATTTCCCGATTTCTCGATTAATCCTCGATCCTTGATCCAATAGTCATCAAAATTCATGGATAGGTGTAATATAACATTAGGAAAATTTTTGATTCACACCTTGAGGTAAAATTCCTTATGGTTGGAGAGTTGACTTTTTCCACTACGCAGTTGACTTTTCCCCCAAATCTCCTTATTTTCAATTGACTGATCAATTGAAGCTTTTATGATTAAAATTGATGATTAAGATTCCATCTCAAAACACCTTAGGACATGTGGAGGCCCATGGAAATAAGTTTTACTTCACAAAACAAGTTTAGCTTGATTTAAAATAAAACCCTAATTTCCCCTTTTTGCTTGGGCATTGTGCGGATGAACTGGGTGATCATTCCAACTCCACCATGACCTCTAAGATACTCAACAAGCTTTTTCCTCATGCTCCTACCAATGATGAAACCTTATGAACTCCCTCTGATGGTTCTTTGATAACTTTATGATAACAACACCCACTTGATGGCTTGTACCAATGTCTTTGATTAAAAAAAAGGTGGGCAAATTTAGGGTATGACAGATGCCCCTATCTAATCGGCTTAAACCTAGCAAGACGAAATGCCATAAAATTTATTCTTTCAAGGTAGAAGATGATTAGATATAGAAGACCCTGAATTTTCCCGAAAAGAAGTAACATGTTTAGGAATGAAACAGAGGATATCTTACAAAGGTCGCTAACACCAAAAGGATGAAAGGGATCCGTTACCAAAAAGGATAATGGAGAACAAACGCTAGTCATGACACCAAAAAGGATGTCAGACCCATCACCCAAAAGGATGATGGAGCGAAACAAAAATCAACCCTAACACCAAAAAGGATGAAAGGGATCCATTACCAAAAAGGATAATGGAGCGAAACAAAATCAACTATGACACCCAAAAGGATGCAGGGGGATAAGCTTCTCTGAAGAGATTGCCACTTATCACTGAAGAAGGATAAGCTTCTCCCAAGAGATTGCCACTTATCACTGAAGAAAGACAAGCTTCTCTAAAGAGATTGCCACTTATCGTTGAAGATGGATAAGCTTTTCCCAAGAGATTTCCACTTACCACTGAAGAAAGATAAGCTTCTCTGAAGAGATTGCCACTCATCACTGAAGAAAGATAAGCTTCTCTGAAGAGATTTCCACTTATCGCTGAAGATGGATAAGCTTCTCCCAAGAGCACTTATCACTGAAGAAAGATAAGCTTCTCTGAAGAGATTGCCACTTATCACTGAAGATGGATAAGCTTCTCCCAAGATATTGCCACTTATCACTGAAGAAAGATAAGCTTCTCTGAAGAGATTTCCAGTTATCGCTGAAGATGGATAAGCTTCTCCCAAGAGATTGCCACTTATTACTGAAGAAAGATAAGCTTCTCTGAAGAGATTGCCACTTATCACTGAAGATGGATAAGATTCTCCCAAGAGATTGCCACTTATCACTGAAGAAAGATAAGCTTCTCTGAAGAGATTGCCACTTATCGCTGAAGATGGATAAGCTTCTCCCAAGAGATTGCCACTTATCACTGAAGATCGCTGGAGACAACTCAATGGGGGAACACCCATGGCTTTACTGAAGATGCCCCTGTCTGGGCTGAATGTTTGATTTTGAAGATCTGATTAACCACGAGGGTACAATACATCATGGGAAATACCCATGGTCTTGAAAAGATTCCCCTGGCTGGGCTGAATTTGGCTTTGATATTTTTGAATTCTCGGAGGGGCAAAAACAAAAATGGTTTGAAAACTTCAAAATAAAACAAAACACCAGTTCAGGTTTTACATCTCAGCCCAAGGGTACACTCACCATGAATTGTAACCAACTATGCCCTTACATCAACAACTTTTATAATAATGTAGATATGTAATCTTTAAGGCATAAATGCAAAAGGAAAGAAAAATGATCAGCACTCAAACTAAAGTGCCAAAACCCACTGTGCCAGCCCTCAACATTTCTTATGGACAGACTGAAAAAAAGATTTTACTGAAAGTGGAAGGAAATAGTTTGGCAGCTAATGTGCATATGCAAACAAAAGGATTATGTGCTAGTTCAACAAAAATGCAATTATTGACAGAAAACAAACACCTGAATCATCTCAAATATGACAGAGCAATTTTGAATCACAAAAACAATTTGAAATTTGTGAGCATCAGGTTTAAAAACATGAGTAGCAAATTGGCAGCAATGAACATATTTCAAGACATAACCTCAAATTATGCAAAATCATGTCAATGTGATGTATGAGATGAAATTTACTAATTCATACCTCTTGTAGACAGATTTGAAGAAGCAAAATAAGCTGAGAAGCCCAGAGAGCTTCAACCACCTCCTTGCTTTGAAGTTTTCTTCTTTTTGAAGCAAGAATGCACACTTTGAGACAGTTGGAGAAATAGGTTGTGCCAATGGTCTCCAATGTTTTGGACAGTTGAGAAATGATATATATGAGGTGTTAGAGTGATTAAAACACCAAGGAAGTGTATGGAACAAGATATGGCTGATTTTGTGGCTTTTGGTCAAAGTAACTTGGTGATGAAGTTGACTTTTTGAATGGTGAGGTTTTTGAGTGGTTTAAAGGTTGGAACACCTTCTATACCATATTTAGAGAGTGTGTGGATGATTATTGGGGAGTTTGAATAGGGAGAAATGAATTTGGCAGCCTTTGTAGCAAGGCAGATTTTTGGTATTTTTGACAAAAGTTTGTGATTTTGGGATTTTTAAGCTAAGTGAACAAGGGTTGAGGCTAGAGTTTTTCTGGTTTTTTAGCAGAGATATCATGTCAAAAGTGAAGTGGTGAGGGCTCCCTTTTATAGGCAAATGAAGTGAGGGGCAGATTTGGAGATTTCTTCATGTGAAAGAAAGGTTTTACAACTTTGAATCAAACCTCCACAAGAGGGTTTTCTTGGCTGGTAGGCAAGCCTCAATAGTCAAGAAAAATGATGAGTTTTGGTGGCTAATTTCAGGCTAGAAGAATAGGCTTGTGGCTGTTTCAGATTTCTTCTTTACACCTCATGCTTACTTTTCACTTTTGGATGCAAGTTGCAAAGCAACTTGCAAGTCAATTGCAAGCTTGGCTTAATTTGATTTCCTCTGCATAAATTTTGTATTTCCATGCTACAAACTCTCTACATATCAGAAATAAACTCATCCAAGGGCTGAGATTGATCAGATTTAATGAAAGAATGAGTTTTTGAATTTTGACAATGTGGGACTAAAGTGTGAAACCCCTCAACTTGCCATAGCCATAACTTTCAGCTCACAGATCCTTTTGAGGACTTCTAATACTTTTGAAAAGCCCTCATGGAGCTCTAAAACATTCATGTTTGCCAGAAAATCTAAGTCCAATTGGAACTATGTGAAACCCCCCTCCAAAGTTGGCTGAAAATAAGCTTTACAAATGAAATAACTTAGAATTTTTCTAAGTTATTTTCCCCTCTTGTAATGAATTTGCTTCTAACTCAAAAAATATGCATTTTCTGATTACGGACCACTGTGGGACTTTTGTAGGGCTTGCCAAGAGCTTTCTAATGAGCTTTGAACCAACTCATTTGGACGTGTGGTTAAGGAGTTAGGGTTTAGCCCTTTTCAAAACCCTAATTTCCCAATTTTTCGATTACTCCCTCATCCTTGACCCAATGACCATGAAATTTTATGAGAAAGCTTAAATTGACATATGGAACATTTTTGTTTCACATCTTGAAGTCCCATTCCTTAAATTTGAAAAGCCGACTTTTCGGTCAACAGTACAATCGGTCGGTGACTACCGAGTCGCCTGTTGACAATCTGGACTTTCTGAGACCTTGAAATTTCTTGAATGGACTTTATTAAGTCATATGAACTTCATGAATCACAATCCCAACATTAGAACACCTTCCAACACAAAAGTCAAACCACATTTGACTTTTTACTAGTCAAAAACCCTAATCGGGGCCCCAAACTGCACTATTCTTGATTCTGGGGTAACAACCTCAAATTGAATTCACTTTTGATCTCACATAGTATCCTTGAACTTGTTTCATCATTTAATCAACCCAAAACATTGATTGATCAACTCTCATAGCTTCGATTTTGACTGCGCGAAACCCTAACTCATCTGCTTCTTAACAAAGAACAACTTGAACTGGGTTAAGGTTAGATAATCACATGAGTATGATCCTAAAATGATGATGAGGATCTAAGGGCTCAAAATTTGGGGTGCAACAATATCCACACTGAACATTGGGATTGTACCCTAGAGGGTAAGGTTCTGGCACAGGCTTAAGAGTCTTGGGCTCCACCAAAGAGTTTTGAATTAGATGCGGCAGAAGCTGGATGTGCAACATAGGGACTAGATGAAGAGGAGAAGTCCTTCTTTCTAAGTTGTTGCTGAGGAACATAAGGTTGTTGGCACTGATTAGGGCATTCCTCACGTGCAGGCCCTTTCATCCTCAGATTTGGCCTAGGAACAGGAAATATATGTGGGCATGGAGATTCTGAAACTAAAGATTGTACGATACGGTCTTGACCTAATGCAGGCCCTTTCTTCCCTGATGCAGCTTCAGGGAAGAAAGCAGGGATATCCACTTCTTTTACAGCAACTGGAATAAGCCCACCTGGCACTCTCATACCGCTTGGCGTGAACTCTAATGCTTTTGAATCGATTAAGTCTTGAACTTTGTGTTTAAAAGTTTTGCATTCTTCCATATTATGGCCCGGTGCCCTATAATGGAAATCACAATGGGCACTTGGATCATAGCCTGGTGGTGGCTTACTAACAAACGGAGCTAGAGTTCGAAGTTCCACCAATCAAAGTTGAAGCAAAAGCTGCAACAACTGAGTATAAGTCATAGGGATCCGATCGAAGCTTCTGTCGGGCCGCTTCGGCCTCTATGCATACCTCCTAACCTTAGGATTGTCTTGGGAAACAAGAGGTAGCTGCTGATGGGGAAATCTTGGAACCTCAGGTTATGCAAAAGATCTACGAGGTATATCGCGCTCTCGAAGATATTCCATAGGTACGGGTTGAACGATCATTTCTGCCGCGACTTCAGGCCTAAGATTTTCGTCCTTTCTTAGCACATTTTTCATGACTTCCATAATCTGGCCCATCTGAGTTCTCAGTTGATGGACTTCTTCCTTGAGCATTTTCTGATCCTGATGCAAAGCTTGCATATCCACCATGAATTGTCCTATCTGGCCTCAGACTTCCTTCAACTCTGCTTGAATCTGCTCCATAGTCCGCTTCTGCTCCATAGCTACCTCGACTTGCATTCTCTGACTTGGCATTTCAAGGTGTCTACGTTCGTCTCACTTCAAATGCCTCACAGCTCTCACAAGTCCAATAGGAGTGTCGAGAAATCAACTCTGGGTTATGAACAAAGGATGGGTAAGCTCTTGATATCTGGTTAGGGAAGAAAATGCAAAATGATGCAGAGATACTTATGCAAATGAAAATGAGTGCACACGAGAACAGATCCACATCAAGTATTTAAAGTCATAGATCCTGCAAGACAACAACAAAATGCATCTCTCCCATCGGGTGGGCAATCTATTGGTTTATAAGAGGGTATTTTAAAGGCTTTTTAAACAAAGTCCCATGCACTAACCCTCAAAAGTTTTCCGTCATAACGACTATTCATAAGACGGTAATCCTTTTAAAGGATGAACACAGAGTTATGTTTTAGCAACTTTCGAAATAAGGTTCTACAAAAGGTCCTTAGAATCGCAGACTCCAAAGTTGGAAATAAAAACGCCATTACGACTACTCGTAAGACATAATCATCCCAAAGGGGTCTCATCTTAGCTGTGGGATTCGATCCAACTCAACGAGTCCTAAGTCTCCCAAATTAGAAAGAAACCACATCCTAATCTTAGTGTATACTAGAAAGCTCGGGTAGAAAGCTTTATCCTCACAAACCATCCCAATAAACCCAACAGGTTAGAAAACACAACAAAATATAATAAATAATAAAAAAGCAAATAAAATCACACGTTCGACAAGAAAATTTGGTTTGGCTCGCTAGGGGACCCCAGCAGAGTCGCCAACTGTCGCTACTCGAAAAATGAAACGACGGGGAGGCGAAAATAAGGACAGAAGAGTCGCCACCGAACTTTATTTATCCCATGAGGGGAAAGGAAAATATCGAGAAAAACTTAAGAAAAGAATGGATAAGATGGTCTCGCAACCAAGAACGGGTTCGGAAGCCGGTTATGCGAGAGAAAGGTATTAGCACCCCTCGCATCCATCGTACTCGATGGGAACCATTTGTTTGTCGCATGTGTGAAGATATCTGCTTAAATATTATGCTGTAAAAGTGTTTTCCAAAGGGTAAAGAAAAAAGGTTTAGAAACAAAGAAAGGAGGGATAACGGGGAAGAAAAGAGAAAGAACAGACTCGGTAAGACTTCGCAGTCCTATGCCTACGTATTCTCAATAGATGTGAGAAAGTCAGAGTTGACGTAGTTTGGGGAACTATTGATATGGGGGAATGTGCTCGGAAAGGATTGTGGCCCTTGTGCCTACATATCTTTACTTGAAGAAGTAAAGAATCAGAGCAGCCGTAGTTCGGCCTACGGTTTGCGGGAAAGCGGGGTATACTGGTAGACGATGCTATCGTGCACATTCTAGCAGTTTAGGTGTATTGCTGCTCGCATTTGAGGAGACTTAGGCGTTACATGTTTGCGGTAGAACGGACGTAGCATGCCTTTCTGGGAAAGGGTGGAAAAGAAGAAAAGGGTACTCGCTAGGATTGTCGCAATCCTATGCCTACGTATTCTCAACATGCAAGAGAAATCAGAGCAACGTAATTCGTGCTACTATGGGTAACTGATGTGTTTTTGTGGATGCTGTCATCGTGCACATTCTAGCAGTTTAGGTGTATTGCTTCTCGCATGTGAGGAGACGTATGCGTTACCTGTTTGCGGTAGAACGAACGTAACATATCCTTTTTGAAAGGTAGTTTTCGCCATGCGAGGAAAGAAGTCACGTTTGATTGGTTGAATTGTTTTTTAGGGGTGAGATAGGTCCTCAGATAGTAACCCCTACGGGTAGTACCCAATTCTTTATCTCAAAGTTTTTGTTATGAAAATGGTGTGGCGAACATAGCGTCTTCATATTGAAAGACGATTATCAAAACCACACACACTACAGTTAGGATCCTGACACCCGGAGAGGAATAAGTCTACACTCAACCCTCTCTTTTTAATTCAATTCAAAGAGAACTTCGTTCTCTTATTAAAGATGTTTTTGGTTTTGAATGGTAAGTGATTTTGCGACTGTAAACCCTACGATAAATGTCAGCACTCGGGATAGGAGAAGGCCTACGCCTAACTACTCCACGACCATTCAAGTTTTGTTGTGAAAAGAGTTTGAAAAATGCACTCGGTACGGGTGTCGCTACTGCGAAAATCAGGTGCCGGCACAACAAGAGTCGCCACCTTTCTTATTTATCCCTCGAGCGGGAAAGGAAACAAACAGGAGAAACCTCACGAAAACGGGACAAGACCGGTCATCGCAACCAAAGCTAGGGTTCGGGAGTCGGTTACACAAGGGGAAGGTATTAGCACCCCTCACGTCCATCGTACTCGATGGGATCCACGCTTGTTTGATGTCTGGACGGATTGTTAATCTACTCTACCTATCAAGGCTGGTTTAAACTAATCTAGAAAGAAAGAAAAATGACTCGACAAAGCATCGCGCTTTGGGCCTACGTATTCTCATATGTCATGAGAAAATCAGAGTCGACGTAGTTCGGCAAACTACGGGTGGATGGTAGAAGGTGGCTCGCCAAGACGTCGCGTCTTGTGCCTACGTATTTCTCATAAGAGAAAATCAGAGCTAACGTAGTTCGGGAAAAAACGGAACACGGGTTGTTCAGACAGTTTTTACCCGAGTAGGGTTAAACAACAGTTTCAGCAGTTAGGGACAAAGCCTGTTTGCGGTGGCGCTGAGGTTTAACAACACTCTTTTCTTCAGAAAAGTCTTCATTAATTTGCTTGCCCTTCAGGGAAATGATTTTCAGTCTGTTTTCATCTTTTACGCAAGAAGTGTTTTTTATTGTGTTTGCAATTTCAATCGCACTAAAGACTATGACCTAGGAGTGAATGCGTCGCATGTCACCCAAAGGGTACCATACTAAACATCCCAACTATTGGAAAGAAACTCTCCAACAGTTGTTTCCTAGATAGCTTAAGGCTCGTAGCGTACAAAAGAAATCATTCATGATTACTATATCTTAAGCTGTTTGTAGACGAGAAGAGAACACAACTAAGGATTCATCCTAAGGTTGAGAACTGGGAAACTCCTAGAAATTATCATGCAAAGGCTTCAGCCTAACAGTCTATCATCACTATCCCATCAGGGAAGAGTGAGAACCTAGGGGGAACCATATCAATGGTGAACAACAAACAGATAAAAGTAAATATATCAATAACAGTAAAGATGCATGCTATGCACAAAACAAGAGAGGCAAGGGAAGGCTAGCTTCCACTCAAGCCCATGGGGAATTATCTCAAGCAAACACACAATACAGAGAAAGAAAAGCTCCCAGGAGGCCCTGCTTCAGCAGCTCCAGCTCTCTTCAACTGTAGACTCCACCTTCAGGCTTCATCTTCAACAGCAAGTCTCAACTTGCTTCTTCAGGCTTTGACTGTTGCTATCACAAGTCTCAACTTGTGACCTTCACTTCTCAAGGCTTCCATATCTTCTTCATGCTCTTCAAATATCCAAGGACTCATCCTCTTCAAAGCTTCAGCTTACAACTTCCATGGCTTTAGACAGACCTCAATCAATCCTCTCCTTCCAGGCAATCTTCAATAGAATCTTCTTCTACAATGCTTTTCAATGATTTCTTCAACAATATTCTATGCTTTCTTCTATCTTCAACAACCCAAAAGCTCCACCAAAACAGAAGGAATTCAAATAACTGGATGAGATAGGGATGTTATAGTGCTTACTGACTTCCAAAGGATGCCATTAAGGACTTAACATCAAAGGGAAAGGCTCTCTCAAATTTTTACCTCATAGGGTAAGGTCACTAATCCCTCCAAAGGAGAGAGGTGAATACCCTAGAGGGACTCTATGTCATTGAGAAGGAAGGAGGTGAATGATACACTCCTTATTTAAGAAGGAAAATATTCTAACTAGGGCTCTACCTATGTCTCTCTCCTAAAACAAAACAAAAACACAAGCAAGCAAGCAAGCTCTATGCTCCCTCTTCAAGTCTTCAAAGTCTTAACAATGCTTCATCATGATCTTCAACCCATATCCATGCTCCACAGGCAACAAGGAAGAGAAACAAGCAAAAACAAGCAATACAATGCCCTTAAGGCAACACAAAACAATACACAATTGAAAAATCCATGAAAAATATTAAACTAACCTACAAAAATCTAGGATTAATTCTAGGGAATCCTATATATGTACCCTTTATAACCCCTATATCCCTTTACCCAAATTCTATCTAAAAATCAAATTCTACACAATCTATTGAACATATATTGAATTTTAACCTAGTTTTGATCACTCTAATGCTCATTATTCAAACTACCTAAAATTAATCCTAAAAATTGTGAATTAAATTCTATGGGTACCTAAGGTCCATATCTAATTGTACTAAAAAGAATGGGATGAAAATCTTAAAGGAGTTGCCTAAACAAAAATATACAAAATCAAGCATCTACTAAAGTCAATTAAAAACCTATTAACAAGAAAAATATACTAAAAATAGTAAAAGAAAATAAAATGCAAATTTTATTTATTCATATTTTTCTAGACAAAATTATAAAATCATAGCAAAAACAACCAATTAAAAGTCTTTATTTTTTCAATTTATCATGCATTTTTTAAGAATGAAGGAAATTAAAAGAATTAAAAATTAAAAGAATGGAGGGGAGGTGCAGTAAGCATGTGGATTCAGTTCAAATATGCATGGGCCTGATTGGGGGAGGCGTAATTAGTAGGGCGCGTAAGCCCAAGTCCAGTTCAGAAAAGAAAAAGAAAATACAATAGAAAATAATAAAAGCTTGGTGCGAATAGAAATGAAATGCAGTGCAAATCACAATGGGCCCATGCATGGGGGTGCCTATATCATTTTAACTAGCCCAAGATCCATCAGAAAACTAAAAATAAAATGCAAGAAAAATAGAAAAATGGACGGTGTAAGAAGTAACAAATTCCAGTTAAAATTGAAATGGGCTGCGTGTGGGGGGTTTGGTTAGCATTGTGTCACTTAAGCCCAGGGAACTGATTTAATGAAACGCCGCGTTTCATGGTTTAGACTCCCTCTCAATTCTCAAGTTTAAATCTGGTTCGTTGGATTAAGATCCCAGTTCAAAAGTCTCACTTCCATCTAACGGCTGGGAGGTTGTCTCCTACCTCCAGCCCTAGGGTTTGGTTTGAAACGAGTTCCATGCTTCAACTTTCCACCAGCTCGTTCTCCCTCGTCTCTCCACCAAATTCAAAAATGTAAAGAGCTAAAATGCTCTACTCTCTCCTCTGAACACACTCATACAATTATCTTGCATTGAAACTAACCCTAATGACCAGCCCGATAACAAGAACTCCACTGGTACACGAATTTCCACAGTGATGCATCTTGATAATTCTTGATTCTTTTGGTACTAAGATGATCTTCATGTTGCCCTAGTTCTAGCATGCTATCCAGCTTGAATTAAAACTCACTACACTAAGTGTTCTTGATCACTAAAGTTTCAATGCCCTAAGACCAAACTCCATGGATGGCTCTCAAACTTCCTGGATATCATCATCTACTCATCCCTAACAATTCTAACCTAGAATTTCACTCTATTCATGCATAATTAAAGAGGTAGAGGAAGAATCACCAACCTGTTTCTTGGCTATGGCAGAGGTAGAAATAGCTTGATTCAACCCTTGAAATCCTTCCTCAATGATCCTTAGGTGACAATCTTCTTTCTGTTTGCAACAAATTTGATGGAGAGAGCTTGTAGTATAGAATTCGAAGCTTGCTTGCAATGGAATCCACACTTGAATACCTCTCTCTCCTCTCACTCTTCTCACCAACCTCTGCCTCAAATGGCTTCTACTCAATATATAGATGACAATGGAATGATCTAGAATCTTCTGGAATGTGCTTATGAGAATTCCAACTTATCATGTCATGAAACTTTGAATCCATCTCATATCACATCTCATCTCATGACAATGCCCTTACAGCCCTTGGATTCCACTTGTAATTCTCCTCATATGAGTTTTTGGAAGGATTGGAGTGCTTATCATGCTTGTGTATTGCATTTCCTTAAGTTTTACCTTGGTACCTTATGATGCAAGTAACTAATTTCCAAAGCAAATCCATTTTTTAAGCCTTAACTCAAAAATGTGTCTAAACCATTGTTCTCAAAATGTTTCTTAGACTCAAAATCATATATCACATGACCTGATTTGGATGTGTAGATTGCTCATTCCATTTTCCAACTTTGATCCATTTAAGTTATACCTTCATTTTTTAGGTCATTTTTATCAATTCTTGCTAAAAGCTTTTTCAACATGTCATGACCACTTTCTTAGACTCAAAATTTCATTTTGAGAAACTTTGATGTTGTGAAGTTTTTCATTTGAAGCTTGGAAATGGGAGATATGGCCTTATGCTTGAAATGACCTATAATCACCAAATGACCAAAATGCCCTTGCCTTGCACTGACTATAGGTTGAGTTCCACAAATCAGATGAAGTCATACCATACCTTTTTGGAAAGGGGATACCATGAGGAACAACTCTTATGTTGGTTCCAAGTTCATTTGAAACCTTCTTGAAGGTCAAAAGTTGGTTGGAAGACAGACAACTTTTGCAGACAAATTTCAGTGTCCTCTGAGGACCTGTAACTTGCAAGAGCTATAACTTGAGTTCTATAAATCCTCTCAAGGACTTCCACCACTCAAATTAAAGCTAAAAACATCCTCTACAAGTCCCCTGACCATCAAGAGGTGAGATGAGGCTTGCATTTCAACTTATCTTCCTTGGAAAATGCCATCAAACTAGGGGATTTTATACTATCAAGCATATCAACCCTAGCCTTCAAACTTCTCAAACTTGTCAATCATGATCAAATAGCCTTGGACTCATCCACTAGGCATCTTAAAGTATCAATTCAAGATCTTATGGCATTGGGGATAGGTCTCAACCTTCCTCAAATTCATCTGTTGACTTAGGGTTGAACAGTCAAACCCTAATTCTACCACTCATGGTAAAACCTTTCAATCTTCAATCAATGACTTGCTCAAGCTTCATGATGGCTCTCAAGACATCATATGAGCTCCAGCAAGACTTCAAGATCATACTTGTAGCTTCAGAATCATCTGGATAGCTTCTATGACTTTCAAATTAGGAGACCTTCCATTTGGCAACCAACTTTATCTCTGGGGATCTTTTCTTTCAATTGGGGAGGCATCAACCCTTATATACTTCAATAACATCATTCAATAGGTTCTCAACCCTTCATTGGCTCAAAATATGCTCACATCCCTTGATCCCTGCACACATCTCAATGCAATGCATATGCTAGTATATGAATGAATGTAATGAAACCCTGAACCAAGTCTCAACAAGGTTAGGCAAATTTTAGGGTGCAATAGCTGCCTCTATTCAAGCGGCTTGAGCCTGGCGAGTTCTCAAACAAGCACGGCGGAAGACGGTTGAATACCAATAAACCCGAAAATTTGCAACACACAGAGGCAAACTTCCACTTCTGATAACTGCATTGATAAATACCCACGGTACTCCGCTGGGGAAGAAAGATTTAAACGAGCACTTCTCAAACCTGGGGACTCATCCTCAGACAATGACAAATGCCTTCTGATACTACAATACTCCAAGTTCACCGTAGAACTTCAACATCAATTCTGTAACAACTTGGGTCACTCATGACTCCAGTGGAGATATATAATCTGCCTTCAGGCGCCCTGCATCAGCTGGGGAAATCTCCGACATCAGTCTGAAGAATGATATTCTGAGCCACTCATGACTCTGTGGGGGTACGCAACCTTGCCTTCAGGAAACTTTCCCAGGGACATCTTCGATATCAATCTGAAGAAACAAAATCCTGAGCCACTCATGACTCGGGGAATCTGTGAATTTGCCTTCATGCAACTCCGTCTTGCTGGGGAGAAACTTTGACATCAGTCAAAGGAATAATTCGGCCTTCAGTCCGAAAAGAGAATCCTTGGTCACTCATGACTCTGCGGGAATCCTCACACTTTGCCCTCGGGCAACTCTGCAGGAACTATCTTCAACATCAGTATAAAGAATGAAACTTGCCTTCAGGAAATTTCGCCGCTGCTAGAGAATCCGTGACTTCAGTCAGGGAGATACTTCGAACTTCAGTCCGAAAATGAATCCTAAGTCACTCATGACTTATAGGAATAACCTCGCCTTCAGGCGCCTCGCTTCAGCTAAGGAAATCAGTGACATCAGTCAGAGAAATGGTATTCTGAGCCACTTATGACTCTGGGGATTCAATCTTTTGCCTTCAGGCAAACTCCGCTTCAGCTGGAGAAAATCTTCGACTTCAGTCAGAAGAAATACTAGTTGGGTTGTACCATAGCCTTCAGGCCTCGACATCAGTCGGGAAAAACCGCTAGCTTGATCACAATCAGAAACCATCAGGACAACTGACTTGGCCATCAGACCAACACGGATCACTTCATAAACGAAAGCTGCATTTGCGAACTCTTGACATCGTCTTCAGACGAACATTGAATCATCAATGGGGAACCTGAATCCACAGGAACCTTCTGCTGACACCTTCAGGTGTGGAAGTCAATCTTCACATCTGACATCGCCGTCAGAGCAACATATCACGCTGCTGTAACCATCAGGTTACAATACTGTGGGGAGGAAGGAAGGGTTCACCCAAACAATCCTGGAGACTTCGCTGGGGAAGACGAAAGAGTTCACTCAAACGTTTCCTGTAAACTTCCGGGGAGCAAGTACTTCTGCTGGCGAAACAGTAACCACCTGGTTCATGTTTCGTATGCCTCTGTCGGGGAAATGCATGGGTATGACGCTTCTGTCGGGGATGCATGAGCGTAATGCTATGTTATGCAATCATACAATGAAATGCTCCAGCAAAGTAAATGCTGGAAAGAGGAATCATCCTCTCGGGAGAGCGACCACTCTACTGAGGAATGAGCTACCCATCAGGGGAACTGCAACCTGTGCCAATCTCAACTGGACTTTGAACTTTGGGGATGACGGACTCCTCCGGGAAAATTCAGCCTTCAGGCT
The DNA here is from genome assembly GCA_963859935.3 of Lathyrus sativus. NCBI lineage: Eukaryota > Viridiplantae > Streptophyta > Magnoliopsida > Fabales > Fabaceae > Lathyrus > Lathyrus sativus. The sequence continues at coordinate 541,091,636 of OZ012738.1, read as the reverse complement.
GACCAACACACTATCCTCTACTCTACTGGGGAAACAAACTTCAGCTTGCTGAACAGTCCTTCAGGATCTGCGGGGAGAAAAGGGATAGATGCTTCAAGCGGCTTTCTGAGAAATGACTCTCCTAGGGAAATAGCCTTCAGGCTACCAGACACTCATGTCGACAAGTTCTCAAACTCGCGGAGCGACCAACTTCAGTTTGCTGGACAGTCCTTCAGGAACTGCTTGGGGAAACATCTTCATTAGCCCATCATGGCTATACTCGGCTGGGGGGACTCATCTACCTGCCGGAAACAACTGCTGCTGAGAGAACGCCTTCCACCTGCTGGGGAAAGGGCTACACTCTGTTTGGGGATAATGATCTTGATCTGCTGAGGATGACTCTTGCACGCACCTCTTGGAGGCCAACCCTTGCTGGGGACGATTGTGGGGAATATTGGTGCATCAGCACTGCTGGGGATATCAATCCTTACTTATTCAGCTGGGGAGGAAGTGCCACTCCTATCAAGGACATGCTTGGCAACCTCCGAGGATGTCAATCCTAACTTTCTTCGCGACTCATCTGGGGAAGATGCTGAACCTATCAAGGAACTGTCTTGACGATCTTTGAGGGGAAACACTGGTCCTATCAAGGATCCACTTTGCGACTGCGGAGGATATCAATCCTGCAAAACAAACAAACACAATACCCTTCACAAAGGGACCATCAGGTTATCATTTGTGAAATTATTCAGGTAATTCAAAGCTTTAACAATCATTGGCCGAAGCCCACAAGCTTATGCACGCGTATTTTATCAAAAACACCAGGCGCTTTTCCGCAAGCAAAACTGCAGAAATAAACATGTAAACACTCAGTTCACTGAATAGTATGTTTATTGATGAAATGGCCTGTAAATAGGCAAAGTGTTTTACAAAGGATGCAAGCTCCTGAAATGAGGTAGCTGCAAAACAGACAAATACAAATATACAACAGATATGTACAAATATTGGCAATGCGGTGTAGACGAACACCATGAAGCGATCATCCCTATGATTCTCTCGACTCCAAAACTTCCCGACGATTCATCTTCGGAAGAGATTGATTCGGATAGACGACCTTCAGGTGCTCCCAAATCACTGAGCAAGGAAAATCACACGGAACGCGATCATTTGCTTTTAGATCCCTAACTTTTGCCTGAATCGCCCGTTAGGGTTTTCGATTCACCGGGATACCCTTTTTTGCCAAAGTCGCCCCTTCAGGTTTTCGACTTTGTGGGTTTACATTCTTTTCATTTATATCCCTAATTTTTGCCCGAACCTTTTTCATTTTTCATGGTTCGCCGGGATGCCCTAATTTTTACCTGGACTCTCTTTTTCTGTCCAGCGGGTCATTTGTTAAGCAAAGTATTTTTTAACCGCGTCCGCGTTCACCGGAGATGGAAAATCTTCTCCATCCATCGTGGATAACAATAAAGCTCCTCCCGAGAAGACCTTGCTGACAACATACGGCCCCTCGTGATTCGGCGTCCACTTGCCCCTGTGATCGGAGTGCGGTGGGAGTATCTTCTTCAGGACGAGATCGCCCGTCTGAAAGCTTCGATGGCGTACCTTCTTATCGTAAGCTTTCTTCATTCGGCTCTCGTATATCCGACCATAAGCGATAAAAGCTAACCTTTTCTCATTCATCAGGCTGAGCTGGTTCAATCTGTCCGTTACCCATTCGGCCTCGTCAAGCTTGACGTCGCGCAAAACTCGCAAAGAAGGAATCTCGACTTCCAGCGGTAATACTGCTTCCATGCCGTATACTAAGAAGAAAGGAGTTGCCCCGGTTGATGTACGCACTGTCGTGTGATAACCGTGGAGAGCAAACGGCAACATCTCGTGCCAGTCCTTATAGGTAACAACCATTTTCTGTACAATCTTCTTTATATTCTTATTGGCTGCTTCAACAGCACCATTCATCTTTGGCGGGTAAGGCGATGAATTGTGATGTTCTATCTTGAAGTTCTGACACAACTCCTTCATCATCTTATTGTTAAGGTTCGAACCATTGTCCGTGATAATCCACTCCGGGACACCATACCTACAGATGATGTCCTTCTTTATAAATCTGGCTACCACCTGCTTGGTGATATTTGCATACGACGCGGCTTCAACCCACTTCGTGAAGTAATCAATAGCAACCAGAATAAAGCGATGTCCGTTGGATGCCGTAGGCTCAATCTTTCCAATCATATCAATGCCCCACATGGAGAACGGCCACGGGGAAGACATGACATTCAACGGATTCAGCGGTACGTTAATCTTATCAGCATAAACTTTGCACTTATGAAACTTTTTCGCGAACTTGTAACAGTCCGACTCCATGGTCAGCCAATAATACCCTGCCCTCAGGATCTTCCTCGTCATTGCATGCCCTCCGGCGTGCGTACCGAATGTACCTTCATGAACTTCTTCCATCAGGAAGCCAGCTTCTTTTTCATCCACACATCTCAGTAGCACGAGGTCATGATTCCGCTTATACAAAACACCATCAGGGTTGAGATAAAAGTTTCCAGAAAGCCTCCTCAGAGTCTTCTTATCCTGGGTTGACGAACCCGCCGGATACTCCTTATTCATAAGGAAATTCTGGATGTCGTAGAACCAAGGTTTGCCATCAGGCGCCGTCTTAACGGCAAAAATGTGCGCAAGCCTCTCAAGGCGAGAAATCACAATCTTTGGAGCTTCATTCCAAAAGTTGACCTTATACATCGACGATAAGGTAGCTAAGGCATCAGCCATCTGATTTTCAGCCCTCGGCACATGGTGGAGCTCTACGCGATCAAAGAATGGTAACAACCTTCTGGCATAGTTCATATACGGAATTAAATTCGGTTGTCGAGTTTCCCACTCTCCTTTGATTTGATTCACAACGAGCGCTGAATCGCCATACACATCAAGATTCTTGATCCTCAGATCAATAGCTTCTTCCAACCCCATTATACAAGCTTTGTATTCAGCCTCGTTGTTGGTGCACGGGAATGTCAACCTGGCAGTGAACGGGATATGCGACCCGTGGGGAGTTGTAATAATTGCCCCAATTCCACTACCGTACGAGTTAACCGCACCATCAAAAATCAACTGCCATTGGGAACCCAACTCCGGCCCCTCATCGGGCAAAGGCTCTTCGCGATCCTTCATTTTAAGGAACATCACATCCTCGTCCGGGAATTCAAACTTCATAGGCTGGTAGTCTTTGATAGGCAGCTCAGCAAGATGTTCAGACAACACGCTCCCCTTGATTGCTTTCTGGGACACGTATTGAATATCATATTCCGTCAAAACCATTTGCCATCTAGCAATTCGTCCAGAAAGAGCTTGCTTTTCAAAGACATACTTAATTGGATCCATTTTCGAGATCAACAGGGTCGTGTGATTCAACATATACTGGCGGAGACGCTTGGCAGCCCATGCCAATGCACAACACGTCTTCTCCAGCATCGAGTATCGGGATTCACAATCAGTGAACTTCTTACTCAGGTAATATATGGCATGTTCCTTTCTGCCTGTCTCGTCGTGCTGACCGAGTACGCAACCCATACTGTTCTCGAGTACCGTCAAGTACATTATCAAAGGCCGTCCGGCAACTGGGGGAATCAAAATAGGAGGTTCCTGCAAGTATTTCTTTATTTTATCGAACGCCCTCTGGCAATCTTCGTTCCATACCACCGCTTGATCTTTCTTTAAAATCTTGAGCATCGGTTCATATGTGGCCGTGAGTTGAGAAATAAACCTTGCAATGTAGTTTATTCTCCCCAGGAAACCACGCACTTCTTTTTCTGTATGCGGCGCTGGCATATCTTGAATCGCTTTTATCTTGGCAGGATCAACCTCGATGCCTTTCTTACTTACAATGAACCCCAGTAATTTACCAGATCGCACCCCGAAAGTGCACTTATTCGGATTCAGCCTCAGCCTGAATTTTCTCAACCTATCGAAAAGCTTCTGCAGATTGACCAGGTGTCCTTCCTCCGTTTGAGATTTTGCTATCATATCGTCCACGTAGACTTCAATCTCGTGGTGGATCATGTCGTGAAACAACGTTACCATCGCTCGTTGGTACGTTGCCCCTGCGTTCTTCAGACCGAAGGGCATGACCTTATAGCAAAATGTACCCCATGGTGTAATAAAAGTAGTTTTCTCCATGTCCTCCGGCGCCGTCTTGATCTGGTTATAACCGGAGAAACCATCCATGAACGAAAATACTGAGAATTGAGCCGTGTTATCCACCAACACGTCAATATGAGGTAACGGGAAATCATCTTTAGGGCTCGCCCTATTCAGATCCCGATAATCTACACACATTCGCACCTTACCATCCTTCTTAGGTACAGGCACGATGTTTGCGACCCACGGAGGGTAACTGGCCACAGCCAAAAATACGGCGTCCAACTGCTTCTGGACCTCTTCCTTGATCTTGACGGCCATATCTGGTCTTGTCCTTCTAAGCTTCTGCTTGACAGGAGGACAATCTTCTCTTAAAGGCAAGTGATGAACCACAATATCGGTGTCCAACCCTGGCATATCTTCGTATGACCAAGCAAAGATGTCACTGTACTCCTTGAGAATATCAACCAATCTTCGCTTGACATCATCTTGCAATGCGGTCCCTATTCGGACTTCCCTGACGAGTTCTTCAAAACCCAGGTTAACGATCTCAATCGCTTCTTCATTAGGCAGAATGACCTTCTCCTCCTGTTTCAACAGGCGAACCAACTCTTCTGGTAGATCTTCGTCATCTTCACCAATCTCATCTTCAGCTTGATACACTGGATGATCGAAGTCGAAGAGAGTCATAGGGAGTTCCGAGGTGTCATCTGTAATAAGAGTCCTGCAATAAACATGGTCACATGCTTAAAAGATGCACATGGTTAGCTCTTAACCTACATTGCCGTTTTGATGTTTTTCAGTTTTCAAAAATAAGAAAAAAGGAAAAACAAAAACATGAATAACAGGGAACACAAAGTTTTGAATGCAAAAAAAAAAAAAAAAAAAAAAACGCCTTGCGATTTATTTAACAAAATATATGTTCATAAGCGAGTAAGGCCCTAACAATAAACCACTATGCCTCGGGTAAGACACAGGGTTGTACAATGACTGAAAAGTAAAGCATTACTCTGGACTCGTCACTTGAATGATTTCCCGACTGGTCCAGTTGTTGAGGCACTGCCCTGGAATGCTTGGCCGGATCCATGCGTCGAAGTCGCAGTCGCTATCGCCTTCGTCCTCAGACAAAGCGTTAATACTTTCAAACACGACTCCTCCTTTCGTGAATACCACAGGTCCTCGTCGACTCTGTGAATTCTGGGATGATGAAGCACCCGGAGAATAGCCCAATCCAAACCTGCCCTGCTGGTGGGGAATATCCAATACACGACCCCAACCTGGAGCTGAACCACTTTGAACCACGGCTTGTGCTTCTTTGAACGACGACAAAGCCAACACTGGTGTAGGAACTGTTGGGGAAGACTCATCTTTCACTTTCACAGTTTCGAATGCCTGACACAGGGTTTCGTGGATCTCACCATCCGCTTCAATATATTTGAAAGATGACAAATGGCTCACCATTATGTCCTCTTCTCCACACACTGTTACGATACTGCCTCCGACAGCATATTTCAACTTTTGGTGGAGGGTGGAAGTCACCGCTCCTGCTGAGTGAATCCACGGGCGACCTAACAAGCAGCTGTAGGCCGACATGATATCCATGATGTAGAAAAATGCGTCGAAAACCTCTGGCCCTACCTGAACGGGCAATGTAATCTCACTGAACACCGACCGGCGAGTACCATCAAAAGCTTTGACCACCAGATCACTGGGGGTACACCGAATCCCTTGAACATTCAACCTCATCAGCGCTTTCTTTGGCAAGACATTTAAAGAGGAGCCAGTATCAACTAGCACATGAGACATCGTCGTCCCTCTGCAGTCTATGGAAATGTGAAGAGCGTTGTTGTGATCCCGACCTTTGGGAGTCAGATCCATATCGGTGAATCCCAACCCGTTCCCAGCATTCACATGTGACACCACGCCTTCCAGCTGGTTCACCGATATTTCCTGGGGAACGTAGGCAGCATTCAATACCTTCAGGAGCACGTTACGATGTGCTTCCGAACTGAGAAGTAAATTCAGGATGGATATCTTTGACGGTGTCTGCTGAAGATGATCAATAATCTTGTAGTCACTTTTCTTGATCAACCTCATAAACTCCTCGGCATCTTTAACAAGCAAGTCTTTTTCCACCTCCCGTGAGGTTTCCTCGACTACCTTGCTCTTTCCTTTGTCAGCCTTCTCCGCATTATCAGTTACTAGCTCAGGCGCAGCAAACACTCGTCCACTCCGGGTTATTCCACTAGTACCCACAACATTATCTACTGAAGATGCAGGGGTTCCCAAATCCAACTTCTTTCCATTACAATAGGCTTCCACCCCATACTGCCACGGAACAGCTTTCGAGCTTTCATATGGTATTGGACCAGCTTTGGTGATTGTAATGGTAGGCCTCCGATCTGTGATGGTGACGGTTTTATAAGGGATATTGATGGTTGCTACCTCATCTTCCTGCTTCAGCAGAACTTCTCCAACCTTCGTATCAACGGCCCGGCTGAATTGTAGCAAACCCTCGTCGATCAAACTCTGGATCCCCACTGACAACTGCTCACAGCCATCTGACTTCTCTGCACACCCCATACAGTACTGTCCACACCCTGGAAAGACCCCCCTCTTCATCAGCTTGGCCTTGATGAAGCCTAGTGGCGTCTTCAGATCGCTCACTCTGCTTACCATCTCCAAATCATCTTCCGCTTCGATGATGACGTTGACCCGAGGCTGCCCATGAGTTGGCATAGGATTGTCCAGAACATTGGGAACTTCGTTCGAGAAGTTTATTAACTTGGTATCAAGCAGGTCCTGAACTTTGTGCTTGAACGCTTTGCAATTCTCGATATTGTGACCAACTCCTCCGGAGTGGAATTCACATCTGGCATTAGCGTCGTACCCTGGTGGTAACTGTCCCGTGATAGGAGGCAAAGTCCTCTTCTGTACCATATTGAGAGTCAACAAAGTCTGAAGCAAGTCAGCATAAGTTGTAGGTGGCGTCTCAAAATGCCGATTATTCAACCCTCTGTTCGGATATCTCTGGTTGCCCTGTTGGCGCTGCTGATTCTGCTGAACTGCCTGTTGATGTGAAGGACCGGCAGGTATGGTGATACTGGCTATCTGAGGACGCTGGGTGCCCCCGCTCTGACCTCTCCCTCTACCTCGGGCGCTGGTCACTGAACTCGTTTCTCCTTCCCTTTTTCGATTACCAAGGTTTCTTCTACCTCCAACTGAAGAAGTATCTTCACCCTGAATCTTTCCAATTTTGATCCCATTTTCTACACGCTCGCCCGTGATGATGAGATCTGAAAAGCTTCCAGACATACCACCGACAAGCTTCTCGTAGTATATACCAGGAAGAGTTGATACAAACAAATCCACAAGTTCCCGCTCCACCATAGGAGGTTGAACCCTAGCAGCCACCGCACGCCATCTCTGTGCATATTCCTTAAAACCTTCCCCGCTCTTCTGGGACAGATTCTGCAAATGGATACGGTTAGGAGCCAAATCACTATTATACTGGTAATGGCAGACGAATGCTTCAGCAAGCTCCTTCCAGTTATGAACAATGCTGGGTTCCAGACCCATATACCATTCTAAGGCCGGTCCAGATAAGCTATCTTGAAAGAAGTGCATCAGCAGCTTCTCGTCATCCGAATAGGCGGACATCTTGCGATAGTACGACCTCAGATGCATCTTTGGGCAGGTCGTGCCTTTATACTTCTCAAAGTCTGGCACTTTAAACTTTTGCGGAATTTTTAGATTGGGGATCAGCCCCATACCAGCCATGTGGAGTCCAATAGAACTCGCGTTCTCAATACTTTTCACCTTGTCCTCGAAAGCCTTAAACCTCAGCTTGGCTTCAGCATTCAATTTAGCCTCTCCTCCTCCTAGGGAGAGCATGTCTTCCGGACGCTCAGGCGTCCAGTGTTGAGGACCAGCTCCAACACCAGCAGGACCTCCTCCTTGGAAGTTAGCGTTGTGGTTTCTGTTGGCGGCACTAGCGCCTCCTTGATTCACGACTGCTGCCCCAGTCGTACCGTTAGCAACCCCAGCTGGGCCAGCACCTACTCCGGTATTTCCATTCACGACACCAGTAGGAGTAATCGTCACCGGTATGGAGTTATCACCTCCATTCGCACCCACCTGGGTCTGAGCATTCTCTCCAGCATGGAACGCTCCTTCAGCATCTAGCCTCGCAATCAGAGGCTGCACCAGGTTCTTCAGCTGATCCTGGCTGTTGACAATCACCTGCATCATGTCCATGAAGTGGGCCATCCTGTCCTTGAGTTCCTGAACGTCATTCTGTACTTGCTCCATTATTCTCAGCTTGTTGGCTCTTGTGGAATAACGGTGAGTTGGCCTTTGATCAATCCTGAAAAAAGAACTCTCTGTTAAGATAGAAAGAGTTAGAAAGCAGCCCGGAGTACCTGTTATGCAAAATGTTTTATGCAATGCAATGTGTGTCTGTGCGTTAGGGAGATCACCCCCAATTCTAGTGCCAATGCCAGTGACAGTGCAAGAATAAGAAGCTTGGATCCAATCATGGAAGAAACATCTCATATATTGCTGAAAATATGCCTATCGAGGCGAAGTTACATCATCACTGTATTACAAACAAGAGCATGACCTCAACCAACAAGCCTGGTGATGGTCAGCGCACAACAATACAAACAGTAATCAAGTGCTACTACCCGCCTGATACTCCTTCAACAATCTCTTAGTCTTGGGGTGATCCGGGTGGGAAAGCAAACCTTTGATGAGGACGTCTCTTCGTCTGATAGTACCCTGAAGCTCTTCGATGGATTCCTCCCAAGTACCTTCTCCGAAGCACTCATCCAGCTTCCTCTTCTGAGTTGCAGACTCTTTTTGGCGCTTGACAACCTTGTTCAATGACGCTTGAAGAGAAGAGCTACGCATTGCCTCTGTTTCAACCTCCCTGGAGCTAATCTTCAACTGATCTTCTAACTCGGAGATCCTCAGCTTCAGCTTGTCTTCTCTCTCCTTGTTATTAGTCAGCGTAGCATTCCAGGTCTTGTTGAAAGTAGAAATCTCCAGGTAGGCTCTATCAAGGGCCTTCTTCTTGGACTCCAGCATATCATGGGAGCTCTTGAAATCCACCCCTAAGCGTTCACGCTTCCTTACCTGTTCAGCCAATTCCATGCGCAACTGGCTCACCAGCTCTTTTTGCTGCTCAAAGGAAAACACCACTTCGCTCTTCTCGCACCTGAGTTGCATCAGCTCCTCTTCCAACCCCTCGTTGGCTTTCAGCAGGTCTTCTTTCTCCTTCACAACCTGCTCATACCTCTCGATAGGGACGGTAGTGGGCTCCTCAATCATGAGGGGAGTAGGAGGTAGTACTGCAGGAAAAGGCATCAGCGCCTGCTTTGCCTTGTCTTGCATCCAGACCCTGTATGGTGCATAGGCTTGACTATCACTCTTGCCTAACAACGGTTTTCCTCTTTTGCAAACGTGGTTCCAAGCGTGTTGAAGCTTGGCTAACAAATCTCCGCTCAAGTCACCGGTGAAATACAGAGATTCCTGTATTTCCACATCCTTGGGCGGGCTTCCCAAAGCGTAGCCAAATTGACGGACCAATAACGAAGGATTGTAATTGATACAGCCCTTCCTCCCAATCATGGGAGCATTAGGATACCCAGCGCAGCTATAAATGATCTCTGATCCCAGTAAAGCTCTATCAAACCAGACGATATCCTCTGCAGAAAGTCCCATCAAGCGCTGAGACCATTCAGCTGTAGTTGCTGATTCAACAAAGCTACCCTTCTTGGGCATGTGGCTATCAAACCACATGTACAACAATGGCACACAACAAGACACATTCTTTCCTCTCCGATTCTCGTTCTTGTAGTGCAAGGAATGGTAGAAATCTCCAATCAGAGTAGGCACTGGATTGCCTGATGCAAACAGATGGAAGGCATCCAAATCAACAAAGTCCGGCATATTCGGGAACAAAATGATGCCATAGATGCACAATGCAAGAACAACATTGAACACCACCCAACAACCACTCTTTGCATACTCCTATGCTTTCCCCACCAAGAACTTAAGAGAGAAACCAGGAACTCCGTTCCATGAAGTCAGCAACAACTCTGAAGGATCTAAATGTAAAGCAGCAGCTAAATCTTCCATCTTGGGCTTAGCATCCATGTGAACAAATGGTACTCTGTCCTGAATGGTCAATCCTAGCATCGAGGCGTACTCTTCCATAGTCGGAGCTAGGATGAAGTCCGGAAACACGAAACATCTCAGGGGAGGATCATAAAATTACATCAGCGTATACAATCCATTCAGCTCATGCCCAGTTGGCTTATAGACCAACCTTAGCAACCTCCCATAACTCTTTCTGAAGCTACTCTTCACATCATCCCCAGCTAAAGAAACCAAACTCAATAAAGGAGCCACATCAAGAGTGGGTAATTTGTAGGCTACAGTCTTCTTCAACATAGCTGATAGCAGACAGAAATTCGGGCACTAGAATCAAGGGTATGAAATGCACCTGCAACACAGACACACGTTAATGGTATGCTTCATGATTATGCAAACAATGCAATATGCAAATGATGCAACTATGTGGCAGGGATCAAGAGTTGAATCTCCAACAACTGCCTCAAGCAACCCCACAAAACTGCTCAGATCAAGTCTCCACAAACCAATAACAATGCTCCAAACTCTACCTTGAGCCTGAAAACAATAGGCAAAAGTGACACCACATCCACTTTAGACCTAGGGGAGTTAACACACAATACAGAAAAGCCCCAAACTCTGACAGCAAAAATCCCAAGTTTGATGCACAGCACATCTTCTTTCAAATGAGTCCCCAAACTCTTTCTTCATTATTGGACCCCCCAAGCTCTAGCTAGCTTCTTGCTTTGACAGTCTTCATCTTCAATGATCCTCATCTTCAAGGGTAAGCTCTCCAGGATAACTGAATATAATCAGAAGAGATAATAGCATGGCATGCTAATCATCTCATGAACAACCAAAGGAAGCTCACAAGGGATTAGCATAGTGGGACTGGTTCCCTCAAAGTTCTACCTCTAAAGTCAACCACTTATCCCTCCAAAGGAGGGAGGTGAGTCCTTAGAGGGACTTTTAGTCACTGGGAAAGAATGGAAGCAAAGGAAGCATTCCATATTTCATGAATCAATCCTCTAATCTAGAGCTCTACCTAGCTCCTAAACCCTAAAGTCTTCAGCAGCTACTGGCAAGCTTCAATCATCCTCAGCTGGACCTCTGACCTTCAATCTTCTCCTCATTATGCTTCTTGAACAAAGTCTTCAAAGTAAACCAATCTCCCACAATAGTACCCCAACAGAATAAACCCCCAAAAGATAGACAACATCACACAGACAATCAATTTAATCAGTCAAACTCAATCAATTTCAGAAAATACCCTAAAATTAAAGGGGAAAACTCTAAAACTTATTTACAAAGGCCTACATGCCTACCCATAATGTCCCTCTATACCCATACCCCAAAAATCAGAACAAAAACTCTCAAAAGAAAAAGATCAAACACACCTAACATCACCCTAAAAACCATAATTATATGCACTAATGTTGATCAATCAAATTCACCTAAAATCTATCCTAAAAATCTTGGTATAAAAACCAGAGGGAGCTAAGACTATTATTGAATCACACTAAAAAGAATGAGCCAAAAATATAAAGGGAAAGTCCTATAATAAAATCCACAAAACTGGGTATCAACTAAAATCTATTTAAAAGCTATTAAAATGTAAAATCCATAAAAAATAACAAACTAAAAGTAAAATGACACTTTTTATTTTTATTATTTTCTACACATCAATATTGATCTAATACAAAAAGAACAAGCCAAAAATGTTTATTTTTCATTTTTATATGGATTTTATAAGATGGAGAAAATATTGATGAATTAAAAAACATAAAAGAAATAAATTGGGGGAGGGGGTTCATTTAGAAAACACGCCTAGTTGTTTAGGTTGATGGGCCCAGGGATGGGGGCATGTTTAGCAAATTGCGCAGGGCCCATACCAATTCAGAATCCAATTGAAAAAAATAAAAAGGAAAATAAAGGCACACGGGTGCGAAAAGTAGCATTTTCAAAGTGTTTTTTCTTGGTGGGCTCAGATGGTGGGGTGGGGTTAGCAGGGCCCAGGGTTTACCACTTAACTAAACGGTGCGTTTAGCTGTGTCTCGTTTCCCTCCATTTCTGAGTTTGAAAGACGGCCATTGGATGCATGTAAGAAGTCAAAATTTCATGATAATCCAACGGCTGGAAAGTCTTCTTCCCCAAATATCCCTAGGGTTTTCAGAACCTTCATTTTCACGCATGAATCTTCTCCATGCTCTATCTCCCTCCTCTCTCAATAAAAATGGAACTTCTAAAGATCAAAGTCATTCCAATTTTCTCCCTCTACAAGACTATGGCTTTAGTTTTCTTTAAAACTCAATCTACAGAGGAACCCGATAGCTGGAAGTCTTGGGCATCATGGAATGTCACTGATATGCATGTTCATGATTCTTGCTCAGACTGGTACTATTGTAATCTACACATTATATGGAGTATTCTGAACATCTTAACTAATATTATAGTACCCTAAACTGTGTGTTCTAGATCAAGAAAGCTTCAAAGCCCTAACTCAAACCTTCATCAATGGTTACAACAGATTGCACACATGTTCATCTACCCTAATATAATACTTCTAACCTAAAGAGAAACACTAATATGCCATAAATAAGAATGCACGAGTGAAACTTCATACCTTGAGTTCTTGGTGAAACAGCTATGGAGCTTTGCCCTAGGAGCTTTGGCAGACTTCAAGGATGATCCATAGCTAAGGAAAATGCTTCTGTTTGCAAAAAAATATTGCTGAAAGTGCTTGCAATAATGACTACACTTATGTCATGGATTCTTGCATATCCAAGGCTAGCTCTTCAAAACATCATTATCATACCTCTGGTTGATCTCATAGTCACTCAATATCAGCCATGGATTGAAGAAGTAGGAGAGAAATGGACTGAATTTGCATGGAATGAGTATTCTCCTTCTTTCTTGCACTTGAAGCTACAATGGAATCCTTCACTTTTTCCACTCTATAGTCACCAACCTCTAACACCAATGGCCTCAATCCAATATATAGGGAACCATGGAACTGACTAGAACCTTCTAGATCCATCCTAGATGATTCTAGAAAGTTCATGAACTTCTCATGAGATGGTAATTTGGATTCTCATGATATATCCTTTCTAACCAACTTACACACCTCAAAATCTCATTACATGACAATTTGGTATGATGTGCAAGCTTACATGCCTTTAATTTTGCTTTATGTTGAACTTCTCATGTGTATCTTATTAAGCAAGTAACAAAATAACAAAGCAAGTCCATTTTCTAACCCCCAAATAAAAATTGTGGCTGAACCATTGTTTTTAAAATGATGTTTACACTCAAAATGATATATTGGATGACCTATTTTGGATTTATGAATTGCTCAAACCAAAATTCCATTTCAACTTTTTCAAGTTATATGTCATTTTTAAGTCATTTTGTACCAACTTTGGTCAAATCTTGTTCCATGCATTTCCAAACTCTCATGACCTCTTTTATAGGCTTAAAATCTCATTTTGAACAACTTTAATGTTGTGAAGTTTTTCATTTGAAGCTTCCTTGTATGAGTTTTAGGCATAGGCTAAGAATGACCTGTAATTCCACTTTCCCAAAATACCCCTGGCTTGCACAAGCTATAACTTGAGCTTCACAAATCAGATGAAGGCATACAATACCTTTTTGGAAAGGTGAGATCATGAGGAACAATTCTTATGTTTTCCAAGAATTCATTTGAAAATTCCTTGAAGGTCAAAAGTTGCTTGGAAGACAGACAACTTTCACAGATAAATTCCAGTGCCCTCAGATGACCTGTAACTTGCAAGAGCCATAACTTAAGTTCTGTAAATCATCTTGATGACTTCCACCACTAAAATTAAAGCTATGAAGATACTCTACAAGTTTCATGTGGACCAGAAATTCATATGAAGCTTGCATCTTGAGTTACACTGCTTTGAAGTTTGACCTAATTAGGGGATTTTGCACTGAAACCCTAATTTGGTAACTCCACTTCTCCTTGACTTCTTTTAATTTTTATTTGGCACAACACCACATCCATATCCATATATCAAATAATGAGTCCCACAATCTTTACATGAGTCTTAATACCCTTGAAATTCAGTCTTTGACCTAGGGTTGACCTAGATGAAACCCTAGTTGACTGACTTCAACTGAGGCTCTGGCAATCATTCCAGTGACTTGATTCTTTTTCAAAATGATCATCTAGGCTTTTCATAGCATCCATAGACACTCCATGCTCTTAGCTCACAACTCATACTTCCCCTGATGATCCCCAAACATCTTCAAGATAAGAGAGAATCCACTGAGTGATCTGTCAACACTTCAAAGTTCAAATTCCTCCCTGATGACCTGAGTAGTCTTGAATATGAATGAAACCCTTTGAATATGCCTCTTGAGACAATAATAGCACTTGATCCCCTGATTAAGATCCCTTGCTTATGCAATGTTATGCAGATGAATGCACTATATACATGATGACAATGCAAATGAATATGTAATTGAAACATAAGCCTAGGCTAAAAAGGTTGGGCAAATTTTGGGGTGCAACAACTGCCCCTATTCAAGCGGCTTGGACCCGTTTGGATGAAGAGCGCGCAGCCTTCAGACATTCGAGGTACGAGACGGTTGAATACGAAAGAACCCGGAAATTTGCCAACCGCAAAAGTAAATCGCGAAACTGCTTGGGGAACGAAATCCAGAAAAAACGAGTCCAGTCGTCACAGCAACAAACTGATCAATCATCTGATAAAGAAACTCCCAATTTCAACTCCGATTACTTGTAATGATACCCTATGTAACAAACCAAAGGTGGCAACAAAACTTGATCCCCTCACCTCGTCCACTGATAGACAAGAACAGAAATATACTCACATCGTCTAAGGGTAGACACCCAAAATCAATACTCACATCGCCTAAGGGTAGACGGTAAGACACCCAATATCCCGAAGGAAATTTTCAATACTCACATCGTCTAAGGGTAGACAGAAAGGCACCCGAAATCAATACTCACATCGTCTAAGGGTAGACGGTAAGACACTCAATATCCCGAAGGAAATTTTCAATACTCACATCGTCTAAGGGTAGACGGTAAGACACCCAAAATTCCGAAGGAAATTTTCAATACTCACATCGTCTAAGGGTAGACGGTAAGACACCCAAAATACTTAATACCATCCCGCAGGAAAAAACAATACTCACATCGTCTAAGGGTAGACGGAAAGACACCCAATCAATACTCACATCGTCTAAGAGTAGACGGAAAGACACCCATCCCGAAGGAAACAAACAATACTCACATCGTCTAAGGGTAGACGAAAAGACACCCATAATCAATACTCACATCGTCTAAGGGTAGACGGAAAGACACCCAATTATCCATTTTAACACCATCCATCAAATCTCCGAATCCTTTCGTCCACGGGAATTGATGGAAAGAAAAAAAATCTTCAAAGGGGCCACATCATCAGTAGGGACCGACGGGAAGAAAACCACCTTCAAAGAACCATGTCGTCAATGAGAATCGACGGTTAGGAAAAACCCCTCTTGCAATGTCATCTCATCCAATGGACAGAAAGAAAACCAATATTCGAAGATAGCCTTGAAACCCCTCAACGTCTAAAGATAGACGGAGAAAACTCGCTGGGGAAACACATTATCCGTACGAACTGACGATAAGAAGCCTGCTAATAAAAACCCCCAAAACTTCACATCGTCTACTGATAGACGGGAAGAAAACCGCTTGATAGAGAAACCCCATTTTGAAACCCGCTGAAAAATCCCCTGAAACTTCGCATCGTCTACTGATAGACGGGAAGAAAACCTTTTGCTAGCGAAACCCTCATTTTGAAACCCACTGGAAAACATCTGAAACTTTCACGTTACGTGATAAAGAAACCCCTTTTGAAACCCACTGAGAAAACATCACCTGAAACTTCACATCGTCTACTGATAGACGGGAAGAAAACCGCTTGATAGAGAAGCCCCATTTGAAACCCTCTGAAAAATCCCCTGAAACTTCACTTCGTCTACTGATAGACGGGAAGAAAACCGCTCAAGACGTCTGCTGGGGAAATCCACCACTTGGAGGAACCCGTCGTCAATATGAATTGACGGGAAGAAAAGTCTGTCAATACCAGACGACTGATGATCAAAGCATAACTATCGTATAATCTGAAACACGAATAACCGCTGAATCGTCTGAACCCCACTGCTGGATAAATTCCCCTGAACTGATCACAAAGTAATTCCCGTGCCTCGGGAGGCTGATAGAAACCCTGGCTTATGCTTCGTATGCATATGCACATGTTTGACTTTTCCCATGGCGCAATGTTCCATATGGGATGGAAATGCTACGCGTTTTAAAAATGAAATGCAAGTATGATGCAAATACGATGATATATGCAATATGCAAATGCAGGCTCGGCTGCTGGAGAAAGCTAGGTGCCGAAGACCTCTTCAACGAAATAACTGCTGAAGACAGAGCCAACTCCGCTGGGGATAAACCGGACATCACGAAATCATTCCAGCAAGATAAATGCTGGAAGGGCGAAATCAACTCCGCTGGGTAACGACATATGTGCCAAGTATGGCTAACCTTCTCTGGGGATAGCTTACCCGTGCCAATCAAATTAGACTTTTGCTGGGGAAGATCGGACTTTGAAACTGATGCGCCAACCCGAATGGGCTTTACAAATATCGTGCCAGTATAAATTGGCTTCCTGCCAACATCCTTTCTGAATTCACAATTCTAGGTAACACGACTTCCCGACATTCGTCTCATACCTGAAGATTGACTGAATCTGCTCTGATAGCCCTGAATAACCCTGATGATACTGAGAAGAACGATCCCCTTGTCTCTGACATGCCCTGGCCTGCGGGACCTCTGTGAGGATATTCCTCAAAAGGAGATCTGAAAATCTGGACTCTGATGGTCTGATACGAATTGCCCCAGCATCCTGAACTTCGGAGAGATGCTTCAAATTAAACGCCCCTCGAATAAAGAATAACCTTTGTGCTCTTATGATGGCCTGCCCCGGATTGCAATGACTTTGCCCCTGATAAGCTGATTCAGAGCAGTGCCTCCAACTACGAGAGATTTACCGAATCTCGACCTGATTGCCCCGGACTAACTGACTTCGGATGTCTGACTTGACTGGGGATCTATTGATGGCTTGCCCCGGCTTACGGAGCATTCGAACATTCTGTGTTCTACCTTGATCATACTTTCCATTGTAGGAAACTTTCCTGCTGTCAAGCGCTTACCCGCAAGTAAAACAAATTGTTATGCATAAGAGATATATTAATGCAACACATATAACAGTTTTAACACCCAATCTGTTCACTGGGAAAAGGAGAAAAAGCAGTTTATGGCATATTGTCGCTACTGCGAAAATCGGCGCCGGCTGAACAGAAGAGTCGCCACCGTGCGTTATTTATCCCACGGGAGGGAAAGGGAACGCTCAGAGTAAACCTCGCACAACATGGGAAAGGTATGGTCGTCGCAACCAAAACCTGGATTCGGGAGTCGGTTACGCAAGGGGAAGGTATTAGCACCCCTCACGTCCGTCGTACTCGACGGGATCCACGCTTGTTTTCGGGTATGGATTGTTATTCTATCTAAACTATAGGTCAAGGGTTAAAAAGAAAATAAAATGAAAATAAAAATGACTCGGCAAAGTATCGCACTTTATGCCTACGTATTCCCGCCTGGAACGAGAAATCAGAGTCAACGTAGTTCGCCTACCTACGGGAAAGGAGGGGAAGGTTGCTCGCTAGGATATCGCATCCTATGCCTACGTACTTTCATACAGCATGAAAGATCAGAGCAAACGTAGTTCGGGCTACGGACGACACAAGCCTGTCTTGGTTGGTTTTATTCCTTCTGAAAAAGGTTTTTCTGATTAACAGTCCCAGCGGACAAAAAATGACGTCTTGATGAGTTCACGTTCTTTTACGGAAGAAGTGTCTTTTATTGTGTTTGAAATCTTTATGTGTTTTTTCTATTTGTTTTGAAGAAGAAAGAGACAGAACTCTAACCTACGGTTGCGAAGGGAAACAAACTAACCTAATGTTATCATGCATGGGTTAAGACCTAGTGTCTATCATGATCCTCTCTTGCACAGAGAGAAACAGAGATCCTAAGGGATAGGCAGAAACAGAAACAATATCAGATATATACAGTAAAACAATAAAATGCATGAATGCAGCAATACAAGCGAGGCAAGGGAGTCCCACTCAACCTCGAACCTAGAAAACAATAGGCAAAAGTGAACAGACTTCACTTTCAACCCAACAGGGTAAACAGCAAACAATACAGTCCAGAAAACCTATCAATACATCAGAAATGAAATACAGCAAAAATAAACAGCATCGGCAGCTCTGAATCAACATCTGGCTTCAAGTAATCTCCAATCATTTATGGGCTTCAACAAGCATCAATCTCCATCTTCATGGCCTCCAGGTAAGGGCTTTGATCATCAGTCTTTTATCTGCAATGGTTTTTCTTCAAGCCTCAGGCTCCAGGATGAACATCAGCCAACCAGATGAAGTGAATGAATGTTAGACAGTTAATTACCTACCAAGGGTGGTTCATCAACTGCTAACATTATACAGATAATTTTCCCTTAAAAGTTCTATCTTTCAAATACATTCACTGATCCTTCCAAAGGAAGGAGGTGGATATTTGAAAGAGACTTTGAATCATAGAGAAAGGATGGATGCAGACAAGGCATTCCATGTTTGAGAAACAAGCTTTCTAATCTAGAGCTCTGCCTAGCTCCTAAACCCTAGTCTCCTCAGCAGCTGCTAGCAATAACCTCCTATTCAACTCTGGCAGTTGATCTTCAATCTCTGGATCTCCAATGGTCTTCATCTCCTCAAGTCTTCAGCTCTCCCAGGTCCCCAGACAATCCCAATACCCACACAAGCAAGCAATAATCCCCAGAGGGCACTCCACACCAGTCAGTCAGATATACAGTATATCAATAGCAGTAGGGGAATCCTGACTTTTTCTAAGGGATCTAATAACTACCCATAGCCCCTATAGTCCCATAACTAAACTAGTCAAGCCCTAAGTCCTAAGGGAAAAGAATCAAATCTCCTAAGTCATCACCTAAAACCCTAGTTTTATTCATGTTATTCACACCTACATTAAGCCCCTAAATTTAATTTCTAAAAATGGGAACTAAATTGAATCTACAAGTTCAATGTCTAACCTAAACAACCTAAAAAGAATGGATGAAAAATATTGAAGCAATTAATAGAACAAAAAATATCAAAATCATGTATGAAATGAAATTATGTAAAATGTTATTTATTTGGAAAATATGGGAAAAATATCAAATAAAAAATAAAATGCCATTTTTATTTTTTTATAATTTTCTTGGCATCCTAAAGAAAAATATGCAAAAAGAATGAATTAAAAATGATGATTTTTCTATTTATTATGAATTTTATAAGATGCATGAAAAATATAAAGAAAATAAAAAGAAAATGGAAAGAAATAGCCAGAGGGGTGCAAATAGGAACACGCTGCAGTTGTTTTATTGAGTGGGTTGAGGACCGGGGGTGCAAATAGGACAAATCCATAGGCCTAATTCGCTTCAGAATCTCACCAAAACCAAAAACTCCAGAACGGTGTATATAGCAATAATTCTAGTTGATTTCATGTTGGGCCTGGTTGAGAGGGGTGTTAAAAGCAAAATTCACTTAAGCCCAATGGTCAGATTAAATGATACGGTGCGTTTTGCTCATCAAAAGAAATCCCTCACACACTATGGGTCACGCACAGCCTTTGGATTATGGTCTCGGTCAATGATTTGTCACGATCCAAGGGCTCAGAGCCTTTCTTCCTCATTTGAAATCATCCTTGGAGCCAAACGCCATGGATGAATGCTTCCAAGAACACCAACTGATCCTCAGACGAACTTCCTCAGTTCTTGATGAAACCCTAAGGTGCAAAGACCAAACTCACTCCAAATTCCATCAGCAACTCGGTCATGGCTTCAGAAATAGTTGAAACACAACCTAACCCTAAACCCGATAACTATCCCCAAAATACGATCAAGAACCGACTCTCATAATTCTCAAAATTAATGGCATAAACCTGTTCCTCTCTTCACCTAGATCATTTCCCCCTAAAGAACTAAGTCTAATACTCCCAATTCGAAGAGTTCTTGCTTCTAACAGAAATTATGCCAACCTAAAAAACATCACCAAATCGATCCATACTTTCCAGAAATGATCTACTACTTATTCCCTATCATTCTAACCTATTAATCTTGCTAAACTATGCATAAATTAGAGTGTAGAGATCAAGATGCAAACCTGATAAAATGTGTGAACCAGATAGGGGAATCCTTCAAATCACTGCTTGTACTTGTGCAGAAACACTCAGTGACACGAGAGCTTACTTCTGTTTGCACTAGTTTGGGTTGATTGTGCTTGAATCTTGGAAATGGATCTGAAGCTGCAAGCTGCCAAACTCAATATACATAACACGATTTGGACCTGAATTGCTTCTGATTTTGATTGTTACACACTCAATGATGATGATAGAGTTGAATCAGATCAAGAAACTGAACAGAATGTGGAAGAAATGAAGAATTGGAAAATGACTTGCTATGGAAGAAATTTGATCTCAATCTCTCTTTCTGCAGCAATTCTCTCTAAAAAAATGCATCTGAGCACATCCCAAGTTACTTATAGATGGTGTAAGAATGATCTAGAAGGGACTGGAACAATCCAATGAGAAATTGGATATCTCACTTCATGAGATTTTTGATTCCATGCTAAGCATAGGCCATTCTTTGTTCAATCTTGCACACTCCTCATTTCTCATTTGAAATTCTCCTTAGAGGATATTTTTGATGTGCTGAAAAACCTTGCAAGCTTGCCCATTGATTCCTTGTTTATGTGGGGTTTTGCCATGTGACCTTATGAGGCAAGGAGCAAATTCTCAAAGGAAGTCCCATTTTTAGGCTTAAACTCAAAAATGTGGATGAACCAATGTCTTTAAAATGAGGTTTCCAATCAAAATGATATATTGGATGACCTATTTTGGATTTCTAGATCCTCCAAACCAATTTCCAAATTCAACTTTTTCAACTTATAAGCCATTTTTTAGTTCATTTTTTGACCAATCATGCAAATCCATGCTATGAGCTTTTCCAATCATTCATGACCTCCCTTCTTGACTTAAAATGGCATTTTGAGCAACTTTCATGTTTTGAGTTTTTTTATTTGAGGCTTGGAAATAGGAGATATGGCCTTTGCTTAAAAATGACCTATAACTGACAAATGACCAAAATACCCTTTGCTTGCCAAGACCATAAGTAGAGTTCCACACATCATATGAAGGCATACCATACCATTATAGAAAGCTAAGACAATGAGGAACAATTCTTATGTTGACCAGAAATTCATTTGAAATCTCCTTGAGGGTAAAAATAGCTTGGAAGTCAAGTCACTTTCACAGACAAAATTTTAGATACCTCAGATGACCTGTAACTTGCAAGGACCATAACTTGAGTTCTATAAATCTCCTTGATGTCTTCCACCACTCAAATTAAAGGTCTTGAGATCCTTTACAAGTTTCATGTTGTCCAAGAAGCCATTTGAAGCTTGCATTTTGACTTATCTTGCTTGGAAATTTGACCTAAACTAGGGGATTTTACATAGAAACCCTAATTTAGAGACTCCTCTTCTCCTTGATTTCTCTTGAATTCTTCTTAGCACAACAACATATCCTTACTCTTCATGTCAAATGATGAACCCCACATCTCTCCAATAGCCCTGAATGCCCTTAAATCAATCAATTGACCTAGGGTTGACCCAGATGAAACCCTAGTTGACTGTCTTCAACTGTAGCTCTTGTGATCACATCAACAACTTGTTTTCCTCTCCAAATGACTTTCTAAGTCCTCCAAGATGTCTAGATACTCTTCATACTCAGCCCACAACTCCCAATTCTCTTGTTGACCCTCAGATGCCCTCAGATAGGAGATAGACTCAAAGCTTGATCCACTGACCTCTCTGCTTTCAAATTCTTTTCTGATGACTTGAATGAGATTGAATCAGGATAATAACCTCTTGATAGGCCTCTAGAGATGAGAATAATGCTTGATCCCCTGTTGAATGCCTTGCTATGCTTATGCTATGCAGATGAGTAACCTATGTACATGACTCTATATGCAAATGCTAATGATATTGAAACATAAACCAAGTGAATAAGGCTGGGCAAATTTTAGGGTGCAACAGCTGCCCCTATTCAAGCGACTTGGACCCGATTGGGTGAAGAGCCCGGAGCCTTCAGACATTCGCGGTACGAGACGGTTGAATACTAAAAACCCGGAAATTTGCCAACCGCAGAAATAAACTGCGTCGCCCCTTGGGGCACGACATTCATCAGCTGAATCTGACTGTTTGCAGCCGCTCACTGATCTCGTAACGACCACGCTGGGGATAACAGATTGCTTGCTTGTCCATATTAGGACTCTATCTGTCATCAATACGAAGAAATCTCAACTAGAACCTGTCCACGTTAGGACTCCACTTGCCGCCAACCCAGAAAAATCTCGGCAACTCCGCTGGGGGATATTCCAATAAATCGTCTACGTTAGGAATAGACTCTTCCACGTTAGGAATAACACCATCCACGTAAGGAATCATCTCTTATGCATCTGTCCACGTCAGGACTAAACTTTCCATCTTTCCACGTCAGGAAGCAATCTTCTTTCCACATAAGGAGAACTATATCAATCTGTCCACGTAAGGACCCCAATACCACTCGACATGTCCGCGTCAGGACTCCAATCTTTCCGCGTAAGGAATACAACTTTGGTTCTGAACCTGTCCCCGTTAGGACTCACCTTTCCACGTAAGGAGTACATCATTCTTCCGCATCAGGAATCTACTTTTCTTGAATCTGTCCACGTAAGGACCCCAATCTCTCCACATAAGGAAACCAACTCTTTCCGATTTGCCCGCGTCGTGACTACATTCTTCCATGTAAGGAATGCCATCTTAATCTGTCCACGTAAGGACTCCGCTCTTTCCACGTCAGGAATCCTCTTCGGATGTGTCCGCGTAAGGACTCAATCTTTTCCACGTAAAGACTTGAAGTTTCTCCTTCTCTTCCACGTAAGGAACACGCCTTCCTTCCACGTTAGGCATACTTCTTCTTTTGAATCCGTCCACGTCAGGACTAAATTTTCCACGTAAGGAATCTATCTTCTTTGATCTGTCCGCGTCAGGACTAAACTCTTCCACGTCAGGAATAAACCTCTTTCTTTCCACGTCAGGAATCAATCTCGATATGTCCGCGTGAGGACTCAATCTTTCCACGTAAGGAAACCCATTTTTTTCCACGTAAGGAATCTCATCTTTCCACGTTAGGAATAAACTCGTCTTTCCACGTAAGGAACTGAAACCTCTTTTCCCCCGTAAGGAACAAACTCGTCCACGTCAGGACCTATCTTTCGTCTTGATTTGTCCACGTCAGGACTCAGGCATCTTCGACCCGCTGTGGAAATAAAACTTGTCCACGTCAGGACTCCCATCTCCTCTGTTGGGAAATCCAAACTCGTCCGCGTCAGGACTCACACCTTCGTCTGATCTATCCACGTCAGGACCCATGCTTCGTCTGATCTGTCCATGTTAGAACGCCCACTTCTGAAGAAATCCCGTTAATATAGGAATAAATTGTCCACGTCAGGACTTAGTCCTCCATTGATCCCAACCCACAAACTTCTTTAGCACTGACGTGACAGCGACCTTGGGGCGGACTCCATTGGGGATATCTGGTCCAAACTACCGGATGCCTATTCCGATAACCGGCGGAAGCTTCTGAAATTTTGATTCCTGGAACCCGTGATGACAACTAACTCTGCCTGGGAATAAAGAGAAACTTATCCTGATAACTCTGTGGGGAATACTACCGAAATTGACATTATCATTGGATGTCCCATGCCGAGATCTTGAATGCTTTGGTAGTTCATTTGAGCAAGAGCTCTCTCTACCTGAACTGCTAAAATACAGGAACTGCTTCAGCAAAATAAATGCTGAAGATAATGCCAACTCCGCCGGGGATAGCCAGATGCTACAGAATTATTCCAGCAAAATAAATGCTGGAAGGGTGAAGTCAACCCTGCTGGGAAATTGGGAACTCAAACCAAACACCCTGTTGAGATAACCCCCTGCTGGGGACTAGCAGATATGCGCAGTATGATTGGCTTTCTGCTGGAGAATGAACTGATATTATAAATGCTAGGATCCACCACCACCTCCGCTGGGGAGAGTCTTGATCTTCGAGTTCCACTGGGAGGAAAGAACACTTGCTGAAAAGAGATCTCCACCGGGGATGGGACTATTCTCTCAGGGGAAATCAACTGACTCTGCTGGGAGAGAGTGAATGACCCTGCGGGGAAAGGGAAACCGCCTGAATACAGCTCACCAATTTGGAAATATTAATCTTTTGAGGCTGAACCACTCTGCTTGAGATAAGGAATCTTTCCGGGGGACACCACACTGCCTGCATGCAACCTACAATCTTTGAATCGTCAATTCCGTAGAGGATGAACGACTTTGCTGGATAATCCTTTTGCACAAGCTACGACTAGCTGGAGAGTTCTATCCTTCTTCAGGAAGAACCTGCATGACCTGCATGAGGGCTGAGTCTTTAGTTATCGCAATCTTTTGATCATCTTCCTCGTACGGTTATGAAGCCTGCAACAACACAAACAAGACAAGACAAGCCTATTGTTGCACCCTAATTTTTGACCTAAAGATCCCACCTCTTTGTTTTACTTGACGTCTTTATTATTATCATGTGTTTTTCACTAACAAGTCTATGCAAGTGTGGTAGCTTCAAATAAAGTCATTTCTACATCATTGGGCCACTCTTGGTTTTTTACTGGGAATAGCCCGGATGGACTTTTGGCTATACTTCGTTAAGGTCATAATCAACTTCATTCTCTTATGAGCCAAAGGTGGTTCAAGATTCGGATACGGGAATACGTGATTAAAGTTTTCACCACTACCTCAGCATAATGATTGAATTTGGGTTTCCGTTTATTCCTCGGGTCATTCGTCCATCAAGGCAAAGAAAGCTTGTTTTGGAGATAAAATTTATTTAAGTGGATGAACAAAGCATAAGCCATAATGGAATGCGAAGTCGCGAAATTATGTACATTTTCATCTCGTGGACATTATGTTTGACCTCAAGTACTTCAAATTCAATGAGTCAATTTAATTGAGGCAAGATTAAGTTCACTAAAAGGTTTTTTTAATATCTTGAGTATGGGAGTATCCATTTTTTGAACCGAAATGCACTCAACTTTATAAGAGGCAAGTTGCTTTTCAAACTACCAGAATCAAATAAAATAGTTCTTTGCACCATTCAAAGATGCTAGGAGTACATGATGCAAGGCCTATCGCTTTCTCTTCAAACTCTAAGGCTACTTGATTTTTGTTTCCTATCCTTTAAAATTCTACAAAGCCATGACTAAATAACTACAGTTACAAATGTTTGCAAGCATAGCAAAATGCCGTTTGGAAGCTGCCCCTCGTTAGCTGAAGTGGAATGCTGACCGCGAGCCTCTCCTTTGGGTTGCAAATTACCGCACCTTTAACTCAACCACCACTCTGACCTGCAGCATTAGCAACAACCAAAGATAGCAAGCATGAAAGACAAAGCAGAGGTTAATTAAAAGACCGTAAACGTCAAGATTCTCAAAGAAAAACCAACACATTCAAACCATAAAGGGATAATCTCAGTATATAAGAGCGGAGAACGACAACCGAGCCTTTAGCTACCTCTCGTATCGGCACCCTGACACAATTTTTCCCCAACTACTTGGCAGCAATAAATTTCTGCTTCCATCTCTCAGCCTCCATTAGAAAGACAAGCGCCTATAGGAAAATCAAGAAGTCACAAATGCAGCCATAAACTTATTAAGTGTTCATTGAAGGAAATCACAACATTTCAACAATTAAAAGCTTACGATAATCTTCTCAAGGATTGTCACCTTCCGCACCTTCTTCTTTTCGCATAACCAGCTGGAAGTGCAGGGTAAAGACTAATTCCAATCAACCCTAATCATTACTCTGTGTTTCCTCTTCCTTCCTGCATGAAATCAGATTTAAGTCAGAACAGAAGCAACGCATATAAAGGGATCAGAAGAGTTAATGATTGCTATCTCGGGTTGTATACGTGCAATTACCATTGAGCATACCATGGCCGAAACTCATGCTAACTTGGTTCTCGCTTATAAAGATAGCGGGCAGGCATCGGTTCTCCGCAAAGACTTCTCGAAGCAGCTCGCAATGTGCTACGCGACGGGACCGACGGCGAAAGTTTGAACCTGCGTTTGACATTAACAGTGTCAGTATTCCTGTGAAGTGAAATTAAGGGAACTTAGAACACCATTCATTGACCAGATAGAACCAAAAGCTAAACTGGATGGAAATGACAACCCCTCAAACTCGATGCCTACATTCAAGTCAGCGCATGCTTTATGTTGATTCAAGGATTGTGAGTGAGTACAACTCGCTTTACATTGAATGCTTTTTAGAGATTAACACTAGACTGGGCTGTGCTAATGAACGAAGAATGGTTAGAACTTCACCTCATCATGACCACAACAAACTCACAGTTGTGCTAACACCGACCCCAACTTGATACTTCATCAGAACCTGTTGCAACAAGAGATGATGGGCATAAGAGTAAAAAAAAATAGAAGATAGTTAAGAGGTCATGAACACAACAGCATCAAAGTCACACATTTACCAACTTGATCGTATGAGGAGGCGTAAGCTAGCTAACCTCTGATTGATTTCGGAAGAACCGAACATTGATGGATTTGTTCTTCATGAAGAAGTACAAACAACATATCCCACATACCCTCAAGCCAGCCGCACCTAAGAAACAAAGAGATGGATTTGTAATTCATCTGTCATTTGAATTAAAGGAAGTATATTACTATGAACAGCAGCTTCAAAACCAATTACGTTAAGCCAAGCATTTGAAACCACTTCTGTGTTGCATTTTCGAAGAGAAGCCGCCGGTTTAGTGGATGTGTTGGCTGCAATCCAAGACAAATCCAATCGATCATAACAGTAGTAAAATGAACGAAGAGTTTAAATGCAGAACAAAGGGCAATAATATTGGGCAGTAAAGGGAAATCAGTTTATACCAGGGCAAAGATCTTAACTTCTCAACGTAATCCTCTTTCACCAAAGTAGAGTTTAAACCTCTTAACTTCCTAGGACAACCATTTATTGAAGAATATAACTCCTGCGGACACAATCACGAAGGATTGGTAAGAAATCGACAAAATCAATTACCTTCCAAAACCTGATGCAGACATGTTCATTACGAATTTGGAAACAAATTCATGAGGAATTAAAGCGGAGAAGAAGCCGTAGAGCTATAAAAAGGGACATTCGATAGTTCACAGGGGGGGGGGGGAGGTAACATACACAAATTCACAAACAGGGTTATTCACAAACATCTATCACACCACCGAAAATCCCAAACCAAAAACCTAGAAAACAAAAATCGGGAAAAGGGGAGAGGACTTATCTCTTTCCTGAAGCTTCGCCAAAATCTTCGCGCTTCCGTCTGTGAATCCATCATCGAAATCTCCATTTTTCGACCTTAACTACCCCTTTAACCACCGAGAGAAGCTTCTATCACCGTCAAGACCGTCGAATCCACGACCATCCCTACAGGACAAAGAGGTCGTTGCAACCGTGAGTTTTGATCTGACTAATATTATTCATTTGGTTGTTGTTTACGCAGGAAATGGAATAAGGTAGAGAAGCTCGATTGAAATCGAAAGGAGATGAATCGAGAAAGAGAAGTCACGAAGCCAGAAACAAATAAATCGAGGGAGGTGGGCGACCGCGAAGAAGGGGGTTGCGATCGGTGATTTGGGGATTTTGAGGGGGGATTTAGGGTTCTGGCTATGTCTTTTTCTGTAATGCTTAATCACTAACACCACACACACCCCTTAATCTGCTAATCACACCTAATCACGATCCACTTAATATTCATAATAATCAACTTAGTAATCAACCTAGGTAATTCACTTTAACTTATATTATTTGTCTGTTTAACTTAATCATGTTAAATAACCTTTTATTAAAATAACTAAAACCTTCTAACCATTTTAATTAATCACTATATTCGAGTTTTATTTTTACTTAAAATTAATTTGATAACTCCTTATTAGATAATGATATATTGATAATAATAAATCTTTTTTGAATACCTTTTTATTTAATGAACAATCTATTTGATAAGGAACTTTTATAATATACTTTTTATTAATAGCCATAATATAAAATAATCACCAAGTTTTCATAATAAATTAATCATTTAAAATTTAGGATTTTTCCTATAAAATTAACTCGTCTAAAGGCCAAATCTCGTCTAAGATTAATTCACTCAAATCAATATCTTTTTAAATTAATAAAATAAAATCAACTCAACATTCCACTAAAATCAATCTGCTTGAAATCAACTTCGCCTAAATCAATTAACATCGTACAAATCAATCGTGCACTCACGACACATGCACCTACACTCACTTAGCGCTTTCATGCGTATTTACATTTATCTTTATCTGCCTTATCTTAGTCACAAAGTACACACACTCACTTAGCGCTTTCATGCGTTCATGTATGGTTTATCTTTCTGCAATTTATCTTTACTGCAAGTCATTATATCTTGTCGCATCGCATTGCATCCGTCCAAAGGAAAAACCTACACATAATTCAACGTTGTGTGTAGTTGCACATCATATGCATCATATTCCCTTAGATCCTTGATTCTTCAAGTCGATCTTTTAGGATAGATCCTACCCCATAGGAAGGACCTTGTCTTTATCCTTACAACATAGAAACAACACAATCAACACACAATACAATTCTACAAACACATTTAGAGAAAAGATGTTAATCATCTTAAGCGAGATATAATCTCCACCCCACAACGATACAATCAAACATGTAGGGACTTTGCCTTAAGAACGACAAAGGCATACTTGGCGACCATCCGAGTATGTAAGACCTTTTCTTAAGACGATGCAAAGACCATTTCCTACAACCTTTCTCTTTTACATTTTGTGGCGGTTATCTCTCCCTTAATATGAAGACTCGTCTCTTCTCCTAAACCCAATCAAAACAACTACCCTAAACCCGTAGGAACTTTGACCACAGTCAAAGGTCTCCTCAAAACCTTTAGGGTGAACTACAACATACTCTGATTCCACTCCCGTAAGGATATGTAGGCACAAGGTGCGACGCCTTATCGAGTATACTTAGATATAAACCCCTAGGGTTTCTAAACCATTAAGCAGATAAACACTTAGCAAGTAAACAAACATAAAACAAGAGGTTCCTGTAGAGTACTACAGAAACTTAGGATGCTAGTACCTTCCCTAAGTTTAACCAACCCCCGAACCTAAACAATCCAGCTTGCATTTGCATTGCATTGTGGGAATTTCGATCTTTATCCCTTCCTTTGGACAAATCAAAGTTCGGTTGCAAAAAATGAATTAACGATTCAAACTAATCAATAGTTTGGTATCCAATTTTCACCGCGACAGAAATGGCGACTTCACTGGGGAGCTCTCAGTGGGTTTCCCTAACTTGTTTTTACTTGTTTATTATATATGTGCTTATCTGTATATTTGTTTGCTTATTGCTTTTGGGTTGATACCTTTGAGTGGTGAGATAAAGTTCTACACCCGAACTTTGAGAGAAATTAAGATAGGATGGTGATATATTCGATGAGGCTTATAGGGAGTGAGTCCCGACTAAGTTGACTTGAGAATCACGCTTAGTTGAGACCCTTTTGAAAATGGTTCGGTTGAACGAGTTTAGTCGTGAAAACTTTTACTATTCTCAATTGGAGTCCATGATACTAAGGACCGTAGTTACCTTTAACCCCACTTTGGCTTTTATTAGGATGTAGTGCGAGGCTATGAGGGAGTAAGTCCTGAAATAGTGCTACGCGAAGCTACACTCAAAAGAAGTTCTCTTGAGAATATTATTAATCCTCAAGTTAGTTGAGAAATTGATAATATCCAATAGAGGGGCTAATGACTTTGGGAACCTTTTAGAACCTTATTCTGCAGGTACAATCAACCTTTAGTCCATAACCTTTGGGATTGGGTATACCCTTACTCCATGCTCGTTGCAAACCTAGGGTTCCCCTTATTTGTTTACGTGCTTACTTGTGTTTGTTGCATCCATATAGCATCATATCACATTAAGTTTCATGGAATTCCTAGTTTATTTATAAACATTACAAAACCAACATAGATTACAAATAGAAAATATTTTTTGAAATATTCTTTTAAGAGTCCTAGCTTGGATGACCTAAGGAAGTTAGGGGCATCATTTGAAGAACCAAGAAACTCCAAAGGACAAATACGAGAAGTTTCCCCTATCACGGAGGATCATTAGAAGTTCAAAAGACTCTCATCCAAGTAAACAAGGGATCGATTTCTCATTTTTTAACAAGAGCAAAAGAAGGGATAGAGGATTTATTTTCCTCTATCAAACTACTCTTTATACTTTGATCATGGACAAGTTTACCTTCAAGGAGATCCGAGTGGAGGAACAAAGCAACAAGTGCGATGAAGGACTTCCTTAGGGCTTTCTTAGCTTTTATTTAGCTATTATGCTAGGACTCTTAAGAGGATATTTATTTGTAATAAAAATATATATGCATAAAAATATTAAAATGATTTTCTTTGGTACTCTGTAATGTTTATAAGAACTTGAGTTCCATGAAACATTTCATCCTTACATGCTTGCATTAGCATTCTCGCATCATGCATCCAGCATTTACATATGCATGTGTCTCTCCTCTTCTGCGTCCTCATTCGTCTTCTGTCTTTATCTGTCAGTCGACGTCTCAAACTCTATCACCAGTATAACACTCGAGCCAATCAACGCCAAAAGATGGATCAATTGGAACAAGAGAATATGGTGCTCCGTGACGAAGTTGCAACTCTGAAAGAGAAATTGGAAAGGTTGAATGGTATAGTTGAAGCTCTGTCTAACCAGTCTGCACTCAACAACCAAGAAGTTCAAAGGACCGTTATCTCCGAAATAGTTTCAACACCGATCCCAGTGGTGTCTACCGTTGCTGAAATGACCTACAGTATGCCGCCAGGTTTCCCGTGGGGAATGCCTCCTTATTTTACTCCGGCCGGTTACCGTCCACCTGTTCCCGAGGTCCCTGCCATGACCAACGTCCAAGCTATCCCTACCATTACTGCTGTAATGACTAGTGCACCTCCGCGTGTGAATATTACTCCACATATCCTAGACAAACCAATTCCTCATAGGGTACCCAGCGAAACTGTGGGTTTGGAAGAGAGGATGGATGGGTTTCAAGGCCAATTTTCCGAAATACAAAAAGAATTGAGGACCCTTCGTGGGAAGGATCTGTTTGGAAAGAATGCTTCTGACCTGTGCTTAGTTCCGAACGTTAAGGTTCCGCCAAAGTTTAAGGTCCCTGATTTTGAGAAGTACAAAGGAAATACTTGTCCTCAAAGCCATCTCATTATGTACGCCAGGAAGATGTCCGCCCAAACTGACAATGATCAATTGCTCATTCATTATTTCCAAGACAGTTTAACAGGCGCTGCGCTCAGGTGGTATATGGGACTGGATAATGCAAAGATTCGGACTTTCAACGATCTAGGAGGAGCCTTCATCAAGCAATACAAGTATAATGTGGACATGGCTCCAGACCGTGACCAATTGAGGGCCATGGCTCAAAAGGACAAAGAGAATTTCAAGGAATATGCTCAACGTTGGCGCGAGTTAGCCGCCCAAGTCATACCACCATTGGAGGAAAAAGAGATGACTAAGATTTTTCTGAAGACTCTAGGTCCATTCTTTTATAAGAAGATGGTAGCAAGTGCACCCAGCGACTTCACTGAAATGGTCAATATGGGGATGCGTTTAGAAGAAGGTGTTCGTGAAGGAAGACTAGTCAAGGAAGGAAGTGCTCCCAATAATGCTAAGAAGTATGGGAATGGTTTTACGAAGAAAAGAGAACATGAAGTAAATTTTGTGCAGCAAGGACGATCCAAGAAAGGGTATCCGCAGCCACAACATCAACAAAATCAACAAAATCGGACAGCCAACGATCAGTTTGATCCCATACCGATGACGTACACTGACTTGTTCCCAACTTTGATTAAAAAAGGTCACATCCAGACGAGAGCTCCGCCCAAGATACCCAAGAAACTTCCGTATTGGTACAAAGCTGACAAATTCTGCCTATACCATCAAGGTGCTCCAGGCCATGATATTGAAAGATGCTACGGTATGAAGGCAGATGTTCAAAGGTTGGTTAGGGATGGAATTTTATCCTTTAAAGGTTCCATTCCTTATGTGCAAGGTAATCCCCCACCTCAGCATGGTTCATCCTCCGCGAACATGATCCAAGGTTATTCGGGAAGCTCGTACCAATATAGTGCCTGAAAATGGATCCGAAGGCGACACATCAGACAATTCTGCAGGCTTTTCCATTCCATGCAAAGGCTGAATAAAATCCTAAGAAGGGCTCACCAGGGTGTTTTCTTTTTGCTTATGCGTATTTCATTTCTTCGATTAAAAGCATATTTGGCTTGTATGGCTTGTTTATCTTGAATAATTAATGCAATAAAATGTTTGTCTTGAAGAAATCCATTCGTTTCACTCGTAAAACATCATAATGCCAACTATATCCAATTCTCTCACTATGGTGAATAATTGGGGGGAGGATGATGAAGTAAAAACGCAGGATCTCTTTTCGTATGCTTTTGGATAAAAAACCTACTAATGACGTAAGGCATTCTTGTTTCAGACATCCTAAATAACACCAGAAATAGCCAACCTTTCTTTTAAGCTTTGAGAAAAGATCTGTTTTTTCTCTCCCATGTCAAAACCTCATTTTTAGCTTGGGTCAGGGTAATATCAAAAATGAACATCTCTCCAAAAATTTGGGTGGGGCACAAATATACTTTGACCACTTATTTACAAATCATAAACCTATATATATAACCTACAAAGTCCTAATTGAAGTAAGGTTTAGTTTGAAAGCATACTCGATGAGATATCGTTTCCTGACTCCTATGAGCTATGCTCAACCTGACGTTGGCATCATAAATTAATATCCTAACTAGTGATTTTGTCACAAGTTATCGCGATATCTATTTTCAAAACTTCAAGACAAACATATGTGTTACATTAACAGTTTCAGAATTGACAGTTCTGACTGGCCAGATTTTCCTGATGTCTTAGAGAGATTACATGAAGAAACCACCGATCTAAATTTGAAGACTTTGCTAACCTGGGGCAAGTCATTTTCCAAGAGGTTTTGATCCATACAAGTTTGACTTTACTTAGAACACAAGTCTGAAAACTCGGTTATATCATCAATCAGGGGCAGTTACGTCGAGCTTCTGCGAACCTCTACAAGAGTTCGAAGACAGCGGGGCATCTAGAGGAGACGACCTTTTCTCATTGGGGCATCTGAAATTTAAAGCGAAGCAGATGTTTATTTCATCCCCATGAAGCCTCGACTCTGGCATATTCAACAGCTTTAGGTTTCCTAAAGCAAGTGTACATCCTCCAAGCCATGTTTGACCTGTGAAGATTTGGTTTGAGTGCCCTCCGCCGAGATGTTTATTCCATCTCCGTCTGTTTTGTCAGCATCAGCATACGCATAACATATAGATAGATCACATGGCATATGCATTCTTTGCATCCTTTTGTTGTTTGTTCTGTCGCTTTGGTCGTGTTTATCCCCGAATGGTTGGGCGTGTCTTCTCCTTCAAAGTAGAATTTTCAGCCCTAGGCAGAAAGAACACGATATTTCTACTCTCCCCATGAAATTCGATTCTCATGGAAGACGGTTGTTTTAGTGCGTTCCCATTTGAGTTCATACCTCAATGGTCGGGTCTCGTTGACAGTTCCTCTTCAGTTATTCCCTGGATTGAACTTCAGTCTCGGCAATCACATTATGGACTTCTCCAACCTTTGAATATTGGATTCAATGTGCATTTACTTTTCACCTGGCTTCCCAGGAAGGCTTTTTTATGAAGACAACTATTGAAGACAAATATTTCTCCATCAAATATTACAGGGATTCCTCGATAACATGCATCTGGATTGCAAGTAATCTCTTTATTTGAGCAACTCGTTTTGATCAGAATCTTGTTCAAAACGACGAAACGACAATTTCTACAAGACATATCATTTACTCTCAGAAGGAATTCCCCAATGAGATCATCACATAAGCTTATCTCCATCAAGTAACATCTCCCCAGAGAAGTCAAGGAAAATTTTACAAGAAGACATACAATGCAATTTAACCGGCTCACATCTCTTCCGAAGATCCCCGGTGAAGTTCTACAATCTCAAAGTTTCTACATCTACAATCTACAAATTACATCTGCGGTCTACAACGACATTTACGACAATTACAACGACATCTACAACTACAACAAAGAAGATACTCTTCAAGAATTTACTCACCAATGAGTTCAGCACGTATTTTGCTAATCAGTCGGTCTGCATCTCTCCCAGAGATCACCGTCAAAGCTTGACAACCTCCAGTATTGTTGTCGGTCAGATACCTTCCCTTAGACTATCATGTGGTAGTAGGTAATCTTCCCTCTTTTTTTGGTTATTACTTTCGCTTAGACTGTCATACATTCGATAGTAGGTAATACACCTCTTCTTTTCGGTCAGATACCTTCCCTTAGACTATCATATGGTAGTAGGTAATCTTTCCTCCTTTTTGGTTATTACTTTCGCTTAGACTGTCATACATTTGATAGTAGGTAATACACCTCTCCTTTTCGGTCAGATACCTTCCCTTAGACTATCGTATGGTAGTAGGTAATCTTTCCTCCTTTTTGGTTATTACTTTCGCTTAGACTGTCATACATTTGATAGTAGGTAATACACCTCTCCTTTTCGGTCAGATACCTTCCCTTAGACTATCATGTGGTAGTAGGTAATCTTTCCTCCTTTTTGGTTATTACTTTCGCTTAGACTGTCTTACGTTTGATGGTAGGTAATACGCCTTTCGGTCAGATACCTTCCCTTAGACTATCATGTGGTAGTAGGTAATCTTCCCCCTTTTTTTTTTGGTTATTACTTTCGCTTAGACTGTCATACATTTGATAGTAGGTAATACACCTCTTCTTTCGGTCAGATACCTTCCCTTAGACTATCATATGGTAGTAGGTAATCTTTCCTCCTTTTTGGTTATTACTTTCGCTTAGACTGTCTTACGTTTGATGGTAGGTAATACGCCTTTCGGTCAGATACCTTCCCTTAGACTATCATATGGTAGTAGGTAATCTTTCCTCCTTTTTGGTTATTATTTTCGCTTAGACTGTCATACAATTGATAGTAGGTAATATACCATCCTCTTTTCGGTCAGACACCTTTGCTCAGGCCGCCAAGATTGGTAGAAGGTCATCTTTCCTTTGTGTTTACTATCATATGTTTGATAGTAGGTATAATGCGTATTTCTTTTATCAGATACCTAAGTAGCACACATTTCTCTGCTTCAACAGGACATCCTTGATTAGGCCGTCGCACGCTGGTAGCAAGTTACCCCTCACATCCAAGTTTCTATTTCACTGACGGGCTACTGTACTCCTGGTGGTATTATCATATCTTATCTTCATTTTGGAGAATATACAATGCTGATTGTTTACCTTTCCTTGTGGGGTCTCGCTTTATTGAGCTTGTTCTTCCCGTGTGTTGCGTTTTTCCCCTGTGGCTCCGTTTCTCCACAGGACCTCGGTCTTGCATTTTTCATATCATTACATATCATTTCCATTCGGTGGTTTCTTACGGCCAAAAATTCGTGCAATGTTTGTATTTAAGTCCCTCCTATCTCGTCGAGACGGAGATTTCAATCTCCATGTCTCCGAATAGGAGTAACTTAAATAGGGGCATCTGTTGCACCCTAATTTTTGACCTAAAGATCCCACCTCTTTGTTTTACTTGACGTCTTTATTATTATCATGTGTTTTTCACTAACAAGTCTATGCAAGTGTGGTAGCTTCAAATAAAGTCATTTCTACATCATTGGGCCACTCTTGGTTTTTTACTGGGAATAGCCCGGATGGACTTTTGGCTATACTTCGTTAAGGTCATAATCAACTTCATTCTCTTATGAGCCAAAGGTGGTTCAAGATTCGGATACGGGAATACGTGATTAAAGTTTTCACCACTACCTCAGCATAATGATTGAATTTGGGTTTCCGTTTATTCCTCGGGTCATTCGTCCATCAAGGCAAAGAAAGCTTGTTTTGGAGATAAAATTTATTTAAGTGGATGAACAAAGCATAAGCCATAATGGAATGCGAAGTCGCGAAATTATGTACATTTTCATCTCGTGGACATTATGTTTGACCTCAAGTACTTCAAATTCAATGAGTCAATTTAATTGAGGCAAGATTAAGTTCACTAAACGGTTTTTTTAATATCTTGAGTATGGGAGTATCCATTTTTTGAACCGAAATGCACTCAACTTTATAAGAGGCAAGTTGCTTTTCAAACTACCAGAATCAAATAAAATAGTTCTTTGCACCATTCAAAGATGCTAGGAGTACATGATGCAAGGCCTATCGCTTTCTCTTCAAACTCTAAGGCTACTTGATTTTTGTTTCCTATCCTTTAAAATTCTACAAAGCCATGACTAAATAACTACAGTTACAAATGTTTGCAAGCATAGCAAAATGCCGTTTGGAAGCTGCCCCTCGTTAGCTGAAGTGGAATGCTGACCGCGAGCCTCTCCTTTGGGTTGCAAATTACCGCACCTTTAACTCAACCACCACTCTGACCTGCAGCATTAGCAACAACCAAAGATAGCAAGCATGAAAGACAAAGCAGAGGTTAATTAAAAGACCGTAAACGTCAAGATTCTCAAAGAAAAACCAACACATTCAAACCATAAAGGGATAATCTCAGTATATAAGAGCGGAGAACGACAACCGAGCCTTTAGCTACCTCTCGTATCGGCACCCTGACACAATTTTTCCCCAACTACTTGGCAGCAATAAATTTCTGCTTCCATCTCTCAGCCTCCATTAGAAAGACAAGCGCCTATAGGAAAATCAAGAAGTCACAAATGCAGCCATAAACTTATTAAGTGTTCATTGAAGGAAATCACAACATTTCAACAATTAAAAGCTTACGATAATCTTCTCAAGGATTGTCACCTTCCGCACCTTCTTCTTTTCGCATAACCAGCTGGAAGTGCAGGGTAAAGACTAATTCCAATCAACCCTAATCATTACTCTGTGTTTCCTCTTCCTTCCTGCATGAAATCAGATTTAAGTCAGAACAGAAGCAACGCATATAAAGGGATCAGAAGAGTTAATGATTGCTATCTCGGGTTGTATACGTGCAATTACCATTGAGCATACCATGGCCGAAACTCATGCTAACTTGGTTCTCGCTTATAAAGATAGCGGGCAGGCATCGGTTCTCCGCAAAGACTTCTCGAAGCAGCTCGCAATGTGCTACGCGACGGGACCGACGGTGAAAGTTTGAACCTGCGTTTGACATTAACAGTGTCAGTATTCCTGTGAAGTGAAATTAAGGGAACTTAGAACACCATTCATTGACCAGATAGAACCAAAAGCTAAACTGGATGGAAATGACAACCCCTCAAACTCGATGCCTACATTCAAGTCAGCGCATGCTTTATGTTGATTCAAGGATTGTGAGTGAGTACAACTCGCTTTACATTGAATGCTTTTTAGAGATTAACACTAGACTGGGCTGTGCTAATGAACGAAGAATGGTTAGAACTTCACCTCATCATGACCACAACAAACTCACAGTTGTGCTAACACCGACCCCAACTTGATACTTCATCAGAACCTGTTGCAACAAGAGATGATGGGCATAAGAGTAAAAAAAAATAGAAGATAGTTAAGAGGTCATGAACACAACAGCATCAAAGTCACACATTTACCAACTTGATCGTATGAGGAGGCGTAAGCTAGCTAACCTCTGATTGATTTCGGAAGAACCGAACATTGATGGATTTGTTCTTCATGAAGAAGTACAAACAACATATCCCACATACCCTCAAGCCAGCCGCACCTAAGCAACAAAGAGATGGATTTGTAATTCATCTGTCATTTGAATTAAAGGAAGTATATTACTATGAACAGCAGCTTCAAAACCAATTACGTTAAGCCAAGCATTTGAAACCACTTCTGTGTTGCATTTTCGAAGAGAAGCCGCCGGTTTAGTGGATGTGTTGGCTGCAATCCAAGACAAATCCAATCGATCATAACAGTAGTAAAATGAACGAAGAGTTTAAATGCAGAACAAAGGGCAATAATATTGGGCAGTAAAGGGAAATCAGTTTATACCAGGGCAAAGATCTTAACTTCTCAACGTAATCCTCTTTCACCAAAGTAGAGTTTAAACCTCTTAACTTCCTAGGACAACCATTTATTGAAGAATATAACTCCTGCGGACACAATCACGAAGGATTGGTAAGAAATCGACAAAATCAATTACCTTCCAAAACCTGATGCAGACATGTTCATTACGAATTTGGAAACAAATTCATGAGGAATTAAAGCGGAGAAGAAGCCGTAGAGCTATAAAAAGGGACATTCGATAGTTCACAGGGGGGGGGAGGTAACATACACAAAGTCACAAACAGGGTTATTCACAAACATCTATCACACCACCGAAAATCCCAAACCAAAAACCTAGAAAACAAAAATCGGGAAAAGGGGAGAGGACTTATCTCTTTCCTGAAGCTTCGCCAAAATCTTCGCGCTTCCGTCTGTGAATCCATCATCGAAATCTCCATTTTTC
Organism: Lathyrus sativus; assembly: GCA_963859935.3. NCBI lineage: Eukaryota > Viridiplantae > Streptophyta > Magnoliopsida > Fabales > Fabaceae > Lathyrus > Lathyrus sativus. Next base: position 541,052,516 of record OZ012738.1, on the reverse strand, counting down.
GACCTTAACTACCCCTTTAACCACCGAGAGAAGCTTCTATCACCGTCAAGACCGTCGAATCCACGACCATCCCTACAGGACAAAGAGGTCGTTGCAACCGTGAGTTTTGATCTGACTAATATTATTCATTTGGTTGTTGTTTACGCAGGAAATGGAATAAGGTAGAGAAGCTCGATTGAAATCGAAAGGAGATGAATCGAGAAAGAGAAGTCACGAAGCCAGAAACAAATGAATCGAGGGAGGTGGGCGACCGCGAAGAAGGGGGTTGCGATCGGTGATTTGGGGATTTTGAGGGGGGATTTAGGGTTCTGGCTATGTCTTTTTCTGTAATGCTTAATCACTAACACCACACACACCCCTTAATCTGCTAATCACACCTAATCACGATCCACTTAATATTCATAATAATCAACTTAGTAATCAACCTAGGTAATTCACTTTAACTTATATTATTTGTCTGTTTAACTTAATCATGTTAAATAACCTTTTATTAAAATAACTAAAACCTTCTAACCATTTTAATTAATCACTATATTCGAGTTTTATTTTTACTTAAAATTAATTTGATAACTCCTTATTAGATAATGATATATTGATAATAATAAATCTTTTTTGAATACCTTTTTATTTAATGAACAATCTATTTGATAAGGAACTTTTATAATATACTTTTTATTAATAGCCATAATATAAAATAATCACCAAGTTTTCATAATAAATTAATCATTTAAAATTTAGGATTTTTCCTATAAAATTAACTCGTCTAAAGGCCAAATCTCGTCTAAGATTAATTCACTCAAATCAATATCTTTTTAAATTAATAAAATAAAATCAACTCAACATTCCACTAAAATCAATCTGCTTGAAATCAACTTCGCCTAAATCAATTAACATCGTACAAATCAATCGTGCACTCACGACACATGCACCTACACTCACTTAGCGCTTTCATGCGTATTTACATTTATCTTTATCTGCCTTATCTTAGTCACAAAGTACACACACTCACTTAGCGCTTTCATGCGTTCATGTATGGTTTATCTTTCTGCAATTTATCTTTACTGCAAGTCATTATATCTTGTCGCATCGCATTGCATCCGTCCAAAGGAAAAACCTACACATAATTCAACGTTGTGTGTAGTTGCACATCATATGCATCATATTCCCTTAGATCCTTGATTCTTCAAGTCGATCTTTTAGGATAGATCCTACCCCATAGGAAGGACCTTGTCTTTATCCTTACAACATAGAAACAACACAATCAACACACAATACAATTCTACAAACACATTTAGAGAAAAGATGTTAATCATCTTAAGCGAGATATAATCTCCACCCCACAACGATACAATCAAACATGTAGGGACTTTGCCTTAAGAACGACAAAGGCATACTTGGCGACCATCCGAGTATGTAAGACCTTTTCTTAAGACGATGCAAAGACCATTTCCTACAACCTTTCTCTTTTACATTTTGTGGCGGTTATCTCTCCCTTAATATGAAGACTCGTCTCTTCTCCTAAACCCAATCAAAACAACTACCCTAAACCCGTAGGAACTTTGACCACAGTCAAAGGTCTCCTCAAAACCTTTAGGGTGAACTACAACATACTCTGATTCCACTCCCGTAAGGATATGTAGGCACAAGGTGCGACGCCTTATCGAGTATACTTAGATATAAACCCCTAGGGTTTCTAAACCATTAAGCAGATAAACACTTAGCAAGTAAACAAACATAAAACAAGAGGTTCCTGTAGAGTACTACAGAAACTTAGGATGCTAGTACCTTCCCTAAGTTTAACCAACCCCCGAACCTAAACAATCCAGCTTGCATTTGCATTGCATTGTGGGAATTTCGATCTTTATCCCTTCCTTTGGACAAATCAAAGTTCGGTTGCAAAAAATGAATTAACGATTCAAACTAATCAATAGTTTGGTATCCAATTTTCACCGCGACAGAAATGGCGACTTCACTGGGGAGCTCTCAGTGGGTTTCCCTAACTTGTTTTTACTTGTTTATTATATATGTGCTTATCTGTATATTTGTTTGCTTATTGCTTTTGGGTTGATACCTTTGAGTGGTGAGATAAAGTTCTACACCCGAACTTTGAGAGAAATTAAGATAGGATGGTGATATATTCGATGAGGCTTATAGGGAGTGAGTCCCGACTAAGTTGACTTGAGAATCACGCTTAGTTGAGACCCTTTTGAAAATGGTTCGGTTGAACGAGTTTAGTCGTGAAAACTTTTACTATTCTCAATTGGAGTCCATGATACTAAGGATCGTAGTTACCTTTAACCCCACTTTGGCTTTTATTAGGATGTAGTGCGAGGCTATGAGGGAGTAAGTCCTGAAATAGTGCTACGCGAAGCTACACTCAAAAGAAGTTCTCTTGAGAATATTATTAATCCTCAAGTTAGTTGAGAAATTGATAATATCCAATAGAGGGGCTAATGACTTTGGGAACCTTTTAGAACCTTATTCTGCAGGTACAATCAACCTTTAGTCCATAACCTTTGGGATTGGGTATACCCTTACTCCATGCTCGTTGCAAACCTAGGGTTCCCCTTATTTGTTTACGTGCTTACTTGTGTTTGTTGCATCCATATAGCATCATATCACATTAAGTTTCATGGAATTCCTAGTTTATTTATAAACATTACAAAACCAACATAGATTACAAATAGAAAATATTTTTTGAAATATTCTTTTAAGAGTCCTAGCTTGGATGACCTAAGGAAGTTAGGGGCATCATTTGAAGAACCAAGAAACTCCAAAGGACAAATACGAGAAGTTTCCCCTATCACGGAGGATCATTAGAAGTTCAAAAGACTCTCATCCAAGTAAACAAGGGATCGATTTCTCATTTTTTAACAAGAGCAAAAGAAGGGATAGAGGATTTATTTTCCTCTATCAAACTACTCTTTATACTTTGATCATGGACAAGTTTACCTTCAAGGAGATCCGAGTGGAGGAACAAAGCAACAAGTGCGATGAAGGACTTCCTTAGGGCTTTCTTAGCTTTTATTTAGCTATTATGCTAGGACTCTTAAGAGGATATTTATTTGTAATAAAAATTATATATGCATAAAAATATTAAAATGATTTTCTTTGGTACTCTGTAATGTTTATAAGAACTTGAGTTCCATGAAACATTTCATCCTTACATGCTTGCATTAGCATTCTCGCATCATGCATCCAGCATTTACATATGCATGTGTCTCTCCTCTTCTGCGTCCTCATTCGTCTTCTGTCTTTATCTGTCAGTCGACGTCTCAAACTGAATCACCAGTATAACACTCGAGCCAATCAACGCCAAAAGATGGATCAATTGGAACAAGAGAATATGGTGCTCCGTGACGAAGTTGCAACTCTGAAAGAGAAATTGGAAAGGTTGAATGGTATAGTTGAAGCTCTGTCTAACCAGTCTGCACTCAACAACCAAGAAGTTCAAAGGACCGTTATCTCCGAAATAGTTTCAACACCGATCCCAGTGGTGTCTACCGTTGCTGAAATGACCTACAGTATGCCGCCAGGTTTCCCGTGGGGAATGCCTCCTTATTTTACTCCGGCCGGTTACCGTCCACCTGTTCCCGAGGTCCCTGCCATGACCAACGTCCAAGCTATCCCTACCATTACTGCTGTAATGACTAGTGCACCTCCGCGTGTGAATATTACTCCACATATCCTAGACAAACCAATTCCTCATAGGGTACCCAGCGAAACTGTGGGTTTGGAAGAGAGGATGGATGGGTTTCAAGGCCAATTTTCCGAAATACAAAAAGAATTGAGGACCCTTCGTGGGAAGGATCTGTTTGGAAAGAATGCTTCTGACCTGTGCTTAGTTCCGAACGTTAAGGTTCCGCCAAAGTTTAAGGTCCCTGATTTTGAGAAGTACAAAGGAAATACTTGTCCTCAAAGCCATCTCATTATCGAATCCACAGAGACCAAGTGTCAATCTATCGTACCTGTTGTTATGGTGTTTATCTAAGGCAACTATTTTTAAGGGTTTTAGTAAGGGTGCAATGGTAAATAAAATTATAATTTTAAATAATAAATAAAAGACAGGCTCGAATGTAATTCACGTAATCAATGATAATCCAGTACTTGTTAATGGAACTACTTATGGGCAATGTTTTCTCTTTTGAAAGGAACTAATTTAACAGGAACTGTCGCTTTCGCGTATTCAGAACCGAGTTGTACTCTCTAATCAACCCCTCCTATTGTCACGGATAAAAAGGTGCGTACTGCGTTAGAGTAGTAAACCTATTTTTAAGAAATATAGTTTCTTAACAAAGTTGAAAAGTATTTTAACCTGGACTTCTTAGCAAAAAGAGGTTCTTATGAACCAGACTCTAAATCTCATAACGCGTCCGAAAATCGTTTTAAAATCTCTTTTCTTTTTAATCTAAAAACTCCTAATGAACTATACAAAGCGCTTTTGGCTGTTTTTGAAATAGTTAAAAACAATTACTTGAATTGAAAGATAAAATAGCCCTTAGGTGTTTCCACGAACAATTATACTGATTACTGGTTTAATTACGATCCTTACATTCTAACCTTTATGGGATTAGTTAGACATGATAAAGTAAATATTCTTTTTATAGTTTTTCATATAAGTAATTTAAAGCGAGTGCGGGAAATAAACAAAGTAAATGTGCGAGTGCGGGAAATAAACAAAGTAAATGTGCGAGTGCGGGAAATAAACAAAGTAAATGTGCGAGTGCGGGAAATAAACAAAGTAAATGTGCGAGTGCGGGAAATAAACAAAGTAAAGTGCGAGAAAATAAATAAAAGTAAAGCAATGCGGAAAAATAAAATACTAACTGGAATTAAAATGGCGGCAGGATTAACTTCCTCCAGAGTGCTCCAAAACTCGAACCACAGACAGATTACAGACTCGATCACTCGATTGCAGAGGCACCCCGATGTGGAATGGCAACTGCTTTATAACTGATATATGCCTAGAGAATTCTAATTCTGGATGAAGAAAAACGAAAATCTAAGGTCCTATTTATAGGAGAAACTGAAAGCATGAAATGACCGGGACGCCCCTCCAGTAAAAAGTGGAGGTTATGAAATTTTGCCTTGTGGCGCCCGCCACAAGGTCATGGCGGCCGCCATGGTCCCTACAGGGGATGATGGAGTGGGGATCGTGGGTCTTGGAGGTTGAGGAGTGGTCTTGAGACGTGGCCACGTCATGGCTAACCCCATGGCGCCCGCCACGGTGGGTGCCGCAAGTGCAAAATGCTGAATTTCTAGGTTTTCGTCCGTTTTTACTCCTTTTTCGCTCCTTTTCCCGATTCAAGCTCCGATTTTTATAAAAACCTGAAAACATAAGAAAACAAAGCAATAACAAAGCAAAACAACAATAAAAGCTAAGAATGCATGCGAAATCGGAGTCAGAAATACGGTGAATTTTAGTGTGATCAAATTCTCCCACACTTAAACCTTTGCTTGTCCTCAAGCAAACATTAAAGCTTAAGAAAATATGGTGTCAACACTCGTCTTTGGGCTAAAGGGATTCTAAGTTCAAGTCAGGATGCAGTGACAGATACTAACTAAGTGAACCAAGGGTACCATAGTAACACAAACACAAACTTCAATCCTATATCAACCACTCCATGTCATCCCACGATACCTAGGCCTATCTTCTCATCTTTTTGTGTCCTTTTCATTCAGGCGCAATCACATTAAGCCCGTTATCCGTACATGCCTCATAGTAGAGTGACCGGTTAGTGATTCTGATCCATAACATAAGGTTTCTGGCACATAAGCATGTGTAAACCTGTTTTTATTTCGCCTAAATGTAGCTGCGGGGGATCGGATCGTAATCCGCCCTACCAAGTTCAGTGCCAGATACCTCTGAACCAACTAACAATAGGTGACTTGCAATTTTTTTTCTTTTTGTGGCAAAATTTTTTTTTCTTCTCTTTTTTCGGTTTAAATGACTTTGTGAGGGTCACCTATACCAGAGTTTGCCTTTTTTTCTCTTTTTTTTTTATTTTTTTATTTTTTTTTATTTTTTTTTTATTTTTTTTTTATTAGCACTGGATCATTCACTTATATTCATCGGCCCCCTACGTAGAGTATGCTTAGGCCGGAGCTGACTGCTAAAATAAACTACTTAGGACAATTTTTTGAATGATAGTAAAGGCCATGATGGTGGGGTTTAGGAGTGATTCCTATATTCAAGAGGTCTATGGTGCTAAAATGGTTCTGATGTTTCAAAAAGTTGACCTAAGTCACCACATCCTAATCTAAACCTGTCTCAAAGCCCAAAAAACATGTGAAACAACATTGTTTTCTTTTTAAAAATTTTCTGGTAAGGCTAAGGAAATGGGAAAAAATGAAGATGAACTAAAAAGACACTATACTGGTGACTCGTCAGACTCATGCATTATCTAAGAAAAATAAATTACTGAAAAGGGAAATAACTGAAAGGAAATTAACTAAAAAGGGAAATAACGGAAAGCAATAAAATCCCCTCCCACACTTAAATCGAACATTGTCCCCAATGTTTCGAAATAAGATAAGGGGGGTAACCTGGAAAAAGACTACTGAGGAGGGGCACTGGTGCCTTCGCCGTCCTGATGTGATGGTCTGGAACGACGGGATCTACTACGATGCTGGTCCCTCCGGTCGAGTCGTGCTGATAAAGCAGCCTGAGCACTCCGGACCTCTCGAAGGTTACCCAAGATGGAACCCTGAGTAGCCTCTACAAGCTGGTAGTGTCGGCTGTTGAACTCTCTCTGACGGTTCTGCTCTAATGAAATATCGCTCAAGGTACGGCAAACGTTGCTATAAGCACGATCCGAAACCAATCGCGATTGTTGCATGAAGCTCATATTGTCCGTCAGCTGCTGTGAAATAGTAGAGAGAAGGCCATCACGCCTTTCTTCTCTAGCTGTCATATCACGCCACATCTCCTCGGTGACAAAGAATCCAGGAGCAGTACCTGCAACAGGGTTAGAGGAAGATGATGCAGTGTGTGACTGTGAAGGACGATGGGGGGACATGTGAGGGATGGGAGACTGCTCTCTCCGATCATACTCATCATCAGTGTCATGTGCCTCCCCATCGGGAATATTAGGAGGAAGTGGACCCAAAACACGTGGAGCATTAAGATCATAGGTCCAGTTCCTTTCATCACGTACATCAGTACGTCTACTGCATGGTAAAGCAACAGATGGGATAGCTACCCCATGAACCATCAACTCATAACCACCTTCTCTCCTTGTTCGGCACAATTTCATGTCTTTCAGAAATTTTAAATTAATTGTGCGAGGAGGTAGTGGTTCAAGTGTAGCTATCTCATCATTCAGGCCAAGAGCCCGAGCAATAGACGTAACAAGCCCTCCAAAAACAATCGGTCCTGTTTTATTAGTAAATAAAGTCATGTGGGCAAGCATAAACGGGACCGGATTGATGTGGGTTCTAGTGAGGCATCCTTGCAAAAATAGGAGTTCACGAGCATTAACCTTGTTTGGACTTTCCCGGCCAAAAATAGTACATGCCAAAAGAAGTCTAAAAACTCTTATGGCCGGGTTGTGAATGGTCGACGCAAGTATCCCTTCAAAAGAATTAATTGAAGTACTTGAAAGCCTTAGCCAGAAGGTAAATACCTCGGCCGACCATTCAGCATCCAAAGGTGCCTCACAAATCGAACCTTCCCTATGAGGGATTCCTAACAAATCTGCTAGCTCATTGGTACTGAATTCATATTCAATTCCAAACAGTCTAAAAATAACAGTACCGACAGTGCTAGCAGTGTTAGGACTGACAGTGTATATCAAAGAACTCAAAAACTCAGTTGTCAGCCTCTCATAGGTAGGTTCCTGATTAATGAAAATATTATGCAAGCCTAGAAATTCTAATAAATTAAAAACACTATGATAAATACCCAAAGCATACAGACAGTTATCGTCGACGTACCTAGTCGAGAGGATTTCTCGACTTTGAAGCCTCTGAATAATTTTCCGTTGCCTTTCGCCCGGTCTTCCATCACGAAGAATAAATCCGTTGAACTCCATTGTTGAAAAGCTCCTTAGGTAGTGAAAATAGTAGAAAAGTGGTTTATGAGGGGAATGATAAAGTTTTGATTTTTTTGGTTTTTGATGGATGAAAATGGAAATGGATGTTGGATATGTTTTATGGATGGAGGGTATTTTGGAAATGGGGGAGCTTTAATGGGGTTCAAGGAGGATTTGGAAGGTTGGAAAAATGGGTTTTTGGTGAAGAAAGGGATGAAAATGGTGGAAATGGGGTTTGAATCCCGTATTTGTTGATGGTACGGTGTGGCGCCCGCCACAGGGCCTATGGCGCCCGCCACAAGGCCAATTCCTAGGCCTTGTGGTTTTGGATCCTCCTTTGGGCCTTCCTTGCACCTTTGTCTTCCGGGGGGTCTGAATAGCGTTTTCTTCTTCTTTTCAAGGCATTGGCTTGCATATTTTTGTCTTATATATTTTTTTTTCTTTGCACGACAAAAATAAAATAATTAAAAATCAAAAAAGAAAAAGAAAAATAAAAATTAGTGCATAATATGTATATATATAAGGAATTCAAAGTGCATGAAAATATAAAAGCTGCAATAAAGTAAAATATGTCTGGAAATGTGATAAATAAAAGGAAGTTAAATACTAGGGTAGTGCTGTCAGGGTGGAATGAGTCATGTGGTAGGTTTCTTATCCTGGCTTGATCCACGAATCTCAGATATCTCCCTCCGAAGCTCGTCGATCGCCTGATGTAGAGCATCGGTCTCTGAGGCATGAGTGAGATCAGAAACCTGCATCTGTAACTCTAAGTCTGCCACTTCCTGCTTGAGCAGGGCAGTCTCCTTGCGGAGCTCATAAATCTGTGTTTGTAGGTCAGGTGGCTGCAGAGACATATTGTTAGACATAACAGTGATTCGGGGAGTAAGAGGTGTAGGAGTGTACTCAGCGGCGGGAGGCGATTTCGGCTCTTCGACAGTCTCTCCATAACCCTCTAGAGCATAACTCCAATTGGCAGGATCATGGACACTGGTCATCAGCGGATCTGGTAATGTAAAGTAGTGTATCGCTTCACCGTCGATCAGCAATCTAAACCTGTTGGGCTCAAAAGAATCCCTCCTCATCAGTCCTCTATCAAGACAAAAATCAATATCCAGGGTGGTGTAGCAGCAGAAGGTCCTGAGGTGCAATAGCTTGCGAGACAAACCCAATGCTGTAGCAATCTGTGTAACAATCCCACCGACATGGATGATTCCTACTGATGATCTGGCAACACTAGCAAGGCCCTTCAGTAGAAAGTTGCCACAAGCAACAGGGCGAGACTGAGTCGCACAAAATAGTAGGAAAATCTCCTCTTCACTTAGCAGTGTCTCTGTATCTGGAAAACCTAGGAAAGAATGTGCTAGAATCATCTGGAAGTACCTCAATGCAGGGTTGTGGATTACCTGAGAAAACTAGGTAGAAGGATCTTGGCTCCCTCTGCCTGATATTTTAGTCCAAAACTTTTCCACTTCTCTGCTCATAAAATACCCCATCGGAGTCTCTGGAATAGCATCAGGAGTAGTCTGGAAACCTAGCAAATCACCAAACTCTTTGTGAGAGAATGAGTAGTCAATCCCGAACAACCTGAAAACAGTGAGTCCATCGGGTCCAGCCCAAGGGTCATGATGAAACGAGCTGAGGAACTCAAGAGTCAAGTTCCTATAAGTGTTGTTCCTGTCGTCAAACTGGTCCCACTGGAGTTGATGGCATAAAAATCTGACGCTTGGCTCTATCCCCAAGGCATCCATGCAGTCATGGTCAGGGTACCTGGTAGGAGCCATAGGGCGTCTCATGTGAACATAGTAACGCTCTCTCTGTGCATCATCTCTAAAGGCCACGTGCATGTCATCAGGGTTCTGCATTCTGTACAAGGTTAGCAAACAAGTCCTGAAAGCACATAAAACATTCAATCGTGAGTCCTGACATAATAATAAAATAAACAAATTAAAATAAAGTAAAAATAAAAAGTACAAAAATAAGAAAAACCATGGGTTGCCTCCCATGCAGCGCTTGTTTAACGTCATTAGCTCGACGACCGATATTTAAACATCATTGGAAGGATATGGTGGATCACTCAGAGTATGACAGGTGTATGTTGTTGGAATGTCACCTCCTTCGTAGGGCTTCAACCTCTGTCCATTGACTATGAACGGTTTACATGTTTGGTTCTTGATTTCAATAGCACCGGATCTCAGGATCTTAGATACTTCGAAAGGGCCAGTCCATCTCGAACGGAGTTTACCTGGAAATAGTCGTAGCCTAGAATCGAACAGGAGAACAGGATCGCCTATTTTGAAGTCTCTTCTTATGATTCTTTTGTCATGCCAAGCTTTTGTTCTTTCTTTGTATATGATGGCATTTTCGTAGGCAGATTGTCTGAGCTCTTCTAATTTGTGGATATCAAGGATACGTTTTTCACCAGCTGTCAAGTAATCCAAATTCAAAGTTTTGATGGCCCAATAGGCCTTATGCTCCAACTCAAATGGTAAGTGACATGATTTTCCATAGACCAGTTGATAAGGGGTTGTTCCTATAGGAGTTTTGAAAGCGGTTCTATAGGCCCATAATGCTTCTTGAAGTTTCTGCGACCAATCTTTTCTAGATATAGAGACAGTCTTCTCGAGGATTTGTTTTATCTCCCTATTAGATACTTCCACTTGTCCATTGGTCTGTGGGTGGTATGGTGTTGCTACTCTATGCTTAACTCCATACTTGCTTAAAAGTTTATCAAATATTCTCGATATGAAGTGTGATCCTCCATCACTTATGACTAAACGGGGTGTTCCAAACCTGGGAAATATATAATTCTTGAATAATTTGATGACTACTCTGGTGTCGTTTGTGGGTGCGGCGATAGCTTCAATCCATTTAGACACGTAGTCAACAGCTACTAATATGTACTGATTTCCAAAAGATGGTGGGAACGGTCCCATAAAGTCCATACCCCATACGTCGAAGAGTTCTATTTCTTGGATATTTCTTAACGGCATTTCATTACGTCTTGAAATATTTCCTGTGCGTTGGCATCTGTCACACTTGACAATGAAAGCATGGACATCACGCCACATAGTAGGCCAGAATAGGCCAGCTTGAAGAATCTTGGCGTAGGTCTTAGATGTGCTTGCATGTCCACCATAGGGTGCAGAGTGACAATGCTCAATTATATTATTTACCTCTTCTTCTGGAACACAACGGCGGAAAATGCCATCTTTACCTCTCTTGAAAAGAAATGGATCGTCCCAATAGAAGTTCCTCACATCACTATAGAACTTCTTCTTCTGGTGGTAGTTTAGATCAGGGGGTATGATGTCAGCGGCTAGGTAATTAACAAAATCTGCATACCAAGGTACATTGCTTATAGCTAAGGATTTATGAAATTGCTCATGAGGGTCTGGGTTATCATCTTCAATGGTTTCTAGTTGGGCTATCAGTCTATCGTAGGCAAAATCGTCATTTATGGGTACTGGATCAGGTTTCAGGTATTCTAGCCTAGATAGGTGATCAGCTACCACATTATCAGTGCCTTTCTTGTCACGGATATCCAAATCAAACTCTTGTAATAATAGAATCCATCGAAGTAACCTAGGCTTGGCATCCTTTTTGCTTAGTAAGTAACGAATGGCAGCATGGTCGGTGTAAACTATAATCTTGGCTCCTACTAGATAAGATCTAAATTTGTCTATTGCAAAAACTACAGCTAGGAGCTCTTTTTCGGTTGTTGCGTAGTTGAGCTGTGCAGCGTCTAGGGTTCTACTGGTATAATAAATCACATGTAACTTCTTATCTTTTCTCTGACCTAGAACGGCTCCAACAGCATAATCACTGGCGTCACACATTATCTCAAACGGTTCCGACCAATCAGGGGGTTTCATTATAGGTGCTGAAATCAGAGCTTGCTTCAGAAGATTAAATGCTTCAGTACATTTTTCATCGAAGATGAACTCAGCATCTTTCATTAAAAGACCAGTTAAGGGCTTTGTTATTTTGGAGAAATCCTTGATAAAACGTCGGTAAAATCCGGCATGTCCAAGAAAACTTCTTATCTCCCTGATAGTCTTTGGCGGTTTTAGATTCTCTATGACTTCTATTTTTGCTTTATCTACCTCTATACCTTTTTCGGAAACTATATGTCCTAAAACAATCCCTTCGGTGACCATGAAATGACATTTTTCCCAATTTAGCACAAGGTTTACCTCCACACATCTCTCCAGGATTTTCTCAAGGTTGACAAGACAATTTTTGAAATCTGACCCACAAACTGAGAAATCGTCCATAAATACTTCCATGATTCCATCCAAATAATCAGCAAAGATAGACATCATGCAGCGTTGGAAAGTTGCAGGAGCATTACAAAGTCCAAAAGGCATTCTTCTATAGGCAAAGGTTCCAACTGGGCATGTAAAGGTAGTTTTTTCTTGATCTTCGGGGTGAATAGGTATTTGGAAGAATCCTGAATATCCATCTAAATAACAAAAGTAAGAGTGTCTGGCTAGGCGCTCCAACATTTGGTCTATGAATGGTAATGGGAAATGGTCCTTCCTAGTTGCTTTATTTAATTTTCTATAATCTATGCACATACGCCAACCTCCATCAGTTCTTTTTGCTACAGGTTCGCCCTTCTCGTTTTGCACGACTGTGATGCCTCCCTTTTTAGGTACTACATGCACAGGACTCACCCATTTACTGTCCGAGATCTGATATATTATACCTGCCTCTAGTAACTTAAGAACTTCAGTCTTAACTACAGTACTCATTATAGGATTTATTCTACGTTGGTGTTCTCTGGAAGGTTTTGAATCTTCTTCAAGCAAAATCCGATGCATGCATACGGATGGGCTTATTCCTTTTAGATCAGAGATCTTATATCCTAAGGCTGAGGGGTACCTACGTAAAACTTCTAATAATTGATCGGTTTCTTCTTGGTTTAAGGTAGCACTGACTATAACTGGACGGTTCATATCTTCATCAAGAAATTCATATCTCAGGTTTTTAGGCAGTTCCTTAAGTTTTACGGTCGGTTTTATAGGGCAAGGCATAGGATCTGGGGTAAGAGATAAACATTCGTGAAGGTTATCATCAATGTAGGGTGTTTTATAATTGTCATCTTCCAAAATAAGGGTTGGTGGCAATTTTATAGATTCAGTTTCTTCTTCTTGTTCTAATTCCCTAATACATTCTTCGATGATATCTAAGGCATAACAAGAATCTCCTATCACAGGTGCCATAAGAAATTTTGACAATATAAATTCTATCTTCTGGCCACCTACCTCAAAAGTTAGTTTTCCCTTTTTAACATCTATTACGGCTCCAGCAGTCGATAAGAACGGTCTACCTAGGAGGATTAGTATGTCGTCATCTTCTTTAATGTCCATGACAACAAAATCAGTAGGTATAAACAGCTGACCTATCCTAACAGGGACGTCTTCAAGTATGCCTATAGGGTATTTAACGGATCTATCGGCTAATTGAAGTGACATCTTAGTAGGTTGTAATTCTCCTAAGTTTAATCTCTCACAAACTGCTAAAGGCATTAAGCTCACACTAGCTCCTAAGTCTAGAAAAGCTTTTTCGATGACATGATTCCCCAAAACACAAGGAATGGAAAAATTTCCGGGATCTTTATCTTTCTTTGCTAACCTATTTTCGGAAATAGAATTACATTCCACGGGTTTCGGATCTTCGAGTCTACGTTTATTTGTAAGTATGTCTTTGAGAAACTTAGCATAAGAAGGTATTTGGGTGATGGCTTCTGTAAAGGGGATTTCTACGTGAAGTTTTTCTATAACCTTAACGAATTTTTGATATTGATTATCGATTTGGGTTTTCTTTAATCTTTGAGGGTAAGGTATTGGTGGTTTGTATGGCGGTGGCGGTACATAGGTTTTATTTTTAGGTTCTTCTCCTTTTTCTTGACTTTCCGGGGTTTCAGGCTTCTCTGGTTCCTTTTCCTCATTCCTCTCAGAAGTTTCGGGCTCACTTAATCTAGGGTTTAAAGGTTCCTTATAAGCGGTTCCACTTCGTAGAGTAATGGCATTAGCTTGCCCTTTCAGGTTTTGTTGAGGTTGTCCAGGGAACTGTCCTTCAGGTGTAGTCTGTGGGGCTTGGTTTAACGCTACCTGAGAGATCTGGGTTTCAAGCATCTTATTATGAGTAATAATTTGATCAACCTTGGTTCCTAACTTGGTAATTAGTTCGTTAACATGGATGTTATGGTTCATGAACTCTTTGTTTTGTTGTTTTTGAGCAACGATAAAATCTTTTACAACTTCCTCAAAGCTCGGGCTAGGTGGTACAGGTTGCATAGGTTGATTTGTTCTAGGGGCTTGGTAACCTTGTTGTCTCGGAGGTGCGGTATTTTGGATAGGGTTATTATTTTTGTAGGAGAAGTTTGGGTGATTCCTCCATCCAGGGTTATATGTGTTTGAAAATGGGTTCCCTTGGGTATAGTTCACTTGCTCAGTGTTGGTTTCATTCAACAGATTGCATTCGGCGGATTGGTGTCCTTGCGTTCCACATATCTCACAATTCGGCGAAACTGCGGCTACAGTATTCGGAGTTGTGCACATATGTTCGACTCTAAGGGCCAACGCGTCCATTTTAGCCTGCATTATGTCTATAGAGCTTAGCTCATGTATTCCTCCTTGGGCTTCCTTCTTTTCCACTGTCGCTCGTTCTACTCCCCATGATTGATGGTTTTGGGCCATATCCTCGATAAGGGCACTAGCTTCAGGGTAAGGTTTGTTCATCAGTGCGCCACCAGCGGCAGCGTCGATGGTCATTTTAGTGTTATAAAGAAGTCCATTATAAAAGGTTTGGATGATTAGCCAATTCTCTAAGCCATGGTGTGGGCATGCTCTTAATAGTTCTTTATATCTCTCCCAGGCTTCGAACAACGACTCTCCTTGGTGTTGGGTAAATCTAGTTATTAGGTTTCGAAGAAGAGCGGTCTTACTTGGGGGAAAATATCTAGCAAGGAAAACTTTTCTAAGGTCATCCCAAGTTGTTATTGAATTGGGTGGAAGGGAATCTAACCATGATAGAGCTTTATCTCTGAGGGAAAAGGGAAATAATCTTAAGCGTATTGCCTCAGGAGAAGCTCCATTGGTTTTAAAGGTGTCTGCTAATTGAAGAAAGTTTTTTAAATGTTGGTTTGGGTTATCAGTAGCGAGACCTGCGAATTGTCTCTGTTGCACTAATTGCAGCAGGGATGGTTTAAGTTCAAAATTATTGGCTGGGATAGCGGGGTTTACTATACTGGAACTAGGTTCCTCGTTTGATGGTTGGGCGAAGTCCTTAAGAGGTCTTCGGTTTTGATCTTCGGCCATAGCTCTCCTATTCCTATGGAAAAACAAACGTGCGCGAGCGTAACGTTCAGGTTCAGCTAGAGGGTCTACTAAACTTCCGGCACTGCGAGTCTTTCGCATTGACCGGTGGGTAACAACCTTAGTCTAAACGGTATAACTACAGGGTAATGAAATTTGACGATAGATATCCCCGGCAACGGCGCCAAAAACTTGATGCGTGGTTTTTCGCAAGTGTACGAATCACGTCAAAGTAATATAAAAGATTATCGAATCCACAGAGACCAAGTGTCAATCTATCGTACCTGTTGTTATGGTGTTTATCTAAGGCAACTATTTTTAAGGGTTTTAGTAAGGGTGCAATGGTAAATAAAATTATAATTTTAAATAATAAATAAAAGACAGGCTCGAATGTAATTCACGTAATCAATGATAATCCAGTACTTGTTAATGGAACTACTTATGGGCAATGTTTTCTCTTTTGAAAGGAACTAATTTAACAGGAACTGTCGCTTTCGCGTATTCAGAACCGAGTTGTACTCTCTAATCAACCCCTCCTATTGTCACGGATAAAAAGGTGCGTACTGCGTTAGAGTAGTAAACCTATTTTTAAGAAATATAGTTTCTTAACAAAGTTGAAAAGTATTTTAACCTGGACTTCTTAGCAAAAAGAGGTTCTTATGAACCAGACTCTAAATCTCATAACGCGTCCGAAAATCGTTTTAAAATCTCTTTTCTTTTTAATCTAAAAACTCCTAATGAACTATACAAAGCGCTTTTGGCTGTTTTTGAAATAGTTAAAAACAATTACTTGAATTGAAAGATAAAATAGCCCTTAGGTGTTTCCACGAACAATTATACTGATTACTGGTTTAATTACGATCCTTACATTCTAACCTTTATGGGATTAGTTAGACATGATAAAGTAAATATTCTTTTTATAGTTTTTCATATAAGTAATTTAAAGCGAGTGCGGGAAATAAACAAAGTAAATGTGCGAGTGCGGGAAATAAACAAAGTAAATGTGCGAGTGCGGGAAATAAACAAAGTAAATGTGCGAGTGCGGGAAATAAACAAAGTAAATGTGCGAGTGCGGGAAATAAACAAAGTAAAGTGCGAGAAAATAAATAAAAGTAAAGCAATGCGGAAAAATAAAATACTAACTGGAATTAAAATGGCGGCAGGATTAACTTCCTCCAGAGTGCTCCAAAACTCGAACCACAGATAGATTACAGACTCGATCACTCGATTGCAGAGGCACCCCGATGTGGAATGGCAACTGCTTTATAACTGATATATGCCTAGAGAATTCTAATTCTGGATGAAGAAAAACGAAAATCTAAGGTCCTATTTATAGGAGAAACTGAAAGCATGAAATGACCGGGACGCCCCTCCACTAAAAAGTGGAGGTTATGAAATTTTGCCTTGTGGCGCCCGCCATGGTCCCTACAGGGGATGATGGAGTGGGGATCGTGGGTCTTGGAGGTTGAGGAGTGGTCTTGAGACGTGGCCACGTCATGGCTAACCCCATGGCGCCCGCCACGGTGGGTGCCGCAAGTGCAAAATGCTGAATTTCTAGGTTTTCGTCCGTTTTTACTCCTTTTTCGCTCCTTTTCCCGATTCAAGCTCCGATTTTTATAAAAACCTGAAAACATAAGAAAACAAAGCAATAACAAAGCAAAACAACAATAAAAGCTAAGAATGCATGCGAAATCGGAGTCAGAAATACGGTGAATTTTAGTGTGATCAGTGAACCGCCCTTTACGGGTTTTCAGTTCACCGGGATACCCTTTTTTGCCGAAGTCGCCCAGTGTAGGTTTTCAACTTCGCGGGTGTACATTTTTCAATTTTATCCCTAATTTTTGCCCGAACCTTTCATTCTGTTTTTGGTTCGCCAGGATGCCCCATTTTTGCCTGGACTCTCTTTTTTCTGTCCAGCGGGTCTATTTTAAGCAAAGTATTTTTTAACTGCGTCCGAATTCACAGGTGACGTGAAGTCTTCTCCGTCCATGGTGGACAATAACAACGCTCCTCCCGAAAATACTTTCCTGACAACGTATGGCCCTTCGTAGTTGGGGGTCCACTTGCCCCTGTGATCTGCTTGCGGCGGAAGAATCCTTTTCAGCACAAGGTCGCCCGTCTGAAAGCTTCGCGGATGTATCTTCTTGTCGTATGCTTTCTTCATTCGGCTCTGGTACAAACGACCGTATGCTAGAGAAGCGAGCCTCTTCTCATCCATCAAACTCAGTTGATTCAGCCTGTCTTTCACCCATTCTGCCTCGTCCAGCTGAACGTCTCGCAATACCCTCAGAGAAGGGATCTCAACTTCCAATGGTAATACCGCTTCCATTCCGTATACTAACGAGAACGGGGTTGCCCCGGTTGATGTGCGTACCGTCGTACGATAACCGTGCAAAGCGAAAGGTAGCATCTCGTGCCAATCCTTATAGGTCACCACCATTTTCTGAACGATCTTCTTGATATTCTTATTGGCCGCCTCAACAGCGCCATTCATCTTGGGTCGGTAAGGGGAGGAGTTGTGATGTTCGATCTTGAAATTCTGACAGAGCTCCTTCATCATTTTGTTGTTCAAGTTTGAACCATTGTCTGTGATTATCCGCTCGGGAATCCCATATCGGCAAATGATATCTCTCTTGATGAATCTGGCCACCACTTGCTTCGTTACATTTGCATAAGATGCCGCTTCCACCCACTTGGTGAAATAATCGATTGCTACTAGGATGAACCGATGCCCGTTAGAAGCTGTCGGCTCGATCCTTCCAATCATATCGATTCCCCACATCGAGAATGGCCATGGCGATGACATTACATTCAGAGGACTTGGAGGCACATGGATCTTATCAGCATAGATTTGGCACTTGTGACACTTCCTCGCAAACTTGAAACAATCAGTTTCCATGGTCAGCCAAAAGTAACCTGCCCGCAGCAGTTTTCTCGTCATAGCATGTCCACCAGCATGCGTACCAAAGGTACCTTCGTGTATTTCTTCCATGAGCAACTTTGCCTCTCTTTCGTCTACACAACGCAACAACACCAAATCGTGGTTTCTTCTGTATAATACGCCATTCGGGTTCAAATAGAAATTGCCCGCTAATCTCCTGAGAGTCTTCTAATCTTGACTGGATGCCCCAGCCGGATACTCTTTATTCTTCAGGAAATTAAGGATATCAAAATACCACGGTTTGTCGTCGGATGCTTCATCAATAGCAAATACATAAGCTGGCCTGTCCAGCCGGGAGATAATGATTCTGGGAGCCTCGTTCCAGAAGTTGACTTTGTACATGGAAGACAAAGTGGCCAGGGCGTCAGCCATTTGATTCTCTGCCCGCGGTACATGATGCAATTCAACCTTGTCGAAGAAAGGCAACAATCTCCTTGCATAATTCATGTAATGTATCAAATTGGGCTGACGTGTCTCCCATTCCCCTTTGATCTGATTCACTACCAGAGCTGAGTCTCCGTATACGTCCAGATGTTTGATTCGCAAATCAATGGCTTCTTCAAGCCCCATTATACAAGCTTCGTATTCGGCCTCATTGTTGGTAACAACAAAGGTCAGTCGGGCAGTAAACGGGATGTGCGACCCGTGTGGCGTAGTGATGATTGCCCCTATTCCGCTACCGTAAGCATTCACGGCTCCGTCAAATATCATCTTCCATTTGGAACCCACCTCCGGTCCTTCGTCTGGCAACGGCTCTTCACAATCTTTCATCTTTAGGTACATGATATCCTCGTCAGGAAAATCAAACCTCATCGATTGATACTCTTCAATAGGCTGCTCCGCCAGATACTCAGACAACACACTCCCTTTTATAGCCTTTTGCGAGACGTATTGAATATCATATTCAGTCAAGACCATCTGCCAACGGGCAATTCTTCCTGACAACGCCTGCTTTTCAAATACGTATTTGATAGGGTCCATCTTCAAGATGAGCATGGTTGTATGATTCAGCATGTACTGCCTCAAACGCTTAGCGGCCCAGGCTAGCGCGCAACAAGTTTTCTCGAGCATTGAGTATCTGGATTCACAGTCTGTAAATTTCTTACTCAGGTAATAGATCGCATGCTCTTTTCTCCCTGTCTCGTCGTGTTGACCGAGAACGCAACCCATGCTTCCCTCAAGAACCGTCAAATACATTATTAAGGGTCTACCTGCCACCGGGGGTATCAAAATAGGAGGCTCCTGCAAATACTGCTTTATTTTATCGAACGCCTTTTGACAATTTTCGTTCCACGTTACAGCTTGATCTTTCTTCAACAGCTTGAATAATGGTTCACACGTGGCCGTTAGGTGAGATATGAACCGAGCGATGTAGTTCAACCTCCCTAAAAACCTGCGCACCTCTTTCTCTGTTTTAGGCGTCGGCATTTCTTGAATTGCTTTTATTTTAGCAGGATCAACCTCTATTCCTCTTTCGCTTACGATAAACCCCAGCAGTTTACCCGATCTCACCCCGAAGGTGCACTTGTTAGGGTTCAGTCTCAGCCTGAACTTCCTAAGCCTTTTAAATAACTTCAACAGATTCACCAGATGCTCTTCCTCCGTCTGGGATTTGGCAATCATATCGTCAACATAAACTTCAATCTCTTTATGCATCATGTCATGGAAAAGAGTCGTCATCGCACGCTGATATGTTGCCCCAGCATTTTTCAAGCCGAAGGGCATCACTTTGTACCAAAATGTTCCCCAAGGCGTTATGAAAGTGGTCTTCTCCATATCCTCTGGCGCCATTTTAATCTGATTATAGCCCGAAAAGCCATCCATGAAGGAGAATACGGAGTATTGAGCAGTATTATCAACTAACACGTCAATGTGAGGAAGTGGAAAATCGTCTTTTGGGCTCGCTTTATTCAAATCCCTATAATCCACGCACATCCGAACCTTGCCATCTTTCTTTGGCACTGGTACGATGTTAGCAACCCACGAGGGATATTTCGTCACAGCCAGGAAACCAGCGTCCCACTGTTTTTGAACTTCCTCTTTAATCTTCATTGCCATATCTGGTCGAGTTCTGCGAAGCTTTTGCTTGACTGGCGGGCAATCTTCTTTCAGTGGCAGGCGATGCACGACCATGTCTGTATCGAGCCCCGACATATCTTCATATGACCAAGCGAATACATCATTATACTCTCGGAGCATTTCAACCAGTCTTCGCTTGATATCACTCTGCAGTGCGGCTCCGATACGAATATTCTTCTCAACCCCTTCTGACCCCAAGTTGATAATTTCGATGACCTCATCGTGAGGCAGAATGGCTCTTTCCTCTTGCTTCACCAACCAAGACAGTTCTTCAGGAACGTCGCTATCTTCGACAACCTCTTCTTCGGCCTGAAACATCGGGTGCTCAAAGTCGGGACGAGTCATAGGTGGTTCAAGGATGTCATCTGAAAATGTTATCCTGCAAAAGGAACGGTTAAGCGCTTCAAAATGCGTATAAAGCGAACAACCACGTTGCCATTTTATTGAAAAATATAAAACAAGAAAGACAGGGATTACGGTATTTGCACATGAAAAAACGCCCTTTATTTAATGATTGATACGCAATGTTCATAACAACACAGCCCTAGGCAAATCCTGATGCCCCGGGCAAGACATCAGATTATTCAACAATTAATAAAGCAAAGCATTACTGTTTAAAAGTGACAGGAACAAGCTCCTGAATAGACCAGTTGCACAGTCCTTGTCCTGGCGTGCTTGGCTGAATCCAGGCATCCATATCACAGTCGCTGTCTCCTTCATCAGACTCTGAAGCAGCATTGACGGTTTCATGACACACTCCACTGGCAGAGATGGTGATTGGCCCTCTGAAACGGGATGCTCCCACGGAAGGAGTTGATGACGACGGTTGGTATCCCAGCCCGAACCGGTCCATCTTCACCGGAATGTCCAGCACTTTGCCCCATCCCTTTGCTTCTCCTGCTTCTACTAGAGCTTGAGCTTCTTTATACGATGAGACGGCTATCTCCGACGCTTTGCTCGGCCCGGGACCTTTGTCCTTGATGCGCAAACCTTCAAATGCCTGGCAGGGTGTTTCGTGGATTTCCCCGTCGACCTCCACATATTTAAATGACGACAAATGGCTGACCAGGATGTCTTCTTCTCCGCACACGGTGACTACGCTGTCTCCGACCATATATTTTAACTTCTGATGCAGGGTGGACGTGACTGCCCCTGCCCCGTGAATCCAGGGCCTTCCAAGCAAGCAGCTGTACGCAGGCTGTATATCCATGATATAAAATTCAGTTGCAAACACTTCCGGCCCCACCTGCAGAGGCAATGTAATCGATCCAAAGACTGTTCTCCGCGTGCCATCAAACGCTCTGACTACCAAATCACTGGGCGTACACAAAATTCCTCTAACATCCAGCTTCATCATCGCCTTCTTGGGTAGCACATTCAAAGACGATCCGGTGTCAACCAATACGTGTGACATTACTGATCCTCTACACTCGACAGACACGTGCAACGCCATATTATGATCTCTTCCTTTCAGGGTCAAGTCAAAATCAGTAAAGCCCAAGCTGTGGCCTGCATTCACATGTGCCAACACTCCTTCTAGCTGATTCACGGAGACGTCTTGGGGTACAAAAGAAGTATCCAGGACTTTCAGCAACGCATTTCTGTGGGCTTCCGAACACAACAGCAGTGACAGGATAGATATTTTGGACGGTGTCTGTTGTAGCTGCTCCACAATCTTATAATCACTTTTTCGAATCAAACGCATGAATTCTTCTACGTCTTTTGATGCCGATTCTTTGTCACTTGCCTGCACCGGAACGTTCTCAACCGCTTTCCCTTTTCCTTTAGCGAGTCTTTCGGCCTCCACTTCAGGGGATATAAAGATCCTGCCACTCCTCGTCATACCTCCCGAGCCAACAACATTATCCACAGTCTCAGCTGGCTGCTTGTTAACATCAATTTTTATTCCGTCACAATACACCTCCAACCCATATGACCATGGGACTGCTTTCGTGCTCTCGTACGGGATCGGCCCGGCCTTAGTTATGGTGATCGGTGGTCGCTGAGCTGGTGCTGCGATAGTAATCGTCTTCCGAGGAATCGTTACCGTGGCCACATCATTCTGATCATTTGCTACTGCCCCTGCGGGCTCTTCAGTTGCTGCTTGGTCAAACTGCAATATACCTACATCGATTAAAGCCTGAATGCCTTTCTTCAAATCATCACACACCCCAGCTAGGGTCCAACATTCTAAGCAATACTCGTTACATCCTGGGTAAACACCCCCTTGTAACAGTCGGCTCTTTATCTCGCTCAGCGGCGTCTTCAAGTCTTCGACATCCATAATCAGATTCAACCCTTCCTCAGTCAGAATGGCGTTTGCCCCATGATTAGGCATGGGCTTCTGCACTATATTCGGACCTGCCGTTCCTAAATTGATAGTCTTATTGTCCAAAAGATCCTGCACAACGTGCTTAAAAGCATGGAAACCCTCTATATCGTGGCCCGGAGCCCCAGAATGAAACTCACAGTGCCTGCTTGCGTCGTAACCAAACGGGGGAGCCCCTGTTATCGGTGCCAAAGTTCTTTTCTCTACCAGGTTTAATCCCAACAATGTCTGCAACAAATCTGCATAGGTCGAGGGAGGCTTCTCAAACACTCTTCTCGGTTTACTACCCTGGAATCTTCGCTGAGCCTGCTGTGCCCCCTGCTGAGGCTGCTGCTGCTGTTGCATTGGCTGTTGCTGAACCGGTTGTTGTTGCTGGAGTGGTTGTTGTTGATACGGGATAGTAACACTCGCCACCTGCTGCGGCTGACGATATTGACCTCGTCCCCTGCCTCGGCCCCGGCCTCGGCCTCCAAATACTGCACTTGCCTCGCCCTGACGGCGCCCACCATAAGCTTTCCTATTACTGCCAGATGCAGTTGATTCCTCAACTTGGAACTTTCCTTGCTTAATGTTACGTTCAATCTTTTCTCCCATCAGAATTAGGTCTGAAAAACTGGCCAGAGACGTGTGAAACAGCATATCATGAAACAGACCTGTGAATGTGCCGACAAACATGTCATTCATTTCCTTATCTTCTACAGGAGGACGGACCCGGGCAGCCATATCACGCCACCTTTGCGCGTACTCTTTAAAGCTCTCCCCCTTCTTCTGCGACAGCCCTGCCAATTGGACCCGATTGGGTGCCAAGTCGTTGTTATACTTGTAGTGAGCTACAAATGCCTCTGCTAATTGCTTCCATGTCTTGATATCAGTTGGCTCCAGCCCCATGTACCACTCTAGGGAAGGACCCGACAGACTATCCTGAAAGAAATGCATTAGCATTCTTTCATCAGTTGAGTATGCAGACATCTTTCTATAATAAGCTCGTACATGCACTTTTGGACATGTGTCTCCTTTATACTTGTCGAACGCAGGAGCCTTGAATTTAATTGGCACCCTCAAGCCAGGCACCAGCCCCATTGTTGCCATGTCCAACCCCACAACACTTTGGTTCAGGACTCCCCTCATCTGCTCTTCTAGCATTCTGATCTTCTGGGAGTCATCCATCGGCCCTTCAAAACCTCCTCCGGAGAAAGCGTCCTCCTGCTGGTCTTCTTGCCACATACCATTTCCAGCCCCACACCCATCATATCCATTATTACGTCCAGCTCTGACCTGATTCATCCCCGGACCTCGGCCTCTGTTGCCGTACCCTTGAACACCTCCAGCAGGACCAAAAGCCATAAATCCAGCACCGTTTCCATTTCCAAAACCTCTGTAACCCTGATTGGCCACACCATAACCATCTTGCCCAAAGCCTTGAGCATTGAAACCATATTTCCCAGTGTTATCGAATCCCTGATCGTTGAATCCGAATCCGGCGTTGACAAAGCTGTTGCCTCCCATATTATCACCCATGTTGATATCACCAAGCCCAACGTTATGGACAGCAGTCTCATTCCCAACTCCGACGTTACCATTCACAGCAGCAGTAGCGTTGTTGACGTTAGCAGCAGGTGTATTGACTACAGGTGGAGCCACCGGCGTGGGAGTGCCGTCTCCATGAACAGTATCGACCCGCACAGACTGATGATCTTCGTTACCATGACCAGCGTTTCGAGCCAACAGAGGCTGGACCATGGCCTGCAAATTCTCCTGCCCTTTTGCAATAGCTTCCATGGTCTGCATAAAGAGAGCGAGCTTCTCGCGCACATCTTGCATCTCGTTCTGCATTTGATCCATGATTCTTCGACAGTTGGTGCGAGTAGAATAGCGGTGCGAGTGTTGATCTGCAATCCTGAAAAGTACCTGATAAAAAGCAGGACATAAGACACTTATTCAAAGATTACCTGTAATGCAATATGAATATGAATGCAATGCAATGTGTCTGTGCATTAGGGAGAATCATTCCCCCAGTTCTAGTGTGAAGGTGCCAGTGCGGTGACAGTGCTGACAATAAGAATATCGGAGCTGAATCATAGAAAGCCTCATATATTGCAGGGAAAATCAATAAGCCCAGAGTACAATATCACTGAGAGTACAAAGAAGGCATGACCTCAACCAACAATCCTGGTGATGGTCAGCACTATGCAAATAAAGCATACAAGTTACTATATGAAATGATCAAATCCTCCCAAAAGTCAGGTACTCTTCTATCAACTTCTTGGTCTCTGGATGGCTTGGTCGATCAAGCAGCCCTTCAACAAGTTGGTTTCTCTTCTTAAGAACACGGCGCACGTCTTCAGCGGTTTCTTCCCACGTTGCTTCTCCGAAGCAATCTTCTAGCTTTCGCTTCTGAGACACCGCTTCATCTCTGGATTTGATTGCCTTGTTCAGTGCATGCTGGACACTATACCGGGTCATCACCTCTTCCTCACATTTCTTGATGCTAGACTTCAACTTCTCTTCGAGGTCGGAGATTTGCTGCTTCAGCTTATCTTCTCTCATCTTATTGTTGGTGAGAGTAGCATTCCAAGTCTTATTGCAAGAGGAGATTTCTCGGTGAGCGATGTCAAGTGCTTTCTTCTTGGCTTCCAGCATGTCATGGGAGCTTCTGAACTCTTGCCCCAGACGTTCGTGCTTTTTCCTCTCCTCAGTCAACTCATCCCCTAATCTGTTCATTAGCTCGATCTGCTGTTGGAAAGCATACACGGCCTTGTTTTTCTCACTGCGTACTTGAGCTAGCTCTTGCTCTAACCCTTCATTAATCTTCATCAAGGCTTCCTTTTCTTTCACAACTTTCTCGTAGGCCTCCCTAGAAACAGTAGTTGGCTCTTCTGCCGGGACGGGAACAGTGACGGGTGCAGCGGGAAATGGCATTAATAACTGACTTGCTCTTTCCTGGATCCAAACCCTGTAAGGTTCATAAGCCTGGCAATCGTTCTTACCTAACAGTGGCTTCCCTTTGCGGTTAATGCGTGTCCAGGCATGTTGCAACTTGGCTAATAACTCCCCCTTCACGTCACCTGTGAAGTACAGAGATTCCCATACTTCTTCCTCCTGAGGTGGATTCTTCAGTGCATATCCGAACTGACGAATGAATAGAGAAGGGTTGTAGTTGATACACCCTTTCCTTCCTATCAGCGGCACATTAGGGTACCCAGAACAGCTGAAGATGAGCTCAGATCCCAACAGGTCTCGATCAAACCACACAACGTCTTCGGAATATAGCCTCATCAGGCGCTCTGACCAACTGGCTGAGGTTGCACTGTCTACAAATGGTCCCTTCATGGGGAGATGACTTTTGAACCACGTATTTAATAGAGGAGCGCAGCAGTAAACAACCTTTCCCCTTCGGTTCTCGTTCTTATAGTGCAATGAATGATAGAAGTCTCCGATCAACGTTGGCACTGGGTTGCCTGCAGCAAACAGATAGAAAGCATCCAAATCCACAAAGTTGGGCAAGTTAGGAAACAGCACAATTCCATAAATGCATAAAGCCAAAATAGCATTGAAAACCACCCAACAGCCGTTCTTGGCGTACTCTTGAGCCTTGCCAACCAGAAAATCCAGAGAGAAACCGGGAACCCCGAGCCAAGAAGTCACTAACAACTCAGCAGCATTCATATGCAAGGCTTTGGCTAAGTCCTCCAACTTGGGCTCAGCAGCAGAGTGAATAAAGGGAATCTTGTTCTGCACGGGAAGCTCAGTAAACTCCACATACTCTTCAATGGTAGGCCCTAGAATGAAGTCAGCAAATGTAAAGCATCTCAATGCGGGGTCATAGAACTGCATCAAGGTGTATAGCCCGTTCATCTCATCGGCAGTGGGCTTGCAGACTAATCTCAGTAACCTCCCATGACTCATTCTGAAGCTTCTCCTAACCTCCTCATCGGCAAGAGAAATCAGACCAAGCAAAGAAGTAATATCAGGTGTCGGCAGCTTGTACGCAACTGTCTTCCTCAAACCAGCCATAAGAACTCAGAAGTCTGGGTACTAGAACCGGGGAATATGCAAATGCACCTGCAGCACAGACACACGTTAGTGAAATGCAAGTGGTCATGGATATGCAGACAATGCAATGCAAGTAACATGCAACAGGGACCAAAGCTGTAGCTGAATAGCCTGAACCCAATCAAGAAAGGTCTCAGATAGGCCATCCAGAAGTCATCGAACCCTGGTCTCAGACAGACCTAAAACAAAGCTCCAATACTGGCCTCAGACAGACCTCAAACCATAACTCCAACTGGTCCCTGGCAGACCTCAGAACTATCCACCTGGTCTCTGACAGACCTCATAACACATCTCCAAATGGTCTCTGACAGACCTCATAACTCTCCATAAATACCCAGGATCTCTGATCAAGAAATAACCGGTAGTCTGAAGGTCTAGTTACCTGCATAACCCTGAATCCCCTCACAGGTGGGTGGCCCTATAACTGGCACAAGGTACGGCATCCTATGCGGTCGCCGGCGTCACAGACTTTCAGGGTTGATGATACGATTCCCAGAAGGAGTGGCATCATCAATTCCTGAAGAGGCCTCACTTAGCCAACTTCCAAATGATCGGTTCCCGGAGTCGACAATTCAGCTGACCAACAACCCCTTCGACCTAAAGGGTAGAAAAAGAAGCCAACCAGAAGAACCTCGTCCGAGTGTAGATTTCATGAGACACTAATGCAAGCAAAGCCGGCACGCGCCCACTACTTTCTACGCTAATTCTAGGTGCACTCAAGCCCAGGTCCGGCTTCTCACTCAATATCAGAACACCCGTCACACCCCAATGCAGCAATAATAAACAATATATAATGCTGAAAATAAAGGTCAGAAATACAAATCCATGCAAAATCCTCGACGGGAAAACAAGCGCTAGGGTTGACTCGCTCAAAGGGACGTTGGATCCCAAATGCATAAGAACCATCGTAGTTCTTAGCAGCCAGGGGACGTTGGATCCCCAGCAGAGTCGCCAGCTATCGCTACTGCGAAAATCGGCGCCGGCTGAACAGAAGAGTCGCCACCGTGCGTTATTTATCCCACGGGAGGGAAAGGGAACGCTCAGAGTAAACCTCGCACAACATGGGAAAGGTATGGTCGTCGCAACCAAAACCTGGATTCGGGAGTCGGTTACGCAAGGGGAAGGTATTAGCACCCCTCACGTCCGTCGTACTCGACGGGATCCACGCTTGTTTTCGGGTATGGATTGTTATTCTATCTAAACTATAGGTCAAGGGTTAAAAAGAAAATAAAATGAAAATAAAAATGACTCGGCAAAGTATCGCACTTTATGCCTATGTATTCCCGCCTGGAACGAGAAATCAGAGTCAACGTAGTTCGCCTACCTACGGGAAAGGAGGGGAAGGTTGCTCGCTAGGATATCGCATCCTATGCCTACGTACTTTCATACAGCATGAAAGATCAGAGCAAACGTAGTTCGGGCTACGGACGACACAAGCCTGTCTTGGTTGGTTTTATTCCTTCTGAAAAAGGTTTTTCTGATTAACAGTCCCAGCGGACAAAAAATGACGTCTTGATGAGTTCACGTTCTTTTACGGAAGAAGTGTCTTTTATTGTGTTTGAAATCTTTATGTGTTTTTTCTATTTGTTTTGAAGAAGAAAGAGACAGAACTCTAACCTACGGTTGCGAAGGGAAACAAACTAACCTAATGTTATCATGCATGGGTTAAGACCTAGTGTCTATCATGATCCTCTCTTGCACAGAGAGAAACAGAGATCCTAAGGGATAGGCAGAAACAGAAACAATATCAGATATATACAGTAAAACAATAAAATGCATGAATGCAGCAATACAAGCGAGGCAAGGGAGTCCCACTCAACCTCGAACCTAGAAAACAATAGGCAAAAGTGAACAGACTTCACTTTCAACCCAACAGGGTAAACAGCAAACAATACAGTCCAGAAAACCAATCAATACATCAGAAATGAAATACAGCAAAAATAAACAGCATCGGCAGCTCTGAATCA
This sequence comes from Lathyrus sativus, assembly GCA_963859935.3. Classification (NCBI taxonomy): domain Eukaryota; kingdom Viridiplantae; phylum Streptophyta; class Magnoliopsida; order Fabales; family Fabaceae; genus Lathyrus; species Lathyrus sativus. Next base: position 541,023,792 of record OZ012738.1, on the reverse strand, counting down.
ACATCTGGCTTCAAGTAATCTCCAATCATTTATGGGCTTCAACAAGCATCAATCTCCATCTTCATGGCCTCCAGGTAAGGGCTTTGATCATCAGTCTTTTATCTGCAATGGTTTTTCTTCAAGCCTCAGGCTCCAGGATGAACATCAGCCAACCAGATGAAGTGAATGAATGTTAGACAGTTAATTACCTACCAAGGGTGGTTCATCAACTTCTAACATTATACAGATAATTTTCCCTTAAAAGTTCTATCTTTCAAATACATTCACTGATCCTTCCAAAGGAAGGAGGTGGATATTTGAAAGAGACTTTGAATCATAGAGAAAGGATGGATGCAGACAAGGCATTCCATGTTTGAGAAACAAGCTTTCTAATCTAGAGCTCTGCCTAGCTCCTAAACCCTAGTCTCCTCAGCAGCTGCTAGCAATAACCTCCTATTCAACTCTGGCAGTTGATCTTCAATCTCTGGATCTCCAATGGTCTTCATCTCCTCAAGTCTTCAGCTCTCCCAGGTCCCCAGACAATCCCAATACCCACACAAGCAAGCAATAATCCCCAGAGGGCACTCCACACCAGTCAGTCAGATATACAGTATATCAATAGCAGTAGGGGAATCCTGACTTTTTCTAAGGGATCTAATAACTACCCATAGCCCCTATAGTCCCATAACTAAACTAGTCAAGCCCTAAGTCCTAAGGGAAAAGAATCAAATCTCCCAAGTCATCACCTAAAACCCTAGTTTTATTCATGTTATTCACACCTACATTAAGCCCCTAAATTTAATTTCTAAAAATGGGAACTAAATTGAATCTACAAGTTCAATGTCTAACCTAAACAACCTAAAAAGAATGGATGAAAAATATTGAAGCAATTAATAGAACAAAAAATATCAAAATCATGTATGAAATGAAATTATGTAAAATGTTATTTATTTGGAAAATATGGGAAAAATATCAAATAAAAAATAAAATGCCATTTTTATTTTTTTATAATTTTCTTGGCATCCTAAAGAAAAATATGCAAAAAGAATGAATTAAAAATGATGATTTTTCTATTTATTATGAATTTTATAAGATGCATGAAAAATATAAAGAAAATAAAAAGAAAATGGAAAGAAATAGCCAGAGGGGTGCAAATAGGAACACGCTGCAGTTGTTTTATTGAGTGGGCTGAGGACCGGGGGTGCAAATAGGACAAATCCATAGGCCCAATTCGCTTCAGAATCTCACCAAAACCAAAAACTCCAGAACGGTGTATATAGCAATAATTCTAGTTGATTTCATGTTGGGCCTGGTTGAGAGGGGTGTTAAAAGCAAAATTCACTTAAGCCCAATGGTCAGATTAAATGATACGGTGCGTTTTGCTCATCAAAAGAAATCCCTCACACACTATGGGTCACGCACAGCCTTTGGATTATGGTCTCGGTCAATGATTTGTCACGATCCAAGGGCTCAGAGCCTTTCTTCCTCATTTGAAATCATCCTTGGAGCCAAACGCCATGGATGAATGCTTCCAAGAACACCAACTGATCCTCAGACGAACTTCCTCAGTTCTTGATGAAACCCTAAGGTGCAAAGACCAAACTCACTCCAAATTCCATCAGCAACTCGGTCATGGCTTCAGAAATAGTTGAAACACAACCTAACCCTAAACCCGATAACTATCCCCAAAATACGATCAAGAACCGACTCTCATAATTCTCAAAATTAATGGCATAAACCTGTTCCTCTCTTCACCTAGATCATTTCCCCCTAAAGAACTAAGTCTAATACTCCCAATTCGAAGAGTTCTTGCTTCTAACAGAAATTATGCCAACCTAAAAAACATCACCAAATCGATCCATACTTTCCAGAAATGATCTACTACTTATTCCCTATCATTCTAACCTATTAATCTTGCTAAACTATGCATAAATTAGAGTGTAGAGATCAAGATGCCAACCTGATAAAATGTGTGAACCAGATAGGGGAATCCTTCAAATCACTGCTTGTACTTGTGCAGAAACACTCAGTGACACGAGAGCTTACTTCTGTTTGCACTAGTTTGGGTTGATTGTGCTTGAATCTTGGAAATGGATCTGAAGCTGCAAGCTGCCAAACTCAATATACAGAACACGATTTGGACCTGAATTGCTTCTGATTTTGATTGTTACACACTCAATGATGATGATAGAGTTGAATCAGATCAAGAAACTGAACAGAATGTGGAAGAAATGAAGAATTGGAAAATGACTTGCTATGGAAGAAATTTGATCTCAATCTCTCTTTCTGCAGCAATTCTCTCTAAAAAATGCATCTGAGCACATCCCAAGTTACTTATAGATGGTGTAAGAATGATCTAGAAGGGACTGGAACAATCCAATGAGAAATTGGATATCTCACTTCATGAGATTTTTGATTCCATGCTAAGCATAGGCCATTCTTTGTTCAATCTTGCACACTCCTCATTTCTCATTTGAAATTCTCCTTAGAGGATATTTTTGATGTGCTGAAAAACCTTGCAAGCTTGCCCATTGATTCCTTGTTTATGTGGGGTTTTGCCATGTGACCTTATGAGGCAAGGAGCAAATTCTCAAAGGAAGTCCCATTTTTAGGCTTAAACTCAAAAATGTGGATGAACCAATGTCTTTAAAATGAGGTTTCCAATCAAAATGATATATTGGATGACCTATTTTGGATTTCTAGATCCTCCAAACCAATTTCCAAATTCAACTTTTTCAACTTATAAGCCATTTTTTAGTTCATTTTTTGACCAATCATGCAAATCCATGCTATGAGCTTTTCCAATCATTCATGACCTCCCTTCTTGACTTAAAATGGCATTTTGAGCAACTTTCATGTTTTGAGTTTTTTTATTTGAGGCTTGGAAATAGGAGATATGGCCTTTGCTTAAAAATGACCTATAACTGACAAATGACCAAAATACCCTTTGCTTGCCAAGACCATAAGTAGAGTTCCACACATCATATGAAGGCATACCATACCATTCTAGAAAGCTAAGACAATGAGGAACAATTCTTATGTTGACCAGAAATTCATTTGAAATCTCCTTGAGGGTAAAAATAGCTTGGAAGTCAAGTCACTTTCACAGACAAAATTTCAGATACCTCAGATGACCTGTAACTTGCAAGGACCATAACTTGAGTTCTATAAATCTCCTTGATGTCTTCCACCACTCAAATTAAAGGTCTTGATATCCTTTACAAGTTTTATGTTGGCCAAGAAGCCATTTGAAGCTTGCATTTTGACTTATCTTGCTTGGAAATTTGACCTAAACTAGGGGATTTTACATAGAAACCCTAATTTAGAGACTCCTCTTCTCCTTGATTTCTCTTGAATTCTTCTTAGCACAACAACATATCCTTACTCTTCATGTCAAATGATGAACCCCACATCTCTCCAATAGCCCTGAATGCCCTTAAATCAATCAATTGACCTAGGGTTGACCCAGATGAAAGCCTAGTTGACTGTCTTCAACTGTAGCTCTTGTGATCACATCAACAACTTGTTTTCCTCTCCAAATGACTTTCTAAGTCCTCCAAGATGTCTAGATACTCTTCATACTCAGCCCACAGCTCCCAATTCTCTTGTTGACCCTCAAATGCCCTCAGATAGGAGATAAACTCAAAGCTTGATCCACTGACCTCTCTGCTTTCAAATTCTTTTCTGATGACTTGAATGAGATTGAATCAGGATAATAACCTCTTGATAGGCCTCTAGAGATGAGAATAATGCTTGATCCCCTGTTGAATGCCTTGCTATGCTTATGCTATGCAGATGAGTAACCTATGTACATGACTCTATATGCAAATGCTAATGATATTGAAACATAAACCAAGTGAATAAGGCTGGGCAAATTTTAGGGTGCAACACATATGATGCACAAAACATTTGTTAAAAATATCAACATCCACACCAACATGGTATGAAGAACCCTTTTAGGAGTCAGTTTCGACGCGATCCTTACCGAAGTATACTTTCGAAACGAACCTGCTTCAATTAGGACTTTTGAAGGTTGTAATGTGGTTGGGTTCACGGTTTTGAAAGAAAGGATAAAGGCCCAAAGTTTATTTTAACCCACCCGTTCTTCGTGATGTTCTCCCATCCTATGTTCAACTAATTTGACCTTGGCGCTCATCTCTCAGTGGTTGAAAGATAGGAGTGATAGTTCGAGAAATTGCGATTGTTGGGAGTGACAGCCACTTACCGTTTGCTTTTAACACTTAAGGTCACACGACTTGTATTTCTTAATCCTTTTCATCTCTTTTTTTTCATATCCCTAACTTTTGCCTGGACTGACTCTCTTGAGTTTCTTTTGATTCTCAAGTCCAGCGGGATGCCCTCGTTTTTGCCTAAGTCATTTGTTTTGAAGTCTTGACATAGCGGGCTTTTGATTCTTTTTTCTTCTTTTTTTTTGAATAAGTCGTGTGACACTGGTTGTCCAACTCTTTGGGGAATAATGTGACTGTTTCACTCCCGACGCTTGAAATTTAACCATTGTGGTTTTTTAGGCACGACCTCTAGAGGTGTGATTGATCCTCGAGCAGACACTCCCTTTTCTGATTTGGACGCTCGGTCAAATTAGTTAACACCTACCCTGCCCCAGGTTAACATTGAGGGTTTTTCGTTTTCAGAAAGAACTCCTACTACAAGGCTCAAAAGGGGTTAACAAGGGATTATCTTCCTTATATCTCCGGTGTTTAGGGATTTGAAACAATGCCTGTACATCATCAACAGGTTTTATTTCAAAAGCATACAATCGGAAGTTGCATGTCGTTCATTTTCGTCATCCTCCCCAGATTCCTCTTAACCAAGTGTTGGACATTTGTAAAAACAATTAGTGAACACGAATGGATTTAATCAAAACATGCATATTTATTTCATTATCATCAATTGAATGGAAACAACAAGTTTTACTAACAAGATTTCGCTTTTAACAGGAAAGAAACTACAAACGTAAAGAAATGACAAGATAAAACACAGAAAAATGCCAGCTTCGGCGAACTGGGCTTTCACATCTGTCTTGCTGCTGAACCAGCTATCTTTTTAGTCAACTGCTAGCAGCAACTTGACATTATCCTGATCTGCTTTCAATGACCCAACCAACTATAGAGTACTCTTCATTCAAACGATTCTGGGCCCTTCCGGCCCGAAGGTGATGGTGGTACTATCAAGCAGGTCCTGCACCTTATGCTTGAAGGCCAGACAATCTTCAATGTTGTGCCCCGGTGCTCCTGAATGGAAGTCACAGTGCTCATTGATATTATACTCTACTGGAGGCGTGCCTGTCAACGGGGCTAACTTCCTCTTCTCAACCAACTGTAGTCGCAACAACGTTTGAAGAAGTTCGACGTAAGACATTGGAGGCCCTTTAAATACCCTTATCGGCCTCTGATTCGGAGCTCTTCGCTGATTGGGATGTTGTTGCCTTTGCTGCTGTTGAGGTCGTCTCTGTTGTTGCTGGTACTGGGTTGACTATTGGACAACATCTGCAGCGGATACAACATTGGTTTCTTGTTTTCCACCATACTGATTAAGGCACTCCTTATGCTCAACCATTTTCTTTCTCAGATCTGCCCCAGGAATAGGCAACAGTTGGGGACATGGAGATTCTGACACCATGGAGTCCAGGGTACGTTGCTGGCCTACTGCAGCTTCAGGAACATCTATCCTTTTAGCATCAACCGGGATAGGACTAACGCGCACAGCTACACCCCTTGGCGTGAATTCAATATCTTTCGAGTCAATCAGGTCTTGAACATTGTGCTTAAAAGCAAGACAACTCTCAATATCATGTCCGGGTGTCTCGGAATGAAATTCACATCGCTTACTGACGTCGTATCCGTTAGGCGGTATCGCCCCCTTGGGCCATTCCATTGGTCTTTTTTCAACCAGCTTAAACCTCAATAGAGTCTGGAAGAGCTTAGCATACGTTGCAGGCGGCGTCTCAAATATCCTATTTGGCCTCCCCTCCTGAATCCTTCTTTGAGCCGGACGCATCCTTTGTTGCTGATGCCTGTCAACACATTCATTGAGCTCAGGTCCCACGGGCACAGTCGGCACAAGCTCTTTCACCACAGCTTCAAATAGCTGATCATCCTCTTTCCTGAGCACCTTCTTGACTACTTCCATGATCAAGCTCATTTGGATCTTCAGCTGACTGTTTTCCTCTTTGAGTACCTTTTGCTCCAGACGCAACTCTTGCATGTCTTTCATCATCTGGCCCAGCTGGCCTCGGACTTCGATCAATTCAGCCTGATTTTGTTCCATATCTCTGAGAGAATTCCTGCAACAAACTTGCATGAGAAGAAATAAGACCCATGGTTCCGATGTACCTGTTAAATGATGATGCAATGCAAAAAGCGAACACATATTCATGACAAGCCAAAGAGAAACTCAAGCTATAAGCACACAGACAAAACATCTCCCACACATGTACAACCAACAAAAGCGGCATGTAAGCACAAATGAGTACGAATACAACGACCCCAGCCAACAATCCTGGTGATGGTCGGCTAACAATAGTGCACAAAAGCTAAATGGGTCAACAAATACGACACCCAGCACAGAAACCTCTAGAAACTTCCCCCATATTCGACTGAACTCTCAGTTTGACATTCTTCAGAACACCTACTTCCCGCGAAGTCTTCCATGATATTAACTGACGATCCCACACAACTAGATGACGGAGAATCATTGATCTGAACAAAACCCTGAGGCGTGATGAAAATCCGACTAGAGTCTAACAGATCCTGAACCTGACTTCTAAGCACTTTACAATCATTTGTTGAATTCCCCTGTGCCCCAACATGGTACTCACAGCGGGCGTTGGCATCAAAACCTGGCGGATACGGTGGAATCACTGGCTTAGTCTCTTTCGGCACTATCAATCCACTTTCGACCAAATCTGGCAACAACAAACTGTACGACACCGGTAGCTGAGTAAACTGCCTTTCAGGTTTCCTTGGTCTTCGTTGGGCATGCTGACGTGATCGACGACAGTATGACCGTTGGCTGGAAGCGTCTGAAAACTGATCCTGAGATGCTAGCGATTCTGAGATGACGTCATTTCCTTCTTCCCACTCTTCTTGAGAACTAACGACTGATTCGTTCTTGTCAACTGGGATATAAGGAGCGTCTCGAAGCTTTCCACTCTTGAGTCCCCTCTCAACAAGCTCTCCCATTCTCATTAGGCCTGTAAAGTTGGTACAACCGAACAATTTGTCATAATAATGGCCTTTCAGAGTACCCAAGAAGAAGTCAACCATTTCTCTTTCCTGCAGCAGTGGTTGCACACGAGCAGCCAATTCTTTCCATCTTTGCACATACCCTCTAAAGGATTCATTCTTCGCCCGAGATAGTTCTTGCAAATGTGCGAGACTAGGAGCCATATCTAGGTTATAGTCGTATTGCTTCACGAAGGCATTGGCTAAATTTGACCAAGATCTAATACTATCACTCCTCAACTGCATGTACCAATCCAAAGATGCTCCAATCAAACTATCTTGGAAACAGTGAATCATGAGCTTGTCATTGGTGACATGTGAAGTCATTCTTCTGCAGAACATAACCAAATGTAACTTCGGACAACTATCCCCTTTATACTTCTCAAAATTAGGCGTCTTGAACTTCGGAGGCAACACCAGGCCTGGCACCAAACACATGCTCGCGGCATTCAGATCAAGAGCATTCTCATTCATCAAGGCATCAATCTGATCTTCCAACGTTTGAAGTCTTCTCGTATACTCAACAGTCCTCGGGTCCTGAACAATAACCTGCGGAACAGCTCTTGGATGTGGAGCAATCCATGGAGAAGGAACAATCCTCGGAGAATCTGGCGTGGAGAAGGTGAGACCTTGATACTCTGTATCATGGGGAGAAGGTGTACCTCTAACAGGGGTTTGCACAGGCTGAGCAACATTGTTCTGAACGTTGGCTTCTCCTCTATTCATAGCTGGTATGGATTCCATGAGCTGGCTCAGCTGATTTTTCAACAATTCAAACTCCGCCCGGGTAACAACCAAATCCTGCTCTCCTGAAGCCATGATCCTTCCCAAAAGCTAACTCAAGTCCAATACGAATGTCGGGGAATCAACTGACGAGGCAGACAAAAGACAGGTAAGCTCCCAGTCCCGGCTGAAGGTGTATATGCAACATGAGATGCAAATGCAAACAGAAATGTAAAATGCAAATGCATACACAAGGGATCAAGTTGCTACTGAGAAGCTCAATCTGCAACACCGGTCTTAGACATACCCATAATACTTGCTCAACCATGGTCTTAGACAGACCTCTCAAAGGACTCCAGCCTGGTCTCTGACAGACCCAATAATATAACCCACATGGTCTCTAACAGGCCTGATAACAGCTCTTAAAATATCCACAATCCTGAATCTCATAAGCAATAAACTGGTAGTCTGAAAGTCAAGGTACCTGCATGCCCCCAAACCCCTCTCACAGGTAGATGTCCCTATAACTGACACAAGGGTAACGGCATCCTATGCGGTCGTCAGCGTCACAGACTTTCATGAGGAATAATGCGATACCCAGAAGGTGTGGCACCGTCATCTCATGAAGTGGCCTCACTTAGCTGACTTCCAATTGATCGGTTCCCAGAGTCGACAATCCTCGGGTCATACAACTTGTCGAGCCCAAAGGGCCAGGCAAGAAGCATCAAAGAGAATCTCGTCCGAGCGCAGATTTCGCGGCAAGCTGGTACATGCAAAGCATGTAGGCTTTACCACTACTCTCCACTACTATATCTAGGTGTGCCCTCAAGCCCAGGTCCGGCTTATCTCTCAATCATAGAACCCCCAACAAACCCACAAAACAACAATAATAATGATAAAACAATGCTGAAAGGTAACTACAGAAATGTAAATCCATACAAAGCCCACGACGGGAAAACAAACGCTAGGATTGACTCGCGTAGGGGACCGTTGGAGTCCCCAGCAGAGTCGCCAGCTGTCGCTACTGCGAAAATCGGCGCCGGCAATACAGAAGAGTCGCCACCGTGCGTTATTTATCCCAACGGAGGGAAAGGAAACGCTCAGAGTAAACCTAACGCAAAGACGGGAAAAGGTATGGTCGTCGCAACCAAAACCTGGATTCGGGAGTCGGTTACACAAGGGGAAGGTATTAGCACCCCTCACGTCCATCGTACTCGATGGGATCCACGCTTGTTTGTTTGTACAGATTACACTTCTACCTAAACTAAAGAATGAGGTTTGAAAAGAAAAGAAAAGATGACTCGGTAAAGCATCGCACTTTATGCCTACGTATTCCCGTCTGGAACGAGAAATCAGAGTCAACGTAGTTCGCCTCTCTACGGGTGATCTAAGGGTATTCTCAATCACACAGATAGTGAGAGAAAGTTGTTTTGGGTATGGGAACCTACGGGAACCTAGAACTACGGTCTAGTCTCAATTGCACAAGGGCAAGAGAAAGGTTAATTGTTAGCGGGAAAGTCTCAATCGCACAGCAGCGAGAGAACACAGAAGTTAGTTGTTAATGTGCTCGCTAGGATATCGCATCCTATGCCTACATATTCTTGTCTGGTACAAGAAATCAGAGCAGCTGTAGTTCAGCTAACTACGGAATTACAGCTAAAGAAAATACTGGAAATAAAGATGCATGAATGCAACAAGCAAGCAAGGCAAGGGAGCCAAACTCTACCTTGAGCCTGAAAACAATAGGCAAAAGTGACACCACATCCACTTTAGACCTAGGGGAGTTAACACACAATACAGAAAAGCCCCAAACTCTGACAGCAAAAATCCCAAGTTTGATGCACAGCACATCTTCTTTCAAATGAGTCCCCAAACTCTTTCTTCATTATTGGACCCCCCCAAGCTCTAGCTAGCTTCTTGCTTTGACAGTCTTCATCTTCAATGATCCTCATCTTCAAGGGTAAGCTCTCCAGGATAACTGAATATAATCAGAAGAGATAATAGCATGGCATGCTAATCATCTCATGAACAACCAAAGGAAGCTCACAAGGGATTAGCATAGTGGGACTGGTTCCCTCAAAGTTCTACCTCTAAAGTCAACCACTTATCCCTCAAAAGGAGGGAGGTGAGTCCTTAGAGGGACTTTTAGTCACTGGGAAAGAATGGAAGCAAAGGAAGCATTCCATATTTCATGAATCAATCCTCTAATCTAGAGCTCTACCTAGCTCCTAAACCCTAAAGTCTTCAGCAGCTACTGGCAAGCTTCAATCATCCTCAGCTAGACCTCTGACCTTCAATCTTCTCCTCATTATGCTTCTTTAACAAAGTCTTCAAAGTAAACCAATCTCCCACAATAGTACCCCAACAGAATAAACCCCCAAAAGATAGACAACATCACACAGACAATCAATTTAATCAGTCAAACTCAATCAATTTCAGAAAATACCCTAAAATTAAAGGGGAAAACTCTAAAACTTATTTACAAAGGCCTACATGCCTACCCATAATGTCCCTCTATACCCATACCCCAAAAATCAGAACAAAAACTCTCAAAAGAAAAAGATCAAACACACCTAACATCACCCTAAAAACCATAATTATATGCACTAATGTTGATCAATCAAATTCACCTAAAATCTATCCTAAAAATCTTGGTATAAAAACTAGAGGGAGCTAAGACTATTATTGAATCACACTAAAAAGAATGAGCCAAAAAGATAAAGGGAAAGTCCTATAATAAAATCCACAAAACTGGGTATTAACTAAAATCTATTTAAAAGCTATTAAAATGTAAAATCCATAAAAAATAACAAACTAAAAGTAAAATGACACTTTTTATTTTTATTATTTTCTACACATCAATATTGATCTAATACAAAAAGAACAAGCCAAAAATGTTTATTTTTCATTTTTATATGGATTTTATAAGATGGAGAAAATATTGATGAATTAAAAAACATAAAAGAAATAAATTGGGGGAGGGGGTTCATTTAGAAAACACGCCTAGTTGTTTAGGTTGATGGGCCCAGGGATGGGGGCGTGTTTAGCAAATTGGGCAGGGCCCATACCAATTCAGAATCCAATTGAAAAAAATAAAAAGGAAAAGAAAGGCACACGGGTGCGAAAAGTAGCATTTTCAAAGTGTTTTTTCTTGGTGGGCTCAGATGGTGGGGTGGGGTTAGCAGGGCCCAGGGTTTACCACTTAACTAAACGGTGCGTTTAGCTGTGTCTCGTTTCCCTCCATTTCTAAGTTTGAAAGACGGTCGTTGGATGCGTGTAAGAAGTCAAAATTTCATGATAATCCAACGGCTGGAAAGTCTTCTTCCCCAAATATCCCTAGGGTTTTCAGAACCTTCATTTTCACGCATGAATCTTCTCCACGCTCTATCTCCCTCCTCTCTCAATAAAAATGGAACTTCTAAAGATCAAAGTCATTCCAATTTTCTCCCTCTACAAGGCTATGGCTTTAGTTTTCTTTAAAACTCAATCTACAGAGGAACCCGATAGCTGGAAGTCTTGGGCATCATGGAATGTCACTGATATGCATGTTCATGATTCTTGCTCAGACTGGTACTATTGTAATCTACACATTATAGGGAGTATTCTGAACATCTTAACTAATATTATAGTGCCCTAAACTGTGTGTTCTAGATCATGAAAGCTTCAAAGCCCTAACTCAAACCTTCACCAATGGTTACAACAGATTGCACACATGTTCATCTACCCTAATATAATACTTCTAACCTAAAGAGAAACACTAATATGCCATAAATAAGAATGCACGAGTGAAACTTCATACCTTGAGTTCTTGGTGAAACAGCTATGGAGCTTTCCCCTAGGAGCTTTGGCAGACTTCAAGGATGATCCATAGCTAAGGAAAATGCTTCTGTTTGCAAAAAAATATTGCTGAAAGTGCTTGCAATAATGACTACACTTCTGTCATGGGTTCTTGCATATCCAAGGCTAGCTCTTCAAAACCTCATTATCAGACCTCTGGTTGATCTCATAGTCACTCAATATCAGCCATGGATTGAAGAAGTAGGAGAGAAATGGACTGAATTTGCATGGAATTAGTATTCTCCTTCTTTCTTGCACTTGAAGCTACAATGGAATCCTTCACTTTTTCCAATCTATAGTCACCAACCTCTAACACCAATGGCCTCAATCCAATATATAGGGAACCATGGAACTGACTAGAACCTTCTAGATCCATCCTAGATGATTCTAGAAAGTTCATGAACTTCTCATGAGATGGTAATTTGGATTCTCATGATATATCATTTCTAACCAACTTACACTCCTCAAAATATCATTACATGACAATTTGGTATGATGTGCAAGCTTACATGCCTTTAATTTTGCTTTATGTTGAACTTCTCATGTGTATCTTATTAAGCAAGTAACAAAATAACAAAGCAAGTCCATTTTCTAACCCCCAAATCAAAATTGTGGCTGAACCATTGTTTTTAAAATGATGTTTACACTCAAAATGATATATTGGATGACCTATTTTGGATTTATGAATTGCTCAAACCAAAACTCCATTTCAACTTTTTCAAGTTATATGCCATTTTTAAGTCATTTTGTACCAACTTTGGTCAAATCTTGTTCCATGCATTTCCAAACTCTCATGACCTCTTTTCTAGGCTTAAAATCTCATTTTGAACAACTTTGATGTTGTGAAGTTTTTCATTTGAAGCTTCCTTGTATGAGTTTTAGGCATAGGCTAAGAATGACCTGTAATTCCACTTTCCCAAAATACCCCTGGCTTGCACAAGCTATAACTTGAGCTTCACAAATCAGATGAAGGCGTACCATACCTTTTTGGAAAGGTGAGATCATGAGGAACAATTCTTATGTTTTCCAAGAATTCATTTGAAAATTCCTTGAAGGTCAAAAGTTGCTTGGAAGACAGACAACTTTCACAGATAAATTCCAGTGCCCTCAGATGACCTGTAACTTGCAAGAGCCATAACTTAAGCTCTGTAAATCATCTTGATGACTTCCACCACTCAAATTAAAGCTATGAAGATACTCTACAAGTTTCATGTGGACCTGAAATTCATATGAAGCTTGCATCTTGAGTTACACTGCTTTGAAGTTTGACCTAATCAGGGGATTTTGCACTGAAACCCTAATTTGGTAACTCCACTTCTCCTTGACTTCTTTTAATTTTTATTTGGAACAACACCACATCCATATCCATATATCAAATAATGAGTCCCACAATCTTTACATGAGTCTTAATACCCTTGAAATTCAGTCTTTGACCTAGGGTTGACCTAGATGAAATCCTAGTTGACTGACTTCAACTGAGGCTCTAGGCAATCATTCCAGTGACTTGATTCTTTTTCAAAATGATCATCTAGGCTTTTCATAGCATCCATAGACACTCCATGCTCTTAGCTCACAGCTCATACTTCCCCTGATGATCCCCAAACATCTTCAAGATAAGAGAGAATCCACTGAGTGATCTGTCAACACTTCAAGGTTCAAATTCCTCCCTGATGACCTGAGTAGTCTTGAATATGAATGAAACCCTTTGAATATGCCTCTTGAGACAATAATAGCACTTGATCCCCTGATTAAGATCCCTTGCTTATGCAATGCTATGCAGATGAATGCACTATATACATGATGACAATGCAAATGAATATGTAATTGAAACATAAGCCTAGGCTAAAAAGGTTGGGCAAATTTTGGGGTGCAACATAAAGCATGCACGCGCCCACTAATTTCCGCTCTAAATCTAGGTGCACTCAAGCCCAGGTCCGGCTTACCTCTCAATCATAGATCCCCTCCCCACAACACAGCAATAATAATGATAATATAATGCTGAAAAGTAAATGCGGGAAAATAAAGGAATAAAACTGTAAATTCATACAAAACCCCAGACGGGCAAACAAGCGCTAGGATTGACTCTCTTAAGGGACGTTGGATCCCTATGCATAAGGAACTATCGCAGTCCTCAACGACTGGGAACCGTTGGAGTCCCCAGCAGAGTCGCCAGCTGTCGCTACTGCGAAAATCAGGTGCCGGCATAACAAGAGTCGCCACCTTTCGTTATTTATCCCTCGAGCGGGAAAGGAAACAAACAGGAGAAACCTCGCGAAAATGGGACAAGACCGGTCATCGCAACCAAATCTAGGGTTCGGGAGTCGGTTACGCAAGGGGAAGGTATTAGCACCCCTCACGTCCATCGTACTCGATGGGATCCACACTTGTTTGATGTCTGGACGGATTGTTAATCTACTCTACCTATCAAGGCTGGTTTAAACTAATCTAGAAAGAAAGAAAAAGGACTCGACAAAGCATCGCGCTTTGGGCCTACGTATTCTCATTTGTCATGAGAAAATCAGACTCGACGTAGTTCGGCAAACTACGGGTGGATGGTAGAAGGTGGCTCGCCAAGACGTCGCGTCTTGTGCCTACGTATTTCTCATAAGAGAAAATCAGAGCTAACGTAGTTCGGGAAAAAACGGAACACGGGTTGTTCAGACAGTTTTTACCCGAGTAGGGTTAAACAACAGTTTCAGCAGTTAGGGACAAAGCCTGTTTGCGGTGGCGCTGAGGTTTAACAACACTCTTTTCTTCAGAAAAGTCTTCATTAATTTGCTTGCCCTTCAGGGAAATGATTTTCAGTCTGTTTTCATCTTTTATGCAAGAAGTGTTTTTTATTGTGTTTGCAATTTCAATCGCACTAAAGACTATGACCTAGGAGTGAATGTGTCGCATGTCACCCAAAGGGTACCATACTAAACATCCCAACTATTGGAAAGAAACTCTCCAACAGTTGTTTCCTATATAGCTTAAGGCTCGTAGCGTACGAAAGAAATCATTCATGATTACTGTATCTTAAGCTGTTTGTAGACGAGAAGAGAACGCAACTAAGGATTCATCCTAAGGTTGAGAACTGGGAAACTCCTAGAAATTATCATGCAAAGGCTTCAGCCTAACAGTCTATCATCACTATCCCATCAGGGAAGAGTGAGAACCTAGGGGGAACCATATCAATGGTGAACAACAAACAGATAAAAGTAAATATATCAATAACAGTAAAGATGCATGCTATGCACAAAACAAGAGAGGCAAGGGAAGGCTAGCTTCCACTCAAGCCCATGGGGAATGATCTCAAGCAAACACACAATACAGAGAAAGAAAAGCTCCCAGGAGGCCCTGCTTCAGTAGCTCCAGCTCTCTTCAACTGTAGACTCCACCTTCAGGCTTCATCTTCAACAACAAGTCTCAACTTGCTTCTTCAGGCTTTGACTGTTGCTATCACAAGTCTCAACTTGTGACCTTCACTTCTCAAGGCTTCCATATCTTCTTCATGCTCTTCAAATATCCAAGGACTCATCCTCTTCAAAGCTTCAGCTTACAACTTCCATGGCTTTAGACAGACCTCAATCAATCCTCTCCTTCCAGGAAATCTTCAATAGAATCTTCTTCTACAATGCTTTTCAATGATTTCTTCAACAATCTTCTATGCTTTCTTCTATCTTCAACAACCCAAAAGCTCCACCAAAACAGAAGGAATTCAAATAACTGGATGAGATGGGGATGTTATAGTGCTTACTGACTTCCAAAGGATGCCATTAAGGACTTAACATCAAAGGGAAAGGCTCTCTCAAAGTTCTACCTCATAGGGTAAGGTCACTAATCCCTCTAAAGGAGAGAGGTGAATACCCTAGAGGGACTCTATGTCATTGAGAAGGAAGGAGGTGAATGATACACTCCTTGTTTAAGAAGGAAAATATTCTAACTAGGGCTCTACCTATGTCTGTCTCCTAAAACAAAACAAAAACACAAGCAAGCAAGCAAGCTCTATGCTCCCTCTTCAAGTCTTCAAAGTCTTCACAATGCTTCATCATGATCTTCAACCCAAATCCATGCTCCACAGGCAACAAGGAAGAGAAACAAGCAAAAACAAGCAATACAATGCCCTTAAGGCAACACAAAACAATACACAATTGAAAAATCCATGAAAAATATTAAACTAACCTACAAAAATCTAGTATTAATTCTAGGGAATCCTATATATGTACCCTTTATAACCCATATATCCCTTTACCCAAATTCTGTCTAAAAAACAAATTCTACACAATCTATTGAACATATATTGAATTTTAACCTAGTTTTGATCACTCTAATGCTCATTATTCAAACTACCTAAAATTAATCCTAAAAATTGTGAATTAAATTCTATGGGTACCTAAGGTCCATATCTAATTGTACTAAAAAGAATTGGATGAAAATCTTAAAGGAGTTGCCTAAACAAAAATATACAAAATCAAGCATCTACTAAAGTCAATTAAAAACCTATTAACAAGAAAAATATACTAAAAATAGTAAAAGAAAATAAAATGCAAATTTTATTTATTCATATTTTTCTAGAAAAAATTATAAAATCATAGCAAAAACAACCAATTAAAAGTCTTTATTTTTTCAATTTATCATGCATTTTTTAAGAATGAAGGAAATTAAAAGAATTAAAAATTAAAAGAATGGAGGGGAGGTGCAGTAAGCATGTGGATTCAGTTCAAATATGCATGGGCCTGATTGGGGGAGGCGTAATTAGTAGGGCGCGTAAGCCCAAGTCCAGTTCAGAAAAGAAAAAGAAAATACAATAGAAAATAATAAAAGCTTGGTGAGAATAGAAATGAAATGCAGTGCAAATCACAATGGGCCCATGCATGGGGGTGCCTATATCATTTTAACTAGCCCAAGATCCATCAGAAAACTAAAAATAAAATGCAAGAAAAATAGAAAAACGGACGGTGTAAGAAGTAGCAAATTCCAGATAAAATTGAAATGGGCTGCGTGTGGGGGGTTTGGTTAGCATTGTGTCACTTAAGCCCAGGGAACTGATTTAATGAAACGCCGCGTTTCATGGTTCAGACTCCCTCTCAATTCTCAAGTTTAAATCTGGTTCGTTGGATTAAGATCCCAGGTCAAAAGTCTCACTTCCATCTAACGGCTGGGAGGTCGTCTCCTACCTCCAGCCCTAGGGTTTGGTCTGAAACGAGTTCCATGCTTCAACTTTCCACCAGCTCGTTCTCCCTCGTCTCTCCACCAAATTCAAAAATGTAAAGAGCTAAAATGCTCTACTCTCTCCCCTGAACACACTCATACAATTATCTTGCATTGAAACTAACCCTAATGACCAGCCCGATAACAAGAACTCCACTGGTACACGAATTTCCACTGTGATGCATCTTGATAATTCTTGATTCTTTTGGTACTAAGATGATCTTCATGTTGCCCTAGTTCTAGCATGCTATCCAGCTTGAATTAAAACTCACTACACTAAGTGTTCTTGATCACTAAAGTTTCAATGCCCTAAGACCAAACTCCATGGATGGCTCTCAAACTTCCTGGATATCATCATCTACTCATCCCTAACAATTCTAACCTAGAATTTCACTCTATTCATGCATAATTAAAGAGGTAGAGGAAGAATCACCAACCTGTTTCTTGGCTATGACGGAGGTAGAAATAGCTTGATTCAACCCTTGAAATCCTTCCTCAATGATCCTTAGGTGACAATCTTCTTTCTGTTTGCAACAAATTTGATGGAGAGAGCTTGTAGTATAGAATTCGAAGCTTGCTTGCAATGGAATCCACACTTGAATACCTCTCTCTCCTCTCACTCTTCTCACCAACCTCTACCTCAAATGGCTTCTACTCAATATATAGATGACAATGGAATGATCTAGAATCTTCTGGAATGTGCTTATGAGAATTCCAACTTATCATGTCATGAAACTTTGAATCCATCTCATATCACATCTCATCTCATGAAAATGCCCTTACAGCCCTTGGATTCCACTTGTAATTCTCCTCATATGAGTTTTTGGAAGGATTGGAGTGCTTATCATGCTTGTGTATTGCATTTCCTTAAGTTTTACCTTGGTACCTTATGATGCAAGTAACTAATTTCCAAAGCAACTCCATTTTTTAAGCCTTAACTCAAAAATGTGTCTAAACCATTGTTCTCAAAATGTTTCTTAGACTCAAAATCATATATCACATGACCTGATTTTGATGTGTAGATTGCTCATTCCATTTTCCAACTTTGATCCATTTAAGTTATACCTTCATTTTTTAGGTCATTTTTATCAATTATTGCTACAAGCTTTTTCAACATGTCATTACCACTTTACTAGACTCAAAATGTCATTTTGAGCAACTTTTATGTTGTGAAGTTTTTCATATGAAGCTTGGAAATGGGAGATATGGCCTTATGCTTGAAATGACCTATAATCACCAAATGACCAAAATGCCCTTGCCTTGCACTGACTATAAGTAGAGTTCCACAAATCATATGAAGTCATACCATACCTTTTTGGAAAGGGGAGACCATGAGGAACAACTCTTATGTTGGGTCCAAGTTCATTTGAAACCTTCTTGAGGGTCAAAAGTTGGTTGGAAGACAGACAACTTTTGCAGACAAATTTCAGTGTCCTCTAAGGACCTGTAACTTGCAAGAGCTATAACTTGAGTTCTATAAATCCTCTCAAGGACTTCCACCACTCAAATTAAAGCTAACAACATCCTCTACAAGTACCCTAACCATCAAGATGTGAGATGAGGCTTGAATTTCAACTTATCTTCCTTGGAAAATGCCATCAAACTAGGGGATTTTATACTATCAAGCATAGCAACCCTAGCCTTCAAACTTCTCAAACTTGTCAATCATGATCAAATAGCCTTGGAATCATCCACTAGGCATCTTAAAGTATCAATTCAAGATCTTATGGCATTGGGGATAGGTCTCAACCTTCCTCAAATTCATCTGTTGACTTAGGGTTGACCAGTCAAACCCTAATTCTACCACTCATGGTAAAACCTTTCAATCTTCAATCAATGACTTGCTCAAGCTTCATGATGGCTCTCAAGACATCATATGAGCTCCAGCAAGACTTCAAGATCATACTTGTAGCTTCAGAATCATCTGGATAGCTTCTATGACTTTCAAATTAGGAGACCTTCCATTTGGCAACCAACTTTATCTCTGGGGATCTTTTCTTTCAATTGGGGAGGCATCAACCCTTATATACTTCAATAACATCATTCAATAGGTTCTCAAACCCTTCATTGGCTCAAAAGATGCTCACATCCCTTGATCCCTGCACACATCTCAATGCAATGCATATGCTAGTATATGAATGAATGTAATGAAACCCTGAACCAAGTCTCAACAAGGTTAGGCAAATTTTGGGGTGCAACAACGGGACCGAGGTTTTAGGTGAGAAAGGATGCGAAAGGAAGTTGTGAAAGGAGAGGTGGCGGATAAAGTGTCTTCATATTGAAAGACGAGTATCAAGACCACCCACACTACAGTGAATATCCTGATACTCAGAGAGGAAGAAGTCTACACTAAATCCTCTCTGTTTAGTTCAATACAAAGATAATTGATTCCTTATTGAAAGGGTTTATGAAAATGCACTCGGCATGAGACCGAGGTTTTTAGGAGAATGAGGTTTGAAAATGAAAGCGTCTTCATATTGAAAGACGAGTATCGAGCTCACCCATACTACAGTGAGTATCTCAACACTCAGAGAGGAAGAAGTCTACACTTAATCCTCTCTTTTTAATTCAATACAAAGATAATTTTTTCCTGTATATTGAAGATTTTTGAAATGGGATGAAAAGCTCAGTAATAAAGGAGAAATAAAATGAAAATGAAAAATAATAAATAAATAAAAAAGGATGGGAAATAAATTGGCACATTAAAATAAAATAAAAGAGTTTTTGGAATTTTATGGTATTAAAACTATTTTTATAAAATAAAAGAAAAGAAAAAAAGAAAAGAATAAAACTGAAATAAAAAGAAATAGGAAAACAAGTGCTAAAAAAAGAAAAGTGACCCCCCCAAGGCTTGAACCCAAGACCTTGGGGCTGCAGGCACAAAACATTACCATTCCAGCTAACTTACGCGTGTGGACATAAATGGAAAAGAAAGAAGAAAAAACTAAAACATGGAGAAATAAATAAAAAAACACAAAACACGCCCCCAATGGGTTGGAATCAGGTTAAGGACATGGCATGGCAAGGTACTTACCACTGGGGTGGCGATACATCCATTGTATAACGCCACCCCAAATGCATATATACCAAAAGGGTGCAAATTTCTGGGCCAAGTGCAAGGCAAAAATCAAGTGAAATGCATAAAAACGTTTTGATCATAACTTAATCAAATCTTAATCAATTTTAACGAAACAAAAGCCTAACTTGCTTGTTTTTTCACAAGGATCACAATGGCATCATTAGTTTTTCCAAATACTGTACACACACAAAAATTCGAATGAACATGCAACAAGAGGTTTTAAAATTCATTTTGAAGAATCTAGACCAAAACTGATATGATTAAAAGCAAGTAAGGCTCTGTTCAAGTTGTGTACATGATGTGGAATGAGTTCCACAGGAAAATTTATTCAAAAACACATCAGAGCAAGAACTGGTAGGTGAGTTGCAATGAGTTGACTATGAACAACAAAAGATGATCAAAACAAGCTTTTTTTTTATATATTAAACAAAGGTCTATGCAAATTCTAGATGAGTTAAACAGATCCAATTAATAACAAGGCAAAGATAGAGCAAGCACAAAAAAACAGTCATGTCCTCAAGGGTTGATTGATACTTAACACCACTTTTAACAACAACCTCTCTAATGCTCTGATGACAGTCCTCATGCACATCACTAAATGCTAGACTAATCCAAGTAAGCACTAAATGAAAATTCACAAACAACAATCGTGATAGAATTAATGGACTTATGCAGACTGTAAATCAAGAGACCTAACCCATCATGCCAAGAGTTAAACCAAATAAAACTTAAAAAGCCAATGAGAAATTCAGGTTAATAAACCTCATCAACAGAAATTGGACAGCAGGTCCAGCAACAAGCTAACATGTCAACAAAACCTGAAACTCCAAGAACTCAGCACAGGCTCATGACAGTCAAGACTCATAGGCAAGTCTTTCTATGAGAAATAAAACAACACTGAGGTATGGTGAGTTGACAAACTCATACTTCAAAGACAAGCATTTGCAACATGGTTGTAACCTAAACAAAACCACAATCCAAACTAGACCAACACAGCATGAAGTTACAACTTTCATTTCAAACAAATGCAGCCACAAGGCAATGTATACACACACAAATGGTAATTGGCCAGAATTTTGAGTTGATAAACCATCTGCCATAATCTAGACAACAAATACATATGGCTAGTCAATAGCAAACAAATCTTGATCAGAACTAGATGCAAAAGCAAAGCAACTAGGTAATCAGTAATTTTATGCAAATGAGGGAAACAGTTGGAAAGCATAAATCAAAATTATACTATGTCAATAAAGTTTGACATTGCAAAATCATGAATCTAAGTAGAACTGTGGTAACAACCTCCTCATATCAGAATACACCAACAGAGAGATTTCTGAATCCTAGCCTCAAACAAACCTGCCTAGAATAACTCTAAAAAATCTGGCAACCTGATGCAACCAAATATTTCTACAGGCTGATTGCAAAAGATCAGTCCACCACCCATCTTGCCCACAAACCTGGCTAACAGCCTCTCTCATAAACAAAATTTCTCATGTGGAAACCAAATAGCCTAAACCCAAACTATTATGTAAAACCAATCCTAGCAGCAGCTACACAACACACAACCTCAAAACTAATGTCATAAAGCCAAACCAAGAGCAAATTGTCATGAGTTTGAGCAAACTCAACAATGTCAAAACAGAATGAAAGCATCATTACAAGCCACAACATAGCAATATCATAAAATACCAAACTGTTTCAACAACAAATTTTTTACCAAAGTTGCAACAAATCCACATTGTCTTAATGACAGTCACCAACAAATCCTAACATGAGAACCAAATTCTAGCGGCCAGCTGACAAAACTCTAAAACCAGATTTGACAATTTGATCAACATAAAGACACACAACCAAATGCTAAGTCCTCAAACTTAAAGTGACAACTACCAACATAACAATGCTCAAGAAACAACGAAATAGCCTAAACCTCCTCATACTGATGGTTGACAGATTTCTTAAGTTCAAAACAATCTTGGTGCTAATGAATATGCACCTAGCATAACAATGTCAAAACCTAAACTCACCGTGTACTTATCACCCAAAAGTAACAACATTCACACACCTTACCCTAATGGTCATTTAATAGCAAAACATATGGCATACAAAGTTTAATAGCATGGTTAACAAACCAAATCAACATGGAAAATGCATAAACATATTCACCAAAAATCCATCAACACATGATGCAAAATGATGAGGAGGTTCAAAACTACATACCTCTTGTAGTTCTCACTGTGCTAGCAGCCAAGAAAACCATAGGTCCTTCCTTTTGAGCAAGCTTGTGATGTTACTTCCTTTTGAAGAAAAGTGCAATCTTGAGGACAGTTTGAGTAAATGCACTTCCAGTAACTTTTTGATGTTATGGACAATTGAAAAATCATAAATATGAAGTGATCCAAGTGTTAAATTGGTGGAAAAATGTTTGTGTGGTGATTTGGCATGGAAGGTGCCCAAAAGTCAAACTATGGTGGTATGAAGTTTGACTTTTTGATCTATGGATTTTTTGGTGAATTTGATGATGGAAATAGCTTCATATGGTCATTATGGTTTTTCTGGTGGTTTAGTGTTTGGAACAAGGACTGGTGTGAAAAGTGTAAAATGGTGGATTTTGGTGTTTTTGTGAATTTCTTCACTTTCAAGCAAAGAGAGTAAGAATGAGAGCTATGTGTTTCTGGTTTTTGGATATCTCTGATGTGTGGAATAGAGTGGGATGCAACCTCTATATATAGGCTAAGGGAAGCATTGGGGCAGATTTGAAATTTGGCCTTGGAGGGAGTTTTGGAAGAAATCTTTGTGAAATCCAAGTGTGATTTTGGTTCAGCAGACTTAGCTTGCTTGTAAAGGGTTTAACACTCAAAATATAGCTAGTAATGAGATGTGATAAGTGAAATTTGAGTGAGCCAAGACAACCCCTCCATGCTGCAGCCACCAATACTCTCTCTCCTTGTGTACTTTTTGCATTTTTCTTATTAATCTAATGTGTCTTGTCTAGAATTTGAGATTTGCTTGGATTCTTGTCTGATTTAGTCCAAATTGAACTCTAATACATCTCATCAGAGGTAATTCCATGGTTAGAGATGAAGTGCATAGTTGGAAATCAAGTTTATGTTGGGTTTTGACAAGTTGACAAACTAGTGCACAGGCCCAACTTTCACCATTCATAACTCTCATCTCATAAGGGCTATGGAGGAGTTCTAGTACTTTTTGGAAATACATCATGGAGCTCTATAACTTTCATGTTTTCAAGGTCTTCAGATTCTGAGTGGAACTAGGTGTAAAAACCCTTCCAAGTTGGCTGAAAACATGACTTTCAAGGCCAGAAAACTTAGAATTTTTCTAAGTGTTTCCCCTCTTGTAATGATTTTGGCTATAACTCCAAATCTACTCATTTTTTGCACATGGACCCCTATGGTACTTTTCTAGGAATTTTCAATACGTTTCCAACAAGCTTTGAACCAACTCAATTGGATGTGTGTTAAAGAATTATGGTCTTGCCCCTTTCAAAACCCTAATTTCCCGATTTCTCGATTAATCCTCGATCCTTGATACAATGGTCATCAAACTTCATGGATAGTTGTAATATAACATTAGGAACATTTTTGATTCACACCTTGAGGTAAAATTTCTTATGGTTGGAGAGTTGACTTTTTCCACTGCGCAGTTGACTTTCCCCCAAATCTCCTGATTTTCAATTGACTGATCAATTGAAGCTCTTATGATTAAAATTGATGATCAACATTCCATCTCCAAACACCTTAGGACATGTGGAGGCCCATGGAAACAAGTTTTACTTCACAAAATAAGTTTAGCTTGATTTAAAATAAAACCCTAATTTCCCCTTTTTGCTTGGGCATTGTGCGGATGAACTGGGTGATCATTCCAACTCCACTATGACCTCTGAGATACTCAACAAGCTTTTTCCTCATGCTCATACCAATGATGAAACCTTATGAACTCCCTCTGATGGTTCTTTGATAACTTTATGATAACAATACCCACTTGATGTCTTGTACCAATGCCTTTGATTAAAAAAAATGGGCAAATTTACGGTATGGCAATTGGAAAAGAAAGAGAAGGAATAAAATGGAAAGAAAAGAAGAAGAAAATGATAAGAAAAGACCATGGAAATGAAAGAAGAAGAATGAAAGAGAAAGGAAAGGAAAAAAGGGGTGGGGCCAACACACACAAAGTGGAACTTGCCACTTGGGTGTGGTGCCTGCCACCATGAGAAGAACAAGGGAGTGGTGGCTGCCACATGAGGAGGGAGTGGCAAGTGCCACTCGTAAGAAATAGGAGAGTGGCAACTGCCACTCCTAAAAGAACAAGAAGTGGCATCTGCCACTTCCTCCCTATATTTTATCCACTTTCTCCCTATTTTTTCTCAACCTCCTGGCTACATTTTCTCCTTGTTTCACTCCTCGTTTGAGGCTTCAATTTTGTGTAACCGTCGCCTAGTAACAGCTATAAAAGACAGAAGCAGTTTTGGAAAAAGAGGGCACTTAGGATTTTTGTTTCATATTATTTTTTCAGCATTTAGTTTTCTTAATTTTTTTTAGACAGATTCTATCTTACTTGTAAAAGCAATAGTTTTTCACATTAAGAAGCTATTACCCATTAGTTTTAGGATTTGTTGTTTATGCATGAACTTGTACTAAATTTCAAGCCTGCCGACATTAATCCAAGTTCTTCAAAGTTCTTCTAAGTTTTCAGGTTTTTATTATTGTTTACTATTATGCATTCTGTTTATTTTTTATTTAGTATTAGGATTGATTCTCTTAATAGCATGAAAGCCATGTCTGACTAAACTAGTTAATATCGGTATGTAAATAAATTAGTCGGACGGGATTTCATCAATTCATGACATAACTTAAACAAGTCTATTTCTCTGGTCCCGGTTTCTTATTATTAAACCATCAACTTTTGTTACGAGAGTAAAAAGGAACTAAGGTTAGGATCAAGATAAGTGAGAGTTTGAGATTCTTCTCGGATAGTTGAAACCAGACATTAGTCTTAAATACAGCAAGAGCGCTTTAAGGTTAATTAGGATCTACTAGTTTTGAAAAAGTGTTTTTAAATACAAATAAGAGAGCGAGAGCCTGCATACTAATTTGAGAGCATAGTCTAAGTCAATAACACGAGAGTGTGAGATAAGATCTTTTAAATGAGTATTTTCTACAGACTAATATTTTTCATCTTTTAACAAACGTCCATGAATTATTGAATCCCCGATGACCGATGAAACTACATACCGATATTCTATCTTATCTTGATTTAGATCTAACTTTAATTTCCAGTTAAATTTTTACTTAAACCCCAATTTAGAATTCCATTAGCCTTATATTTACATCACAATAATAGATAATGATAGGTTGACATTGGTGTCTGTGGGTTCGACAATCTTTTATATTACTTCGATATTTCCGTGCACTTGCGGAGCATCAAGTTTTTGGCGCCGTTTTCGGGGACCAACAATCAATATTGTGATTCCATTTTTGCATAGTATAGGCTAAGGCACTCTTATCTCAATTACTATGTATAACCCAAATTTCCTTCATAATTACCACCCCTAATATTTTGAGGAACCACAAGATCCGCTTAAATCTGACCTTGAAATATTAATGGAAGATTTCAATACAAAGCTAACTCACTCTCACCCAAATTCCCTCTATAATTACCACTCCCAATATTTTGAGGAACCGCAAGATTTCAATAAATCCAACCTCGAACTATTAATAGAGGAACTCAATGCGAAGTTTACTCACTCTAGGATAGAATCTATGATGGAGCGCTTTGTGGAGACACAAACTCTTCAAAATGAAGATTTTAGAAAACAACATCTCCAAATTAATGAAAACCTTAGAAAGATGAACATTATGGTAGATTCCCTCGCGACTCACAGTGGGGCATTAGAGACTCAAACCTCCCTACTTACACAAACACCTCTAGGACCATTCCCTGAGAGACATGTGGATGTTGTAACAACCAGTAGTGAAGAACAAATAGAAAATCCTAGGGAGAGTGATAATGAGTTTGAGGAGAGTTTTGTTGAGAAAAGCATACATATTGAGAAAAATCCATCAACACCACCCGACAGTAAGGTTGTCGAAGAGGTAGAGAAGGAATCATCTATTGTTGTTCCCCCTCCCTATACCCCACCTATTTCTTTCCCATAAAGGGTTATGAAAGCTAAGGTAGACTCCCAATCCAAAACATATGTAGAGGTATTGGAAAATATCCATACCAACGCACCTTTGTCTGAGGTTCTGCATAAAAAAAGAAAATTCGAGGACCATGAAACTAGGGTTATTATTACTGTTAAAAGGGTAAGATTAACTTTTGAGGAGGTGGATGAAATAACTAAGCCCAAATTTGAAAAACTGATACTCAGGATATATCCAAAACCACCACCACAAGTTCAAAACAATGAACCTCCCCACAGAAGAAAGAAAAGAAAAGGTGAAGGATATGAGAGATGGCTTGATAAATGGCCATGGAAACTGAAGACTATTAAAAGGTCGATTGAGGAAGCATTCTCGAAAGAACCACCTTGAGTGTTTGCGCTCCTTAGCCGTCGAGCTATCGACGTTAAACAAAGCGATGTGTGGGAGGCAACCCACGAGGTTTTTATTTTAAGTTGTTATGGTTGTTTGCTTGAATTTGCATAAAATAAAGAAATGTACCGCTTGTCACGTTTTAGCTATATCTAGGCAAAAACTCTCTAGATGATGATCTTGGAAGATGAGCTGGTGCCCACGGACATTCCTACGAGTGCCGCTGCTGGTGGTGACACTGATAATGAGTATGATGAAAGAGAGCATGTCTCGCCCATTAGTAACCCACCTCTTCCTCGCTTTTTGCATGGTCAAGTTCCACCTGCACGCACCGCACCATATTTTTCTAAATGTTTTGTAGGTACTTCCTCAGGAAGCGGGCAATATGATGAGCTGGTTCGAGAATTACACAAACGAAGATATCTCAAAATGTCATATGCCGGAGTAGAAGTGGTCAGTGAAGACATGGATAGAAAGGGAAGGATCAGAGAAGATTTGGCACGCAATAGCATTCAAACAGGTTATATATTTCCTTTTTTCCACCTTTTATCAAAACATCGATGACAATGTTTGGTTTAAGTGTGGGGGAGGAAGCTTTACTGCTTTTATTTACTGTTTCCCCCTTTATTTACTATTTTCTAGGTAGATTTTAAAATTTTGATTCTCTACTTAATCTTTTCGTTTTAGTGTTAATAAAATAAAATTCATGTGTCTTCGAGTCACTTTACATAGTTTCCTTCATTTATCGGATTCTCCCAGATTCTTGAGCCATAACAAAAAAATTTTAATTGTTGGTTTAAAGCATGACACAGACCCAGAAAATATATTTCTTGATTTAGACTGAGTTCGAGATACTTGGGAAAGTATTAATAATATCGGTACCATCTTGACGCCATGAACCCCCTTAATTTGTTGATGAATTTGAGTACTTATTATGCCAAAGCCTTAAATTTTAGAGTAACCTCTTGATTAGTTTATATTAGCAGTCAGCACCATCCTGAGCACAACCTAAGTAATAAACCAATGCAAATACATGTTTGACCTCAAAAATAAGAATCGAATAGAATTATTGGAAAAAGTGAATAAAGGACATGCTTTTACTAATTTTGGTGGTCCTTACCCGACCATTTAGCCAAACGGATCAGACTCTTGAAATTCAAAAATACACAAGAAAAAGAATGTGAATTTTTTTGAAAAAGAGATCAAGAAACACTAACAAGTTTACTTACCATGGGCGTGCGGGGATAACGGGCTTAATGTGATTGCGCGAGAATGAAAAAGAGGTGAAAATGAATAGGCTGAGTTATAATAACATGATTCGAACTTGTTGCACAGAGAGGGAGTTTTTGATTGCACTTAGTAATTTCGTTTCATTACGGTATCCTTAGTATTTTTATCCAGTACCTATCTTTCGTACGAAAGTTTCACAACAATGTATGATTTGTGTTACGTCATGTTAAATTCCATGCCTAATATGTTTTATTTGCTTGAGGACAAGCAAAGGTTCAAGTGTGGGGGAGTTTGATAACGCGAAATTATATCATTTATTTGACTTGACTTACATGGATTTTACCTTCGATTATTATTAGTTTGTCTGATTTTTATCATATTACTTAATCATTTTGTTTGTTTTTGTAGAAATGAGGAAATAATTTGAAAAGAAAGAAAAGGACGCGTGTGTGTGCATGCGTGTGTGCGTGTGGGCGTGTTTTTGCGTGTGTGTGTGTGTGTGTGTGTGTGTGTGTGTGTGCATGCGTGTTTTTGTAGAAATAGGAGAGTGGCAACTGCCACTCCTAAAAGAACAGGAAGTGGCGTCTGCCACTTCCTCCATATATTTTCTCCACTTCCTCCCTATTCTTTCTCAACCTCCTGGCTACATTTTCTCCTTATTTCACTCCTCGTTTGAGGCTTCAATTTTGTGTAACCATCGCCCAGTAACAGCTATAAAAGACAAAGACAGTTTTGGAAAAAAAGGGCACATAGGATTTCTGTTTCGTATTATTTTTTCAACATTTATTTTTCTTAGTTATTTTTAGACAGATTCTATCTTACTTGTAAAAGCAATAGTATTTCACATTAAGAAGCTATTGCCCATTAGTTTTAGGATTTGTTGTTTATGCATGGACTTGTACTAAATTCCAAGCCTGCCGACATTAATCCAAGTTCTTCAAAGTTCTTCTAAATTTCTAGATTTTTATTATTGTTTACTGTTATGCATTCTGTTTATTTTCTATTTAGTATTAGGATTGATTCTCTTAATAGCATGAATGCCATGTCTGGCTAAACTAGTTAATATCGGTATGTAAATAAATCAGTCGGACGTCATTTCATCAATTCATGACATAACTTAAACAAATCTATCTCTCTGGTCCCGGTTTCTTATTAGTAAACCATCAACTTTTGTTACGAGAGTAAAAAGGAACTAAGGTTAGTATCAAGATAAGAGAGAGTTTGAGATTCTACTCGGATAGCTGAAACCAAACATCCGTCTTAAATACAGCGAGAGCGCTTTAAGGTTAATTAGGATCTACTAGTTTTCAAAAAGTGTTTTAAATACAAATGAGAAAGCGAAAGCTTGCATTCTGATTTGAGAGCATAGTCTAAGTCAATAACACGAGAGCATGAGATAAGGTCTTTTAAATGAGTATTTCCTATAGACTAATATTTTTCATCTTTTAACAAACGTCCATGAATTATTGAATCCCCGATGACCGACGAAACTACATACCGATATTCCATCATATCTTGATTTAGATCTAGCTTTAATTTCCATTTAAATTCTTACTTGCACGCCAATTTAGAATTCCATTAGCCTTAGCTTTACATTGCAACAATAGATAACAGTAGGTTTACATTGGTCTCTATGGGTTCAACAATCTTTTATATTACTTCGATATTTTCGTGCACTTGCGAAGATTCAATAACACATCAATTACTCAAGGTATACAGACAACAAGACACAAGAAAACACATAAAGACAAGAAAAGAAAGAAAACCAAGGCTCCTACTCGCCTAGTACTCGCCCGGTGGAACAGCTCACTCGCCTGGGTTTCACCCGGCGAACCAGGGGAGAACTTCTTTCCCCCATAAAAAAACCAGAAGCACCCAAATTTCCACTCTCTTCTGCCTCGAATTTCGCCTAGCGAGGTTGGGCTGAAAAGGCTTTGCCCGACAAAAAGTTGTGAACCTTCAACTTCTCAATTGCGATTCTGCACCAGTTCAGACCTAATCATCCTTATGTTTCCAACACTAAACAGTCCAAACGTACATTTAAATTGCAAGGAAAACAATACAACAACCATAACGCATTCCTAAATCATTAGTTTCATCTTATCTCCATCATAATACCAAAATCCCCTTTAAACTCTAACTACCCACATTATCTCTAACCTTATATCAATTATAATGACAATAGATACTCTTCATATCTTAGAATTCTCAGCAATTGGCTACCTGTTGAGTTCTTTAGAGTTCTCTCTGAGCCCTAGCCTCTTCCTCTTCTTTCTTCAGAGTTTTTTTTTTCAAAAACACGATCACACCAAATAAACTTCTCTACTCTCTCTTTTCCCTTTTTGCCACTCTTACCCCTTGGACCCTTATTATGATTTCCCAACTTCGTCCTCACTTATTCCATCCAACATTACCATATTACCCTCAATGTTCCCTTCCTATTATTTGAAATTATAATAATAATTTAAATAAGATTATTCACATTATTTCATTGTTATTATTATAAAAATAATTCTAATTAATCATACATTTCTAATTATCCTTAACACCCTCTTAACATCAACAATACCTCCCAACACAAATCATCAGACTTTAAAATATTTCACCAAATTCACCGAAATCACGAATATTTATAACAAATCAATTAAATAAATATTCTAATTATTTTGGGGTGTTACAACTCTCCCTCACTTAAAGAATTTTCGTCCTCGAAAATTACTTGAAGGAAACAGAGTCGGATACGACTCCCTCATCTGGTCATCACGTTTCCAATTCCAACTTTCACCAGCTGGTCCACTCCATAACACCTTCACCAAAGTTATGTATTTATCCCGCAGTTGTTTCATTTCTTGTCCATTAATCCGCACAGGTAATGCTTCAACAATCAGGTTATCCCACACCTGTACGCTATCCATCTGAATCATATATGATGGATCTGGAACGTATTACCTCAATTGAGACACATGCAACACATCATACAAATTCGCAAGCAACAACGATAAAGTAATCCGATAGGCTACCTCCCATATCTTCTGCATAATCTAATACTGACCAACAAAACATGGAGTGAGCTTCTTAGACTTCTACGCTCGACCCACTCTATTCACCGGCTTAACTCTAAAAAATACGTGATTTCCCTCTCGGAATTCAATTGCTTTCATTCTCCTATCATGATAACTCTTCTGAAGACTCTACGAAAATCTCATCCTTTCTTGGATCATCTTAATCCTCTTTTTTGTCTCCTGCACAATCTCAAGTCCGAGTACATCACTCTTGCCTGACTCATACCAACACAATAGGGTTCTACAACTTCATCCATATAAAGCTTCATACGATTGTCACACCCTAATTTTTGACATTAATATCCCACCCCCTTGTGCTTATTTATTGCTTGTTTTATTTTACTTTTGTATGTATGTTTATCCCACCCCCTTGTAAGTTTTGATATATTTTTATTACACCATGTGAGACGATAACTTGGATAAGTCCAATCAAGTGGGATACATGATAATTGATGAAGGCCACTATCTTAAAAAGGACAAAGAATCTAGCTAGTCTTATTCACTAAAACCATACTCCAGCAGGCGTCGCACACTCTAACGGTATTTCTTTTTTCAGAATAATTTGGATGCCCCTATATGTTTATGCCCTTCCTTGATGCTGGAAATTTTGGTGGGAGCATTCGGCATAAGCAGTGTCGGATTTCTTAAACCTTCAGCTACTTCATTTGGGTGAGGATGTAGTCAGGTTCACTATGGTTACAATGTTGGTAGGAATAACATGCCACAATGTAATTAGGGAAGCTGTATGTTCTCAAGACTTAGAGACGCCAGCTTTGTCTGAATCCAACTAGCCGACGAAATTTATTTCCCTGAAAATCAAGAAACCATCAATTGTAAGAAAGAAGCTTCAAATACTATGAGCATTACCAAATACAAAGGGACGGATCCATCACATGGTGCGAATAAACATCCAACATTCACTGCTGTAAAAAACAGATTCCCACC
The DNA here is from genome assembly GCA_963859935.3 of Lathyrus sativus. Taxonomy (NCBI): domain Eukaryota; kingdom Viridiplantae; phylum Streptophyta; class Magnoliopsida; order Fabales; family Fabaceae; genus Lathyrus; species Lathyrus sativus. Next base: position 540,991,949 of record OZ012738.1, on the reverse strand, counting down.
TTTAAGGAAATAAACCATTTGTTCCAAAAGGAAGCCAACTTGAGTAATTGTGAAGCAGACTTGGACGAGGTAATCAAGTATGTCGCGGAGCACTTCCTGTAAGTTTTGAAAACCAAAACCATAGAAGCATAACAGAAGAGATAACTTCCTTTGCTCGTTAGTTCACCGGTGAGCTTGCAAACCCTGGCGCTGCTAGCTTGAAGACCTCTTCACCTTTGTTGACAGAAGAAAATCTGAAAAGCATCAAAAGAAGTGAAGGGATTAGGAATAAAACAAAAACACGCGGAAAGGTTTTGTAAGTCGAAGAAGGGAATACTTATCTCTTCGTCAAGGACCCGGTTGAGAACTCGCACCGACTTCATCCATCATTCATCTGGAACTAAACATGCAGCAACAATAAAGGATATCATCAATGGAAGAAGAAACGAGTAGGGCTCAAACATTTACAGCTAATCAGGACAAAGTTTGCTACATAGTCTTTCTGTTAAGCACCACTCAATGCAAGGACAACCACATAAAAAGTTGGGAACATGTCCATACCCGTTTCGAAAACAATATCGTCACCATAAAACCAGGTTCACCAGCATTTGTTACTCTCCAAAGCAAGAAATGGACACATTCTTTCAAAATAGGAAACCTCTTTATTACATTCGAAATCCATCCATTTTCAGCAATGGCGGAGAACGGAGGGAAGTCGGAGAAGAAGAGGAAATAGAGAAATGGCGTGAAGGGTGAGAGAGGAGGAATCGCAGGTGGAGGAAAAGAAGAAAGAAAAGAGTGGAGATTGGAAGAAGAAAGAGGAAAATGGGGAAGAAATTGAGGAGAGAGTGATATTGAAGAGAGTGAGCGGTGGACTGAGGGAGAAACTGATTAAGGTTTCTCATTATTTTGGTTTTATATTGTAAATCCCGTGTTTGCTCGCACACGCACACTATGGTGCACCCTCGATCTATAGCCACCCATACCTTACCCTTTCTATCATCCTTGATCCATGTGACCCCCCATGATAAGCCCCAGGCGGCACACCACACTGGATCATTCCGCCCCCCATTAATCCCACTTAACCCTTAATCTGACCATTTAACTAACTTATTTAATATTGATCTTTTAACTAACCTAATCATTAACCTATTTAACTCATTTTAATCCTTTAATTAATCTATTAATCAAATTAACCTTTAACTTAATTATAATTTAATTAGTTTATCAATAATTAACCTTTTTTCTAATCAGCCTTATTTTTATTTAATTAATTTGAATTAATAACCTTTCTTTTAACGTTTTCTATTTATTTAGTTTACTTAATTAATCAACCTTTTTTTTATTAATTAACTTATTTATTTAATCAACTTTATTTTTTTAATTATTTAACTTATTAATTTACCATTTATTTAATAAACTCAATTTATTCACTTTATTATTTAATTTATTTCATATAATAATATAATGATTGTTCATAAAAAACCATTTTTTTTAATAATAATAACCAAAATCATATATTTAATCAAAACTTTTTTCTCAAACCTAGTTATTTAAAATCATTTCTTTTTAGGGAATCTAATTTATTTATAAAAACAACTCTTCTCCTAAAATCAACCTCACATAAAACTAAAAATCAACGCGACCCTTCTATCCGTCTAACTCCGATTTTATTTTCGAATATTCTCGATCCCGCGCTTGTCTTGATTTAAGCATTTTTATCTATTGTATGGATTTACTTATTTGCCTTTTATTTTACCGTTATTTTATCGCATCGCATAATGTCCAAAGGAAGAACCTACGCATGACTTAACACTTGTGCGTATCGCATTTCATTTGCAGCATTACTCTCTGCTTGATCCTTGATCCTTTTCAAGTCAATCAGTTTAAGTTTAGATCCTACCCCATAAGGAGGACCTTTTTCTTTTACAACATAGATAAAACCATTTCAACTTAATTTTATCCATAATAGAGAATCAGACGTGGGTCACCTTGACAGTCGAGAAATAAATCTCATGCCCCATAACACAAATCGAGTAATGTAGATATTTTCCTCTTGAGAGAGATGGTGGCATACTCAACAATAAATCTGAGTGTTTAAGCCCTTCTCTAAAGACGATGCAAAGACCATCTCCTACAATTTGTGGTGGTTAAGTCGAGTGTTCTCCCTTAAGACGACGACTCGTCTTTTCCTCATATAATTAATCAATCAACAAACCCTATCCCTTTGGAACTTTGACCAACAGTCAATGAGTTCCTCAAACCCTTTAGGGGAACTACAAATACTCTGATTTCATTCCCGTCAGGATATGTAGGCACAAGATGTGACATCTTGGCGAGTATACTTAGAAATAAACCACTATGTCTTTTGCCTTTAAGCAGATAACCCATAACAATAAACACATTAAAACAAGAGGTTCTTGTAGAGTACTACAGAAACTTAGGATGCTAGCACCTTCCCTAAGTTTAACCAACCCCCGAACCTAAACTCTCTAGCTTTTGCATTTGCACTGCATCGTGGGTAATTCGATCTTTTTCCCTTCCTTTGGACAAATAAACGACCAGTGGTGAACCAATGAATTAAGATTCAAATTAATTAATAATTTGACATCCAATTCTCACCGCGACAGAAATGGCGACTTCACTAGGGATTAAATATATTTTATTATTGTGGGTTTCCCTAACTTGTTTTATTTTTATTGTTTATTGTTTTATGTATATATATGTTTATTGTTTTATGTATATATATGTTTATTTGTATACATGCTCTTATTTATGCTTTTGGGTTGATATCCTTGAGTGGTGAGACAAAGTCCTACACCCGAACTTAAGTGAACTTGTTATAGAAAGGTGATATATTCGACAAGGCTTATAGGGAGTGAGTCCCAACCAAGCTGACTTGAGAATCACCACTCAGTTGAGGCCCTCTCAAAAATGGTACTGTTGAATGAGTAGTCGTGAAAACATTCACTATTTTCGACCTTGGAGCCTGTGATACTGGGGACCATAGTTATGTTTAACCCCACTTTGGCCTTTATTAGGATGTAGTGCGATGACTATGAGGGAGTAGTCCCGAAATAGTTGCTACGCGATGCTACACTCAAAAGAGGTTCTCTTAAGAATATTATTAACCACTGAGTAGTCGGGAAATTGATAATATCCGAAAGATGGACTAATGATTTTGGGCACTTTTTTTTAGAACCTTATTCTACAGGTACAATCAACCTTTTGTCCACGGCCTTTAGGGATGTGTATACCATTTTCTCCATGCTCGTTGCAAACCTAAGTTTCCTGTCTGTTTATCTTTGTATATCTGTGTGCTTGCCTATTTTTGTGCATCCATAAAGCATCATTTTGCATTGGTTTCATGGAATTCAAAGTTCATTTATGAACATTACATGACCAATATGGATTACAAAAGAAAAATATTTTGAAATATTCTTTCAAGAGTCTTAACTTGGATGACCTAAGGAAGTTATAAGCTCAGATTTAAGATCAACAGAAGTTCAAAAGATATGAGACTATTGTCAAAGAAGGATGATGGATTTTTACCAGCAAGAAAAGAAAAGAGATGGATGATTTATTTTCCTCTATCAGACTAATATCCTTGGAGGCTGATCATGGACAAACTTATGTTCAAGAAAGTCCAACTGGAAGAGCAGATCAAGAAGCAACGCAAGACTTCCTTAGGACTTTATTAGCTTTTATTTAGCTATTATGTCAGGACTCTTCTAAGAATATTCATCTGTAATCTGATATCAAAAAATAATAAATAAGTTTTCTTTGGTATTCTGTGACGTTTTAAATACTCGAGTTTCGTGAAACCGTTCATCTGCATTTTGCATTCTTGCATCAGCATCCTTCATTTAGCATTTGAATGCACATGTGCCCTTTCCCTGTTGTGACTCATCCGACCTTCTGTCTTTGTCTCGTTAGCTGGAATCTTGACCATCTGACCAAGCTCGAAATATTACTAAAGGATAGTACAGAGAACAAAGATATGGATCTCAGGACTGGTTTCAGAGTTGTGACTAATCTGATATTTGATCTTCCCTCTGACGAAAATGTTCAACAAGTGGACATTCCTATACAATCTCAGCCTGTGCAAGATGACCTGGTAGATCAAGTTGATGAAAGAGATTACCAGTTACCACGGTATTTATAAAATGTTTAGATTGTTCATACTGAGGTGAAGGTGGATGATCCTAGAATTTCAGCAATTGAGAAAGGTTTTCACGATCTCGAGGAGTAGTTGAAGATGATGAAAGGAGCTTATGTATCTGGTTTTAAGGCTCACGACCTGTGTTTAGTTCCAGGCGTGATTATTCCTCCAAAGTTTAAGATGTATATCTTTGAAGTATACAAAGGTGTTAGTTTTCCAAGACACCATTTGACGATGTTCTGTCAAAAGATGACTGCTTATATTTACAACGACAAACTAATGATTCACTGCTTTCAAGAAAGTTTATGTGGGGCATCCTTGATATGGTATATGAAGTTACAAAGGAACCACGTTCAATCATGGGAAGACTTAGCTGATGCTTTTGTAAAACAGTACAATTACAATTTGGATATGGCTCTAGACAGTGATCAACTGATGACATGAATAAGAATGACAATGAATCTTTCAGGGATTTTGCCCAAAGATGGAAAGAGTCGGCTGCCCAAGTCCATCCACCACTTCGAGAGAAGGAATTAACTAAGATGTTTCTAAGAACACTGCCAGATGATTATCATGATAGGATGGTAGGTGTTGTTCCATTAGATTTCTCCAAATTTGTAGAAGTCGGGATAAACATTGAGAATGGATTCAAAAGTAGAAGAATTCAAGATGACTTGAATAACCAAGCTGATGAAGAAAAGTCAGTCAGTGATTCCTTAGAGGGAGGAAGTGTTGATGTTAAGGCAATTTGGGATTCCTCTCAAATCTTGTCAGATTCAGTTCCATTACCTTACCCTCAACTTCAATATGCAACGCCTGCTCAACGCAAGTGACGACTACCTCATAAACGAAGGTTGACTTCTCCAGATCAACATCAGAATCGACACGTTCGAAGACAATTTCAGAATCAGAAGATACCTTTGAGTATTCCAAATGAAGAAACTTGCCAGCTTAATCCTATTCCGTTGACTTATCATCAACTATGGTCTTATTTTTCCAGGAACTCGGTGATGACTCCTAGAAAGACTAGAATCATGAAGTCTTTCCCACCATGGTTCAACTCGAACACTAGTTGTGATTTTCATGATGGAGTAATGGGGCACTCAATTGAAGAGTGCAAATTTTTCCAAGAAAAAGTTCAAGAGATGATCAATGATGAAGCACTAACCTTCAAAGGAGGAAGCCCAATCTTGAATGGAACACCATTATGCTGAGGTATGTGAAAACTCCATAAAATCCTTTAGAAGGGCTCGTCAGTTGTTTATTTTTTCCGCTTATATGTATTTTATTTATTTGATTAAAAGCATAATTGTCATGTAAGAAATTGTTTATTTTGAACATTACTACAATAAAATATTTATCTTGAAGAAATCCATTCGTATTCACTCGTAAAATTATTTTTCATAATTTTATAATGCCGAATCTACCCAATATTTCTCACTTTGATGAATAATTGGAAGGAGGATGACAAAGTAAAACACAAGATCTCTTGTTGTATGCTTTCGAATGAAACCCTACTGATGATGTAAGGAATTGTTTCAAACCTCCCAAACACCAGAGATATAAGGAATTTAAATCCTTTTTAACCCTTTTCAAGATTCATCTTTAACGTGGGGCAGGGAAATTTTCAGTCAGCTTGATTGAACATTTAACTTTCAAAAAGAGAGTGAAGATCATTGAAAAATGGGCGGGTACAAATAAACTTTGACCATTATTACTCTGTTTTACAAATCATAAACTAAGCCCAGATATAACCCTCAAAGGTCCTAATTGAAGCCGGGTTTATTTCGAAAGCATACTCGATGAGATAACGTTTCCTGACTCCTATTGAGTTAAACTCAATTTAATGCTGGCTTTATAAAATAAATTTATATCCTATCTAGTGATTTTGTCACAACTTATCGTGATATCTCTTTTCAAAAACTTCAAGACAAACATATATATTGCATTAACAGTTTCAGAATTAACATTTAATGTGTGTTGGTTTGCTTGATATCATAGTAAGTTTACGTATAAACATCGGCGTTAATTTAGGTCCTTGGAACTTGAAGATTTTGCTGAACAGGGTCAAGTCGTTGCTCACTAGTACAAGTTTGACTTCATCTATGGATCTATCTTCAAAGAATCGGTTATACATAGCACCGACAATCAGGGCCAGTTACGTCGAGATTCGACGAATATCTAAGAGTTTAAATATATTGGCACATCTTAGATGACATGTTTTCTGTAAAATCCTCTTGAGATGACTTCTTCTCAAAACCATACGACTTGGGGCATTTAAGAAACGAATATTATCTTACCCACTCACAATAAACTATTGTTCAAATGGCGACTGTTACGCAATTCATCAAGACAAAACTACTTTGTTTTCCTAACATTCTCCACTCATGCCCCCGGTAAATTTTACATCAGGTGGTCATGACATTTCCCCGATGAATCTTTTCAATGCAAGAAATCTCCAGTTGGTGACCTGAGAATTCCCAGTGATTTGGTTAACTGCACTTCTCCAATAAAGTGGATGGTATTCTAATCCTCAGTGAATCTTCTTGAACTTCACTTTCCCGTTGAAGTGGATGATATTATTTTACTCCTTAGTGGATCTTTTACAACTCCATTCGTCCCCAGCAAAGCGAATGTTTACTTCATCCCCATTTGAAGTTTCGACTACGACATATTTAAAGGCTATGTTTTACCCAGGTTTCCCCATCAAAGTGGATATTTATTTTATCCCCTGTGAAATTTCAGTTAGGGTTCCTCCATCTAAAACTCCAATGTGAATCGCTCTAGTGAAGCAGATGTTTATTTTATCCATGGAGTTTTCCAGTTATGAGTTTGATACATTCCTAGTAGATCTTTATTGTCATCTTCAACTGGATAATTGAGACTCATCTTGGCAGTCCTTTGTAACACCCCATTCTAACCCAATGAATAAATAAGAAAAACAACAGAAATATCAGAGTTCATAAAAACAGACTGCATGACGATCGTCATGTGTGTCACGACCGTAGCGGTCATTACGAGAGTCATGGAGTTGTGACGACCGTCCTGCTCCCAAATTCTGGGACGCATCAGAGATGTTACACTTCAACTCGAACAAAAACCATACACTTGCAATTATTCATTCAGCATCATACATAGCACAGATCTTTGGATGAAAAAGTAACAACAACATGATTAGCATCTTACTAATAAAACAACCTTTTATTTCGCAGCGGAACTTAATAAAACTTTCAACAACTCATAATAAATTCAACAACTATCTTTCATTGAAAATTCAGCAAGTAATCATCTTGCATTAATTCACGTAAACAACTAGTTTCGACCACAACCTCGGTTTATACTTCCAACCATTCATTTAACATTTTTCAGAAACAACCAATGTAAAATACGTGATAAAATTCAGCAACAAGGAAACACCAACTAGATAACATAAACCACACGTTCATCCCCCCAAGAGTGCTATGTATCAGAGCAAGACCCTTTAAGTTAACCATAAGGCTAACGACTCTAAAACTTCGAAGATCCTCAACGGCATCCACAGCTACAACTGGTATCTCGGCATTACCCACGTGGAGGTAATATTCAAACAGGCAGGGTGAGTAAAATAGTTCATAATAATCAATGTATAATAATTAGTGCATAAATGGCACATTACTCATAATTATTATTCAACATAATCAGATTACTCATAATCAACACAACCATATCTCACATATGCCACAACAACATACAACCAACATAATTATGCAACTTTATGCGACTCAACAATGCAACTCGACTGTGCATATGCATGTGGTACCAATCGCCAATACAGGCCAACCAATTTGTTTGTCATTTAAGACCTCCAATACAGGCCAACCAATTTGTCATTTAAAACCGCCAATACAGGCCAACCAAGATGATATGCCATGGAATGCACCTATTATGGACTACAACACAACCATAACAACCATACAACAAAGCTTTATGCTTACAACCAAATTGTCCATAACAGAGCATCACAATCTCATACAACTCAAGACATTATCATTTTCCACCTGTTCATGTATGAGAACAACAACAATAGCGTTTCAACCAATAAGACTCACAACAAGTCAAGTAATTATAATTTCTCAATTTAATCATATAAGAACACAACAACAATAACATACTCTCAACAAATGAAAATAACGTGTGTCTGCACGCTCTCAATTATTCTCATACAAGCGACACTACAACCTGTTCTTACGTAATTAATCACATAATCCCACTGTCATAATCATGCTATCACATAGCTCATAAATTCATAGTATTTTCATCATATTAATTCGATCAATACATCATAAAACTCATTGTTATCAAAACATCAAACATCACAGAACCAGAACATGATTCGTTACTAGAACACATATACACAACTGACTTCTCAACCATAATTAGATATAAAAATATTGGGAAAACAATTCCATTATCTATCCTATGCTATAGCTCTGTTCATTAGCTTTCCAACACTTCGAACGAGGATCAAAACGGACTTACGGATCCAAAGTTACGTCTAAAACAATTTCGACCGAAAACATGAATATCCGTGACGGACAGAAAGACGCTGTTACGCTCCGGAACTGACTTTCACTCAATTATTCTTGTGAATCACTTACTCAAAGCACCCAAAACATCACTAAAACATTTCTAAGATTATACGGCAATAACTTCACAACTTATATGGTTTATTAGGCTCATCTGGCAACATTTACAACACATAAAACACTATTTCTTGCAATTGCTCTGAGTACTTCAGAGTTACTAAAATTTGAATATTCTTATTCCTATAGGGACAACATATTACAATTTTTCCTTCAATTACACCCTACGGCATTTACTCACATAATTAATTACAAATCAATCACAACCAGGTAACGGCCCTTTTTGGCCCATTAGGGAAATCTTAGAGAATCGTACTAATAACGATATAACACACTCATTTCTACATATTTGCCCAAATCCCTAAACCTTACATCACCACAACACCGAAAATTATACATAGAAAACTATGAAAGGTAATACTCCCCATACCTTAGCCGATTCAAAGCTTTCACGGTTTACTCCGGCAATCTTCCAAAGCTTTTTGCCTCCATTCTTTCTCTTCAGAGCCCTGGCCTCCATTCTTTTTACGGTTAACAAAATGAAATCTTAAACCATCAGAATTCTATTTTGTCCAACTTAGACTTGGGCCACACAATTGGGCTTTTCCCATAACCCTTACTAACTCTTCATAATTGTCTAAATTGCCCTTATCCAACTTATATTTATTTTAATCAATAATACTAATATTCTCATATAGTATACCATTAATTAAATAAACAGTCCAAAAACGCATAATTCCCAATAATTCACAAAACCACCGAAAACCATCAAAATACGAATATTCTTAATTAAATAATTAATTAAATATTCCAATTAAATTTGGGGTGTTACAACTCTCCCCCACTTAAAGAATTTTCGTCCTCGAAAATTACCTCAAGAAAACAGAGTCGCGTACGACTCCTTCATCTGACCCTCAACTCGCAAATTCAACTTCCTCTCGTTGGTCCTCCCAAAACTACCTTTACCAAGGAAATCTCTTTACTTCAATGTTGCTTCTTGTTCATCAATCCGAACTAGCAATGCCTCAGCAGTCAATTCACATCTGACTTGTACATCGTCCATCTGAATCCAAGTACTTCTTCAGCTTAGGCACATGAAACACATCCAGCAATTTTTGTTAGTGTGATAGTCGTAATATCCCCATGACGACTGTAACACGCATGACGGTCGTGACAGGCTCATGACGAGCGTCACATCAGAAAAATTTCATTTTCTGCTCTTTTGCCTCTGTTTCATCAAGCAGTCCAACATCCCTACCAACCTTCGTCCAAACATACTAGAATACAACCATAACGCAACTAACATGCCACTTCTCCCACGTTTCCACTACGCCACTCTGATACAGACCACGAAACACGGTTTGAGCTCCTGAGACTTCAAAGCTCGACCAACACTAGTTACCGACGTAACTCTCAAAACACATCTTCATAACACCGGGATGGATACCCAAACCACTTGAATGTCCTTCCTCAAGAATACTCTTATTCTCAACTCAATAATATCTGGAACACAAACTCTATCACGATATCTCATGATACCGTTTTCATTAATCCGCAATTCTGCCCTTCGACTTTAATTCATCAATTCAACCAATTTACCAACTCAAACCAGATTCCTGACCTTCTCGAATCTCATCAGGAATACCACTAGTAAGCTCCAACGTATAAAGCTTATCTCCATAAGAAGTCTTCCCACCAACCAAGCTCGTATCACAAAATTGCTCAATCAGTTCTAACTCTTCTACAATCAACATCGGTATACGCAAAGAATTCCAAATTAATTCATCAACTAACATGTTTGCTTTACCCGAATGGTCAATCAAAAACCATAACCCTTTAAAAGTCCCAATCATTTTTTTGCATCACAAAACACAAAAAATAGTTCGGTCGGATTCGGCAAAATCAACACACGAGCTGTTGACAGCTCTCCCAAAAACTCTTTGAAACTTTCTTCACAATGGCATATATTGCTTCTTCTCCAACACTGACAACTCAAGTTCCTGATGCTCAACATGATTCTCTATACTCTTCAAATATATCAATATATCCTCGATTAACACAGCCTTTGACTCGATCAAATAAGTATGGAAAATCCCATGCCAAACGGACACTCAATTTGTGAGTTATGGCGGAAACACGAACCACACTTTCTGCATTTACTACAAAATCCGAATATAGTCCATCAACAATTAACTTAATTCCATGTCAATGTTGTACCATCACATAGAGCATTATAATAGCTTTCCAATGCTTCAAACCGTGCGTCATTCCGAGTTACGGTTCTCCCGTTACGACAAAAATACGAAAACAACATTTTTCTGCCCAGGACACTTCGCTAGGCGAATCTCTCGGCGAACATGACAGTCCAGATTGCTATTTTCGACCGTTAAACGACTTCCGTATGCCCGATTTCGATTCCGTGAAAAGCTGCCATCTCGGAATTCGACATACAACAACAATTTCACACTTAGGAATCCATTCAGCACATTTTCAACTTGAAATATTTTAAACTTCAAGTACACCAATATTGCATTCCACGCCCAACCTCTTCTCACAATCACCAGAAATCACTGTCCACCATATACTCGACTTCACAATCTGCTGCCTTAGAATACACACCAGACACAAGTCTCAAAACCACTCAATCAAATTAATTCCTCGACCATCCAAACAGACATACAATGTGAAGTTCTCAATATCAGACTAGTTTCCGTAACTAAGTCGATCACAACTCCACTTCACATTAACACTCTAAATTTCCATCAAATAATTATCTCATCACCTTCCTGCACTAACTCATCAAAACAATTCCTAAGCTCTTAGCTTAACTCAAAACAATTCACTGCTCACGCCATCTAAGCTTGCAAGACACGTCTATCCCATCCAACACAATCCCAACTACTATCAACAAGAGATTAAGGGTGATCAGTTCCTCAATTTGTCAATAGACAGCCAAAATCATGGTGGGGTACAAACCATCTTTGCCAAACTATGAGAGCATCCAACCACACACTGAGCCTTTATTCTGCACTTGCAGCATCCTGGAGAAGCACAAGCTTCTCCCCCACTTGAATCATTCCCACTTCTGCAGACAAAGGTTAGAAAACAAACATGTACCGACAATGTTTTCACACACATGTCGCATACAAGGGAACCAACAACATTAGACAACATGGCCGAACGGACCAACCTGCTCTGATACCACTAGTGTAACACCTCATTCTAACCCAATGAATAAATAAGAAAAACAACAGAAATATCAGAGTTCATAAAAATAGACTGCATGACGATCGTCATGCGTGTCACGACCGTAACGGTCATTACGAGCGTCATGGAGTTGTGACGACCGTCACACTCACAAATTCTAGGACGCATCAGAGATGTTACACTTCAACTTGAACAAAAACCGTACACTTGCAATTATTCACTCAGCATCATACATAGCACGGATCTTTGGATGAACAAGTAACAACAACATGCTTAGCATCTTACTAATAAAACAACCTTTTATTTCGCAGCGGAACTTAATAAAACTTTCAACAACTCATAATAAATTCAACAACTATCTTTCATTGAAAATTCAGCAAGTAATCATCTTGCGTTAATTCACGTAAACAACTAGTTTCGACCACAACCTCGGTCTATACTTCCAACCATTCATTTAACATTTTTCAGAAACAACCAATGTAAAATACTTGATAAAATTCAGCAAAAAGGAAACATCAACTAGATAACATAAACCACACGTTCATCCCCCCAAGAGTGCTATGTATCAGAGCAAGACCCTCTAAGTTAACCATAAGGCTAACGACTCTAAAACTTCGAAGATCCTCAATGGCATCCACAACTACAACTGGTATCTGCGCATTACCCACGTGGAGGTAATATTCAAACAGGCAGGGTGAGTAAAACAGTTCATAATAATCAATGTATAACAATTAGTGCATAAATGGCACATTACTCATAATTATTATTCAACATAATCAGATTACTCATAATCAACACAACCATATCTCACATATGCCACAATAACATACAACCAACATAATTATGCAACTTTATGTGACTCAACAATGCAACTCGACTGTGCATATGCATGTGGTACCAATCGCCAATACAGGCCAACCAATTTGTTTGTCATTTAAGACCTCCAATACAGGCCAACCAATTTGTCATTTAAGACCGCCAATACAGGCCAACCAAGATGATATGCCATGGAATGCACCTATTATGGACTACAACACAACCATAACAACCATACAACAAAGCTTTATGCTTACAGCCAAATTGTCCATAACAGAGCATCACAATCTCATACAACTCAAGACATTATCATTTTCCACCTGTTCATGTATGAGAACAACAACAATAGCGTTTCAACCAATAAGACTCACAACATGTCAAGTAATTATAATTTCTCAATTTAATCATGTAAGAACACAACAACAACAACATACTCTCAACAAAGGAAAATAACGCGTGTCTGTACGCTCTCAATTATTCTCATACAAGCGACACTACAACCTGTTCTTACGTAATTAATCACATAATCCCACTGTCATAATCATGCTATCACATAGCTCATAAATTCATAGTAATTTCATAATATTAATTCGATCAATACATCATAAAACTCATTGTAATCAAAACATCAAACATCACTGAACCAGAACATGATTCGTTACTAGAACACATATACACAACTGACTTCTCAACCATAATTAGATATAAAAATATTGGGAAAACAATTCCATTATCTATCCTATGTTATAGCTCTGTTCATTAGCTTTCCAACGCTTCGAACGGGGATCAAAACGGACTTACGGATCCAAAGTTACGTCTAAAACAATTTCGACCGAAAACATGAATATCCGTGACGGACCGAAAGACGCTGTTACGCTTCGGAACTGATTTTCACTCAATTATTCTTGCGAATCACTTACTCAAAGCACCCAAAACATCACTAAAACATTCCTAAGGTTATACGGCAATAACTGCACAACTTCTATGGTTTATTAGGCTCATCTGGCAACATTTACAACACATAAAACACTATTTCCTGCAATTGCTATGAGTACTTCAGAGTTACTAACATTTGAATATTCCTATTCCTATAGGGACAACATATTACAATTTTTCCTTCAATTACACCCTACGCCATTTACTCACATAATTAATTACAAATCAATCACAACCAGGTTACTGCCCTTTTTGGCCCATTAGGGAAATCTTAGAGCATCGTACTAATAACGATATAACACATTCATTTCTACATATTTGCCCAAATCCCTAAACCTTACATCACCACAACACCGAAAATTATACATAGAAAATTATGAAAGGTAATACCCCCCATACCTTAGCCGATTTAAAGCTTTCACGGTTTAGTCCGGCAATCTTCCAAAGCTTTTTACCTCCATTGTTTCTCTTCAGAGCTCTGGCCTCCATTCTTTTTACGGTTAACAAAATGAAATCTTAAACCGTCAGAATTCTATTTTGTCCAACTTAGAATTGGGCCACACAATTGGGCTTTTCCCATAACCCTTACTAACTCTTCATAATTGTCCAAATTGCCCTTATCCAACTTATATTTATTTTAATCAATAATACTAATATTCTCATATAGTATACCATTAATTAAATAAACAGTCCAAAAACGCATAATTCCCAATAATTCACAAAACCACCGAAAACCATCAAAATACGAATATTCTTAATTAAATAATTAATTAAATATTCCAAATTAAATTTGGGGTGTTACATCCTTCAAGTAGGACCCAGATGTTATATCCACAAGTGGAATGTTTTCTATTCCCTAGAGAAGTTTTTGAAGCCTTGAAGCAGGACGGTGATCCCATATTTAGATTTCCACCTATCCCCAGTAGTACTTCTATCTTTGAAGATTGGACTGATGTTTTGCTTCGAGATGTTTATTTCATCTCCGGTTGCCTCTTGTCGTTTATTTTGTCAGCATAAGCATACGCATATCATATAGGTAGATAGCATGGCATGTGCATTTTTGCATCTTTGTGTTTGTTGATCTGTTACTTTGGCTGTGTTTATCTCCAAGTGACTGGGTTTGTCTTTTCCTTCCAAGTAGAGTCGTCAGCCCTAGGCAGAAAGCGCACCAATATTTCTAATTTCCTACAGAGTTCGATCCTCGTGGAAGACAGTTGTTTTAGTTGAATACCATTTGAGTTCATGCCTCAATGGTCGAGTCTTACTTGACAATTTCTCTTCAGTTATTTCCTGAATTGAACTTCGGTCCCTGACAATCACATTTTCGGTATTTCGAGACTTTTGAACCTGGATAGAGCATGCATTTATTTTTCACTTTGACTCTCCAAGAAGGCTCTTTCACAAAAACCATTGAAGACAGATATTTCTCCAGCAATGCTACCAGATTTTCTCAACAGTTATACCTAGACTACAAGCGACCTCTTTATTTGAGCAACTCGTTTTGATCAGGATTTCTATTAAGATGACAAATGGCAGTCTCCTCAAGACAGTTTATCCATCCTCAGTAAACTTAAGATTATCAACTCCTCAAATCACTTCGGAAATCCGTTAGAGAAGTTTGTCGAAGACTTTACATATATTTTTCTCTTTATTTGAGAACTTGCACTTCAAGAGTTCCATATTGTTATGGTGAGAATCGTGATACCAAGCTATTGATTAACTTGAATCTTAATTCTTAAAATTCACAACCGGACTTTAATTTATCCAAAGGAAAGGTTAAAGAAAGAAAAACTCTTTTTACGCGATGTAACAACAACGCTAAGAGATCGGGGATCAGGGGTTGGTTATGCCTAGGGTAGGTGTTTCACATCCTAAACATCTGTAGTACACTACAGAAACCTTTTGTTTGTTTGTATGTTATGCTTTCTAGATATTTGCTATGGTTTAGGATTGGGTATAAGGTGTAGGTAAAGACCTAAGGATAGTTTCTAAATTTTCTCGCAAAGATATCACATCTTCTGCCTACGTATCCTAACTAGGATAGAATCAGAGAAATCGTAGTTCGCCTCACTTGGGTTAAAGAACACTTGATTATGATGAAGGTTCAAAGGGGAACAAACATAATAATGCTTGTGTAGGTTTTATCCAAACTCTCTAGATCTACGTTGTACACTCAAGAAAGGGGAGTAAGTAATCATTTCCATGATTCTTACATAGAGTTGACCAAACTCTACCAAACTCTACATTGCAAGACCAATTGGTTCTATACAGACCAAAAGAAAGGTTGATTGGTTTTATCCAGACCAAAGGGAAGGTTGATTGGTTTTATCCATACCAAAGGGAAGGTTTATTGGTTCTATCCAGACCAAAGGGAAGGTTGATTAGTTCTATCTAGACCAAAGGGAAGGTTGCTCGTTAAGATATCACATCTTGTGCCTACATATTCTCATTATCCAATGAGAAATCAAAGCGTACTTAGTTCAGGAAAGATCGAAGAACGAGGACCAATTGGTTATTTCCAGACCAAAAGAGGGAAGAAGGTTGAGTCCAATTGGTTCTATCCCCACCAAAAGGAGGGAGAACTCTAAATCTAAGTCCTAAAGGGGAAACCCAATTGGTTCTATCTAGACCAAAAGGGGGAAGAGGCTCTATCCAGACCTATAAGAGTAATGAGCTATCTATGACCCAAGAGTCAATAGAGAGACTTTCCTTTGGAAGGGAAGAAATGAGGCAACTCGGATGAGAACTAAAGAGTTCCATCACTTGGGGAAATAAACTTAACAAAGCATAAACATAAATATGACGAATACAAGAGATATGGTTACAACCAATAACTAGCAAGCATATGACAATATCAAGAAAATATTTCAATTAATATAAATGGTTACAACCAAATAAGGCACACAGATATTACAATATTATGAAGGGGTTCTTACAAGATTTAAGTAGAAGAGGTGAAAACCAATGACATATATTGACAAGGATGAAGGTCACAACCATGAAATATCTTAACAAATGTGAAAGTAACAACCATGAAATATCTTAATAAAGATGAAGGTAACAACCAAAGAATATCTTAACAAAGACGAAAGCATATCTTAACAAAGATGAAGGTAACAACCAAAGAATATCTTAACAAAGATGAAATCATATCTTAACAAAGATGAAGGTAACAACCAAGAAATATCTTAACAAAGGTGAAAGTAACAACCATGAAATATCTTAATAAAGATGAAGGTAACAACCAAATAATATCTTAACAAAGATTAAGGTAACAACCAAAGAACATATTAACAAACATGAAAGCATATCTTAACAAAGATGAAGGTAACAACAAAGAAATATCTTAACAAAGGTGAAAGTAACAACCATGAAATATCTTAATAAAGATGAAGGTAACAACCAAAGAATATCTTAACAAAGATGAAAGCATATATTAACAAAGATGAAGGTAACAACCAAAGAATATCTTAACAAAGATGAAAGTGTATCTTAACAAAGATGAAGGTAACAACAAAATAATATCTTAACAAATATGAAAGCATATCTTAACAAAGATGAAGGTAACAACCAAGAAATATCTTAACAAAGATGAAGGTAACAACCAATGAAATATCTTAACAAAGATGAAGGTAACAACCATGAAATAAATGCAAACAAATCATAACTTGAGGTAAGCATGTTATAGATCAAAGGATGTCATATGTAACCACATAAGTAAACATCATACATTTGATAATAATCAAGCATGGGCAATCAAACAATGTAAGTAAGAAGTTTAATACTTCATGGGGATTTAAAGTGTTTAAGAAATGAATCACTTAGATGCTTACAAGTAAAAGTTTAAACCAAACTCAAGTACATAAGGAAGCTAACAAGCCTAGGCTCATATCAATTTCAAATCAAAATCAAATGGAATTACAGTTTTGGAAATGATAGATAGGAGGGATATGAAGGTGAAAACCCTAAAATGAATTATAATTCTCTCACAATGTAAAGTGTTTCTAAAATAAGAATTTTAGAATTCTTTAAACATTATATGAAAATACACATTAATACAAGAATTTAGAAAAAATAATCACTCAAAAATGATTAAAAATGAAGAAGTTATGGTGATTTGAAATTTAATGACAATTAAATAAATAAAAAATCAAATAAAATCATTTGCTAAAAAAAAGGAATGCCTCACCCAAGGCTTGAACCCAAGACCTTGGGGTCATGGCCTTAAAAAATGACCAAACCAACCACTTCAAGCGTGTGCTATAGTGATGGAAAAAGAAATAAAAATGTTAAAACTTGGAAAAATCAAGAAAACAAGCAAAAACTGCCCTCGCTGAGGGTCGAGCTTGCGTGCTTGGGTATGGAAAAGTTCTTATGGGCAAGGTTACAACCACTAGGGTGGAGATACATCTGTTGTATCAAGCCATCCCAATTGCATATGTACCAAAATGCACGCGCAGGCTAGGCATTCTTGAAGGCAAAACCAAATGAAAGTGTCAAAAACGATTTCAACATAACTCTTTCAAATCTTACTCAAATCTGATGAAAGTTTAGTCTAAATCACTTAATTTTTCAAGATAATTACAATGGTCCAATCCAAATTTTGAAAAGATGCACACATTTGAAAACACGACGGCTTATGCAAAATGGAGCTTGAAATTCATTTTGGAGTTCAAAGATTAAAATAGTTGCAATCCAGTTCAAAAACAGATATGCACATGTCTTAAATATGATATGGATCAAGTTTTAACCAAAAGATGATTCAAGATGTCATTAGAACAAGAGAAGGCACATGAGTTGCAACATAATGAATCAAGATTTGAAAATAACCACAGCAGAAGGGTCACAACATCAAACAAGACAGATCCAACATGACATCAGCATCTAAGAACCTCTAAACCAATCTGTTAACAAAAGACTAAACATTGTGACCTATGATGATAACAAGCAATTCATGGTAGAATTCAAACATGATTCACAAATCATAGCAAAAACATGGTAAAGGCACACAACAAACATTTGTATGTTCATGGCAGTTGACAAACACCAAATAATGGACAGGTTCACAACAAGTAGCACAATACAAAACTAAATAGACTTACACATCATACTCTAACATCATGCATCAAGGGTTGCAACAGCCAGTGTCTTTACTAAGACCAAACATATACACATAATTCCAACAGCAAACTCAATACAACATGATTAGAAGTTTTCCAACATAAAAAACATAATCAAAGAAGTCTTGTTTGGAAACAGAAACCAAGTTTGTTATCATAATACAAACATTAATGCAATGTAAGCAAGTACAAATTCCACTCAATTATAGCTTTGACAGCAAACAGACACAATCATAGCAATGTTGATCATCAAAGGTCAGTATATGCTTTAATAGCATCTAGGTGAATCACTTCAACATTGGCCATGACCATGCTAACCAACAAGCAGTCCTTCAAAAATAGTTTTTTTTTGTTTTAACAGGAATAAAACCAAAATTTGGCCATAGAATGCAATCATCAATTGATTTATTGTTTTTAAATGAAAGTTAATACTTATCAAAAACCAATACCAACAAGTTTTGAGCCTGAAAACCAAATGATAACAACAATGGACAGTGAGTTGACAAACTCCAATTTCAAAACAGTTTTTGGACAGCATACGGTCAAGAGTTTAAAGTCACGACATCAATCCTCAAGGCACCACACGTTTCAACAGTTTATATCAATGCTTTTACAAAAGTAATCACATACACCCATTTCCCTAATGACAATCACACATACATTCGCACATGAGTTGACAAACGCATACCTCATAATAGCCCATTGACAACATGGTTGATTTTAACATAACAATGTCATCACACATTCAATCATGTTCCACACAACAAGTTATAACCTTCTAATAGCACAAACAAGTATGAAACATCAACAAGCACAACCCATCATAACAATGACAAACCTCAGAGATCAGATGCATCATATGTTTCACATGGCAAACATGAGTTCATGACAATAAATGCAAGCATATTAATCTCATGGTTAACAGTTTTGGATAATGCATATACATAAGTATAAAGCAAGATTTAAAGGTCACCTACCTCTTGTAGACCTCCAAAAGCAAGCTAGCTTCCAAGAAAACCAGAGATTCCCCTTTTGAGCAAACTTGTGGGAGTTACTTCTTTTTGACGAAATAAGCAACTTTAATGGACAGTTGGAACAAATGTACTTCCAGCCGTGATTTGAGATTATGGATGGCTATATTATCATTAATATGATGTGTTCAAGGTTTTATGATTATGGAAGGAGATTTGTGTGGTTATTTAGTAAGAAACTTGCATAAAAAGTCAAAGTGGGGGTGTAAAAGTTGACTTTTTGTTCTAAGTATTTTTTTTTATGAAACCAATGGTGGTAACAGCTTCAAATAACCATTTTTGGTGTGTGTATATGGTCTTTGAAGTTAATACCCTCACTAGCAGCTATCCTTGAGTTGGATGTGCTGTCAAAATAGAGGTGCTGAACCAAGCCATGGCAGCAGCAAAACCAATGCCTCTTACACATGTACTTTTGTACTTTATAATAATAAACAAAGAGATTATGGTTTGATTTTTAGTTTTGCCTTGGTTCTCTCCAAATATGGTTCAAAGCTCACTCTAACACATCACACCAAATGTTTCTTCATGGTTGAAAAGGAACCAAATGGTTGGAAACCAAGTATGTGTTGAGTTTTGACAAGTTGACAAACTAGTGCTCAGGCCCAACTTTCTCCATTCGAAACTCTCAGCTCACATGGGCTATGGAGGAGTTCTAGTACTTTTTGGAAAGCCCTCATGGATCTCTACAACTTTCATGTTCACTTAATTTACAAACTCCAACTGGAACTAGGTCAAAAATCCCTTCAAAGTTGGGTGAAAACATGACTAAAAAGGCCAAAAAAACAGAAATTTTCTAAGTGTTTTTGCCTCTTGTAATGATTTTGATCATATCTTCCAATCTACTCATTTTTTGCAAATGGACCATTGTGACACTTTTGTAGGACTTGTCAAGACCTTTCCAAAAAGCTTTGAACCACCTCAATTGGATGTGTGGTTAAAACGTTACGGTCTTGCCCCTTTCAAAACCCTAATTTCCCGACTTCTTGATTACTCCTCAATCCTTGATCCAATGGTTATGAAACTTCATGAATAGATGTAATATAACATTAGGAACATTTTTTCTTTCAACTTTGGGGTCAAAATCCTTTTGGTCAAGGAGTTGACTTTTCGGTCAAACAAACGATGGATCGATAACTACCAGATCGACTGTTGACGTTTTGGATCTTCTGAGGTCCTGAAACTTCTTTAGTTCACTAAGACATATGAGCTTCATGGACCATTATTCCATCATTGGAACACCTTTTAAATCAAAAGTCAAACTACATTTGACTTGTCTTGATCAGAAACCCTAATCGGGGATCCTGAACTGCATTGTTCTTGATCTTTGGGTGAACCTCAAATTGGATTCACACTTGACCCAATGGAGTATCTTTGATTATGTAGATACTTGTTACATGGAGAATTAATCCAAGACATTGACTGATCAAACCATCGAAACCTCGATTCTCGATTGTACGGACCCCTAATTCACCTGTATCTTAACAAAGACAAACTTGAAATAGGTTATGGTTAGATAATCAAATGAAGATGATCCTAGAATGATGATGAAGATCTAAGGGGTCAAAATTTGGGGTGCAGCACATGTATTTCACAGTTATAACAAAGACACTCCTCAGGAATTTGTCCCTAGTGAGTCCGTTACACAAGTCTGATTCCATCAAATGGCATCTCGTCCAAGAAGTTTGGTGAAGATGATTACAAATGATCTCTCTTTATTTGAGAATACACATTTTGCAAATCAACTGGATTGCATTTCCTCTAAACATCCCCCGGTGAAGTTTTACAATCTCCAGTACATTATGGATTACCGTTGAAGTCCTCAATCTCCAGCAAAATTCCAATTCCCCTATGAAGATGCTCTCACGAGTATTCATCATTCCAGAAAGAAACTGAGACTCGTTCAATGGCACACAAACCTTGAAGCGTGGGGATGTTTATTTTACCCTTTTCAAGTAAAAGAAGAAATTGAGACTCGTTCATGGCATACAACCTTGAAGCGTGGGGAGGTTTATTGTGGTTATTACCTTTGCTTAGGCTATCATATGTTGATAGTAGGTGATATACCATGTCATTTTAGACAGATGCCTTTTCTTAGGCTACCAGGATTGGTAGTAGGTCATCTTTCCTTGTGAGTGATTTATTCAAGGATATCTCTTTTCTTGGCAAGTCTCGATGATAGATTTCCAGAAGACCTCGGCAGTAGGTATTCCTATCTCTTTTCCTGGCAAGTCTCGATAGTAGATTTCCATAAGACCTCGGAAGCAGGTATTTATTTTATTCCCTGGCAAATCTCGGCAGTAGATTTCCAGAAGACCTCGACAGTAGGTATTTTCTTTTCATTTCCTAGAAAGTCTCGGCAGTAGATTTCCAGAAGACTTCGACGGAAGTATATCTCCAACAGACTTCAATATAGAATCTCGGCAGCAGATTCCATAAAAGTTTTAACAGTAGACACTTTGGCAAAAAGTGTTCTCCAATTGAAGTTATAAGTCTCGATAGTAGACTCCTCTAGCTGATATCTTGGAGTCATTACTTTTGACCTATAAAGTACGTTCGTCAAGTGGATTTTCTCGCAATTTCTTTGCAACATATTTATATATACCTTGTGATTGTCAATTGTTGATCTTCCCCCCGTGGAGTCTTGCTTTGTTGAACCTATTCTTCGGGTGTCATGTCTTTTTGTTTCTCCCCTGTGGCATCATTTCTCCACAGGACCCGTTGTCTTGCATCTCATATCATTACACATCATATGCATTTGGTGGCATCTTAGAGCCAAAAATGCGTGTAATGTTTGTATTTAAGTCCCTCCTATCACGTCGAGATGGAGATTCCGTTATCCATATCTCCGGATAGAAGAAAACTAAATAGGGGCATCTGTCACACCCTAATTTTTGACCTTAAGATCCCACCCCCTTGTGCTTATTTCTTGCTTGTTTTATTTTACTTTTGTATGTATGTTTATTACGGCTAACTAGTTTGCGCAGATGCGGTATTGTCAAGAATAGATCCTTGTTGTCCAGTACATCAAGGTGTGACCGCTGGATTTTAATTCGAAGAGTCCTAGGGTTTTCTAGTGATTATTTGCTTCAAAAGTTCTCAGGAGTTTCAGAGTATACCCCAAAGAATCAGGGCTCACTTTCCACTTGACGTTGAGTATGAGAATTTGACATATAGGGCATTGATCTCAAACTCGAGTTTGTTAGGCTTTAAAGCATTACGATTTAGGCACTAGAACTTCAAGCTTGGTTACAATAAAATGTTATCCTGGGAATATCATTTTTTGAAGAAGCTTGGCCATTGTTGAGGGTTTTCCATGGTTTCGAGTTTAGAAATTTTGGTTTAATAGTGGGATCATGATGCAGTTACCACACAAGCGTCTAGGTTTGAAGATTTGTTTTTTCATGATAACGCTTTCAGGAAGGGAGCTATTTGATTTCAAAACTCATGATCCAGATTGATTTCGAGATTCAGGTCGTGTTCATAAATTCATTTTTGAGATATCATTTTCAAGTCCATGTCATTATTCAAGAAGATTTAGAGTTTTGGGCTCAATTCGAATTATTATTATTTTATTTCACCACACAAGAGATGTGTGAGTTTGGAATCTCTTTGCAATTCAATTTCAAATCCCTATTTTCTTTGAGATTCTTGCTCTATAAAACCATCCTCTTACAAAGGAGGACACCCTGTACAATGCCAAGCAAGGACTTTTGTACGAATGAGTTTGATACGAAGTCATAGAAGACTCTATCGTACATACTAGTTTTTTAACTTAAAAATAAAGAAGAATCACTTTATCTTGGTCACAAGGATGAATAAAGTTATTACTAATCAAGATTGGATGGCATTAAGTTTTGATATATTTTTATTACACCATGTGAGATGATAACTTGGATAAGTCCAATCAAGTGGGAATACATGATAATTGATGAAGGCCGCTATCTCAAAAAGGACAAAGAATATAGCTAGTCTTATTCACTAAAACCATACTCCAGCAGGCGTCGCACACTCTAACAATATTTCTTTTTTTAGAATAATTTGGATGCCCCTGTAGGTTTATGCCCTTCCTTGGTGCTGGAAATTTTGGTGGGAGCATCCGGCATACGCAATGTCGGCTTTCTTAAACCTTCAGCTACTTCATTTGGCTGAGGATGTAGTCAGGTTCACTATGGTTATGGTGTTAGTAGGAATAGCATGCCACAATGTAATTAGGGAAGCCGTATGTTCTCAAGACTTAGAGACGCCAGCTTTGTCTGAATCCTACTAGCCGACGACATTTATTTCCCTGCATATCAAGAAACCATCACCTGTAAGAAAGAAGCTTCAAATACTATAAGCATTACCAAATACAAAGGGACGAAGCCGTCACTTAATATGAATAAACATCCAACGGTCACTATGGTAAAAAATGGATTCCCACCTTCAAGGAAATAAACCATTTGTTCCAAAAGGAAGCCAACTTGAGTAATTTTGAAGCAGACTTGGACGAGGTAATCAAGTATGTCGCAAAGCACTTCTTGTAAGTTTTGAAAACCAAAACCGCAGAAGCATAACAGAAGAGATAAATGCCTTTGCTCGTTAGTTCACCGGTGATCTTGCAAACCCTGACGATGCTGGCTCGAAGACCTCTTCACCTTCACTGAAAGAAGGGAATATGAAAAGAATATAAAGAAGAGAAGGGATTAGGAATAAAACAAAAACATGCGGAAATTTTTTGTAAGTCGAAGAAGAGAATACTTATCTCTTCGCCAAGGACACAGTCGAGATCTCTCCTTTGAGGGTGCACCGACTTCATCCACCATTCATTCGGAACTAAACCTGTAGCAACAATAAAGGATATCATCAATGGAAGAAGAAACGAGTAGGGCTCAAACATTTCAGCTAATCAGGACAAAGTTTGCTACATAGTCTTTCTGTTAAGCATCATTCAATGCAAGGACAGCCACATAAAGAGTTCGGAACATGTCCAGGACCGTTTCGGAAACAATATCATCACCATAATGTCGCTACTACGAAAAAAGAGGCCAACAAAGACAGAAGAGTCGCCACCGTTTGTTATTTATCCCAAAGAAAGGGCAAGGAAACGATCAGAGAAAACCTACGAAAAAGGGAAATGATAGGTCATCGTAACCAAATCTCGAGTTTGGGAGTCGTTTACACAAGGGGAAGGTATGCGAACCCATCACGTTCGTTTTACTCAACGAGATCCACGCTTGTTGTCTATCTAAAAGGGTGTTAATCTATCATAGGCTGGCTCATAGGGACAAAAGAAAAGAAAAGAGACTCGATAGAGCATCGCCGCTCTATGCCTACATATTCCCTCGTGCAATGGGAAAGTCAGAGTCAACGTAGTTTGGAAAACTACGGGTGAAGGGGGAAGGTTTCTCGCCAAGACATCTCCGTCTTGTGCCTACGTATCCTTGTCTGGTATGAGAAATCAGAGCAAACGTAGTTCGGGCTGACACGAACACAAATTGGTTCAAGTGTTTTAATGAGTAGGGTTAAATATTCGTTCTAGCAGTTAGGTGTATTGCTGCTCGACCATTGGAGACTTAGGCGTTACCTGTTTGTGGTAGAACCAAGACTTAACACATTTTTTATGAAAATGATTTTCAAACAATCTCGAAGGATAAAAAGGTTTGATGTTTTGTTTTGTGTTTTTTAAGAGAAGAAGTGAATTGAGTTAGATTTGTAACTCATGTTGCACTAAAGACTATGACTTGAGAGCGAATGCGTCGTATATCACCCAAAGGGCATACAACATTTATTAAACACTCTAGAAAGTTGAGAGGCGGCCCCCCAACCATCATTCCTCAAGTACTTAAGGCCCGTAGCGTACAAAATTTATTATCCTTTATTATGTGTCTTAAGATTTTAAGAGATGAGAAAAGAAGACACAACTCTAATGGGAAACTGAACCCTAATGTTATCATGCATCATGCTCCTAAGGTTGGGATTAAGAGGGAAAAGACTATCCTAATGTTATCATGCAAAGGATTGAACACCTAATGTCTCTCCTACTCCCATCTTAAACAGAGGGACTAGGAATCCTAAGGGGATTATGGCAAAAGACCAAGTAAACACAAGATAATTCAATCACAGATGAAATGAAGAAAGAGATGAAATTGACTTAAACAAGTCAAGACAAGGTAAACATGATATGCAAGCTTCACAGATGAAATTCAAGATTAAAATGATGTAACAAAACAAAACAAATGATTAGGACAAAATGACTTGAAAAGGTCAAAGAAAAAGTGAGATGAAATGGGAGAAGTCATACATTAATCACTTACACCAAAAACTAAACACAAAGCACATGCAAAGGCAATGATCAAATAGAAGAGGGGAGAAAAGAGACTTATGCAGCAAGCATAGTAAAATTATCTCAACCCAAACAATCCAAATTGATCATATGAAAAAGAAGAACAAATAAGTGCTAAAAGTGATCCATCATTCAAGACAAACTCAAAGTATGAATATGGATACCAAATTGTATTAAATGATGATCAAAACCCAAGGTAGAGAAGTGAAACCAAAATAAGAAGGCCCAAATCAAGATGGAAAGCAAGACCCAAGAAAGGACCAAGTCAAGGTAAGAGGAAGAACCAAAATTCTATCTCATGTTCAACACATAAAATCAAGTGGAATAACCTAACTTCTAAGTAACTTGTGAGACAATTTACACATGTATATGACCTAAAAATGAAAGACCAGCACCTTAATCATGTCATAAAGGAGTATCAAGACTCATAAGCTGCATATGGGATCCATAAGAGTCATTTCCCAAAGGAACTAGGTCAAACTAGTTTGTATGAACACCTCCTAAGATGACTTGACTTGCAAGTTTCACCAAAATTAGGAAAAATGCTCAATAAAATCCAAATAAAATGCACAAGGCAACCAAGTCCCACAAAAACAGAAACTAAAGTTTCAAAGTGAAACTCATCTCAAGGAATCACCAAATAAATTGATTAACAAGGGTGCTCCACCTTTTTGAATATTAATTGAGGGTCATCAAAAGCCAACTCAAAGTCAAACACAAAATGATCAACATGAACCAAAATCACCCTCAAAGGCACTTCAATCCATCCTTTAAATGGAGAAGAAACCTTAATCACAGGGGATTTGAATTGGAGGTTCAAATGGTTATGGTCAAACAAAGACAATATTAAAAAACACTTCTAATTGCAAAATTAAAATAAAATGGCAAAATAAAATCAGAAAATAAAATTATGGAAAATTAAATAAAGTCTTGAAATGCAAGAAAAATATTTTTGGGGAATTTTCCGATCATTGGAAGTATTTTTAATAAAATAAAATGAAAAAAAATGAAAATAAAATAAAAGAGAGAAAGAAACTAGGGGTGACAAAGCAAAAACAAGAATTAACTACACACAGGCAAAACACGCATTGGGCTCAGAAAACAGGGGGCGTGGATAGCATATGAGGCCTAGATCCAAACACTCATCAGACTTAATGAAACACATCGTTTCATTAAGTCTAGTCAGATTCAACCCTCACGCGTGGCCTGGTCAAACCAATAACAATGCAACAAATCACAAAGTCAAAGATTCAACGCCTTCCAACTCAACATTAATCTGAGAATGAACCAGACGCCGGAGCTAGGGCTCCATTCGTCTTCTTCGCTCACCTCGCAGGAGCTCAATCCAAAATTCTCAATAAAAATGTCTAAAATTGGTACCATTCAAAAGCTCTTGCTACAAGGATCTCAAATCCATAATCCAAACATCAAAAAGGTTCCAAATCAAAGAGAATCGAAAGCTTGAAATTCAAACATGTCAACTGAAAATGTCATCAAACAAACACAACCATGATCCAAACATGGCCTACCATAGGTAGGGCTTCAGATGCAACCCATCATGCTCTTAAAAAGTGCCTAGAATGAGAGAAAAAAGAAAGGGAAGCTTACTAACTGGGCAACTCCGTTGGTTCTTGAAATGGCATGTAAGCTTCAGTTCAAGCTATCCAGTCTTCTCCCTGAGCTTTGATGAAGATGAATTGAGCAGAGATTTGGAGAAATAACCCAAGAAATGGTTGAATTGAAGAGAAACGTTTTTGGAGACATTTGAAGTGTGGAGGCTTTCTCATGCAACAACTCTCTCTTCTGGTCATTAGGGCAAGCAAAAATGCTTTTATATGATAGGCATTTGATCACCATGCAGGTCCATGATGCCTTATTGGTGAGATTTGAAAATTTACAAAAAATGATATCTCTTCTCATGAACACGCGTTTGTTACTTTCCACACCATATGGTATCAGCAAATTGAAGTGCATGAAGTGTACAATTGACATGAATTAGTTTGGGCTTTATAAATAATCCACACCTCAAGTTTAAAATCAATACTTTTCAAGTAAGAAACTTGAAAATGAGACATATCATGGCCTTTCATGTTGGTCCAATTGTAGTAAGCTTATTTATGATCATGTATTGGTGCATAAAAGTTCAAATGTGAGATAAATAAGACCTATAATGTATAATCTTCATGCCATGACCAAAAAATCAAGATTTCATCTTAAAAGTCTCCCACATGGCCATGTAATTCAACAATCCTCATGAATTTTGAGTTCAATGATGGAGATAAGACTCTTACGCACAAGTTTCATTTTGGTTGGAATTGCATTTGAGGTACATAAGTTCATGAAATTAACCATTGAAACAAATGACCTAAAATGAAACTTTCCCAAAACACCCTTGCCTTGTGAGGTCCATAACTTGAGATGCACAAATGATAAAAAGCACTTCTATGAATTTTTGGAAATCTAAGACCATGAAGAAAAACTTTCATGTTCACTTGAAGTTGAGGAGAAACTTAATTCAAGGTCAAAATGCCTTGGAAGTGAGTTGACTTTTAGTTGACCAAAAATAACTTCATATGAGGACCTTAACTTGTTGGCATCATAACTTGAGATGTACAAACTTAACGGATGAGTTCTTGTACTCAGAAGAAAGCTTCGAACATGCCCTACAAGTTTCATGTTTACATGAAAGTGAGATTGAACCTGTATCATAAGGTAAATTGTCTTTGAAGCTAGGCACTAAAGAAGGGGATTTTACACTGAAATCTTCTGAAACCCTAATTTAGTAACTTCTTGAACTTTTGATTCTTCTTGATTTGATCTTGATATGACATGCTAGATTCCCTAGTATGGTTTCCCATGGCCTCAATGACCTAGAACCAAGTTGCAAACCTTCTTAAGTTCACAGTTGATTTTGGGTTGATCAGATGAAACCCTAATTCCATGTCCTTTGACTGCGACCTCTTGCAGATGAAATAAATGTCTAGATGAGCTCCACAATGACCTCCAAGGTACTCAATGAGCTTCTCAACCATATCCTATCTAAGACAATGACCTCCTGAACCCCTGATGATCCTCTGTTGATCCCTAAGATAGGAGACAAACATCACACATCAATCCTTCCTTTCAAGGAGCTTTGACAAACTCATGGTGATGGAAAACACTTGATGACTTGTACTAATACTCTTGCTTGAGCTTGAAGCCATGAATACCTTCCTCTTGAGTGGCCCAACAAAACTCTTAATCCCCTGTTAAGAATAATGATATGCAAATGCAAATGCTAAAATGAAATGAAACATAATCCAAGCACAAGAAAAGGGTTGGTCAAATTTTGGATACAACAACTGCCCTATTCAAACGACTTGGACCTAAACGGATGAAAAGTGAACGACTTTCAAACAATCAAGATAAAACAAGTTTAAATACCAAAGAACTCGAAAATTTTCCAACGGCAGAAAGAAACTGCACAACAAACTGCTATTAGAATAAAAATCCCCGGAGAGAACTGTATCTGATAGTAGCAATGACAATAAGCTAACCGATTACCAATTAGAAAACATTGACACGCGGTCAGAAGAACATCAGCTAACACGCAGGCAACGACACTAAGTCAGAAAGAACGTCTGATTTCAACATCAGGCACCTGTTAAGCGAACCAGGTAGCGAACCCAGAGGTCGGCTCAATACGAAGTAGAGAACCTCGGCTAACAAGCAGGCATCGAACCCGAAGGCCGGCTCAAAACGAAGTTGAGAACATCTTCTAATAAGCAGGAATCGAACCCAAAGGCCAACTCAACATGAAGTTGAGAACATCTGCTAATAAGCAGGCATCAAACCCGAAGGCCGGCTCAACACGAAGTTGGGAACCTCTGCTAACAAGCAGGCATCGAACTCGAAGGCTGGATCAACACGAAGTTGAGAACATTTGCTAACAAGAAGGCGTCGAACCCGAAGGCCGGCTCAACACGAAGTTGACAACATCTTCTAACAAGCAGGCATCGAACCCGAAGGCCGGCTCAACATGAAGTTGAGAACATCTGCTAACAAGCAGGCATCGAACCCGAAGGTCGGCTGAACACGAAGTTGAGAACATCTACTAACAAGCAGGCATCAAACTCGAAGGCTGGCTCAACACAAAGCTGAGAACATAATCCGGAAATTCACAATCTAAAAGGAAAAATCTGCTGAGGAAATAATGAATTTGAATAAGCCCAGCCCTTCAGGGAGAATTATAAGATAAACACATCTGTCAATGATCTCGCTAGGGTCTGGATACCACACAGGCTTCAAGAAAAACACTGATATTGCCGAGGTCTGGATACCGCACAGGCTGGTGAGGGTACACCATTGTTTACTGGAGATACATCTGAAAACACGAGGTAACAACCTGACTTATGTTTCAAATGCACATGTTTGAAAATAGCGTAATTCTCCATGCGAAATGGAAATGCTACGCGTTTGGGAGGATGTTATGCACAATGCAAAATGCAAAGGAACCACTCCAGCAAAAATAAATGCTGAAGAGACGAAGCCAGCTCCACCAGGGAATGACCGAGCGCCAAATACGATTGGACTTTTACTGAGAAATAAGCCATGGATGGCTTCCTGAAAAGGATCTCTTCTGGGTAACACTACTCTGATGTAAATGAAATCCACTCTGCTGGGGGAAATCAATTATGCTGAGGAAAAACGGCCCTGGACGGCCTACCAGAATATGGCTCTTTTGGGGAACAAACGCTTCGGCTGAGGGAAACACATCCACTCTACCGGGGAAATCATCCCTGGACGGCCATCCTAGAAACCAAGAATTTTTTAGGATACAAAAACAAACCGCTGAGGAAAAAGCTCCATTCTGCCGGATATTCCGCTCTGCTGGAGATTGAATCCACTATCTGCCGGAGAATAAGATTTATTGGGGCAACATCGCAAACTTTCTCTGCTAAAGATTAAAACAACATGCTCCGGAAACATTCCAAATCTGTGGGGAGATCAAACTACTCAGGCGACTTCACTGGTGATTAGGTGACGAGGGAATCATCCTCGAACTCTGTCTGTGGAAATGAGAAGCGAAACTCAACAAAATCCACCTCCGCTTGGGGAATGAGTCAACGACTTAGACTATGAGGGGAAACAAAGCTCCGAACCTGCTTCGACGTTGGGGATGAGCCAACTACCGGGGAAAACAATCTCGACCTTCCAAGGACGGTCGTGCACAATCCATCTGTTGGGAATGGCTCTACTCTGCTGGGGAAATCAGCCTCGGTCTGTCAAGGATAATCTTGACTTCACATAATCTCAACCTGCTGGGGAGAAACAAATCTCAAACTGCGTACCTCTTCAGAAAAGTCTCATGAGCCCTGCAAATGAACAAACATACCAAGCCTCCTAGGCAACATGAGCTATTTCAATTATTTCCATGACATCGTTCAAGAAAAACATTGTTCTAATTATGGTTAGCAAAGCCCACAAGTTTATGTGTGCAAAGTTTTATCAAAAACAGCTGGCTTCTTTTGCAAACAAAACAGTAAAAGCTAGAACACGAACAAAGGCTTTTCGAATAATATATTTTATTGATAAATGACTTGTAAATAAGAAAGTTTACAACATATGCAACTCCTTAAAAGAGGAAGCTGTGCAAAAAGTACATAAAATATACAAAATGTCGGCAATGTGGTACAGACAATCACCATGTGTCGATTCGACTATGACTTCCATGACTTCGATGTTTTTCTAATGCTTCGTCTTCTGAAGAGATTGATTTGGACAATTGACCCTCAGGTCCTCCCAGAATCCACTATGCTCATAATATCTCACCCAGACCGCAGTCATTTGCTTTTCAAATCCCTAACTTTTACCTGAACCGCCCTTGCGGGTTTTCGATTCACCGGGATACCTATTTTTCCCAAAGTCGCCCTTTCGGATTTTCAACTTTGCGGGTTTACATATTTTCCTTTTTTATCCCTAACTTTTTCCCGAACCCATTCTTTTTATGGTTCGTCGGGATGCCCCATTTTTTCCTGGATTTTCTTTTTACTTCCAGCGGGTCTAATTTAAGAAAAGTATTTTTTAACTACGTCTGCATTCACAGGGGATGTGAAGTCTTCACCATCCATGGTTGAAAAAAGTAAGGCTCCTCCTGAAAAGACTTTCCTTACAACATATGGACCTTCGTAATTAAGAGTCCATTTTCCCCTGTGATCTGTCTGTGGAGGGAGAATCCGCTTCAACACTAGGTCACCTGCCTGAAAGTTTCGTAGGCGCACCTTTTTATCAAAAGCTTTCTTCATCCTGCTCTGATATATCCGACCATAAGCAATGGATGCCAACCTTTTTTCGTCCATCATACTGAGTTGATTTAATCTATTCTTCACCCATTCTGCCTCATCAAGCTTGACATCCACCAGAACTCTCAAGGAAGGAATCTCGACTTCCAATGGTAGGACAACTTTTATACCATACACTAGTGAGAAAGTAGTTGCCCCGGTTGAAGTACGTACTGAAGTACAATATCCATGTAACGCGAAGGAAAACACCGCATGCCAATCTTTGTAGGTAACAACCATCTTATGCACAATCTTCTTTATGTTCTTATTAGCCACTTCAACAATGCCATTCATCTTCGCCCGATAGGGATAAGAATTGTGATGCTCAATTTTAAAACTCTGGCAGAGTTCCTTCATCATCTTGTTCAAATTTGAACCATTATCAATAATGATTCTCTGGGGTATTCCGTAATGACAAATGATGTCCTTCTTGATAAACTGGGCTACAACCTTCCTGGTAACATTGGCGTATGAGGTTGCTTCAACCCACTTAGTGAAATAGTCGATTACCACTAAGATGAAGCGATGTCGGTTGGACGCGGTCGACTCAATATTTTTGATCATATTAATACCCCACATGGAAAAGGGCCAAGGAGACGCCATGACGTTTAAAGGGCTTGGCGGCACATGCACCTTATCCACATAAATCTGGCATTTATGGCACTTTTTGGCATATTTGAAACAATCAGACTCCATAGTCATCCAATAATAGCCTACCCTCAATAGTTTCCGAGACATGGCATGTCCGCCTACATGCGTTCCAAAAGCACCTTCGTGGACCTTCTCCATAAGCAGACCTGCTTCTTTTTCGTCCATGCATCTCAACAGAACTAAGTCAAAATTCCTTCGGTAGAGTACATCGTCTTTGTTCAGATAGAAATTTCCAGACAACCTCCTCAAGGTCTTGTTATCTCGGCTCGATGCCCCAGGCGGATATTCTTGATTCTTGAGAAAGTTCTGGATATCATAATACTATGGCTTCCTATCTGACGCCTCCTTTATTGCAAAAACGAATGATGGCCTATCAAGGCGCGAAATGACAATTCTTGGAGCATTGTTCCAATAATTCACCTTATACATTGAGGATAACATAGCCAAAGCATACGCCATCTGATTCTCCGCCCTTTGCACGTGATGAAACTCTACCCTGTCAAAGAAAGGTAGTAACCTCCTTGCATAGTTCATATACAGTATCATATTAGGCTGACAGGTCTCCCATTCTCCTTTGATTTGATTGACCACCAAAGATGAATCACCATAAATATCAATGTTCTTGATTCTCAAATCAATCGCTTCTTCAATACCCATGATTCATGCTTCATACTCAGCTTCGTTGTTTGTGCAAGGAAATGTTAACCTGGTACTGAATGGTATGTGAGAACCATATGGGAGTTGTAATGATTGCCCCGATTCCACTGCCGTAGGAGTTAACAGCACCGTCAAAAATCATTTTCCACTAGGAGCCTATCTTAGGACCTTCGTCAAGTAGCGACTCATCGCAATCCTTCATCTTTAAGAACATGATATCCTCATCAGGAAATTCAAACTTCATTGGTTAATAATCATCAATTAGTTTCTCTGCGAGATATTCCGACAAAACACTCCCTTTAATGGCCTTTTGGGAGACGTATTGAATGTCGTATTCTGTCAAAACCATCTGCCATCTAGCAATCCTACTCGAAAATGCTTGCTTCTTGAACACATATTTGATCGGATCCATCTCCAAAATCAGCATGGTTGTGTGGTTTAGCATATACTGCCTCAGGCATTTTGATGCCCAAGCAAGTGCACAACACGTCTTCTCTAACATTGAGTATTTGAACTCACAATTTGTGAACTTTTTACTCAGATAGTAAATGGCATGCTCGTTTCTACACGTCTTGTCATGTTGATCGAGAACACAACCCATGGAATTCTCAAGAACCGTTATATACACTAGCAACGATCTTCCAGCCACTGGAGGCATCAGTATTGGAGGTTCCTGCAAATATTCTTTTATTTTCTCAAATTACCTTTGGAAATTTTCATTCTAGACGACCGCCTGAGGTGAGATATGAACCCCAATAGCTTTCTTTAACAATTTGAACATCGGTTCACAAGTGGCTGTGAGGTGAGATATGAACCTTGCAATGTAGTTCAATCTACCCAAGAAGCCACAAACCTCTCTCTCTGTTTTCGGCGCTGGCATTTCTTGTATAGCTTTTATTTTTGCAGGATCGACCTCGATTCCTTTTTCACTGACTATGAACCCCAATAGCTTTCCCGACCGTACACCAAAGTGCATTTGTTCGGATTTAACCTCAATCTGAATTTCCTTAACCTTTCAAACAGCTTCAGAAGATTCACCAAATGTTCTTCCTCAATTTGTGACTTTGCAATCATGTCATCAACATAAACCTCGATCTTATGATGAATCATATCATGAAAGAGAGTCACCATTTCCCGCTGATAGGTTGCCCCTACATTCTTCAATCCAAAAGGCATTACCTTATAGCAAAAAGTCCCCCATGGTGTGATAAAAGTTGTTTTCTCCATGTCCTCCGAAGCCATCTTGATCTGGTTATATCCGGAGAAACCATCCATGAAGTAAAACACTAAATACTGTGCAGTATTGTCAATAAGCACATCAATATGGGGGAGCGGGAAATTATCTTCCGGGCTCGCTCGATTAAGGTCATGGTAATCTACATACATCCTTACCTTACCATCTTTCTTTGGTACAAGCACGATGTTAGCGACCCACAGAGGGTAATTCGTCATGACAAGAATCCGGCGTCCAACTGTTTCTGGACCTCTTCCTTGATCTTGACTGCCATGTCGGGTCTGGTTCTTCTCAGCTTCTGTTTTATCGGTGGATACTCTTCATGGAGAGGTAAGCGATGAACCACTATGTCTATATCAAGTCCGAGAATATCTTCATATGACCAAGCAAAGACATCTCTCAACTCTCGGAGCATTTCTACCAGTCTTTTCTTGACATCATCTTGCAACACAACCCCTATCCTGACTTCTTTTCTAGCTTCTTCAATACCCAGGTTGATGACTTCAATTTCCTCCTGATGAGGCAGAATAACCTTCTCTTTTTGTCTCAGTAGCCTGGCGATCTCTTCAGGTAGATCTTTGTCTTCTTCAATCTCTTCTTCAGCTTGAAAGATTGGATTATCAAAGTCATACCGAGTCATAGACGAGTCTGAATCGGTGGCGTATGGAATGTGAAACCTGTAGAATGATGATATGATGCTTTAAAATGATATGAAAACAAACACAAACCACATTGTCATTTTATTGTTAAAATAAAACAAGAAAAACAAGGATCACAATATTTGAATGCAAAACGCCCTTTGATTAATGATAAAACAATTGTTCAAACATAAACAAGAGTAAGGCCCTTTAGACAAAGACCACTATGCTTCGGGTATAACATAGGGCTGCACATAATCAGAAAAAAAAAGATCATTACTCTTCACGAGTGACTTGGATGACTTATTCAATAGACTAGTTGCCTAAGCCTTGACCGGGAGTGCAGGGCCGGATCCATGCATCCATGTCGCAATCACTATCACCTTCATCCTCTGACACTGCGTTGATTCGATAAAAAATTACCCCACCACTGGTAAATTGGATTGGTCCCCTATATCACGGAGCGCTCGATGCAGAAGAAGACGACGGGCTATATCCCAATCCAAACTTATCTTGTTTATTGGGGACGTTCAACACTTTCCCCCAACCCTGAGATGATCCAGACTTCATCATAGCCTGTGCCTCTTTAAATGAAGACATAGAAACATTAGGAAATCTATCCACCACGGGCGCCTTCTCCTTAATCTGAACAGTCTCGAATGCTTGGCACAGGGTTTCGTGGATCTCCCCATCAACCTCTACATACTTAAATGAAGACAAATTGCTAATCATAATGTCTTCTTTACCACAGACGGTGACAATGTTACCTCCAATCATATACTTTAACTTCTGATGTAGAGTTGACGTCACGACTCCAGCCGAGTGAATCAAGGGTCGTCCCAACAAGCAACTGTATGTCGGCTGGATATCCGTTATGTAAAAGAAAGCGTTGAAAACTTCTGGACCAACCTGGATGGGAAGAGTCACTTCTCCGAAAATGGACCTCCTTGTTCCATCAAATGCTCGCACGGCCAAATCACTAGGGGTACATATCACTCCCTAGGTGTCCAGCTTCATTAAAGCTTTCTTGGGAAACACGTTAAGCGAAGACCCGGTGTCCACCAACACGTGTGACAATACAGCCCCCCCACATTCAATGGAAGTGTGCAGGGCGTGATTATGGTTTCTCCCTTTAGGTGTCAGATTAAGATCTGTAAATCCCATCACGTTTCTGGCGTTTACATGTGCCACCACTCCTTCAAGTTGATTCACCGAAATTTCCTGTGGCACATACGCAATATTCAGAATCCTCAGAAGGACATTCCGATGTGCCTCAGAGCACAGTAATAATGACAGAATTGAAATTTTTGACGGAGTTTGTTGCAAATGGTCTATAATTTTATAGTCATTTTTTTATCAGACGCATGAACTCCTCAGCGTCTTTCAACAAAGCATCCTTTTCACCCCTGTTGGGAGCTTTGTTCAACCACAGCCTTCCCCTTTCCTTTATCTGATCTTTCGGCATTCGCTTCTGGAGGTGCAAACACCCTCCCACTCCTTGTCATTCCTCCTGCTCCCACAAAATTATCCATGGAATCAAATGACGTCCCCTTCAGCTCTTGGTTTTGACCATTGCAAAAGACTTCGGCCCCATAGTTCCATGGTATCGCCTTGGCGCTTTCATAAGGTACAGGCCCTACTTTGGTGATTATAATGGTCGCTGGCCTCGGCGGCGCATATATGTTGATTGTCCTATAAGGAATTGAGATTGTGGCAATCTCATCCTGCTCTTCACTAATCACTTTCTCAGTTTTCTCTTCACCAATTCTATCAAATTGTAGTACGCTCTCATTCATTAATCTTTGCACGTGATTTTTCAAATCTTCACATCCCTCAGGATGAGTTAAACAGCCTTCACAGTCTTCAGTACAGCTTGGAAACACCCGTCCCTTCAACAACCTACCCTTGACATAACTCAAAGGGGTTTTCAGCTCTTCCACATCCGTCACCAAATTCTAACCTTTCTCCTCAACAATTGCATTTACCCCAGCCGCTTCATGGTTGGGCATAGGATTTTGCATAACATTAGACGCGTCATGTGTAAAATTGATAGCTTTACTATCAATAAGGTCTTGTACCTTATGCTTGAAAACTTTACAATTATCAATATGATGACCGGGTGCGCCTGAGTGAAAGTTGCATCTGGCGTTTGCGTCATACCCTGGAGGTGGCGCGCCCGTTAAGCGTGCCAACGCCCTTTTCTGGATCAACTGCAACTGCATCAGATCTTATAGTAATTGTGAGTAAGGCATCGGTCGTGCATCAAATTGTCTATTCACTACTCTTCCACGGTCCTGAAATCGTCGTGGAGCATAATTCTGTTGTTGTTGTTGTTGAGGTTGTACAGCCGAAATATTAATGCTTGCAACCTGAGGTTTCTGTTGATGATACTATTGGTTTCTGTTTCTATTTCTATTTCTGAAGCTTGATACTGCATTCGCTTCTCCTTCTCTTTTCTTGTTACCAAAATTCTTCTTGCCTCCTCTAGATGAGGATCCTTCTCCCGCTTGTATCTTTCCCAATTTGATCCCATTCTCAACTCGTTCGCCAGTGATGATTAAATCTGAAAATCTGCCAGACATATTCCCTATCAGTTTCTCATGATACACTCCAGGTAGTGTAGCCTTAAACATTTCAATAAGTTCCCTCTCCACCATGGGATGTTGCACCCTCGCAGCAAGCTCACGCCATCTCTGTGCGTATATTTTAAACCCTTCATTACCCCTTTGTGACAGATTTTGCATTTGTACACGATTAGGCGCCAAATCACTATTATATTGGTAGTGACGAACGAAAGCCTCTGCCAAATCTCTCCAGCTTCTGACATTTGTCGGCTCCAAACCCATGTACCACTCCAACGACGGGCCAGACAGGCTATCCTGAAAGAAATGCATAAGCAACTTCTCATTATCGGAGTATGCGTACATCTTTCGACAATAGGAACAGAGATGCACCCTAGGATAGGTCGTCCCCTTATACTTATCAAAAATGGGAACCTTGAACTTTGGTGGAATTTTCAGACTTGGGATCAGCCCTAAGTTTGACATGTCCTGCCCGAGAGAATTTTGATTTTCATAATTCCTCATCTTTTCCTCTATCAATCTGAACCTTCTGTCTGCATCCGACTGCAGCCTAACACCAAGGTCTCCCATGGAAAAGACATCATCTTATTCATCCTCATCCCACTGAGGAACAATATTACCATGTACAACGCACGTCGCTCCCAGAATATGAAATCCATTCTGATTACCTCCTCCTGGAGGGACAACAACCGTTGGAATAACATTAGCATGTGGAGTACCCACATCAGCATGAGGTGGCACAGAAGCAGCTCCACCATGAAGAACCCTTCTTCTGTCAACCCTTGAAATCAAAGGTTGGACCAACGTCCTCAATTGTTCCTGACCATTAGCAACTCCTTGCATCAGGTCCATAAACTGTGCCATACAGTCACGAAACTCCTGTAGCTCAAGTTGAATTTGATCCATAACGTTTCCTTGATTTCCCCTTGTAGAATAGCGGTGAGTTACTCGGTCTTCAATCCTGAAACAAGGCTGAAGGAAACTGTTGCACCCCAAATTTTGACCCCTTATATCCTCTTCATATCATATGCATTTATTTATCTAACCTTAACAAATTTCGAAGTGTGTTTTTGTCAAGATACAGATGAAACGGGGGCTCCGTACTGATAAAATCGAAGTTTCGAGGGTTGGTCAACCAATGTTTTGGGTTGAATTACTTATGAAATGATATCAAGAGTACCATATTGGTCCATGTGTGAGTTCAATTTGAGGTAATCACTCACAGATAAGATGCAGTGCAGTTCAAGACACCTGATTAGGGTTTTTCGGGCTGGCAAAGTCAACTGTAGTTTGACTTTAAATTTGAGAAGTAATTCAAGGATAAAAGTATGGTTTAAAAAGTTCATATGGCTTAGTGAAGTCCCCTCAAAGAGTTTCAAAGTCTTGAAAGCTCCGAAATATGAACGGACGGTCCGGTAATCGCCGATCGATCGTACGGTTGACCGAAAAGTCAACCCCTCAAATTTTAGGAATTGGACTTCAATTTTTGAAGCAAAGTTGTTCCTTATGTCATGAGGGACATACATATCAATTTTCATGATCATCGGATCAAGGACGTGAGAGTAATCGAAAAATCGGGAAATTAGGGTTTCGAAAAGGGTTAAACCCTAACTCCCTAACCACACACCCGATTGAAGTGGTTCAAAGCTCATTGGAAAGCTCTTAACAAGTCCTACAAAAGTCCTATACTAGTCCACACTCAGAAAATGCATGGAATTGGAGTTATCATCAAAGTCATTTTTTAGTACAAAACACTTAGTGAATTTCACAAAATCTGGTTGCATCAAAACTTGTTTTTTGCTAACTTTAAAGGACTTTTCAACCAAGATGCACATAGATTTGGAACTTTTGACAAACATGAATGTTTAAGAGCTATATGAGGGCTTTCCAAAAAGTACAAGAACTCCCCAAGAGGAGTTGTGAGCTGGAAGATATGGTGCCTCAAAGTTGGGTATGTCACACTAAAAATACACTTGATCCAACTTCTCAAAATCAGAATTTTTCATCTCTAACCACTCTCCACCCTTGGATCATGTTACAATCTGATAATATGAGGTATGAATGGATAGAAAACCAGAAAAAAGATTGAAATAATGAGCCAAGCAAGTTGATGGCAAGTTGCAAATAAAATAATCATTTTTAACACCATGAAAGAGAAACTTTTTCCCACATCATGACTGCAGCAGTTCTCTACCAGCAAGGACTCTCTCCTATCACCTCAGCCATCTTTCCAATTGCCATTTACTTACATAGAGCCTTGGAGCTGATGTGAGGATGGCTGCTACAAAGATCTTAGCAAGATTTTGCAAGATATTTCACATTTTCCCTCCAAAAGTAGTAAAATACAAGGCTGCCCTCATCCTTCTTTCTCCTATAAATAGAGGCCTCACCCTCACTTGTTCAACACACCAGAGTTGCTCACAATATCCAAGCATTACAACTCTCCTTCTCATTCTCTCTTTGCTTGTAAGTGAAGAAAAACTCAAAAACACCAAAAATGGGCATTTTACAACTTTCATACCATTTTCATTTCTAACATTTCCAACACTCCCACAACCATCCACACATCTTCTAAATGACATATGGAAGGTGTATGACCCATTGAAATATCAAGAACCTCAAAAAATCCAAAAGTCAACTCTCATTCCACCATTCTTTGACCAAAATCACTAAAATGGCCAAAACTCATTCCATGTGGATTCTTGTCATTCTAACCCCTCTAACACCTCAACATTATCATATCTCAACTGTCTAAACACTCACCAATCATTAGAAGTTCACATTTCTTCATTTGGCACCATAAGTGCATTATTACTTAAAGTTGAAGAAAGACTCAAAAGCAAGAAAGTGAAATAAAGGATCTCTGGGTTTCTCAACTATTTTGGCATATTCAAAAGGTTCATCAAGAGGTATGTAGCTATTTCTTATTAGCCTTAGCATCCTCTT
Organism: Lathyrus sativus; assembly: GCA_963859935.3. Classification (NCBI taxonomy): domain Eukaryota; kingdom Viridiplantae; phylum Streptophyta; class Magnoliopsida; order Fabales; family Fabaceae; genus Lathyrus; species Lathyrus sativus. The sequence continues at coordinate 540,950,726 of OZ012738.1, read as the reverse complement.
TCATGAATTGGCATTTTGAGTGTCTTAATAGAATTTAAGGTATGTGCCTCTTGTTTTCACATTTATGTTATTTTGTGTCATCTTGCTTTATCACTACCACAAGTTGTGTATTGGACTGTTTATGCTTGCTATTTTGGATCTCAAATAAATCATTGAGTTATGTTTACATGACCTTACTCATAGTGTTTGAACTGTTTGAAATATTGAAGGCTTGAGTTTGTTCATTGAGGCTTGGTATGAGATTTCATAAGTTTTGCTGTCAAAGGTTTTGAACCAATATGGCATTTTCTATGGTGAACAGTTTGTGTATGATACTCGTATGTGGAGATGTCATCTAACTTGTTTTGAGATTATATGTGGTGTGCATGTATTAACTGTCTTGCTTTCTCAAAAGCTACTTATCACTTCCAACTGTATTTTCAAAGCCTCATTGATACCACCACCTACCTATTTTTCCAATTGAGTTTTGCTTTTCCTCTTAGGTTTGAAAACTGTTGTGACTAATTGTATTGCTTTTGAACTATTTGATTTGTGATATGTGAGTTGAACTGTCTAAGCAAATGCAATAAGTTGTTTACTTTTTGGAAGAGGGGCTGTTTCAACTAGACTGGTGGCATATAAAGGTCAGTCATCAATATGGAGGGGTAAGCTAGAAATGCCATGAGCCCTTGCTGCAGCAGTAGGATAAATACCAAGAAAAATAGGTTTTTGGAGCTGATGTTTGACACTGGCTTTGTGATGACAAGCTGATAGTTTGTGAATTTTGTTATGCTGCTAAAGTTGGTTTTGACTGATTTGAGTTTTCTATTGGATGTACAACCTCTAGTGCCATCTAACTCCATTTTGTTTGAACCCTCATTTGGAGTCATCAGAAATTGGTCTCATAGCAGAAGGAGATTAATTGCTAAGACCTTTGTTTAGCTGTCAATACCTTGGATGAGTAAGTCATCACCATTTGCCAACTGTGAAAGAAGTAAACACAATGTTTTGGAACTATGACCTCACAAGTGCAGATCAGAAAAAAAGGAAATTAACTCTCAAACCATCAGTCCACCAACTCTGTGTTCATTTTAATCTGTTTGTGTATAGTAGCTTAGGTTTGCAACCTGTTTTAGTTCTGTTAACCCTAGGATTCAGACTAGAAATTCATCTTGACTGTTGGCATAGATTGATAGTAACATGAGTTAAGCACCAAGGCATTTTGTTCCTTGAAACTGTTCAGCATGAAGAATTTCAGTCTATCACCCTTTATACTCCATTCAGTTGTTATAATGTCAAGACAGTAGTAGCTTAATTTCTGGAACTAGGCCTGCTAGCTAGAGCTCATTGCTAGGTTTAACCACAGTCCATTTATTCATAGCAGTGTTAATTGCTAGTTGTTACTGGTGTAATTGGTGTTTTCTTTGTGATTTTCTCTTGATCAAATGGGAAATGATCATTTCTATCAAAAACCTGTGGATAACAGACCAGGCCTTGTTTAGTTAGAATATGTTGGGCTGTGGCTATCCAAAGCAGTCAGCTGTCTACCCTTAGGAGCTTTGTGACATCCTAGCTTTGTTTTGTTGATTCATTGGCTTGTGTATTGATTAATGTTGGAATGGAATGATGTGAACTTAGAAAGTATACTTGGTTGTGCTAGATGTTTTTGTTTGTTCATTTTGTCATTAATATGAAGATCATGATTGTTGATTTTTTGTGATTACATGTATTTTTGCCAAAGTATGAGTGGAATCAAAGTCTGTTAGGGACATGTTGTAGCAGGCCTCATCTGTTGTTATTATGCTTAATCATGTGAAGAATTGAAACATCATCCTAACTTGAGTAGAACAAAATCCAGCCCTGCCTTGCATTGAATGATATGCCATCACTTTGCTGTCAAAAACATGCCATAGCCATGGACACTCATATTTTGCATAGAGCATGAAAAACTTGTTTTCTTCATTTCAACAAGTTTCTATGTGCATGATAGATATGTTTGAATGTTCATCTTGCCTTGTTTGTGCATAAGCTCTAATTTCACATGTTTGCCACAAAGTACATTGAGCATGACAAAGTCATTTTTGCACATAACATACCTTGCATCAATTTTCATCTTAGGAACACATCACATATGTTGTTTATGAGCTGTTGGCATAATCTTCCTCTGTTTTGAAACATAATGCTTGAATTCACATGTTGACACCAATGTTTCAAACACACAAAAAACCACACAACTGCTGCTTCCTTGCACCAACTTCTCTTCACACAAACCACTTCACACACATCTCATATTGGTCATTTGAAACATGATTGCACAATTGTTTCATTGAAAATCACTCTATCCTAGAAAATCACTTTCAAAATGCCAAGTGTCACATACACTTCCACACACTTAGCCATTTTTTTTGCAATAACTTGTTTTTCATGCAAAACACCTTGCAAACACTTTATATTAAGTATATATGAGATGTTGGAACACTTGCCTTGCATTAAAACACACTGTACCATAATCTCATCCTCAAGATGCTTTTTTTTCACATGTTGGCATATCACATACTAGATCTGGAACTGATGAGTTTTCCTTGTGATTTATGTGTTATAACAGTTTAATATGATCATTCTTAACCTGTTTGTATGAGCCAAATCATTGAACACCTCATGAATACAAACCTGCACCACCTCATGCACATAACACTCAAAAAAGCACTTTGAGAGCTACACCATTACACATCCATTACAGTTCTGGATTTTTCACATACACACACTCATAGAGGGCCTTGATCTGAATTGCCATGAAACATAGAATGCCTAACTGTCATGCATTGTTATTTTGTGGTTCATTTGCAACTTGACCATGATTCTTCATAACTGTTCAATTCTGGCCATGAGAGTGTGTTGGTTTGATTCATCATCATCTAAATGTTATGTGTGTATGCTTTGTGTGGATTCAACATGGTTGTATAGGGCTGCTCAATTGAATTTGCATTTCTTGAACATAACCCTGACCCCTATCGAGTTTTTCACTAGGCAAATAATTTTCAAAAACCATCACCACCATCACGATCCTCAGATGATTCTACCCCAAAAGCATATAAAATTTGTGGAAAAAGACCAAAAAATGAGAAAGTTATGACCATTTTGCAAATCTTTGAAAACCTTTGTTTTTGCCCAACCATGAAACCAAACATACAATATATATTTATTAACTCACTTTGGTTAACGGATGTATGGCCGCCCCAGCGGTTGAGACTTGCGCGCGCATTATACTTGGCATGGGTTCGATCCCTTGTGATAACCCTTGTTGCCACTTTTTCTTTTTTTTTTCACATGAACTTCAAAAAATCATAACTCTCTCATTTTTTATCATTTTTCACCCATTCTTTTTCCATTGTGTTTGTTTTTTAATGTGTACTTTCATGTCATAATTTTATTTTCCATGTTTGATTAATTTTTCATCATGTTTGACTATGTGCAACTTGTTGTTTTGACAGTACTAACCCTAACTGTTGCAGATGAAAGTTTAAAGGGTTCCACTTGCTTTTCTTTGTGAAAATTGATTGTTCTCACATCCATACATGTTGATTAACATGCTAGGATCTTTACTTTGAATTATTGTCTTGTTCATCTCATCCTTTTGTTGACTGTATTTTGAAGTGCGATTCATCGTCGTAATCTTTGTTTTGCTATCTCTGTATTGATTGTTATCCATACTTCCTTCATCTTCAATTGATTCTCTCTTGGTTGTTACCATGTGTTTTCCCTCATCTTCACTTTGTTAAGTTTATCTTTCCCTCCTAAATTATGAGGTTAAACTAATTTATTTATTTGTGTGTGATTGTTATCTATACACTTTGTTGTCACATTTGTCCCACTTTGAGACTATAACATGATTGGTTTTCAAATTGTTATTTGTTTACATGGTTGTCACATTTATCATGTTCTCAATCTTTGTTAAGATCGTACTTTCAATCTTTGTTAAAATATGTCTTCATCTTTGTTAAGATATGCTATTTGTAACATTGCTTGTATATCTTGGTTGAAACCATTCATCTCACTTGAATTACTTACTCATTGAAGTGTGCTTGCCCATCTTTGATTGTAATCATGCCTCTTGTATTCATCATGTATGTGCTTTGTTCATCTTTCCCCAAGTGATGGAACTCTCTAGTTCTCATCCAAGTTACCTCCTTTCTCTCCTTCCAAAGGAAAAGTCTCTCCATTGACTCTTGTGTCATGGAAAGCTCATTACCTCCTTGACTTTGTTAAGTCATCCTTCACCCCTAGTTTACGAAACCATAGACTTTGCTTAAAGTCTAAAAGACCCACCTTTACTAGGAGTGCTCTTCAACTAGAACCCTAGGATAGAGTTTGTTAACTCTATATAAGGATCATAGTAATGATTACTTATCCCCCTTTGAGTGTTATAACATAGACTTAGAGAGTTTTGTTAAACTCTACACAAGCATTGCTATGTTTGTTCCCCTTTGAACCTTGATAATAATCAAGTGTTCTTTAACCCTTGTGAGGTGAACTACGATTGCTCTGATTCTATCCTAGTTAGGATACGTAGGCAGAGGACGCGATGTCTTTGCGAGCAATCTTAGAAACAATCTTAGGGCTTCATCTATCATACCCTATCTCTTTACCCAATTCCAACCTTAGCAAACATTTAACAAACTTAGCATGTAATTAAACAAAAGGTTCCTGTAGAGTACTACAGATGTCTAGGATGTGAGATACCTACCCTAGGCATAACCAACCCCCGATCCCCGAATCTCTTAGCGTTGTTGCTACATCGCGAAAAGGATTTTTCTTTCTTTAGACCTTTCCTTTGGATAAATTAAAGTTCGGTTGTAAAAGAATTAAGATTCGAGTTAACTCAATAGCTTGATATCCGATTTTCACCGCAACAAAAATGGCGACTTCACTGGGGAGCAACTTTAAACTTGAGGGTTTAGCCTATTTTGTTTGATTACATTACTTGTGAATATTTGCTTAACATGTATATTTGTCAATATAAATGCTTGTGTTGGGAATTTTGAGTGGTGAGACCGTACTATACCCGTACTAGAGTGCACTTATGATAGGATGGTGGTATATTCAAGAAGGCTTATAGGGAGTTGATTCCCGACCAAGCTAACTTGAGAAACCACCGCTCAGTGTAGGTCCTTCTGAGGTTTAGTGATGTTGATTGAGTATTCATGAAAACATTACTACCCTCAATAAAGAAGCCGTTGACACTGTGGACCTTTAGATTACCTCTTTTCCCCCACTTTGGCCTTACTAGGACGTAGTGCGATGACTATGAGGGAGTAATCCCGAAATAGTTGATACGCGATACTACACTTAGACGAGACTCTCTTGAGAATATTACCGATTACCGAGTCATTTGGGAAATTGGTAATATCCGAAAGATGGGTCGTTGACTCTGAGAACTGTGTTAGAACCCGTTCGGCAGGTACAAATCACCTCGTAGTATCAACCTTGGGATGGGTAAACCTTGACCCCATGCTTCATAACCCAAGCCTTGTCTAATGTTTGCCTATATGTGTATATGTGCTTATGTGTGTTTGTGCATCTTTGCATTCATAAACATCATATCATTCAATATCATGAAACTCAGATTCTTTTTGTTTGTAAACATCAAGGTCATCATGGACAGTGGAAGAAGGAAAACTGTAAAGTACACTTACAAAGGTCTTAACTTGGGAGAGCTTAAAAGGTTGAGTGCCTTGGTAACCGATCCAGAAGAATTCCAAAGTAAATATGGGAACCTATTGTCACTTTTGAGGATGAAGAATAGGATGGATGAAGGGCTTCTCACTACACTCCTCCAGTTTTATGACCCTGTCTATCACTGTTTCACATTCCCCGACTACCAGTTGGTGCCCACACTAGAAGAGTACTCTTGTATACTCGGGCTACCCATTCTCGAAGAATCCCCTTTTCCGATCATGGAGAAAGATCCCGAAGAGCAGGATATTGCTAAAGCAACACACTTGGGGTTAATTGATATCCAAAAGAACATAACTACAAAAGGAGGAGTTTTTGGTTTAACTACAAAATTCCTGATTGAAAAAGCTCAATACTATGCTGACCATTTGAGTATGGATGCGTTTGAGGCTATTCTTGCCTTACTCTTCTATGGTGTCTTCCTGTTTCCGAGCTTCAAAGGTTTTGTGGACCTCAATGCCATCAAAATCTTCTTGAAAAAGAACCCCGTGCCTACTCTGCTAGCAGATGCATATCACTCTATTCATCTGAGAAACTATCACAAAGGAGGAATGATCACCTGTTGTGTTCCATTGCTATATAAGTGGTTTATGTCCCATTTGCCCAAAGCTCATGCTTTCTGTAATCCAAAAAAAGGGTGGTGGTCCCAAAAAGTCATGGCCCTTACTCATTCCGACATTGATTGGTACAGTCGAGACTACGACGGAATACTGATTATTGACAGCTGTGGAGAGTTTGGCAATGTGCCTCTTCTTAGCACCAATGGAGGGATTAGCTACAACCCAGTCCTTGCTCGTCGACAAATGGGGTACCCGTTGAAAGATAAACCCCATAGTGCTCATGTGGAAAGCATCTTCTTCAAGGAAGAAAGTAGTGATCCGGCGATGAAAAAGGAAATTTTAAATGCTTGGGGTCATCTGCACAAAAAAGGAAAGAAAGATTTAGGAAAGCCTAATTGTGTCTCCTTGGACCCATACCTGCAGTGGGTCCGAAAGAGAGCCATCACACTGAAGATGCCTTACCCTCGGCAAAGGCCCATGGTCTTAAAAGAAGAACCCACTCTGATCTTCATGTCTAAAGAAGAAAAATTGAAGATTGCTCTGAACAAGTCACGACAAACTGAGGATGCATGGAGGAACAAATATCAGGTAGCTGTTGAAGAAAATGAAGAACTTCAAAAGCAATTGCAGTTGAAGAATGAAGAGGTACTCTCTTATAAGAAAATAAAGACTCAAGAAGATCCATCTTCCTCACAGTCCAACCCTTGGAAGCTCATGGTGGACAAGCTCATTCTTGAGAAAGCACAGATAGAGAAGGAAATGAAGAAGCTCAAAGCAAGAGAAGACTTTATTTTATCTTATGTCGAGGATTAGGACTTTTGTAAGAAGTACCAACTGATTGTAATTCACTTTTAAAAGTAATGAAACTTGGTCTATGAAGACTTTTTGATGTTTGCAAAGAATCTGGGTTCCATGATATCGTTACACATTCGCATCATTCGCATTTTCTAACCATTCAAGGAAATTCGATTTTTATTTTTGCAGACACAACATGGCATGTCGAGATGCACTTCCCTGCCCAGATTTAAGGTTGGGTGACCTTCAAATTCTAGCAAGTCTTGTCAAAGACTCCGAGACATTCGTTGCAAAGTATGGGGATCTCTTATCTCTGTTAATCGCTCCAGTTGATGAAAACATGTTACAAGCTCTTGTGGAGTTCTACCACCCTGGGTATCATTGTTTCGTCTTTCCAGACTTCCAGTTACTCCCTACCATAGAGGAGTACACAAGCTACCTAAAGATTCCATTGACCGTCTCGCCTCGACAAGGAAAGTTAAAAAGAGGAGACTTGGCAAGAGCATTACAGCTTAGGCCTGAAGAGTTGCCCACCATGAAAGCAAAAGGAGGTTATTACGGAATGGAAACAAGGCAATTAATGGTGATGGCTGAATATCACTATGAAAACAGGAATTTAGGCATATTTGAAGCCATTCTAGCCTTGTTGATTTATGGGTTGTATCTTTTCCCAAGTAACTACGAGTTCATCAGCGAAGAGGCAATCCGTCTTTTCCTCACCAAGATCCCTGTGTATGCTATTTTGGCGGACACGTATGTGGTCATTCACCGTCACAAACTGTTTGACATTGGGCAATTTTCATGTTGCCTCGCATTACTCAGCAAATGGTTTACATCACATCTGCCCAGGACTCATGTTTTCTGGAACTGTCACAGCAAAAATGCGTGGATTGCGAGACTTGCCGCTCTTCAGCATCATGATATCACTTGGTATGACCCCAACCTCGATGGCATACCCATGATTCCTAGCTTTGGAAACTTTTCCAATGTCCCTCTCGTTGGAACCAGGGGAATCATCACTTACAATCTGGTAATGGCTCAGCGTCAATACGGATACCCAACAGGACCCGAGCCTGAACCAGAACCATTGCGACCTTACTTCTGCGAAGCAGAAAGTAACCGAGAATTGGAAGCACGATTTGACTATGATTCTAGGCACCCTAATGTGCATGGGATGACTGCAGTAGAAGGAATCAGCTGCCTAACCACAAAAGCCTATCTACTTTGGTCAAAGGAAATAGCATTAACAATGTTCTACACCCGTGACTAAGAGATAGTAATGGAACCTGACCCTCTCATGAGCAGGGAAGAATTAAAGTACGAACTCGTCAAAACCCAGCGCGAGAACGAAGACCTGTGGGAAATCATCCGTCGAGACCGTGCTCGCAGGGATACCCAAGAAGGAGAAGGATCGTCTAATTAGAATGATCAAATGTGTTGCTTTTTCCTGTTTTCCCTAAAAAGGATCAAAATCCTGTGTTATGTACTTTTGTCGCACTTTGTTTCTGTTGTAACAAAAAGGTCTTGTTATTTAACAAGAGCCATTCATTGTAATGAAGTTTAAACTATCAATGAAAGATGTTTTTGGAAAACACGTCGTTACATGTTGCTCAAAATTATTTTTGTTTGTAAACAAATATTGTCTTTCCTTGAATGGTTAACGCATTTTGCATTAGCATTTTGCATTCACATTTCATTCTGCGTTGGTTCCTCATTAGAAGGTCCACAGCTCACGAGTTTACACCACAGGAAAGGGAAGAAAGTCACACTAAGGTCTCACAAGTACAATACCAGATCAAAAGCTCAGGAGAGGATGGCTGACAATGATCAAAGAATCGAACAGATGGACAATGACATCGAGGGGATCAAGGGAGACGTCAGTCAAATCTTGGAAGCTCTCAACATAATCAGAGCCAAGATGGACACTCAGCCTACTGCGATTTCTGAAATTACCACGGCAACAACTCACGTCACAGCTGCTCCAATAACTACTGCAGAATTTCCATATGGCATGCCCCCAGACTTTATGCCGACAGTCAACAACGCACAATCCTCTGGTTTCCAGCCATTAGTTGATCCGACAACCCAGAATCCGATCTTTACTCAAGCAGGTGGACCAACTACAGTTCGCCCTGTCTTTCGTAATCAACCACCGATCTTTGATATCCCTGATGGTTCTGAGATTGAAGACGAAAAGCATGAAAAGTTGAGAGTAGAGATGGACATTATGGCCAAGAAGATGAGAGCTTTCGAAGGGAACAATGTCTTTGGGTATGATGCCAAAGATCTCTGTCTGGTTTCCGGCTTGGTATTCCCGCCCAAGTTCAAAATGCCAATCTTTGACAAATATGACGGAACCACATGTCCTAAAGTCCATTTAATAATGTATTGTCGGAGGATGGCCCCTCACATCGAAAATGACAAATTACTAGTCCATTGTTTCCAAGACAGCCTCAAAGGAGCTTCAGCAAAATGGTACCTTGGTCTTGATCAGGCAAAGATTCACAATTTCCAGGATTTGTCAGACGCCTTTGTCCAACAATACAAATATAATATGGATTTAGCACCAGATCGTCGACAGCTGCTCAGTATGACGCAGAAAAATACGGAGTCCTTCAAAGAATACGCGCAAAGGTGGCGTGGAGTAGCAGCTCAAGTGGAACCACCTCTTACTGAAAAAGAGCTAGCGGACTGGTTTGTCGACACTGTCAGACCAGAATTCTACGAGAGATTAATCAGTAGTGTTACTTCAAATTTCTCTGACATTGTGGCCGTAGGAGTCAAGGTAGAAGCGGGTTTGAAAAGCGGAAAAGTAACAGCATCAAGTACTAGTTCCAACACCAGTGCATCTAAGAAACCGATCAGCAGTTTCCATAAGAAAAAAGAGGTTGAGGTAAGCGTTGTGATGCACGAAAAGGGAGTCCAAAACTCAACAAACCACCGGCAATCCTACCGACCATCTTATGTAGCGGAAGTGACGCCAATCTTTCAACAGCAAAATCATCAGGGTTCTCAGCAGGTGGCACCCGCACAAAATCGGCAGCCTCATTATCAACAGCCTCAAGTGAGGGCTCCAAAAGCAAATTATCCAGGAAATAGGCCTAAAATCAAGCATATACCCATGAGTTACACGGAATTATTCCCTGGTCTGATAAAAAGAGGCCTTGTCAAAACAAGAAAGTTAGGTCCTCCGCCTGATCCATTGCCTTACTACTACAATGCTAATGCTCACTGCGCTTTCCATGAGAACGCGTTGGGACACGACCTAGAGGACTGCTTTGCGCTGCAACATCTCGTCCGTGAACTGATCGAAAAAGGAATCCTATCTTTTGAAGATAATCCTCCAAATGTGAAAGATAATCCCTTACCAAATCATACTGGGGTAAATGCTATCACTGAAGAAGGGGAAGGTTCAGAAAACAAGACTGCCACTATTGTCGGAGAGATTAAGGTGCCCTTAGCAGAGCTGCATAAGCGCCTCGCCCAAGCTTGGGCATTCAAAACATCTCACGAAGATTGCGAGCAATGCAAATTAAATCCACAAGGTTGCGATCTTGTACAAAAAGATATCAGGGCTCTGCTCGACCAAGGGATGATAGAGATCAGTAGCAGAAAGAAAGAAGATATAGCTGTGATCGAACCAGTGTTCAACATGCCGGAAGAACCAAGGGGGAGGGTTGTATTCCTATACTCTGACAGTAATAGTATGGGTCGAAACAGGAGTGTTCGACCTGTGTTCCACGAAGAAATGATACCCAAGTTTGGAAGAAGCCAGCCCAAATTTGATCCAGCAAAAGGGCCTGAACTCCATCCCATGGCCGCGACACGAAAAGAGGATTACACGAGGTACGAAGGCATCATCAAAGGAAGGAAACAAGATGGTGTAGCTAATATTGTTGGTAGCAGTAAAATGACGCGAAGTGGACGGATATACCAGCCAAGGTCGAACAACGCTGTTCCTCCACCAAAATTTCATACCCCTAAGGTTTTTGTGGCCCAAGAACCTACTCTCAAGAAAGCTGCTACCAAAGAGCCAGTGTCGAAAGAGACCATTACTGAAGCACCGGTCAGCAAAGAGAAGGACTCGCTCAAAAATGATGATGAAGAGTTCCTGAGAATCATTCGTAAAAGTGATTATCGAGTAATTGATCAATTAAACCAGACTCCATCAAAGATATCTGTCATGTCGCTGCTATTGAGCTCTCCGGCGCATCGCCAAGCTCTTCTGAAGATTTTGACTCAAGCACATGTGACTAAAGACATTACTGTGGGGCAATTTGATTCAGTAGTAGCCAACATCACTGCATGTAATACTTTAAGCTTCGACGACAATGATCTAACAGCGGAAAAACGCAAACACAACCGTGCTTTGCATGTATCAATCAAATGTGAGGAAGATACACTGTCCAGGGTGCTCGTCGACACGGGATCAGCCCTAAATGTAATGCCGAAAAAGACGCTAGCCAAATTAGCTTATCAAGGTGCTGCCATGAGACCCACGTCTTTAGTGGTAAAAGATTTCGACGGATCTCGAAGAACTGTGATTGGAGAGGTTGACCTACCTATCATCATAGGACCGCAGGTCTTTGAAGTTACTTTCCAAATAATGAACATCAATCCAGTTTACAGCTGTCTATTGGGTAGACCTTGGATCCATGCCGCAGGAGCTGTAACTTCTACCCTACATCAGAAAATGAAGTTCATTATTAATGACCAACTGGTGATTGTTCATGGAGAGGAAGAACTCATGGTGAGCAATCTGTCCTCTTTCCGATACATCGAAGCAGATGAAGACTCTCTTGAAACAGCCTTCCAAGCTCTGGAAATAGCATATGCTACTCTGGTGGATGAATCAGAAATAACTCGTAGGCCATCTTTCGCCTCGGTTCAAAGTATCAAAGCAGCAATAGAAACTGGGCTCCCGCTGGGATGGGGAGAAGTCATTCAAGTGGATGCTCTTGCTAAAAGCGACCGACGAGGGTTGGGTTACAACCAACTCCAGAAGAAGAACCTGAAGAAGACGCGGTGAAAAAGAAATCTTTGAAAGAGACTTTCGTCAGCGGAGGGCTACAGATTGACGCTATCATTGCTGAAGAGGAAGATAGTGACCATGATGGCCTAATCATCCGAGGAGGAGCAGCTCTGAGCAATTGGAAAACCGTGGAAATACCTGTCTTTTTACCCTTAGAGTAATGCATTTGCTTTGTTAAGTTGCTTTTTGTTTTTTCTTTTGAAAAATTCCAGGTTTTTGCCCAAAACCTGTGAATCATTTTGTATGGGCCACTTTGTGATTTGAAAGATCTATGAATGAAGAAGTGTTTTTGTTAAAATTCTTGTTTATTTATTGGCTCGTCATTCCACGTTTTTAAAAAAAAAGGAAAAATGGTTATTTTTTGTAAAAAGATAAAAAAAAAACTACCCTTCATATGCATGTCTATGTGCGTGTGCCTGATATTCCCAAAATGTGAAAAAACATGCAGAACACCTACACCACCCACAGAATCCTGTGATCATTCAGTTCCATCTACTAGCGGTTCATCCGTCTTTCAAGCTGAAGAAGAGAGTGATGAAGACCTAGAAGTTCCCGAAGAATTGAAAAGGATGACTGAATACGAAGATGCATGTCTTCAACCATACAAAGAGCCGACAGAAGTCGTCAATTTGGGATCTGAATTTGAAAGAAGAGAGGTCAAGATTGGGGCATTGTTAGGGCAAGAAGTCAAGGACGGGTTGATAGTGCTCCTCAAAGAATATGTCGACATATTCGCTTGGTCTTATCAAGATATGCCTGGGTTGGATACTGACATCGTTATGCACAAACTCCCTTTAAAACCAGAATGTCCTCCCATCAAGCAAAAACTTCGCAGGACAAGACCAGATATGGCTCTCAAAATCAGGGATGAGGTCAAGAAACAAATTGACGCAGGTTTTTTAGCTGTAGCTAAATATCCAGAATGGGTGGCCAATATAGTACCAGTACCAAAAAAGGACGGCAAGGTCAGAATGTGCGTTGACTACAGGGATCTGAATAAAGCAAGTCCAAAGGACGATTTCCCTCTTCCACATATTGACACACTGGTGGACAACACTGCAAGTTTCGCTGTATTCTCATTCATGGATGGGTTTTCTGGTTATAACTAAATAAAAATGGATCCAGCCGACATGGAGAAGACGACATTCATCACGCCCTGGGGCACTTATTGTTATAAGGTCATGCCATTCGGATTAAAAAATGCAGGGGCAACATATCAGAGGGCTATGGTCACACTTTTCCATGATATGATGCATAAAGAGATTGAAGTGAACGTGGACGATATGATTACAAAATCCCTAAACGAGAAAGATCATCTGGATAATCTACTAAAGCTGTTCAAGAGACTTCGAAAATATCAACTGAGGCTGAATCCAGCTAAATGTACTTTTGGGGTTCAATCGGGAAAATTACTTGGATTCATCGTCAGTCAGCGAGGAATTGAAGTAGATCCTGACAAAGTCAGGGCAATTCAAGAAATGCCTGCTCCTAAAACAGAGAAACAAGTCAGAGGGTTTCTTGGGCGACTGAATTACATCTCTAGATTCATCTCCAATCTAACCCCTACTTGCACACCAATCTTTAAGTTGTTACGAAAGGATCAGCCGGTAGTCTGGAATGATAAATGTCAATCGGCATTCGAGAAAATCAAACAGTACATACAAGAACCTCCAGTGCTAATTCCTCCGGTACCCGGCAGGCCTTTGTTCATGTATATGAGAGTACTAGAAGATTCAATGGGGTGCGTCTTAGGCCAAACTGACGAGTCGGGCAAAAAGGAGCACGCAATCTATTATTTAAGCAAGAAGTTCACAGACTGCGAGAGTCGTTACTCCCCGCTAGAGAAAGCATGTTGTGCCTTAGCATGGGCTGCCAAACGCTTAAGGCAATACATGATTTGTCATACGACAATGCTGATTTCAAAAATGGATCCAATAAAGTATATTTTTGAAAAACCAGCTCAAACAGGAAGACTGGCCAGATGGCACATGCTCTTATTAGAGTATGATATTCAGTATGTCGCTCAAAAATCTATCAAGGGCAGCATCTTATCAGAGCACCTCGCTGAACACCCTGTGGAAGATTATCAGTCGCTCAAGTTTGAGTTCCTTGATGAAGATGTGATGTATATCCAAAGAACAAAACCTGAAATTAGCCCAGATGAAGGTCCCGAGCCCGGGTCTCGTTGGGAAATGATGTTCGATGGGGCGTCTAACAAGAATGGGCATGGCGTTGGAGCTGTTTTGAAAAATCCAACTGGAGGATACACCGCTGTCACAGCACGACTCTGTTTCTCTTGTACTAATAACATAGCCGAGTATGAAGCATGTATCTTGGGATTGGAAGCTGCCATCGATCTTCGCATCAAAATCCTGGAGGTAATTGGCGATTCCGCTTTGGTAATCTACCAACTCAAGGAAGAATGGGAAACTCGTGATGAAAAGTTGATTCCTTACAAGGAGCACATCCTTGAGATGGCTGAATACTTTGATGAAATCACTTTCAAGCATGTACCAAGAGCAGAAAATCATATCGCCGACGCTCTAGCCATGATGGCGTCCATATGGAAGGTCCAGTTTGTTAACGAAGCACCTCTGATTCGCATCGAAAGGAGAACTGTTCCCGCATACGTAATGACAATAGGGGAGGAATCCGATGAAAAACCGTGGTTTCATGATATCAGAAACTTCCTTTGCCACCAGGAGTACCCCGCTAATGCATCCAGAATCGATAAAAGGGCAATACGAAGATTGTCATCTAAATTCTTCATCAGCAATGGCGTTTTGTACAAAAGAAATCACGACATGGTTTTACTCCGATGCGCTGATGAAAAAGAAGCAAGCCTCATAATGACTGAGGTACATGAAGGAACGTTTGGTACTCACGCCGGTGGTCACACCATGGCTAAAAAGATTTTAAGAGGAGGATACTTTTGGTTGACTCTAGAAGCTGACTGCATTCTCTTCGCTCGAAAGTGTCACAAATGTCAAGTCTATGCGGACAAAGTACATATTCCTCCACATCCACTCAATGTAATGACATCACCATGGCCATTTGCAATGTGGGGTATAGACATGATTGGAGCAATAGAACCAAAAGCTTCGAATGGGCATCGGTTCATCCGTGTCGCCATTGACTACTTCACCAAATGGGTAGAAGCAGCACCCTATGCAAACGTAACAAGACAAGTGGTCGCCCGCTTCATTAAGAAAGAAATCATCTGCCGCTATGGCATCCCCGACCAGATCATTACAGACAATGGGTCAAATTTGAACAACAAGACGATGAAGGAGCTTTGCGCTGACTTCAAAATCAAACATCACAACTCGTCTCCATATAGACCGAAGATGAATGGCGCAGTCGAAGCTGCAAACAAAAACATCAAAAAAATAATACAAAAGATGGTCGTGACCTACAAGGATTGGCATGAGATGTTACCTTTCGCTCTACATGGTGTCGCTACTCGAAAAATGCATCGCGCAACGACGGGGAGGCGAAAAAGAAAGGACAGAAGAGTCGCCACCGAACTTTATTTATCCCATGAGGGGAAAGGAAAATATCGAGAAAACCTTAAGAAAAGAACGGATAAGATTGGTCTCGCAACCAAGAACGGGTTCGGAAGCCGGTTATGCAAGGGGAAGGTATTAGCACCCCTCGCATCCATCGTACTCAATGGGAACCTTTTGTTTGTCGATGTGTGAATTTATATTTGCTAAAACATTATGCTATAAGAAGTGTTCCACAGGGTAAAAGAAGGGTTAGAAACAGGAAAGTTAGGAGGAAAGAGAGAACAGGGAAAAAGAGAAAGAACAGACTCGGTAGGACTTCGCAGTCCTATGCCTACGTATTCTCAATAGATGTGAGAAAGTCAGAGTCGACGTAGTTCGGGGAACTACAGATATGGGGGGAATGTGCTCGACAAGGATTGTGGCCCTTGTGCCTACGTATCTTTACTTGAACGAAGTAAAGAATCAGAGCAGCCGTAGTTCGGCCTACGGTGTGCGGGGAAGTCTTGGTAGACGCTGCTATCGTGCGCATTCTAGCAGTTAGGTGTATTGCTGCTCGCTCGTTGGAGACTTAGGCGTTACCTGTTTGCGGTAGAACGGACGTAGCATGCCTTTCTGGGAAAGGGTGAAAAATAAAAAGGGTGCTCGCTAGGATATCGCAATCCTATGCCTACGTATTCTCAATATGCATGAGAAATCAGAGCAACGTAGTTCGTGCAACTACGGGTGAAAGGTGAAAAAGGGAGCTCGCCAAGACATCGCTGTCTTGTGCCTACGTATTCTCATCTGACATGAGAAATCAGAGCAAACGTAGTTCGTGCTAACAGTGTGTTGACGTCTTTTATGGATGATGCTACCGTGCGCATTCTAGCAGTTAGGTGTTTTGTTGCTCGCTCGTTGGAGACTTAGGCATTACCTGTTTGCGGTAGAACGGACGTAACATATCCTTTTTGAAAGATTGATTAGTTTTCGCCATGCGAGGCAAGGTGTCACGTTTGATTGGTGAGATTGTTTTTGGGGCGAGATAGGTCCTCGGATAGTAACCCCTACGGGTAGTACCCAATTCATTGTCTCAAAGTTTTTGTTATAAAAAGGTGTGGCGAACGAGGCGTCTTCGTATTGAAAGACGAGCGTCGAAACCACCCTCACTACAGTGGGCATCCCAACGCTCAGAGAAGAAGAGGTCTACACCCAATCCTCTCTCTTTAATTCAATGCAAAGAGAACTTTGTTCTCTTATTAAAGATGTTTTTGGTTTTGAATGGTAAGTGCTTTGCGACAGAGAACCCTACGGTAAACGTCAGCACTCGGGATAGGAGAAGGCCTACGCCTAACCACTCCACGACCATTCAAGTTTTTGTTGTAAAAATAATTTGAAATGCACTCGGTGCGGGACCGAGGTTTTTAGGTGACAAGGGTTGCGGGATGAAATTGTGAAAGTGAGATGGTGGATAAAGGCGTGTCTTCGTATCGAAATACGAGTGTCGAGACCACCCTCACTACAGTGGGCATCCCATCACTCGGAGAAGAAAAGGTCTACACCCAATCTTCTCTCTTTAATTCGATACAAAGAGAAATCAATTTGTTATGGTTTGAAAATGGACTCGGTACGAGACCGAGGTTTTAGGAGAGATGGTATGGAAACGTCTTCGTATTGAAAGACGAGCGTCGAAACCACCCTCACTACAGTGGGCATCCCAACACTCGGAGAGGAAGAAAGTCTACACTTAATCCCCTCTTTTTAATTCAATACAAAGATAATTGGATTTTGAAGATGGTTTGTCAATGCTTTTGAATCGAGTTGGGACAAGTGACGAAGAGAGAAAAGAGGTGGTCTCGGATCCAACATTACTCATCAATAATTTGACTGGTAATGAATTACGGATGTCTCGTCATCGACCTAAACGGTGAAAAATGCCAATAACAAATGTGAAATAAAATTACCTTCTAAAAATAAAAAGAGATATGAAACCTAAAAGAAAATACTATGAAGTTTCTAAGAAGAAAATGAGTACAAAATAGTATATATACATATTCTAATAATAATATTCACATATAACAAAAATAAAATATTAACTAAATATATATATTTACAAAAGAAACAGTCTGCACATAATAATAATAATAATAATAATAATATATAAAAATCTAGATTAAAACTGTTAGAAATTAATTAAACTTAATAAAATAAATTATAATATATATACATAAAAGTACTCTAAATTATAAAAGAATATATAAAACTAATTTAAATATATGTATTTACAAAATCTATAAAGTATGTACATATAAATACAACCTGTTCTTTTTTTCCTTTTTTAAAAACTAATAAACTAAAAACTATTTAAATTACATATTAACAAAATAATTTTTAAAAAAAAAGGGGAGGGGGTTAAACAGAAAACAGAGTGATGATTAAAAATCAGAGGATCCTTTGGGCCCTTGAGGCCCATCACCTCTTCCAAACAAAAAACAAAAATCATAAAAAGAAAAAAAGAAATATCCAGCAATCACGTTCTCATTCTCTCCATCTCACGCTTTCTTTCTCTCAAATATTTTCTATTCTTCTTCTGTGAAACAAAGGTGTGGTAATGTTGTTGACTGCTGTGGGTCATTTCCAGTAACCTCCTATTCTCTTCTTATTGAACCTTTGGCTTTATTGTTTGCAGATGTTTGCTCGTTGTTTCTTCGTATTTGGGGTTTTAATGGAAGACTGAGTTGTGTTGTGAAGTTTGTGAAGAAGATGGATTTCAGAGTTTTCGCAGTGTTGAGTTTGATGGTGAAGAAACGGTGAGCTGGGTTCGAAGATTGATGTTGAAGGTGGAAACAAAAATGATATTCGTGAAAATGGAGAAGGCGTTTCTGGGTGTGGATTTCAGTTATGGCTATGGAGAAGATGAAGATGGAGAGTTGATTCACGGTGGATCCGAAAAAGGGGAGTTGAAGATGGTGATGTTAAGATGAAAGTTTTGTTGATGAGTTGAGAGATTTTTTCCGGAAAATGATTTATGATTGAAGTTTTTTTTTTGAGCTTTGAAGGTTCTCTCCTTTTTCTCTTTTTTTTTCTTTATGTGCTGGTCTCAATTCTTTTTATTTGTGTGTTGTGGGGCAACTGATTTGGTCTGGCGTGGGTTTTTTTGTACGGTTTGTAGCAGGTTTGGAAGAGGTTGTACAGGTGTTGGTGGTGTATCATGGCTATGGCTAGTACAAAGACTGCATTTTTTTCTTTTCTTTTTGTCTTGTGCCAGTTTATGGAATGGTTGTTGCGTGCTTGTGTGATTTATGAGTTGCAGCAGGAGTTTGTCTGGTGTGGTAAATTGGAGGTTGGAGTGGTGTTTTTTTTTGTCCTCTACCAAATTTGAAATGTTGTACAAAACCTATAACTAAATAAAAATTCTAACAACTAATCTAATTAATCAAATTAAATCTAATAATTATAAAATCTAATTATCTAATAAAACTATAAAAATTCTATGTCAATAATAAATTTAAATCCTAATTAACTGATAAATTAATAATAAAAAATGATTAATGTTAATTAACAATCTATTTCTACCAATATTAAAAAAACAATTAATAAAAAAACATTCTATAAACTAATAATTAAAAACCTATTTTAAACTCTATTAAATTAATCCACATGAATAAATAAAAGAAAATAATTATATCCTAATAAAATTAATGCTAATCTAAATAAATAATAAAAGAAAATAATAATAATCTAATTTCTAGTAAAGCTAAATAAACTAAGAAAATAAAATCTAAATTATTAAAAATTAACTAAACCAAATCTGACTATTAATAACGAAATAAATAATTCCTAATTTAATAATACTAATAAATACCATAAATTCTAATTAAACTAATTAATCTAACTTAAATGAAAACTATAATTAAATTAAACTAAACCTATTTAAACTAATTCTAAAATATACTATTTCTAAAACTATATAACTAAATCTATTTAAAATAAAAACTATTTCTAATAAAATTAAAAACAGTTAAAACTCTAGAATAAAAAATCAAAATCTAAAAACTATTTAAATCCTAAAATATCTCTAACAATACTAACTTAATTCTAAAATCCTAAAATATCTCTAACATTACCAACTTAATTCTAAAATCCTAAAATATCTCTAACATTACTAACTTAATTCTAAAATCCTAAAATATCTCTAAAATTAAATCAAATCTAATTAATTCTAATATTAAAATGATTCTAAAAACAAATTAATTCTATACTATAAAAATAATCTATTTCTATTCTAAATAAGAAAAAACTATTTCTAATAAAAATTCAAATAAATTAAACTTCTATATAAAAACTATAAAAATAAAATCTATTCTAAAGAAAGAAATAAATAACTATTCTAAATGATTAAATAAAGCAAAAAAAATAATAAATAAATGCAAAATGCCATGGAAAAACGGGCGAGCACCGAAATGCGCCGATGTTATCGACATGGATTGAATTATCAAGAGGAGAGCGACTTTCACTCGATTTTGACACTGAACTTCTTATTTGAATTAATTTGAATCGCCTGAAACGCGAGCAAAATGGCTAAAATTTTGATAAATTCAAACCGGCCGATAATACGGGCAAAATGCGACCCAAATGATATGCAGGTGAAAATGAAGCAGAAGCCCGTCAAAGCTAGAAAATGGGTGGGCAAATTTTAGGGTGCAACAACTGCCCCTATTCAATCAACTTGGACCAGAAGGGATGAAAAACAGCCGCTTTCAGACGTTCAAGGTAGAAGGTGATTGAATACAAAAGAACCCGGAAATTTGCCAACCGCAAAAAGAAACCTCTGACATTGCTGTCAGTCATTAATATCCAATAAAATCACCGTCAAAACTCAACATCAAATTTGTAAAACATCTGACTTCGTCGTCAGAACTCCACATGAAATTGGTGAAACACCTGACCTCGCCGTCAGTTCCCAATAGTAATCTGACATCGCCGTCAGCTCTCAACATCATCTGTCTTCGCCGTCAATTCTCTATCTCCAGTTGGTAAAGTAGCTAACATCGTCGTTAGACCTCTATTAAATAAAACGAACATCGACCCTAAAGATACGATCCTCTAACATCGCCGCCAGTCATTCACAAAAATAAAGCGTCTGGCATCGCCGCCGGACAACCAAAACACCCAACATCGCCGCTGGAAAACTAAATTACCTGACATCGCCCCCAGGAAAACAGACATCCAACCTCGCCGCTAGGAAAACAAAATTACCTGACATCGCCGCCAGAAAAAATATCCAACCTCACCGCTGGGAAAACAAAATTACCTGACATCGCCGCCAGCTAACTATAACTCTGAGAAACACCCGACATCGCCGTCAAGTACCTGTGGGGATACAGAACTCTGAGAAACGCTCGACATCGCCGTCAAGTACCAACATCGTCTGATGATAGACATAATATCCAAAACCACATCGTCTACTGATAGACGGGAAGAAAACGTTATATCCAAAACACTCACATCGTCCAATGATAGACGGAGAGAAACATCATGTCCAAATCTCACATCGTCTAATGATAGACGAGAGGAATCACCACGCTCACATCATCTGAGGGTGAACAGGAACAAATCCAATACTCACATCGTCTAATGATAGACGGAAAGACACCATCCCGAAGGTTCACATTGTCTAAAGATAGACAGAAAGAAAAAATATCCACGTCAATGAACTTCAAAACCACCCATCAAATTTCAGAATCCTTTCGTTCATAGGAGTTGATGGAAAGATATCTTCAAAGGGGCCACATCATTAATAAGAACTGACAGGAAGAAAACCACCTTCTAAGAGCCATGTCGTCAATAAGAATCGACAACTAGGAAAATCGAACATTCTTCAAAGAGCCTCGACGTCAATAAGAATCGACAGTCGGGAAAAACCCCTCTTGAAATGTCACCTCAACCAATAAACAGAAAGAAAGCCAATATCTGAAAGATCGCCTTGAAACCTCGCATCGTCTAAAGATAGACGGAGAGAAAACCATATCCAAACTCACGACGTCTAAAGATAGACGGAGAAGACCATACCGAAGGCCAGATCAACATGCACTTGATCTTATCACATTGTCTAAAGATAGACAGGAAGAAACGTGCCTGAACCTCACATCGTCTAAAGATAGACGGAAAGAAAACCGAACTCACGACGTTTAATGATAGACGGAGAAAAACCTTGCTGGGGAAACACATCGTCAATAGGAGCTGACGGGAAGAAAATCTATTTGGGAATATCATCATCAGAAGATTGATGGACAAAATCATAACCGTCATATGATCTGAAATCTGAGTAAACCGACAAGCTGTCTGAACAAAGCTGCTGGATAAATGCCCCTGAACTGATTACAGAGTGATTCACACTGCCACAGAAGGCTAGCAAAAACTGGCTTATACTTCGCATGCATATGTTTGAAATGTTCTATGGCGTAATGCTCCATACGAAATGGAAATGCTATGCATTCGAGGATGAGATGCAAAAGATGATGCAAATATGATAACTATATACAAAAATGCAGATGCAGGCTCGGGTTGCCGGGGGAAAGCTGGATGTGAAAGAACCAATCCAACCGAAATAAATGCTGAAGAAGTGAAGCCAATTCCGCTGGGAATAACCGGGTGTGCCAAGTATGATTGGACTCTCCTGGGGATGGCTTACACATGCCAATGATGATTGGGCTTTTGCTGGGGAAGACAGGTGAAGGGTTACGACTTCCCGACATTCATCTTGAACCTGAAGATTGACTGCACCTGCTTGAATAGCTCTGAGTAGCTCTGAAGATATGGAGAGGAAAAGTTCCTTTATTTCTGATTTTGCCCCAGCCTGTGGGATCTCTATGGGGATGTTCCTTGAAAGGAAATCATAAATCTTTGTACCCTGATGGTTTGATAGGAATTGCCTCAGCGTCATGAACCTCAGAGAGGTGCTTCAGATTAACTGCCTTCTGGGTAAGGATAATATCTGTGCTCTTGAGGTGACTTGCCCCAGCCTTGAAGTGATTTGCCCCTGATTGAATGATTTGCAGAGAAGTGCCCCTGGCTGACTTCGAGAGATTTACCGAATCTCGACCTGATTGCCCCAGATCAACTGATCTTCGGATGGCTGACTCCTTTGATGATCATTTAATATGCCTTGCCCCTGCTCAACGGAGTACTCAGGCGTTCTGCATCTTATCTCGATCAAACTTTCCACTGTAGGAACTCTCCTGATGTCAAGTGCTTATTCACAATTAAAACAAATTGCTTTGCCAAGATAATATTAATGCAATGTATATGATAGTTTTGAAATCCCAGTCTGTTCACTAGAAAAAGTTGTGATGTATAGTGAATGAATCACTTATCGGAATGTCAATATCAATACCCATAGGGTAAGAAAATCCTTTTAGGAGTCAGTTTTAACGCGATCTTTACCGAAGTATGCTTCCGAAACAAATATGCTTCAATTAGGACTTTTGAAGGTTGTAACGTGGTCAGGTTCACGGTTTAAAAGAAAAGATATAAGGCTCAAAGTTCTGTTTAACCCACCCACTCTCCTTGATGTTCTCCAATCCTACGTTCAGCTAATTCGACACTCGCTCGCCTCTCAGAGGTTGAATGACAGGAGTGATGGTTCAGGAAACCACAAGTTTTCGGAGTGACAGTCACTCGCTTTTCGTCTTTGGTGCCTGGAGTCACACGACTTGTTTTTCATCATCATTCACTCCCTATTTTTCCTGGACTGACTCTTTTGAGTTTATCTTCTGATCTCAAAGTCCAGCGGGATGCCCTAATTTTTGCCTAAGCCACTTGTTTTCAAGTTATCGACTTAGCGGGCTTCTGTTTTTTTTCTTTTCTTTTTTCGGAACAAATCAATGTGACACCAGCTGGTCTGACTTGTTGAAGGGATTGTGACTGTCTCACTTCTCGGCTTTTTAGGTACGACCTCTACGGGTGTGATTGATCCTCGAACGGGGAACACTCCTTCTGCAATCTGGATGCTCGGTCAAATTAACTGACATCTACCCTGCCCTAGGTTAAGATTGAGGGTTTTTCGTTTTCAGAAAGAAACTCCTACTACTAGGCTCAAAGGGGTTGACAAGGGATTAACATCCTTATATCTCCGGTGTTTAGGAATTTGAAACAATGCCTGTATATCATCAGCAAAGGTTTTATTCAAAAGCATACACTCAAAAGCTTGCGCGTCTTTCAATTTCGTCATCCTCCCTCAAGGAATTCCGCTTAAACAAGCGTTTGACATTAATGGAAAAGCAATATTGAGTGAACACGAATGGATTTAATCAAAACATGCATATTCATTTCATTATCATTATCAATCGAAAACAAATACGTCTTACAAATGAAATTTGCAAATAAGTTCACACTTAAACAGAAAAGAAACTACAAATGCAATGACATAAAAAGATTGCCAGCTTCGGGGAACTGGGCTTTCAAGTCTTGACTTGCTGTTGAACCATCCATCTTTAGAATTGCTCATCGAAATCCGTATGATACTCTTCTGAACATATGCTCTCGGTGAATCCCTCCATGACATTAGCTGCCGAACCCATATGACTTGACGAAGGAAGATCGTTGATTTGAATACCCTGAGGCGTGATTGAAAACCTGTTGGAGTCAAGCAGCGTCTGAACCTGGCTTCTAAGCACCTTACAGTCTTCAGTTGAATGCCCCTGTGCCCCAACATGGTACTCACAGCGAGCGTCGACATCAGAATCTAACGGATGTGGAGAAGTCTCTGGATCAGTTTGATTCGGCACAATCAAACCACCTCTGATCAAGTCTGGCAATATCTGACTGTACGACAATGGCAACTGAGTGAAATGTCTCTCTGGCTTCCTCGGTCTTCGTCGAGCGTGCTGACGCGGCTGATGACGGTACGAATGTTGACTCTGTAGGGAAGCAGATATCTGATACGCAGACCTAACAGGTTGCTGACTCTGAATACTTGAAACGTCTGAAAACTGAATCTGAGGTAATGGAGATTCTGGGATAGTATTACTTTCTTTCTCCCATTCCTCTTTAGAGCTGACAACTGATTCACTTTCATAAACTGAGGTATCTGAGACGTCTCGGATCTTTCCACTCTTGATTCCGCTCTCGATACGTTCTCCTGCTTTTACCAAGTCAGAAAAGTTCACTACCTTACTACCAATCATTTTATCAAAGTATGGACCTTGCAAGGTATCCATAAATAGGTCAACCAATTCTCTGTTCAGAAGTGGTGGTTGAACACGAGCAGCTAATTCTCTCCATCTCTGCACATATCCTCTAAAAGATTCATTGTCTTCCTGAGATAATTCTTGCAACTGCATGCGGCTGGGATTCATGTCGAGATTGTAATTGTACTGCTTCACAAAGGCATTGGCTAAATCTGACCATGATCGGATGCAACCACTTTCCAACTGCATATACCAACTCAACGATGCCCCACTCAGACTTTCCTGGAAACAGTGAATCATAAGCTTGTTATTGTGGACATGCGAGGTCATTCTTCTGCAATACATCACCAAATGCTGCTTCGGACAACCATCCCCTTTGTACTTCTCGAAATTGGGCGCCTTAAACTTCGGAGGCATCACGAGACCTGGCACCAAACACATGCTTGAAGCATTCAAATTAAGAGTGTTTTGACTCATCAGAGCATCAAGCTTTTCATCCAACAGACGATATCTTCTCATAAACTCAACAGTCTGTGGGTCCTTAGAAGTGATCTTCGGAACAACCCTTTGGGAATCTGGCACAGAGAAGGTGAAGTTCTGATAGTCCGAGTCATGGAGAGAAGATGAATCTCTATCTCTGACAATAGTATGCTCTTGATCTTCGACAGGAATATGCACATGCTGAGCTTGAGCAACATTGTTCACCGGAGTCCTCTGAACATTGGTATTTCCTCTTGTCATAGCTGACATGGCCTCCATGAGTTGATCCAACTGATTCTTCATCATCTCAAACTCTGCCCTCGTAACAACCAAATTCTGCTCCTCTGAGTCCATGATCCTTCCAGAAGCTAACTCAAATCCAATGTGAATGTCGGGAAATCAACTGCGGGTTGGACAAAAGACTGGTAAGCTCTCTGCTCCGGTTGAGGATGGATATGCAAAAATGAGATGCAAATGAAATGCAATGCAAAATGCTAATGCAACATACAAAGGATCAAAGTCACAAATTCTGTAAGAAAATACAACGAGATACCTCTCACCTCGGGTGGGTAATATATTGGTTTATAAGAGGGTATTCCAAAGGCTTTTCAAACAAAGTCCCATGCACTAACCCTCAAAAGTTTCCCATCAGAACGACTACTCGTAAGACGGTAATCCCTTCAAAAGGATGAACACAGAGTTATGTTTTAGCAACCTTCGGAATAAGGTTCTACAAAAGGTCCTCAGAATCGCGGACTCCCAAGTTGGAAATAAGAATGCCATTACGACTACTTCGTAAGACATAATCATCCCAAAGGGGTCTCATCTGAGCGGTGGAATTCAAACCAATTCAACGAGTCCTACGTCTCGCAAATCAGAAAGAAACCACCTCCTAATCTTAGTGTATACTCAAAAGCTCGGATAGAAAGCTTTATCCTTACAACCCATCCTAATAAACCCAACAGGTAGAGAATAAAACACAAAATAAATTAAAGCAAAAAAACGAAACACAAACACGACAAACAAAATAGGCTTGGCTATGTATCCCCAGCAGAGTCGCCAGCTGTCGCTACTCAAAAAATGCATCGCGCAACGACGAGGAGGCGAAAAAGAAAGGACAGAAGAGTCGCCACCGAACTTTATTTATCCCATGAGGGGAAAGGAAAATATCGAGAAAACCTTAAGAAAAGAACGGATAAGATTGGTCTCGCAACCAAGAACGGGTTCGGAAGCCGGTTATGCAAGGGGAAGGTATTAGCACCCCTCGCATCCATCGTACTCGATGGGAACCTTTTGTTTGTCGATGTGTGAATTTATATTTGCTAAAACATTATGCTATAAGAAGTGTTCCACAGGGTAAAAGAAGGGTTAGAAACAGGAAAGTTAGGAGGAAAGAGAGAACAGGGAAAAAGAGAAAGAACAGACTCGGTAGGACTTCGCAGTCCTATGCCTACGTATTCTCAATAGATGTGAGAAAGTCATAGTCGACGTAGTTCGGGGAACTACAGATATGGGGGGAATGTGCTCGACAAGGATTGTGGCCCTTGTGGCTACGTATCTTTACTTGAACGAAGTAAAGAATCAGAGCAGTCGTAGTTCGGCCTACGGTGTGCGGGGAAGTCTTGGTAGACGCTGCTATCGTGTGCATTCTAGCAGTTAGGTGTATTGCTGCTCGCTCGTTGGAGACTTAGGCGTTACCTGTTTGCGGTAGAACGGACGTAGCATGCCTTTCTGGGAAAGGGTGAAAAATAAAAAGGGTGCTCGCTAGGATATCGCAATCCTATGCCTACGTATTCTCAATATGCATGAGAAATCAGAGCAACGTAGTTCGTGCAACTACGGGTGAAAGGTGAAAAAGGGAGCTCGCCAAGACATCGCTGTCTTGTGCCTACGTATTCTCATCTGACATGAGAAATCAGAGCAAACGTAGTTCGTGCTAACAGTGTGTTGACGTCTTTTATGGATGATGCTACCGTGCGCATTCTAGCAGTTAGGTGTTTTGTTGCTCGCTCGTTGGAGACTTAGGCATTACCTGTTTGCAGTAGAACGGACGTAACATATCCTTTTTGAAAGATTGATTAGTTTTCGCCATGCGAGGCAAGGTGTCACGTTTGATTGGTGAGATTGTTTTTGGGGCGAGATAGGTCCTCGGATAGTAACCCCTACGGGTAGTACCCAATTCATTGTCTCAAAGTTTTTGTTATAAAAAGGTGTGGCGAACGAGGCGTCTTCGTATTCAAAGACGAGCGTCGAAACCACCCTCACTACAGTGGGCATCCCAACGCTCGGAGAAGAAGAGGTCTACACCCAATCCTCTCTCTTTAATTCAATGCAAAGAGAACTTTGTTCTCTTATTAAAGATGTTTTTGGTTTTGAATGGTAAGTGCTTTGCGACAGAGAACCCTACGGTAAACGTCAGCACTCGGGATAGGAGAAGGCCTACGCCTAACCACTCCACGACCATTCAAGTTTTTGTTGTAAAAATAATTTGAAATGCACTCGGTGCGGGACCGAGGTTTTTAGGTGACAAGGGTTGCGGGATGAAATTGTGAAAGTGAGATGGTGGATAAAGGCGTGTCTTCGTATCGAAATACGAGTGTCGAGACCACCCTCACTACAGTGGGCATCCCATCACTCGGAGAAGAAGAGGTCTACACCCAATCTTCTCTCTTTAATTCGATACAAAGAGAAATCAATTTGTTATGGTTTGAAAATGGACTCAGTACGAGACCGAGGTTTTAGGAGAGATGGTATGGAAACGTCTTCGTATTGAAAGACGAGCGTCGAAACCACCCTCACTACAGTGGGCATCCCAACACTCGGAGAGGAAGAAAGTCTACACTTAATCCCCTCTTTTTAATTCAATACAAAGATAATTGGATTTTGAAGATGGTTTGTCAATGCTTTTGAATCGAGTTGGGACAAGTGACGAAGAGAGAAAAGAGGTGGTCTCGGATCCAACATTACTCATCAATAATTTGACTGGTAATGAATTACGGATGTCTCGTCATCGACCTAAACGGTAAAAAATGCCAATAACAAATGTGAAATAAAATTACCTTCTAAAAATAAAAAGAGATATGAAACCTAAAAGAAAATACTATGAAGTTTCTAAGAAGAAAATGAATACAAAATAGTATATATACATATTCTAATAATAATATTCACATATAACAAAAATAAAATATTAACTAAATATATATATTTACAAAAGAAACAGTCTGCACATAATAATAATAATAATAATAATAATAATATATTAAAATCTAGATTAAAACTGTTAGAAATTAATTAAACTTAATAAAATATATTATAATATATATACATAAAAGTACTCTAAATTATAAAAGAATATATAAAACTAATTTAAATATATGTATTTACAAAATCTATAAAGTATGTACATATAAATACAACCTGTTCTTTTTTTCCTTTTTTAAAAACTAATAAACTAAAAACTATTTAAATTACATATTAACAAAATAATTTTTAAAAAAAAAAGGGAGGGGGTTAAACAGAAAACAGAGTGATGATTAAAAATCAGAGGATCCTTTGGGCCCTTGAGGCCCATCACCTCTTCCAAACAAAAAACAAAAATCATAAAAAGAAAAAAAAGAAATATCCAGCAATCACGTTCTCATTCTCTCCATCTCACGCTTTCTTTCTCTCAAATATTTTCTATTCTTCTTCTGTGAAACAAAGGTGTGGTAATGTTGTTGACTGCTGTGGGTCATTTCCAGTAACCTCCTATTCTCTTCTTATTGAACCTTTGGCTTTATTGTTTGCGGATGTTTGCTCGTTGTTTCTTCGTATTTGGGGTTTTAATGGAAGACTGAGTTGTGTTGTGAAGTTTGTGAAGAAGATGGATTTCAGAGTTTTCGCAGTGTTGAGTTTGATGGTGAAGAAACGGTGAGCTGGGTTCGAAGATTGATGTTGAAGGTGGAAACAAAAATGATATTCGTGAAAATGGAGAAGGCGTTTCTGGGTGTGGATTTCAGTTATGGCTATGGAGAAGATGAAGATGGAGAGTTGATTCACGGTGGATCCGAAAAGGGGGAGTTGAAGATGGTGATGTTAAGATGAAAGTTTTGTTGATGAGTTGAGAGATTTTTTCCGGAAAATGATTTATGATTGAAGTTTTTTTTTTTGAGCTTTGAAGGTTCTCTCCTTTTTCTCTTTTTTTTTTCTTTATGTGCTGGTCTCAATTCTTTTTATTTGTGTGTTGTGGGGCCTCTGATTTGGTCCGGCGTGGGTTTTTTTGTACGGTTTGTAGCAGGTTTGGAAGAGGTTGTACAGGTGTTGGTGGTGTATCATGGCTATGGCTAGTACAAAGACTGCATTTTTTTCTTTTCTTTTTGTCTTGTGCCAGTTTATGGAATGGTTGTTGCGTGCTTGTGTGATTTATGAGTTGCAGCAGGGGTTTGTCTGGTGTGGTAAATTGGAGGTTGGAGTGGTGTTTTTTTTTGTCCTCTACCAAATTTGAAATGCTGTACAAAACCTATAACTAAATAAAAATTCTAACAACTAATCTAATTAATCAAATTAAATCTAATAATTATAAAATCTAATTATCTAATAAAACTATAAAAATTCTATGTCAATAATAAATTTAAATCCTAATTAACTGATAAATTAATAATAAAAAATGATTAATGTTAATTAACAATCTATTTCTACCAATATTAAAAAAACAATTAATAAAAAAACATTCTATAAACTAGTAATTAAAAACCTATTTTAAACTCTATTAAATTAATCCACATGAATAAATAAAAGAAAATAATTATATCCTAATAAAATTAATGCTAATCTAAATAAATAATAAAAGAAAATAATAATAATCTAATTTCTAGTAAAGCTAAATAAACTAAGAAAATAAAATCTAAATTATTAAAAATTAACTAAACCAAATCTGACTATTAATAACGAAATAAATAATTCATAATTTAATAATACTAATAAATACCATAAATTCTAATTAAACTAATTAATTTAACTTAAATGAAAACTATAATTAAATTAAACTAAACCTATTTAAACTAATTCTAAAATATACTATTTCTAAAACTATATAACTAAATCTATTTAAAATAAAAACTATTTCTAATAAAATTAAAAACAGTTAAAACTCTAGAATAAAAAATCAAAATCTAAAAACTATTTAAATCCTAAAATATCTCTAACAATACTAACTTAATTCTAAAATCCTAAAATATCTCTAACATTACCAACTTAATTCTAAAATCCTAAAATATCTCTAACATTACTAACTTAATTCTAAAATCCTAAAATATCTCTAAAATTAAATCAAATCTAATTAATTCTAATATTAAAATGATTCTAAAAACAAATTAATTCTATACTATAAAAATAATCTATTTCTATTCTAAATAAGAAAAAACTATTTCTAATAAAAATTCAAATAAATTAAACTTCTATATAAAAACTATAAAAATAAAATCTATTCTAAAGAAAGAAATAAATAACTATTCTAAATGATTAAATAAAGCAAAAAAAATAATAAATAAATGCAAAATGCCATGGAAAAACGGGCGAGCACCGAAATGCGTCGATGTTATCGACATGGATTGAATTATCAAGAGGAGAGCGACTTTCACTCGATTTTGACACTGAACTTCTTATTTGAATTAATTTGAATCGCCTGAAACGCGAGCAAAATGGCTAAAATTTTGATAAATTCAAACCGGCCGATAATACGGGCAAAATGCGACCCAAATGATATGCAGGTGAAAATGAAGCAGAAGCCCGTCAAAGCTAGAAAATGGGTGGGCAAATTTTAGGGTGCAACACATGGGTACCGCACAACCATGCGAACCTCGACGGGGGCAACTCCTTTTTCCTTGGTATACGGGATGGATGCCATATTACCCATCGAAGTCAGGATACCTTCTTTGAAGATTTTAAAGGAAGCCGATCTCGATGAAGACGGATGGATAAAAGAAAGATTTGACTCTTTGAACCTCATCGACGAAAAGAGAATGACGGCTATGTGCCACAGCCAGATCTACCAGCAAAAGATGGTAAGGGCGTTCAACAAGAAAATACGACCCAAAGAGTACAGGGAAGGGGAACTGGTACTCCGGAAAATCCTACCAACACAAAAAGACATACGCGGCAAATGGATGCCCAACTACGATGGCCCGTTTGTGGTGAAAACTGTTTTCTCTAGAGGTTCGTTAATCCTTGAGACCATGGATGGGGAACAACTTAAGTACCCAGTCAACTCAGATGCAGTAAAGAAGTATTACGCCTAGCCAAGCGCAAGCTCAAGATTTAAGAGAACGAGCCACAAAAGCAGAGCGCCAACGCAAGGAACTAAATCAGTCTCGTCAGAAGCAACAAGGACCAATGGACTGCTAGTTAGTAGGACTGATTTATTATGGGATTCTGTAACCCCTTCTGTTAGTCATTTTTCCGAATATATTTTGTTCCCGAGGCTTTGCCCTTTGTAAAGTGCTCATCCATTAATAAAATTAGAATTTTGGCCAATCATTGTCATGATCTTTTGCTTTTGTTATGCAAACTCACTTATTTGTTAATAAAGATTCTATCTAAAAACCAAAGTGTTTTGAAAATACAAAATTTTTGTTCAAAAGAAAAAAAGATTTGATTTGACTAAGCATATTGAAAAACTTTATGAGTGATTTGACAGTATTACACGATTCTCTGAACCTTAAGAGTCTGCTATCGCCTATCAAATGGAATTTAATAGCAGTCCCCGCTTGTAAGCCAGGGTTTCTTTTCTGCAGCTGTGTAAGAGTATCGATTATTTGGGAAGATCGTCGTCTACCTCAAGAGGAAGCAATAGTTAATTTGGAAGCAGTGAGACTCAGCGTGTCGAGTCTTCTTCCCTTTTCTTTTATCTTGTTTCGTTCTCCCTGGTGGGTCGGTCTGTATTTCGCATACAACATCGCATTAGCATACGCATTTGTTTGCATTTGGTTTCAATCCCTGTTCGATTGGCTGTTTGCTTTGAGATCCTTTGGTTTTTACCATTTTCTTTGCCCTGGTCTGCCGCTTGTTGAGTTTGTCATCTCTTCTTGTTGGTAATTTGAGGATTACTAGTTTCCCGCTTGAGAGATTTATTTCTGGTTTGCCAAGAAAAATTAGTTGTTACTAATAAATACCGACGACGGGGTTGTAACCAATAATCTTTGAAAGTCTAGTAGTTACTAGCATTGCTTTAAAAATCCAATAGTTATTGGTATCTGTTGCGGTGGAAATAGGATCACAAACTATTAATGAGTTTGAATCGCAATTCAATTCACAACCGCTCTTTGATTTATCCGAAGGAAAAGGTCAAAAAGGGAAAACCTATTTTTGCATCGTAAACACAATGCGGGGAAAGATCTAGGGTTCGGGGGTTGGTTAAGCTTAGGGAAGGTATTAGCACCCTAAACTTCTGTAGTACTCTACAGGAACCTTTTGTTCAGATGTTTATTATTTGCTTTATTTATTTGCTTTAAGATATGTGTACAAAGGATTAAAAGTGAAAAAATAAACCTAAGGGGTTAATTCTAAGTTTACTCGGCAAGACATCGCATCTTGTGCCTACGTATCCTTACGGGAGTGGAATCAGAGTAATCGTAGTTCCCCTCAAAAGGGAGGTTAGAGACTTCTTGACTGTGGTCAAGGTCTCAAGGGGAATAAACATGTCTTAAGGACACGCTTACGCGGAGTGTAGAAACTCCAAATCTCTATGTTGAATTGTTAAGTTAATTAGGGTTAAATTAGGTTAGGTTAGGGATTCCACGGCGGAAAACCCTAAAATGAGCGCGGCGGCTCTTTGACCTAATGCTAGAGGTAAAATTGTAATTTTGCCTGTGGCGAGGCATTTGTGAAAATTTAGGGTTTGTGAGGTTGTGAGGTTTTGGAGTTGAGGACTATTGACACGGCGGTCAAATGCTAGACCTAATTCCTTCGGAGTGTAGTGTGACAGGAATATTGCAATACATCAGCAGAAATTTAAATCATACATCATGCAGAAATTTAAATGCGAAAAGTAAACGCGATTATTAGGTTCGCGAGGTTACAATTGAGAGACAGATACAAGTATAAAGGAAACTTAAATGAAAATCAACACAATAGTAATAAATATGAACTGCAAAAAATGAACACCCGTTAGTAGGTAGAATTAGGCAGCAATGAGTTACGAGAAGATGTAAATTGAGACTTTACTATTGTTTTATTTAAAAATTTAATGATTTAATGTTAGCTTGCAAAAGAAATTAAAAAAAGATTTTATTTTTATGTTTTTTTTTTTTTAAGTTTTCCTTATTAAAAAAAAGAGTTTTTCAATTTTATATTTACAAAAGTTTTAATTTTATATTATTAAAAAAAGTTTTAATTTTTATTTTTTAAAAAAAAGGGTTTTTTATTATATTAAAAAAAAGAGTTTTATTTATTTATAATATCTTCACAAAAAGGTTTTCAAAGCACTTTAAAACAAATAAAAAAACATGATTTTTTTAAAAACAAAATAAATAATAATAAGAAAAAATAATAAAAAAAACAAAAAAAAGAGGTTGGGTCGGTCATCACACCCGGACCCAACCCAAACGTTAGTTAAACAAAACATTTAGGGTTCTGGGAACCCTAATGTTACACGGCGCCGCTTCATTCTTCTTCTCCTCTCTCGTCTTTCTCGCGATCGCCATGCATCTTCTTCTCCGTTCTCTTTCGATTTCCTGAAAAAAAAACACACGAAAATAGCAATGATAAGCAATCCTGGCTCACTTTTATGGTGAAACGGCCGGTGATGAGGTTTTCCTCTGAGGCTGGATGGTTTGATTGCCCGCCGTTTAAACGGCGAAGGTGATCTTCCTCCGGCGTTTCGCGGATGATATTGATCGCTCAGTGATGTTTGCTGTCGCCTATGGTTCGCTCACGATCTTCCTTCGTTAGCGTTTGCTTGCGATCTCCACTAGGGTTTTGCTCTCTCTCTCGCGGTTACCTTCTAGGGTTTGTACGCGATCCCCCTTTTATCAGGTTGTGTCTTCCCTTTTATATACGCTTTGATTTATTTTTGGGCTTTCAATCTGTATTGGATTTGCATTGCTCTGAGATTTGATTTCGTGTTGATGCGATTTGATTTGATTACGATTGGATACTCTGTTCCTCTTTTAGGGTTTGATTGGTATTTCGGTGAGATTGGATTTCATTTTCTAATATGAATCTGATACTGATTTGTTTGATTGATTCAGATTGAGTTCCAATAGAGATGTTTCCTGATACGATTTGGATCCATCTGATACACGATTGAATCCTGTTTCCTCTTTTAGAACCTGATTGAGCTGATATGATTTCCTGATTCGATTCAATTTTAGTAGTCTGAACTGATTTGTTTTGATCTGCTTTGGGATTAATTATCAAATCAAAATCTCTCTATTTTTCTGATATGGTTTGCCTTCAGATTGGATTGATTGATATCTGATTTTGATTCCCAGGACTCCTTAATGGATTCGTATCTCTGTTTGATGTTTTGATCTCGAACTGACTCGTTTTTTGATTGGTTCGCTTCTTTGATGCAGCTCAGATTCTTTTCCTCTTCTTCTTTCAGAGAGGGTTGATGCTACGACTTCGGTCGAATCAAAATTGCCGGGAAAGGTCTACGGCAATGATGACACCGTTCTGAGCCTTCGAGGGAGGCTTCTTCGACGATGTCGCGGTTGCTTCTGATGATCTTCGCTTGTGGTTTATCACTTATTCCTGCTGATGATATTTGGTTCTTGTGTTTCAGAGCTGATACTCTGGGCAATTGTGTCCAACTGTGGATTCAAATGTCGCTTAATGTTGCCTCGATACACTTACGCGATAGTGAGTTTGGGCGATGATGATTTGAGCTATGATGTTTGATTAACCGAGCCATGTATTTGTTCGTTTGTTCGTTTCATGAACTGAGTATGATTTGATAACTTGTTTCGGTGACTTGTTTGTTGGGGCGATGATGCTCATGACTGAGCCCCATTCTGTGCTGCAACTTGGTGTCCATTTTTGTGACTTGCCATCCGTGAAGCTTGCCCCTAACTGACAACCTTTTGGTACAGCTTTGCAGCTTGATGCAGCTTTGCTTGGATACTTTATTCTTCTGGCTTTCTTTGTATTATCTGCTGTTAACTTTCCTTTGGATCTTGTTGGGCATTTCTATGAGATATTTTCTTATGGCTTCTGCGCGTAAATCTGCCTTCTGATATATTATTTTGGTGCAGTTCAGTTTGCATATGGTGTTCTGTTTTGGAAATTGATGCAGTTTGGCTTGCATTTCAATTCTCTTGTCCTGTTTTGGTATGCTTTTGAGCCGAAGGCTTTGATGCAGCGTATGATGCTGTTTGGTTTCGTTTCTCTGCCCTGTTCAGGATTGCTGCAGTTTGATGCCTATGGCAACTTATGAATCGTTTTGAGTTTTGAATGCTGAACCTGATATTGATGTGTTTGTGGATTTTCAGGTGTGGAAGCTTCGGAACCAAAGTGACTCAGACCTGCCGGCATCCGGGTTTGAGTCAGAACTTGCCTATGTTGCCTTATTCTCGTATCAGTTTGGAAATCCAATCGCGGCAAAACGAATCAGTCCCGCTTCTTTTATTACTTCTATCTCTCGGATGTCCCGTACCGATAAGAACAGGTGTTACCTGATCTGATGCCCACGGCGCGGATCGGTAACGGGGGGTAGGACGCAGCTTCGGTTGTGCCCCTCCCGGCACTCGATGATGACATTGTTCTGAGAGTGTCAAAAACATCTTCTAACATTTTTCTATACTGTTTGTTTTCTTTTTGATGTGCAGGTTAGTCGAGGATTCGTGGAGAAGCTCCAAGACACCATGAAGACACTTAGATGTTCTTAGGATTTAGGATAGATACTTTAATGTAACTCCTTAGGATTTAGAACTTTAATGTAATTCCTTGTAACGGTACGTATAAAATGTGAAGCAATCTCCATTTCTTGTATGATGAGATTTTTTTATGAAATAAAATTCCCAGAATTTGAATTCATTTATATTTTATTCTTAGTTAAAAAATATAAACATTTGTGAATAAATCCACAAGTATTTAAATTCATTAACATAGTCATAAAACATAAACACTCCCACGTGATATTCTTATTTGTGCACTCGTCTCATTTGTAATCCTAATCTCATCATCTGATTAAAATCCCATTTAAATGTTAACCAACCATTTCATAACCAAACACGTATGTGCACCGTAATCACAACAGTTTCAGCATCAACAGTAACACTACTCGTAATTAAATTCCACTGACCAAATGCCAAGAGCCACAAACCAACAATACCCAATTACGACTGTGCCTTAATAACAGAAATGGAAACGCTTTGGAAATAAACCATGAGCGATGGAATGGATCTTAATCCAGTTGTGCTTGACAAATTTTAATACCGACCACATCAAATTGGCACCTTGATATAATTAGCCCTGGTGATAGGTAAATGCCTCAAAAGATAGTGTATCAAACGCCTCAGAACTTAATAATGGCCTGTCTTCAGGGAATTAGCAGAATTTGCGTAAAATGACCAAAATACCCCTGGAACCAAATCTGCAAAACAAACACCTCCATAACTTGTTAGTGGTTAGCAAATGTACATATGAGATGATATGCGAAATGACTGACTAAATATAAGGGTAAAATTTGGGGTATTACAGTTGCCCCTATTTAAATAGCTACACCGGATGATTTGAGTGGCGGAGACTCGAGGAATCATGGTGGAGAGATTTAAATATAGATAACCGAAAATTTTGCCCTTATATGCGACGATATGCAATGCTATTGGACAAAGCGAGGACAGCTTAATGCGGATGATGCCATGAATATGATATGATGCGTATGCTGGAATGATGAATGCGAAAATGATGACGAATACGACGACACAGGGACAGACGCTACGAGAAGAACACACTGGGGAAAACGACGCGCTGAGACACAGTACAATACTGGGGAAATCTAAAAATGATGGTCAACTGGTGCGAACATGACCAATTGTCTTTTTTAGAAAAGGAACGAGATTCTCAAATGGAGATGGTACCTATGAGACGACCTCCACTGGGGAATCTAAAGGATAAAACTGGATCACGTACGATTGCAAGATCGATTACAGAACGCTGGAGCATTGAGCAAAGAATAACATCCAAGCTTCTGTAAACTATCCCTCGTGACAGGATCAAACGGACTTTTCGGAACTCCGTAACAAATATACAGGGTAAAGACCGGCTGTATGCCAAAATAAATGGACTTTGATGGGAAATGCCCTGATAAGCTTCTCGCGGGAGAATTGTCTCTTATCGTTGGAAGGGGCTTACATGCCAAAATGGATAAGCACTCAAATAAAGAGGCTGCTGCTTATCTGATATATAAATCTTCTCATATTTAAGGTCGGCGCCTGGAATACGATTTTGATTTTTCTCTTACTGAAGGATAAATAAACTTCTTCATGCTTCAAGATCGTGCTCTCCTGAACATGAAAAGGGTAAACTGAACTTCATCATACTTCAGAATCGTGCTCTCCTGAATATGACTCGGCTTTTTCGTGTAAATGAAATTCTTCATACTTCAGAATTGTGCTCTCCTGAATATGAAAATGGATAATTGAACTTCCTCATAACTCAGAATCGTGCTCTCCTGAATATGATTCGGTTGTTAAGTGAAATTCTTCGTACTTCAGAATCGTGCTCTCCTGAATATGAAAATGGCTAATCGGACTTCCTCATAACTCAGAATCGTGCTCTCCTGAATATGATTCGGTTGTAAATGAAATTCTTCATACTTCAGAATCGTGCTCTCCTGGATATGAAAATGGATAATTGAACTTCCTCATAACTCAGAATCGTGCTCTCCTGAATATGATTCGGTTCTTGAAATTTCTTCATTCTTCAGAATCGTGCTCTCCTGAAAAATGGCCAATTGACCTTCCTCATAACTCAGAATCGTGCTCTCCTGAATATGATTCCGCTCCTTCTTTTACTAAAGGATAAATGAACTTCTTCGTAATTCAGAATCGTGCTCTCCTGAATATGATTCTGCTCAAACCTCCCCGTACTTCAAGATCGTGCTCTCCTAAATACGATTTGGTTCATACCTCCTATACTTCAAGACGACAGGTAAATGGAAGCCCAACTGCTCCATGGAGATGGCCATTTGCTGCGAGTCATAACGAAGGTAGGATCGGCTTCTTAGGTGAGAAATGTTGTATATTGATGCTGTAAGATGTAAAGTGTAAAGTGTTGTTGTAACATGTAGGGTTGTAAAGTGTTGTACCGATGTTTTTTTCCAGGCGTGAACTGGCGTGTATCTGTAAAGGATTGTAGTTGATTTTCTTGAAAGATAGTGCAAAATAAATGCACGTCCGGGTCCAGTGATAAACTTCTCAAGCGAGATAGTCGCGTATCTGTCATGGTATGGTGAAAACCTTTAGATGGTGCAAAATAAATGCACGTCCGGTTGGGATTGACGACCGACAAGACTGAGATTCAATCTAGGATCGAGCTAGAAAGAAAACTGGTAATCAAGACTCCATCGAGGGAATGAACTCGAAGGGTAAATATCTTATCTTGGCGAAGAAAGATAGCTGAAGTAACCGTCATCCATGAGGATCGAGCTCCGTAGGGAAACTTGGAAACAAGTAAGTATTTTATGCTTAGGGCTGACGATCTATTTGGAGAGAATGGACGAACCCTAGTTACTCGACGGTAACAACCAATGATGGTGAAACACAATGAACCTGTGAATGCTAACGTATGTCAATGCATATGTTAATGTGAATGTATGTTAATGTCTATGTATGTAGTTAAATATGCAAGGTGTTATGGAATGAGTATGTAATGAGTATGTGAAATGAATATATGAAATAGGCATGTGATGCTTATGCCTTTGCGTACGTTGACGAAACAGACTGGAGACGGGACGAGAGATGAAATAAACATCTCGACGGAAATACCCTGCGTTCTCTGCAACCAATACGTCAATCATGGGTAAGAAAGATCAATGGTAGGACCGAATATGGTTTTAAAGTTCTGAATTCCCTAGGGAGAAGGTAATCTGCTCGGGTGTACAGTATCACGTCTTCACATGGGGAGAAGAAAACCTGAGGGACACTTTTGAATTACCCAAGAAAAAGCTGTCAGCTTATAGCCTCGCTGGGGACTGTGTTAGAGCAATGGTTTGAAAGTGTTTCTGCAATAATGATATTTCCGGGGAGTGAAGAGATCCTTCCGAAATTTCCACTAGTCAAAGTAATTTATTATATTTCAATTTCACTTTTTTTGAAAAACAAATTTTTTTTTTTTTGAAAAATCTACAATGCACCTTTCATTTTCAAATTTTAAGAATAAACGCATTTTGCATAACAATAGAAAACAAAGAGTAATGCACCAAGGAATGTAAGTAACAAGATGGTATCTTTTATTTAAAGGGCGGTAGCTCGCTGAAGGCATAGCTCCACAGATGATTATGTTTTGAAATTGGCAACATGGGAAAAAGTTACATTGAATCCAATGACACCTACTGACACTAATAACTAAGACTAATCCAGAATCCTGCTTTGGGAAAGGA
This sequence comes from Lathyrus sativus, assembly GCA_963859935.3. Classification (NCBI taxonomy): domain Eukaryota; kingdom Viridiplantae; phylum Streptophyta; class Magnoliopsida; order Fabales; family Fabaceae; genus Lathyrus; species Lathyrus sativus. The sequence goes on along the minus strand of OZ012738.1, from coordinate 540,910,893 downwards.
TGAAAGAAGTGAAACATGGCTCTCATGCGGAAAGTGTGTTCGAGATGATCAGTGTCCTCTGATGCAATGAAATGCCTTTGTCCCTAACTTTTGCCTGGACCGCCCTCTCGGGTTTTCAATCCACCGGGACGCTCTTTTTTGCCTAAGCCGCCCTTTCGGGTTTTCAACTTAGCGAGCTTTTTATTATTATTTCTTTTTTTCAACCCTTACTTTTGCCTAAGTCGCCTTTTGCAGGTTTTCGACTTAGCGGGTTTTTAGGCATAATATTTTCGGACTGCATCAGAATTCACGGGATGTGCTAGTTCTTCACCGTCCATTGTTGTAAGTATCAGAGACCCTCCGGAGAAAACGGTTTTTACAACAAATGGGCCTTCATAATTGGGCATCCACTTTCCACGCATATCTTTGTGTACTGGCAAGATCTTTTTGAGTACGAGCTCTCCTTGACGGAACTCACGGATACGAATCTTCTTATCAAACGCTCTTTTCATCCGTTTCTGATATAATTGCCCATGGCACATGGCTGTCAAACGCTTCTCGTCAATGAGATTCAACTGATCCAGTCTGTCCTGAACCCACTCAGCTTCCTCAAGTTCAGCTTCCATCAACACTCTTAAAGAAGGTATCTCTACTTCGATGGGGAGCACGGCGTCCATTCCATATACCAGTGAGAAAGGTGTTGCCCCTGTCGAAGTTCTCACTGAGGTTCTGTATCCATGCAAAGCAAACGGTAACATCTCATGCCAATCTTTGTAAGTCACAACCATCTTTTGCAGGATTTTCTTGATATTCTTATTCGCAGCTTCAACGGCCCCATTCATTTTAGGACGGTACGGAGAAGAATTGTGGTGAGTGATCTTGAAACTATCACACAGCTCTTTCATAGTCTTATTATTCAGATTGGTGCCATTGTCAGTTATTATCCGGCCTGGGACTCCATAACGGCAGATGATCTCTTTCCTGATGAATCGGGCAACCACTTGCTTGGTCACGTTGGTGTAGGAGGCAGCCTCTACCCACTTGGTGAAATAATCAATGGCAACAAGGATAAAACGATGACCATTAGAAGCCTTCGGCTCGATTTCCCCAATCATGTCAATGCCCCACATAGAGAACGGCCATGGTGAAGACAAAACATTCAACGGTGACGGAGGTACATGCATTTTATCAGCATAAATTTGGCACTTATGGCATTTTCTAGCGTATTGGATGCAGTCAGCTTCCATGGTTAACCAATAATACCCAGCCCTTAACATCTTCTTGGACATAGCATAACCATTGGCATGAGTTCCGAAGGTCCCCTCATGAATTTCCTGCAGTAACATGTCCGCTTCCCGTTTATCAACGCATCTGAGCAGGACCATGTCGTGATTTCTCTTGTATAACACACCATTACTGATAAAGAATTTGGACGCCAGTCTTCTCAATGTTTTCTTGTCCAGACCAGTAGCACCATCGAGATACTCTTGCTTGACGAGATAGTTCTTGATATCATGAAACCAAGGCTTTTCATCTACCTCAACTTCTTCGACCATCTGACAATAAGCGGGCTCAACTTTGCGCTCAATATGGATAAGAGGTGCTTTATTAACGAATTTAACTTTCCACATGGATGCTAACATGGCTAAAGCATCGGCAACGTGATTCTCGGATCTAGGAACATGCTCGAACTCTATCTCGTCGAAATACTTGATCAGCTCAATAATGTAATCCTTATAAGGGATTAACTTCTCATTCTTCGTTTCCCATTTGCCTTGTACCTGGTAAATAACCAAGGCTGAGTCACCACTTACTTTAAGAAGTTTGATTCGGAGGTGAATCGCCGCTTCGAGGCCAAGAATACATGCTTCATATTCTGCGACGTTATTAGTACACTCAAAGTCCAACCTTGCTGTAAATGGAGTGAATCCACCCTTTGGGTTCATCAAAACGGCGCCTATACCATGCCCATTGAAATTCGAGGAACCATCAAACATCATCTTCCACCAAAGACCTGGTTCTGGACCTTCGCTCGGATCTGGCTCTTCACAATCTCTTTTAATCAACAAAATATCCTCATCAGGAAAATCAAACTTAAGAGGTTCATAATCTTCAACCGGCTGATCTGCAAGATAATCCGATAAAATACTACCCTTAATTGCCTTCTGGGGTACGTACTGGATGTCATATTCGGATAACAACATGTGCCAACGGGCTAGCCTCCCGGTTTGAGCAGGTTTTTCAAAAATATACTTGATCGGATCCATTTTAGAAATCAACAATGTGGTATGACAGACCATATATTGCCGAAGGCGCCTAGCGGCCCATGCCAATGCACAACAAGTTTTCTCCAAGGGTGAGTATCTGTTTTCACAATCGGTGAACTTCTTGCTCAGGTAATAAATCGCATGCTCCTTTCTTCCAGTCTCATCATGTTGCCCAAGCACACAACCCATAGACTTTTCAAGAACGGTAAGGTACATAAACAACGGTCTTCCAGGCACGGGAGGAATTAGAATAGGGGGATCTTGCAAATAACCCTTAATCTTCTCAAACGCTTTCTGACAATCGGGGTTCCACTCAACCGTCTGCCCCTTGCAAAGTAACTTGAATATCAGCTCACAAGTAGCGGTCATATTGGAGATAAACCTGGAAATATAATTCAAACGTCCCAGAAAACCTCTAACTTGCGTCTCGGTTCGCGGAGCTGGCATATCCTGAATGGCTCGGACTTTGTCAGGATCCACCTCAATCCCTCGCTGGCTAACAATGAAACCAAGCAATTTTCCAGATCTGACACCGAAGGTACATTTAGCAGGATTCAATTTCAACTGATATTTCCTGAGTCGTTCAAACAGCTTCACCAAATGGTCTAGATGCTCCTCTTCACTCTGAGATTTGGCTATCATATCGTCCACATACACCTCGATCTCTTTGTGCATCATATCATGAAAAAGAGTGGTCATAGCGCGTTGGTAAGTTGCCCCCGCGTTCTTTAAACCGAAGGGCATGACTTTGTAGCAGAAGGTTCCCCAAGGAGTAATGAAAGTAGTCTTCTCTCGATCGTCGGGATCCATCTTGATCTGATTATAGCCAGAGAAACCATCCATAAATGAAAACAACGCAAAACTGGCTGTATTGTCTACCAACGTATCAATATGTGGCAGAGGGAAGTCGTCTTTCGGACTTGCTTTGTTCAGATCCCTGTAGTCCACACACATCCTAACTTTACCGTCCTTCTTGGGCACTGGCACAATGTTGGCAACCCAATCTGGATATTTTGCGACTGCCAAGAAACGTGCATCCAACTGCTTCCTAACCTCATCTCGAATTTTCAAAGACATGTCGGGTCTCGTTCTTCGAAGCTTTTGTTTGATAGGCGGACAATCTGGCTTAAGCGGCAACTTGTGAACAACAATATCCGTGTCTAGGCCCGGCATATCTTGATACGACCACGCAAACACATCAATATACTCTTTTAACAACTCAATCAACCTCGGCTTAACCTCTGTCCCAAGCATTGCGCCAATCTTGACCTCTTTCTTGCTCTCATCTGTACCGAGATTAATTAGGTCCACCTGCTCTTTATGCGGTTGCAGCTCTGTGCACTCGTACTCAATCAATCTTGTCAGTTCAGCGGGTACTTCAAAATCTTCTTCACCCTCGTCCTCAGCTTGATTGATGGGTGCATCCCAGTCAGGAGTGTCAGTAAAGTCATTGGATCCAACAAGGTTTACGATGTCTCTGCATGATGGAAGGCTTACTTAATTAAAATGCTCGAAGATATGTAAGAATGAAATGCTGTTTTTTTTTTATTTTTTTGGGAAAAAGGTTGCCAATTTCATTTTTAAAGGTGAAAACGAAAAACGCAAATGAACCAAAGTGGAATTGAACAAAATGCTTTTATTAATATCTTTTTAGGAATGAAAGGTGGCCCAATAAAAGCGACCCTATAGCCTTGGGCAGAGCTACGGATTTTTATTTGAAAATGTAAATGAAACTTTTTAAAAAAAATTACTTTGACAAGGGAAAGATAACAGGGATCTCTACGGCCTCCCAGTTGTTCAAAACTGCATCACCCTTAAACACCAGGTTGCTCAGCTCTTCATTTTTCTCACAGTCACTGATGGCATTGACTTGGAAACCTCCGCTGACAAATACCTCTTGGATAACCTTAGGACGCCCTTCGACAGTTGTGGCAGCTCCATTCTGAGTTGGTTTGTAACCCAACCCAGAGCGATCAGTCTTGGTCTTGACATCGATTACCTCTCCCCAACCTTCAGGAATGCCCCTGTCAATTGTCGATTTAGTACTCTTCAGAGATGCGAAAGATGGATTACCCTGACCCACTGTCTCTTCGACTTCTAGCAGCACAGCATTGGCGATCTCAAGTGCTTGAAAGGAGATTTCCAAAGCATTCTCATCGGCCTCGATGTAACAGAAAGAAGACAGGTTACTGACCATCAGATCCTCCTCACCGTGTATAATAACCAACTTTCCATCGATCACGAACTTCATCTTCTGATGTAACGTTGAGGTTACTGCCCCAGCGGCATGAATCCACGGCCTTCCAAGTAAACAACTGTAATTGGGATTAATGTCCATGACTTGAAACGTGATATTAAAAACTTGCGGACCAATCAGGATAGGGAGCTCAACCTCCCCCATTACCGACCGACGAGAGCCATCGAAAGCCTTGACGACCAAAGGAGTAGGTTTCAACACAGTCTCTTTACAAGCCAACTTATCAAGAACCCTCTTGGGTAGAACATTCAGAGAAGACCCGGTGTCCACTAGCACTCTCGCTAAATTGTCCTCCTGACATTTCACCGATATATGTAAAGCACGATTATGGTTCGGACCCTCCTTCGGTAACTCTTCATTGCTGAAACTGAGGGTGTTACAGGCGGTCAAATTGGCAATCACACTATCAAACCGACTGGTGCTGATATCTTGATCCACATGTGCTTGAGTCAAAACCTTCTGCAAGGCCATCCTATGAGCGGGTGAACTCATCAACAGAGATAAAATCGAAATCTTGGAAGGAGTCTGATGAAGTTGATCGACAACTTTATAGTCACTTTTCTTGATGATCCTCAAAAACTCGGCATCTTCATCATTCGTAACGGCTCCCTTACCTTTGTCTTTGGCAGGCACTGGGATACTAGTTGTTTCCTTAGGTGGGACCTCATTGGAATGGGGAGTATACACACGGCCACTGCGAGTCATCCTGCTTGCCTCTGCGATATTGGTCACAGTGCCCTTAACCTCTTCATTTGGAATAACCTTCCCAGACTCCTTGTCAATCATCGTCACGTCGTATTTCCAAGGCACAGCTTTAGGATCACTGAAAGGAAACGGACTTGGTCTTCGAATAACTATAGGCTTAGGCTGATTCACCTCAGGGATAGACGACTTTGGTATATCGAACACGGGATTGGCAGAACCTGCCCCTGATAGATTAAACACTAGTACCTTACCCTTTGATTCAGGCTGATGGAAGACAGGCTCAACCACAGCGACCTCATCCTTCTTGGCTTGGCTTGTCACTTGTAAAACACCCTCATTAATCAACCTCTGAACATCATTCTGAACCAACACGCAACCCTTAATACTGGCTTCACAACTTACGCATGCAACGTGGGAAGTATCTACCAAACCAGCTTCAAACAGTTTCGAATGGAACATCTTGAGAGGAGTCTTAATCTGTTCAACGTCAAGGGCGTAACCTTCCTCCGAATCAGCATTAATGGCATTGACACTCTCATGGTTAGGAAAAGGGTTCTTCTTAACATTTGGTTGAGGATCTTCAAATGACAAAATCTTCTTTTCCAATAAATCCCTGACAATATTTTTGAGAGCATAACAGTTCTCCAGATCATGACCAGGCGCACCCTCATGAAATAAACAATGAGCGGCGGCGTTGTAATTGGCAGGTAGAGGATTAGGAGGCGGACCCAAAGCTCGAGTAGTGATCAGACCTTGCTTGACCAAAGAGGGATACAACTCAGTGAAAGTCATCGGAATCGGCGGACAAGGCTTATACATTCTTCTATTCGGAACATTCTGGCGAGGAGCCGGACTCTTTGGCTGTTGAGGAGCAGGAGCGTTGGGCGCCTGTAGATAGTTGACAGGAGGCGGATAAACAGGAGGTTGTTGCATAGGTTGATACATGGGAACCTGTTGATTGAAAGAAGGTGTAATAGCCGCCACATAGGGTTGTTGAGCATATTGGACTGGGTACCCTTGAGGTTGAGCATAACCTTGCGGATGTCGATAAAAGCGTTCTCTGGGTCTACCAGAGGATATAGCATTAGTCTCACCCTCTTTCTTTTTCTGGGAGCTATACGGAGGTTTCTTCGGCTGATCCTTAGGAGCACCATGATTATTTGTCATTTTACCACTTTTCATACCCAATTCAATCTTGACACCCACAGCAACGATGTCGGAGAAATTTGAAGTCACACTACCCACCATTCTTTCGTAAAATTCTGGACGGACCGTGTCGACAAACCAATCAGCTAACTCTTTCTCGGTCAAAGGAGGTTCTACCTGCGAAGCAGTCTCTCTCCACCTTTGAGCATACTCTTTGAATGACTCAGAATTCTTTTGTGACATACTCAACAACTGTCTTCTGTCAGGAGCCAAGTCCATATTGTACTTGTAGTGTTTGATGAAAGCGTCAGATAAATCTTGAAAGCTCTTAACGCGAGACTGGTCCAAAGTTAAATACCACTTGGAAGAAGCACCCTTCAGACTATCTTGGAAGCAATGAATCATCAGTTTATCATTCTCAACATGGGCAGCCATTTTGCGATAATACATGATCAGATGACTCTTAGGACAGGTGGCACCTTCATAACGATCGAAGTTCGGAGTTTTGAACTTCGGGGGAATAACCAAACCTGAGACCAAACAAACACCCCTTGCAGCAGTCCCAAAAATTTGATCACCCTCTACCTTTTTCAATCTCTGGACGATGGTGTTTACTTCCTCACGAAGCTTATCATGTTTCTCATAACCCTCAACATTCTCATCAAGATTATCAAAAACTGTCTCATTGAAATACGGTTGCGCACGAGTGTGTACAACGGGTGGTGCAAAGATAGGAGCCCCCCTAGAAACTTTAGAAAATAAAGGCACGGCTTGCTGAACAGGCTGATTAATTGGAACAGTGGCTTGAGGAGGCACAAAACCGGGAGCAAGACCATAAGGTGGGTCCCTTGCTACGGTCACACTTGGCGAAGGGTCCACAGTAACGCCGGTAATCTCAGAAACAACAGTGGGCTGGGTATCCATCTTAGCATTCATGACATGTAACAATTCCATCATACGCCTCATACCCCCTCGAAGGTCTTCAAGTTCATTGCTAAGGCGATCAATCTCTTTTGCCTGATCCTCCATTATTTTCCGAGTTTGACCTTTGGTGTTGTACTGGTGCCGAGAACTCAGGGTGACGAAACTGGAAGGCGAGAGAACCGAACATGAGAAAACGGAAGACACATGCGATGCAATAAATGATGCTGTGATGCAAAATGAAGATTTCATGGAATTCAAACATTTACGAATGTCGTGGGGTACCGAAGAAATCTTTTTCTTGTTTTTCATCTTTTTTTTTATTTTTATTTATGGTACCCTGCGGTATCCATAAATGATATTTGAACTCCATGAAATACAATGCAATGAGATGCTTTATGGATGCAATGCATGAAAACACACAAAGTCCTAGGTCAAAGGAACATGAGCGGAGTCAAGGTCTACCCATCCCAAAAGGAGTGTACTATAGGTTAGTTGTACCTGCCGAACAAGGTTCTACAAAGTGCCCAAAGTCACCAGCCCATCTTTCGGATATTATCAACCTTCCGACTGACTCGGGGGTGAATAATATTCTCAAGAGAACCTCTTTTGAGTGTAGTATCGCGTAGCAGCCATTGTAAGATTACTCCCACATAGCTCTCGCACTACGTCCTAAATAAGGCCAAGGTGGTGTTAAGGTACTACGGTTCCCAATATCACAGACTCCAATCGACCATGGAAAAAGTTTTCGCGATTACTCGTTCAACCGAACCATTTTCGAAAAGGTCTCAACTGAGCGGTGATTCTCGAATCAGCTTGGTCGGGATTCACTCCCTATAAGCCTCACCGAATATATCCCCATCCTATAATAGTGTCACTAGTCCGGGCGTAGGACTTTATCTCACAACACGAGGAACAGTCCCAAAATCAAAGCACAAATATATACATGCAAATGAATAATAACACAAATAGTAATAAATATGAACAAATTAGGGATAACTCTCAAAAGTTTAGCAAGTCCCCAATGAAGTCGCCATTTTCTGTTGCGGTGGAAATAGGATCACAAACTATTAATGAGTTTGAATCGCAATTCAATTCACAACCGCTCTTTGATTTATCCGAAGGAAAAGGTCAAAAAGGGAAAACCTATTTTTGCATCGTAAACACAATGCGGGGAAAGATCTAGGGTTCGGGGGTTGGTTAAGCTTAGGGAAGGTATTAACACCCTAAACTTCTGTAGTACTCTACAGGAACCTTTTGTTCAGATGTTTACTATTTGCTTTATTTATTTGCTTTAAGATATATGTACAAAGGATTAAAAGTGAAAAAATAAACCTAAGGGGTTAATTCTAAGTTTACTCGGCAAGACATCGCATCTTGTGCCTACGTATCCTTACGGAAGTGGAATCAGAGTAATCGTAGTTCCCCTCAAAAGGGAGGTTAGAGACTTCTTGACTGTGGTCAAGGTCTCAAGGGGAATAAACATGTCTTAAGGACACGCTTACGCGGAGTGTAGAAACTCCAAATCTCTATGTTGAATTGTTAAGTTAATTAGGGTTAAATTAGGTTAGGTTAGGGATTCCACGGCGGAAAACCCTAAAATGAGCACGGCGGCTCTTTGACCTAATGCTAGAGGTAAAATTGTAATTTTGCCTGTGGCGAGGCATTTGTGAAAATTTAGGGTTTGTGAGGTTGTGAGGTTTTGGAGTTGAGGACTATTGACACGGCGGTCAAATGCTAGACCTAATTCCTTCGGAGTGTAGTGTGACAGGAATATTGCAATACATCAGCAGAAATTTAAATCATACATCATGCAGAAATTTAAATGCGAAAAGTAAACGCGATTATTAGGTTCGCGAGGTTACAATTGAGAGACAGATACAAGTATAAAGGAAACTTAAATGAAAATCAACACAATAGTAATAAATATGAACTGCAAAAAATGAACACCCGTTAGTAGGCAGAATTAGGCAGCAATGAGTTACGAGAAGATGTAAATTGAGACTTTACTATTGTTTTATTTAAAAATTTAATGATTTAATGTTAGCTTGCAAAAGAAATTAAAAAAAGATTTTATTTTTATGTTTTTTTTTTAAAGTTTTCCTTATTAAAAAAAAAGAGTTTTTCAATTTTATATTTACAAAAGTTTTAATTTTATATTATTAAAAAAAGTTTTAATTTTTATTTTTAAAAAAAAGGGTTTTTTATTATATTAAAAAAAAGAGTTTTATTTATTTATAATATCTTCACAAAAAGGTTTTCAAAGCACTTTAAAACAAATAAAAAAACATGATTTTTTTAAAAACAAAATAAATAATAATAAGAAAAAATAAAAAAAAATAAAAAAAAAGAGGTTGGGTCGGTCATCACACCCGGACCCAACCCAAACGTTAGTTAAATAAAACATTTAGGGTTCTGGGAACCCTAATGTTACACGGCGCCGCTTCATTCTTCTTCTCCTCTCTCGTCTTTCTCGCGATCGCCATGCATCTTCTTCTCCGTTCTCTTTCGATTTCCTGAAAAAAAACACACGAAAATAGCAATGATAAGCAATCCTGGCTCACTTTTATGGTGAAACGGCCGGTGATGAGGTTTTCCTCTGAGGCTGGATGGTTTGATTGCCCGCCGTTTAAACGGCGAAGGTGATCTTCCTCCGGTGTTTCGCGGATGATATTGATCGCTCAGTGATGTTTGATGTCGCCTATGGTTCGCTCACGATCTTCCTTCGTTAGCGTTTGCTTGCGATCTCCACTAGGGTTTTGCTCTCTCTCTCGCGGTTACCTTCTAGGGTTTGTACGCGATCCCCCTTTTATCAGGTTGTGTCTTCCCTTTTATATACGCTTTGATTTATTTTTGGGCTTTCAATCTGTATTGGATTTGCATTGCTCTGAGATTTGATTTCGTGTTGATGCGATTTGATTTGATTACGATTGGATACTCTGTTCCTCTTTTAGGGTTTGATTGGTATTTCGGTGAGATTGGATTTCATTTTCTGATATGAATCTGATACTGATTTGTTTGATTGATTCAGATTGAGTTCCAATAGAGATGTTTCCTGATACGATTTGGATCCATCTGATACACGATTGAATCCTGTTTCCTCTTTTAGAACCTGATTGAGCTGATATGATTTCCTGATTCGATTCAATTTTAGTAGTCTGAACTGATTTGTTTTGATCTGCTTTGGGATTAATTATCAAATCAAAATCTCTCTATTTTTCTGATATGGTTTGCCTTCAGATTGGATTGATTGATATCTGATTTTGATTCCCAGGACTCCTTAATGGATTCGTATCTCTGTTTGATGTTTTGATCTCGAACTGACTCGTTTTTTGATTGGTTCGCTTCTTTGATGCAGCTCAGATTCTTTTCCTCTTCTTCTTTCAGAGAGGGTTGATGCTACGACTTCGGTCGAATCAAAATTGCCGGGAAAGGTCTACGGCAATGATGACACCGTTCTGAGCCTTCGAGGGAGGCTTCTTCGACGATGTCGCGGTTGCTTCTGATGATCTTCGCTTGTGGTTTATCACTTATTCCTGCTGATGATATTTGGTTCTTGTGTTTCAGAGCTGATACTCTGGGCAATTGTGTCCAACTGTGGATTCAAATGTCGCTTAATGTTGCCTCGATACACTTACGCGATAGTGAGTTTGGGCGATGATGATTTGAGCTATGATGTTTGATTAACCGAGCCATGTATTTGTTCGTTTGTTCGTTTCATGAACTGAGTATGATTTGATAACTTGTTTCGGTGACTTGTTTGTTGGGGCGATGATGCTCATGACTGAGCCCCATTCTGTGCTGCAACTTGGTGTCCATTTTTGTGACTTGCCATCCGTGAAGCTTGCCCCTAACTGACAACCTTTTGGTACAGCTTTGCAGCTTGATGCAGCTTTGCTTGGATACTTTATTCTTCTGGCTTTCTTTGTATTATCTGCTGTTAACTTTCCTTTGGATCTTGTTGGGCATTTCTATGAGATATTTTCTTATGGCTTCTGCGCGTAAATCTGCCTTCTGATATATTATTTTGGTGCAGTTCAGTTTGCATATGGTGTTCTCTTTTGGAAATTGATGCAGTTTGGCTTGCATTTCAATTCTCTTGTCCTGTTTTGGTATGCTTTTGAGCCGAAGGCTTTGATGCAGCGTATGATGCTGTTTGGTTTCGTTTCTCTGCCCTGTTCAGGATTGCTGCAGTTTGATGCCTATGGCAACTTATGAATCGTTTTGAGTTTTGAATGCTGAACCTGATATTGATGTATTTGTGGATTTTCAGGTGTGGAAGCTTCGGAACCAAAGTGACTCAGACCTGCCGGCATCTGGGTTTGAGTCAGAACTTGCCTATGTTGCCTTATTCTCGTATCAGTTTGGAAATCCAATCGCGGCAAAACGAATCAGTCCCGCTTCTTTTATTACTTCTATCTCTCGGATGTCCCGTACCGATAAGAACAGGTGTTACCTGATCTGACGCCCACGGCGCGGATCGGTAACGGGGGGTAGGACGCAGCTTCGGTTGTGCCCCTCCCGGCACTCGATGATGACATTGTTCTGAGAGTGTCAAAAACATCTTCTAACATTTTTCTATACTGTTTGTTTTCTTTTTGATGTGCAGGTTAGTCGAGGATTCGTGGAGAAGCTCCAAGACACCATGAAGACACTTAGATGTTCTTAGGATTTAGGATAGATACTTTAATGTAACTCCTTAGGATTTAGAACTTTAATGTAATTCCTTGTAACGGTACGTATAAAATGGGAAGCAATCTCCATTTCTTGTATGATGAGATTTTTTTATGAAATAAAATTCCCAGAATTTGAATTCATTTATATTTTATTCTTAGTTAAAAAATATAAACATTTGTGAATAAATCCACAAGTATTTAAATTCATTAACATAGTCATAAAACATAAACACTCCCACGTGATATTCTTATTTGCGCACTCGTCTCATTTGTAATCCTAATCTCATCATCTGATTAAAATCCCATTTAAATGTTAACCAACCATTTCATAACCAAACACGTATGTGCACCGTAATCACAACAGTTTCAGCATCAACAGTAACACTACTCGTAATTAAATTCCACTGACCAAATGCCAAGAGCCACAAACCAACAATACCCAATTACGACTGTGCCTTAATAACAGAAACGGAAACGCTTTGGAAATAAACCATGAGCGATGGAATGGATCTTAATCCAGTTGTGCTTGACAAATTTTAATACCGACCACATCAAATTGGCACCTTGATATAATTAGCCCTGGTGATAGGTAAATGCCTCAAAAGATAGTGTATCAAACGCCTCAGAACTTAATAATGGCCTGTCTTCAGGGAATTAGCAGAATTTGCGTAAAATGACCAAAATACCCCTGGAACCAAATCTGCAAAACAAACACCTCCATAACTTGTTAGTGGTTAGCAAATGTACATATGAGATGATATGCGAAATGACTGACTAAATATAAGGGTAAAATTTGGGGTATTACAGTATCCTTTGATTCGGTCGTAACCAAAGATGCCAGAGTACGGTGGTCACTGAATCTGCAAAAACCAATCGTCATTGGTACCCTTCAATTTGGTCCTTACGAATTATCACCCCAAGGCCCAGTGGTTACTGGCATCCTTTAAATCCGATTTGTTATTAGTATCATCAATCTCGGTAGTCACCAATGTTCACACAAAAGTCTAGTAATCACTGGCGTTGCTTGAATACAATCATTATTAGCGCATTCCTGATTCGGTCGTCACCAATCGTCGAGAAAAATCCCAGTAGGTTGCTGGCATTACAAAAAATCCGATCGTGATTGGTACCTCTTGATTTGGTCGTCACCAATAAATCCCTAAAGTCCGTCATTGGCATTACCCAAAATTCAACTATGACCTTCGCTTCCCAACGTGGTTGTCACCAAACGCTTTGAAAATCCAATAGTTATTGGTACCCTTTGATTCGGTTGTAACCAATCTCCCCAGCTAGAATCTAGTAGTTACTAGCAACCAATTGTAATTGGAACGTTGATTTTGGTGGTCACCAATTTCTTCTAAATCCAGTGGTTACTGGCGTCGCTCGAAAGTTGATCATTTAGTATCCTAAATTTGGTCGTCACCAATTCCCCCAGTTGAAGTCCTGTATTTTATCAGTGTGCTTGAAAGCCCAATTGTAATTGGAATCTTGATTTGGTTATCACCATCTCCCCAAGAAGTCTAGTGGTAACTAGTACTTTTGGAAAAACATTTGTTTACTCTGGTCATCACCAGTATCCCCGTTGGAGCTTTCACTTTCCCTAGTCGATGTCTCGGAGAACTAGTGGATACTAATTTCTCCGGTACATCTGGTCTTGTTTCTAACCTTTTCCTGAAGATCCCGTTCGAACTCTTCGTTATAGGAAAATTTCTCATCTAGTTATCCCCAGTAAGGTTCGTATCTCTATTCCGTCATTCCCCGGTGAAGATTTTGCTTCTCTGCTGGGATGGTTCCCCAGTGAGATTCCCCCCAGGTTATCGGGTCACTCGTGAGTAGTTACTCGTGGTTTAGCCACTCATTTCTTTTACTCGCGTGTTTGCATTGGTCTTGCATTCAAACATCATAAAGCATCATGTAGAGATCATAACATTTCAGCATTTGTCCTTTTGCATACCATCGGATCTAAGGGACAAAATTTCTGGTTTATTATATTTAAATATCTTTCACCACGATTCTATGAGGATTGTCATCTCTCATTTCCATCTAGTGAAGACATTTAAATAGGGGCAACTGTTGCACCTCAAATTTTGACCCCTTATATCCTCTTCATATCATATGCATTTACTTATCTAACCTTAACAAATTTCGAAGTGTGTTTTTGTCAAGATACAGATGAAACGGGGGCTCCGTACTGATAAAATCGAAGTTTCGAGGGTTGGTCAACCAATGTTTTGGGTTGAATTACTTATGAAATGAGATCAAGAGTACCATATTGGGCCATGTGTGAGTTCAATTTGAGGGAATCACTCACAGATAAGATGCAGTGCAGTTCAAGACACCCGATTAGGGTTTTTCGGGCTGGAAAAGTCAACTGTAGTTTGACTTTAAATTTGAGAAGTAATTCAAGGATAAAAGTATGGTTTAAAAAGTTCATATGGCTTAGTGAAGTCCCCTCAAAGAGTTGTAAAGTCTTGAAAGCTCCGAAATATGAACGGACGGTCCGGTAATCGCCGATCGATCGTACGGTTGACCGAAAAGTCAACCCCTAAAATTTTAGGAATTGGACTTCAAGTTGTGAAGAAAAGTTGTTCCTTATGTCATGAGGGACCTACATATCAATTTTCATGATCATCGGATCAAGGACGTGAGAGTAATCAAAAAATCGGGAAATTAGGGTTTCGAAAGGGGCTAAACCCTAACTCCCGAACCACACACCCGATTGAAGTGGTTCAAATCTCATTAGAAAGCTCTTAACAAGTCCTACAAAAGTCCTATACTAGTCCACACTCAGAAAATGCATGGAATTGGAGTTATCATCAAAGTCATTTTTTAGTACAAAACACTTAGTGAATTTCACAAAATCTGGCTGCATCAAAACTTGTTTTTTGCTAACTTTCAAGGACTTTTCAACCAAGATGCACATAGATTTGGAACTTTTGACAAACATGAATGTTGAAGAGCTATATGAGGGCTTTCCAAAAAGTACAAGAACTCCCCAAGAGGAGTTGTGAGCTGGAAGATATGGTGCCTCAAAGTTGGGTCTGTCACACTAAAAATACACTTGATCCAACTTCTCAAAATCAGAATTTTTCATCTCTAACCACTCTCCACGCTTGGATCATGTTACAATCTGATAATATGAGGTACGAATGGATAGAAAACCAGAAAAAATATTGAAATAATGAGCCAAGCAAGTTGATGGCAAGTTGCAAATAAAATAATCATTTTTAACACCATGAAAGAGAAACTTTTTCCCACATCATGACTGCAGCAGTTCTCTACCAGCAAGGACTCTCTCCTATCACCTCAGCCATCTTTCCAATTTCCATTTACTTGCATAGAGCCTTGGAGCTGATGTGCGGATGGCTGCTACAAAGATCTTGGCAAGATTTTGCAAGATATTTCACATTTTCCCTCCAAAAGTAGTAAAATACAAGGCTGCCCTCATCCTTCTTTCTCCTATAAATAGAGGCCTCACCCTCACTTGTTCAACACACCAGAGTTGCTCACAATATCCAAGCATTACAGCTCTCCTTCTCATTCTCTCTTTGCTTGTAAGTGAAGAAAAACTCAAAAACACCAAAAATGGGCATTTTACAACTTTCATACCATTTTCATTTCTAACATTTCCAACACTCCCACAACCATCCACACATCTTCTAAATGACATATGGAAGGTGTATGACCCATTGAAATATCAAGAGCCTCAAAAAATCCAAAAGTCAACTCTCATTCCACCATTCTTTGACCAAAATCACTAAAATGGCCAAAACTCATTCCATGTGGATTCTTGCCATTCTAACCCCTCTAACACCTCAACATTATCATATCTCAACTATCTAAACACTCACCAATCATTAGAAGTTCACATTTCTTCATTTGGCACCATAAGTGCATTATTACTTAAAGTTGAAGAAAGACTCAAGCAAGAAAGTGAAATAAAGGATCTCTGGGTTTCTCAACTATTTTGGCATATTCAAAAGGTTCATCAAGAGGTATGTAGCTATTTCTTATTAGCCTTAGCATCCTCTTTCATGAATTGGCATTTTGAGTGTCTTAATAGAATTTAAGGTATGTGCCTCTTGTTTTCACATTTATGTTATTTTGTGTCATCTTGCTTTATCACTACCACAAGTTGTGTATTGGACTGTTTATGCTTGCTATTTTGGATCTCAAATAAATCATTGAGTTATGTTTACATGACCTTACTCATAGTGTTTGAACTGTTTGAAATATTGAAGGCTTGAGTTTGTTTATTGAGGCTTGGTATGAGATTTCATAAGTTTTGTTGTCAAAGGTTCTGAACCAATATGGCATTTTCTATGGTGAACAGTTTGTGTATGATACTCGTATGTGGAGATGTCATCTAACTTGTTTTGAGATTATATATGGTGTGTATGTCTTAACTGTCTTGCTTTCTCAAAAGCTACTTATCACTTCCAACTGTATTTTCAAAGCCTCATTGATACCACCACCTACCTATTTTTCCAATTGAGTTTTGCTTTTCCTCTTAGGTTTGAAAACTGTTGTGACTAATTGTATTGCTTTTGAACTATTTGATTTGTGATATGTGAGTTGAACTGTCTAAGCAAATGCAATAAGTTGTTTACTTTTTGGAAGAGGGGTTGTTTAAACTAGACTGATGGCATATAAAGGTCAGTCATCAATATGGAGGGGTAAGCTAGAAATGCCATGAGCCCTTGCTGCAGCAGTAGGATAAATACCAAGAAAAATAGGTTTTTGGAGCTGATGTTTGACACTGGCTTTGTGATGACAAGCTGATAGTTTGTGAATTTTGTTATGCTGCTAAAGTTGGTTTTGACTGATTTGAGTTTTCTATTGGATGTACAAACTCTAGTGCCATCTAACTCCATTTTGTTTGAACCCTCATTTGGAGTCATCAGAAATTGGTCTCATAGCAGAAGGAGATTAATTGCTAAGACCTTTGTTTAGCTGTCAATACCTTGGATGAGTAAGTCATCACCATTTGCCAACTTTTAAAGAAGTAAACACAATGTTTTGGAACTATGACCTCACAAGTGCAGATCAGAAAAAGAGGAAATTAACTCTCAAACCATCAGTCCACCAACTCTGTGTTCATTTTAATCTGTTTGTGTATAGTAGCTTAGGTTTGCAACCTGTTTTAGTTCTGTTAACCCTAGGATTCAGACTAGAAATTCATCTTGACTGTTGGCATAGATTGATAGTAACATGAGTTAAGCACCAAGGCATTTTGTTCCTTGAAACTGTTCAGCATGAAGAATTTCAGTCTATCACCCTTTATACTCCATTCAGTTGTTATAATGTCAAGACAGTAGTAGCTTAATTTCTGGAACTAGGCCTACTAGCTAGAGCTCATTGTTAGGTTTAACCACAGTCCATTTATTCATAGCAGTGTTAATTGCTAGCTGTTACTGGTGTAGTTGGTGTTTTCTTTGTGATTTGCTCTTGATCAAATGGGAAATGATCATTTCTATCAAAAACCTGTGGATAACAGACCAGGCCTTGTTTAGTTAGAATATGTTGGGCTGTGGCTATCCAAAGCAGTCAGCTGTCTACCCTTAGGAGCTCTGTGACATCCTAACTTTGTTTTGTTGATTCATTGGCTTGTGTATTGATTAATGTTTGAATGGAATGATGTGAACTTAGAAAGTATACTTGACTGTGCTAGATGTTTTTGTTTGTTCATTTTGTCATTAATATGAAGATCATGATTGTTGATTTTTTGTGATTACATGTATTTTGCCAAAGTATGAGTGGAATCAAAGTCTGTTAGGGACATGTTGTAGCAGGCCTCATCTGTTGTTATTATGCTTAATCATGTGAAGAATTGAAACATCATCCTAACTTGAGTAGAACAAAATCCAGCCCTGCCTTGCATTGAATGATATGCCATCACTTTGCTGTCAAAAACATGCCATAGCCATGGACACTCATATTTTGCATAGAGCATGAAAAACTTGTTTTCTTCATTTCAACAAGTTTCTATGTGCATGATAGATATGTTTGAATGTTCATCTTGCCTTGTTTGTGCATAAGCTCTAATTTCACATGTTTGCCACAAAGTACATTGAGCATGACAAAGTCATTTTTGCACATAACTTACCTTGCATCAATTTTCATCTTAGGAACACATCACATATGTTGTTTATGAGCTGTTGGCATAATCTTCCTCTGTTTTGAAACATAATGCTTGAATTCACATGTTGACACCAATGTTTCAAACACACAAAAAACCACACAACTGCTGCTTCCTTGCACCAACTTCTCTTCACACAAACCACTTCACACACATCTCATATTGGTCATTTGAAACATGATTGCACAATTGTTTCATTGAAAATCACTCTATCCTAGAAAATCACTTTCAAAATGCCAAGTGTCACATACACTTCCACACACTTAGCCATTTTTTTGCAATAACTTGTTTTTCATGCAAAACACCTTGCAAACACTTTATATTAAGTATATATGAGATGTTGGAACACTTGCCTTGCATTAAAACACACTGTACCATAATCTCATCCTCAAGATGCTTTTTTTTCACATGTTGGCATATCACATACTAGATCTGGAACTGATGAGTTTTCCTTGTGATTTATGTGTTATAACAGTTTAATATGATCATTCTTAACGTGTTTGTATGAGCCAAATCATTGAACACCTCATGAATACAAACCTGCACCACCTCATGCACATAACACTCAAAAAATCACTTTGAGAGCTACACCATTACACATCCATTACAGTTCTGGATTTTTCACATACACACACCCATAATCATGTATCGAAGGTGTTTACAAGAGGGCCTTGATCTGAATTGCCATGAAACATAGAATGCCTAACTGTCATGCATTGTTATTTTGTGGTTCATTTGCAACTTGACCATGATTCTTCATAACTGTTCAATTCTGGCCATGAGAGTGTGTTGGTTTGATTCATCATCATCTAAATGTTATGTGTGTATGCTTTGTGTGGATTCAACATGGTTGTATAGGGCTGCTCAATTGAATTTGCATTTCTTGAACATAAACCTGACCCCTATCGGGTTTTTCACTAGGCAAATAATTTTCAAAAACCATCACCACCATCACGATCCTCAGATGATTCTACCCCAAAAGCATATAAAATTTGTGGAAAAAGACCAAAAAATGAGAAAGTTATGACCATTTTGCAAATCTTTGAAAACCTTTGTTTTTGCCCAACCATGAAACCAAACATACAATATATATTTATTAACTCACTTTGGTTAACGGATGTATGGCCGCCCCAGCGGTTGAGACTTGCGCGCGTATTATACTTGGCATGGGTTTGATCCCTTGTGATAACCCTTGTTGCCACTTTTTCTTATTTTTTTCACATGAACTTCAAAAAATCATAACTCTCTCATTTTTTATCATTTTTCACCCATTCTTTTTCCATTGTGTTTGTTTTTTAATGTGTAATTTCATGTCATAATTTTATTTTCCATGTTTGATTAATTTTTCATCATGTTTGACTATGTGCAACTTGTTGTTTTGACTGTACTAACCCTAACTGTTGTAGATGAAAGTTTAAAGGGTTCCACTTGCTTTTCTTTGTGAAAATTGATTGTTCTCACATCCATACATGTTGATTAACATGCTAGGATCTTTACTTTGAATTATTGTCTTGTTCATCTCATCCTTTTGTTGACTGTATTTTGAAGTGTGATTCATCGTCGTAATCTTTGTTTTGCTATCTCTGTATTGATTGTTATCCATACTTCCTTCATCTTCAATTGATTCTCTCTTGGTTGTTACCATGTGTTTTCCCTCATCTTCACTTTGTTAAGTTTATCTTTCCCTCCTAAATTATGAGGTTAAACTAATTTATTTATTTGTGTGTGATTGTTATCTATACACTTTGTTGTCACATTTGTCCCATTTTGAGACTATAACATGATTGGTTTTCAAATTGTTATTTGTTTACATGGTTGTCACCTTTATCATGTTCTCAATCTTTGTTAAGATCGTACTTTCAATCTTTGTTAAAATATGCCTTCATCTTTGTTAAGATATGCCATTTGTAACATTGCTTGTATATCTTGGTTGAAACCATTCATCTCACTTGAATTACTTACTCATTGAAGTGTGCTTGCCCATCTTTGATTGTAATCACGCCTCCTGTATTCATCATGTTTGTGCTTTGTTCATCTTTCCCCAAGTGATGGAACTCTCTAGTTCTCATCCAAGTTACCTCCTTTCTCTCCTTCCAAAGGAAAAGTCTCTCCATTGACTCTTGGGTCATGGAAAGCTCATTACCTCCTTGACTTTGTTAAGTCATCCTTCACCCCTAGTTTACGAAACCATAGACTTTGCTTAAAGTCTAAAAGACCCACCTTTACTAGGAGTGCTCTTCAACTAGAACCCTAGGATAGAGTTTGTTAACTCTATATAAGGATCATAGTAATGATTACTTATCCCCCTTTGAGTGTTATAACATAGACTTAGAGAGTTTTGTTAAACTCTACACAAGCATTGCTATGTTTGTTCCCCTTTGAACCTTGATCATAATCAAGTGTTCTTTAACCCTTGTGAGGTGAACTACGATTACTCTGATTCTATCCTAGTTAGGATACGTAGGCAGAGGACGCGATGTCTTTGCGAGCAAGCTTAGAAACAATCTTAGGGCTTCATCTATCATACCCTATCTCTTTACCCAATTCCAACCTTAGCATGTAATTAAACAAAAGGTTCCTGTAGAGTACTACAGATGTCTAGGATGTGAGATACCTACCCTAGGCATAACCAACCCCCGATCCCCGAATCTCTTAGCGTTGTTGCTACATCGCGAAAAGGGTTTTTCTTTCTTTAGACCTTTCCTTTGGATAAATTAAAGTTCGGTTGTAAAAGAATTAAGATTCGAGTTAACTCAATAGCTTGATATCTGATTTTCACCGCAACAGAAACCACAAAAAGAAGTAAGCTCAACAGAACCTGGAAGACTTGCGATGCAATATGAAAAATGATGCGATATGCAGACATGTAAATATGCTTCAAGGAAATTTTCCCCCTTGATTCTAGTTCCACGGGCACAATAAAAGAATGGAAAGCCAACATATGAGGTCTAGAAACTCTGCTCATAGATAAAATGAAAACCAGAGTATCAACATATGGTACATCACCGCGGAACTACAACAGAGTCATCACGACCTCATCCAACAATCCTGGTGATGGTCGGACTACATAACAACAAACACAAAAGAGAAAATACACTAAGTACGACAGCGAGTCTGAAACTCCCCCAACTCCATGGTATCAGGATGACCAGGTCAAGCCAGTAATCCTTGGATAAGCAACTCCCTCCTACTTATGGTAGCTTGCAAAACTTGAGGATAATCTTCCTAAGCACCCTCCCCAAATGCATCTTCAAGTTTTAGGTCTTTTCAGGTCTGCTCTCAACTTGTACTCTTCCTACGTTGCAAAAGTTTCGTGAAGCTTGCGGTTGATTTCATATCAACGAGAGGATTCACCTCGATATTTCTCCTCTTTAACACAGAGTTGAGTTTTCAAACTAACAATCTGTTGACGAAGCCTATCCTCTCTTTCTTTATTGTTAGTCAAGATAGCGTTTCATTGAGAGTTGAATTTTGATATCTCCAAATGTGCTCTATCTAACTCTTTCTTCTTACCCTTGAGCATGTCACTGGCACTCTTCCAGTCTCGACCCACTGGCTCTCGGGTGCGGATCTCTTATGTCAACTCTCTACCTATCTTGTTCACTATCTCTATCTGCTTTTTTGGATAAGTAGGTGGCATGATTCTTTTCACTTTTGAGCTGAATGATTTCCTTCTCCAATTCCTTGTTTACCTTGTGTAGCTCTTCTTTTTCAGTCAACAATTGATTATATTTCTGAATATCAATTGTCGTTGGTTCTTCGACAACTAGGGGATACAAAGTTTCTCTAACTGGAAACGGTAGCAACAACTTCCCAACTCTCTTCTGGATCCAATCCACGTACGGCCCATAAGATCTGCAATCACCCTTCCCCAAAGAAGATTTTCCTCTATGGTGAATTTTACTCCAAGCCTATTCTAATCTGATTAAGGTCTCATCACCAACCACACCGGTGAAATACATAGATTCCTGTATTTCTTCTTCCTTTGGAGGTCCTCTTAGAGCATAAACAAACCGTCTGACCACAAGAGATGGATTATAATTAATACCACCCTTTCTCCCAATCAAAGTAACATTGGGGAAACCAAAAGGTTTCAGTTGAACCATACAATATTCTCAGAAGTTAAACCCATAAGCCTTTCCGACCAGTCAGCAGTATCTGAGATATCAACAAATGGACCAGACTTAGGAAGGTGACCCACAAACCATCTGTACAAGAGAGGCACATAGCAGGACATATTCTTCCCCCTTCTATTTTCATTCTTATAGTGTACAGAGTGATACACATCTCCTAAGAGTGTTTGTACAGGATTCTTTGAGACAAAAATATGGAAATCATCAAAGTCAACAAAGTCTGGAATGTTTGGGAACAAGATTATGCCATAGATACAAAGAGCCAGGATAGCATTGAATACAATCCAACAACCTTCTTTTGCAAAATGTTGAGCTCTACCCACCAAGAAAGGTAATGGGAATCCAGGTACTCCATTTCCCCAAATCATCTTCCCCTCTAACTCAGAAACCTCCAAATGAAGAAAATTTGCTAACTTTGTCAAATTAGGCTCTGCTTCAGAATGGTAGAGAGGAATCTTCTTTAGGACTGGAACTCCTAGTAGCATGGCAAATTTTTCTAAAGTAGGCAACAATACATATCCTGGGAAAACAAAACATCGCAACTGAGGATCATAGAATTGAAGCAATGTATGAAGGCCTCCCAATTCAAACAATGAAGCTTTGCAAACATAACTCAGAATCTTCCCATACTCTTCTTTGAAGTCCTCCATCACACTAAGATCAGTTGTAGAAATTAGGCTGAGTAAAGACCCTATATTTGGTGTTGGAAACTTGTACACAATTGTTCTCTTCAAATCGGACTCCATATCAGTGGTGGATTCGATTACTAGAATCAAGAAGGAAATATGCACCTGAAACACAAATACATGTCAATGTTAATATGCAAATGAAAATAAAAATGCAAACAGGGGATCAAGATTGTTATGCTGTTGACTAAAATGAACCAGAGCTTCGCTTCAGCGAGAAAACAACACAACACTGTCATAAGGATCCACTCTATCAATGATCAAAAGCTCACACTGACGAGAAAATAAGGTAGGTTGAAGGTCAAAGTTTCCACCATAACCCTCCCCACTCACATGTATGAACCTATCTCTGACAAGGTTAGGCATCCTATGCGGTCATCAGCGTCACAGACTTTGGAGAAACGATAATACGTTCACCATTTCTGGTTTGGCATCATAGTCTAACAAAGCGGCCTCACTTAGCTGACTCCCAAATGACCGGTCCCCAGAGTCGACAATCCTCAGATCCAACATCCTCTCAACTGTCCGAAACAGGCTGGAAAGGTATTCATCAAAGAGAATCTCGTCGGAGAGCGAATTTTGTGAGAACTAGTGCATGCCAAACATACAGGTTTATCACTACTTTCCACTTCTAATGCTATGGTTATACTCAAGCCTGCGTTTTGGCTTATCACACAATGGAACATTCCCATCCAACAGCATAGCAATAATGATATAAAAAAATGATGAAAGTAAAATGAAAATGCAATAAAGTACAAATGCAACACATATACACATATACACACACCCCAAATATAAAACACACAAGCTCTAGGATTGACTCGCATAGGGGATGGGAAGAGTCCCCAGCAGAGTCGCCAGTTGTCGCTAATGTGAAAAAGGAGGCCGACAAAGACAGAAGATTCGCCACTGTTTGTTATTTATCCCAAAGAGAGGGAAAGAAAACGATCATAGAAAACCTACGAAAAACAGAAAAGACAGGTCATCGCAACCAAATCTCAGGTTCGGGAGTCGGTTATGCAAGGGGAAGGTATGAGCACCCCTCACGTCTATTGTACTCAACGAGATCCACGCTTATTGTCTATCTAAAAGGGTGTTAATCTATCAAAGGATGGCTCACAGGGACAAAAGAAAAGAAAAGAGACTCGATAGAGCCTCGCCGCTCTATGCCTACGCATTCCCTCGTGCAATGGGAAAGTCATAGTCAACGTAGTTTGGAAAACTATGAAGGTGAAATAATACTCAGAAGGGGGGGGTTGAATAAGTATGGAAAATTAATACTTGAAAATAATCACACAATTATTTTTATCCTGGTTCGTTAAACAACTACTCCAGTCCACCCTTCCAGAGTGATTTGCCTTTCTCAACAAGGACTTAATCCACTATTAAATCAAACTGATTACAATAGTATCACCTAAGAACTACAGTTCTTAGTCTTCTCAAGAGCTACTGATTCACACTGAATCCTCTTAAGGAATATCCTTTACAAACAATGTAAATTGAATACAAGAGTTTTTTAATCCTTCTATAAAGCTATAATCACAACAGTGATTTTTCTCTTAAGTTTAAGTACAATGAGATTCTATGAAGAATAAGAATGAGAGCTTATAGAATATATGATTTCTTTTTAGCAAGTGTGTAACTGAAGAATGAAGTGAGGAACTCCTTTTATAGGCAGCTGAATCATGCACGTTGAAAAGAGAGTCCAAAAGGTCTGAGCCTTTTTGTCTTCACATGCACTGACCTTTCCTTGAAATAGATGGCACAGATAAATACTTTTTGTCTGTGTAAGTGTGTCTAGCACAAATAAGGAAAGAGACGTTGAATAGTTCTAACGGATATATTCTTGAAAACACTTCTTCAGTTTCAGCAAGTTCTTCAGAGTCTGAATGGATCAGAGTCTTCTGATGAAATTCAGAACTATGCTGTACCAGAGTCTTCTGCAGCGTGTGTGCTTCTAGCGTGTTGATTATCAGAGCATCTTGACACAGAACTTCAGTACTTGGCAGCGTAAGTACATTCAGAAACTTCTGTAGACTAATGCTTTGAGAAACTCTTCAATCAATATTCTTCTATACTTCTGATGCTTCAGCTTCAGATGCTTCTGATTATCTTCAGATGCTTCTGCTTCAGATGCTTCTGATTATCTTCAGATGCTTCTGACTATCTTCAGATGCTTCTGACTATCTTTAGATGCTTCTGACTCAGAATGTTCTGGAGCTTCTTGCTTCAGATCCTTCTGGAGACTACGCTCAGGATCTTCTGTAAGGAGCAAACAGATTCTTCTGTAAGGTGCATCTAGCGCTTCAGAGTCAGAATAGCTTCTTGTATTCAAGGCAGATTTGCTTCTAGAGAGTTAATATAATTTTAATCTGCAGTAAAACTCTCAAACAAATTTTAGAGTATATAATTCTTAAATATAAATTTCCTAACAGTTATCATCAAAACAAAGAGTAATTATTAAGAACCAATCTGTGTTCTAACAATCTCCCCCTTTTTTATGATGACAAAAAGTATCAGAAATTTTATTTAATTGAACATAAAGAATTATAACTCCCCCTGAGATGATGAATCTCCCCCTGAGTTAAATATGAAAAAGGAATAGAAACTTCCCTTTTTATCTTGAGTAATCTTCAGAGTCAGATCTTGTTTGTCTTGTAATAATCAAGGGTCAGACTATCTTGCAGATATAAGATTCAGAGTTTGATAAAAAGATAAATGATCTGAGAAACTCAGAGATTCTTTTATAGAGTGTTCTTATCAAAAGTTCTGAAATAGTCAATTTAGATATTAGAAAGAATAGATATGTCTGAAGATTCATTCTAGTGAAATTATATTAAATAGTTCAGATCTTTATTTTCTCCCCCTTTTTTGTCATAAGCAAAAAGTAAAAACTTTTAATAAAGACAAATAAAAGGAACAATAGCAGATAATTCAATGGAGAATAACAAACTGTTTCATTCAATCATAACAGAGCAAAAGTACATCTGAAGATATAACAAAAACATTCAGATGCAAAAACAACAGATGCACAAACATGAGAAAAAAAATCTAAGTGTGTTTAGACAAAAGCATCTTCAATAGGTCTGTGATCTCAGATTGTGATTGCTCTTGCTTTGACATGAACTTAGTTATTGTCTCATTCTTCTCATCTTGTTTAGACATCCATTCTGACATGTCCTCAGATTTCTTGTCTTGCTTCGCCATCCAAGATCTTATTTCAGATTGACCAGCTTCCAGAGCAGCAATCTTGTTTCCCAAATCTGGATTTTCTGTCTTTATCTCTGATGATGGAGGTTCTGTATCCTGAACAGAGTCAATTGCCATATGTTCTGGAGATCCTGAAGAGGGTTCTACCAGAGTCATAGTTAGTGTAGTGGCAGTTGGTTCTGGTGGAGGAGGAGGTGGAGGAGCATCCAAACAAAGCAGAGGTTCAGTCTTGTTTACAATCCAGAATTGAGTTCTTTCAGCTCTGAGCTTTGCATCATCAGAACAGATGTTCTTCAGATTAGAATCTACAGTGTTGAATCTTTTGAGAAATCCTTTCCAGATGATGTCAGTCTCATTTGCATCCATAGTGTCAGAACATCTTTTCTGAACAGTACCTAAAGACATCTGTATTTCTTGCAAAAACGTTTGAAATAAATGTTCAATATTAAGTCTGGGTGGTGGTTTAAGCAAGGTTTCCAGAGTCATCTGTTTGGGTTTTGGAGTTGGTGGTATCAGTGATTTTGGAATGGAAATCAGAGGAGGGGGAACATATGGAAAGAAAGGAATTTCTGGTTTCTGAGGAAGGGATCTGTTTAAAGCATTAAGCAGATTTGGTTGAGGTCTTGTGCGTGGGTAAACAACATCAAAGAATGCATTGGAATATGGTACGAAAGCAGAGTTTGATGGTTTATCAGATGCAACTGTGTTATCAAATGCAGGATGCAGAGCTGAAACAGCAGCTTTACCAGATGTAGCAGATATGGGGGCTAAGGATCCTTCATTTTCCATAGATTTAATATATGAAAGGATTACAGATGGAAGGGTCGGTTTGAGTTTAGGTTTCAGAGGTTTCAAGGGTTCAGAGGGCTCAACTCTATCATAAAAATCTTTAAGTTTGAAACCATAAGATAAGTTATGATAAAGAGAAGACACTTGGGCACAAGATATTCCAGATGATGATGGATTATAAGTAGGAACAATCATCTCAGATGAAGTTACAGGTGGAGGCATAGGTTCTGGAATGGTAGTTTTGGTAGGTAAGGTTGATTCAGGTTCAGGTTCATGAACAGGGTATTTGTCAGATGGATTAATCAGAAAATCAGGATGAATTTCTGATTCAGATGAATTTGAAGATGTTTCAGGTGTACAAGAGGTAGAAGAAACTTGAAACACTGTTTTTAATGGAGTGATATCAAGAACTTCTGTCTCAGGGATATGAGATGGTTCTGAAGGGGTATCAGATTGTTGAGTAGTTGGTTCAGATGAAACAGGAGCAGAAGTTACTTTAGAGGGTTCAGAAGTAACAGTTGCTACAGGTTCAGAAGATGGAATTGTTGATGGTGGAATAACAGAGTCTTTTTCTGGTTGTTCTTCTGTGGTTTGTTTTTCTGGATGATCAGAAGTTATTGGTTGATTTTCTGTTTGTGGTTGAGCAGAGTTTTGTTTATCAGAATTTTGTGGTAGTTCTGATGGTTGTGGTTCTGTTTGTTGTGGTTCTGTTGGTGATGGAACAGTTGGTGAAGGACGTGGAGTGAAATGTTTGATGTGTAGTTTAGGTTGAGGTGGTTTTGATACAGAAGCAGTGGGTTGTTTCTCAGGTGAGACAGAACTGGGGGCAGCAACAGATGTTGTTTGAGTGACAGGTGGTTTGGGAACAGACTTAATAGATGAATCATTAATAACAACTTTTTTAGAAGTAACAGAAGCTTTAGTACCTTTGAGTTTAATCCTCTTTGCAGAGACAGCTTCTCTAGAATCTTTTCTCTTCAGAAGATCCTTGGAATTCTCAGCAATCTTAGCCTTCTTCTGGACAGGTTCAGATTCTGCTGCAGGTTGAGGTCTTTTCCTCTGAAGTGGAACTTCTTCTTCTTCTTCTTCTCCAGCATCTGGCAGTGGTTGCTTGACAAGTTGAAACACATTGGCTGGAACAGGCACTCCTTCCCTTTTACATTCCTCTATATACATCAGAACAATGTGTCTAGGTTCTTCAGCAAAGAATAGAGGAAAGTCTGATACTGGAACCCTTTTATTCAAATCAGACATGTTTAACTTCTTTGGAGCAGTGGTAAGTTCATCTACAATCTTGAGTCTCAGAAGGCTTTTAGCGTTCAGAGGCTTTCCCATAATGAACTCTAGTTCTTCTGTAACACCAGCATCATACAGAGCAGCCACTAAACCATTTTCAGTGAGAAGATCTGAGAGCAGCCTTCCAAAAGGTATCCAAGTCCTGATCTTCTGGCCTTTTTCTTTCACAGATTCTCTGGATGCGTTGATGTGATTCCATAGATGCATGAACAAAATGTAAGGCAGATCTACCTTGTTGCTCTGGCTCAGGCAGTACATAAAATAGATCTGTTCATTGTTGACATAATCTGGGGAATTTGTTGACTTTCTGTGATGTATGCCTCCCATGAAGATCTTGGCCCAGATCTTGTAATCAGGCTTCAGATCTTTGAATCTATTAGAGGCTTGTCCAGCAGTCATAACCTCCTCATAAACTTCATCCATATCAACACGCCCAGCTGGCAGATGTGAAACACCATCTGTTTCTTCATAACCAATCAGTCTTCTAATTAGATCCTCTGTGATGATGATTTCCTTTCCCAGCACAGATGATAGAATAAACTTTGGATACACAGATGCATGAATCCAGAATTCCTTAACAAGTAGAGGGTAAACTGGTCCAAACAGTCTATCAAAGTATTTCACCCAACCTTGAGCTCTAACAATGGAGCAAAAATCAAACCCATTGTCAGCCAAAGAATCAAATTCAACCATGGATTCACACAACACTTCTAACTTATCAACAGGTGTGAGAAGAGTTCTCTGTGGAGGAATATATGGAGCAGCACCTAGATTATCTGAAGTCACAGCAGCCATTGTTGATTGAAACTGTGCAGTTGTTGATGAAGAAGACGCCATTGAAGAATGCTTTTTAGAACACTTAGGTTTTGAGTTTTTGTGAAGAGAGAACAAAAGATGAAAATGCATAAAAATTCTGAGAGTGAAAAGTGTGAAAGTGAATACACAACAGGTATTTATACTAATCACATAGGCACACCAAAAGACAGAAAGAACGCACGTTTGAGCAGCATTAAATGAAGAGAATAAAATCATTTCAAATAATAAATGCTTCTGACAGATTTGAGGGGAAAACCAAGATATTTACTATTCAAATTTCACCTCAAACGTCTTTTCAGTTGTGCACACGCCACCTCATCAGATTTTGTGGGACACGTGTTTGCTTGCATGCTGTTCTGAATTCTCTCAAGAAATGAAACGTTAGCCACGTTCAGATCTTCTAAAGATGGTTAGTTCAGATTTTCACATCAGAAATAATAATCAGAATAGAATAAATGAACAGAAGAAATACTTCAGATCATTAAACATTTTGCATCTGAGAGGTTGCCTCTGATAAATATTACTCTGGACAAAAATCCATACAAATATTTTTCAGAATGAACTTAAATCTATCTTCAGCAAGGGGTTTTGTGAAAATATCAGCCCATTGATGATCTGTATCAACAAAAGCTAAATTAATTACACCCTTCTGAACATAGTCTCTGATGAAGTGATGTTTAATTTCTATATGTTTTGCCTTAGAATGCAAGATTGGATTTTTTAACAAACATATAGCAGAAGTATTATCACAAAAGATAGAAAGATTACTCTCATAGATTTGATAATCTTCTAATTGACTCTTCATCCAGAGCATCTGAGTACAACATCCAGCAGCAGCAATGTATTCTGCCTCTGTAGTTGATAGTGCAATGGTAGGTTGCTTCTTGCTATACCATGAGATCAGATGACTTCCAAGAAACTGACAGCTTCCAGAAGTGCTTTTACGTTCAACTCTGTCTCCAGCATAGTCAGCATCACAGAATCCAACTAATGAAAATTCATCAGATCTTCTGTAACACAAACCCATGTTAGCAGTACCTTTCAGATACCTTAGAATCCTCTTAACAGCTGTTAAGTGTGATTCTCTAGGATCTGATTGGAATCTAGCACATAAGCAGACACTAAACAGAATATCTGGTCTAGAAGCAGTCAAGTATAGAAGAGATCCTATCATACCTCTGTAGAGTTTTTGATCTACCTTCTTACTTACCTCTTCCTTACCTAGAGTGCTTGTAGGATGCATTGGAGTCTTTGCCATTTTGCTATCAACCATGTTGAACTTCTTCAGAAGCTCTTTAACATATTTGGTTTGATGTATGTAGGTGCACTCTGGAGTCTGATTGACTTGGATTCCCAAGAAGAATCTCAATTCTCCCATCATGCTCATTTCAAATTCTTCCTGCATACATTTAGCAAACTCCTTTCCAAGCGTAATATTTGTTGATCCAAAAATAATGTCATCTACATAAATTTGACAAATCAACAGATCTTTCTTAACAGTTTTACAGAATAAAGTTGTATCCACTTTTCCTCTGATAAAATTTTTCTTCAGAAGGAAGTTGCTCAACCTCTCATACCAAGCTCTGGGAGCTTGTTTTAATCCATAAAGGGATTTCTTTAATTTGAAAACATGATCTGGAAAGTTTTCACTTTCAAAACCAGGAGGTTGGTGGACATATACTTCTTCTTCTATAATACCATTAAGAAAAGCACTTTTAACATCCATCTGATACAGAGTGATGTTATTCTGTGCAGCAAAAGAAATAAGAAGGCGTATAGATTCTAACCTTGCCACTGGAGCATAAGTCTCAGTGTAATCAATACCTTCTTGCTGACTGTATCCTTGAGCAACCAGTCTTGCCTTGTTCCTTTCTACTTCTCCCTTTTCACTCAGCTTATTTCTGAAGACCCATTTTGTTCCAATAATATTGAATCCTTTAGGTCTAGGAACCAGATCCCAAACTTCATTTCTGGTGAATTGATTCAGCTCTTCTTGCATAGCTATAATCCATTCATTATCTTCCAGAACCTCATCTACAGATGTTGGTTCAATTATTGACACTAAGCCAAATAAAGAAGATTCAGAAGTTCTGAGAAATGATCTTGTCCTTATTGGATCATCTTTCTTTCCAATTATCACATCTTCTGGATGAGAAGATTTGATTCTGGAAGAAGATCCTCTGACAGTTGGTCTATCAGAAATATGCAAGTTGTTTAGTTGGGAAGTCAAAGGTGTAGCATCTGGGGTTGCTTCAGATTCTTTGATTTTTGCCTTTTCTGCCTCTGATCCTTCAGAGTCTGTGAGAATCACTTCTCTATCTGCAGAACTTTCAAACTGCTTTGGCTTTTCAGAGCCAAGCTTATCATCAAATCTAACATGAATAGATTCTTCAACAATCTGTGTTTCAGTATTGAATACTCTGTAGCCTTTAGAGCGTTCAGAATAACCAAGCATGAAACACTTCTGTGCTTTAGAATCAAACTTGTTCAGATTATCTTTAGTATTAAGCATATAACAAATACATCCAAAAGGATGAAAGTAAGAAATGTTAGGCTTTCTGTTTCTCCACAATTCATAGGGAGTCTTTTCCAGAAGAGGTCTTACAGACACTCTGTTCTGAATATAACAAGCTGTGTTAATTGCTTCTGCCCAAAAATGTTTTGCCAGATTTGTCTCATTGATCATGGTTCTGGACATCTCTTGCAATGTTCTATTTTTCCTCTCTACAACTCCATTTTGTTGTGGAGTTCTAGGGCAGGAGAAATCATGTGCAATGCCTTTTTCAGAAAAATAATTTTCAAAATGTTTATTTTCAAATTCTCCACCATGATCACTTCTGACTTTAATAATTTTGGAATCTTTTTCAGTCTGGACTTGATTGCAGAAGTCAAAGAACACAGAATGAGACTCATCCTTGTGTTTTAGAAACTTTACCCATGTCCATTTGTTGTAGTCATCTACAATGACTAACCCATACTTCTTGCCTCTGATGGATGCAGTTTTCACTGGTCCAAACAGATCAATGTGAAGTAATTCCAATGGTCTGGAGGTAGACACAACATTTTTTGATTTAAAATGAGATTTTGAAAATTTACCTCTTTGACATGCTTCACACAGAGCATCTGAGTTGAACTTCAGCTTAGGAAGTCCTCTGACCAGATTGAGTTTATTAATCTGAGATATACGTCTCATATTAATATGCCCCAATCTTCTATGCCAGACCCATTGCTCATCATTCACAGATAAGAGGCATTTTACATTTTGAACTTTAAGTTCTGAAAGGTTAATTTTATAAATGTTGTGTTTCCTCTTTCCACTGAATAGGATAGAACCATCCTTTTGACATACAGCTTTGCAACATTTTTGATTAAAGATTATATCATAACCATTGTCACTTAATTGACTTATGGACAATAGATTATGTTTCAATCCTTCAACTAACAGAACATTAGTAATAGAGGGAAGCTTACCATTTCCAATAGTGCTAGATCCAATGATCTTGCCCTTCTGGTTCCCTCCAAACTTCACGTCCCCTCCAGATCTAAGTTCCAGGCTTTGGAACATAGACCTTTCTCCTGTCATGTGTTGTGAGCATCCAGAGTCCAGGTACCATGATTGGTGTCCTGACCTTGCTGCTAAGAACATCTACAACAGGAATTATTTTGTCTTTAGGTACCCAGATCTTCTTGGGTCCTTTGGGGTTAGTTGGTTTATAGGTTTGTCTAAACTTCTGTTTTGCAACATAATGTTTATTCTGACTTGCCTTTGGTTTAAACACATAAGTACTCTTCTCAGAGCTTGTGTGTTTAATGTCATTCAAGTGACCAAATTTGAATTGAGAGTACAGAGGTGTCTTCCTGATGAAAAGTTTGTCAACAGGTTTTGGATTGCTTCCAGATGAAGACTCATATCCAATGCCTCTTCTGTTGTTTCCACTAACACCATAGATCATGGAAGCCATCTTGCTTCTGTCTATGCTCTTAGTGAGAAACCTCTGAAAACTAGAGTCATATTTTTCTAAAATATTTTCACAAGACTTAGTTTCAGAATCAGATTCTTGTTGAGTTCTATCAAAGTCATTTTTTATTTTTAAATTTATTTCTTTCTGCTCAACAAGTTCTGTTTTCAGAAGATCAATCTTAGATTCAAGATTGCTTTTCAGCTTCTTGTATTTGAGTTTGATGTTGTTGTAACTTTTAAGAACTTCTGTTAAAACTTTAATGAGTTCTTCTTTGGTAAGTTTAGCCATTACCTCTTCTGCATCATCATCAGATTCAGATTCTGATTCATATCCAGAGGTACCTTCCTCTTGATCCTCTGTCCTGGCCATCAGTGCAACGTTTGCACATTCTTCTTCTGATTCAGAAGATGACTCACACTCATCTGAGTCATCCCATGTTGCCATCAGAACCTTCTTCTTCTTGTTGAACTTCTTCTTAGGTTTTTCTTTCAGAAGTTTAGGGCAGTCATTCTTGTAGTGCCCAGGTTCTTTGCACTCATAGCACACCACTTCTTTCTTGGCAGATCTTCTGTGACTAGAAGATTCCTTTCTGTTGTCAGATCTTCTGAAGTTGTTAAACTTCTTTCCCTTGTGCTTCCAGAGTTTGTTAATCCTTTTGGACAGCATGGACAACTCATCTTCTTCTTCAGAGCTTTCTTGAATAACCTGCAAAGCTTTAGCAGTTTTGTTAGATTTTAAAGCTATGGATTTACCTTTATCTTTCTTCTGGGGTTCATCTTCCTCCAGCTCAATTTCATGGCTTCTCAAAGAACTGATAAGTTCTTCTAAGGAGATCTTGTTCAGATCTTTTTCCATCTTCAATGCAGTCACCATTGGTCTCCATCTGGTGGGAAGACTTCTGATGATTTTCTTGACATGATCTGACGTTGAGTAGCCCTTGTCCAGAACTTTCAGACCAGCTGTAAGAATCTGAAATCTAGAAAACATAGTTTCTACATTTTCAGAATCTTCCATTTTAAATGCCTCATACTTCTGTATGAGCGCCAGAGCCTTTGTCTCTTTAACCTGAGAGTTTCCCTCATGAGTCATTTTGAGTGATTCAAACATGTCATGAGCAGTATCTCTGTTAGTAATCTTCTCATACTCAGTATGAGAGATTGCATTAAGCAATATAGTTCTGGCTTTGTGGTGATTCTTGAAATCTCTTTTCTGCACTTCAGTCATTGATTTTCTATCAATCTTTTTGCCATCCTCACCAGTAGGATGTTCATATCCATCAATGACCAAATCCCAAAGATCAGCATCATACCCAAGAAAAAAACTTTATATTCTATCTTTCCAATAGTCAAATTTTTCTCCATCAAACATTGGAGGTTTGGTACTGATCCTATCCCTCTCTTCATATTTATTGTTGATATTTGACATTGAATTATCAGCCATGATAACAAATAAATATATTGATCAAAGTATATCTCCTCTGGATCTTTACTGACACTGTTAAGTGATAGCACACTCAGAACCGGAGCTCTGATACCAACTGAAGGTGAGATAATACTTAGAAGGGGGGGGTTGAATAAGTATGGAAAATTAATACTTGAAAATAATCACACAATTATTTTTATCCTGGTTCGTTAAACAACTACTCCAGTCCACCCTTCCAGAGTGATTTGCCTTTCTCAACAAGGACTTAATCCACTATTAAATCAAACTGATTACAATAGTATCACCTAAGAACTACAGTTCTTAGTCTTCTCAAGAGCTACTGATTCACACTGAATCCTCTTAAGGAATATCCTTTACAAACAATGTAAATTGAATACAAGAGTTTTTTAATGCTTCTATAAAGCTATAATCACAACAGTGATTTTTCTCTTAAGTTTAAGTACAATGAGATTCTATGAAGAATAAGAATGAGAGCTTATAGAATATATGATTTCTTTTCAGCAAGTGTGTAACTGAAGAATGAAGTGAGGAACTCCTTTTATAGGCAGCTGAATCATGCACGTTGAAAAGAGAGTCCAAAAGGTCTGAGCCTTTTTGTCTTCACATGCACTGACCTTTCCTTGAAATAGATGGCACAGATAAATCCTTTTTGTCTGTGTAAGTGTGTCTAGCACAAATAAGGAAAGAGACGTTGAATAGTTCTAACGGATATATTCTTGAAAACACTTCTTCAGTTTCAGCAAGTTCTTCAGAGTCTGAATGGATCAGAATCTTCTGATGAAATTCAGAACTATGCTGTACTAGAGTCTTCTGCAGCGTGTGTGCTTCTAGCGTGTTGATTATCAGAGCATCTTGACACAGAACTTCAGTACTTGGCAGCGTAAGTACATTCAGAAACTTCTGTAGACTAATGCTTTGAGAAACTCTTCAATCAATATTCTTCTATACTTCTGATGCTTCAGCTTCAGATGCTTCTGATTATCTTCAAATGCTTCTACTTCAGATGCTTCTGATTATCTTCAGATGCTTCTGACTATCTTCAGATGCTTCTGACTATCTTCAGATGCTTCTGACTCAGAATGTTCTGGAGCTTCTTGCTTCAGATCCTTCTGGAGACTACGCTTAGGATCTTCTGTAAGGAGCAAACAGATTCTTCTGTAAGGTGCATCTAGCACTTCAGAGTCAGAATAGCTTCTTGTATTCAAGGCAGATTTGCTTCTAGAGAGTTAATATAATTTTAATCTGCAGTAAAACTCTCAAACAAATTTTAGAGTATATAATTCTTAAATATAAATTTCCTAACAGTTATCATCAAAACAAAGAGTAATTATTAAGAACCAATCTGTGTTCTAACAAACTATGGGTGAAGGGGGGAAGGTTTCTCGCCAAGCATCATCGTCTTGTGCCTACGTATCTGTCGCGGTGAGAATTGGATGTCAAATTATTAATTAATTCGAATCTTAATTCATTGGTTCACCACCGGTCTTTTATTTATCCAAAGGAAGGGAAAATGATCGAATTACCGACAATGCAATGCAAATGCAAAAGCTAGAGAATTTAGGTTCGGGGGTTGGTTAAACTTAGGAAAGGTGCTAGCATCCTAAGTTTCTGTAGTACTCTACAGGAACATCTTGTTTTATGTTGTTTATTGCTAAGGGTTATCTGCTTAAAGGATGAAAGACCTAGTGGTTTTAATTCTAAGTATACTCGCCAAGACGTTACATCTTGTGCCTACATATCCTGACGGGAATGGAGAGTATTTGTAATTCCCCTAAAGGGTTTGAGAAAACATTGATTTTTGGTCAAAGTTCCAAAGGGATAGGAGAAAAGACGAGTTGTCATCTCGAGGGAGAACACTCGACTTAACCACCACAACTTGTAGGAGATGGTCTTTTCATCCTCTTGAGAGAAGGGCTCAAACACTTGGAATTGTTGATGAGTCTGCCACTATCTCCCTCAAGCGGAAAAGATCTTATATCTCAATATGTGTTATGGGGCATGAGAATTACATCTCGACTGTCGAGATGACTCGTGTCTTTTTCTCTAATGGTTTGAATAATTGAATTGTTGATTAAGTTTATTCTAAGTTATAAAAGATAAAAGAAAAAGGTCCTCCTTATGGGGTAGGATCTAACTTAGAGTGATCGACTTTAAAATGGTCAAGGATCAAGTAGGGAAAATGGTGCAAATGAGATGCATACGCACAAGTGTTAAGTCATGCGCAGATTCTTCCTTTGGACGCTATGCGATGCGTTAAAATAAATAACGGATAAAATAAAGCATACAAACAGATAAAGTGCTAAAAAGAGACAAGTGTGCGAGTTGTGAATAAGCGTAAATTGGTGCGAAGGATGAAAGCATGCACGTGTTGATTAATTTACGAGAGGTTGATTTTAGGCGACTGGATTTTTTAATCATTAGATTAAATTATAAATGAATTGGATTAGATTAGATGAATTATATTTTAGTAAACGTTTGTCGCTTGCGCGAAAATAAGGTGCCGGCATGACAGAAGAGTCGCCACCTTTCGTTATTTATCCCTCAGAGCGGGAAAGGAAACGATCGGAAAAACCTGACGAAAAAGGGTAAGACAAGGTCATCGCAACCATTGTCTGGGTTCGGGAGTCGGTTACGCAAGGGGAAGGTATTAGCACCCCTCACGTCCGTCGTACTCGACGAGATCCACGCTTGTTTGTTTGCTTGGGCGGGTTGGTTATAATCTATCTACCTATTAAGGCTGGCTGAAAAAGAAAAGAAAAATGACTCGGCAAAGCGTCGCACTTTATGCCTACGTATTCTCATCAGAGAATGAGAAATCAGAGTCAACGTAGTTCGGCTAACTACGGGTTATGGGGAAAGGTTTGAAGATTGCTCGCTAGGATATCGCATCCTATGCCTACGTACTTTCATCTGGTATGAAAGATCAGAGCAAACGTAGTTCGGGAAACTACGAGTTAAAATGGCTCAACTAGGAGGGAGACTACCAAGTCCCACTGTTATCATGCCATGGGTTCATCCTATGGTTGAGGTTTGAACAGGGAACTCCTAGAAGTTGTCATGCATAGGTTTCAACCTAAAAGTCTATCATCAAATCCTCATCAGAGGAAATGAGAGTCCTAAGGGATCATGTCAGGGATACACCAAAAACAGACAAAAACATCAGCTTTAACAGTAAAATGCATGCAATGCAAGTGAGGGAGGAAATGTGTGTGGGGTTTCAGCCTCTACAAGCTCGTCTCAACCTCAAGCCAGTCATGAAATAACAGTAATCATACTAAAAATAACAACATGCTATCAAGCAATGAACCAGATAAAGGAAATGAAGTGCCAACAGGCAAACAAACACACATGCTTGAGAAAGAAAGAATCTACTCTCTAATCCTAACCCTAATCACAGAATCTGAATCAAAATGAAAGCACTAAAGCAAAACCCTAAACAAGAGAATCAATCCCAGTCTTCAAGCTTCAAAACAAACTTACCAAAGAAAGGGAGCTAAGCAAGCAGGCTCATAGTGTCTTCCTCAGGAAAGCACTAGGAGGTGTATACTCAGGAGTCATACCCTATGTGGCTCAACCACGGTGATCAGTTTATATTCCTCCTTAGGAGAAATTAAACTCACAAGCAGGCTCCAACATCACTGGATATTTAGGAAGTCCTGTCTGAACTAGTGGAACTAAATGAACAGACTCATAGGACCTTCCTCAGGAAAGTACTAGGAGGCTTCCACTTAGGAGTTGTATCCTATGTGGCTCAACAACTGTGATCAGTTTACATTCCTCCTCAGGAGAAATTAAACTCACAAGTTGGCTCCAACATCATGGGATACTTGAGAAATCCTAGACAAACTAATGGAACTAAGTGAATAGACTCATAGGACCTTCCTCAGGAAAGTACTAGGAGGCTTCCACTTAGGAGTTGTATCCCATGTGGCTCAACAACATGTGATCAGTTTACATTCCTCCTCAGGAGAAATTAAACTCACAAGTTGGCTCCAACATCATTGGATACTTAAGAAATCCTAGATAAACTAAGGGAACTAAGTGAATAGACTCATAGGACCTTCCTCAGGAAAGTACTAGGAGGCTTCCACTTAGGAGCTGTATCCCATGTGGCTCAACAACATGTGATCAGTTTACATTTCTCCTCAGGAGAAATTAAACTCACAAGTTGGCTCCAACATCATTGGATACTTAAGAAAGAGGTGAGAAGAAAGAATGAAAGTCATTCATAGTGCCTTCCTCAGGAAAGTACCATGAACTTCCTTCAAACTTCAGGATCTCAAACCTCACAGACAGGGGACAAGCCAAGCTCTGGGTCTCTGAATCTTGATCTACAATCTTCTCTTCATGATGCTCTCCATCAAGGTCTTCAAGTCAACACAAGCCCCTCAACAAATTCCCCACAATGAACCCCAAAGATGAACAGATAACCACAGGGTAGACAAAATCAACAGGCAACTTCAGAAAATACCTAAAAAATACTAAACTAATGGGGAAAAATCTAACAATTATTCACAAGGGTCCTCAACACCTACTCATAACATCCATATAGGCCTCTACCTAAAAATCAAGACAAAACTTATCAAAGAAAGGGAATTCTTCACCTAAACACAACCTAAACCCTAATTAGGATACCCTAAATCTACCCTAATTAAACTAATCAAAATTTAATTCTAAAAATTCTAGAATAAATCCTATGGGGAACTATGATTCATCATCTAATTGTATAAAAAAGAATGGATTAAAAACCCTAAGGGAAGGTCCTAAAACAATTCTTGCAAAATCATGATACCAAACTAAACATTATAAAAGCTATTTAAAAGGAAAATCTATTAAAAATACTAAACTTAAAAATAAAATCCCATTTTTATTTTTAATATTTTCTACACATTATCATCTAATCATAGAAAAAAGAAGAATTAAAAAACAATTATTTATCAATTTTTAATGAATTTTCTAAAACAAGAAAAATATTAAAAGAATATAAAAGAAATATAAAACAAATAAGAGGGAGGGGGGGTATGAATAGCACCACGCGCTTATTGGTTTTGGTTGGGCCAGATAAAAAGGGGGGTGGGGATAGGAATTAAGCCCAGAACGCTGGTTAAATGAAACGACCGCGTTTCATTTTTTGAATCTTTCCCTCCCTTTCTCAGATTGAACCACGGCCGTTGGATGAGATTAATTTGTCAAACCTTGAGACCAATCTAATGGACCACCTTCATCGTCCCAAACAAAACTAGGGTTTTCAGAAACCCTCTCCTCCATGCCCTAATCTTCCAATCCCTGGTTCTCTCTCCACACGCCATGATTTAACACGATCTCAAAACGAAAATTGTAGTACTCAATGAGAGGAACAAGATGGTACGCGTGGATTTCCTTAATTCATCCTCAATAATTCCAACAGAGGACTTCAATGTCATGGTCCAACTAAACATCACTTGTTATCAACTGGTATCAACCTTCACTAAGCTTCAATCTAATGGTTTACAGAGCTTCTACAAGATACCCTAGCCATTCTACACTAGTTCTTGATGATTAAAACTCCTAATTCAAACAATTCTTGCAAATCAAAGATTCATGGTCCTGCTATGGAACTTCATGGCATGAGCTGTAACTATCAGAATTTAGTCCTCTACCCTAGCCTAACCTTTCTATGCCTAAGAAACTAGTTAAAGCTCAATAATTTAGGAGATAGAGGGTGAAGAAAAAACCTGTCAAGAAGATGAGATGAGGTGATGCTGAGCACGATTCAGAGCTTGTAACTTCTCAACAATGCCCTTCTAATGGTGGAAGATCTTCTGTATGCACTTGTATGGAAGGAGAATGCTTGTAGTGGATGAAATTCAGAGTTGCTTGAAGTTGAAGAAAGTGCTTCAATGGATCCTTCTCTCTCTCTCTCTCTCTCTTGAAAAATCTCTCTATCACCAACCCTGAACTCTATGAAGATCATCCTTCTTATAATGATGGATGGAAGAAGCTGGATCCTTCTAGAATCATCTAGAAAAGTGCAGAAAGTTCTTGAAAATCTCATGTGGGGACAAGTTGGATTTCTCTCATCTCATGCCTCATGCCTCACCATTTGGTCTTAAAATGTATTTACATGAGATATTGAGAAGGGATGAGTGAAAAACAAGCTCATCTTTGGCTTGTGTAGGGTTTCTTCAACATTGCCTTCTTTTCCAAGTAACAAATTTTCAAAGCATCACCCATTTTAAAGCTTCAAATCAAAATTCTAGCTAAACCAATGTTCTCAAAATGATTTTTCCAATCAAAATGATATATTGGATGACCTATTTTGGATTTTTGGATCTTCCAAATCACTTTTCAAATTCAACTTTTCAAACTTATATGCCATTTTTAGTTCATTTTTGACCAATCATGTAACTTCATGCTATGAGCTTTTCCAACAATTTGTGACCTTCTTTCTAGACTTAAAATCCCATTTTGAACAACTTTCATGTTTTGAGTTTTTCCATTTGAGGCTTGGAAATAGGAGTTTTAGGCATTGGCTAAAATGACCTATAACTGACAAATGACCAAAATACCCCTGTCTTGTTCAAACCATAAGTTGAGTTCCACAAATCCAATCAAGGACTTCTACCACTCAAATTAAAGCTAAGAAGATGCTCTTCAACATTCATGTTGACCAAGAAGTCATAGGAACCCTCCTACTAGGGAAAAAGTTGTCTGCAAGTTGGGTGACTTTCAAGGACCCAGATTCACACACCTCTGCTGACCTGTAATTTGTCAAAACCATAACTTGGGCTCTGTAACTCCTATCAAGGACTTCCACCACTCAAATTAAAGCTTAGAACAAGCTCTACAACATTCATGTTATGGGGAAGGTGAGATATCAATCACATCTTGAGCTAAGACTGCCTGGAAGATAGGGATCAAATTAGGGTTTTTCACTGACAATCCTTGAAGACCCTGACTTGAAACTTCTCAAACTCCTCACTCATGATGAGTTGGCCTAGGAATCATCTTTATATCATCTCTATGCATCATTCCATGATCTCATGGCCCCTTGGATTGGGCTCAACCTTCTCCAAATCTTGAGTTGACCTAGGGTTGACTCAGTCAAAACCCTAATTCATCATTCATGGTTGAATCTTCTGAACTCTTGCACAATGACCTCTCTGGGCTTCATGAAGGCTATCAAGACATCTCATAGGCTTTCTCAAAACATCAAATTCATTCTCAAAGTCTCAGAACCATCTGAGGAGCACCCACAACTTTCAAACTGTGAAGCACACAACCCTGGTTTCAAACCACTTCTTCTGAGGATCTCTTGAACTTTCTGATGAAGGTATCCACTTTCAAACACTCAATGAATAAATAATTGTTGGTCAAATTTTGGGGTGCAACAGCTGCCCCTATTCAAACGGCTTGAACCTGACTGGGTGAGAAGCGAACGGCTCTTAACCAATCAAGGTGCGAGACGATTGAATACCGGTAAACCCGAAAATTTGCCAACTACACGAGCACACGGTACTCTGCGAGGAACAAATCTTCGAATATTGCAATGCTAGCTGCACGGCAACTAGCTGGAGAAATATCGATCTGATATCACCGTCGGACGATCGAAGTACCCTGCGTCGCCACTGGAGAACTAAATCTGACATCACCGTCGGACGATCGAAATACTCTGCGTCACCGCTGGAGAAACATCTTCGACTTCAATCAGAAGACATATCCTTCACTTGATCGCACTCAGTCATCACCTCAGGATAACTGACTTGGTCTTCAGACCCACGCGAATCACTCTGTTGTATCTACAACTCCGGAACCTTGTCTTCAGCCACCCGTTGATTCTTCAACACGGAAATCTGGACTCACAGGAACCTTCTGATATCGCCTTCGGGCGCTTACGAAATCCATCTTCAGATTAGACATCATTGTTGGAGCAGACATATCATGCTGCTGAGGACTTCAAGAATCATCTTGAACAAACAGATCCGTCGGGCATCTTCAAGAATCGTCCTGAACTGATAACCTTCCCGGAGCAAACCTTCTGGTTGGGTATTCCAGGAATCTTCCTGGGCAACTCTTGCTGGGGACGCTATTGGGGAGCTCAAGTATCACACTAGGCGAACAACCCGGGAAGCTGTACTGGGGTCTTAAGAATCGTCTTAAGCAAACGGCCCTGCTGAGGGACTCAAGAATCATCTCTAACTGAAGACTTTGCTGGGGATCTCAAAAATCATCTTGAGCGAGCGACTGCGGGGATCACACCGGAGTCTTTAAGAATCATCTCAAAAGTGACCTTGCTGGGGAGAACATCAAGAATCGTCCTGAGCAACCGGTCTTTTGGTGGTACACCTGTTCAACAAGGATGATGATGAC
This sequence comes from Lathyrus sativus, assembly GCA_963859935.3. NCBI lineage: Eukaryota > Viridiplantae > Streptophyta > Magnoliopsida > Fabales > Fabaceae > Lathyrus > Lathyrus sativus. The sequence goes on along the minus strand of OZ012738.1, from coordinate 540,868,119 downwards.
CTAGATCATGCTTATGATGCGTATGCTTCGGCGTCATGCCCCGCACAGTGGAAATGCTATGCGTTTATGCTAAATGTCATGCAATCATGCACAATGCTATGCAATCATGCACAATGATGCGATCCCGTCAGCAAAATAAATGCCAAAAGGGGGGAAATCTTCCTGTCAAGGAGGAAGAACCACTCAGGTAGAGGAATCATCCTGCTGAGGAGAACGTGAGCACGCCAATATCAATCAGGCTCTGTCTGGGGAATTGATCTTCCGCGAACTGCTGCAGGGGAACAAGTTCAGCTGACTGCTGCAGGGGACGAAGCTCTACGAGAACTTGGATCTGCTGATATCAATCGCGAGAATGAACTGCGCGGCCGTCTCGGCTACTCTTCTGGGGATGACCACTCTGTGGGGAACCAACTTCAGCTGCTCAACACTCCACTGGGGAAAAACCAATCATGATCTGATCAACTTCCAAGGATTCGGATCTCTTGGACATCTGCAAACTCGGCTGAGGAAGGAGAAATCATTCTGCTTCGAGTGCGATTCTGGGGAAACACAACACTAGTTGCCCCACGCTCTGCTGGGGAACATCGATCATGACCTGATCGACTTCCAAGGATTCGGCTTTTCTGCGGACTCAACCGGGGAGGGAAATCATTCTACTTCATTGGAAAGTGCGACTTTGATGGGGAATTCGATTCCACTGGGGAAGAAGGAATCATCTGACTTCGGGGGAGAGTACAACTCTGCAAGGGAATACAACATCAGCTGTTCCAACACTCTACTGGGGAAGAAGGAATCATCGAACTTCAGGAGAGAGCCTGACTCTGGTGAGGAATCTCAATTCCACTGGAGACTTCAGTCTGGCATTATCGGTTACTGCATCCTTCGGCTAACGAGCAGCCTTCTGCGAAACCTGCACTTGTGACCCGGTGCGGGGGGAATCCTGCTTCGACGACTTTACTGGGGAAAACACGAGCTTCGGTACCCGAACATTTCTATGAACTCTGCACTTGTGACCCGGTGCTGGGGATAACATCATGCTTCAGTGCTTGACTCAGCTGATGAGGTGACATTCCTTCAGGATGCATCTGCTTGGGGAAGAGAATCACCTCTACCTGGGGAAGACATATCAATGCTCACCATCTTGCGCTCAGATTCTGCGGAGGAGAGACTACTGAACTCTGCTGGAGAAGGAGGACTCGTCCTGCTTCGGGGATACGCACGGCACATCTTCTGGCAAGGTGCTACACCTGCAACAACACAAACAAACAGACAAGATACCCTCCTCAAAGGGGCCTATCAGGGTTATTATCTCGTGACAATATTCAGTTAATTAGTTGTTTCAACAATCTATGGGCTTAGGCCCGCAAGTTTATGTATGCGCATTTTATCAAAAAACACATCGGCGTTCTCATTCGCAAACAAAACAGATAAATGCTAAGCAGTCAAGTAAAATTGCTGAATAATGTGCATTTTATTGATGATGAACCCCTGAACGGGCAAAAATGTTTTACAACAGAGGCGAGCTCCTGGAATGAGGAAGCCGCGCAAAAAGAAAACATAAATATACATCAGTATATACAAATGTCGGCAATCGAGGCGTAGACGAACACCATGAGTTGATCCCTCTAAGACCCACTCGACTTCGATACTTCTCCGATGCTTCAGCTTTGGAAGAGATTGATTCAGATAAACGGCCCTCAGGTCTTCCGAACCACTAAACAATGAAAGTCCATACGCGGAACGCAGTCATTTGCTTATTCAAATCCCTAACTTTTGCGTGAACCGCCCTTCACGGGTTTTCAGTTCACCGGGATACCCTTTTTTGCCGAAGCCGCCCAGTGTAGGTTTTCGACTTCGCGGGTGTACATTTTTCAATATATCCCTAATTTTTGCCCGAACCTTTTATTCTGTTTTTGGTTCGCCGGGATGCCCTTTTTTGCCTGGACTCTTTCTTTTTTGTCCAGCGGGTCTCTTTCAAGCAAAGTATTTTTTAACTGCGTCCGCGTTCACCGGGGATGCAAAATCTTCACCATCCATCGTGGATAACAACAAAGCTCCTCCCGAGAAGACCTTGCTGACGACATACGGCCCTTCGTAATTCGGAGTCCACTTGCCCCGGTGATCGGAGTGTGGCGGAAGAATCTTCTTCAGGACGAGATCACCCGTCTGAAAGCTTCGAGGACGCACCTTCTTATCATAAGCTTTCTTCATTCGGCTTTGGTACAGGCGACCAAATGCAATCGATGCTAACCTCTTCTCGTCCATCAGGCTGAGCTGGTTCAGGCGATTCGTAACCCATTCTGCCTCATCAAGTTTCACATCAACCAAAACTCGCAAAGAGGGAATCTCCACTTCTAGCGGTAGGACAGCTTCCATACCGTACACCAAGGAGAAAGGAGTTGCCCCGGTCGACGTACGCACCGTCGTACGATAACCGTGCAAGGCAAACGGCAGCATCTCGTGCCAATCTTTGTACGTCACAACCATCTTCTGAACAATCTTCTTGATGTTCTTGTTGGCTGCTTCAACAGCGCCATTCATCTTCGGCCGGTAAGGAGATGAGTTGTGGTGTTCGATCTTGAAGCTCTGGCACAGCTCCTTCATCATCTTGTTGTTCAAATTCGAACCATTATCAGTAATGATCCGCTCGGGAATTCCATAGCGACAGATGATGTCCCTCTTTATGAACTTAGCTACCACCTGCTTGGTCACATTAGCGTACGAGGCTGCCTCCACCCACTTGGTGAAGTAGTCGATAGCTACCAGAATGAAACGATGACCATTGGATGCGGTGGGCTCGATCTTGCCTATCATGTCGATGCCCCACATGGAGAACGGCCAAGGGGAGGACATGACATTCAATGGGCACGGCGGCACATGAACTTTATCAGCATAAATCTGGCATTTGTGACATTTCTTCGCGAATCTGAAGCAATCCGACTCCATAGTCAGCCAGTAATACCCTGCTCTCAGGATCTTTCTCGTCATGGCATGCCCGCCGGCGTGCGTACCAAACGTGCCCTCATGGACTTCCTCCATGAGCATACTCGCCTCTTTTTCATCCACACATCTGAGTAGCACGAGATCGTGGTTTCTCTTATACAGCACTCCATCAGGGTTGAGGTAAAAGTTTCCAGATAACCTCCTCAGAGTCTTCTTATCCTGGGTTGACGCACCCGCAGGATACTCCTTGGTCATAAGGAAAGTCTGGATATCGTGGAACCATGGCTTGCCGTCAGTGGCATCTTCGATTGCGAATACAAACGCTGGTCTATCAAGCCGCGAAAGCACAATTCTTGGAGCCTCATTCCAATAATTGACTTTATACATTGAAGCCAGCGTGGCCAAAGCATCAGCCATTTGATTTTCAGCCCGGGGTACATGATGAAGTTCTACTCGGTCGAAGAACGGAAGCAGCCTCCTGGCATAGTTCATGTACGGCACTAGATTCGCTTGACGAGTTTCCCACTCCCCTTTAATCTGATTGATTACAAGCGCTGAGTCACCATATATGTCTAGATTCTTGATTCTCAAATCAATTGCCTCTTCTAGACCCATAATACATGCTTCATACTCGGCTTCGTTGTTGGTAACTGGAAACGTCAGTCTTGCAGTAAACGGGATATGGGATCCGTGAGGAGTCGTGATGATAGCCCCGATACCACTCCCATAGGAATTAACCGCTCCGTCGAATATCAACTTCCACTGAGACTTCCTATCCGGCCCCTCATCGGGCAATGGCTCATCGCAATCCTTCGCTTTGAGAAACATAATGTCCTCGTCAGGGAATTCGAACTTCATTGGCTGATAGTCTTCGATTGGCTGTTCGGCAAGGTAGTCAGACAATACGCTTCCCTTGATGGCTTTCTGGGAGACGTACTGAATATCATATTCTGTTAACACCATCTGCCACCTGGCAATCCTGCCCGAAAGAGCCTGCTTCTCGAAGACGTACTTGATCGGATCCATCTTCGAAATCAGCATAGTAGTGTGGTTGAGCATATACTGTCGTAGACGTTTGGCAGCCCAAGCTAATGCACAACACGTCTTCTCCAGCATCGAGTATCGAGATTCACACTCAGTGAACTTTTTACTCAAATAATAAATGGCATGCTCTTTTCTGCCCGTCTCGTCGTGCTGACCGAGAACACACCCCATACTATTCTCCAGAACTGTCAAGTACATGATTAATGGCCGTCCAGCCACTGGGGGTATCAAGATTGGAGGTTCTTGAAGATACTGCTTTATCTTATCGAATGCCTTCTGGCAATCCTCATTCCAAGTAATCGCCTGATTTTTCTTTAACAACTTGAACATCGGTTCACAAGTGGCCGTGAGCTGAGAGATAAACCTTGCAATGTAGTTTATTCGGCCCAAGAAACCACGAACTTCTTTTTCTGTCTTCGGCGCTGGCATCTCTTGGATAGCTTTTATCTTTGCAGGATCAACTTCAATACCTCGTTCACTAACAATAAACCCCAATAACTTTCCGGACCGCACCCCGAAAGTGCACTTGTTAGGATTCAGCCTCAGCCTGAACTTCCTAAGCCTTTCAAACAGCTTCAGCAAATTGACCAGATGCTCCTCCTCCGTTTGGGACTTTGCAATCATGTCATCAACATAGACCTCGATCTCATGATGAATCATATCATGAAACAAAGTTACCATTGCTCGCTGGTAAGTGGCCCCTGCGTTCTTCAAACCGAAGGGCATTACCTTGTAGCAAAACGTGCCCCAGGGGGTAATAAACGTCGTTTTCTCCATGTCCTCCGGCGCCATCTTAATCTGATTGTAACCGGAGAAGCCATCCATGAACGAAAACACGGAAAACTGGGCTGTATTGTCGACCAACACATCGATATGAGGCAACGGGAAATCATCCTTAGGGCTCGCCCTATTCAAATCCCGATAATCGACGCACATACGTACCTTACCGTCCTTCTTCGGTACAGGCACTATGTTGGCGACCCACGGAGGGTAAGTGGTAACGGCTAGAAATCTTGCGTCCAACTGCTTCTGGACTTCTTCTTTGATTTTTACAGCCATGTCTGGTCTCGTCCTCCTGAGCTTCTGCTTGACTGGAGGGCAATCTTCTCGCAACGGCAAGCGATGAACCACGATATTTGTGTCAAGTCCGGGCATATCCTCATATGACCAAGCAAAGACGTCACTATACTCTCGAAGCATCTCGACCAGTCTATGCTTGACATCATTCTGCAGCGCAGCCCCAACTCTGACATTCCTGATAAGCTCCTCAGAACCCAGATTTATGATCTCAATATCCTCCTCGTGAGGCAGAATAACCTTCTCCTCTTGTCTCAACAAGCGGGCCAACTCTTCCGGAAGGTCCTCGTCTTCATCAATCTCATCCTCGGCTTGATAGATCGGGCAATCAAAGTCGTAGTGAGCCGTAGAGGGTCCAGAGTCGATGTCATCTGTTACGTGGATCCTGCAATAACAAGGGTTAAGTTTAAAGCAAGAATATGCAGGTTAGCACGAACCTCGTTGCCATTTTGCTGTTTTTCGAAACAAACATAAAGCATGAATAACAGAGAACACAATATTTGATTACGAAGAAAACGCCTTTTATTTATTAACAAAATGCATACACATAATCCAACAAGGCCCTGACAATAAAACCACTATGCCCCGGGCAGGACATAAGGTTGTACAAAGATTGTAAAAAGCAAATCATTACTCTTCACTTGTCAGCTTGATAATCTCCTTGATGGTCCAATTGCGGAGGCGCTCGCCTGGCTTGCTCGGTTGAATCCAGGCGTCAAGATCACAATCACTGTCCCCGCTGTCCTCCGACGTAGCGTTGATACTCTCGAAAATTACTCCCCCCTTGGTGAATAAGATCGGCCCTTTCCCACGAGACGAACTGCCAGAAGAAGATGAAGCTTCAGCTTGCGGAGAATACCCTAATCCAAACTTATCCTGTTTGATTGGTATATCCAAGACATGCCCCCAGCCTGGGGTGGAACCAGCTTCGACAACAGCCCGAGCTTCCTTAAACGAGGAGAGGTTCAACTCTTGCTTCTCTGCAACAACGGGAGCTACCTCCTTCACCCTGATGGTTTCAAAAGCCTGGCAAAGAGTCTCATGGATCTCACCATCCATTTCGACATATTTAAAGGACGACAGGTGGCTTACCATGATGTCCTCCTCTCCACAGACCGTCACTATGCTGCCCCCAACAGCATATTTAAGCTTCTGATGCAGCGTGGACGTTACGGCACCAGCAGAATGGATCCACGGCCGACCTAAGAGGCAACTATAGGCGGGCATGATATCCATAATATAGAAAACCGCATTAAACGTCTCTGGTCCAACTTGAATTGGCAGGGTCAATTCTCCGAAGACGTGGCGCTTGGTTCCGTCAAAGGCCTTCACGACCAGATCACTGGGCGTGCACAGCAGTCCACGGGTATCCAACTTCATCAGTGCCTTCTTCGGAAGCACGTTAAGCGAGGAGCCCGTATCTACTAGGACATGTGACATAATCGTGCCTCTGCACTCTATTGAGACGTGCAGGGCGCTGTTGTGATCTCTTCCCTTGGGAGTCAGCTCCAGATCTGTGAATCCCAGCCCATTACCAGCATTGACATGGGCTACTACTTCCTCAAGTTGATTCACTGATATCTCCTGCGGCACGTATGCAGCATTCAATACCTTCAATAATGCGTTGCGGTGCGCTTCAGAACACAGCAACAGGTTAAGAATCGAGATCTTTGACGGAGTCTGGTGAAGATGATCTACAATCTTGTAGTCACTTTTCCTGATTAGCCGCATGAACTCTTCTGCATCTTTAACCAGCAAGTCTTTCTCTGCCCCTGCAGGGACCTCCTCAACAGCTTTACCTTTGCCCTTATCCATAGCGTCAGCTCGGACCACTTTCTCTGCCGCAACTTCTGCCGGTGCGAATACTCTTCCGCTCCTAGTGATACCACTGACTTCAGCAAGATTCTGCGCAGTCGATCTGGACGGCTCAAGCTCTATCTTCTGACCATTACAATACACTTCGGCGCCGTAATGCCATGGGACGGCATTAGTGCTCTCGAATGGGATTGGTCCGGCCCTGGTGATGGTGATAGAAGGCGGACGAGACGCAGAAATAGTAATAGGGTGACGAGGAATGGTAATGGTAGCAACTTCGTCCGCCTGCTTCAGCACGACTTCCCCTGACGCATTCTCAATGCTTCGACTGAACTGCAAAATGCCCTCGGTCATCAGACTTTGGATACCTTCGATCAACTGCTCACACCCATCAGGAAGTGTAGCACAAGCCATACATAGCTCTCCACATCCGGGAAAGAAGCCCTTCTTTAGCAACTTAGCCTTAACAAAACTCAACGGCGTCTTCAGATCTTTGACATCGGTCAGCAAGTCTGAATTCTCCTCAGTGATAACAGCATTCACTCCGCCCCCCCTATGATGAGGCATTGGATTTTTGGTGACGTTGGGCACGCTGTCAGAAAAGTTGATAACCTTGGCGTCGACCAAGTCCTGGACTTTGTGTTTAAAAGCTTTACAATTCTCAACCGTATGGCCAGGTGCCCCCGAATGAAATTCACAAGTAGCATTAGCATCATACCCCGGTGGTGGTGCCCCTGTCAAGGGAGCCATTGTCCTTTTATGAACTAATTGGAGCTGAAGCAACGTCTGCAGAAGCTGTGCATACGGCATAGGAGGAGTTTCCAAATGACGGTTTGCCAGGGGACCCCGATTCTGATATCTCTTATATCCCTGATTATTCTGTTGCTGGGGCTGCTACTGCGGCTGCGGGGGTGCAGCTGGGATGTTTATGCTAGCGATCTGAGACTGAGGGCCCTTGCCTTTTCTCCTAGCATTAGTGACAACACTGGCATCTCCCTCTCGGCGCTTGCCAGTATAGGGTTTCTTGCTAGCTCCTCCAGCTGAGGATGATTCGCCCTGAATTTTTCCGATCTTTATACCATTTTCAACATGCTCGCCCAAAGTGATGAGGGCCGAGAACGTTCCAGACATGCCACTGATCAGCTTTTCATAATAGACTCCAGGAAGGGTAGCCACGAACATTTGCACCAACTCACGCTCGACCATCGGTGGTTGGACCCGAGCAGCCAATTCACGCCACCGCTGGGCGTACTCTTTGAAGCTTTCATTGCTCCGCTGCGAGAGATTCTGAAGCTGAACTCGGTTGGGAGCCAAGTCGCTATTATATTGATAGTGGAGAACAAACGCTTCTGCAAGGTCTTTCCAGGTGCGCACAGCAGCGGGTTCCAAACCCATATACCATTCGAGCGATGGACCAGAAAGACTATCCTGAAAGAAGTGCATCAGCAGCTTCTCATCGTCAGAATAAGCGGACATCTTTCTATAATAAGATCGGAGGTGAACACGGGGACAAGTGGTGCCCCTATACTTCTCAAAGATAGGCACCTTAAACTTGTGAGGTACTTTAAAGTCAGCAATCAACCCAAGCTTGGCAATGTCAACCCCCAATGTGTTCTGATTTTCTATATCTCTCATTTTATCTTCCAGCGCCTTGAACCTGAGTCGGGCTTCAGCAGTCAACTCGGCCTCTGCACCTCTCTGAGAGAATATGTCATCCTGATGGTCCTCCAGCCACGGTTGAGGCACCACCATATTTCCCGCACCAACATTGCCGTTGACCGGCCCCATGTTAACATTGGCTCCCAAACCACCATTGCCGGCGCCTGCCGCATTAAGTCCGAGATTAGTCATCAGATTGCCGTTAGCACTGCCGTTGCCCCCGGCAGCAGGAACAACGTTCTGTGGAGTATCCCCTTGAGGAGGAGTGGGCACGGCCCCGCCGTGAAGTATTCCATTACTGTCAACCCTGGAGATGAGAGGTTGAACTAAAGTACGAAGCTGGTCTTGCCCATTCGCAACTACTTGCATCAGCTCCATAAAACGATCCATCCGTTCACGAAGCTCCTGAACATCTGACTGTACCTGGTCCATGATTCTCGTTTGATTGGCGCGAGTTGAGTAGCGGTGGATGAATCTTTGATCAATCCTGGAGATCGAAAGCAGCTCGGAACCTGAGTACCTGAAAAACCTGTTAACATCAAGGGTTAGGAAAAGGTAACAGAATGTATGTCATGCAAGAATGCTTCATGCAAATGCATGCGTGTGTCTGTGTGCTTGAGATTATCCCCCGATCCTGGCACCTGTTGGCAATAATAAGGAGAGGAATCTGGGCCCAATCATGGAAATAGTAACCTCACATAGCAATAGTCAGATTCGACACATCAAGGACCGAGAACTCATACGTAACAGTCTTTCTGAGAACGGCTGCAGTAACACAATAAAAGGCGAGAGATCCTGGATCGGGGAAACGGTACCTGTCACAGACACACGCTAATGGAATGATTATGCAAGCTAATGCAAAATGCAGGTATGCAACAATGTATCCGGGTGGCTGCTGTGGAGATTCGATGTCAACAGTCGCTGATGAGAAGGAAACCCCGGTGTAAAACCACTGATCTGATCTGCTGTGAATAACCATCTGATAGGATCGAGATCAGCATTCTGCTCTGACAAGAACGAAGGCCTGATAATAAAGACCCCGGATGCAAGGTCAAGGAATATCTGTTGATGAAGTCTGCGGACCCCAAATCACAAATCTGCCCTCTCTAGAACAAACACACAGCTGCTGATGAGATCTTCAAACCCCACTCAAAATCTGCCCTATCAAGAACAAAATAACAACCGCTGACGAGATCCTCAGACCCTACTCAAAAATCTTCTCCATCCAGAACAAACCTCTAATAACAATACTCTGATCGGAACCTGCTCTATCAGGAACAGACAAACACCCGATGATAAAATCCTCTGATCAAACCCTTGCTCTATCAAGAACATCTCTGCAACTGAGAACCCAACATAACTGATTCACTGTCAAGAAAACCAGGTAGTCTGGAGGTCAAAGTTTCCTGCAATATCCCAACCCCACTCACAGGTATGATGGACCTAATCCACGGACAAAGGTACGGCATCCTATGCGGTTGTCAGCGTCACAGACTTTCACGAGTGACAATACGATTCCCAGAAGGAGTGGCATCGTCAAGTCATGAAGAGGCCTCTCTTAGCTGACTTCCAAATGATCGGTCCCCAGAGTCGACAATCCTCACGTCTGGACTCCCCTCAGATCCTCAGGACCGGAAAGGAGCACCTCTGCAAGAATCTCGTCTGAGCGCAGATTTTCGTAGGGAACTGTGCCTGCTCAGCAGACAGGTTCGTCTACTACTTCTCCGCAACTATATCTAGGTGTGTACTCAAGCCCAGGTCCGGCTTCTCACTCACAGTAACATCCCTCTCCCACAGCAGCACAGATAATCATATCGAACTGGAAATAAAATGCGGGAAATAAAATGCGGGAAGTAAAGTGCGGGAAGTAAAAATGCGATAAATAAACGCAACCCAACAAGCAAACGCACAAACGATAGGATTGACTCGCGTAGGGGATGGGAAACGGTCCCAGCATAAGGGATGGGAAAAGTCCCTAGATGCCATATCTCCCCAGCAGAGTCGCCAGCTGTCGCTTGCGCGAAAATAAGGTGCCGGCATGACAGAAGAGTCGCCACCTTTCGTTATTTATCCCTCAGAGCGGGAAAGGAAACGATCGGAAAAACCTGACGAAAAAGGGTAAGACAAGGTCATCGCAACCATTGTCTGGGTTCGGGAGTCGGTTACGCAAGGGGAAGGTATTAGCACCCCTCACGTCCGTCGTACTCGACGGGATCCACGCTTGTTTGTTTGCTTGGGCGGGTTGGTTATAATCTATCTACCTATTAAGGCTGGCTGAAAAAGAAAAGAAAAATGACTCGGCAAAGCGTCGCACTTTATGCCTACGTATTCTCATCAGAGAATGAGAAATCAGAGTCAACGTAGTTCGGCTAACTACGGGTTATGGGGAAAGGTTTGAAGATTGCTCGCTAGGATATCGCATCCTATGCCTACGTACTTTCATCTGGTATGAAAGATCAGAGCAAACGTAGTTCGGGAAACTACGAGTTAAAATGGCTCAACTAGGAGGGAGACTACCAAGTCCCACTGTTATCATGCCATGGGTTCATCCTATGGTTGAGGTTTGAACAGGGAACTCCTAGAAGTTGTCATGCATAGGTTTCAACCTAAAAGTCTATCATCAAATCCTCATCAGAGGAAATGAGAGTCCTAAGGGATCATGTCAGGGATACACCAAAAACAGACAAAAACATCAGCTTTAACAGTAAAATGCATGCAATGCAAGTGAGGGAGGAAATGTGTGTGGGGTTTCAGCCTCTACAAGCTCGTCTCAACCTCAAGCCAGTCATGAAATAACAGTAATCATACTAAAAATAACAACATGCTATCAAGCAATGAACCAGATAAAGGAAATGAAGTGCCAACAGGCAAACAAACACACATGCTTGAGAAAGAAAGAATCTACTCTCTAATCCTAACCCTAATCACAGAATCTGAATCAAAATGAAAGCACTAAAGCAAAACCCTAAACAAGAGAATCAATCCCAGTCTTCAAGCTTCAGAACAAACTTACCAAAGAAAGGGAGCTAAGCAAGCAGGCTCATAGTGTCTTCCTCAGGAAAGCACTAGGAGGTGTATACTCAGGAGTCATACCCTATGTGGCTCAACCACGGTGATCAGTTTATATTCCTCCTTAGGAGAAATTAAACTCACAAGCAGGCTCCAACATCACTGGATATTTAGGAAGTCCTATCTGAACTAGTGGAACTAAATGAACAGACTCATAGGACCTTCCTCAGGAAAGTACTAGGAGGCTTCCACTTAGGAGTTGTATCCTATGTGGCTCAACAACTGTGATCAGTTTACATTCCTCCTCAGGAGAAATTAAACTCACAAGTTGGCTCCAACATCATGGGATACTTGAGAAATCCTAGACAAACTAATGGAACTAAGTGAATAGACTCATAGGACCTTCCTCAGGAAAGTACTAGGAGGCTTCCACTTAGGAGTTGTATCCCATGTGGCTCAACAACATGTGATCAGTTTACATTCCTCCTCAGGAGAAATTAAACTCACAAGTTGGCTCCAACATCATTGGATACTTAAGAAATCCTAGATAAACTAAGGGAACTAAGTGAATAGACTCATAGGACCTTCCTCAGGAAAGTACTAGGAGGCTTCCACTTAGGAGCTGTATCCCATGTGGCTCAACAACATGTGATCAGTTTACATTTCTCCTCAGGAGAAATTAAACTCACAAGTTGGCTCCAACATCATTGGATACTTAAGAAAGAGGTGAGAAGAAAGAATGAAAGTCATTCATAGTGCCTTCCTCAGGAAAGTACCATGAACTTCCTTCAAACTTCAGGATCTCAAACCTCACAGACAGGGGACAAGCCAAGCTCTGGGTCTCTGAATCTTGATCTACAATCTTCTCTTCATGATGCTCTCCATCAAGGTCTTCAAGGCAACACAAGCCCCTCAACAAATTCCCCACAATGAACCCCAAAGATGAACAGATAACCACAGGGTAGACAAAATCAACAGGCAACTTCAGAAAATACCTAAAAAATACTAAACTAATGGGGAAAAATCTAACAATTATTCACAAGGGTCCTCAACACCTACTCATAACATCCATATAGGCCTCTACCTAAAAATCAAGACAAAACTTATCAAAGAAAGGGAATTCTTCACCTAAACACAACCTAAACCCTAATTAGGATACCCTAAATCTACCCTAATTAAACTAATCAAAATTTAATTCTAAAAATTCTAGAATAAATCCTATGGGGAACTATGATTCATCATCTAATTGCATAAAAAAGAATGGATTAAAAACCCTAAGGGAAGGTCCTAAAACAATTCTTGCAAAATCATGATACCAAACTAAACATTATAAAAGCTATTTAAAAGGAAAATCTATTAAAAATACTAAACTTAAAAATAAAATCCCATTTTTATTTTTAATATTTTCTACACATTATCATCTAATCATAGAAAAAAGAAGAATTAAAAAACAATTATTTATCAATTTTTAATGAATTTTCTAAAACAAGAAAAATATTAAAAGAATATAAAAGAAATATAAAACAAATAAGAGGGAGGGGGGTATGAATAGCACCACGCGCTTATTGGTTTTGGTTGGGCCAGATAAAAAGGGGGGTGGGGATAGGAATTAAGCCCAGAACGCTGGTTAAATGAAACGACCGCGTTTCATTTTTTGAATCTTTCCCTCCCTTTCTCAGATTGAACCACGGCCGTTGGATGAGATTAATTTGTCAAACCTTGAGACCAATCTAATGGACCACCTTCATCGTCCCAAACAAAACTAGGGTTTTCAGAAACCCTCTCCTCCATGCCCTAATCTTCCAATCCCTGGTTCTCTCTCCACACGCCATGATTTAACACGATCTCAAAACGAAAATTGTAGTACTCAATGAGAGGAACAAGATGGTACGCGTGGATTTCCTTAATTCATCCTCAATAATTCCAACAGAGGACTTCAATGTCATGGTCCAACTAAACATCACTTGTTATCAACTGGTATCAACCTTCACTAAGCTTCAATCTAATGGTTTACAGAGCTTCTACAAGATACCCTAGCCATTCTACACTAGTTCTTGATGATTAAAACTCCTAATTCAAACAATTCTTGCAAATCAAAGATTCATGGTCCTGCTATGGAACTTCATGGCATGAGCTGTAACTATCAGAATTTAGTCCTCTACCCTAGCCTAACCTTTCTATGCCTAAGAAACTAGTTAAAGCTCAATAATTTAGGAGATAGAGGGTGAAGAAAAAACCTGTCAAGAAGATGAGATGAGGTGATGCTGAGCACGATTCAGAGCTTGTAACTTCTCAACAATGCCCTTCTAATGGTGGAAGATCTTCTGTATGCACTTGTATGGAAGGAGAATGCTTGTAGTGGATGAAATTCAGAGTTGCTTGAAGTTGAAGAAAGTGCTTCAATGGATCCTTCTCTCTCTCTCTCTCTCTTGAAAAATCTCTCTATCACCAACCCTGAACTCTATGAAGATCATCCTTCTTATAATGATGGATGGAAGAAGCTGGATCCTTCTAGAATCATCTAGAAAAGTGCGGAAAGTTCTTGAAAATCTCATGTGGGGACAAGTTGGATTTCTCTCATCTCATGCCTCATGCCTCACCATTTGGTCTTAAAATGTCTTTACATGAGATATTGAGAAGGGATGAGTGAAAAACAAGCTCATCTTTGGCTTGTGTAGGGTTTCTTCAACATTGCCTTCTTTTCCAAGTAACAAATTTTCAAAGCATCACCCATTTTAAAGCTTCAAATCAAAATTCTAGCTAAACCAATGTTCTCAAAATGATTTTTCCAATCAAAATGATATATTGGATGACCTATTTTGGATTTGTGGATCTTCCAAATCACTTTTCAAATTCAACTTTTCAAACTTATATGCCATTTTTAGTTCATTTTTGACCAATCATGTAACTTCATGCTATGAGCTTTTCCAACAATTTGTGACCTTCTTTCTAGACTTAAAATCCCATTTTGAACAACTTTCATGTTTTGAGTTTTTCCATTTGAGGCTTGGAAATAGGAGTTTTAGGCATTGGCTAAAATGACCTATAACTGACAAATGACCAAAATACCCCTGTCTTGTTCAAACCATAAGTTGAGTTCCACAAATCCAATCAAGGACTTCTACCACTCAAATTAAATCTAAGAAGATGCTCTTCAACATTCATGTTGACCAAGAAGTCATAGGAATCCTCCTACTTGGGCAAAAGTTGTCTGCAAGTTGGGTGACTTTCAAGGACCCAGATTCACACACCTCTGCTGACCTGTAATTTGTCAAAACCATAACTTGGGCTCTGTAACTCCTATCAAGGACTTACACCACTCAAATTAAAGCTTAGAACAAGCTCTACAACATTCATGTTATGGGGAAGGTGAGATATCAATCACATCTTGAGCTAAGACTGCCTGGAAGATAGGGATCAAATTAGGGTTTTTCACTGACAATCCTTGAAGACCCTGACTTGAAACTTCTCAAACTCCTCACTCATGATGAGTTGGCCTAGGAATCATCTTTATATCATCTCTATGCATCATTCCATGATCTCATGGCCCCTTGGATTGGGCTCAACCTTCTCCAAATCTTGAGTTGACCTAGGGTTGACTCAGTCAAAACCCTAATTCATCATTCATGGTTGAATCTTCTGAACTCTTGCACAATGACCTCTCTGGGCTTCATGAAGGCTATCAAGACATCTCATAGGCTTTCTCAAAACATCAAATTCATTCTCAAAGTCTCAGAACCATCTGAGGAGCACCCACAACTTTCAAACTGTGAAGCACACAACCCTGGTTTCAAACCACTTCTTCTGAGGATCTCTTGAACTTTCTGATGAAGGTATCCACTTTCAAACACTCAATGAATAAATAATTGTTGGTCAAATTTTGGGGTGCAACAACGTTTTAGAGGGGATTATAAATAAATTAGATCTTGGGTAGAAATGATTTTAAATAAAAAGGGTTAAAAGAACAAGTTTTATTAAATATGTAGGTATTTTTTATTATTAATAATTAAATTATTTTTAGGTTATGAAATATGTCCTTTTATTATTAAATAAAATAAACTTAGTTATTATTATATATTCTTTTAGGAGATCTTATTAAATAAATAAAGTTATTTTATAAAAAAAGTTCTTATTGAATTAAAATAGTTAAATAGGTTCTATTATTAACTATACGAATAAATTTAGCTATTAACAAAATAAAAAGGTATTTAAATTAGGAAAATAGATTTGTGAACAATCCAATTAATTTATTATATAAAAAAGGGTTATTAAATTGATTAGTTGATAAAATCAAATGAATCATTAATAAATAAATAAATAAAAGCAAATAAATTGATTAAATAAATAAAAGAAATTTAATTATTTAAATAACAAGCCAATTAATTAAGAAAAAACTTAATTGAATAAAAAAGGTTTTAATTATTTAAATAAAAGCTGATTAAGGAAAAAAAGGTTAATTAATTAATTAATAATAAAGTTAAAGAAAAAAAGGGATTAACCGCAAGTTAGAGGTTTGATCAGGGATTAATGGGTGGTTATTGGAGCAAATTTCTTGCGTGTGGGTGGCCTGCGTGGGCTTACGGTGGAATCTAGCTTGTGAGGCGCGTGATGTATGATTAATGGAGTGGGCGGTGATTTCGTGATGAGGTACACCGTGGTACCGTGTGTGTGCATACAGGATATTACAACATGATTTAGATCAAAATAAAAACAGGGAAAAAAACCCTAGAAGAAAACTAAGCCCCTCTCCTCGGTCCATCGTTTCCTTCTCATCTCTTTCCTTCTTCGCTTTCTCCGCCATTTTCTCTCTCGATCTCACTGCATGTTACGACTTCACTTTCTTCTTCTCTTGCCTTGATTTACTCTGCATAAATCAACCCAAACGGGACAAAATGAAAACGTTAGCATGAAATCTTATGGTTTGTTTCAAATGTGGTTGTGATTCTGCGACGATGACAAATGACGAAGACTCCTTCGTCTTCTGAGTCTTTGTTGGTTTGGATCTCGTTCTGGATTTTCTGTAATGTGGTTTATGGTGACAGTTTGAGGATATATGCTAGGAATTCGTGGGTTTGATCTTTCACGATGATGATTCGGAAAAATCTGAGCCTTTTGGCGATGGTGGTGTTTCGCGATCTGAGTTTCTTTTGTTTTTTTTTTCGGTTTGGAGATTGTGATTACGATGGTGATCTTTTTTTCATCCGTTTTTCTATGGTTCTTCTGGTCATTTATACACAGCTTTATAGACATGCAATAAAGTCTTTCTTCAAAAATTTCCTTTTCTGATGATTTTTGTCCGAAATTGTTTTGGATGAAAATTTGGTATCTTGGGTTTGTTTTGTTACGGCTTCAATGATTTCGAGTTTGGAAAGAACGAATCTGGAAAGTTTTTATCTCTTTTAAAAACTTGCTCTTTATTTAGACGGTTTTCTTTGTTCGATTTACTACTGATGAACTGGATCTGGATTTGTTGGACTTCTTCCATTCTCGGATTTGTGTGTCTTGATGAAAATTACAATTTGGTCTTGTTGTATTCATTACTTGATTTTTGTTGTCTTATGATGATAGCCAAATATTGAGCTTGCTGTTGGATTCGTATTATGGTCAAAATTCTCTTCTTGGGTTCGTTGACCCTCTTTGATGCATTCTAGATTCTCGTTCTGAACAATATTAACGTTTCTTTCTTCTTTTTGCAGGAAAACACTCTCTGAGTTCCGATATTTTCGGTCTTGGTGCCGTCGAGAAATGGTTTTACATTTGGTGATGATGATATTACATCTGAACCAAAAGGGGTTGGAATTGTTGTTGTTGCCTTTGAAGATTGTTGATGCTTTTGAATTGTGTTGAAAGTTGTCCGAAATTAATTGTTTTGTCCGAAATTCTGTTCCTTCGATGCTTGGTAGGGAGCTGGTGACAACCCCGGTTGTCACCCTTCCGGCTGCTTGAATTTTCGCCTAATGACGAGCTTAAACTGAGGGCTGAAACTTCTTATTTTCATCTTTTTCTGGATTTCTAATCTCTACTTATTTCTTTTTAGTTCTTAATCTGCAATTAATTCTATTAGGTCTGTTCTGATTACTTTTTGTGTTTGCTTTGACTGGTTGTTTCATGGTGATAAAGAAAACTGTTGCGAATTCTCAATCAAGCAAGATGAAGGCTCGTATCGGAGAAGAAATTAGCAAGGCTTCCGGTTCAATGCTATGGAGAAACTTCCAAAAAACACCAAAGATCCCTAAGCATGGCCTCCTGCTCAGGTTGAAAAGGATGTCAATCAAAATTTCGCCGAAGTCTAATTGGCGAAGTTTGTAAATGTTCCAAATTGTCCATCTAATGGAACTCTCTGCGGGTTCTTCTTTAGTTTACCTTAAGTGACTTGTTATTGTATAAAAAGTTTGAAATACGTTGGATAAATATCTTGGCAATGCAACATCTGTTCAATGCCTTGTAATAATGTCACATTCTTGAATAAACTTCATTATCAACTTATGTTACCAATTGATAGGATTAACTCGAAATCCTCTAGGTTAGAAACCAGTTATTTTGGTGATGTGTAATAGCTTTAATTTATCACTTGAATATGGTCTCCATTATCAATTACTGTAAATAAGGTATCCCCTAGCCATAGTATATCAATGAACATAGCAACCAGAGTCTCTTGTGGACAGTACGAAGGCTTACACCAACTGATGAAAGCTTCTAGCGATGTTAAAACCACTAATAATGATGTAGTCATTTCGATCCATGTACCAATCTAAGATTCAATCCCATTAGATGACGAACCAACACCAAATTGATAAAGTGCCATGACATGCCCTCTCACCACTAGAACAACTCTCGAATTTGAGCTTAAACTTGCAATTTTTCGGATTAAAATGGGGACTTGAATGCTTCGATGACTGAACTTGAACTCGGATTTTTTTTGAAAACCATGTTTTGGAAAGAAGTTCTGACAAGCTTCAATTCTTGGAACACTTTGAATAATATGCTTCAAATTAATTTGGGATTCCAAATGCTTGTAACCTTTATTCTAAGTGAGCCACAAGTGTGAACCTTATATTGACAAAATCTTGTTATAACCCGACTTCAACATTGATAACATATTGCTTGCAAACTGGTTTTCCATACTTGAAGATTTGAATGATCATGAACTCATCATGAGAACCTATCTTGAACATAAGAGTGTCATATCAAACAAAATATTCTCATATAAACACACCCATTGTCAACCTCCATCACGATTCAATCCTATTGAAACTCCTTTAATGGCTTTTGGAGATTGGTCAATCTTAGAATCTTGAATTCTTTGGTCTTGGTTTGAATTTCGATATTTCACAAAGAATGAACCAATTTAATCCATGTGAGATGCACCAAATGAATTTAAAGTAAATATGAGTTGACCTTTGGCCTCCCTAAATCCAATAACTCCGCTTGACTACATTGCAAATGCCGGATTTCAAACACATACGAATGATCCACGAATCTTTAATCCACATTATTTTGTACTACAAATGCCTCAAATACCATGAGCCTTTGATCTCAACTCCTGTATGAATCCTGTCTTAAAAAAACCTTCCTTGACAAAGAGGAAAACATGAAAGAGACCAAAATCTAATCATAAAATCTGCCAGAGACGCCTTTAAAGCAAAATAATCCTACACACACTCGTTAGTCGCACATGAAAGTAACAAAAGATTAAAAAAACGCGCTAAAACGTGCAAGGAGGTGGGATCTTGAGGTCAAAAATTAGGGTGTGACAGAATCCTCGTCTGGTACAAGAAATCAGAGCAAACGTAGTTCGGGCTGACACAACCACATATTGGTTCAAGTGTTTTAATGAGTAGAGTTAAATCTTCGTTCTAGCAGTTAGGTGTATTGCTGCTCGACCATTGAAGACTTAGGCATTACTTGTTTACGGTAGAACCAAGACTTAACACACTCTTTCTGAAAATGATTTTCAAACAATCCCGAAGGATAAAAAGGTTTGATGTTTTGTTTTGTGTTTTTTAAGAGAAGAAGTGAATTAAGTTAGATTTGTAACTTATGTTACACTAAAGACTATGACTTCAGAGCGAATGCGTCGCGTATCTCCCAAAGGGCATACGCTAAACACTCTAGACAGTTGAGAGGAGGCCCCTCAACCATCATTCCTCAAGTACTTAAGGCTCGTAGCATACAACATTTATTATCCTTTATTATGTGTCTTAAGATGTTAAGAGATGAGAAAAGAAGACACAACTCTAAGGGGAAACTGAACCCTAATGTTATCATTCATCATTCTCCTAAAGTTGGGATTAAGAGGGAAAAGACTATCCTAATTTTATCATGCAAAGGATTTAACACCTAATATCTCTCTGACTCCCATCTTAAACATAGGGACTAGGAATCTTAAGGGGATCATTGCAAAATACCAAGTAAACACAAGATAATTCAATCACAGATGAAATGAAGAAAGAGATGAAATTGACTTAAACAAGTCAAGACAAGGAAAACATGATATGCAAGCTTCAAAGATGAAATGAAAGATTAAAATGATGCAACAAAACAAAACAAATGATTAGTACAAAATGACTTGGAAAGGTCAAAGAAAAAGTGAGATGAAATGGGAGAAGTCATAACTCCTACAACCATTCATACATTAATCACTTACACCAAAAACTAAACACAAAGCACATGCAAAGGCTATGATCAAATAAAATAGGGGAGAAAAGAGACTTGGGCATCAAGCATAAGCAAAGTATCTCAACCCAAACAATCCAAATTGATCTTATGAAAAAGAAGAACAAATAAGTGCTAAAAGTGATCCATCATTCAAGACAAACTCAAAGTATGAATATGGATACCAAATTGTATTAAATGATTATCAAAACCCAAGGGACAGAAGTGAAACCAAAAGTAGAAGGCCAAAATCAAGATGGAAAACAAGACCCAAGTCAAGGAAAGAGGAAGAACCAAAATTCTATCTCATGTTCAACACTTAAAATCAAGTGGAATAGCCTAACTTCTAAGTAACCTGTGAGACAAGTTACACAAGTATATGACCTAAAAATTAATAACCAGCATCTTAATCATGTCATAAATGAGCATCATGACTTATAAGGTGCATATGGGATCCATAAGAGTCATTTTCCAAAGGAATTAGGTCAAACTACTTTGTATGAACACCTCCTAAGATGACTTGACTTGCAAGCTTCACCAAAAATAGGAAAGATGCTCAATAAAATCCAAATAAAATGCACAAGGCAACTAAGTCCCACAAAAAATAGAAACCAAAGTTTCAAATTCAAAATCAACTTAAGGCATCACTAAATAAATTGATTAACAAGGGTGTTCCACCTTTTTGAGTATTAATCGAGGTTCATCAAAAGTCAACTCAAATCCAAACACAAAATGATCAAACATGAACCAAAATCACCCTCAAAGGCACTTCAATCCATTCTCTGGATGTAGAAGAGACCTTAATCATAGGGGATTTGAATTGGAGGCTCAAATGCTTATGATCAAACAAAGACAATATTAAAAAACACTTCCAATTGAAAAATTAAAATAAAATTGTAAAATAAAATAAAATCAGAAAGTAAAACTATGGAAAATTAAATAAAGCCTTGAAATGCAAGAAAAATATTTTTGAGGAATTTTCTGATCATTGAAAGTATTTTTAATAAAATAAAATGAAAACAAAAAATGAAAATAAAATAAAACAGAGAAATAAACCAAGGGGGTGAGAAAGCAAAAACAAGAATGAACTGCACACAGGAAAAACACGCATTGGGCTCAGAAAACAAGGGGCGTGGATAGCATATGAGGCCCAGATCCAAACACCCATCAGAGTTAATGAAACACATCGTTTCATTAAGTCTAGTCATATTCAACCCTCACGCGTGGCCTTGTCAAACCAAAACAATGCAACAAATCACACAGTCAAAGATTCAATGCCTTCCAACTCATCATTGATCTGAGAAAGAACCAGACGATGGATCTAGGGCTCCGTTCGTCTTCTCCGGCCACCTCGCCAGAGCTCAGTCCAAAATTCTCAATAAAAATGGCTAAAATTGGTACCATTCGAAAGCTCTTGCTACAAGGATCTCAGATCCATAATCCAAACATCAAAAAAGGTTCCAAATCAGAGAGAATCAAAAGCTTGAAATTCAAACATGCTAACTGAAAATGTCATCAAACAAACACAACCACGATCCAAACATGGCCTACCATAGGTAGGGATTCAGATTCAACCCAGCATGCTCTTAGAAAGTGCCTAGAATGAGAGAAAAAAGAAAGGGAAGCTTACTGAACGGAGCAACTCTTTTGGTTCTTAAAATGGCACGCAAGCTTCAGTTCAAGCTATCCAATCTTCTCCCTGAGCTTTGATGAAGATGAATTGAGCATAGATTTGGAGAAATAACCCAAGAAATGGATGAATCAAAGAGAAAAGTTTTTGGAGAAATTTGAAGTGTGGAAGCTTGCTCATGCAACAACTTTCTCTTCTGATCATTAGGGCAAGCAAAAATGTTTTTATATGATGGGTATTTGATCACCATTCAGGTCAATGATGCCTTATTGGTGAGATTTGAAAATTTGCCAAAAATGATATCTCTTATCATGCACACGCGTTTGGTAGTTTCCACACCACATGGGATCAGCAAATTGAAGTGAATGAAGTGCACAATTGGCATGAATTAGTTTGGGCTTTGTAAATAATCCACACCTCAAGTTTGAAATCAAAACTTTTCAAGTAAGAAACTTGAAAATGAGACATATCATGGCCTTTCATGTTGGTCCAATTGTAGTAAGATTCTTTATGATCATGTATTGGTGCACAAAAGTTCAAATGTGAGGCAAAATAAGACCTATAATGTATAATGTTCATACCATGACCAAAAAATCAAGATTTCACCTTAAAAGTCTCCCACATGGCCATGTAATTCAACAATCCTCATGAATTTTGAGTTTAATGATGGAGATAAGACTCTTAGGTAAAAGTTTCATGTTGGTTGGAATTGCATTTGAGGTACATAAGTTCATGAAATTAACCATTGAAACAAATGACCTATAATGAAACATTCCCAAAATACCCTTGCCTTGTGAGGTCCATAACTTGAGATGTACAAATGATAAAAAGGACTTTTAGGACTATTTGGAAAGCTAAGACCATTAAAAATAACTTTAATGTTCATTTGAAGTTGAGGAGAAACTTGATTCTAGGTCAAAAATGCCTTGGAAGTGAGTTGACTTTTAGTTGACCAAAAATAAGTTCATCTGAGGACCTTAACTTGTTGGAATCATAACTTGAGATGTACAAACTAAATGGATGAGTTCTTGTACTCAGAAGAAAGCTTGGAACATGCCTTACAAGAATCATGTTTTCATGAAAGTGAGATTGAACCTGTATCATAAGGTAAATTATCTTTTAAGTTAGGCACTAAAGAAGGGGATTTTACACTGAAATTCTCTGAAACCCGAATTTGGTAACTTCTTGAACTTTTGATTCTTCTTGATTTGATATTGATATGACATCATATATGCCCTAATATGGCTTCCCATGGCCTCAATAACCTAGAACCAAGTTGCAAACCCTCTCAAGTTCATAGTTGATTTTGGGTTGATCAGATGAAACCCTAATTCCATGTCGTTTGACTGTGACCTCTTGCAGATGAAATAAATGTCTAGATCATCTCCACAATAACCTACAAGGTACTTAATTAGCTTATCAACCATATCCTATCCAAGAGAATGACCTCCTGAACCCCTGATGATCCTCTGTTGATCCCCAAGATAGGAGACAAACATCACACATCAATCCTTCCTTTCAAGGAGCTTTGACAAACTCATGGTGATGGCAAACACTTGATGACTTGTACCAATACTCTTGCTTGAGCTTAAAGCCAAGAAGACCTTCCTCTTTAGTGGCTCAACAAAACTCTTGATCCCCTGTTAAGAACAATGCTATGCAAATGCAAATTCTAAAATGAAATGAAACATAAGCCAAGTACAAGAAAAAGGTTGGTCGAATTTTGGGGTATAACACATAAAACCCGGTTCACAAGCAGTTAATAATCTCCAAAGAAAAAAATGGACACATTCTTTCAAAATAGGAAACCTCTTTATTACATTCGAAATCCATCCATTTGTAGCAACCGCATTGAGCCTATAAAGGGGATTCAGAGACGAGCAAAAAGAGGACATACGAAATTCAAAATCCAGATTCAGAACACAAATCCATGAATCTAAAAATCCCAAATCAAACCCTAATTTGTAAAGAAAAAAAATTATAAAACTCATCCTTTTGTAAGCTCCACCGCGAAACCCATTGCCAGATCCCTTCAGCGAAACTTCGTCGCGAATCCACCATCGAACACTCGCAAAACCCAATCGCCATAACCGCGAGTCCACTACTTTCAAAAACCTGCAAAAAAAACCATGCACACTGTGATTTTTTTTTTACTAACATTTTCAATCTATTTTTTGTTGGTTTTATGTAGGAACATTGGAAGAAAGAAGAAGAAATGGCGGAGAATGGAGGGAAGTCGAAGAAGAAGAGGGAACAGAGAAATGGCGTGAAAGGCGAGTGAGGAGGAATCGCGGGTGGAAGAAAAGAAGAAAGAAAAGAGTGGAGATTGGAAGAAGAAAGAGGAAAATGGGGAAGAAACTGAGGAGAGAGTGAGATTGAAGAGAGTGAGCGGCGAACTGAGGGAGAAACTGATTAGGGTTTCTCGTTTTTTTGTTTTTATATTGTAAATATGTGTTTGCTCGCACACACACACTATGGTGCACCCTCGATCCGTAGCCACCCATCCCCTACCCTTTCCATCATCCTTGATCCACGTTACCTCCCACGATAAGCCCTAGGCGGCACACCACACTGGATCATTCTGCCCCCCAATAATCCCACTTAACCCTTAATCTGCCCATTTAACTAACTTATTTAATATTGATCTTTTAACTAACCTAATCATTAACCTATTTAACTCATTTTATTCCTTTAATTAATCTATTAATCAACTTAACCTTTAACTTAATTATAATTTAATTAGTTTATCAATAATAAACCTTTTTTTCTAATCAGCCTTCTTTTTATTTAATTAATTTGAATTAATAACCTTTCTTTTAACTTTTTCTATTTATTTAGTTTATTTAATTAATCAACCTTTTTTTTAATTAGTTAACCTATTTATTTAATCAACTTTCTTTTTTTAATTATTTAACTTATTAATTTACCATTTATTTAATAAACTCAATTTATTCATTTTATTATTTAACTTATTTCATATAATAATATAATGTTTATTCATAAAAAACCATTTTAATAATAATAATAAATAAAATCATATGTTTAATCAAAAAAATTTCTCAAACCTAGTTATTTAAAATCATTTCTTTTTAGGAAATCTAATTTATTTATAAAAACAACTCTTCTCCTAAAATCAACCTCACATAAAACTAAAAATCAACGCGACGCTTCATTTCTATCCGTCTAACTCCAATTTTATTTTCGAATATTCCGGATCTCGCGCTTGTCTTGATTTAAGCATTTATATCTATTGTATGGATTTACTTATTTGTCTTTTATTTTACCGTTATTTTATCGCAACGCATAATGTCCAAAGCAAGAACCTACACATGACTTAACACTTGTGTGTATCGCATTTCATTTGCATCATTACTTCTCACTTGGTCCTTGATCCTTTTCAAGTCGACCAGTTTAAGTTTAGATCCTACCCCATAAGGAGGACCTTTTTCTTTTACAACATAGATAAAACCATTTCAACTCAATTCAAACTTTTATCCACAATAGAGAATCAGACGTGAGTCACCTTGACAGTCGAGAAATAAATCTCCTGCCCCAAAACACAAATCGAGTGATGTAGATCTTTTCCGCTTGAGAGAGATAGTGGCATACTTGTTGATAAATCCTAGTGTTTGAGCCCTTCTCTCAAGACTATGCAAGTACCATCTCCTACAAGTCGTGGTGGTTAAGTCGAATGTTCTCCCTTAAGACGACGACTCGTCTTTTCCTCCTAGAATCAATCAATCAACAAACCCTAACCCATTGTAACTTTGACCAAGAGTCAATGAGTTCCTCAAACCTTTTAGGGGAACTACAAATACTCTGATTCCATTCCTGTCAGGATATGTAGGCACAAGATGCAACGTTCTGGCGAGTATACTTAGAAATAAACCACTAAGTTTTTTTTCCATTAAGCAGATAACCCATAGATATAAATGTAACACTCCAAATTTAATTGGAATATTTAATTTAATTATTTAAATAAGAATATTCATTTTTGCGGTGATTTTCGGTGATTTTGTGGATTATTGAGAAATTGTGCATTTTTGGGTTATTTATTTAATTAATAGTATACTATATGGGAATATTAGTATTATTATTGATGAAAATGAATCTAAGTGAAATAATGGTAATTTGGGCATTAAGAGGAGTTAGTAAGGGTATTATGGGAAAAGCCCAATTATGAGGCCCAAGACTAGGTTTGAAAAAAAAAGGGAGTTCTGAAGGGAATTAGGATTCATTTTTGTTAACCATGAAAAATGTAAGTGCTCTTGATTGGCTGCATTTTGTGGCAAAACATTAGAGCATGTATGTATGTTATGACTGATGTTAGTACATACATAATGTGGACTATGCATGGTAAGTTAACTTAGCTAATTGAAAGTTAAGTTGGATGTCATACAGAATGTCATGACTTTGATCGTATGACATCAAGCGAGCAGGTTAGTTTTCTGGCAGCTGGAAATCAGGAAATTAATCAGTAGCTCAAGCTGGAAGTCAGGAAACATTTTAGAAGCCCCAAGTGAACTAAAATGTCCCTGAATTAATTAGGCAAGCGTGCAGATAATTAAAGAAGAGGTTTTGGTATGGAAAACCTAATTTATGAACCCAGGCCCAAGGACTGACTGCTGCTATAAAAACAGAAGGAGCAATCCTAGAAGAGCAACTCTTGACAGAAGATTAGAGAGTGCTTATTAAGAGTCCTTGTGAGTGAAGAGGTTTGTTCTTCACATGTGAATTGTGTCTTAGGAATACTTGTTCACCAATAAACTGTATGCTGCATTGGTTAGGTAATTTCTAAGCTGTTGTGTCACTCAAAGTTGTTAAACAAGAGTGTGTGTCACTTGATCAAAGCTGAGAAGCAAGATCAAGTTGTGTTTGAAGTATAACTTCATATATTTGCTGTAATTGTAATTGGATATCACTGTGGTGATTGAGGGGGAGTGATTGGGTATACTCAGGTCTAGAGTGTCTCTAGGTAGAAATGTCATTGGGTAGGTTTTAAGTGAAGAGTGCAAGCTGAGTGTTTGACTCTGAATTAATTCTACTAATAGTGAATTTCCTCCCTGGCTTGGTAGCCCCTAGATGTAAGTGTCGTTGACACTAAACTGGGTGAACAATTGCTGTGTCATTTACTGCTTCTCTTTACAGCTTATTATTAACTGCAGTAGTCTATGTTACAGTGGATGTCATAATTTCCACATTAACATCCATAGTGTTTGTCGCTACTGCGAAAAAGAGGTGCCGACAAAGACCGAAGAGTCGCCGCCTATCGTTATTTATCCCAAAGGAGGGAAAGGAAACGATCGGAAAAAACCTAGTGAGAAAAGGGAAAGACGAGGTCATCGCAACCAAGTCCTAGGTTCGGGAGTCGGTTATGCAAGGGGAAGGTATGAACACCCCTCATGTTCGTCATACTCGACGGGATCCATGCTTGTTGTCTATCTAAAAAAGTGTTAAAACTATCTACGCTAAAGGCCACAGGGACAAAAGAAAAGAAAAAAGACTCGATAGAACATTGCCGCTCTATTCCTACGTATTCCCTCGTGCAATGGGAAAGTCAGAGTCAACGTAGTTCAGAAAACTACGGCTAAAAGAAAGGGGGAAGGTTGCTCGCCAAGACATCGCGTCTTGTGCCTATGTATCCTCGTCTGGTACGAGAAATCAGAGCAAACCTAGTTCGGGCTAACAAGAACACCGGTTGGTTCAAAACTTTTACCCGAGTAGGGTTAACAGACAGTTCTAGCAGTTTGGTGTATGCAACTCGACCATTGGAGACTTAGGCTGATCCGCTGTCGCGCACGGATCACAACGAGGGTTTTTATAAAAATGCAGTACATCGATAATGACTCGAATCGTATCTCAAAGATTATTGTATGAATAACCAAATACATTAACGAAATATGGGGGGGGGGTCGGTTTTGATTAAGAGAAAAAAAAGTGATTATTAAAATAAGCTGTTGTGAAAAAGTGATTATGAAATAAGTCAATCTACCGATTCAGTTCCTACTATCATCGATTGTTATAATACTAATATTCTACACGTTCATTCCTATTTGGATACAAGCTCAACGGAAAGCGCGATAAGGGTTGCAAGATATATGATCCTATTGTCCGAATTAAGCAAACGGTAAAAAGCTTCATGAATTAAGCAAACATGATTATTCAGACACAAAAACGAATTAAGCAAACGTAAAAGTGTCTATGTTAGGATCATACAATCAACCAAATTGAATCAATATATTTCATGCAATTCAATTAAGCAAACAAGAATATGAAATATCATTGAACAGAATTAAACATATAATAACATTATAACTATCTCAAGTGTTAGAACCTGAATTACGGTAGACCGACTCCTAAGAGATTAGTTCTCCACTGTTCTCTCAAGCCTCAAGTTTTTCGTGAATAGTGAATTATGAACAATAAATGAGGTTTCCCCTCAAAATAAAATAATGGATTCGGTTCATAACCCAACTGGGTCGAAAACATAACCCGTGCCCAAAACACGACCCAAAACTAAAACAAATTCCTAATGCTGTAACTTCAACGAATATTCTGGGAAAATGTGCTCCGAATCTGACTTCGAATCCAACACGAAAGTCGTAGCTCTCTCTCTTAGCTTTCCGGAAATTTTTAGAACGTCTCAAATAGATTCCCGAAACTCCAGTTATGATCGTTTCCGTGCAGACTGCTAAAGTTGAAAAATAAAGTGCGAAAATCAAATTAAGCCAAAAATAAAATAAAATAAAATAACATAATAAAACATAAAAATAATCAAGATAAAGTAAAGAAATGTCTAAGTAAAAATATAGGAGAATGTCCAAATCAATGTAGTTCGGAAAACTACGTCTAAAAGAAAGGGGGGAGGTTGCTCGCAAAGACATCGCGTCTTGTGCCTACGTATCCCCGTCTGGTACGAGAAATCAGAGCAAACATAGTTCAGGCTAACAAGAACACCGGTTGGTTCAAATGATTTACCCTAGTAGGGTTAACAGACAGTTCTAGCAGTTTGGTGTATGCAGCTCGACCATTGGAGACTTAGGCATTACCGTTTGCGGTAGAACTAAAAGTTAACAACACTCTTGCTATGAAAATGGTTTTCCAAGGTTAAGGGTCCCAAAGGACAAAAAGGTTTGAAGTGTTTTTTGATGTCTTTTAGAAGAAGAAGTGTTTTGAGTTTTTGTTTGTAACTCATGTTGCACTAAAGACTTGTGACTTAGGAACGAATGCGTCGCATATCACCCAAAGGGTGTACACTAAACACTCTATGCAATTGAGAGGAAACCACTCAACCACCATTCCCTAAATAGCTTAAGGCTCGTAGCATACAAAACTTATTATTCTTTATTAAGTGTTTTGAGAATGTTTGAAGTTGAGAAGAGAAGGGGACACACTAAAGGGAGACTAACTCAAACCTAGTAGTTGTCATACAAAGTGCACCTAAAGTTGGGATACAAAAGGGAAACATCTACCTAATGTTGTCATGCATGGCTAGGAATCTAATGTCTAAACATAACCTCTCTTGAACAAGAGAATTAGAGATCCTAAGGGAAGAAAGACAAAAGAAGAAGAAAGAACAAACAACATGAAAATGCAAACATGCAAGTACAAGATGCACACTTAGAATGGTGGGAGGGAGGAAAAAAATGTGTGGGGCAGCAACCACCACAAGCATGTCTCGACCTCAACGACGATGCAACATGATGCAAACACAATGCAAGAATGCAAGAGAAGGGTCATTACTATGAACAACAACACATAAGTGCGCATCCAAGTGGGAACCATGCGAGTTTCTAAGAAATCTCGATTAAATAATCAAGAATAGCAACAAAATGTCCAGAAAATTTCATTCCTAATGCATCGTATCGATCCACGATGGTTTGAAGCGAAACAGTATGCAAACATTCAAGAAAAATCACAAAACAGAGCTGCTGTCACAGTGTTAATCGGTTAACACTGGAGGTTATTCGGTTAACCTGTGTAAAACGTGTGAAAATATGGAAATTTGTACATGTTAATCGGCTAAAACCGGAGCCTGAATGCTCAAAGCGACAATCGAAGCCTGGATGCTCAACAAAATTGTTGACCTCAATGTGGATTTACCAGAGTCTGGGTACTCAACGGAGATTGACCAGAATCTGGACATTCAACGATCAAAGCAATACAACCCGAATAGGAAAAATCACCGGAGTCTGGATACTCAACAGAGAAAATAGAGTCTAAATGCTCAAAGCAATGAACCGGAACCTGGATGCTCAACAGAATAAGAAGTTTTTCACAACTTCAACGGAATCTGGATATTCCACAGAATTTGCCAAGGTCTAAATACCTGACTGACTTTACCGGAGTTTGGATACTCCACGGGGAAACTAGAGCCTGGATGCTCAATACCAACGAACGGAGTCTAGATACTCAACGGATGAGGAAGATATATCATATATGTACTCATCAAGATCCGGATATCATATGAGTTCAAAACAAAATGACCAGCCGAGATCCGACGACACTACTAGGAAATAATATGAGTCGTGGTCTGGATACCACACGGGCTGAAGAATATAACAACATTAGTCATGATCTGGATATCACGGAGCATCAAAAGCTACCATGGTCTGAATACCATAACTGTCTTTACCGGAGTCTGGATACTCGACGGAAAACACAATAACACCAATTATCATGGTCTGGATATCGCAAAGACATTGATCGGAGTCTAGATACTCAACGGTCAAAACATGTTGGGAACTGCCATGGTATGGATACCACACAGGCAAAAATAACCAACTGCCAGGGAAAACATAAGCCATGGTCGGGATACCACTCGGGCTAACGGAAACTCATCAACCTGCCATAGTCTGAACACCATACATGCAAAGATAACAATCATCTGTTGGAGATATACCTGCAAACAAAGAGGTAACAACTTGGCTTATGTTTCATATGCATATGTTTGAAAATGGCGTAATGCTCCATACGAAATGGAAATGCTACGCGTTTGCGTAGATGTTATGCACGCATGCAGATGCAACAGAACCGAATCAGCAAAATAAATGCTAGAGATAAAGAAACCATCCTGCTGGAGATAGCTTACACGTGCCAATAAAGATTGGACGTATGCTGAGGAAAAGGAACCTGACCGGCTTCCTGCATACAAAGCTCAAGGATAACAACATTCTAATAAGAATGAAAAGTCCAAACTCAGTCGGGGATTACCATCAAAACCTGCTGAGGAAAAATGTTCTAAATGACCTTCCAGAGTGCTAGCCTTCTGGGAATAGAAAACTCACCGGGGAAATAAAACCAGGTTGAACAACCTTTCTCACCTGCTAGGGAATTCCAGATTCTGCAGGGAAACCAATGCCTTGAACGGCCTTGCAAGATATGACTCTACTAGGGAACAAAAGTCAGCTAAAGAAAAACAATTAACCACTAGGCTACCCTTTACCTACCAGAATCTACAACTCTATAGGGGAATTAACTCTACCGAAGACCTCAGTCTACACTACTGAGAGTTGAGCATCTACAAATAATTTGCTGGAAAAGCTACACACCTGCTTAGTGGAAGAACGTCTGCCTTCCGACTCGCTGGGGGGTAAGTACGTACCTGTACTTTGAGGGGATTAAATGCACACCGACTACCGTCAAGGACAAGCGCACACAATACCTTTCTACAACTCTACTGGAATAGAGATGCCATTCTCAATTGCTGCGAACAATTCTGGCTGGGAAGAAACAACTTCCATCCGTACCTTCTTGGAAACTTGCCTCAAGGGTGACAACCTTGCAAAGGACACAACAGACAAGACATCCTATATAACAGGGCTATCTTGGTCAACATCCGTAATGTTGTTCAATTAATTCAGAGTTTTAACAATTATTGGCCAAGGCCTGCAGGTTTATGAATGTACCAGTTTATCAAAGCATCAGGCGTTTTCCACAAACAAAACAGTAAAAGTTAAAACAAAGCACAAACAGATCAAATACTGAATAATACATGTTTATTGATAAATGGCTTGTAAATAGGCAATGTTTTACAACAGATGCAACCCCTAGAAAGAGGAAGCTACGCAAAAATATACAGATATGCACAAAAGAAATATAGAGGTGTACAAAAATGTCGGCAATGTGGCACATACATACACCATGAGCTGATCCTTCTATGACTCGCCTGACCTTGAAACTTTCCTGATGCTTTTCTTCAAAAGAGATTGATTCGGATAAACGGCCCTCAGGTCCTCCCAATCCACTAAGCAATGAAGCTCAAACACAGACCGTAGTCCTTTGCTTTTTCAATCCCTAACTTTTGCCTGAATCTCCCTTTCGGGTTTTCAATTCACCGGGATACCCATTTTTGCCAAAGTTTCCTTTTCAAGTTTTCAACTTTGCGGGTTTACATCTTTTCATTTTTATCCCTAATTTTTTCCCGGACCCATTTTCTTTTTTATGGTTCGTCGGGATGCCCCATTTTTGCCTGGATATTCTTTTTCCTTCCAGTGGGTCATTTTAAGCGAAGTATTTTTTTTACTGCGTCTACGTTCACAGGGGATATGAAGTCCTCACCATCCATGGTGGATAGTAGCAAGGCTCCTCTGGAAAAGACCTTTCGCACAACATATGGACCTTCATAGTTGAGAGTCCATTTGCCGTTGTGATCTGATTGTGGTGGGAGAATTTTTTTCATCACAAGATCGCCCGTCTGAAAGCTTCAAAGGTGCACCTTCTTATCAAAAGCTTTCTTCATCCGGCTCTGATACAACCGACCGTATGCAATAGATGTTAACCTCTTCTCATCCATTAAGCTCAACTGATTCAACATGTTCTTTATCCATTCTGCCTCATCGAGCTTGACATCAACCAGAACTCTCAAAGAAGGAATCTCGACTTCCAATGGTAGGACAACTTCCATACCATATACCAACGAGAAAGGAGTTTCCCTGGTTGATGTGCATACCGTCGTACGAGAACCATGCAAGGCAAAAGGCAACATCTCATGCCAATCTTTATAAGTAACAACCATCTTCTGCACTATCCTCTTGATGTTCTTATTGGCCGCCTCAACAGCGCCATTCATCTTCGGCCGATAGGGAGATGAGTTGTGATGTTCAATCTTGAAGTTCTGGCATAACTCCTTCATCATCTTATTATTCAGATTCGAACCATTGTCAGTAATGATCCGCTCGGGAATCCCATAGCTATCGCTATTGCGAAAAACGAGGCCGACAAAGACAGAAGAGTCACCACCGTGCGTTATTTATCCCAAAAGAGGGAAAGGGAACGCTTAGAGAAAACCTAACGAAAAAGGGAAAGGAATGGTCATCGCAACCAAGTCCTGGATTCGGGAGTCGATTACGCAAGGGGAAGGTATTAGCACCCCTCACGTCCGTCGTACTCGACGGGATCCATGCTTAATTGTTTATCTCAAAGGGTTGATTAACACTATCTAGCTAAAGGCTTACGGACAAAAAGAAAAGAAAAGTGACTCGGCAAAACACAGTAGTTCTATGCCTACGTATTCCCGTCTGGAATGAGAAATCAGAGTCAACGTAGTTCGCCTAACTACAGATGAAAGGTGGGGAAGGTTGCTCGCCGAGATATCGCATCTCGTGCCTATGTACTTTCACACGGCATGAAAAATCAGAGCAAACATAGTTCGGGCTAACAACCACGGGTTGGTTCAAAATTTTTACACGAGTAGGGTTAACAAACGGTTTCAGCAGTTGGTGTAAGCAGCTCGACCTTTGGAGACTTAGGCGTTACCGTTTGCGGTAGAACCGAGAGTTAACAGAACTCTCCTTATGAAAAGGGTTTCCAAGGATTAAAGGTCCCATAGGAAAAAAAGGAAATTTGAATGTTTGTTTTTGTGTCTTTTATGGAAAAAGTGTTTTGAGTTTTGTTTGTAACTCATGTTGCACTAAAGACTTGGACTTAAGAGTAAATGCGTTGCATGTCACCCAAAGGGTACCACACTAAACACCCAAGCTATTGAAGAGAGACCCTCCAACAACCCTTTCTCAAGTGCTTAAGGCTCGTATCATACAACACATTATATCCTTTATTAGATGTTTTAAGAATGTTTGAAGATGAGAAGAGAGAGAACGCACTAAAGGGGAACTAATTCAATCCTAAAGTTGTCATGCAAAGTTGATCCTATGATTGGGGTTAAGAGGGAACTACCTAATTTATCATGCACGGTTAGAACCTAAAGTTCTATCACATTCCAACTTGAACAAGAAGGAATGGATATCCTAAGGGAACATACAAAGAGGAAACAACAGCAAAAGAATAATGAGCTGTAAAGAAATAACTTTAAGTAAAATGCATGCAATGCAGCAATACAAGCAGAAGGAGACAAACTCAACTTCTAGAGCAAACAAGCAAAAACAACACAAAACACAGGCAAGGGAGACAAACTCAATCTTCAGCCAGCAAGCAAAGCCAAACAGTAACAGACAAGCAGAGGGAGACAGACTCAACCTCTAATGCAAACAAGAAAAGGGAGGCAAGCTCAACCTTTCAATGCACTTAGGCCTAAGATCAACTACATGAAAGCCTATTCTTATGTAACACACTAAACAAGAAGTCACACAAATACATTCAAGCAACAAAAACACAGCAAAGCAGCCCAGCAGCAAAGCAGTCTAACAGCAAAGCAATCCAACAGCAAAGCAATCCAACAGTCTCTAGTTTGCCTTTATATCCAAGCTATCTTCAAATGAGGACTTCATCTTCAAGATTCAACTTTCTCCACCAAGAGAGATGATAATCAACACAAAGATCATTGCATGATGAGGGGAAGCATGATGGAGACCAAGGGAATCCATCAGGGCACTCAACCACTTATATAAGATTGGTATCCTCAAAGGTTTTACCTTTTGTGGTAGGCCTCTAGTCCTTCCAAAGAAGGGACCATATTTGTGAAAAGGAAAGATCAACTTCTAAAGGCTCTACAAAACCTTAATTCCACAAGCTCTAAGAAAACCACCTAAAGGGAATGAAAACACCAAATCAAGCCTTACAATTAAATCTACAAAAGCATCAACATGTCAACTAGACCATCAAAAGAGATTTGAAAACTTATTATGAACTAAAGGTTACCATTGAAATTCAACTAGGGAAAGTACTATGTTAGAAGTACCCTAAAAACAGCCCAAGTATTAAATCTAATTAAAATACTAAAACAACTTCTAAAAATATATAAACTTTACTAAGGGATCCTAAATGTGTTAGGGACCTATGGTAGAAAATCAAGAGCCTAAACCAATGTTTAAGAGCACTAATGAAATTCTAAACCAAAAGTTGTCAAGTGAAGATTCAAGTGGGAAAGTCTCTAAAAACCTAGTTCAAAACTATGCTTAGAGTTATCTAAAAATCACAATAAAAATCCTATAACCTCATCAGTGTATATACTACCAGCCATCCATAAAATCAACTCCTAATTCTATGCCAAAATTGAATACAAAAATCAGCAAGCAACAAGTCGAAAATGCCAAATTAAAATAATTCAAGAAAATAGAAAAATGGCAAATAAATAGGAAATTCAACCAAAATAAAATCCAAATGCATCAAAAAATCAGAAATTAAACAAGAAGCATGCACATAATTTTTTCATAATTTTCTGATCATTATTCTATTTAATATGGATAAAAAAATGATGACTGCAATAAAAGAAATTGAAAAAATGAATTAAAAGAAATTAAAAGCTCAGGAAATATCACAGCCATAGGATCTATTGACTAGTCTACTCATCTAATGGATCAGCGCGTGCCAGCATATTAAATGGAACTCTGCGTTTTGGATCAAGGATTATGTGTAGTTCGTTGACTCATACTTATCATGTGGTCTAATCATGCGCGTTGAATGGAAAAGTAGGGTGATCCTATGCACCAGAGTGTGCCACCTAAGGAGGTCAAGGTCAGCCCTAGCCAACTTTCTATCTGGCACGCAGGATGCACATACCTAGTCAACTAAGTCAATTGAATCCAAAGGATCACGTGTTGTCTTCTTCCTTTTGAAAACTGAAATAGGGAGGGAAGTGGGACGGTGGCCGGAGAAGACCTCTGGTCGTCTTCTCCGGTGGCTCTACAGTGGTATATCATGAAATCTTCACCAAAACTCAAAAAAATTGTACAGTTCCTCTCATTTTCTTCCCATGATCATGAATCTCTCATCCAATTGCACGGATTCTCCATGAATAATCAAACACGATGATGAACAGAAAAAACACCAATTCCACAATTGTCATCAAACTCCAAATTATTTACACAGATCTTTTCCTTACCTCTCAGGGATCATCCTGACCTATTTAATTCTTGCTAACTCTCCAAGATCAAGGAGTTACAACTCTAAACAAAACTGGTACCATAATTTAAATCATCTCTAAACTTCAATATTTTGATCCTAAATCAATCTATGTTCTTCCTATAACTTAACCATAGTTCTAATTTGATCTAAACAAGCCTAAATCCAGAGAGAATTTGAAAGATAAAAACCTGGACAAAAGCTTGAAATTGGAGGTTCTTGAGTGTGAATCTTCGTGCCAAATTGTGCAGAATCCTTCCTTGATTGATGCTAGAGCTATTGGAATGTGTGGTTCTCCTTCAATTGTCCTTGAACTTCAAACACGATTTCTGTAACGCCCCGATTTCGATTATTTCATTTTATTGAGTGTTTTAATTGATTTGAGTAATAATTGTTTTAATTGTGCATTTGATGTGTTAATATAGTATGTTTTAATATTTTACCGTTTCGGAGAGTTTCGGGTAAAATTTAGATTGGAGGGTATTTTGGTCTTTTGATAGAAATAGAATTGAGGGAAAAGTATAAGAGGAAATGGAGAGAAAATAGAAGAAAAGAAATAGAGAGAGTTAGAGAGAAAGAAAAGAGAAAGAACAAGAGAAGAGAAGAGAAAGAGGAGGAAGAGAAGCAAAAACCTAAAATCATCAAGCATCAACATCCAAGCTTTCGATTAGTCGGGTAAGGGTGTGGAACTTTATTATTCTATCCATATGTATGATCATGTATGTGTTGTGTGGATTGTTTGGTAGATTTTCTACACTTTCCAATTTAGGTCGAATTTGGTTTAATCGATAGAAATTGTTGTTTAACGGTTAGAATCGTGATTAGACGATGTAGATTAGTCAATATAGGTTAGACTAAGGCTACTGGATATGAGTGGGATTTAATCGGGTGGTTTCGATGAGTGTGGAGGAGCTGGAACAGAACTGAGTATTGCTGTTCGCAGGCGACTCGCTAGCAGCTCGCTAGGCGAAGGCGCGGCGAACGCTCGCTAGCAGCCCGCTAGGCGAGTGTATGGCGAACGGTCCCAGACTTGGGACAGTGGTGTTTTGGTCTCCTTCACTGGCAGCGAATGGAGTAGCGAATGGCTCGCTGGGGGTTCGCTGTGGCGAACGAGGTAGCGAACCGAGTCAGTGGTTTCTGTTTGCCCTCGCGAGCTCGCTCGCTAAGCGAACAGGTAGCGAATACTCGCTAGGAGCTTGCTAAGCGAACAGGTAGCGAGCATGACAGAGTGTGGTTTTCTTATGTGTTTCATTTGAGGTCGGTTATCCGATTAGAGTATGATTTAACCCCTATATTAGGGAAGTGGTTTATGTTAATAATTGTTGTGTTGTGGGTAGCCATATGGCGTGAATCCTAGTGTGTGAAATGGTGTGAAATTGAATGATGAATATGTTTATGCATGGTGATATATAGGTTGTGAATGCATAACGAATGTATGCAATGAAATGTGATAGATGCATGAGTATGTTTGTAAACATGTATGCATTTTGTGTTGATTGATCCCGCGTAGGATCTGCAGAAGCCTCGTGTGCCCATGTGGGGTGTGAGTGATGGTTTATAGTTGATTGAGTCATGTTTGCATGTGAAGCATCATGATATGCATTATGCTACTTGATCCCGTGTAGGATCTGCAGAACCTCGTGTGCCCATGTGGGGTGTGAGCGATGGTTATATTTGATTCCGCGTAGAATCTGCAGAACGATTGTGTGCCCATGTGGGGTGTGAGCAATCGGGTTGTGTGCCCATGTGGGGTGTGAGCAATCCATAAACATTGTGTGCCCATGTGGGGTGTGAGCAATGGGTGAACATCATAGGCCCGACGGGGAGTTACTTCGGTAACGAGCGATGGTTCCATTTTGGTTCTTCAATTGAACCTGTTGGATTGAGTCGGTACCGCATTTGCATCTGCATAGAGTCGTGAGTCGGTCTCTATGAGTTGCATAATCATCTTATATGAATGCATTGGTGAAAATAAACATGTATATAGATGTTTATGTGAATTGGTGATGAAATAAACATATTGTGTATGTTTGTGTGTATTGATTGAAATTATGGATATGTGCATATTAAATATGTCGGGTGATTATCCATTATTTGTGTAAATGTACATTGCGGTGTATATGACGAGGGATAATGGTTTGTGGTGAGGAACGAATAATAGGTGTATTCTTTGTTTGTGCATATGTATATATATGATTTATGCATTGTTTATTATGATATTGTTTCTCACCCTTCTGCTGTTTTATGATGCTCTATGAGGCATTGATCACACTAAAATTCACCGTATTTCTGACTCCGATTTCGCATGCATTCTTAGCTTTTATTGTTGTTTTGCTTTGTTATTGCTTTGTTTTCTTATGTTTTCAGGTTTTTATAATAATCGGAGCTGGAATCGGGAAAAGGAGCGAAAAAGGAGTGAAAACGGACGAAAACCTAGAAATTCAGCATTTTGCACTTACGGCACCCACTGTGGCGGGCGCCATGGGGTTAGCCATGACGTGGCCACGTCTCAAGACCACTCCTCAACCTCCAAGACCCACGATCCCCACTACATCATCCCCTGTAGGGACCGTGGCGGGCGCCATAGGCCTGTGGCGGGCGCCACAAGGCAAAAATCCTCAACCTCCACTTTTTAGTGGAGGGGCGTCCCGGTCATTTCGCGCTTCCAGTTTCTCCTATAAATAGGACCTTAGATTTTCGTTTTTCTTCATCCAGAATTAGAATTCTCTAGGCATATATCAGTTATAAAGCAGTTGCCATTCCACATCGGGGTGCCTCTGCAATCGAGTGATCGAGTCTGTAATCTGTCTGTGGTTCGAGTTTTGGAGCACTCTGGAGGAAGTTAATCCTGCCGCCATTTTAATTCCAGTTAGTATTTTATTTTTCCGCATTGCTTTACTTTTATTTATTTTCTCGCACTTTACTTTGTTTATTTCCCGCACTCGCACATTTACTTTGTTTATTTCCCGCACTCGCACATTTACTTTGTTTATTTCCCGCACTCGCACATTTACTTTGTTTATTTCCCGCACTCGCACATTTACTTTGTTTACTTCCCGCACTCGCTTTAAATTACTTATATGAAAAACTATAAAAAGAATATTTACTTTATCATGTCTAACTAATCCCATAAAGGTTAGAATGTAAGGATCGTAATTAAACCAGTAATCAGTATAATTGTTCGTGGAAACACCTAAGGGCTATTTTATCTTTCAATTCAAGTAATTGTTTTTAACTATTTCAAAAACAGCCAAAAGCGCTTTGTATAGTTCATTAGGAGTTTTTAGATTAAAAAGAAAAGAGATTTTAAAACGATTTTCGGACGCGTTATGAGATTTAGAGTCTGGTTCATAAGAACCTCTTTTTGCTAAGAAGTCCAGGTTAAAATACTTTTCAACTTTGTTAAGAAACTATATTTCTTAAAAATAGGTTTACTACTCTAACGCAGTACGCACCTTTTTATCCGTGACAATAGGAGGGGTTGATTAGAGAGTACAACTCGGTTCTGAATACGCGAAAGCGACAGTTCCTGTTAAATTAGTTCTTTTCAAAGGAGAAAACATTGCCCATAAGTAGTTCCATTAACAAGTACTGGATTATCATTGATTACGTGAATTACATTCGAGCCTGTCTTTTATTTATTATTTAAAATTATAATTTTATTTACCATTGCACCCTTACTAAAACCCTTAAAAATAGTTGCCTTAGATAAACACCATAACAACAGGTACGATAGATTGACACTTGGTCTCTGTGGATTCGATAATCTTTTATATTACTTTGACGTGATTCGTACACTTGCGAAAAACACGCATCAAGTTTTTGGCGCCGTTGCCGGGGACCAATATCGTCAAATTTCATTACCCTGTAGTTATACCGTTTAGACTAAGGTTGTTACCCACCGGTCAATGCGAAAGACTCGCAGTGCCGGAAGTTTAGTAGACCCTCTAGCTGAACCTGAACGTTACGCTCGCGCACGTTTATTTTTCCATAGGAATAGGAGAGCTATGGCCGAAGATCAAAATCGAAGACCTCTTAAGGACTTCGCCCAACCATCAAACGAGGAACCTAGTTCCAGTATAGTAAACCCCGCTATCCCAGCCAATAATTTTGAACTTAAACCATCCCTGCTGCAATTAGTGCAACAGAGACAATTCGCAGGTCTCGCTACTGATAACCCAAACCAACATTTAAAAAACTTTCTTCAATTAGCAGACACCTTTAAAACCAATGGAGCTTCTCCTGAGGCAATACGCTTAAGATTATTTCCCTTTTCCCTCAGAGATAAAGCTCTATCATGGTTAGATTCCCTTCCACCCAATTCAATAACAACTTGGGATAACCTTAGAAAAGTTTTCCTTGCTAGATATTTTCCCCCAAGTAAGACCGCTCTTCTTCGAAACCTAATAACTAGATTTACCCAACACCAAGGAGAGTCGTTGTTCGAAGCCTGGGAGAGATATAAAGAACTATTAAGAGCATGCCCACACCATGGCCTAGAGAATTGGCTAATCATCCAAACCTTCTATAATGGACTTCTTTATAACACTAAAATGACCATCGACGCTGCCGCTGGTGGCGCACTGATGAACAAACCTTACCCTGAAGCTAGTGCCCTTATCGAGGATATGGCCCAAAACCATCAATCATGGGGAGTAGAACGAGCGACAGTGGAAAAGAAGGAAGCCCAAGGAGGAATACATGAGCTAAGCTCTATAGACATGATGCAGGCTAAAATGGACGCGTTGGCCCTTAGAGTCGAACATATGTGTACAACTCCGAATACTGTTGCCGCAGTTTCGCCGAATTGTGAGATATGTGGAACGCAAGGACACCAATCCGCCGAATGCAATCTGTTGAATGAAACCAACACTGAGCAAGTGAACTATACCCAAGGGAACCCATTTTCAAACACATATAACCCTGGATGGAGGAATCACCCAAACTTCTCCTACAAAAATAATAACCCTATCCAAAATACCGCACCTCCGAGACAACAAGGTTACCAAGCCCCTAGAACAAATCAACCTATGCAACCTGTACCACCTAGCCCGAGCTTTGAGGAAGTTGTAAAAGATTTTATCGTTGCTCAAAAACAACAAAACAAAGAGTTCATGAACCATAACGTCCATGTTAACGAACTAATTACCAAGTTAGGAACCAAGGTTGATCAAATTATTACTCATAATAAGATGCTTGAAACCCAGATCTCTCAGGTAGCGTTAAACCAAGCCCCACAGACTACACCTGGAGGACAGTTCCCTGGACAACCTCAACAAAACCCGAAAGGGCAAGCTAATGCCATTACTCTACGAAGTGGAACCGCTTATAAGGAACCTTTAAACCCTAGATTAAGTGAGCCCGAAACTTCTGAGAGGAATGAGGAAAAGGAACCAGAGAAGCCTGAAACCCCGGAAAGTCAAGAAAAAGGAGAAGAACCTAAAAATAAAACCTATGTACCGCCACCTCCATACAAACCACCAATACCTTACCCTCAAAGATTAAAGAAAACCCAAATCGATAATCAATATCAAAAATTCGTTAAGGTTATAGAAAAACTTCACGTAGAAATCCCCTTTACAGAAGCCATCACCCAAATACCTTCTTATGCTAAGTTTCTCAAAGACATACTTACAAATAAACGTAGACTCGAAGATCCGAAACCCGTGGAATGTAATTCTATTTCCGAAAATAGGTTAGCAAAGAAAGATAAAGATCCCGGAAATTTTTCCATTCCTTGTGTTTTGGGGAATCATGTCATCGAAAAAGCTTTTCTAGACTTAGGAG
Organism: Lathyrus sativus; assembly: GCA_963859935.3. Lineage (NCBI taxonomy): Eukaryota > Viridiplantae > Streptophyta > Magnoliopsida > Fabales > Fabaceae > Lathyrus > Lathyrus sativus. Next base: position 540,826,202 of record OZ012738.1, on the reverse strand, counting down.
CTAGTGTGAGCTTAATGCCTTTAGCAGTTTGTGAGAGATTAAACTTAGGAGAATTACAACCTACTAAGATGTCACTTCAATTAGCCGATAGATTCGTTAAATACCCTATAGGCATACTTGAAGACGTCCCTGTTAGGATAGGTCAGCTGTTTATACCTACTGATTTTGTTGTCATGGACATTAAAGAAGATGACGACATACCAATCCTCCTAGGTAGACCGTTCTTATCGACTGCTGGAGCCGTAATAGATGTTAAAAAGGGAAAACTAACTTTTGAGGTAGGTGGCCAGAAGATAGAATTTATATTGTCAAAATTTCTTATGGCACCTGTGATAGGAGATTCTTGTTATGCCTTAGATATCATCGAAGAATGTATTAGGGAATTAGAACAAGAAGAAGAAACTGAATCTATAAAATTGCCATCAACCCTTATTTTGGAAGATGACAATTATAAAACACCCTACATTGATGATAACCTTCCCGAATGTTTATCTCTTACCCCAGATCCTATGCCATGCCCTATAAAACCGACCGTAAAACTTAAGGAACTGCCTAAAAACCTGAGATATGAATTTCTTGATGAAGATATGAACCGTCCAGTTATAGTCAGTGCTACCTTAAACCAAGAAGAAACCGATCAATTATTAGAAGTTTTACGTAGGTACCCCTCAGCCTTAGGATATAAGATCTCTGATCTAAAAGGAATAAGCCCATCCGTATGCATGCATCGGATTTTGCTTGAAGAAGATTCAAAACCTTCTAGAGAACACCAACGTAGAATAAATCCTATAATGAGTACTGTAGTTAAGACTGAAGTTCTTAAGTTACTAGAGGCAGGTATAATATATCAGATCTCGGACAGTAAATGGGTGAGTCCTGTGCATGTAGTACCTAAAAAGGGAGGCATCACAGTCGTGCAAAACGAGAAGGGCGAACCTGTAGCAAAAAGAACTGATGGAGGTTGGCGTATGTGCATAGATTATAGAAAATTAAATAAAGCAACTAGGAAGGACCATTTCCCATTACCATTCATAGACCAAATGTTGGAGCGCCTAGCCAGACACTCTTACTTTTGTTATTTAGATGGATATTCAGGATTCTTCCAAATACCTATTCACCCCGAAGATCAAGAAAAAACTACCTTTACATGCCCAGTTGGAACCTTTGCCTATAGAAGAATGCCTTTTGGACTTTGTAATGCTCCTGCAACTTTCCAACGCTGCATGATGTCTATCTTTGCTGATTATTTGGATGGAATCATGGAAGTATTTATGGACGATTTCTCAGTTTGTGGGTCAGATTTCAAAAATTGTCTTGTCAACCTTGAGAAAATCCTGGAGAGATGTGTGGAGGTAAACCTTGTGCTAAATTGGGAAAAATGTCATTTCATGGTCACCGAAGGGATTGTTTTAGGACATATAGTTTCCGAAAAAGGTATAGAGGTAGATAAAGCAAAAATAGAAGTCATAGAGAATCTAAAACCGCCGAAGACTATCAGGGAGATAAGAAGTTTTCTTGGACATGCCGGATTTTACCGACGTTTTATCAAGGATTTCTCCAAAATAACAAAGCCCTTAACTGGTCTTTTAATGAAAGATGCTGAGTTCATCTTCGATGAAAAATGTACTGAAGCATTTAATCTTCTGAAGCAAGCTCTGATTTCAGCACCTATAATAAAACCCCCTGATTGGTCGGAACCGTTTGAGATAATGTGTGACGCCAGTGATTATGCTGTTGGAGCCGTTCTAGGTCAGAGAAAAGATAAGAAGTTACATGTGATTTATTATGCCAGTAGAACCCTAGACGCTGCACAGCTCAACTACGCAACAACCGAAAAAGAGCTCCTAGCTGTAGTTTTTGCAATAGACAAATTTAGATCTTATCTAGTAGGAGCCAAGATTATAGTTTACACCGACCATGCTGCCATTCGTTACTTACTAAGCAAAAAGGATGCCAGGCCTAGGTTACTTCGATGGATTCTATTATTACAAGAGTTTGATTTGGATATCCGTGACAAGAAAGGCACTGATAATGTGGTAGCTGATCACCTATCTAGGCTAGAATACCTGAAACCTGATCCAGTACCCATAAATGACGATTTTGCCTACGATAGACTGATAGCCCAACTAGAAACCATTGAAGATGATAACCCAGACCCTCATGAGCAATTTCATAAATCCTTAGCTATAAGCAATGTACCTTGGTATGCAGATTTTGTTAATTACCTAGCCGCTGACATCATACCCCCTGATCTAAACTACCACCAGAAGAAGAAGTTCTATAGTGATGTGAGAAACTTCTATTGGGACGATCCATTTCTTTTCAAGAGAGGTAAAGATGGCATTTTCCGCCGTTGTGTTCCAGAAGAAGAGGTAAATAATATAATTGAGCATTGTCACTCTGCACCCTATGGTGGACATGCAAGCACATCTAAGACCTACGCCAAGATTCTTCAAGCTGGCCTATTCTGGCCTACTATGTGGCGTGATGTCCATGCTTTCATTGTCAAGTGTGACAGATGCCAACGCACAGGAAATATTTCAAGACGTAATGAAATGCCGTTAAGAAATATCCAAGAAGTAGAACTCTTCGACGTATGGGGTATGGACTTTATGGGACCGTTCCCACCATCTTTTAGAAATCAGTACATATTAGTAGCTGTTGACTACGTGTCTAAATGGATTGAAGCTATCGCCGCACCCACAAATGACACCAGAGTAGTCATCAAATTATTCAAGAATTATATATTTCCCAGGTTTGGAACACCCCGTTTAGTCATAAGTGATGGAGGATCACACTTCATATCGAGAATATTTGATAAACTTTTAAGCAAGTATGGAGTTAAGCATAGAGTAGCAACACCATACCACCCACAGACCAATGGACAAGTGGAAGTATCTAATAGGGAGATAAAACAAATCCTCGAGAAGACTGTCTCTATATCTAGAAAAGATTGGTCGCAGAAACTTCAAGAAGCATTATGGGCCTATAGAACCGCTTTCAAAACTCCTATAGGAACAACCCCTTATCAACTGGTCTATGGAAAATCATGTCACTTACCATTTGAGTTGGAGCATAAGGCCTATTGGGCCATCAAAACTTTGAATTTGGATTACTTGACAGCTGGTGAGAAACGTATCCTTGATATCCACAAATTAGAAGAGCTCAGACAATCTGCCTACGAAAATGCCATCATATACAAAGAAAGAACAAAAGCTTGGCATGACAAAAGAATCATAAGAAGAGACTTCAAAATAGGCGATCCTGTTCTCCTGTTCGATTCTAGGTTACGACTATTTCCAGGTAAACTCCGTTCGAGATGGACTGGCCCTTTCGAAGTATCTAAGATCCTGAGATCCGGTGCTATTGAAATCAAGAACCAAACATGTAAACCGTTCATAGTCAATGGACAGAGGTTGAAGCCCTACGAAGGAGGTGACATTCCAACAACATACACCCGCCATACTCTGAGTGATCCACCATATCCTTCCAATGATGTTTAAATATCGGTCGTCGAGCTAATGACGTTAAACAAGCGCTGCATGGGAGGCAACCCATGGTTTTTCTTACTTTTGTACTTTTTATTTCTTTATTTTTACTTTATTTTAATTTGTTATTATGTCAGGACTCACGATTGAATGTTTTATGTGCTTTCAGGACTTGTTTACTAACCTTGTACAGAATGCAGAACCCTGATGACATGCACGTGGCCTTTAGAGATGATGCACAGAGAGAGCGTTACTATGTTCACATGAGACGCCCTATGGCTCCTACCAGGTACCCTGACCATGACTGCATGGATGCCTTGGGGATAGAGCCAAGCGTCAGATTTTTATGCCATCAACTCCAGTGGGACCAGTTTGACGACAGGAACAACACTTATAGGAACTTGACTCTTGAGTTCCTCAGCTCGTTTCATCATGACCCTTGGGCTGGACCCGATGGACTCGCTGTTTTCAGGTTGTTCGAGATTGACTACTCATTCTCTCACAAAGAGTTTGGTGATTTACTAGGTTTCCAGACTACTCCTGATGCTATTCCAGAGACTCCGATGGGGTATTTTATGAGCAGAGAAGTGGAAAAGTTTTGGACTAAAATATCAGGCGGAGGGAGCCAAGATCCTTCTACCCAGTTTTCTCAGGTAATCCACAACCCTGCATTGAGGTACTTCCAGATGATTCTAGCACATTCTTTCCTAGGTTTTCCAGATACAGAGACACTGCTAAGTGAAGAGGAGATTTTCCTACTGTTTTGTGCGACTCAGTCTCGCCCTGTTGCTTGTGGCAACTTTCTACTGAAGGGCCTTGCTAGTGTTGCCAGATCATCAGTAGGAATCATCCATGTCGGTGGGATTGTTACACAGATTGCTACTGCATTGGGTTTGTCTCGCAAGCTATTGCACCTCAGGACCTTCTGCCGCTACACCACCCTGGATATTGATTTTTGTCTTAATAGAGGACTGATGAGGAGGGCTTCTTTTGAGCCCAACATGTTTAGATTGCTGATCGACGGTGAAGCGATACACTACTTTACATTACCAGATCCGCTGATGACCAGTGTCCATGATCCTGCCAATTGGAGTTATGCTCTAGAGGGTTATGGAGAGACTGTCGAAGAGCCGAAATCGCCTCCCGCCGCTGAGTACACTCCTACACCTCTTACTCCCCGAATCACTGTTATGTCTAACAATATGTCTCTGCAGCCACCTGACCTACAAACACAGATTTATGAGCTCCGCAAGGAGACTGCCCTGCTCAAGCAGGAAGTGGCAGACTTAGAGTTACAGATGCAGGTTTCTGATCTCACTCATGCCTCAGAGACCGATGCTCTACATCAGGCGATCGACGAGCTTCGGAGGGAGATAGCTGAGATTCGTGGATCAAGCCAGGATAAGAAACCTACCACATGACTCATTCCACCCTGACAGCACTACCCTAGTATTTAACTTCCTTTTATTTATCGCATTTCCAGACATATTTTACTTTATTGCAGCTTTTATATTTTCATGCACTCTGAATTCCTTATATATATACATATTATGCACTAATTTTTATTTTTATTTTTCTTTTTTGATCTTTAATTATTTTATTTTTGTCGTGCAAAGAAAAAAAAATATATAAGACAAAAATATATGCAAGCCTCAAGCCTTGAAAAGAAGAAGAAAATGCTATTCAGACCCCCCGGAAGACCAAGGTGCAAGGAAGGCCCAAAAGGAGGATCCAAAACCACAAGGCCCAGGAATTGGCCTTGTGGCGGGCGCCATAGGGCCTGTGGCGGGCGCCACACCGTTGTCATCACCAAATACGGGATTCAATCCCCATTTCCACCATTTTCATCCCTTTCTTCACCAAAAACCCATTTTTCCAACCTTCCAAATCCTCCTTGAACCCCATTAAAGCTCCCCCATTTCCAAAATACCCTCCATCCATAAAACATATCCAACATCCATTTCCATTTTCATCCATCAAAAAACCAAAAAAATCAAAACTTTATCATTCCCCTCATAAACCACTTTTCTACTATTTTCTCTACCTAAGGAGCTTTTCAACAATGGAGTTCAACGGATTTATTCTTCGTGATGGAAGACCGGGCGAAAGGCAACGGAAAATTATTCAGAGGCTTCAAAGTCGAGAAATCCTCTCGACTAGGTACGTCGACGATAACTGTCTGTATGCTTTGGGTATTTATCATAGTGTTTTTAATTTATTAGAATTTCTAGGCTTGCATAATATTTTCATTAATCAGGAACCTACCTATGAGAGGCTGACAACTGAGTTTTTGGGTTCTTTGATATACACTGTCAGTCCTGACACTGATAGCACTGTCGGTACTGCTATTTTTAGACTGTTTGGAATTGAATATGAATTCAGTACCAATGAGCTAGCAGATTTGTTAGGAATCCCTCATAGGGAAGGTTCGATTTGTGAGGCACCTTTGGATGCTGAATGGTCGGCCGAGGTATTTACCTTCTGGCTAAGGCTTTCAAGTACTTCAATTAATTCTTTTGAAGGGATACTTGCGTCGACCATTCACAACCCGACCATAAGAGTTTTTAGACTTCTTTTGGCATGTACTATTTTTGGCCGGGAAAGTCCAAACAAGGTTAATGCTCGTGAACTCCTATTTTTGCAAGGATGCCTCACTAGAACCCACATCAATCCGGTCCCGTTTATGCTTGCCCACATGACTTTATTTACTAATAAAACAGGACCGATTGTTTTTGGAGGGCTTGTTACGTCTATTGCTCGGGCTCTTGGCCTGAATGATGAGATAGCTACACTTGAACCACTACCTCCTCGCACAATTAATTTAAAATTTCTGAAAGACATGAAATTGTGCCGAACAAGGAGAGAAGGTGGTTATGAGTTGATGATTCATGGGGTAGCTATCCCATCTGTTGCTTTACCATGCAGTAGACGTACTGATGTACGTGATGAAAGGAACTGGACCTATGATCTTAATGCTCCACGTGTTTTGGGTCCACTTCCTCCTAATATTCCCGATGGGGAGGCACATGACACTGATGATGAGTATGATCGGAGAGAGCAGTCTCCCATCCCTCACATGTCCCCCCATCGTCCTTCACAGTCACACACTGCACCATCTTCCTCTAACCCTGTTGCAGGTACTGCTCCTGGATTCTTTGTCACCGAGGAGATGTGGCGTGATATGACAGCTAGAGAGGAAAGGCGTGATGGCCTTCTCTCTACTATTTCACAGCAGCTGACGAACAATATGAGCTTCATGCAACAATCGCGATTGGTTTCGGATCGTGCTTATAGCAACGTTTGCCGTACCTTGAACGATATTTCATTAGAGCAGAACCGTCAGAGAGAGTTCAACAGCCGACACTACCAGCTTGTAGAGGCTACTCAGGGTTCCATCTTGGGTAACCTTCGAGAGGTCCGGAGTGCTCAGGCTGCTTTATCAGCACGACTCGACCGGAGGGACCAGCATCATAGTAGATCCCGTCGTTCCAGACCATCACATCAGGACGGCGAAGGCACCAGTGCCCCTCCTCAGTAGTCTTTTTCCAGGTTACCCCCCTATCTTATTTCGAAACATTGGGGACAATGTTCGATTTAAGTGTGGGAGGGGATTTTTATTGCTTTCTGTTATTTCCCTTTTTAGTTAATTTCCTTTCAGTTATTTCCCTTTTCAGTAATTTAGTTTTCTTAGATAATGCATGAGTCTGACGAGTCACCAGTATAGTGTCTTTTTTTAGTTCATCTTCATTTTTTCCCATTTCCTTAGCCTTACCAGAAAATTTTTAAAAAGAAAACAATGTTGTTTCACATGTTTTTTGGGCTTTGAGACAGGTTTAGATTAGGATGTGGTGACTTAGGTCAACTTTTTGAAACATCAGAACCATTTTAGCACCATAGACCTCTTGAATATAGGAATCACTCCTAAACCCCACCACCATGGCCTTTACTATCATTCAAAAAATTGTCCTAAGTAGTTTATTTTAGCAATCAGCTCCGGCCTAAGCATACTCTACGTAGGGGGCCGATGAATATAAGTGAATGATCCAGTGCTAATAAAGAAGAAAAAAAAAAGGCAAACTCTGGTATAGGTGACCCTCACAAAGTCATTTAAACCGAAAAAAGAGAAGAAAAAAATCTTTGCCACAAAAAGAAAAAAAAAAAAAAAAAAAAATTGCAAGTCACCTATTGTTAGTTGGTTCAGAGGTATCTGGCACTGAACTTGGTAGGGCGGATTACGATCCGATCCCCCGCAGCTACATTTAGGCGAAATAAAAACAGGTTTACACATGCTTATGTGCCAGAAACCTTATGTCATGGATCAGAATCACTAACCGGTCACTCTACTATGAAGCATGTACGGATAACGGGCTTAATGTGATTGCGCCTGAATGAAAAGGACACAAAAAGATGAGAAGATAGGCCTAGGTATCGTGGGATGACATGGAGTGGTTAATATAGGATTGAAGTCTGTGTTTGTGTTACTATGGTACCCTTGGTTCACTTAGTTAGTATCTGTCACTGCATCCTGACTTGAACTTAGAATCCCTTTAGCCCAAAGACAAGTGTTGACACCATATTTTCTTAAGCTTTAATGTTTGCTTGAGGACAAGCAAAGGTTTAAGTGTGGGAGAATTTGATCACACTAAAATTCACCGTATTTCTGACTCCGATTTCGCATGCATTCTTAGCTTTTATTGTTGTTTTGCTTTGTTATTGCTTTGTTTTCTTATGTTTTCAGGTTTTTATAATAATCGGAGCTCGAATCGGGAAAAGGAGCGAAAAAGGAGTGAAAACGGACGAAAACCTAGAAATTCAGCATTTTGCACTTACGGCACCCACTGTGGCGGGCGCCATGGGGTTAGCCATGACGTGGCCACGTCTCAAGACCACTCCTCAACCTCCAAGACCCACGATCCCCACTACATCATCCCCTGTAGGGACCGTGGCGGGCGCCATAGGCCTGTGGCGGGCGCCACAAGGCAAAAATCCTCAACCTCCACTTTTTAGTGGAGGGGCGTCCCGGTCATTTCGCGCTTCCAGTTTCTCCTATAAATAGGACCTTAGATTTTCGTTTTTCTTCATCCAGAATTAGAATTCTCTAGGCATATATCAGTTATAAAGCAGTTGCCATTCCACATCGGGGTGCCTCTGCAATCGAGTGATCGAGTCTGTAATCTGTCTGTGGTTCGAGTTTTGGAGCACTCTGGAGGAAGTTAATCCTGCCGCCATTTTAATTCCAGTTAGTATTTTATTTTTCCGCATTGCTTTACTTTTATTTATTTTCTCGCACTTTACTTTGTTTATTTCCCGCACTCGCACATTTACTTTGTTTATTTCCCGCACTCGCACATTTACTTTGTTTATTTCCCGCACTCGCACATTTACTTTGTTTATTTCCCGCACTCGCACATTTACTTTGTTTACTTCCCGCACTCGCTTTAAATTACTTATATGAAAAACTATAAAAAGAATATTTACTTTATCATGTCTAACTAATCCCATAAAGGTTAGAATGTAAGGATCGTAATTAAACCAGTAATCAGTATAATTGTTCGTGGAAACACCTAAGGGCTATTTTATCTTTCAATTCAAGTAATTGTTTTTAACTATTTCAAAAACAGCCAAAAGCGCTTTGTATAGTTCATTAGGAGTTTTTAGATTAAAAAGAAAAGAGATTTTAAAACGATTTTCGGACGCGTTATGAGATTTAGAGTCTGGTTCATAAGAACCTCTTTTTGCTAAGAAGTCCAGGTTAAAATACTTTTCAACTTTGTTAAGAAACTATATTTCTTAAAAATAGGTTTACTACTCTAACGCAGTACGCACCTTTTTATCCGTGACAATAGGAGGGGTTGATTAGAGAGTACAACTCGGTTCTGAATACGCGAAAGCGACAGTTCCTGTTAAATTAGTTCTTTTCAAAGGAGAAAACATTGCCCATAAGTAGTTCCATTAACAAGTACTGGATTATCATTGATTACGTGAATTACATTCGAGCCTGTCTTTTATTTATTATTTAAAATTATAATTTTATTTACCATTGCACCCTTACTAAAACCCTTAAAAATAGTTGCCTTAGATAAACACCATAACAACAGGTACGATAGATTGACACTTGGTCTCTGTGGATTCGATAATCTTTTATATTACTTTGACGTGATTCGTACACTTGCGAAAAACACGCATCAGGCATTGCAGATTAGGTGCTGGTGATCCCTTTTTGTGAAGCGTGTCTTCATTTTGTTTTGGTCAGATGGCTCTGATGTGTAACATCTGGTAGCATAGGAAGCCTTGGGCTATTTTGATGAATACATTTGTATATGTTTTACTGGTGTTGCATGTTTTGTAAACATGACTATTGTTGATGTATTAGACTGGATGATGTGAATATGTATGTATGTGAATACATGTTGGTGGTGATTCAAACGTTTAGATTTTCCGCTTTTATTCTAAATATTTGAGACGTGGGTAAAAAGGACGAAGTTCCTAGATTGTGTGTTGCCCATTGTTGCATATCTATATGAGCAGATGTTGTATGTATGTTTAATTTCAAGTATAATGTGGCATACTCTTTTTATACCATGTTATGAATTACTCTGATGAAATTTTAAATAAGTGCCTAAATGATTAAATGTATTATTTGGGGGTATAGAAAGGGGGTGTTACATTAAGTGGTATCAGAGCCAGTGTTGAGTCAGTCGTGCCTGTCTTATCATTATTTAACGGTTAAGCTGTGGTTTAACCTTGTTGATTGTTTCTGGGCTGCTCAGAATATGGCTGGTCGTAATGATGCTGCGATGGCTGTTGCCATGGAAGCGATGGCTAGAGCGGTGCAGGATGCGCCGAATGCGAATGAGAATGATGAGTTCAGGAAGAATCAACCGCCGATCTTCAAAGGAAGATTTGATCCTGACGGTGCTCAGATTTGGCTGAAAGAGATTGAAAGAGTTTTTAGGGTTATGAATTGTGCTGAGGGAAACAAGGTGAGACTTGGGACTCACATGCTGAGGTAAGAAGCCGACGACTGGTGGGTCGGTATGAGACAAGTTATTGAGGTGAATGAGGAAACAATCACTTGGGATTTGTTTCGTACGGAATTCTTGAGAAAGTATTACCCTGAAAGTGTGAAGGGAAAGAAAGAAATGGAATTTCTAGAGTTGAAGCAAGGCAACATGTCCGTGGTAGACTACACGGCGAGGTTTGTGGAATTGGTTCAGTTTCACCCTCATTATGCGGCAGTGACGACAGAGTTTTCTAAATGTATTAAGTATGAGAATGGCTTGCGCCCTGAAATTAAGCAAGCGGTGGGTTATCAAAGAATTCGAAGGTTTTCAGATTTGGTTGAATGTTGTAGGATTTTTGAAGAGGATAGCAAAGCTCGTTCCACACATTATAAGAGTGTGAATGAGAGGAAAGGGAAACAACAAGTAAGGAGTGGACCGTATGTGACGCCTGTTGATAAGGGCAAACATAGGGGAAACTTCAATAGGAGATCCGGAGGTGGAGGTTCTGGTATGATTAAGTGCTTCAAGTGTGGTGAGATGGGACATAAGTCTTTTGATTGCGGAAAGACCGTTGCAAAGTGTTCTAACTGTGGAGGTTTTGGTCATGCTACAACTGATTGTAGAAGGAATGCGGTGAAATGTTTTAATTGCGGTGAAATGGGGCATATTAGTACTAAGTGTACTAAGCCAAAGCAAGCTCAGGCAGGTGGTAAAGTGTTTGCTTTAGCTGGGAAGGATACTACCAGTGCAGACCGTCTGATTAAAGGTATATGCTTTATTAATAGTATGCCTTTAATTGCTATTATTGATACGGGAGCGACTCGTTCTTTCATTTCTAATGAGTGCGCTAAGCGTTTGAACTTGTTTGTGACTTCTTGGAGTGGCGAGATGGTTATTCAGACTCCTGCTTCGGGGTCGGTAACTACGTCCTCGGTGTGTGTAAGTTATCCTCTGACCATGTATGGTAGAGACTTTGTTATGGATTTGGTGTGTTTACCTTTGGAAGGTTTGGACGTAATCTTGGGTATGAACTGGTTGCAGTTTAATCGAGTTCATATAGATTGCTATCACAAGTTAGTAAGGTTTCCTTCTTTGGAAGATGATGAAGAGGTGAGTTTTCTATCCACTAAAGAGTTGAAGAAACTTTTAGCGGATGAAGCTCAATTGTTTGGTTTGTTTGCATCTTTGTCCGTAGAGAGTAAGATGGAACTTGATGTTTTTCCAGTGGTGTGTGACTTTCCAGAAGTGTTTTCGGAGGATATTACGGATGTACCGCCGGAAAGAGAAGTTGAATTTTCAATTGATCTAGTTCCGGGTACTAGACCAGTTTCGATGGCACCGTATCGTATGTCGGCATCGGAGTTGGTAGAATTGAAGAAACAATTGAATGACTTGTTGGATAAGAAATTTGTAAGGCCTAGTGTTTCTCCTTGGGGTGCTCCGGTGTTGTTAGTGAAGAAAAAGGATGGAAGCATGCGTTTGTGTATTGATTATCGGCAGTTGAACAAGGTGACAATTAAGAACAAGTATCCGCTTCCAAGGATCGATGATTTAATGGACCAATTAGTTGGTGCACGTGTTTTTAGTAAGATTGATTTGAGGTCAGGTTATCACCAAATTCGCGTGAAAAAGGAAGATATTCAGAAGACAACCTTTAGGACACGGTATGGTCATTACGAGTACTTCGTGATGCCATTCGGAGTTTCTAATGCGCCGGGTGTGTTTATGGAATACATGAATTGTATTTTTCATGAGCAGTTGGATCGTTTTGTGGTTGTATTCATCGATGATATTTTGATTTATTCTAAGTCTCAAGAGAAGCATGAAGAGCATTTAAGGATTGTGTTGCAAATTTTGAAGGAAAAGCAATTGTATGCTAAATTGTCTAAGTGCGAGTTTTGGTTGTCGGAAGTCAGTTTTCTTGGGCATGTTATCTCCGGTAGTGGAATTAGTGTTGATCCATCCAAGATTGATGCAGTGAGACAATGGGAGACTCCTAAGTCGGTCACCGAAATCCGAAGCTTTTTAGGATTGGCGGGTTATTATCGGAGATTCATTGAGGGATTTTCGAAGTTGGCACTTCCTTTGACACAATTGACTTGTAAAGGAAAAGCTTTTGTTTGGGATATTCATTGTGAAGAGAGTTTCACAGAACTTAAGAGACGGTTGACGACGACGCCGATTTTGATTTTGCCGAATCCTACGGATCCTTTTGTGGTGTATTGTGATGCGTCGTTGACAGGTTTAGGTGGTGTTTTGATGCAAGATGGAAAGGTTGTGGCTTATGCTTCGAGACAGTTGAGAGTGCATGAAAAGAATTATCCTACCCATGACTTGGAATTAGCGGCTGTGGTGTTTGTTTTGAAGATTTGGAGACATTATCTTTATGGTGCAAGATTTGAAGTCTTTAGTGATCACAAGAGCTTGAAGTATTTATTCGATCAGAAAGAATTGAACATGAGGCAGAGGAGATGGTTAGAACTTTTGAAAGATTATGACTTTGGTTTGAATTACCATTCGGGTAAGGCGAATGTGGTGGCCGATGCCTTAAGCCGGAAGTCGTTACATATGTCCGCGTTGATGGTAAAAGAATGGGAACTTTTGGAAGATTTCAGAGACTTGAGTTTAGTTTGTGAAATGACGCCGGTAAGTGTGAAACTTGGTATGTTGCATGTTACGAATGATTTTCTTGCGACCGTTTGTGAAAAACAAAAGTTAGATTTGAAGTTTGTTGATTTGATGATGAATGAGAGTGAAGATTACAAAGTTGATGATTTTGGAGTTTTGAGGTTTCGAGGTCGTATTTGTATTCCCGATGATTCGGAATTGAAAAAGATGATATTGGAGGAAGGACACCGAAGCAACTTTAGTATTCATCCGGGTGCGAATAAGATGTATCAAGATTTGAAGAAGATCTTTTGGTGGTCCGGGTTAAAGCGGGATGTTGCTCGTTTTGTGTATTCGTGTTTGACTTGTCAGAAATCTAAGGTAGAGCATCAAAAGCCTAGTGGGTTGATGCAACCGTTAGACATTCCGGAATGGAAATGGGATAGTATATCCATGGGTTTTGTTACGGAATTGCCGAATACGCAAAGAGGACATAATGCTATTTGGGTAATTGTTGATAGGCTTACTAAATCTGCTCACTTTGTTCCGATTGATATTAGTTATCCTTTGGAAAAGTTAGCCGAGATTTACGTTCGCGTGATTGTGAAGTTGCATGGAGTTCCTAAGAGTATTGTGTCGGATAGGGATCCTAGATTTACGTCAAGATTCTGGGAAAGTTTACAAAGTGCTTTGGGTTCTAAGTTAAGATTGAGCTCGGCGTATCATCCTCAGACGGATGTTCAAACTGAGAGGACGATTTAATCATTGGAAGATTTGTTGCGTGCTTGTGTGCTAGAGCAAGGTGGTGCATGGGATAGTTATTTGGCATTGATTGAGTTCACCTATAATAATAGTTTTCATGCAAGTATTGGTATGGCGCCATTTGAGGCTTTATATGGTCGGAGATGTCGAACACCTTTGTGTTGGCATGAAACCGGTGAGAGGTCGGTAGTTGGTCCGGAGTTGGTACAACAAACCACGGAGAAAGTGAAGTTTATTCAGGAGAAGATGAAAGCTTCTCAGAATAGACAAAAGAGCTACCATGACAAGAGAAGGAAGGATCTTGAATTTCAGGAAGGCGACCATGTATTTTTGAGAGTTACACCGGTTACGGGTGTGGGTCGTGCTTTGAAGTCGAAGAAGTTGACTTCTTGTTTTATTGGTCCATATCAGATTACTGCACGAGTAGGTGTTGTGGCTTATCATGTGGCGTTGCCTCCGAATCTTTCGAATTTGCATGATGTGTTCCATGTTTCGCAACTTCGGAAGTATATTCTGGATCCGTCACATGTGGTTCCTATGGATGAGGTTGAGGTGAGAGATAACCTTACGGTAGAAGTTTTACCGGTTAGGATTCTAGACCGTGAAGTTAAGAAACTTAGAGGTAAGGATATTGCGCTTGTGAAAGTAGCGTGGGGAGGCGCTTCTGAAGGCAATATGACTTGGGAATTGGAAAGTGGGATGCGAGAGTCGTATCCAGACTTGTTTGAATCAGGTAATATTTTCGAGGACGAAAATTTCTAAAGTGGGGGAGAGTTGTAACACCCCGATTTCGAATATTTCATTTTATTGAGTGTTTTAATTGATTTGATTAATAATTGTTTTAATTGTGCATTTGATGTGTTAATATAGTATGTTTTAATATTTTACCGTTTTAGAGAGTTTCGGGTAAAATTTAGATTGGAGGGTATTTTGGTCTTTTGATTGAAATAGAATTGAGGGAAAAGTATAAGAGGAAATGGAGAGAAAATAGAAGAAAAGAAATAGAGAGAGTTAGAGAGAAAGAAAAGAGAAAGAACAAGAGAAGAGAAGAGAAAGAGGAGGAAGAGAAGCAAAAACCTAAAATCATCAAGAATCAACATCCAAGCTTTCGATTAGTCGGGTAAGGGTGTGGAACTTTATTATTCTATCCATATGTATGATCATGTATGTGTTGTGTGGATTGTTTGGTAGATTTTCTACACTTTCCAATTTAGGTCGAATTTGGTTTAATCGATAGAAATCGTTGTTTAACAGTTAGAATCGTGATTAGACGATGTAGATTAGTCAATATAGGTTAAACTAAGGCTACTGGATATGAGTGGGATTTAATCAGGTGGTTTCGATGAGTGTGGAGGAGCTGGAACAGAACTGAGTGTTGCTGTTCGCCAGCGACTCGCTAGCAGCTCGCTAGGCGAAGGCGCGGCGAACGCTCGCTAGCAGCCCGCTAGGTGAGTGTGTGGCGAACGGTCCCAGACTTGGGACAGTGGTGTTTTGGTCTCCTTCACTGGCAGCGAATGGAGTAGCAAATGGCTCGCTGGGGGTTCGCTGTGGCGAACGAGGTAGCGAACTGAGTCAGTGGTTTCTGTTTGCCCTCGCGAGCTCGCTCGCTAAGCAAACAGGTAGCGAATACTCGCTAGGAGCTTGCTAAGCGAACAGGTAGCGAGCATGAGAGAGTGTGGTTTTCTTATGTGTTTCATCTAAGGTCGGTTATCCGATTCGAGTATGATTTAACCCCTATATCAGGGAAGTGGTTTATGTTAATAACTGTTGTGCTGTGGGTAGCCATATGGCGTGAATCCTAGTGTGTGAAATGGTGTGAAATTGAATGATGAATATGTTTATGCATGGTGATATATAGGTTGTGAATGCATAACGAATGTATGCAATGAAATGTGATAGATGCATGAGTATGTTTGTAAACATGTATGCATTTTGTGTTGATTGATCCTGCGTAGGATCTGCAGAAGCCTCGTGTGCCCATGTGGGGTGTGAGCGATGGTTTATAGTTGATTGAGTCATGTTTGCATGTGAAACATCATGATATGCATTATGCTACTTGATCCCGTGTAGGATCTGCAGAACCTCGTGTGCCCATGTGGGGTGTGAGCGATGGTTATATTTGATTCCGCGTAGAATCTGCAGAACGATTGTGTGCCCATGTGGGGTGTGAGCAATCGGGTTGTGTGCCCATGTGGGGTGTGAGAAATCCATAAACATTGTGTGCCCATGTGGGGTGTGAGCAATGGGTGAACATCGTAGGCCCGATGGGGAGTTACTTCGGTAACGAGCGATGGTTCCATTTTGGTTCTTCAATTGAACCTGTTGGATTGAGTCGGTACCGCATTTGCATCTGCATAGAGTCGTGCGTCGGTCTCTATGAGTTGCATAATCATCTTTATATGAATGCATTGGTGAAAATAAACATGTATATAGATGTTTATGTGAATTGGTGATGAAATAAACATATTGTGTATGTTTGTGTGTATTGATTGAAATTATGGATATGTGCATATTAAATATGTCGGGTGATTATCCATTATTTGTGTAAATATACATTGCGGTGTATATGACGAGGGATAATGGTTTGTGGTGAGGAACGAAGAATAGGTGTATTCTTTGTTTGTGCATATGTATATATATGATTTATGCATTGTTTATTATGATATTGTTTCTCACCCTTCTGCTGTTTTATGATCTCTATGAGGCATTGCAGATTAGGTGCTGGTGATCCCTTTTTGTGAAGCGTGTCTTCATTTTGTTTTGGTCAGATGGCTCTGATGTGTAACACCGGGTAGCATAGGAAGCCTTGGGCTATTTTGATGAATACATTTGTATATGTTTTACTGGTGTTGCATGTTTTGTAAACATGACTGTTGTTGATGTATTAGACTGGATGATGTGAATATGTATGTATGTGAATACATGTTGGTGGTGATTCAAACGTTTAGATTTTCCGCTTTTATTCTAAATATTTGAGACGTGGGTAAAAAGGACGAAGTTCCTAGATTGTGTGTTGCCCATTGTTGCATATCTATATGAGCAGGTGTTGTATGTATGTTTAATTTCAAGTATAATGTGGCATACTCTTTTTATACCGTGTTATGAATTACTCTGATGAAATTTTAAATAAGTGCCTAAATGATTAAATGTATTATTTGGAGGTATAGAAAGGGGGTGTTACAATTTCCACTTTTGCAAGCTTGAACTCTAACTGCCACCACTAATTTCTTCACCAAATGCCACCAAATTTTGATCTGAACTTGCTTCTGAACTTATATATGATGTGTTTGGATAATTTCCAGGCCCAATGAAAGCCCAATTCAATCAATCCAAGTTTCACATTTTCCTTCAATTTTCAACAATGGCCAGCCACGAATTCTGCATAGTTTTTGCTTCAAACAACTTCAAATGCATTGCTTGTGACCTGTTGAGAGTGAATGGATCAGATTGCATCCTTAATTTCATCCTATGGCCAATCTTGAATGCGTAACTTCATCATGAAGCAACCAAAAGAAAGTCCATGAAACATGAGTTAATATCTCCAAAATGTTGTTTCTAATCAAAATATGCACTCACTTGACCTTCCTTCCTCTTGTGAATTATTTTGGATTTTTCTTCTTTAATGCCTTTAAAAATGCCCTTTGTCAATTTTCTTCAAACCAACTCTTGTTCTAAGCCAAATCAAATCATCCTTGATACTTGGTTGAAGTTAAAATCCCATTTTGAGCAAGTTTCATGTTGGACAAAACTTCATTTGAAGTGTGCAAGATAGTGAAAATGACCTATAATCTCACTTTCCCAAAATACCCATGTCTTGCAAAGCTTATAACTTGAGCTCCACAAATGCAATCAAGGACTTCTAGAACTTTTTGGAAATCTAAGATCATGAGGAACAACTTTAATGTTTGTCAAAAGGTCATGTGAAACTTCCTTCTAAGTAAAAAGTAGCATGGAAGTGAGTGGACTTTCACAGATAAAATTCACATTCATCTGATGACCTATAACTTGTCTGATCCATAACTTGAGTTCTATAAATCCAATGGAGGACTTCTAGTACTCAAATTAAAGGTATGAACATGCTCTACAAGTATCATGTTTGGGATAAAGTCATATGAGACTTGTATCTGGACTTATGTGGTCTTGAAGTTAGGCACTAAACAGGGGATTTTACACTGAGAACCCTAATTTAGCAACTCCTCACACTCTTGATTCTTCTTGAATTGATCTTGGAATAACATCTTAAATGCATCAACATAACATTCCATGACAACCATAACTTATAAATAAGCTTTGAGCTTCTCCAATTGCATAGTTGACTCAGGGTTGACCAGATGAAAACCCTAACTGCAACACCTTCAACTGTGGCTTCCCACACTTGGCATAATCACTTGAATGAACTCCACCATGACCCGCACGGCCTCCAATGAGATTCAATGACAATCTCTATCCATAAACATGGGCTTGTAATCCCCAGATGATCCTCATATAGGCTCCTAGACAGGAGTTGAATCACATTCACTTGCTTGCCTTTCTTCAAGGACTTTGGCTTGCTTCTGATAACAATAACCACTTGATAGCTTGAATATAACCTCTTAATAGACTTCTCTTGATGGACACCTCTCTTGATCCCCTGCACAAGGACAATTATATGCTATGCAAATGTTAAAAAAGTGATATGTTGATGCAATGAAACATAAACCAGGTAAGAAAAAGGTTAGGCAAATTTTGGGGTGCAACAATAGCGACAGATGATGTCCTTCTTTATGAATCGGGCTACGACTTGCATTGGTTAACACCTCTGAAACTTTGAATATAGGCTAGTTTTGCATTGGTTAATCGGTTAACCGGTTAACACCTTTAAATTTTGAATTTTGGCGCCTTTTGGAGGGAAAACTGCCTATTTTCCCGTTTCTTGCCATTTTGAGCTCTATTTAGCTTCTGAAAGTCATTTCTGAATGTTGTGACCATGAGAACACTTGATATATCCTGAATGTTGTTTCTTGATCTGGAAAAATGCCCTGCAAAATAAAGTAAAATCGACCACTCGATCACCGGGCGAAATGCTGGAGCACCTGATGCTAACTATTCCATCTATTGCACTGAAATGAGCCCTAAGCCACAGGAATACCTTGATCCCCTGCCTCAAGAAAGAATGCTATACGATGCAATATGTGAAATGCAAAAATGAAACAAAAGCCCGGTAAAGAAAAAGGTTGGTCAAATTTTGGGGTATAACAATGTGCTGTTAGAATTTTCAATTGCTATCAGAGCAGGAACCCTGCCTGTTTATTTATGGGTGAGATCTAGGGAAATAAAATTCTATCACTATGGATAAAGACATAGGTTTCACTAATAGACCACCGATTCTGGATGGTTCAAATTATGATTATTGGAAGCCTAGGATGATTGCATTCCTAAAATCCTTAGATAACAAGGCTTGGAGAGCTGCAAATTCAGGATGGGAACATCCAGTCAAGATTGACAAGGATGGAGTATCAATGTTGATTCCTGAAGAGGAATGGAATAAAGAACAAAAGGCTCTGGCTCTTGGTAAATCTAAAGCCTTGAATGCACTGTTCAATGGCATAGACAAAAACATCTTCAGACTGGTACACCACTGTGAACTGACAAAGGATGTCTGGGATACTCTCAAAACCACTCATGAGGGAACCTCAAAAGTCAATATGTCTAGACTACAAATGTTGACCACTAAATTTGAAAGTCTAAGAATGAAGGAAGATGAGACCATTCATGAGTTTTACATTAACATTCTTGAACTTGCAAACACATCAGGTGCCTTGGGAGAAAAGATGGCAGAAGAGAAACTTGTGAGGAAGATCCTCAGGTCCCTGCCTAGAAGGTTTGCAATGAAGGTCACTGCCATTAAAGAAGCCCAAGACATGTGCCATATAAAGGTGGATGAACTCATTGGTTCTCTCCAAACCTTTGAGATGGGAATGTCTGATCAGGCTGTGAAGAAAAAGAACAAAAGCATAGCTCTTGTATCAAACACTGCAAGTGATTCAGAAGGTGAAGATGAGGAAAAACTGTCAGAAGCAATAGCCTTGCTTGGAAGACAGTTCAACAAACTGGTCAAAATGATAGATGCTAAGGCTAAACCTTATACCAAAAGCATGCCTGATGATAAAGAGAAATCTGAAGATAAAGTCAGCCAAAGCAGATGATTCCAATTCCATGAGTGTGAGGGATATGGACACATTAGAAAGGAATGTCCCACCTACCTCAAAAAGAGGGGAAAAGGCCTAACTGTCACCTGGACTGGTGAGGACTCTGAAAGCGGATCAGAAGAGGAGTCTACCAAGCATGTCACCGCTTTTAACAATGTGTTTATATCTGATGGTGATTCAAGTGAAGAAGAGGTGACCTTTGAGGAGCTTGCAGCCTCATATCAAAAGCTTTACATCAGAAGTACAGAACTGTGTCAGCAAGGAGAGCATCAGAAGAAACTCATCAAGGAATTAGAATATGAGAAAAGGAAGCATCTAGCCACTATAAACTCACTCAAGAGTGAAGTCAATGAGTTAGAGTCTAAAATAGTTCAAATGTCAAAATCTATAAGGATGCTAAATCCTGGGATTGACACCCTAGAGGAGATCTTGTAGAGTGGTCAGACTTCATGAAATAAGTCTGGTCTAGGATTTGTTAATAACCAGAATCCTATCTTGTATCTCAAAAGGCTACAACCTGATATTCAGAAGTTAAAAAGGATGTCAAGACCAAAGTCACAACATCCAACACACAGAAACTCGAGCCAAGTCAAGAGAAAATTCCAAGGTTATAGGTGTTACCACTGTGGAAAACTTAGACATATTAAAGCTGTGTGTTTCTGGCTGCATGGATTTCCTAGTCAAGGAAAAGCGAAACAAGGTACACATGTCAAGAGGCATCATCATGCCAAACCCAAGAAGGAGGTGCCTAACTGTTTACCGTGTTTTTTGGTAAACAATCTATGGTCTATCAATTTGATGTCAAATTGACTAACTTGCAGGATTGACCATACGAAATCTTAGGACATGTGCTACAAAGTTATTTCCTTTAAAATTCGCCTAAAACATGCACTTCGACAGTGCTGGAAACATAGTTTAAAAAAGTAAAGTTTTTTTATGAGACTGAAGAGGGAAAGAAAAGAGAAGTTCGGGTAAGAAGAAGATAGAGATTCTTTCAGAAATAAAGAAAGGAAGAGTACTTAGTCGAAGTAAAGAAGGTAGTGCATATGCGAAGAAGAAAAGGATAAAATGCTGAAGAACACTTAGTAAAATAAATGAAAACAAGATAACTTCATTAAAATAAAACAATGGTGTGTTTACATCACGTACATTCTCTGTAATACTCTCTTTCTCTACACTCGGATACTTGGAGTAATTCCAAGAGTAACTTGTAAAACAGTAAATTACAACACCTCTGAAATCTATGTCTAAGACTCCTATTTATAATAATAATAATAATAGTAACTGCTAATAACCTCCTTAGGCCATCTATTTATGACAAGTGTCACACTGCATGAAATCTTCTATCAAATAAGCGCCACTTGTCCTTCTTAGTCACAAGAAAATATGACTGTTCCCTCCATTATTTAAATTTCAAAACTCAATTCGTCCCCACTTTGATGTTTCAGTCGAAGGCCATGCTTCAGTCGAAGGCCATGTTTACCACGTAGGTCGAGATGCCTATTTTCAAGACTCCAATCTTCCTAAATCCTTGGAGGCCCTATAGGTCCTTTAATCAAGCTAAAACAACCTCAAAATATAGGCCGTCGAAATGGCGAGCTAACAAATTGCCCCCCAAAAATGTAGTTTTCGACACTACATAAAAGTACATTTTTTGACAGCATCCAATTTCGACGCCGTTTATCTTCGACTGTATCATGAGTGTTAACCCACTTCAACTGTTTCGAGTTTTTTAGGAAGCTGAAAGGTAATGGAAAAGAATTAAATCTCATGCAAAAAGGAACTGTTACGCCACCTTGATGCACGATCTCTGACGTCATGGACATCATGGCAAATTTCTCGGGAATCACCAAAATCGTGAGCCATCATTACTCCTACAGAGCGTAGGTTACAACCGCCACCCCTACTAACTCATCCTGAGTATACACGTGGCCCACTAACCTCAGCCACTTATAAGAAACAAAACTCTTGATTTTCCTCTTTCACTTATAAATAATTTTCCAAAACGTCTTTTTCACTTTTGCCTCCTCAATCTTCTTACAACATTTCCTTGCATTTTCTTCCCAAAATCCTTTCTTCCAAGAACACTACTCCAACTCTCATCATGGCTGAACTAAGATCCCAGTAACAAAAAACCCAGTCTCACAAACAAACCTCTTCTTCCATCCTTCCCCCTTTTGCTGCTCTGAGCGGCCCGAAGGTGGTGAAAAATCAGGAACTCGTTCGTGAGCCTCTACTGGAGGAGAAACGCCATATCTACGAATCCCAGGTAATCATACCCATTACTGTTGCGAATAAACCATTGGCTATGTTTGGGCCTCTATCCCCCTTAGGTTTAAACTACTTCCATTTGAACGAGTTTTTTCCTTCTTACCGAACAACCAAACCCCTAGAGCAAAAAGATTCCCAAAAGGTTCCCCTAGATAACCCAGATAGCTTGGATGTTTACAATGTGGATCTCAAGTACCTCCACGATGGCGCAAGATTATTCAGGGCTACGCCATATTTCAAGGATTCTGAACTCTACCTCAACTGGTTGAAGAAGGTAGAAAAAGTAAAAGCTCAAGACTAGAAAGACATGGGCATCTACAACCTTATTATGATGTCGAAAGTAGGTCCCAACTACTGCCCCCTGATGTTGGCTGCGTCTTTATTCTTTTGGGACAACACACATAACACTTTTCATCTTCCATGCGAGATGATGACGCCTACTTTGTTTGACGTTGCTGCTATTGTAGGGCTGAAACCCCACGGGCTAGTTTATGACCCCGAAGTTGATAGCCAAGACACCATCGGTTTCTTAACCATCAAACACACTTACACCCATTTCATCAATCATTATCATGATAAGAATAATGCCGCTGTTAGAGACGAGGAACACATAGCTTTTTTGGCCATGTGGTTGTCTCGTTGTATTTTCTATACTAAGTTCTTGCAGGTGGCACGAAAATACTTAGTACTGGCGAACCAGCTGCACCAAAATAAAGGAATATGTTTGAGAGAAATGATCCTGGCAGGTCTATACGAAGCTTTAAGCGAAAGTGCCGGAAAACTGAAGGACCCTGAGAGTAACGACAATTTGGTAATGTCGGGGCCGTTTTGGTTACTTCAATTATGGCTAAACGCCACCTTTGAAGGCAGCCTACTGTTGCACCCTAAAATTTGCTCAACCTCATTCATTTGGTTTAGGTGTCAATATCATTAGCATTTGCATATAAAGTCATGTACATAGCATAACCATCTGCATATCATAAGCATAACAAGGCATTCAACAGGGGATCAAGCATCATTCTCATCTCTAGAGGCCTATCAAGAGGTTATTATCCTAATTCCATCTCATTCAAGTCATCAGAAAAGAATTTGAGAGCAGAGAGTTCAGCAGATCAAGCCTTGAGCCTATCCCCTATCTGAGGGTATCTGAGGGTCAACAAGGGGGTTGTGGGCTGTGAATGGAAGGCATGGAGAGCATCTAGACATCATGAGAGGCTTAGAAAGTCATTTAGGGAAGAAAACAAGTTTTTGAGGTGATCACAAGAATTGCAGTTGAATACAGTCAACTAGGGTTTCATCTGGGTCAACCCTAGGTCAACCCTAGGTCAATTGACTGATTGAAAGGCATTAAGGGCTATTGGAGAGATGTGGGGTTCATCATTTGACATGGAGAATAAGGATATGTTGTTGTGCTAAGAAGAATTCAAGAGAAATCAAGGAGAGGAGGAGTTTCTAAATTAGGGTTTCTCTGTAAAATCCCCTAGTTTAGGTCAAATTTCCAAGCAAGATAAGTCAAAATGCAAGCTTCAAATGGCTTATTGTCCAACATGGAACTTGTAGAGGATCTCAAGACCTTTAATTTGAGTGGTGGAAGACATTAAGGAGATTTATAGAACTCAAGTTATGGTCCTTGCAAGTTACAGGTCATCTGAGGTATCTGAAATTTTGTCTGTGAAAGTGACTTAACTTCCAAGCAATTTTTACCCCTCAAGGAGATTTCATATGAATTTCTGGTCAACATAAGAATTGTTCCTAATTGTCTTAGATTTCTATAATGGTATGGTATGCCTTCATATGATGTGTGGAACTCAACTTGTGGTCTTGGCAAGCAAAGGGTATTTTGGTCATTTGTGAATTACAGGTCATTTTAACCTATGCCCAAAACTCATACAAGGAGGCCTCAAATGAAAAAACTTACAACATCAAACTTGCTCCAAATGACACTTTGAGTCTAGAAAAGTGATCATGAGAGATTGCAAATGTCCATAGCACAAGGTTTCAAAATTGGTGAATTTAATGAAGGAAAATGGCTTAAAAAATGGTATTTTTCATATCTTGGCCAAATGATGCAAAATTATAGGTCATTTTGAATGGAAAAATCATTTTAAAAACATTGGCTAAAGTGGAATTTTGAGCTTAGGTCATAATTTGTGAGTTATCCATGGTTGCTTGAATTGAAAGTAACATAATCCAAATTGAAAGGGAAAAGTGTAAGGGAAATTTCTCCAATGTTCTAGGAGGTTCTAATGCAACCTATATATTCATGCAAGCTGATTCATGCAAGGGTTGGTGCTCCCATTTGTCCAAAATCTCCATTTTCATCCATTCTTTCACTCTTGCATAAACTACTCAAACTCTTACAAATCTCTCAAAATTCTCACATCTTTGGATTGAATCATCATCATCATCATTCAAACCCTAGGATTCACATCAAGAAGTGGTTGAATTGATCAAGGATTATACCTATTATCTTCTTCACTCCAAGTTGCATTTTCATCCAAAACCCATTGAAACTTCCTCTATCATTCTGATTTCTGTCACTATCATCATCTACTATCATCATGGAGTAATTGGCACAAGAGATTGGAGAGAATTCGTGGCTGTGTGAAGAGATTCAGTTTGAAACTCCAAATTGCATGAAGGATGGAATAGAATGATTCACAAGGATTAAGCACAAATCATTGCAAACAGAAGCATACTCATTCATTGGAGATCATTTTCAGCAAGTATCAAAGGTTGAATTGAGGTCTAGCTACCATCACCATCATCAAGTGCAAGGTATGTAAACTTCTTCGAATCTCACTATTCTGGCTGGTAGAGATCATGTGGTTAGGATAATATTGTTTAGAAACCCTAGAGGATTGATTCTTGAAGTTTAGGGATAGATTCGTGGAGATCCATGACAGGTTGCCATTTCTGTTGGCTTCGAGAATAAGCTGTGTGTTGGATTATAATCAATGTAATGAGGCATAGAGTAATGAGGCAAGTATGTAGAATATCTGTGGATCATCAGGTTTGAGTTCTGGCAACTTTGACATCAGGCAAGCATGGTGTACCCTGAATTTCGTGCTCTCTGTTTGGAGTTTACAATGAGAGTTAGGGAAAACTAGGATTAGACATGGATTCCTTGGATTTTATAGAGCATTTTAGGGCTTGGAATTTTTAATTTTCATCAAGAAATCATGGAGAACGATTGAATGGAACCTTCGTGCATGGAGTGCATGACTGAAACCCTAGGCGCTGGAGGTTGAAGAAGGGTGGAGGGCCGTACGATGGAGGTTGGACTTTTGACCTGGGGAGAGTATCCAACGGCTGTGATTAACGCTTCAATCTGGTGGGAAATTTTGAAATCCCAAACGCACCGTTTCACTAATTGGGGGGATTGGGCTCAGAGAGCTATTCGCACCCCCCATTCTGGTGGGCCCAATGCGCTGAACGTGTTTTCTTTACTTTTCTCACCCCCTTTCTTTAATTCCTAATATTTTCTTTTTATTTCTTTATATTTTTCATTCATTTTAAAAAATTCATAACAAATAGAAAAATCATCATTTTTAATTCATTCTTTTTGCATATTTTTCTTTAGGATGTCTAGAAAATTATAAAAAATAAAAATTGCATTTTATTTTTTATTTGATATTTTTCCCATATTTTCTAAATAAATGACATTTTAAATGGTTTCATTTCATACATGATTTTATTAATTTTTGTTCTATTAGATACTTTCATATTTTTCATCCATTCTTTTTAGGTTGTTTAGGCTAGACATTGAACTTGTAGATGCAATTTAGTTCCCATTTTTAGAAATTAAATTTAGGTGCTTAATGTAGGCTTGAGCAACATGGATAAAATTAGGGTTTTTAGGTGATAACTTAGGAGATTTGATTCTTTCCCCTTAGGACTTAGAGATTGAATAGGTTAGCTATGGGACTATAGGGGCTATGGGTAGTTATTAGATCCCCTTAGAAAAAGTCAGGCTTCCCCTACTGCTATTAATACTCTGTATATATCTGATTGACTGGTGTGGTGTGCCCTCTGGGGATTATTGCTTGCTTGCTTGGGTATTGGGATTGTCTGGGGACTTGGGAGAGCTGAAGACTTGAGGAGATGAAAGCCATTGAAGATCCAGAGATTGAAGATCAACTTCCAGAGTTGAAGAGGAGATTCTAGCTAGCAAATGCTGAGGAGACTAGGGTTTAGGAGCTAGGCAGAGCTCTAGATTAGAAAGTTTGTTTTTCAAACATGGATTGCCTTGTCTGCATCCATTCTTCTCTGTGATTCAGAGTCTCTCTAAGACACCCACCCCCTTCCTTTGGAAGGCTTGGTGATAGTGTCTAAGAGATAGAACTCTTAAGAGAAAATGTCTTTTGTGTTAGAAGCAGTCTGTTCACCACCTTTGGTAGTCAACTGATTGCTTAACACCCAATCCACTCTTGTGACTGATCCCTCATCCTGGAGGTTTGAGCTTGAAGAAAAGCCATTGCAGATAGAAGACTGATGATCAAAGCCCTTGCCTGAAGGTCATGAAGATGGAGATTGATGCTTGTTGAAGCCTGTAGCTGATTGGAGATCACTTGAAGCCAGATGTTGATTCAGAGCTGCTGATGCTGTTTCTTTTGCTGTTGTATTTCATTTCTGATGTATTGATTGGTTTTCCGGACTGTATTGTTTGCTGTTTACCCTGTTGGGTTGAAAGTGAAGCCTGTTCACTTCCGCCTATTGTCTTCTAGGTTCGAGGTTGAGTGGGACTCCCTTGCCTCGCTTGTACTATTGCATCCATGCATTTTACCTCTTTATTATAGCTGTTATTGTTTCTGTTTCTGCCTATCCCGTAGGATCTCTGTTTCTCTCTGTGCAAGAGAGGAGCATGATAGACACTAGGTCTTAACCCATGCATGATAACATTAGGATAGTTTGATTCCCTTCGCAACCGTAGGTTAGAGTTCTGTCTCTTTCTTTCTCAAAACAAATAGAAAAACACATAAAGATTTCAAACACAATAAAAGACACTTCTTCCGTAAAAGAATGTGAACTCATCAAAGCGTCATTTTTGTCCGCTGGGACTGTTGATCAGAAAACCTTTTTCAGAAGGAATAAAATCAACCAAGACAAGCTTGTGTCGTACGTGGCCCGAACTACGTTTGCTCTGATCTTCCATGCTGTGTGGAAGTACGTAGGCATAGGATGCAATATCCTAGCGAGCAACCCTCCCCTCCTTTCCCGTAGGTAGGCGAACTACGTTGACTCTGATTTCTCGTTCCAGGCGGGAATACGTAGGCATAAAGTGCGATACTTTGCCGAGTCATTTTTATTTTTTCATTTTATTTTCTTTTTAACCCTTGAACTGTAGTTTAGATAGAATAACAATCCATACCCGAAAACAAGCGTGGATCCCGTCGAGTACGACGGACGTGAGGGGTGCTAATACCTTCCCCTTGCGTAACCGACTCCCGAATCCAGGTTTTGGTTGCGACGACCATACCTTTCCCGTGTTGTGCGAGGTTTACTCTGAGCGTTTCCTTTCCCTCCCGTGGGATAAATAACGCGCGGTGGCGACTCTTCTGTTCAGCCGGCGCCGATTTTCGCAGTAGCGACAACTGGCGACTCTGCTGGGGACCCAACGTCCCCTGGCTGCTAAGGACTGCGATGGTTCTTGTGCATTTGGGATCCAACGTCCCTTGAGAGAGTCAATCCTAACGCTTGTTTTCCCGTCGAGGATTTTGTATGGAGTTATTTTATATTTCTAACCCTGTATTTTCAACTTTATATATTGTTTATTGTTGCTGTATGTTGGGGTGTGATCGGGTGTTCTGATATTGAGAGATAAGCCGGACCTGGGCTTGAGTGCACCTAGAATTAGAGTAGAAATTAGTGGGTGCCCGCTTGCTTTGCTTGCTTTGGTGTCCCATGAAATCTACACTCAGACGAGGTTCCTCTGGTTGGCCCCCTGCCCCTTCCTTTGGTTGGCGTGGGTTGCTGGTTAGTTGGATTGTCGACTCTGGGGACCGATCATTTGGAAGTTGGCTAAGTGAGGCCTCTTCAGGAATTGATGATGCCACTCCTTCTGGGAATCGTATCATCAACCCTGAAAGTCTGTGACGCCGACGACCGCATAGGATGCCGTACCTTGTGCCAGTTATAGGGCCACCCACCTGTGAGGGGATTCAGGGTTATGCAGGTAACCAGACCTTCAGACCACCAGTTTGTTTCTTGATCAGGATCCTAGATATTTACGGAGGGTTCTAAGGTCTGTCAGAGACCAATTGGAGATGTGTTCTAAGGTCTGTCAGAGACCAGTTGGTGTGTTCTAAGGTCTGTCAGAGACCAGTTGGTGTGTTCCGAGGTCTTTCAGAGACCAGTTGGTGTGTTCCGAGGTCTGTCAGAGACCAGTTGGAGATGTGTTTTAAGGTCTGTCAGAGACCAGTTGGTGTGTTCCGAGGTCTGTCAGAGACTATTTGGAGATGTGTTCTGAGGTCTGTCAGAGACCAGGGGGAAATTTGATTTGAGGTCTGCCAGAGACCATTCATGTTGTGATTATGGGGGTCTATCAGAGACCAGTATTGGAGCTTTGTTTTAGGTCTATCTGAGACCAGGGTTCGAGGACTTCTAGAGAATCTATCTGAAACTTCTTGATATGGTCCAGGCTATTCAGCTACAGCTTCGGTCCCTGTTGCATGTTACTTGCATTGCATTACTGCATATCCATTACCATTAGCATTTCACTAACGTGTGTCTGTGCTGCAGGTACATTTGCATTTCCCTAGTTCTAGTGCCCAGACTTCTGAGTGTTTGATCATGACTAGCTTAAGGAGAACGATTGCTTACAAATTGCCTACCCCTGATATTGTTCCTCTACTGGGGTTGATTTCTCTTGCTGATGAGGGTGTTCGTAGGAGCTTCCGGATGAGCTATGGTAGATTATTGAGATTGGTGTGCAAACCTACAGAGGCAGAGTTAGATGGGCTGTATGCTTTGATGCAATTCTACGACCCTGCTTTGAGGTGCTTTACGTTCTCTGACTTTATTATGGGACCAACCCTGGAGGAATACGCTGAGTATGTTGAGCTGCCCGTGCAGAACCAGGTTCCATTCATTCATTATGACGCCAAGCCCAAGCCGAAGGATTTGGCAAAAGCCTTGCATATTGATGCTTCTGAACTTGTGACTACTGTTTCCCGTGGAGTTCCAGGCTTCTCACTCCAATTCTTAGTTGGTAAAGCCCAAGAGTATGCCAAGAGCGGGTGCTGGGTTGCTTTCAATGCTGTGTTGGCCTTGTGCATTTATGGCATAGTACTGTTCCCCAATATACCGGATTTTGTGGACTTCGACGCCTTCTACTTGTTTGCCGCTGGTAATCCTGTACCTACCTTACTCGGAGATTTCTACCACTCACTGCATTATAAGAATGAGAGGGGCAGAGGGAAGAATGTTCATCTTTGTGTACCCTTGTTGAGTATGTGGTTTGAGAGCCACCTTCCTAAGAGAAGACCTGTTGCAGAGACTACAGTCCCAGTTGGTTGGCCAGAGCGCCTGATGAGGCTATCGTCGGAAGATATGGAGTGGTTTGATAGAGACCTGTTGGGATCTGAGCTCATCTTCAGTTGTTCTGGGTACCCTAATATGCCGTTGATAGGAAGAAAAGGGTGTATCAATTACAACCCTTCTCTATTCATTCGCCAGTTCGGATATGCACTGAAGAATCCACCTCAGGAGGAAGAAGTACAAGAATCTCTGTACTTCACAGGTGATTTGAAGGGAGAATTGCTAGCCAAGCTGCAACATGCCTGGACGCGTATTAACCGCAGAGGGAAGCCGTTGTTAGGAAAGAATGACTGTCAGGCCTATGCACCTTACAGGGTTTGGGTCCAGGAGAGAGCAAGTCAGTTATTAATGCCATTTCCAGATGCACCAATTCCTGCTCCCGTTCCGGCAGAAGAGCCAACTACTGTTTCTAGGGAAGTCTATGAGCAAATTGTGAGGGAAAAGGAAGCCTTGTTGAAGATCAACGAAGGGTTAGAGCAAGAGCTAGCTCAAGTGCGCAGCGAGAAAAACAAGGCCGTATATGCTTTCCAACAACAAATCGAGCTGTCAAACAGGTTAGGGGATGAGTTGACTGAGGAAAAGAGAAGGCGTGAACGTCTGGGGCAAGAGTTCAGAAGCTCTCATGACATGCTGGAAGCCAAAAAGAAGGCGCTCGACGCAGCACACCGAGAAATCTCCTCTTGCAATAAGACTTGGAATGCTACTCTCACCAACAATAAGATGAGAGAAGATAAGCTGAAGCAGCAAATCTCCGACCTCGAAGAGAAGTTGAAGTCTAGCATCAAGAAGTGCGAGGAAGAAGTGATGACCCGGTACAGTGTCCAACATGCACTGAACAAAGCAATCAAATCCAGAGATGAAGCAGTGTCTCAGAAGCGAAAGCTAGAAGATTGCTTCGGAGAAGCAACATGGGAAGAAACTGCTGAAGACGTGCGCCGTGTTCTTAAGAAGAGAAACCAACTCGTTGAAGGGCTGCTTGATCGACCAAGTCATCCAGAGACCAAGAAGTTGATAGAAGAGTACCAGACTTTTGGGAGGATTTGATCATTCCATGTAGTAACTTGTAGTAACTTGTATGCTTTATTTGCATAAGTGTTGACCATCACCAGGATTGTTGGTTGAGGTCATGCCTTCTTATCGTACTCTCAGCGACATTGTATTCTGGTTTTCCCTGCAATATATGAGGCTTTCTATGATTCAGCTCCGGTATTCCTATTGTCAACACTGTCACTGCACCGGCACCTTCACACTAGAACTGGGAGAATGAATTTCCCTAATGCACAGACACATTGCATTGCATTCATACTCATATTGCATTTCAGGTAATCTTTGAATAATGTCTTATTTCCTGCTCTGTACCAGGTACTTTCCAGGATTGCAGATCAACACCCGCACCGCTATTCTACCCGCACCAACTGTCGAAGAATCATGGATCAAATGCAGAACGAGATGCAAGATGTGCGCGAGAAGCTCGCTCTCTTTATGCAGACCATGGAAGCTATTGCGAAAGGACAGGAGAATTTGCAGGCCATGGTCCAACCTCTGTTGGCTCGAAACGCTGGTCATGGTAACGAGGATCATCAGTCTGTACGGGTCGATACTGCTCATGGAGACGGCACTCCCACGCCAGTGGCTCCACCCGTAGTCAATATACCCGCTGCTAATGTCAACAACGCTACCGCTGCTGCAAATGGTAACGTCGGAGTTGGAAATGAGACTGCTGTCCATAATGTTGGGCTGGGTGATGTCAATTTGGGAGATAATCTAGGCGGCAACGGCTTTGTCAATACTGGATTCAGATTCAATGATTAGGGATTCGATAATGCGGGGAAGTATGGCTTTAATGCTCAAGGCTTTGGGCAGGATGGTTATGGTGTGACCAATCAGGGTTACGGAGGCTTTGGAAACGGAAACGGCGCGGGGTTTATGGCTTTTGGTCCTGCTGGAGGTGTTCAAGGGTATGGCAACAGAGGCCGAGGTCCGGGGATGAATCAGATCAGAGCTGGACGTAATAATGGATATGATGGGTATGGGGCTGGAAATGGTATGTGGCAAGAAGATCAGCAGGAGGACGCCTTCTCCGGAGGAGGTTTCGAAGGACCGATGGATGACTCCCAGAAGATTAGAATGCTGGAAGAGCAGATGAGGGGAGTCCTAAACCAAAGTGCTGTGGGTTTGGACATGGCAACAATGGGCTTGGTACCTGGCTTAAGGGTGCCAATCAAATTCAAAGCTCCTGCGTTTGATAAGTATAAAGGCGACACATGTCCAAAAGTGCATGTACGAGCTTATTACAGAAAGATGTCGGCATACTCAACTGATGAAAGAATGCTAATGCATTTCTTTCAAGATAGTTTGTCAGGCCCTTCCCTAGAGTGGTACATGGGGTTGGAGCCAACTGATATCAAGACATGGAAGCAATTAGCAGAGGCATTTGTAGCTCACTACAAGTATAACAGCGACTTGGCACCCAATCGGGTCCAGTTGGCCGGGCTGTCGCAAAAGAAGGGGGAGAGTTTTAAAGAGTACGCGCAAAGGTGGCGCGATATGGCTGCCAGGGTCCGTCCTCCTGTAGAAGATAAGGAAATGAATGACATGTTCATCGGCACATTCACAGGTTTGTTTCATGATATGCTGTTTCACACGTCTCTGGCCAGTTTTTCAGACCTAATTCTGATGGGGGAAAAGATTGAACGTAATATTAAGCAAGGAAAGTTCCAAGCCGAGGAATCAACTGCATCTGGCAGTAATAGGAAAGCTTACGGTGGGCGCCGGCAGGGCGAGGCAAGCGCAGTGTTTGGAGGCCGGGGCCGAGGCCGAGGTAGGGGACGAGGTCAATATCGTCAGCCGCAGCAGGTGGCGAGTGTTACTATCCCGTATCAACAACAACCACTCCAGCAACAACAACCGGTTCAGCAACAGCCAATGCCACAACAACAGCAGCCTCAGCAGGGGGCACAACAGGCTCAACGAAGATTCCAGGGTAGTAAACCGAGAAGAGTGTTTGAGAAGCCTCCCTCGACCTACGCCGATTTGTTGCAGACATTGTTGGGATTAAACCTGGTAGAGAAAAGAACTCTGGCACCGATAACAGGAGCTCCCCCGTTTGGTTACGATGCAAGCAGGCACTGTGAGTTCCATTCTGGAGCCCCGGGCCAAGATATAGAAGGTTGCCATGCTTTTAAGCATGTTGTGCAGGATCTTTTGGACAATAAGACTATCAATTTCGGAACGGCAGGTCCGAATATAGTGCAGAAACCCATGCCTAATCAGGGGGCAAACGCCATTCTGACTGAGGAAAGGTTGAATCTGATTGTGAATGTTGAAGATTTAAAGACGCCGCTGAGCGAGATAAAGAGCCGACTGTTACAAGGAGGTGTTTACCCAGGATGTAACGAATATTGCTTAGACTGTTGGACCCGGGCAGGGGGGTGTGATGATTTGAAGGAAGGCATTCAGGCCTTAATTAACGAAGGCATATTGCAGTTTGACCGAGAAGCAACTGAAGAGCCCGCGGGGGCAGTAGCATGTGATCAGACTGATGTGGCCACGGTAACGATTCCTCGGAAGACGATCACTATCGCAGCACCAGCTCAGCGACCACCGATCACCATAACTAAGGCCGGGCCAATCCCGTACGAGAACACAAAAGCAGTCCCATGGTCATATGGGTTAGAGGTGTATTGTGACGGGATAAAAATTGATGTTAATAAGCAGCCAGCCGAGACTGTGGATAATGTTGTCGGCTCAGGAGGCATGACAAGGAGTGGCAGGATCTTTATATCTCCTGAAGTGGAGGCTGAAAGACTAGCGAAAGGAAAAGGGAAAGTGGTTGAAAATGTCCCGGCGCAAGCAAGCGAAAAAGAAGCAGCATCGAAGGATGTAGAAGAGTTCATGCGCTTGATTCGAAAAAGTGATTATAAGATTGTGGAGCATCTGCAGCAGACGCCGTCCAAAATATCTATCCTGTCATTGCTGTTGTGTTCGGAAGCTCACAGAAATGCTTTGTTGAGAGTCCTGGATACTTCCTTTGTACCCCAAGACGTCTCCGTGAATCAACTGAAAGGAGTGTTGGCACATGTAAATGCAGGCCACAGCTTGGGCTTTACCGACTTCGATTTGACTCCGAAAGGGAGAGATCATAATATGGCTCTGCACGTATCAGTCGAGTGTAGAGGATCAGTAATGTCGCACGTATTGGTCGACACTGGATCATCATTGAATGTGCTGCCCAAGAAGGCGATGATGAAGCTGGATGTTAGAGGAATTTTGTGTACGCCCAGTGATTTGGTAGTCAGAGCGTTTGACGGCACGCGGAGAACAGTCTTTGGATCGATTACATTGCCTCTGCAGGTGGGGCCGGAAGTGTTTGCAACTGAGTTTTATATCATGGATATACAGCCTGCGTACAGCTGCTTGCTTGGAAGACCCTGGATTCATGGGGCAGGGGCAGTCACGTCCACCCTGCATCAGAAGTTAAAATATATGGTTGGAGACAGCGTAGTCACCGTGTGCGGAGAAGAGGACATCCTGGTCAGCCATCTGTCGTCATTTAAATATGTGGAGGTCGACGGAGAGATCCACGAAACACCCTGCCAGGCATTCGAAGGTTTGCGCATCAAGGACAAAGGTCCCGGGCCGAGCAAAGTGTCAGAGATAGCCGTCTCATCGTATAAAGAAGCTCAAGCTCTGGTAGAAGCAGGAGAAGCAAATGGCTGGGGCAAAGTGCTGGACATTCCTGTGAAGATGGACCGGTTCGGGCTGGGATACCAACCGTCGTCCTCAACTCCTTCCGTGGGGGCGCCCCGCTTCAGAAAGCCCATCACCATCTCTGCCAGTGGAGTGTGTCATGAAACTATCAATGCTGCTTCGGAGTCTGATGAAGGAGACAGCGACTGTGATATGGATGCCTGGATTCAGCCAAGCACGCCAGGACAAGGATTGTGCAACTGGTCTATTCAGGAGCTTGTTCCTATGACTTTTAAACAGTAATGCTTTGCTTTATTAATTGTTGAATAATCTGATGTCTTGCCCGGGGCATCAGGATTTGCTTAGGGCTGTGTTGTTATGAACATCGCGTGTTAATCATTAAATAAATGGCGTTTTTCATGTGCAAATACTGTAATCCCTGTCTTTCTTGTTTTATATTTTTCAATAAAATGGCAACGGGGTTGTTCGCTTTATACGCATTTTGAAGCACTTAACCGTTCCTTTTGCAGGATAACATTTTCAGACGACATCCTTGAACCACCTATGACTCGTCCCGACTTCGAGCACCCGGTATCCCAGGCCGAAGAAGAGGTTGTCAAAGATAGCGACGTTCCTGAAGAACTGTCTTGGTTAGTGAAGCGAGAGGAAAGAGCCATTCTGCCTCACGACGAGGTCATAAAAATTATCAACTTCGGGTCGGAAGGGGTTGAGAAAAATATTCGTATTGGAGCCGCACTGCAGAGTGACATCAAGCGAAGACTGGTTGAAATGCTCCGAGAGTATAATGATGTCTTCGCTTGGTCATATGAAGATATGCCGGGGCTCGATACAGACATGGTTGTGCATCGCCTGCCACTGAAAGGAGATTGCCCGCCGGTCAAGCAAAAACTTCGCAGAACTCGACCAGATATGGCAATGAAGATCAAAGAGGAAGTTCAAAAACAGTGGGACGCTGGTTTCCTGGCTGTGACAAAATATCCCTCATGGGTTGCCAACATCGTACCAGTGCCAAAGAAAGATGGCAAGGTTCGAATGTGTGTGGATTATCGAGATTTGAATAAAGCAAGCCCAAAAGACGACTTTCCACTTCCTCACATTGACGTGTTAGTTGATAACACCGCTCAATACTCCGTATTCTCCTTTATGGATGGCTTTTCAGGCTATAATCAGATTAAAATGGCGCCGGAGGATATGGAGAAAACCACTTTCATAACGCCTTGGGGAACATTTTGCTACAAAGTGATGCCCTTTGGTTTGAAAAATGCTGGGGCAACATATCAGCGTGCAATGACGACTCTTTTTCATGACATGATGCATAAAGAGATCGAAGTTTATGTTGACGATATGATTGCCAAATCCCAGACGGAGGAAGAGCATCTGGTGAATCTGCTGAAGTTATTTAAAAGGCTTAGGAAGTTCAGGCTGAGACTGAACCCTAACAAATGCACCTTCGGGGTGAGATCGGGTAAGCTGCTGGGGTTTATCGTAAGCGAAAGAGGAATAGAGGTCGATCCTGCTAAAATAAAAGCGATTCAAGAAATGCCGACGCCTAAAACAGAGAAAGAGGTGCGCGGGTTTTTAGAGAGGTTGAACTACATCGCCCGGTTCATATCTCACCTAACGGCCACGTGTGAACCATTATTCAAGCTGCTAAAGAAAGATCAGGCTGTAACGTGGAACGAAAATTGTCAAAAGGCGTTCGATAAAATAAAGCAGTATCTGCAGGAGCCTCCTATTTTGATACCCCCAGTGGCAGGGAGACCCTTGATAATGTATTTGACGGTTCTTGAGGGAAGCATGGGTTGTGTTCTCGGTCAACATGACGAGACAGGGAGAAAAGAGCATGCAATTTATTACCTGAGTAAGAAGTTTACAGATTGTGAATCTCGATATTCAATGCTGGAGAAAACTTGTTGCGCGCTAGCCTGGGCCGCCAAACGGTTGAGGCAGTACATGCTGAATCATACAACCATGCTCATCTCGAAGATGGATCCTATCAAATATGTGTTTGAAAAGCAGGCGTTGTCAGGTAGAATTGCCCGTTGGCAGATGGTCTTGACTGAATATGATATTCAATACGTCTCGCAGAAGGCTATAAAGGGGAGTGTGCTGTCTGAGTATCTGGCGGAGCAACCTATTGAAGATTACCAATCAATGAGGTTTGATTTTCCTGACGAGGATATCATGTACCTAAAGATGAAAGATTGTGAAGAGCCGTTGCCAGCCGAGGGACCAGAGTTGGGTTCCAAATGGAAGATGATATTTGACGGAGCTGTGAATGCTTACGGTAGCGGAATAGGGGCAATCATCACTACGCCACACGGGTCGCACATCCCGTTTACTGCCCGACTGACCTTTGCTGTTACTAATAATGAGGCCGAATACGAAGCTTGTATAATGGGGCTTGAAGAAGCCATTGATTTGCGAATCAAACATCTGGACGTATACGGAGACTCAGCTCTGGTGGTGAATCAGATCAAAGGGGAATGGGAGACACGGCAGCCCAATTTGATACACTACATGAACTATGCAAGGAGATTGTTGCCTTTCTTCGACAAGGTTGAATTGCATCATGTACTGCGAGCAGAGAATCAAATGGCTGACGCCCTGGCCACTTTGTCTTCCATGTACAAAGTCAACTTCTGGAACGAGGCCCCCAGAATCATTATCTCCCGGCTGGACAGGCCAGCTTATGTATTTGCTATTGATGAAGCATCCGACGAAAAACCGTGGTATTTTGATATCCTTAATTTCCTGAAGAATAGAGAGTATCCGGCTGGGGCATCCAGTCAAGATCAGAAGACTCTCAGGAGATTAGCGGGTAATTTCTATTTGAACCCGGATGGTGTATTATACAGAAGAAACCACGATTTGGTGTTGTTGCGTTGTGTAGACGAAAAAGAGGCAAAGCTTCTCATGGAGGAAATACATGAAGGTACATTTGGTACGCATGCTGGTGGACATGCTATGACGAGAAAGCTGCTGCGAGCAGGTTATTTTTGGCTGACCATGGAAACTGATTGTTTCAAGTTTGCGAGGAAGTGCCACAAGTGCCAAATCTATGCTGATAAGATCCATGTGCCTCCAAGTCCTCTAAATGTGATGTCATCGCCTTGGCCATTTTCAATGTGGGGAATCGATATGATTGGAAAGATCGAGCCGACGGCTTCTAATGGGCACCGGTTCATTCTAGTAGCAATCGATTACTTCACCAAGTGGGTGGAAGCGGCGTCATACGCAAATGTAACGAAGCAAGTGGTGGCCAGATTCATCAAGAGAGATATCATTTGCCGATATGGGATCCCCGAGCGGATAATCACGGACAACGGTTCAAACCTGAACAACAAAATGATGAAGGAACTTTGTCAGAATTTCAAGATCGAACATCACAACTCCTCCCCTTACCGACCCAAGATGAATGGCGCTGTTGAGGCGGCCAATAAGAATATCAAGAAGATCGTTCAGAAAATGGTGGTGACCTATAAGGATTGGCATGAAATTTACCTTTTGCTTTGCACGGTTATCGTACGACGGTACGCACATCAACCGGGGCAACTCCGTTCTCGTTGGTATACGGAATGGAAGCGGTATTACCATTGGAAGTTGAGATCCCTTCGCTGAGGGTATTGGGAGACGTTCAGCTAGACGAGGCAGAATGGGTAACCAACAGATTGAACCAACTGAGCTTAATGGATGAGAAGAGGCTAGCTTCTCTAGCATACGGTCGTTTGTACCAGAGCCGAATGAAGAAAGCGTACGACAAGAAGATACATCCGCGAAGCTTTCAGACGGGCGACCTTGTGCTGAAAAGGATTCTCCCGCCGCAAGCAGATCACAGGGGCAAGTGGACCCCCAACTACGAAGGGCCATACGTTGTCAGGAAAGTATTTTCGGGAGGAGCGTTGTTGTTGTCCACCATGGACGGAGAAGACTTCACGTCGCCTGTGAATTCGGACGCAGTTAAAAAATACTTTGCTTGAAATAGACCCGCTGGACAGAAAAAGAGAGTCCAGGCAAAAATGGGGCATCCTGGCGAACCAAAAAACAGAATGAAAGGTTCGGGCAAAAATTAGGGATAAAATTGGAAAAATGTACACCCGCGAAGTTGAAAACCTACACTGGGCGGCTTCGGCAAAAAAGGGTATCCCGGTGAACCGAAAACCCGTAAAGGGCGGTTCACGCAAAAGTTAGGGATTTGAAAAGCAAATGACTGCGGTCCGAATTTGATAATTGCAATAAGCATCAATGCGGGAGAATACATTTGAGGAGCCAGTTATCGGATACAATCTCTTCAGAAGTGGGGATACCGGGAAAGCATTAGGGTCGGGCGAGTCATGGGAGGATCAGTTCGTGGTGTTCATCTGCATCCCGTTGCCGACATGTGTACAAATTTAAGTTGTCAATATTTATGCTTCTTGTGCATACTTGTATACTTGTATATTTTCTTTGTGTAGCTTCCTCATTTCAGGAGTTACATCCCGTGTACAAAACTCCGCCCATTCAGGGGCCCGATCAATAAAACACGTTATTCGGTACTTGACACTGTTCTTTACTGTTTTGTGCATGATTGACGCCTAAGTTTGATGAAACTAGCATGAGTATAACGTCGCTGGCCCTTGCCAACAGTTGCTAAAGCTTTGAATTAACCGAAAATAACGTTACTAACCTGAGTTGATTTGGTTGCATAGGCTTGTCTTGTCTTGTTTGTGTTGTTGCAGGTTTCATAACCGTACGAGGAAGATGATCGAAAGATTGCAATAACGAAAGACTCAGCCTTCACGCAGGTCATGTAGGTTCTTCCTGAAGAAGGATCGAACTCTCCAGCTAGTCGTAGCTTGTGCGAAAAGGATCGACGATTCCAAGATCGTAAGGCTGTATTCAGACAGGTTCATCTTTCCCCGCAGGGTCATTCACTCTCCCCCAGCGGAGTCAGTGGATTTTCCCCGAGAAAATAGTCTCTCCCCCAGCGGAGTTCTCTCCTTTCAGCAAATGTTCTTTCCTCCCAGTGGAACCCGAAGATCAAGACTCTCCCCGGCGGAGCTGGTGGTGGGTCCCGTCATTTATTTTGTCAGGGATACCGTGTAATATCAGTTCACTCTCCAGCAGAGAAGTCCAATCATACTTGGCATACCTGCTATTCCTCAGCAAAGTTATATTCCTCAGCATGGGGTTACCTCAACACGGTGTTTGGTTCGAACTCCCAACTTCCCAGCATGGTTGACTTCACCCTTCCAGCATTTATTTTGCTGGAATAATTCTGTAGCATCTGGCTATTCCCGGCGGAGTCGGCATTATCTTCAACATTTATTTTGCTGAAGCAGTTTCTGTACTCTGGCAGTTCAGGTGGAGAGAACTCCTGCTCAAATGAACTACCAAATATTCAAGATCTCGGCATGAGACATCCCATGATAATGTCAATTCGGCAGTATTCCCCACAGAGTTACCAGGATAAGGTTCTCTTTATTTCCAAGTAGAGTTATTTGTCATCAAAAGGGTTTCATGAATCAGAATTTCAGAAGTTGCCTCCGGTTACCAGAACAGGCATCCGGTAGTTTGGTTCCCAGATATCCCCAGTAGAGTCCGCCCCAAAGTCGCTGTCATGTCGGTGCTAAGAAGTTTGTGGGTTGGGATCAAGAGAGAACTCAGTCCTGACGTGGACAACTTGTTCCTATATTGACGGGATTTCTTCAGAAGTGGGCGTCCTAACGTGGACAGATTTATTTTCCCGGGTTGATGAGATGTGTTAGTCCTAACGTGAACAGATTCGGTTTCTCGGAATTGGTGGAATGGGAAGTCATGACGTTGACAAAACTGATTACTTTTTGTGTTGGTGTCCTGACGTGGACCAATTACTCTCAGCAGTTATCTTTCTTCGTGTTGGCGAAGCAGGGGTCCTGACGTGGACAGATCAGACGAAGGTGCGAGTCCTGACGCGGACGAGTTGTGCTTTCTCAACAGAGGAGATGTGAGTCCCGACGTAGACAAGTTTTATTTCCCCAGCGGGTCGAAGGGGCTTGAGTCTTGACGGGGACAAATCAAGACGAAAGACGGGTCCTGACGTGGACAAGTCTATTCCTTACATGGGAAAAGAGGTTTCAGTTCCTAACGTGGAAAGATGAGATTCCTTATGTGGAAAAAATGGGTTTCCTTACGCGGAAAGATCGAGTCCTCACGCGGACATATCAAGTTTATTCCTTACGTGGAAGGAGATGCATTCCTGACGTGGAAAAGAAGTTGATTCCTTACGCGGAAAGATTGGGGTCCTTACGTGGACAGATCGATATAGAAAGAAGATTGATTCCTGACGTGGAAAGATGGAAAGTTTAGTCCTGACGCGGACAGATTGAGAAAAGCGAGTTTAGTCCTGACGTGGACAGATTCAGAAAGAGGGGAGTCCTTACGTGGACAGATTGAGAATTGTATTCCTTACGTGGAAGAAGATTGGTTTCCTTACGTGGAAAGGAGATTGTTTCCTAACATGGAAAGATTGAGTCCTTACGTGGACATATCAAGTTGGAGTCCTGACGTGGACAGATCGAGGTTATGATTCCTTACGCGGAAAGATTGGGGTCCTGACGTGGACAAACTAAGATAAGATTGTGATTCCTTACATGGAATGAAGGATGGAGTCCTAACGTGGACGGGTCCAGACGAGGTTATTCCTAACGTGGGCGGTGTTATTCCTAACGTGGAAGGGTTTATTCCTAACGTGGATGATTTATTTCTGACGAGAAGGCAGACGAGCCATCCCCAGCAAAGTTGTTGAAGTTTCTTCGAATTGACGAAGCAGGCGTCCTGACGTGGACAGTGTTCTATCTCTGCGATGATAGAGCCTTTTTAGGATGATGAGAAGGATTCCCAGCACGGTCGCACGAGATCAGTGGGTTGCCGTAGCAGTCAGATTCAGCTGATGAGTGTCATTCCCCAAGCAGTGGTGCAGTTTATCTTCGCGGTTGGCAAATTTCTGGGTTTCTTAGTATTCAACCGTCTCGTACCTCGAATGTCTGAAGGCCGTTCGCCCTTCACCCAATCGGGTCCAAGCCGCTTGAGTAGGGGCAGCTGTTGCACCCTAAAATTTGCTCAACCTCATTCATTTGGTTTAGGTGTCAATATCATTAGCATTTGCATATAGAGTCATGTACATAGCATAACCATCTGCATAGCATAAGCATAACAAGGCATTCAACAGGGGATCAAGCATCATTCTCATCTCTAGAGGCCTATCAAGAGGTTATTATCCTAATTCCATCTCATTCAAGTCATCAGAAAAGAATTTGAGAGCAGAGAGTTCAGCAGATCAAACCTTGAGCCTATCCCCTATCTGAGGGTATCTGAGGGTCAACAAGGGGGTTGTGGGCTGTGAATGGAAGGCATGGAGAGCATCTAGACATCATGAGAGGCTTAGAAAGTCATTTAGGGAAGAAAACAAGTTGTTGAGGTGATCACAAGAATTGCAGTTGAAGACAGTCAACTAGGGTTTCATCTGGGTCAACCCTAGGTCAACCCTAGGTCAATTGACTGATTGAAAGGCATTAAGGGCTATTGGAGAGATGTGGGGTTCATCATTTGACATGGAGAATAAGGATATGTTGT
Source organism: Lathyrus sativus (assembly GCA_963859935.3). Taxonomy (NCBI): domain Eukaryota; kingdom Viridiplantae; phylum Streptophyta; class Magnoliopsida; order Fabales; family Fabaceae; genus Lathyrus; species Lathyrus sativus. The sequence continues at coordinate 540,784,040 of OZ012738.1, read as the reverse complement.
TGTGCTAAGAAGAATTCAAGAGAAATCAAGGAGAGGAGGAGTTTCTAAATTAGGGTTTCTCTGTAAAATCCCCTAGTTTAGGTCAAATTTCCAAGCAAGATAAGTCAAAATGCAAGCTTCAAATGGCTTCTTGGCCAACATGGAACTTGTAGAGGATCTCAAGACCTTTAATTTGAGTGGTGGAAGACATTAAGGAGATTTATAGAACTCAAGTTATGGTCCTTGCAAGTTACAGGTCATCTGAGGTATCTGAAATTTTGTCTGTGAAAGTGACTTGACTTCCAAGCAATTTTTACCCCTCAAGGAGATTTCAAATGAATTTCTGGTAAACATAAGAATTGTTCCTCATTGTCTTAGCTTTCTAGAATGGTATGGTATGCCTTCATATTATGTGTGGAACTCAACTTGTTGTCTTGGCAAGCAAAGGGTATTTTGGTCATTTGTGAATTACAGGTCATTTTAACCTATGCCCAAAACTCATACAAGGAGGCCTCAAATGAAAAAACTTACAACATCAAACTTGCTCCAAATGAAATTTTGAGTCTATAAAAGTGACCATGAGATATTGGAAATGTCCATAGCACAAGGTTTCAAAATTGGTGAATTTAATGAAGGAAAATGGCTTAAAAAATGGTATTTTTCATATCTTGGCCAAATGATGCAAAATTATAGGTCATTTTGAATGGAAAAATCATTTTAAAAACATTGGCTAAAGTGTAATTTTGAGCTTAGGTCATAATTTGTGAGTTATCCATGGTTGCTTGAATTGAAAGTAACATAATCCAAATTGAAAGGGAAAAGTGTAAGGGAAATTTCTCCAATGTTCTAGGAGGTTCTAATGCAACCTATATATTCATGCAAGCTGATTCATGCAAGGGTTGGTGCTCCCATTTGTCCAAAATCTCCATTTTCATCCATTCTTTCACTCTTGCATAAACTACTCAAACTCTTACAAATCTCTCAAAATTCTCACATCTTTGGATTGAATCATCATCATCATCATTCAAACCCTAGGATTCACATCAAGAAGTGGTTGAATTGATCAAGGATTATACCTATTATCTTCTTCACTCCAAGTTGCATTTTCATCCAAAACCCATTGAAACTTCCTCTATCATTCTGATTTCTGTCACTATCATCATCTACTATCATCATGGAGTAATTGGCACAAGAGATTGGAGAGAATTCGTGGCTGTGTGAAGAGATTCAGTTTGAAACTCCAAATTGCATGAAGGATGGAATAGAATGATTCACAAGGATTAAGCACAAATCATTGCAAACAGAAGCATACTCATTCATTGGAGATCATTTTCAGCAAGTATCAAAGGTTGAATTGAGGTCTAGCTACCATCACCATCATCAAGTGCAAGGTATGTAAACTTCTTCGAATCTCACTATTCTGGCTGGTAGAGATCATGTGGTTAGGATAATATTGTTTAGAAACCCTAGAGGATTGATTCTTGAAGTTTAGGGATAGATTCGTGGAGATCCATGACAGGTTGCCATTTCTGTTGGCTTCGAGAATAAGCTGTGTGTTGGATTATAATCAATGTAATGAGGCATAGAGTAATGAGGCAAGTATGTAGAATATCTGTGGATCATCAGGTTTGAGTTCTGGCAACTTTGACATCAGGCAAGCATGGTGTACCCTGAATTTCGTGCTCTCTGTTTGGAGTTTACAATGAGAGTTAGGGAAAACTAGGATTAGACATGGATTCCTTGGATTTTATAGAGCATTTTAGGGCTTGGAATTTTTAATTTTCATCAAGAAAGCATGGAGAACGATTGAATGGAACCTTCATGCATGGAGTGCATGACTGAAACCCTAGGCGCTGGAGGTTGAAGAAGGGTGGAGGGCCGTACGATGGAGGTTGGACTTTTGACCTGGGGAGAGTATCCAACGGCTGTGATTAACGCTTCAATCTGGTGGGAAAATTTGAAATCCCAAACGCACCGTTTCACTAGTTGGGGGGATTGGGCTCAGAGAGCTATTCGCACCCCCCATTCTGGTGGGCCCAATGCGCTGAACGTGTTTTCTTTACTTTTCTCACCCCCTTTCTTCAATTCCTAATATTTTCTTTTTATTTCTTTATATTTTTCATTCATTTTAAAAAATTCATAACAAATAGAAAAATCATCATTTTTAATTCATTCTTTTTGCATATTTTTCTTTAGAATGTCTAGAAAATTATAAAAAATAAAAATTGCATTTTATTTTTTATTTGATATTTTTCCCATATTTTCTAAATAAATGACATTTTAAATGGTTTCATTTCATACATGATTTTATTAATTTTTGTTCTATTAGATACTTTTGATATTTTTCATCCATTCTTTTTAGGTTGTTTAGGCTAGACATTGAACTTGTAGATGCAATTTAGTTCCCATTTTTAGAAATTAAATTTAGGTGCTTAATGTAGGCTTGAGCAACATGGATAAAATTAGGGTTTTTAGGTGATAACTTAGGAGATTTGATTCTTTCCCCTTAGGACTTAGAGATTGAATAGGTTAGCTATGGGACTATAGGGGCTATGGGTAGTTATTAGATCCCCTTAGAAAAAGTCAGGCTTCCCCTACTGCTATTAATACTCTGTATATATCTGATTGACTGGTGTGGTGTGCCCTCTGGGGATTATTGCTTGCTTGCTTGGGTATTGGGATTGTCTGGGGACTTGGGAGAGCTGAAGACTTGAGGAGATGAAAGCCATTGAAGATCCAGAGATTGAAGATCAACTTCCAGAGTTGAAGAGGAGATTCTAGCTAGCAAATGCTGAGGAGACTAGGGTTTAGGAGCTAGGCAGAACTCTAGATTAGAAAGTTTGTTTTTCAAACATGGATTGCCTTGTCTGCATCCATTCTTCTCTGTGATTCAGAGTCTCTCTAAGACACCCACCCCCTTCCTTTGGAAGGCTTGGTGATAGTGTCTAAGAGATAGAACTCTTGAGAGAAAATGTCTTTTGTGTTAGAAGCAGTCTGTTCACCACCTTTGGTAGTCAACTGATTGCTTAACACCCAATCCACTCTTGTGACTGATCCCTCATCCTGGAGGTTTGAGCTTGAAGAAAAGCCATTGCAGATAGAAGACTGATGATCAAAGCCCTTGCCTGAAGGTCATGAAGATGGAGATTGATGCTTGTTGAAGCCTGTAGCTGATTGGAGATCACTTGAAGCCAGATGTTGATTCAGAGCTGCTGATGCTGTTTCTTTTGCTGTTGTATTTCATTTCTGATGTATTGATTGGTTTTCCGGACTGTATTGTTTGCTGTTTACCCTGTTGGGTTGAAAGTGAAGCCTGTTCACTTCCGCCTATTGTCTTCTAGGTTCGAGGTTGAGTGGGACTCCCTTTCCTCGCTTGTACTGTTGCATCCATGCATTTTACCGCTTTATTATAGCTGTTATTGTTTCTGTTTCTGCCTATCCCGTAGGATCTCTGTTTCTCTCTGTGCAAGAGAGGAGCATGATAGACACTAGGTCTTAACCCATGCATGATAACATTAGGATAGTTTGATTCCCTTCGCAACCGTAGGTTAGAGTTCTGTCTCTTTCTTTCTCAAAACAAATAGAAAAACACATAAAGATTTCAAACACAATAAAAGACACTTCTTCCGTAAAAGAATGTGAACTCATCAAAGCGTCATTTTTGTCCGCTGGGACTGTTGATCAGAAAACCTTTTTCAGAAGGAATAAAATCAACCAAGACAAGCTTGTGTCGTACGTGGCCCGAACTACGTTTGCTCTGATCTTCCATGCTGTGTGGAAGTACGTAGGCATAGGATGCAATATCCTAGCGAGCAACCCTCCCCTCCTTTCCCGTAGGTAGGCGAACTACGTTGACTCTGATTTCTCGTTCCAGGCGGGAATACGTAGGCATAAAGTGCGATACTTTGCCGAGTCATTTTTATTTTTTCATTTTATTTTCTTTTTAACCCTTGACCTGTAGTTTAGATAGAATAACAATCCATACCCGAAAACAAGCGTGGATCCCGTCGAGTACGACGGACGTGAGGGGTGCTAATACCTTCCCCTTGCGTAACCGACTCCCGAATCCAGGTTTTGGTTGCGACGACCATACCTTTCCCGTGTTGTGCGAGGTTTACTCTGAGCGTTTCCTTTCCCTCCCGTGGGATAAATAACGCGCGGTGGCGACTCTTCTGTTCAGCCGGCGCCGATTTTCGCAGTAGCGACACCTACCAAACAAGGGAGAAGTCGATGAAGGGTCTCCTTCGATCTCCAGGAGGCAAGTCGAATGGCCTCGCTTAGTTCAGCTTACTCCCAGCGAGGAAGGGCAGACACTTCGAGCCAACCTCTCAGGCTTCGTCCAGATGTTCGCGAAGCATTATGTCTTCACACCTGGAATGGATCCCTTTGCGGAACGGAAAAACGGCCCTGAATGGTTTACCAGGCCTTTCCGGCTTTGCTCAAGAAACAAGAGGAAGAGTCGAAGCTGATATGGGAACGATTCCTTACGCCTCAACTGTTTGTCCATAAGCTTAATCTGACAAAAGGACAAGCCTCCTTGATAGCTTATCAACCGAATCTGGTGTCGAGAAAGTTTGGGCTTATTCAAACTCTGCCTAGGTGTTTGTACGAGAAAAAGTCTCATATTCTGCTTCCACGCAACATCGTTAATCCCATCGAATATTCAACCCAATTGGCGCGCCATGCCCATAAATCCTTGCTTACCCCACTCTATTTTGAACCTTCTTATTTTTGTTCTCCAGAATTTTACAACTGGTGGTCTAGACATTATTCTTCTGAATTTCTTGATGCTGCCAGTCTTACTCGATTAATTGATCAAGCTTTCGTTGATGTGCAGGAGAAGGCCAAGAAAGGTAGGTCTACTCACATAAAGGAGATACAAGCCTTCCAAAAATACTTTGAAACTGCTTATCGACCGGATGATATTAGTCGAACCGTCCGTGAGGCTGCTGTCACTTTGAGGGAAAGTTTTCTAAAAAACATGGAGGATTTAAAAATTCCGTCATCCATCCCCCGTGAGAAACAGTACGAAATGGCTTTCAAATTATTTCCCCCTAAGATTCCTCGATTGCCATCTGCCGATTTTGGAGTGGCCCTTTCCCCTCCATTTCCAGATTGGTTCATTTGTGAGGATGCTATAAAAATCCTCAGACAGCAGTCGAAGCCTAAAGCACAGCGGGTGGTTTCGACTAAATATACCGTCGATACTTTCAAAGGGAAGCTTCATATTAAAATCGAAGATGTTCGCATCAAATCCGACATTCTCGAAGGTCGACTCTTCTTCCATTTAGACTTCTTAAGCAGAGCTTTATTGTTACTAACGGATGGCATTTGTCATTTGTCTTTTGCAACTGCTCCCAAAAGGACTGCCATTTCGGCGAAGACGGAAAGTGCCGTCGAGGGTCAGAAGGTAATATCAATGCACCGTTTTTAATCCTTTCAACATTCTGGGTTTAAAAATCTAATACTTTCCGATGCTTTTCTAGGTAAGCCGGAAACCCCCTACCCTTAGAAGAAAAAGAGGGGCACCACCTTAGTCATCGTTGACTGAGACGATGAAGATGGTTCTCCTCAAGAGGAGATTCCAATGAAAAGGCGACGAAGGGTTGTCCGCGGTCTTGACGCCACTGACTCAGATCCTCCATCGACTCAAATCCCTGAATCACAAGCTCATTGTGCAGAGCTTGGTAAGGCCCCTGTCGAATGTACCCCGATTCCCCAAATTGTTGCTGTTGAAAGTGATAACTCCAGTCCGGCTGATGAAGGCCCTAAGGATCAACTCCTGTCTTCGACTGCTTTCTGTCTGGATTTTAAACTGCTTTTGGACGCTTTTCCTCATGTTTATATTCTTTTTTTCAGACCGACGCTGTGATGACAGAAAGCATCCCAACTACATCCCTTCTCGAGGCTTATCCTTTGAACAGTCGAGGTGAGCCCACCTATCGTCCTTCTTCGGACTTAGGTTCTGGTGTGAGTTCTCTTGGGGAAATTAATAAACCTGAGATTTCTGTGGTTCCCCTGCTGTTGCACCCCAAATTTTGACCCCTTAGATCCTCATCACTATTCTAGGATCATACTCATGTGATTGTCTAACCTTAACCCAATTCAAGTTTTTCTTTGTTAAGATGCAGATGAATTAGGGCTTCGCGCAGTCAAAATCAAAGCTTCAAGAAGTGATCAATCAATGTTTTGGGTTGGTTCAATCATGAAACAAGTTCAAAGATACAACATAAGATCAAAAGTGATTTCAATTTGAGATTGTTACCCCATAATCAAGAATAGAGTTGTTTGGGGCCCCGATTAGGGTTTTTGACTAGTAAAAAGTCAAATGTGGTTTGAATTTTGTGTTGGAAGGTGTTCTAATGGTGGGATTGTGATTCATGAAGTTCATATGACTTAATAAAGTCCATCCAAGATGTTTCAAGGTCTCAGGAAGTCCAGACTGTCAACAGGCGACTCGGTAGTCACCGATCGATCGTACGGTTGACCGAAGAATCGGCTTTTCAAAGTTAAGGAATGGGACTTCAAGGTGTGAAACAAAAATGTTCCATATGTCAATTTAAGCTTGCTTATAAAATTTCATGGTCATTGGGTCAAGGATGAGGGAGTAATCGAAAAATCGGGAAATTAGGGTTTTGAAAAGGGCTAAATCCTAACTCCTTAACCACACATCCAAATGATTTAGTTCAAAGCTCATTGGAAATCTCTTGACAAGTCCTACAAAAGTCCCAAAGTGGTCCATAGTCAGAAAATGCTTATTTTTGGAGTTAGAAACAAAATCATCATAAGAGGGTAAAATAACTTAAAAAAATTCTAAGTTATTTCATTTGTAAAGCTTATTTTCAGCCAACTTTGAGGGGATTTTTCAGATAGTTCTAATTGGATTTAGAATTTCTGGAAAACATGAATGTTTTAGAGCTCCATGAGGGCTTTTCAAAAAGTATTAGAAGTCCTCAAAAGGATTTGTGAGCTGAAAGTTATGGCTATGGCAAGTTGGGGGTTTCACACTTTAGTCCCACATTGTCAAATTTCAAAAACTCATTCTTTCATCAAATCTGATCAATCTCAGCCCTTGGATGATTTTATTTATGATATGTAGAGAGTTTGTAGCATGGAAATACAAAAATTATGCAGAAGAATTGAGCTTGAGAAGCCAAAGCAAGTGGCTTGAAAGTTGCTTTGCAACTTGCATCCAAAAGTGGAAAAGTAAGCATGAGGTGTAAAGAAGAAATCTGAAACAGCCACAAGCCTATACCTCTAGCCTGCAATTAGCCACACTAATTCATCATTTTTCTTGACTATTGAGGCTTGACTATCAGCCAAGAAAACCCTCTTGTGGAGGTTTGATTCAAAGTTGTAAAACCTTTCTTTCACATGAAGAAACCTCCAAATCTGCCCCTCACTTCATTTTCCTATAAAAGGGAGCCCTCACCACCTCATTTTCTACACATTATTCACTCTAAAAACCAGAGAAACTCAAACCTTTGCTCTTGCACCACTTTACTTCAAAATCTCAAAATTACCTTTTCACTAAAACACCAAAAATCTGTCTTGGTACAAAGGCTGCCAAACTCATTTCTCTACATTAAAACTCCCAAAAAATCATCCACACACTCTCTAAATATGGTATAGAATGTGTTCCAACCTTTGAACCACTCAAAAACATCACCATTCAAAAAGTCAACTTCATCACCAAGTTACTTTGACCAAAAGCCACAAAACCTGCCATGTCTTGTTCCATACATTTCCTTGGTGTTCTAATCATCCTAACACCTCTCATATATCATTTCTCAACTGTCCAAAACATTGAGGATCATTGGTGGAGTTTATTTCTCCAACTATCTTGAAGTTTGCCTTCATACTTCACAAGGAAGAAATCTCTCAAAGCTAGGAGCACTTGAAGTTCCTCTGGGTTTCTTGGTATTTAAACTTGCTCAATACAGTCTACTAGAGGTATGTAAACACTTCATTCTTGCTTTACATCATAGTTTCATGATTTTGCATTTTGAGTTCATTATGTGAAAACTATGTCATGTGTATGTTTCATGCCAAAATTCTGTCATGACTGAAGAACGGCCCTTTGTTGATTTGAATCATATTTGAAATCATAATCATGATATGTGTGTATGTTTATTTGGAACTAACTGCATCTGTTTTCCTTCATCATTCATAAAGTGCCACACTTTGCATTTTAGTGCCATAGACATGTCATCTTTGGTTAAAAGGATAAAGTTGGTTTAAGTTTGAGTTTAGAATCATCTATTTGTGCATATATGACTTGTGTGTGCAACTGTTTTGGTTTAAACATGATCAGAGGATGGTTTGAATATTTCCATGAATGTACAAGGCATAACATCACAGCTTGCATATCATTTTATCATAACAGATTTTTTTGCTTCATTTTTGTTGCTTGAATACACTTACCTACATGTATATGACTTATGTGTGCATGTAGTTTGGTCCAAACATGCTTGGAATCTGATTTGAGTTTTTCATGTATGCATAAAACACAAAACCACAACTTGTATGCTATTATTCAAAACAGACTATTTTAAATTGGCTCTTGGGCAGGAACACACCTATTTTTATATGTGAAGTGTGTATGTATGATTAATTTGATGGATTGTGTCTCAAATCATGAACTGCCCAATTTTGTTGCACTTCCCACACACAATTGCACATTGAGTACCATTTTCCATGACAGCTTGTGTTTAACATCAAAATGTGTTTTGTGACACTTAATATCATGTATGTGTTGTGTATGTGTGGCTAGCTTGATATAAACATGCCTGGAACTGAAATTGCTCATCATCATGCATTTCATAAGCACATTTTACAACTCACATGACACTTTTCATTGCAGCTTGTTTTCAAATCTATGTCGTGCACACACTCACTCAATAATACATTTTTAGGGTGTATGTATGCTTGTATTGTTTTAAAACTAGCTGAACTTGGATTTACACATCATCATGCATCATGCTCATACAATTTGCAATTCAAGTGCCATATCTCATGATAGTCCCTTTTTGGCTCTAATTGGTGTTTATAATCATTCAGCACTAGGTATGTATGATGTGCATATGATTGGTTTAATCTGAATATGACTGGAACAAGAATCACACAATCCTGCTGCACTTCACACACATAAAGCTTGCACATTAAACACCATAACTCACAACAACCAGTTTTAAACACATGTTATGATTCAATCCCATCCCATGACATATGTGCAATGTGTATGTATGTGCCAACTGACCTGATCCCACTCTGAACTTGAAAATGATCCTTCTTGTACATCATGCTTTCTAAATTTGCATCTAGAATACCATGTTCTTCCACAGTTGGTTTTAAGTTGGTTCCTGAGCACAAACACCTTTGTTTTCATATGTAAGATGTGTGTGTATGGCTAATTTGGAAGGAACATATTTGAAAACTGATTTGACCTCATCATGTATTTCACAATACCATGCTTGCAACTCACATAGCATTTTCCACTATAGCCTGTTTCTAATCCTCTTATGTGCTCATACTCACCCCATGGCATATTTGTATCATGTGTGTACACTTATTTTGGTTTGGAACTGATTGGATTGAGAGGTACATTTCAAAATGCACATCACACTTTTAAAAAGCACATGCTATCAGGTTTTTAATTAGAAGAGGAATTTCAAAAATCTGAAACCACCATCATATTCCTCATGAATAATCCTTCAAGTTACACTAAAATTTTGTTGAAAATCATTGAGAATTAAGAGAGTTATGATTCAATTTGCAAAACTGATTTTGTGTCTTGTTTTTGGCCCATCCTGGTTTTGAGGTATCCCATATATATTTATGGGGTGGCTTCCATCAATGTATGTATAGCCACCCCAGTGGTAAGACCATATGCCTAAACACGCCTTGCAAGCCTTGAACTTGGGTTCGACCCCTAAGGAGGGCAACCCTTTTGATTAATTTTGTCATTTTTAACCAAATTTCAAAAAATTATATCTCTCTTAATTTTAATCATTTTTCACCCATTCTTTTTGCATTGTGTTCATCTTGATGTCTAATTTTATACCATATTTTTTATTTTCATGTTTGTCAAATTTTTCATCTTTTTTGACTGTGTGCAAGTTGTGTACTTCTTGTGATCATTTTGACATATGCAGATGAATTTTTCCTTGATGTACTTGTGATTATTTGTGATACATACTTGCATTCATACCCCTAAATGTTAGTTAACATGTTAGGACTTCATATTTGGTGGTTACCATGTTCATGTTACTTTATCTGTTAGCTTAAGTGAACTCGATCTGTCGTCACAGTTTCTGTTTTGTTTATCTGCTTTGATTGTCATTAATGCATTTCATTTTTCATTATGTCTCATGCTCATTGTCGCACCTTGAAAAATTCATTCGAAAATACGATGCAAAAGGCGCGGAAATGCGGTTCGACAGAGTCGCCACCGAACTTTATTTTTCCCGAATAAACGGGAGAGGAAAATATCGAGAAAACCTACTAAAACGAAAAGGATAGGAACAGGGTTGTCGCAACCAAGTTCCGGGTTCGGGAGTCGGTTACGTGAAGGGAAGGTATTAGCACCCCTCACGTCCGTCGTACTCGACGGGAACCTCTTAAGGTAATTGTGGGGAGTGTTGTCTAGGTTTACTTATTTTCTTCTCGATGTTAAAGGCGAATTGGTAGGATAAAAGGTTAAAGACGCTAAGGAGAGATGGATGGTTAGAAGATAGGGTGCTCGCCAAGGATTGGGGCCCTTGTGCCTACGTATGCTCATTCGGACGAGAATGAGAAATCAGAGTGTCGTAGTTCGACTACAGGAAAGGATGAGAAAGTGTGGACGGAATAATGGAGGAAGGTAAAAGTGTGGAATAGGGGAGAAGAATGGAAGTGTGGAATAGGGGAGAAAAATGGGAAGTGTGCTCGCCAAGATCATCACAATCTTGTGCCTACGTATCTTACATTCGGTCGAGAACGAAGAATCAGAGCAGTCGTAGTTCGTAGTAACAACCACGAAGAGAATACGGGGGAAATGGAGGGGAGGTAGAAGGTAGCTCGCCAAGTTCATCGCAATCTTGTGCCTACGTATCTTACATTCGGACGAGAATGAAGAATCAGAGCAGTCGTAGTTCGTGGTAACAACCACGAAAAGTTGAAGTTTGAATTGGGTTGATGTTGAATTGAGAAACGAAAGAGTGATTGACAAGCAACCCAAGAGCGTGTCTCAAGAGCTTGTCACTCAAGAATTCAAGGAATGCAAGATCCCAAGAACTCAGTTCTTTCGAAAATTGAGTTGAATAAGTTGAAGATAAGAGTTGGATGTTTTGAAATCGAAAGAATGAACTAATAACAACTCGGGGGCGTGCCCAAGAGTTACTCATTCGAATATTCAAAGAATGCTATATTCTAAAAACATCCCTCTTTCGTAAGTTTAAAAAACGCTTGCGAAAAGATTGAATCGAAAATGGAATGTGAGGAAAAAAGGAAGTTGTTTTGAAATGGCTCGACGACGTGTCGAGGATTTGTTTGAAAATAGAACCGAATTGACGACGTGTCAAGGGTTAGATTGTGAGAAACGATATTGGTCCCTAAGGGTGCCTCCAATATCGGAACCACGAGGGGTTGTGAATGTGTGTGAAATGTGGGTTGTGAATGCGTACGAGCACTCGACTTAGGAGAACGTTGGAAAATGATTTGAGTTTGAAAAAGTCGAAAGGTTGAGCGAAATGAGAAAGATATTTGAAAGATATTGGAAAGATAATTTGAAACGAAATGATGTATGAAAATAGTTTGTGTGTATGATGTGAGAATACGAAATTGGTTTTTTAAAATAAGAGAAATGACAATTATTTGATAAATGAGACGTGGGCCTCACAACCAATTAATTGGGATATTATCGAAATGCTAGATCTCGACGACATCTTTTTCATTTGGAGAATGTTTGAATGAAGGACAGAAATATCACACAGAATGCTAGATTCCTATAATATTTCTTTGTCCAAAATAGTGAATATAAAAAAACAAAAAGTTGAACAATATATTATTTAAGTGTACACCTTAATAATATCCATTCAAAAACTCGAGAAGTGCTAGACTTCAAGAGTTTAATTTTCACCATTTGATTTAATTTATGAAATATTGTTTGAATAAACAATGAAAGTATCATGTGGAATGCTAGACTCCAATGCCATTTCTTTGTCTAAATAATTAAAAGGTATATTTTGAAACGAAAGGTCGAATGTCACTACCCAAGACGTACGTCCCAATAGTGATTATTCAAAAACTCAAAAGATGCTAGACCTTAAAAGTTCTTTTTTCGTTATTGATTAAGAAAATGATTTATGTGTTGAAAAATATATTGAAATAAGATTAGAAAAATAATTAATTTTGAAAATGACTTAATTAAGGAAATAATTTGGAAGTGCATGTTAACATAAATTAATCAATTTGAAATTAATTGCTTAGAAATCAAATAAATCTATCAATTAAGTAAATTAAAATTAAACACTAAGATTACTAAACTAAATTAAAATATCCAAATAACAAAATTAATTAATAAAATTAACTAATTATCTACTTTTAAACAAAATCTAACCAATCACATAACTTAAAAAAAAAAAAGTAACAATCCAAATTTACAGAACTACAAATAATGTGAAGCAAATTTATCCAACGTACATATGTATTACAAATTGAAACAAAATTGAAACAAAATTGAAACATGAAGATTGAATGAATCTATCATAGAGCTTATAGTCCACTTTAAGCTTCTAACTATAATTAAATAAATATGAACAAATATGACACCACCTTGTAAATCTAGTAACCAAACAGTCTAGTATGGTCGAAGTCTGTTCGTGAGTAATGCGTGTTGTAGTCGAAGTTTGTTCTAACATGCATTAGTTAATATTGCTAAGGTTGTTAGCATGTTGAATTGGGCCTTACTTGTAAGCCCAATTGTTTAAGTTAGTTTGTACCTTAAATTAGCTTGTAATGGGTAATTGTTAAAAAGCCCATTAGGTTAGTGTGCTATTTTTCTTATAAATAGGATACTAGTTTCTCAATCTTGGAATAAGGAAAAATAGGAAGATAAAATCCTAATTTCAAGAGAGAGAGGTTATTTTGTTATTCTTGTATACTTGTAATCTTGTTCTAAGAGAAAGGAAAGAATAACAGTTTAATAACCAATCCTTATTGTTTTCTTCTTTATTTACCCTAACCCTAACCCTCGTGTGTTTCTTGATCACAAAGAAACCGTTTATACTTTGTTTTAAGGTATTCGATTCACAACAAATTGGTGCGGTGAGCGTGGAGAAGATGCCTTTAACAAAGTATGAGATTGAAAAGTTCACCGGAGTGAACGACTTCGGTCTGTGGCGCTTGAAGATGAAAGCCTTATTGGTTTAGCAAGGTTGTTTGGAAGCGTTGAAGGGTGAGGCAGCCATGGACGCTGCATTAACGGCAAAAGAAAAGACGTTGCTCAGTTGCAAGTTTTTTCACCATATGCAGTTAATAAAGCTGTATGAAGAAAGCTAGTTTCTTGATGTTATAGAGTTAGATCCAAGATGGAGATTTGTGAGATGTTGGATCGAACTCTAGTATGGTCGAAGTCTGTTCGTGAGTAATGCGTGTTGTAGTCGAAGTTTGTTCTAACATGCATTAGTTAATATTGCTAAGGTTGTTAGCATGCGTGAGTAATGAGTGCATGAATAATAAAAATCCACTTATTAACTTTTGCAAAAGAAATAGTTTTTTTATATCTCAATTTTATTATAAACAAAATAATAATTTTAACGTGAATAACATTGAGGAAAGATTAACCGAAGAACCAGCAAATGGTACACATATTCCAGCACTCACACCATTACAACCCGAAATCAAAGGCGAGTTTTAGGAGAACTTAAGTGCCAACGACATGCTACAATATCCATACACACGAAGACAACCAAAATTTAGCTACATATAATTAATCTGTGGAAAACAATGGTTCTTGAGTTTTTTAAATACAGTTAAGCAGCATCATCAGTAATCATCATAAAAAAGATAATCAGGAACAGCATCCCAAGTCTGAACCCAACATAATAAAAGCAATGTTCATTGAATTCAAATAATCAGCCCTGTTTAAAACCCGACATATTTGCTCTTAGAAAACATTGAATCCTATAAGAAGTAGCAATATATATCAAGATAAATATGAACCGTTACCGAAATGATAAACTGCTGTAGATGTTGGTCAGAGGAGATATCATTGTTATTGAGCATCGAGGACTGTTGTTGAACTTGTCATGTTGTTGAAGTTAGAGCTGCTGGTGCTAAAAACCGTTACCGTCACAGTGTCGGCACCAGAACTTGTTGGATATGAGGTGTGACATTATGGTTGAACTATGTGCAAAATCCAGATTTCTTCATCTTCCTTTTCATTCTCGTTCATGATTCTTCTTCGGCGGTGTCACAACCTGCACAGAAATCAACCACAGCCAAAACAGAGTAGAAAACACATTTAGTGAAATCAAAACCGAGGAAAACGGAAATGAATAGCAGACATGATCTCAGTCGTTGTAGCGTCACTGCGCGATGGAACTTTCAAAAAGCTGGTGTTTGCGAAACACGGTCAATGGTTATTCTTCGAACCAGATGTTATTGCCGGAAAATACGCAACAACTGAATTTTGTTAATGGAGTCCAGTAATGATTTGAAGTTGTTGTGTTTTCGTGGTGTATTGAAGAGTTGTTTAGTGGGTGATGCGGAACGAAAGACTACGGTTGCGGTATGGTGGTTCGTCGGCAAAAGGTTTGAAGGGAGACGAAAATGGAGAGAAAAACGGAGGGATGACAGAGAGTTGATGGGAGGTTTTCATGACGGTGAGTCATTTTAAGGAATAAGATAAACGTTTTGGGCTTCTTAGGGGAAGAAGGAGTATTGCCGGAGGAAACTAGAAGGAAAAGGACGGTCGTTTAGGTTTTATGATGAACAGTATGATTTAGGGTTCTCTTGAATCAAATTTCCCTCTTCCTTTATAACGTGCAGACTCTCTCCCCCAGCCTCTCCAATGGGCCTACACGATGGGCCAGTTTTTTACTTCAACCTTCCTTCTCTTTTTTTAAATAATTTTTACTAATTAATTAGTTAACCAAATGAATATTTATACTAAAAGCTAATAATAGTAATTAACCTAGTTATATTAATATTTACAAAAACATTTAAGTAAATATTTACAATAAGTAAAAAACAAACTAAAATTTAAAAACGAAAAGAATATTAACAAAAATTATTAGTACTATTTTAAAACAAAACAAAATTTAAGAAGTTAAGGAAAATTAATATTCACAAAAATGTATTAAGCCACGTATCACACATTAATTGGTCAAAAAGATAAAGTTCTGGAAAATCAACCAAATTGTGAGCGGACACGTGTCTAAATAACAAGAAAATAAGCGGACAATGTAAAACATGAAAACAAATAAAAAATGAAAATATTAAAAAATGGGTAGGACAAATTTAGGGTATGACACTCATATAATGGTTGTCAGCATGAATGCATCTTTATTATGTTGTTACTTTCCTTATTGTTTTCTTCCCCCAAGTGATGAGGCTTGTTAGCTTTCATCCAGTTGCCTTTCCTGTTTTCCTTCCAAAGGAAAAGTCTTTCCATTTGATTCTCATATCATGGATAGCTCACTCATCCCTCTCTTGACTTTGTTAAGTCATATCAACCCTAGTTTAAAAGCCATTAGACTTTGCTTCAAGTCTAAGAAACCCACCTGTACTAGGAGTGTTCTTCAACTAGAACCCTAGGAAAGAGTTTGTCAACTCTGTGTAAGGATCATTGTCATGATTTCTTACTTTCCCCCTTTTAATGTTACAACTTAGATTAGGGAGTTTTTGTCAAACTCCACACAAACGTTGTCATGTTTGTTCCCCCTTGAACCTTGATCATAATCAAGTGTTCTTCTCCCCTTTAGAGGTGAACTACAATTGCTCTGATTCTATCCTAGTCAAGATACGTAGGCAGAAGATGAGACGTCTTTGCGAGCAAACTTAGAAAACCAATTAGGTCTTTATTCTTTCAACCCAATCCCAAACCTTGACATATTTCGCAAATTTAGAAAACAATCAAACAAAAGGTTCTTGTAGGGTACTACAGATATTTAGGGTGCTAACACCTTCCCTAGGTATAACCAACCCCCGATCCCCGAATCTCTTAGCGTTGTTTTTACATCGCGAAAAGGGTTTTTCTTTCTTTAGACCTTTCCTTTGGATAAATTAAAGTTCAGTTGTAAAAGAAATAAGGTTCAAGTTAATTTAATAGCTTGATATCCAATTTTCATCGCAACACCTGCCTTCTCCTTTAAAAGCTGCCACCCAACAATCTCAAACTGATGGGTCTGATCATGAAGAGGGGAACAATTCCCAGAATCCCCTCGAAGCATGTGAAGAAGAGAACCTTTTGGGTGAGGGTGCAAATCCTGTTGACAATTCGCCTCAGGGTACCACAATGGAGGTCGATGATGAACCCGTGAAGGAAGAAGGAACGAGTGATGGTGAGGCCATGCATCAATCTGAGTTGGAAGAATCTAGTGAGGAAGCCATCAAAGAAGATGAGGAAGAGGATACCGCCAATGCTGTCCCAATTAAGGAAACTACTGTCGAGAGTCCTCCCATCAAGCAAACTAAGCCTTTCGAAGTAGCTCCAATTGCCCCTGCCAACACTCCTGTGAAAGCGGAAGCGATTCCTGCTAAGAGTGCGACGGATCTTACTGCGACAGAACTTGATGCTCTAAAAGTATCTGACCGTCGACGGTACATTCAACTCCTTCTCCAAAAGTGAAATAGTTCCTCAGGTAGAACCTAAAGCACTTCGACCTATGAAGGTCCAACTTCCACTCCAGTCAACAGTTCTCTTGAGAAGATAAAGGACAAGATCTTCAAAGGGGACCTTTTCGCTCTTTTGCAAATGGGTCCAGTCCATTACCTTTCTTTGAAAGCTCTCCTACAACAAGTGGACCTTCAGTCGATCTCTGCTGAGGCTGCGGCCGTAATCCGAGAAATCGGGACATTGATTGATCAGGTTCATACTGACTTTGGGCTCTTGCCTCAGCTCGAAAAGGATATATCTGAGAAGTCAGGTAGTGAGGCTGCTGCTTGGACTGCCGTTGCGGATTGTGAGGATACGATTGCGGTGCTTGAGGAGCAGAAAGTTAATAATTAAAAGGAAATCGCTGAGAATGAAACGGGCATCGCTTGTTGGGAGCGTAAGATCAAAAAACTTCGCAGCAAGATAGCCAAAGCTCAAAAGAGAAACGTTGAGCTGTCTTCCTTCGATGATTCTTCCTTGTCGACAGAGCTTGATCATGCTGTCCTTTTTGCCGAAGAGGCTCGAAACCTTGAGGCTGAGATTGCGCAGATGAGGGCCAACAGAGCCTCTTGCCAGAGTCGTATCGACGCTCAGAAAGCGAACTACCTCAAAATGAAGGCTAACCTTCCTTTTTAGATTTCTGCAATGTTTAATGTTAATTTTCTGGCCTTTGTGAGTGTAACCCGGTGAACTGACTTTAAACAATGTTGCGGATAGCAAGAGTCGCCACCGACTTTTATTTTATCCATAAGGAAAGGTTATAAAAGAACAGGAAAGACCTTAGAGAATATTTTGGGTCCGGGGGGTAGGTTATGAAAAGGGAAGGTATTAGCATCCTTTTCATCCATGGTTATCCATGGGCTCTTAGGTACTTAAGCTCACTTTTGAATTGTTTTGAAATTGTAGTGTGTGAATAGAAAATTTTCAGAATAGTTAATAAATAATCCATGTAAGGATGTGTTAAGAACTTGTTTGAAAACTTGTTGAAAATTTGTTTAAGTGCGAAACAATTTTGAAGTGAGCAAGCACCTAGGAGTAACCTACCCTAATGTTTAAAGGTCTTTCTTATTCTTCATTCTTTCCTTTAGTAAGACTATCCCTACTATAATGGAGTAGGTAGTCCTTACTTTGGATGTTAAGGGACATGTGAGGGACAATTGGATTTTTGAAGGCCATGGTGGGGTGTAATAAGCACATATAAGGGACCATCATCATTTTTCGAAAGGGACTCGATTCGTAAAGGCAACCATACGGGACTTTGATGATTTTTCTATTTGAGGGACTTGCTTTATACACCCCACTTAACCATTATTCGTAGGCAACTTGAGGGATATCCTTAGGAAGTGAGACGGCGATTAAAATCGACTTACGTGTGTGACGTGTTTATTTTAATTATCTTTATTTAAAAGTGATCTAAATTTATTTTAATATTACATACATGTTGTTACACTCCCTAATTACTAACCATAATAATAATTAAATAATTAAACAACTTTACATCCAAGAAACAAATACAAAATAATAAACAAAATAATTAAATAGCAAAGATAAATAAAATATAAATAAGCAATAATAAATAATAAAGGGGGTTAATTCTAAGTTTACTCGGCAAGACATCGCATCTTGTGCCTACGTATCCTTACGGGAGTGGAATCAGAGTAATCGTAGTTCCCCTCAATAGGGAGGTTAGAAACTTCTTGACTGTGGTCAAGGTCTCAAGGGGAATAAACGCATCTTAAGGACACGCTTACGTGGAGTGTAGAAACTCCAAATCTCTACGTTGAAATGTTAAGTTGTAATTAGGGTTAAATTAGGGATTCCACGGCGGGAAACCCTAAAATGAGCGCGGCGGCTCTTTGACCTAATGCTAAGGGTAAAATTGTAATTTTGCCTGCGGCGAGGCATTTGTGAAAATTAGGGTTTGTAGTTTGTAGTTTTGAGGATTTGAAATTGAATGTGTGAAGTTTTACGGACTATTGGCGCGGCGGCCAAACAGTTAGACCTAACCTTCGGATGTGTGCAATGTGACAGAAATAATAGTAAACGCGTGAGATAATTGAATCATGCAAACAGAGAGATAATGTCATAATTTAAACCATGCAAGCAGAAATTTAAAGGCAGAATTTAAAGAGTGATTGTTAAGTTCGCGAGGTTACATGAGAGGAGCAGATACAATATGATAATGAAATTTGAATTGAACAATAATAAAATAAAATAAATAACGGTTCTAGTTATTATTTTAAAAAAAAAAGATTTTAGTTATTATTTTAAATTTATCTAAAAAAAGAGTTTTTCTTAAAAATAATAGGTTTTCATATTAATTTGGAAAAGATGTTAATGTTATTTATTTTAAAAAACAGATTTTTATATTATAACAAATTTTAATAAATTAATGATAACAATAATAGTAATAATGGTAATAATAATGATAATAATGATAATAATAATAAATAATGATAATAATAATAATAATAATAATAATAATAATAATAATAATAATAATAATAATAATAATAATAATAATAATAATAATAAAGCAATAATGAATTTTAAATGTGCCAAATAACCCAACAATGTTGCTAACGCAGAAATGCGCTCATCGCAACCAGATCTAAATCGGACGAAACAAAATTTATTGCAAAGAAAAAGAAATTAAGCAAAAAAAATAGTATTATTGCTCACACAAAAATGCGATCATCGCAACCAGATCGAACTAACACAAATGTCACGCGTCATGCACACAAATGTGCAAACATCGTATCGACATAATTCGATCAAAAATCTTATATATATAAACTCTAACAATTTAAAAATTATATATATATAAACGTAACAGTAATAGATAAAGAAAAAGAAATAACGGTAATAGATGAAGAAAAAGAAATAACGGTAAAAGATGGAGAAAAAGAAACAACAGTAATAGATGAAGGAAAAGAAATAACGGTAAACGATGAAGAAAAAGAAACAATAGTAATGGATGAAGAAGAAAACTAAATAACGGCAAACGACACTCACTCCTCTTAGGTTTTTTTCATTCTCCCCCTTTTTTCCAACAAGGCAACACATGTATATATAGGGAACAAATTAGGGTTAACACCAAATTGTCAATAATGTCCCTAAAGCCCATTTTAAAGCCCAAACTAAATAATTAGTTAAGAAAAAATAAAATTTAAATAATTTAAAATAATTAAAATAAACTTAAAATAAAAACTAATAATCCTATTGATTCCTAAAATAAAAAATATTATAAAAAGAACAAAATTTTTTTCAATATTTTTTATTTTATGATTTTTTGGATATTTTTATGAATAATTTAGAAAAAAGTGAAAAAAATAATATTTTAAAAAATGATTTAATTAAAATACGAAAATAATAATTAAATAATAATAAAAAACTATTTTTGTTATTTTTTTAATGAAAGATAGAAAAATTTAGAGTAAAAATAATAAAAAACAAAAAAAAATGGCAAAGGTGAGATTCGAACTCTCAACCTCTCACACTCATAACTCCTTACACATGTCCTCCTGCCAATTGTGCCATTTTTACTTTTTAGAAAAAAAATGCATGCCATATGATATTTACCTGCAAAAGTCAAACGACTACACAAATTTGTTAGTAATTGATTAAATGCAATGAAATGCGACGACAAATCTTAGGGCAAAATTTGGGGTATTACAGTTATTATGATAATATTTCTCACCCAACCTCTCTTTGATGTTGGCAAAAAAAAAAAAAAATCATGAAGTTTGACTTTGGTTTGACCACAGTTGACCTTAGTTTGACCTTTTAACTGCATTGACTGCTTTTGACTTATCTGATCATCTGACTGAGCAAACTTTTGAGAAAAGTCTTGAAACTTGACATGGGGGTTCTTATACACATATAAGATGTTATGAAGCTCACTTGAAGTCTTGGAAGTCCATTTAGCCTGATTAAAGTCAAAACCCTAGTTTTGGATGCACTGCTTAGGAGGTGCATTGTCTGAGGGAATTGTCAACTCTTCTGACCAATTGTGAATTTTGTGAACCTTGTGAACCTTCTTGGAACACAAAGTCTTGTATTGTGAGGGCAAATTTTGGGGTGCAACAACTGCCCCTGTTCAATTTTCTGAAACCTGAGGGGTTAGATTGGTATACTTGCCAGTCGTAACCTGGAAGGTTGAAGGGGATTGAACACAAAAGCCCAAAAATTTGCACTCACCAGTGCATGGAGTGATATTGATGGTTGGTTGAACATGATTGAGTGGGCTTAAAGATGCCACTAGGGGAAAGTTCTTCAGTAGTATAATGAGAACTGTCAGGAGTCTGGAGTAATACTGATGTAACAGCATGTCTTCATGAGGATAGAGCAATCAATAATGATAACCCTAAAGCAGTCTTGAAGTGATAAATCTGACCTCAGGAGGATAGAGCAATCAATAGCTCTAAAGCAGTCTTGAAGTAATAATGGCTTCAGGAGGATAGAGCAATCAATAGTTCTAAAGCAGTCTTGAAGTAATAATGTGAT
The DNA here is from genome assembly GCA_963859935.3 of Lathyrus sativus. Classification (NCBI taxonomy): domain Eukaryota; kingdom Viridiplantae; phylum Streptophyta; class Magnoliopsida; order Fabales; family Fabaceae; genus Lathyrus; species Lathyrus sativus. The sequence continues at coordinate 540,762,697 of OZ012738.1, read as the reverse complement.
ATGTCTTCAGGAGGATAGAGCAATCAATAGCTCTAAAGCAGTCTTGAAGTAATAATGTGATATGTCTTCAGGAGGATAGAGCAATCAATAGCTCTAAAGCAGTCTTGAAGTAATAATGTGATATGTCTTCAGGAGGATAGAGCAATCAATAGCTCTAAAGCAGTCTTGAAGTAATAATGTGATATGTCTTCAGGAGGATAGAGCAATCAATAGCTCTAAAGCAGTCTTGAAGTAATGATTTCAGGAGGATAGAGCAATGGATAACTCTAAAGCAATCTTGAAATAATTAGATGGCTTCAGGAGGATAGAGCAATGAATAGCTCTAAAGCAGTCTTGAAATAATAATGTAATTTCAGGAGGATAGAGCAATGGATAACTCTAAAGCAGTCTTGAAATAATTAGATGGCTTCAGGAGGATAGAGCAATGAATAGCTCTAAAGCAGTCTTGAAGTAGTAATATGACCTCATGAGGATAGAGCAATGAATAGCACTAAAGCAGTCTTGAAGTAATAGGATGATTTCAGGAGGATAGAGCAATCAGTAGCTCCAAAGCAGTCTTGAAATAATAATGTGATATGTCTTCAGGAGGATAGAGCAATCAATAGCTCTAAAGCAGTCTTGAAGTAATGATTTCAGGAGGATAGAGCAATGGATAGCTCTAAAGCAGTCTTGAAATAATAATGTAATTTCAGGAGGATAGAGCAATGGATAACTCTAAAGCAGTCTTGAAATAATTAGATAGCTTCAGGAGGATAGAGCAATGAATAGCTCTAAAGCAGTCTTGAAGTAGTAATATGACCTCATGAGGATAGAGCAATGAATAGCTCTAAAGCAGTCTTGAAGTAATAGGATGATTTCAGGAGGATAGAGCAATCAGTAGCTCTAAAGCAGTCTCGAAGTCATGAGAGGCTATCAGGAGGATAAAATAACCCTGAGGTTACAATAAAGCAGTCCCAAAGTAATAAGAAGCTCATCAGGAGGATAAAGTAACCCTGAGGTTACAATAAAGCAGTCCCAAAGATCATAAGATTGTTTGTTGGATAATTAACCTGAAAACAAGGTAGCATTCTGTATAACAACATTAGTTTATGCTTTATGTATGCATGTATGACATGATGCACTTAGGTAATGTACTATAGACATATATGTTATGGTATGATGTAAATGATGTATGTATGCTATGACACTGCTGGAAGTGTCTGGATATCCTTGTATAACAACTGCTGGCCAAGGAAAATAAATCCCGATTCGTTGTTGAAGAATATATAACCCTCCGTCTGCTGGGGATAACAAGGTATAGATAACCTCCCGTTGTTGGGGATAACAAGGTATAGATAACCTCCCGTCGTTGGGGATAGTAGGGTATAGATAACCTTCGTTTTCGTTTGATAGTAGGATAAGTATAACATCCCGTCTTCGTTCATTGTGCCCTTATTGGAAAGTAATTTCCCGTATATCCGTATGAGGATAAAAGAGATGGATATAAATTTCAGGGGAGATTAGACTTTGTGAAAATGGATTAGTCCTACTGATGGTTTGTAACTGTCTTGTAAAGATGAACCGGCGAAGCTTCGTTGAAATCCTTCCCTCGTTCGTCCTTAGTAAATACTATTACTGCATTTTCATGCATTTCTGGTAAACATCAATCATATTAAAAGCATACATGCGTTTCTGGTAAACATCAATCATATTCAAAGGCATACATACATTCAAACACAACCAATGGACGTTTCGCTTATGTAAATAGGGTAAAAGTGAATCTGGATTCAAAAGATGGAATTTATTTATATCAAAAGTGACCCATACACGGGTAAGTTTGTACAAGGAGACATAAACCCTAGTAAGAGAATTTTGTCATGAAGTTTTACAAAAAGAATCAGCTATGTGGGAAATAATCCTATTGAGTTTCAATTCTACTATTGCCACTCAAGTATCTCATCTTCTTGCTGTTGAGACGGAAACGATTGGATTGAGCTTTATCTGTTTGAGCTTGAGTAAGTAGTACAACTGGTTGCAGTTTCATGAGTGATCCAAACGAGACATAGTCATACGCTTTAATCCCTAACTTTTGCCTGGATTGCCCTTTCAGGTTTTCAATCCACCGGGATACCCTTTTTTGCCCAAGCCGCCTTTTCAGGTTTTCGACTTGCCGGGTGTACATCTTTTTATATATATATCCCTAATTTTTGCCCAAACCCTTTTGGTTTGCCGGGATGCCCTTATTTTTGCCTAGGCCTGTCAACCTAGCGGGTCTCTTTTTATGCGTAGTATTTTTTAACTATGTCTGCGTTTACAGGTTGTGGGAAGTCTTCACCATCCATTGTAGTCAGTATCATGGCACCTCCTGAGAACACTGTCTTGACTACAAATGGTCCCTCATATGTTGGAGTCCACTTGCCCCTAGGATCACCCTGTGGTAATATGATACGCTTGATTACCAAGTCACCAGCCTGATATACCTTTGGCTTAACCTTCTTGTTAAAAGCTTTGATCATCCGTTTCTGGTACATCTGGCCATGACAAACTGCTGCTAACCTTTTCTCATCAATCAAATTTATCTGGTCAAGTCGAGTCTGAATCCACTCATCTTCATCCAAGCCTGCATCCTTCATAATTCTCAAGGAGGGGATCTGAACTTCAATAGGCAGAACTGCTTCCATACCATAGACTAAGGAGAATGGGGTTGCCCCTGTTGAAGTACGTATTGTAGTACGATAACCATGCAGAGCAAATGGTAGCCTCTCGTGCCAATCCTTGTAAGTAACAGTCATCTTCTGTACAATCTTCTTAATGTTCTTATTAGCGGCTTCAACTGCCCCATTCATCTTTGGACGATACGGAGAAGAGTTGTGATGCTTAATCTTGAACTGCGTACAGAGATCAGTAATCATAGTGTTGTTCAGATTAGAGCCATTGTCAGTGATAATCCTTTCAGGGATACTCATTGACTGGTAATCATCTACTGCTTGATGAGCCAAATGATCAGCAACAACACTCCCCTTAATGGCCTTCTGAGTAGTATACTGTATATCATATTCCGTCAAGATCATTTGCCATCTTGCAATTCTTCCGGAGAGAGCAGGTTTCTCAAATATATACTTGATTGGATCCATCTTCGAAATCAACAAGGTAGTATGGGTCAACATATACTGTCTTAGTCGGCGAGCAGCCCATGCCAAAGCGCAGCAAGTTTTCTCGAGCAGTGAGTATCTTGTTTCACAGTCGGTAAACTTTTTGCTAAGGTAGTATATTGCCTGCTCTTTTCGACCAGACTCGTCATGTTGCCCCAATACACACCCCATTGAGTTGTCTAATACTGTTAAATACATAATCAAGGGTCTTCCATCAACTGGTGGCATTAAAATTGGAGGTTCTAGCAAATATCTCTTGATTTCATCAAAGGCAGTCTGGCACTCATCATTCCATTCTATCATCTGATCTTTCTTCAACAACTTGAAGATTGGCTCACAGATGGTAGTTAATTGGGAAATAAATCTTGCAATGTAGTTCAATCGTCCCAAGAAACCTCTAACCTCCTTCTCAGTACGGGGAACTGGCATCTCTCGTATAGCTTTCACTTTTTGTTGTAACAACCTAGCAAGCTCTACAGGTATTTCACAATCGTCCTCGTCTCCGTCTTCAGTTTGGTAGATCGGATTCTCGAAATTGTAATTGGCAATAGTAGAACTGTTATCAACTGGATCCAGAGTGGATGAGGATCGGCATTTTAGTGACGTGGGTGTGTGTAAGAACACATAGCTGATAAAGCAAAAATAAAAGAAAAAGAAAGACAAGGAACACAATATTTACGAAAACGAAACGTCCATTGATTTTATGGAATGAAGTATGCAAATGAAATGACAACCCGTAACAAGCACACCATTGTGCCCCGGGTAAGGCACATGGCTTGAAAGTTTAAATTTAAAAACATAACACAGTAATAGTATTTACTCCTGACTAAAGGAGATAGGGACAACATCTTCAGCTTCCCAATTATTGAGTCCAGCACCCACAGTAGGAAAAATCCATGCCTCCAAGTTGTAGTCTTCATCTTGGTCTCCCACAGCATTGATAACCCCTTGATTGGTGATACGAACAGCACGAGCACGATGAACAGCCTTCTGGGACTCTGCAGTGAAACCCAAACCAAACTTGTCAGACTTGTATGGAATATCAGGAAGCTGACCCCAAATAGTACAACCACCTTCTTCCACCATAGCTTTTGCATCATTGAGGGAGGCCATTGCCATTGTTGGAGGGTTTTTGATGACCACAGGAACCTTCTTCACAGCAGGAGGAGTCACACAATCCTTAACAGCCCAGGGAACCACTTCAAATGACTGACATGGAGTTTCAATGTATTCACCTTCTACTTCCAGATACTTGAAAGTGTTTACATAGCTGACAAAGTATTCTTCCTCTCCAAAGACAGTAACAACTTTTCCATTCACCGGATATCTCAACTTTTGATGTAATGTGGAGGTCACAGCACCTGCCCCATGGATCCAGGGACGACCAAGCAGACATGAGTACGAAGGACGAATATCCATCACATAGAATGTAGCAGTAAACACCTGAGAGCCAACCTTGATTGGAAGATCAATTTCCCCATGCACTACTCTTCTAGAACCATCAAAAGCCTTTACCACAATATTACTGGGCTTCAATACCGTATCTTCAGGACTCAGCTTGTTCAGGACTTCCTTAGGCAACACATTCAGAGAGGAACCATTGTCTATCAGCACATGAGACAGGGTAGTGCCCCTGCATTAAATTGAAATATGCAAGGCCCTGTTATGATCCCTCTTGGCAGGGGTCAAGTCAGCATCAGAAAATCCTAACCCGTTATCATAGGTCAGGTGAGCAACACAATTCTCAAACTGGTCCACAGAAATTGCACTGGGTACATGAGCCATCTTTAGAAACTTGATCAATGACTTGGCATGAGCCTCAGAACATAATAACAGGGAGAGCATAGAAATCTTTGAGGGAGTATGCCCCAGCTGATCAACAATATCATAATCACTCTTGCGAATGATTTTCAATACTTCTTCCATCTGCTTAGAGAGGTCATCAGCAGCTGGCACATCAGTAGATACAGGCTCAATAACAGGACCCTTGCCCCGAGCATCAGTGGTGGAAGTTACAGCAGGAGTAACTGCACTCTTAGAAGCAACTGGAGGAGAGAAGACTCTTCCACTACGAGTGATCTTGTTAGATCCAGCAATATTATCAATGTCAACAGGCATATCAGGTAAAGGCTCCTGCTTGACACCATGGATGTAAACATCAGACCCATAGTGCCAATGCACAGCTTTGTCAGATGTATAAGAAATAGGACCAGGAGTGGTAATGATCAGAGGAGCTACTCTGGCTTCAGCGACAACTTTCACAGGACCTTCAGCAGTAATCTTGATTGGGCCCTGATGAGTGATTTTAATGGGACCCTTAGAAGTGATTCTTAGTGGTACCTTGTCAACCTCTTCAATCTTCTTACCCTGAGTCAGATGATCCACCATACTTTCTACAGATGTTGGTCTTCTTTCAAACACTATAGTATATTTATCCATGAGACGTTGAATCCCATCTCTCAAAATGAAGCAACTATCCGGCTTATAGGTACAATATAGACAATCTTCATGACAACCTGGAAAGATCCCAGCTTGTACTAACCTCTTTTTGATAACAGACAATGGTGTGCTCAACTCCATAACTGAATAGACATGCAGATCTTCATCAATATCTTCATCAATGGCGTTGACAGTCTTCTCGTGATTTGGCATTGGAGCTGTAATCACATTTGGAGTACCTGGTGGATCAAACTCAATTTCTCCAGCATCAATCATATCTTGAATTTTGTTCTTCAAGACCCAGCAGTTATTAGTATCATGTCCTGGACAGTTTGAATGATATGCACATCGTGCATTGGGATTGTACTTGGGAGAGGTAACATTGGGATTCTGAGGAGCCTCCCTTAGGGTAATAAGTTCAGCCTTCAACAAGTGTTGCAATGCCTGAGCCATTGACATGTTGATCTTCGTGAACTGTCTTCTAGCCCTCTGTTGGTTGCCTTGAGGCTGCTCTGTTGTTGCAGGAGTTGGATTTGAAATATGAACTGCACTAACAGACTGATGCCTTCTGTTACGATCAGGCTGACCATACACAGCATTAGATTCTTTCTTCCCAGTGGGAGGCTTCTTTGCAGCACCTGATGAAGAAGTGCCCACTCGGATCTTACCGCTCTTGATACCATTCTCTACTCGCTCTCCTGTCATGATCAACTCAGTGAAGCCAGATGATGAGCTTCCAATGAGATGACTATAAAACGGACCATTCAGCGTACACATGAACATATCAACCAACTCCCTATCAGTCAAAGGGGGTTGAACTCTTCCAGCTAAGTCTCTCCACTTCTGAGCATACTCCTTAAAGCTTTCTTTGGCACCCATAGACATGCTTTGAAGCTGCATGCGAGTGGGGGCTAAGTCAGCATTGTATTGATACTGCTTGTAGAAAGCTTCAGCAAGGTCATTCCAATCTCTGATGTTGACACTCTCCAACTGATAATACCACTCTAGCTGAGCTCCAGATAAACTTTCTTGAAAGAAATGGATCCACAACTTTTTATCAGCAGTGTGGGGTTGCATTCTTCTGACATAAGACCTCAGATGCAATTTGGGACAAGAGACCCCATCATAGACAACAAATGTAGGAACTTTGAACCCAATGGGTATGACCACCCCAGATATCAAGCTCAAATCCTCAAAATCCAGCCCAGATGATTTCTGTAATTCCATAGCATCCATTCTATCCACCAGCATCTTGAATTTGTCTTCGTTAGGCTCATGGTAGTAGTTAGCCTCAGAATCAGAGTCCCCCATAGTGTTGTGGAGACTGCCTCTCTCCTGCTCAGATTCTTCAGATTCATAGTCTTCAACATGTTCCTTGGTCTTGACAGGACCTTTGAACCTTCTTCCCATGTTGAGCAACCCAACAGACCTTCTAGCCTTCTTAGTCTTCTTGGCCAGCAGTGTCTTCAATTCATCCTGCCCCTTGGATAGGTTCAGGATCAGCTCTTGGAACTGTGCATTCTGTGCCTGGAGATCCTTAACTGATTGTTCAAGAGCCATTGCTGAAATAAACAGCGAGAAGATGAGAAACCTGCGCACAATTATAAACCTGTGATGCAATGATATGGGAATGCATATGCAATGTTTTCAAGGACCGCAGGATTTAAATTTGCTTAAACAAACAAGAAAGTAACTTTTTATTAGTAATAACTTGTTTTGCCTTTTAGGCTTACAAAAAATGAAAACGAAATAAGTACAAAAGATGGGGTTTTAAGTCTCCCATGGACGTTTCCTCTTTGTGTTGAGGTATGAGTTGAGGTTTCGTTCCTCATGAAGTAGCTTTGTTAGCTCTAGGATCCTTGCTTGGCTTGCTTTGTAATGAGCCTCGAAAGTATCCCTTTGCTCTTTCAGTTGGATCCACGATCTCTGCAAGTCTTCCATATCAGTAGGCATGTCTGGGTGAAGGATGGTATAAGCTGTGTCTCCTTCAGCAACAGGTTCCATGGTAACTGGTAGGACGGCAGGATATGGCATCATGAGTGTCTGAGCACGAGATCGTACCCATCTGAGATAAGCCTCCATAGGAATGGTGTACTTAGGCTCCAGTGTCTTGCTGTCAATCCTGTTTACCTTTCCCCAAGCTCGTATGAATCTCTGACGGTAACCCTGAAGATCGTTGTCGTAGTCAAACACAATGCCCTGAATCAACATGTCATGTGGACCATCGCTCCGGGCGTAACCAAACTGTCGTAAAGCTAGAGATGGGTTGTAGGTGATGCCTCCTCTTATGCCTAGAAGTGGCACATTAGGAAACTCCCCACAACGGTCAATGATGGTGACATTCTCCATAGATCTGGAGCACCAATGGATGTCTGAGTGAGAAAGTGACATGATCCTCTTGGACCATCTGAACCCTTGCTCATTCTTTATTACTGAGCGAGGAAGGTGAGAAATAAACCACCTAGAAAGTAAAGGTATGCAGCACATCAAAGTTCCTCTTGCCCTTGTAGTACGGGTGTGAAGAGAATGTAGGATGTCTCCAAGTAAGGTAGGCACTGGATTGTGACTCAGGAATATGTTGATGGCATGAACGTCTATGAACTGATCAGGATTGGGGAACAACACTAAGCCATGAATCAATAAGGCTAAGATCTCCTCAACAGCACTGTAGCTCATAGCCTTCAAGAACATTTGAGCTTTATCCACTAATACCTTGGCAAGAATACCTTTAACTCCACTTCTCGTCTCTAGAACAATGTCAGACTTCTTCAGATGTAGAGCTGCAGCAATAACTTCTGGTTTAAGCTCCTTCTCTAAGCCTGTGAATGGCTTTTGATCAAGAACAGGTATACCCAGAAGTTTAGAGAACTCCTCCATGGTTGGAACCAGCTGATAATCAGGAAATGTAAAGCAATGGTGCTTAGGGTCAAAGAACTGAAACAGCACACTCATCATGTCTTCACTGAACCCTGAAGTAACTAGATCCAATAAGTGACCATGTCTCTTGTTGAACTGGGAATGATCAGGCACTAGGGAAACCAACTCCTTGAGCTTAGCAGGTATCCCTACAAAGTTGATCCTGATGGTGTTTCTACGAGCAGAAGCCATGACCTGCAACAAAGAACAAAGATAAATCCTTTGGTCCTTGAAATGGTTAGGGAAAATGATATGCTTATGATGCATGATGATGTCATGATGTCATGCTCAATCACAAACATGTGGCACACACAAACAAGTCACACCATAGCCCTAGGTTTAAAGGCTTGCATGAGGTTCAAAGGCAAGTACCCTCCCCTGAAGTTAGATGGTTCATCCTGTCCTACAAAAGTAACCAGGTTCTAAGGGATCTCAATATCATTGATCCTTCACAAGGGTGGTTGTTCAGAAGGCCACTTACTTGCCAACCAAAACCCTCCAAGTTTAAGATCTCAATGAGCGTAGTATCGAGTGTCAACCAACTTCAGTCTGCACCAAAGCCGGTTACCTCACTACTTTCTAAAGGCCAAGATGAGTTAACTAGGGTTCTAAAAGTCAGTTAGTGCATTGACAACATATGGCAGCCTCAATATTATCCTCAACTTGACTTAAGGAATATAAGCACCAACCAAGAAGTCGCACTAACTATGGCCACCAGATCAACCGTATCGATATACGTCGTACAGTTTCCTTGGTCTATTGCCATTTACCTAAGGTACACTAGATCCGGGTTAGGACCTTTCACCCATAAGAGCACCCCAACAATATAATAATAAAGCAAACAAGGCAAACAATTTAAAGTGATCTTAATTCCTAAGGGTACCCCTCTTAAATAGGTCCCCAGCAGAGTCGCCAGTTCTGTAACCCGGTGAACTGACTTTAAACAATGTTGCGGATAGCAAGAGTCGCCACCGACTTTTATTTTATCCATAAGGAAAGGTTATAAAAGAACAGGAAAGACCTTAGAGAATATTTTGGGTCCGGGGGGTAGGTTATGAAAAGGGAAGGTATTAGCATCCTTTTCATCCATGGTTATCCATGGGCTCTTAGGTACTTAAGCTCACTTTTGAATTGTTTTGAAATTGTAGTGTGTGAATAGAAAATTTTCAGAATAGTTAATAAATAATCCATGTAAGGATGTGTTAAGAACTTGTTTGAAAACTTGTTGAAAATTTGTTTAAGTGCGAAACAATTTTGAAGTGAGCAAGCACCTAGGAGTAACCTACCCTAATGTTTAAAGGTCTTTCTTATTCTTCATTCTTTCCTTTAGTAAGACTATCCCTACTATAATGGAGTAGGTAGTCCTTACTTTGGATGTTAAGGGACATGTGAGGGACAATTGGATTTTTGAAGGCCATGGTGGGGTGTAATAAGCACATATAAGGGACCATCATCATTTTTCGAAAGGGACTCGATTCGTAAAGGCAACCATAAGGGACTTTGATGATTTTTCTATTTGAGGGACTTGCTTTATACACCCCACTTAACCATTATTCGTAGGCAACTTGAGGGATATCCTTAGGAAGTGAGACGGCGATTAAAATCGACTTACGTGTGTGACGTGTTTATTTTAATTATCTTTATTTAAAAGTGATCTAAATTTATTTTAATATTACATACATGTTGTTACACTCCCTAATTACTAACCATAATAATAATTAAATAATTAAACAACTTTACATCCAAGAAACAAATACAAAATAATAAACAAAATAATTAAATAGCAAAGATAAATAAAATATAAATAAGCAATAATAAATAATAAAGGGGGTTAATTCTAAGTTTACTCGGCAAGACATCGCATCTTGTGCCTACGTATCCTTACGGGAGTGGAATCAGAGTAATCGTAGTTCCCCTCAATAGGGAGGTTAGAAACTTCTTGACTGTGGTCAAGGTCTCAAGGGGAATAAACGCATCTTAAGGACACGCTTACGTGGAGTGTAGAAACTCCAAATCTCTACGTTGAAATGTTAAGTTGTAATTAGGGTTAAATTAGGGATTCCACGGCGGGAAACCCTAAAATGAGCGCGGCGGCTCTTTGACCTAATGCTAAGGGTAAAATTGTAATTTTGCCTGCGGCGAGGCATTTGTGAAAATTAGGGTTTGTAGTTTGTAGTTTTGAGGATTTGAAATTGAATGTGTGAAGTTTTACGGACTATTGGCGCGGCGGCCAAACAGTTAGACCTAACCTTCGGATGTGTGCAATGTGACAGAAATAATAGTAAACGCGTGAGATAATTGAATCATGCAAACAGAGAGATAATGTCATAATTTAAACCATGCAAGCAGAAATTTAAAGGCAGAATTTAAAGAGCGATTGTTAAGTTCGCGAGGTTACATGAGAGGAGCAGATACAATATGATAATGAAATTTGAATTGAACAATAATAAAATAAAATAAATAACGGTTCTAGTTATTATTTTAAAAAAAAGATTTTAGTTATTATTTTAAATTTATCTAAAAAAAAAGTTTTTCTTAAAAATAATAGGTTTTCATATTAATTTGGAAAAGATGTTAATGTTATTTATTTTAAAAAACAGATTTTTATATTATAACAAATTTTAATAAATTAATGATAACAATAATAGTAATAATGGTAATAATAATGATAATAATGATAATAATAATAAATAATGATAATAATAATAATAATAATAATAATAATAATAATAATAATAATAATAATAATAAAGCAATAATGAATTTTAAATGTGCCAAATAACCCAACAATGTTGCTAACGCAGAAATGCGCTCATCGCAACCAGATCTAAATCGGACGAAACAAAATTTATCGCAAAGAAAAAGAAATTAAGCAAAAAAAATAGTATTATTGCTCACACAAAAATGCGATCATCGCAACCAGATCGAACTAACACAAATGTCACGCGTCATGCACACAAATGTGCAAACATCGTATCGACATAATTCGATCAAAAATCTTATATATATAAACTCTAACAATTTAAAAATTATATATATATAAACGTAACAGTAATAGATAAAGAAAAAGAAATAACGGTAATAGATGAAGAAAAAGAAATAACGGTAAAAGATGGAGAAAAAGAAACAACAGTAATAGATGAAGGAAAAGAAATAACGGTAAACGATGAAGAAAAAGAAACAATAGTAATGGATGAAGAAGAAAACTAAATAACGGCAAACGGCACTCACTCCTCTTAGGTTTTTTTCATTCTCCCCCTTTTTTCCAACAAGGCAACACGTGTATATATAGGGAACAAATTAGGGTTAACACCAAATTGTCAATAATGTCCCTAAAGCCCATTTTAAAGCCCAAACTAAATAATTAGTTAAGAAAAAATAAAATTTAAATAATTTAAAATAATTAAAATAAACTTAAAATAAAAACTAATAATCCTATTGATTCCTAAAATAAAAAATATTATAAAAAGAACAAAATTTTTTTCAATATTTTTTATTTTATGATTTTTTGGATATTTTTATGAATAATTTAGAAAAAAGTGAAAAAAATAATATTTTAAAAAATGATTTAATTAAAATACGAAAATAATAATTAAATAATAATAAAAAACTATTTTTGTTATTTTTTAATGAAAGATAGAAAAATTTAGAGTAAAAATAATAAAAAACAAAAAAAAAATGGCAAAGGTGAGATTCGAACTCTCAACCTCTCACACTCATAACTCCTTACACATGTTCTCCTGCCAATTGTGCCATTTTTACTTTTTAGAAAAAAAATGCATGCCATATGATATTTACCTGCAAAAGTCAAACGACTACACAAATTTGTTAGTAATTGATTAAATGCAATGAAATGCGACGACAAATCTTAGGGCAAAATTTGGGGTATTACAGTTATTATGATAATATTTCTCACCCAACCTCTCTTTGATGTTGGCAAAAAAAAAAAAATCATGAAGTTTGACTTTGGTTTGACCACAGTTGACCTTAGTTTGACCTTTTAACTGCATTGACTGCTTTTGACTTATCTGATCATCTGACTGAGCAAACTTTTGAGAAAAGTCTTGAAACTTGACATGGGGGTTCTTATACACATATAAGATGTTATGAAGCTCACTTGAAGTCTTGGAAGTCCATTTAGCCTGATTAAAGTCAAAACCCTAGTTTTGGATGCACTGCTTAGGAGGTGCATTGTCTGAGGGAATTGTCAACTCTTCTGACCAATTGTGAATTTTGTGAACCTTGTGAACCTTCTTGGAACACAAAGTCTTGTATTGTGAGGGCAAATTTTGGGGTGCAACAGTGAGCCATGTTTCTATTGCTGTTTTGTAAAGACTAAGCCATTTTGGCGTATTTTATTGATGCCATTTATGGCCCTGCTTTATTAGCTTCATATTACTCTGCTGCAATGTTCACCTCTCGAAGCGATGGTTTGTATTTTATCAAATATTTACCGTTTAATTTTAAGATTCGTTTATCATTGCTAAGTTCCTCGACTTCGTATGCCCCATTCAAGAAGACTTTTGAGATTTGAAACGGTCCTTCCCACTTTGGGGACCATTTTCCTAATGTCCTGGCCTTTCGATCCATTGGCAGGATTACCCTCCAAACTAAATCCCCAATCAAAAAGGGTTTTGCTTTGACTCTCTTGTTATAGGATTTCTCTACTCTTTTCTTTTGCCTTCTCAAGAGTTCCAACGCTCTTATCCCTTCTTCGTCTAAATTCAATAGCTCGTCGAGCATCATGTCCCAATAGATTTCGCGGGGAATTTCGTGATGCTTCTGAATCCTGGCTGACTGTACGAGAATTTTGACTTGTAGAACTGCATCATGGCCAAAAGTCCATCGATAAGGTGTAGTATTGGTGGCTTCTTTGGGGGATGTTCGACATGCCCATATGACCTGGCCTAGGGTTTTGTGCCAGTTTTTTGGCTTACCCCCTACTTGCTTTTTTATCATTCCAATTACCACCTTGTTTGCTGCTTCCACTTGGCCATTGGCTTGGGCGTAGTAAGGGGTCGAGGTAAGGAGTTTGAAGCCCATTTCCCTAGCAAACTCTTGCATCTTTTGACCAGTAAAAATTGATCCTTGATCTGTTGTTATTGTTTCTGGCAGACCAAATCTAAAGATAATGTATTTTTGAATAAACTCAATCACATCGTCTTGGTCTACTTTTGGCAGGGGTACAACTTCGACCCATTTGGTGAAGTAGTCTATCCCCACCAATATGTATTTTTGGTTTTTTGAGGATGCGGGTCGAATTTCTCCTATTAGGTACAAAGCCCATCCTCTAAATGGCCATGGCTTAATTATGGAGTGTAACTCGCTCACTGGGACATGTTGTATGCCAGCGTGTATCTAGCACTCCTGGCAGCCCTTGACAAATTCGATACAATCTTTCAGCATTGTAGGCCAATATAGACCTTAGTGAAATAATAGCCATTTCATCTTCTGGGCTACCTGGTGTGCCCCACATGCTCCACTATGAACTGATGATAATGCTAAATACGCCTCAGATTCATTTAGACACTTGAGCAAAACTCCTTCAGGAGTTCTTTTGAATAACTCGTTTCCTAGGAGGACGTATCTCAGTGCTTGATATTTTATTTTTCGCTCTGTGGTGGTTGAAGGATTTTGGAGGTATTCGACCAACGGTCTTCTCCAGTCTCCATCAGACATCGATTCGATTGTGAATATCTCGAAGGTCTCTTTGTCGGTGCAACCGAACTTTACAGCCCTCAAATCAGATTGCTGCAGTGCCACAGCTGCCACCTTGCTTCTGACTTGGATTACTTCTTGTAGATCCTCGCAAGACACCTTGTATCATGATGCTATTTAGGCCAAATCGTTAGCCACCTGATTTCGTAGTCGTGGTACATGTCGAATCATAGTCTCTTCGAATTTCTTTAGTAGCCTATTTGTTACTACGAAGTACATGATGAGGATTTCGTTAACGCACTTGCACTCTTTTGTCAACTGTTTTATGACTAACTTTGAGTCCCCCATTATTTCGACTCTAGTTGCCCCCAATTCCAACAAAATTTCAAGTCCAGCTATCAAAGCCTTGTATTCCGCCTCATTGTTGGAGCATGGCTCCCCTATTCTATACTTGAATTGTGTTGGAATTTTGTCAGGCGAAATAATCAGCATGCCAATGTCGGTTCCCTTCTTATGGCTGGAACCATCGAAGTACAACTTCCAAGGTTCTAGTTCGACCATATTTAAAGCGTTTATATCTATAGAGTGGTCGACAATAAAGTCTGCCACTATTTGCACTTTAATTGCTTTTAATGGTTTATATGTTAAGGAAAATTCAGTTAACGCCAATGCCCATTTACCTATTCGACTATGCAATATAGGTTTAGATAACATATGCTTTATAACATCAAAATGCGAAGAGACACAAACATCAACAGGCTTTATATACTGTTTTAATTTTGTACAAGAGAAGTATAAACATAGGCATAACTTTTCTACTTCGATATATCTAGTCTCTGCATCATTCAGGACTCTACTAAGGTAGTAAATGACTTTTTCGATGCCATTTTCATCCTCTTGGGCTAACATGCTTCCCAAAGTCTTGTGCGGCGCAGCTATGTACAGTCTCATGCCCTTGTGTCGGCATGGTGGTGAGAGAATTGGAGGATTGGTCAGATAGCCTTTGATTTTGTCGAAAGCTTCTTGTTGTTCCTTCCCCCATTCATACCCTTTTTTGGTAACTCGAAGCAACGACGAGAAAGCTTGTGCTTTTCTGCTTAGGTTCGATATGAACCTCCTTAAGAAATTGATCTTGCCCAACAGGGATTGTAATTCCTTTTTATTTGAAGGCGCCTTAGTTTCCATAATGGCCTTCGTCTTGTTTTGATTTATTTCGATGCCTTTTTGTGGACCACGAAACCCAAGAAGTCACCTGCCTGCACAAAGAACGCACGTTTTAGAGGGTTCATTTTGAGGCCAAACTTCCTCATCCTTAAGAAGGATTGTCGAAGATGATCTATATGATCTTTTCCTGATACAGATTTAACCACAATGTCATCAATATATATCTGCATAAAAGATTCTATATAGTCATGGAGGATTGAATTCATTGCTCGTTTATATGTTGCCCCAGCATTATTTAAGCCAAAAGGCATTACTACCCACTCGTAGGTGCCTATGGCTCCCGGAAAACGAAACGCTGTTTTGGGAACATCATCCTCATCGATGAAGATTTGGTTATAGCCAGAATAACCATCTAGCATACTAAGATATTCGTGGCCCGCGGCGGAATCGACTAGCGTTTCTGCCACCGACATTGAATACTCATCCTTAGGAGTCGCTGAGTTTAAGTCCCTAAAGTCTATACATACTCTCAAGAAACCATTTTTCTTAATAACTGGCACAATATTAGCAAGCCATTCGACATACCTGGTTGTTCGAATGAATTTGCACCGCAACAATCTTTCGATTTCCGCTTTTATTTTTGATAGAACATCTGGAGCGAAGCGCCTTGGACTTTGTTTGACTGGTTTCTTGCCAGCCTTAATTGGCAGTCTATGTTCTACCAACTCTCTTTAACCCTGGCATTTCATCGTAATCCCAGGCAAAGCAATCTCTATACTCTCGCAACAGTTTGATGATCTCGCCCTTGAATTGAGTGTCGAGGTTGGCGCTAATATAAGTTGGCCTTTTGATAACGCCATCTCCTAAGTCCACTTCCTCTAGCGGATCCTGCGCAAGCATCTTGGCTTTTTCTGCTGAGGGATCTTTTTCAAAACCCAGAGGCTCGTCGTCATAGATGGCGTCAAGCCTTTCACTTTCGTGATGGGTCTCATCAGGTAATTCCAAGTCGAAGCCTTCCTTGTGGGTCTTCCGAAGACTCGTTCATTGGCCTCTGTGGCCATTTCGCTGTTGACAGCCTCTAGGGCTGCTTGTATTCTAGTTTCGGCCATGTAGGCCGAAATCCTTCGAAGCGCACTAGCTTCAGTCATCATTACTAAAATCACTTCCCCATCCAGTGGGGTCCACTAGAAAGGTTCCAAGGTATGGAAGCCTTTCTCCTGGCACCTCTCTGTCCCAACGGAAACCGTCTACAGGATGTAGGTATAACGAGCAGTATACTTTGTTATCTGGATTAAAATCGAAGTCTGCTGGTCCACAAGGACCTATACCAGCCAAGTGTTTGTCGAAGTGTCTTTGATCGATATAGTTAATGGGTTCTTTAAAGTACCCTTGATCAACTTCAATATTTTCCATGATGCCATCTGGCCTCCATATTACGATCCTTTGATGCATCGAGGATGGTACTGCCCCCACGCCATGGATCCATTCGCGTCGAAGCAATAAGTTGTAATTGGCTGTGGTTTCGACAACCATGAATATAGTTGGCCGTGTTACTGTTCCAACGGTGACATCTACCTGGATTACTCCCCTGTTCGAGCCTACCTTGCCTTCATAATTGGACAGGACCATGTTGTGTGGTTTTGTGTCGGTATCACACTTCCCGATTTTGCTTAACAGAGAACGTGGCATCAGATTCACAGTTGCGCCACAATCCACCAGGATTTTGTTAACTGGGGTGTTCTCTACCTTCGCCGTAATATAGAGCGGCTTCAGGTGGTTTCTCATCTCCTTTGTGGGCCGTTCGAAGAAAGCATTCTGCTCTTCGACACAGCCGTTGTTCATCACATAATAGCAGACGGATTTGTGTGTTACCATTTCACAGTCTGCATCAGTGTCGCAATTCTCGACCACGGATACCCTGTCATATTCTTTTGGCATCACTGACACTACATTTACCAACACATCCAGCGATTCGTCAGAGTCTGAGTCGAAATTATCAGTCATTTCGTCATCGACCCCAGCAATCTCTTTCTGACTTTTGCCCTGGTCAGAGAACAACTTCCTGCCTACCGGCGGTTTTACTGATGTCTTCGATGGTTCTCCCTGATTTTTGATTGGGAGGTTAGTCCTGGATTCGCCCTGGTCCTTCAGTGCCCCTTCTCTAAGAGCCTTTCTTTTCCGTTGTTCCCGCCTCCACTGCGACCGAGACATGGGGTTTTTCCCTATGTAATTCTCGGATACATGAGCCATCTTTGAAGCCTGAAATTCTTTTCGATAGGTAACTAAGGATCCCCTGTTTACTTCGAACTTCTTCCATTTTTGCTGGCCTTGTTGTCTATCCTCGTTGGGTTTCAACCACCTGCCATCGGTGTTCCCACCGGTGGGTTTGAAGCTAGTAGGCCTTGTTTTGGTGGCTCTAATGCGGGGTTCAGACCTTTTCAGCAGGTTTCTTCGTTCATCGAATTTAGGTATTCTCCCAGCTTGCTTTATCCTTCGTGTTCCTTCAAGTCTCTGGGCAGCCTTTTTGTCGAATATCGCGCTACATCGCGGGCATAACATCACACTGGAACCCTTTCCTTGGCATCTGTGAAGAAAATCCACAATTGTTTCCTCTTGCTTCGGGTAAGCCTCCTTCGTGATTTCCTCTTGGTTATTCGACTCACTATCCCCTTGCATTTCTTGCTGGGTAACTTCCATCATGTTGATCTCAACCTTCTCGACCAAACTCAAGCCTTTTAAGCTTAAACCTAAACCTTCAGTGGCCTGGTCCATTTCGACGAAGTTATCTGCCATCTCCTTAGTCACCATCTCCCATCTTGGATTGTCCGCTACCCCATCGATGTTGCCAGCATCTCTCTCCCTACTGTCTTGATCAAAGCCCATCACAACCTTCGCCATCACAACATTCTTTATGAAGTCATCAGTAACTTCTATCATACTTTCCGAGAAATCGCGGCCTTCAGTGACCTCGATCATGTTGGTTTCTAATGGCTCTGTGTAGTGAGCGTCTGCCGTTTGTAGAGGGTCTGTGTCGACCTTCATTTGGTTGGTGACTTTCTCCCCAAACTTCAAACGTCCCTCCTGGATTGCGTTCTGGACAAGATCCCTGAAAAGAAAACATTGAGATGTTTTATGACCCAAAAAACTATGGTAATTACAAAACCCTCTCTTTTTCCTTTGCTCTAGTGATGGCATTTTAGCGTCAGGTGATACTATCATTTTCCCATCTTTTACTAACAAATCGAAAATTTCATCACACTTGGTGATGTCGAAGGTATATGTTTTCTTTGGGAATTTATCGTTCTTTTCTGATTCGACAAAACTCTTCCCCTTTGGGGGTTCTAGTACTTTACAAGAGTATGGGGGACCTTGTTTAAGTTCTGCGAGATCCACCTAACTTTCATCGAAGTTCAGAGAATCCTCGCAGGCCCTTTCGATGTTGTCATCAATTTCGACGAAGGCCACTTTCTTACTCTTGTTAAATCTAGTTTTCTCGTCTTTCAAACGTTTGAGTTGTCGAACTCTGTCGGCCAATTGAGCCATGTCTCTTAAGTATTGGGTGTCTAATTTATTTCGGATGGAATAGCCGAGACCTCCAGCGGCCATTTCGACCAATTCGTGTTCCGGCACTTGTGTGAAACATCTAGCCTTAAGTAGTCAAAACCTATTAAGGTACCCTTCGATTGGCTCCAAAAACTTATGCTTTACGCTGGCCAACTCTTTCAAACTAATTTTGGTTTGGCCCATGTAAAACTGCTCATGAAACAAGCGCTCAAGTTGGGCCCAACTGCATATGGTATTAGGGGCCAGCGTTGTAAACCAAGTGAAAGCGTTTTTGGTGAGAGAACTTGGAAAGTACTTTATCCTAAGGCCCTCATCATTCGCTATCTCCCCGGCTTCTATCACATAGCGAGCCACATGTTCGACAGTAGATTCCATCGTATCCCCTGAGAACTTAGTAAACTTTGGTACTTTCGTCCTGGGGGGTAATTCCATTTGAAGGATATAATATACTATTGGGGATGTATAGTTTGGTCGAGTAAAACCAGTGTTTACTCCATTTCGAGCCATAATCCTTTCGACCATGGCTGCTAGATTATTGTCGATGGCTATGTTGTTACGCCGAACTTCCTGGACAACGTGATCTGCATCCTGATTTCGGTTTATCATGATCACTCCTTGGTTCCTTTTGTCTAGGGAATGAACCTGGTTCGCTGGATCTTCTCTGACTGGTTCGACTGCAGGAGGATCGACTCTGAACTGGTTTTCCAAGTTTATCTCCCTTGCATTTCTTACGTCCTGTCGTGGGGCGTTCGCTATAGGGTTTTGGTTTCTGGTTCCAAGGGTTACTCCCATGAACTCACCCAATCGTGTCAACTGCAGCGTCAACTGTTGGTTGGTTTGGGTAGTGTTATGGATCAATGGCTGGAAGCTTTCGCCCATAGTTTGGGACAAAGTCTGAACCATTTGCATGTTGCTTTCATCCATCTGTTGCCTTAAGCATGCAACTGAGGTATTAGTTAGGTTTGGGCCTTGCGTCAAATATCCCAGACTTTGGCCCTGGAAGTTTCGACCAATGTTCACACCAGATCCCGATCCTTGTAATGGAGAAGTCACAGGGTTATCTGAAAAGATGGGGGGAGCATTCTGAAGCCCCTGCATCACAGTTGTAGGCATCCCATATGGTGGGTTCCTTGGTAACTGTACATACTCAGAAGGGGGATTTTGTCTAGACAGTGGGCTTCCTCCTAACGGTGTCTGAGGATTAGATACTTGGAGCCCAATATACTCCAATACTGGTTGAGTATAAGGTCTTGTTATAGTCGACCCAGTCCCTAGTATCGAAGGTATGGGTGCAGGCCTTACAGGGAGTGCTATTGGATCTCCTATCGATGGTATTGAAGACGACACTCTGTCGTTTCTTGTTTCTTCACTAGAGACATCTTGTTGGCCATTTGGCTGAACAAATTCCATCGCCATCTTCCTAACGTTACGTCTTACTAAACTTTCTTCGTTTGCAGTGGTTATTCTGCCACTTCTTAGTAACATAAAATGTATTTTGAAGATAAGTTGATAAGGCTTACAATTCTAAAGTTTTTATGATTTTTCACAAGACTTTCTTTGTCTAGCACCGTCCCACACCATTTTGTTTACCGTGTTTTTTGGTAAACAATCTCCGGTCTATCAATTTGATGTCAAATTGACTAACTTGCAGGATTGACCATATGAAATCCCAGGACATGTGCTACAAAGTTATTTCCTTTAAAATTCGCCTAAAACATGCACTTCGACAGTGCTGGAAACATAGTTTAAAAAAGTAAAGTTTGTTTATGAGACTGAAGAGGGAAAGAAAAGAGAAGTTCAGGTAAGAAGAAGATAGAGATTCTTTCAGAAATAAAGAAAGGAAGAGTACTTAGTCGAAGTAAAGAAGGTAGTGCATATGCGAAGAAGAAAAGGATAAAATGCTGAAGAACACTTAGTAAAATATATGAAAACAAGATAACTTCATTAAAATAAAACAATGGTGTGTTTACATCACGTACATTCTCTGTAATACTCTCTTTCTCTACACTCGGATACTTGGAGTAATTCTAAGAGTAACTTGTACAACAGTAAATTACTACACCTCTGAAATCTATGTCTAAGACTCCTATTTATAATAATAATAGTAACTGCTAATAATCTCCTTAGGCCATATATTTATGACAAGTGTCACACTGCATGCAATCCTCTGTCCAATAAGCGCCACTTGTCCTTCTTAGTCACAAGAAAATATAACTGTTCCCTCCACTATTTAAATTTCAAAAGTCAATTCGTCCCCACTTTGATGTTTCGGTCGAATGCCATGCTTCGGTCGAAGTCCATGTTTACCACGTAGGTCGAGATGCCTATTTTCAAGACTCCAATCTTCCTAAATCCTTGGAGGCCCTATAGATCCTTTAATCAAGCTAAAACAACCTCAAAATATAGGCCGTCGAAATGGCGAGCTAACACTAATAAGCAAAGACAATGGGTTGCCAAGACTGTTGCACTAGCAGCTCACACTTCCCTAAGGATGCCAACCAAAGAGGATTGGTACTTTGATAGTGGATGCTCCAAATATATGACTGGAATTGAGGATCACTTAATACACCTCAAAACTCATACATCTAGTCATGTAACCTTTGGTGATGGAGATAGAGGAGAAATCACAGGTGCTGGACAACTTGTCAGTCCTAAAGCTCCAGAGTTAAGGAATGTCTTGCTGGTTAAAGGACTGACTGTTAATCTAATAAGCATAAGTCAGCTCTGTGATCAAGGATTAACAGTTCAATTTTCCAAGGAGAAGTGTGTGGTCTTCAATGAAGAAGGTGAGGAAATAATGAGGGGTGCTAGATCCCAGAATAATTGTTACTTATGGGAGCCTAGAAGTAACATAATTGGATTGATCAATAGAGTAAAGAAGGATCACACATGGGAGGATAAAAGCAGACATTCTCAAAGGATGAGTAAGACCACAGTCAAGGAATCAGGAAGGGGAATCCCAAAGGGTATTCTAGAGAGGAGAACAGGATATGGTAAATGGAATAATGGCAGGCAAGCAAAGGTAGCATTTCCAAAGAAGGTACCTCACAGAAATCTGGACCAGCTATATTGGAATCTGATGGAGTCCATGGAAGCTACCTTTCTCAAAGGAAGCAATGTTACTCCGGATCTCATGACCTTGTTCTGTGACATCAAGAGTACCATCTGTTGCACCCCAAAATTTTCCTAACCTTTTTCTTTACCTAGCTTATGTTTCATTACATTCATCATAACATTAGCATATGCATTGCATTATCATTTGTGCAGGGGATCAAGGAATGTGTCTATCAAGAAGGGGCTACCAAAGGTTATAGGGCTGATCAAGAGGAAGTGTGTCAGAGAAAGCCAGAGATCCTTGAAGAAGTGGGTGAATGCAAGTGTGTTTATCTCCTATATTGGGGATCAATGCAAGTCATCAAGAGGCTAAAAGTCCATGGTTATGGATAGAAGTTATTTAGAGAGCTCATGGGATGTCTTGATAATGGAGCTGGTGCAAGTCATTATACAAAGTATAAGAAGCCACAACCAAGGTTGGTGTAATTAGGGTTTTCATCTGGTTAACCCTAAGTCAACAGTTGAATTGAAGGAGTTTGAGGCTCAATTCCAAGCCCTTATGATCATGGAATGTTGTTTTGAAACATTTCATATCTCATTCCAAGATCAATTCATCAATACTCAAGAGTGTGAGAACTTTCTAAGCTAGGGTTTCTAAGCTTGACAGTGTAAAATCCTCTGTTTAGTACCTAACTTCAAGACCACATAACTCAAGATACAAGTCTCATCTCATCTTGACTCCAACATGAGACTTGTAGGGAATGTTCTTAGTTTTCTTTTTAGTACTAGAAGTCCTCCATTGGATTTCTAGAACTTAAGATATGAAGCAGACAAGTTACAAGTCATCAGATGAATGTGATTTTGGTCCTTGAAAGTCAACCAACTTCCATCCCATTTTTGACCTAGAAGGATGTCTCACATATCCTTGAACCAAACATGAAAGTTTTTCCTTATGATTTTAGCTTTCCAAAAAGTCCTAGAAGTCCTCATTCTGATTTGTGGAGCTCAAGATATGAAGCTTGCAAGGTAGGGGTATTTTGGGAAACTTTGATTATAGGTCACTTTTGATTATAGGTCAATTTCACCACTTTGCACATCTCAAATGGAAATCTTTCCAACTTGATAGTTGCTCCAAATGGGGGCATTTGCTCAAACAAACATCAATGCACCATGGAATTGGCTTGGATTGAAGAGTTAGTGAAGAAATTTCCATGAAAAAGTCATAAAAGTACAAAAAATCAAATTAATTCATATTGGACCAATTTTGTTCAAGTTTGTGCATATTTTATGTGCCAAAGACATTCCAAGAACAATGAAAAAAATTAGAATTTCAAGTTGGGGTCCAAAACCATGACATTTTTACACTTACTACAAGCTTAAGTTACATCACTAAATCACTCCATTAAGATCCAAACAAGGGCTTAATCTCCACCATTGGATCACTCACAGCATAAGTAACATGAATGGAACAAGCTTGAGGCATTGCAAGCACTATTTTCACGATTTGCAAGATTTCCAGATCAATGAAATTGGATTTTCTATTGGGCTTCCACAGGATGTAATTGGGCTTCTTTTCCATCCATATCCATCACATATAAACTCATGATCATGTACAATGCATCATAATAGAATTTAGAGTCAAATTCACCAAGAAAACAGTTGGAAAAAGTGAGAGAAGAGTGAGAATCGTGTTTTCAGTTTCTTCAAGTTTCAAGCCAAATTGATCATTCAAACAACTCTAGGATGGATCAAGGATCGTTTCTGGATCATTTCCATCAAGAATTCACAACATTTGAAGGCTCAGTGGAAGCTCTCCACTAGGTAATCTATCTTTCAACATTCCTCTTTGTTTAGGAAGAATTAGCACGCCATTTTCATGTGTTTGTGATCCTTACACTTAGTAGATGAATTCTGGATTAATTTGAGGCCTGATGGTGATGATTCTTGATTGAGCATAAAATCTTGTTGCTTACAGTTTTTACGTTTTAGAGACAATTAGGTCAAGAAAACCATGGATTATTGATGTAGGCAAGGAGATGAATCAATTAGTGCAAGAATTTTTTAGTTTCATGAAGGTTTGTGAACCTGCTACAGTGGCATGCTAGAGGTTGAAGACGACCGGAGTTGCTCCGGCTACCATCTGCAACTCTCCCTCTATTTTCACATTCAAATGCTGATGAGTGTTGCGGTGAAAATCGGATATCAAGCTATTGAATTAACTTGAATCTTAATTCTTTTACAACCAAACTTTAATTTATCCAAAGGAAAGGTCTAAAGAAAGAAAAACCCTTTTCGCGATGTAACAACAACGCTAAGAGATTCGAGGATCGGGGGTTGGTTATGCTTAGGGTAGGTATCTCACATCCTAAACATCTGTAGTACTCTACATGAACCTTTGGTTTGTTTGCATGCTAAGTTTGCTAGGTATTTGCTATGGTGTTAGGATTGGATAAAGGGTGAAGGTTGATAGGTAAAGACCTAGATGGTTTTCTAAGTTTCCTCGCAAAGATATCGCATCCTCTGCCTACGTATCCTAACTAGGATAGAATCAGAGCAATCGTAGTTCACCTCACAAGGGTTGAAGAACACTTGATTATGATCAAGGTTCAAGGGGGAACAAACATTACAATGTTTGTGTAGAGTTTAACGAAACTCTCTATGTCTATGTTGTAACACTCAAAGGGGAATAAGTAATCATCTCTATGATTCTTATATAGAGTTAAAAAATTCTATCCTAGGGTTCTAGTTGAAGAACACTCCTAGTAAAGGTGGGTCTTTTAGACTTAATGCAAAGTCTAATGGCTTATAAACTAAGGTTTAAGGTGACTTAACAAAGTCAAGGAGATGGGTAATGAGCTATCCATGACACAAGGGTCAATGGAGAGACTTTTCCTTTGGAAGGAGGGAGGGGAGGCAACTTGGACGAGAACTAAAGAGTTCCATCACTTGGGGGAGAAATACTTAACCAAGTACTAAACATTTAAGCATGACGAATATAAGAGATATGGTTACAACCAAGAATAAAGGGGAATATTACAATAAGCAAGTACTTCATATAGGATGAATGGTTACAACCAAGCATGGTATCACAATAATGATGATTACAATCAAGATAGATGGTCACAACAAAAACAGGCAAGCATATTACAATAAGCAAGCAAAGATGAGTTCTTACAAGACTAAAGAAAAGGTAAAGACCTAAGCATATCTTGACAAAGATGAAGGCATATCTTAACAAAGATTGAAAGCATAATCTTAACAAAGATTGAAAACATGATGAAGGTAACAACCATGCAAATAAATAACAATTTGAAAGCAATCATGTTATAAACTTAATGTGTACAACAATATGCATAGATAACAATCCCACATAAGTAAATTAGTTTAACCTCATAATTTAGGAGGAATTAAGAAAAGGGAATTACTTAATCAAGTAGAGATGATGAAAGTATGGTGACAACCAATAAAGGAGCATGTCATAAGTGAAAATGTATGGATGACAATCAAGGCAAGTAATCAAGCAAGAATCATAACGACAGATCGCGCTTTAAAGTAAACACAAATGAAAAGGAATATTTTATGGTATTAACCAAAGGAGAAAACCCTAACATGTTTACTAACATAAAAGAAGTGCGAATGAATAAACATCTTAACGCAAATGATCATGGTGAAAAACAAATTCATCTGCATGTGGGAGATAACAATCTCGATACAAAGGCAACTTGCAAGCAACCAAAGGGCATGAAAATTTGAACAAACATGGAATTAAAAAAAATCACATGAAAGCATACATCAAGACAAACACAATGCAAAAAGAATGGGTTCAAAATGATTAAAAATGAGTGAGAAATGAATTTTTGAAGTTTTGTTGAAAAATCACAAAAATAAATAAAAGGGTTGCCCTCCTCAGGGGTCGAACCCAGGACATGCAGGTACAAGGCGCTTTAAGTGACAAGTTGAATACCACTGGGGTGGCTATACATCCGTTGATGAAAGCCACCCCATAAATACATATGGCGTGCTACAAAATCAGGTTGGGCCCAAAAACACATAAACTCATGATTTTGCAATTTGATCATAACTCAGTCAATTTTTCATGGATTTTCGCAAAATTTAGGTGCAAATTGAAGGATTTTTCATGAGGAATATGATGGTGCTTTTAGTTTTTCAAAATTATGTCCCCATTTTGAAACCCGATGGTGTGTGCCTTGTGATGTTTGAAAATGCAATTTGAGATGGAGTTCTTATACCAGCCAGTTTCAAATCAAAATAATCATGCTCACACACCATGTAAATGATAATGAATGCATTCAAATCAGAAGAAAACTTCAAGACAGCTTGGTATAATAAATGACATGTAAGTTGCAAAAGTAACTTTTTGATGCAATCATGTGAAAATGCAGTTCAAGCTCTAAGCATAGTTTTGGTGAATCAGTCACATGCACACATCATAGATTACCAAGGGTGTTCAAACTTGACTTGGGGTTAAAGGCAGACTGTAGCAAGATAGGCCTCTTGAAATGCACTTTGGTTGTTTGATAGGGCATGAGCAAATTCAATTCATGTTATAGACACATACCACAAAATGTCTTGGAATGATGCCTAAGTTACGGTCATGGATAAAGGGTTATAACCTAAAGAAAATGCCAAAAAGCACACATGTGCCATGAAATGGATTCAAATTAAAAAAAGAGCTTGAGGAAGCCTATAATGAAAAGTGATTTTTAAAATGCAACATTTGTCATGTGAGACACATAATGAAACTGAAATTCGATCCTAAGCATATTCTGATTAGGGCAAGCCTATGCACATCTTGAAAACATGGTAATGCATGAGAGTGAGCAGGAAATCAAGTTTAAGACAAGTGTTTGTGGAAAGTGATACTCATACTGCATTCTAGTGCTTGTGAAGTGCAGTAGGACTGCGTATTTCAAATCCAACCAGTTTTACATTATGCCAATTACATACACATACCACAAAATGTCTTGGAATGATGCCTAAGTTACAGTCATGGATAAAGGGTTATAACCTAAACAAAATGCTAAAAAGCAAACAAAACTGACTGTACTGAACCAGCCCACAATTTAATGACAGCAAAGCTGGTCACCCCCCCCCTGTTTCAAACAAACACTCACCACAGCCTAAACCAACTTCCTAACATGATAAACCACTACTGGTAACAACTGAACATGAGTTGACAAACTCCCTTCAAAAAACAGTTATGGATAAAAATGGTGGCAACCTTAGTAGGTTCAACCAACATGCTAATGCCATATCTTGGAAAATAGAATGCAAATAGAATTTAGCAAGCTCTAGGTATGATATCCATATTGATTTATCAAAAGCAACAAGATCATAGCATGACAAGAAAAGATTGCTTGGTTATTATCATACCAGTATCAAACATTATGGCTGCTATTAAACAATGACCAAAATCCAAAATCAATAACAAACAGACCCAAACTCCACTAGGCTGCTAAAGGTTGACAGTCACATGATATATGGACCCCAAAAGCAACCTAAATCTCTCAGCCTAACCTTAAAGCCCTAAGGAATCTAACCAAGACTGAGCAGAATCAGACACTATCATTAAAATACCTATGATATCAATACAAATAACTCTAAAAAACCTCATCATGGATTGATAAATCCAACTCACACATTCTGTCAACAGCCCCCTAAACAGAAATACAAACTGTCCTTAAACCCTTAAATGGATGCTACTCAAACAACACAGTAATGCCTCAACAACAAGGCTTAAGAAGGCTTGCTTAAAGCAGAAGCAAAGGCTATACCTGACATATCATACCTGAGTTGACAAACTCAACCTGTAGGAACAGTCACAGGTAATGGTGCTTAACATCTCAAAATGGATTTCAATGAACAGCCACAACTACCACAACTTGGTAATAGCTAAAAAAGGGGACAAACTTAGTCTAAAACAGTCATGGGTATAAACTACATTGTTGAAACCCAACAACAACCCAAAACTATAACAACTTGGTTACAACCTTGTCCTAGTTGAAAATCAACAGCAAAAACCAACTAAAAAAAAGAACCTATCCTGGCAACAACTAGATAGAGTGGATTAACTCAGTCCTAGAAATGATCAAGAATACAAACTAAAATGCTAATCCTCCACTCCAAACTAACAACCTATAGCTCAAAGCCTAAAGTCCTACCTAAAACTGAACAGAACTAAAAACTGACATTACAATGCCTAGAATGCTGATACAAAGAGTTCACAACTCTGTGTACCTCACCATGGATTAATAAATCCAACCTCACACAAATCCCAACAGCAGCCCTTTAAACAAAGGACTTAAATGACATTTACCAAGCAAACCAACACATAGTAGGCAGGTCCAAACATTCATAAGGTAAACATCACCAATGATAAAGTGTCAAACATAAAAATGTTAATATTGAGGCATCTAACCTAAACCTCACTTGTTGGCAGATTCTAGAATCCAAACAGGTTTTGGTGGTTATTCAACACAATAATGTCAACAGCATAAACTTAACAAGTTTTCAACAACACACCTTTACAAAGGTAAACATATTACCTTAATGACCTTCCAACAGCAACTACACATGGTATTGGCCTCACAAATATTTGACAGCATGTTTGACAAAACATTTCAACATGACAATGTATAAGCTTTCTATCAAAACCATTCAATACATGATGATTCATATTAATGAATGAGATTTAGAATGACATACCTCTTGTTTTCCTCCCACACTTTAAGCTATGCAAGAACAAGAATTCCTTCCTTTGAGCAAGCTTGAGAATATTGCTTCTTCTTGAAGAAACAATACAATCTTATGGACAGTTTGAGCAATGGACCTCCCAACTGACTTTTGGTGTTTTGGACAGTTGAAACACAATATATATGAGGTGTATGGGGGGTTTAAACAGATGGAAAAGGCTTATGGAGTGACTTGGCTCTCAAAATGCATAAAAGTCAAAATATGGGGTGTGAGGGTTGACTTTTAGATTGGTGGATTTTCTGAGAAATGTAACAATGGGAACAGCTTCAAATGGCCATTTTAAGGTTGTATGAATGGTCTTTGAAGGGTTTTGGTGTTTGGAATGAGAAGTGGCATGGAAAGTGCAAAATGGTGATTTTTGCACTTATGCACTTTCAAGCAAGGAAAGAAATGAGAGAGCTATGAGTTGGTATGTGTTCTTACTAGCTCTGGTGTGGTTTGCAGATGGTGAGGATGCCTCTATTTATAGGAGAAATGAGGGTGAGGGAAACCTTGGTCATTTCCATTTTTGGAGGGAATCTTGGAAGAAAATCCTTCCAAATCTAGTGGCAACCATCTTCACATCGGTTCCAAGGCTCAATGCAAGCAAGAAACAACTGATATGAAGGGGTGAGGGGACTTGAATTGAAGCTAGAGAGATAGGGAGTTGCAGCTGTCACATCATTACATAAAGTTTCTCTTTCCTCTCTTGTATTTGAATAAAATAATGCCAATTTGCTTCAATCTTTCAATGTCCTTCAAACCATCCTATCTTTTGGTTTTCTCCTCATCCACACCTCACATTATCAGTTTGAATTACAATCCAAGGGCTGAGAATGGCTAATGTGGTGAAAATTTGATTTTGAGAAGTTTTACCAAAGTGGTTTCAAGTGTGACAGGCCCAACTTTCATGACCCATAACTCTCAGCTCACAAATCCTTTTGAGGAGTTCGAATACTTTTTGGAAAGCCCTCATGTAGTTCTAAAACTTTCATGTTTACCAGATCCACATATTCCATGTGCAACTAGGATGAAAAACCCCTTGAAGTTGGCTGAAAACATGTTTTGTACACCTTCAAAATGATTTTTGTTATAACTCCCATTCTATGCATTTTTTGATCATGGACCACTGTGGGACTTTTGTAGGATTAGTCAATACCTTTCCAATGAGCTTTGAACCACCTCATTTGGATGTGTGGTTAGGGAGTTAGGGTCTAGCCCCTTTCAAAACCCTAATTTCTCGATTTTTCGATTACTCCTCAACCCTTGATTCAATGGTCATGAAAATTTATGGGCAGGTGTAATATGACATAAGGAACATTTTTCATTCATATCTTGGAGTCAAAATCCTTATGGTTGAAGAGTTGACTTTTCGGTCAACCGTACGATCGATCGGTGACTATCGAGTCACCTGTTCATGTTCCGGAGCCTCCAAGACTTTGAAACTCCTTGAATGGACTTCAATAATCCATATGAACTTGTTGGACCAAGATTGCATCATCAAACCACCTTTTAAATCAAAAGTCAAACTACAGTTGACTTTTCCCGCTCGAAAACCCTAATCGGGTACCTAGAACTACACTGTGCTCAATCTTTGGGTGACTACCTCAAATTGGATTCATGCTTAACCCAATGTAATATCTTTGATCTTGTTTCATGGAGAATCAATCCAATACCTTGACTGATCGAATCATTGAAACCTCGATTCTTGACTGCACGAAACCCTAATCGGGTACCCTGAACCGCACTGTTATTAATCCTTGGGTGACAACCTCAAATTGGATCCATGGTTGATCAAATGTAGTATCCTTGATTTTGTTTTATAATTGAATCAATCCAAAACATTGATTGATCAATCCCTCAAAACCCCGATTTTGTCGGTACGAAATCCTAATTCATCTGCATCTTGACAAAGATAAGCTTGAAACAAGTTAAGGTTAAATAATAAAATGTATAAGATCCTAGAATGATGATGAGGATATAAGGGGTCAAAATTTGGGGTGCAACAGTTGCCCCTATTTAAATGTCTTCACTAGATGACAATGAGAGATGACAATCCTCATGGAATCGTAGTGAAAGGTATTTAAATATAGCAAACCAGAAATTTTGCCCCTTAGATCCGATGGTATGAGACAGGACAAACGCCAAAATGCCATGATTTCTAAATGATGCTTTATGATGCTTGAGTGTAAGACGGATGCAGACACACGAGAAAACATGCAAGAACGGCGACACAACGAGTAACCACTCACGGGGGACCCGACACACTAGGGGAAACCTCACTGGGGAAGAAGTCCACTTGGGAAAACTTCACTGGGGACCAATTCCACGGGGAAGCAAATCTTCACTGGGGAAATGACAGATCCGAGACACGAACCTCACTGGGGATAACCAAGTGAGGAATTTCCTATAGTGAAGAGTTCAAACGGGATCTTCAAGAAGACGTTAAAAATAAGACCAGACGCACCGGGGAAACTAGTATCCACTAGTTCTCCGAGACTCGACTAGGGAAAGCAAAGCTTCAAAGGGATACTGGTGACGACCAGAACAACGAACAATTTCCAAAAGTGCTAGTTACCACTAGACTTCCTAAGGAGATGGGGATGACGACCGAACCAAAGTTCCAATTACAATTGGGAATTTTAAACAACATTTGGTTAAAATGCAGGACTTCGGCTGGGGGAATTGGTAACGACCGACTCACAATACTAATGACGATTAGTTTTCAAGCACTGCCAGTAACCACCGGACTTAGAAAGGACTGGTGACGACCAAATCAAGATATGCCAATAACAATTAGTTATGATAATGCTAGTAATCACTAGACTTAACTGGGGAAGTTGGTAACGACCAAACTAAATACGAATAACAATTGGATTTAAGCAATGCTAGTAACCACTAGACTTCAAAGAAGATTAGTAACGACCAAATTAAAGTATACAAATAACAATTGGATCTAAAAGATGCCAGTAACAACTGGACTTAGATTGGATGATTGGTAACGACCAAATCAAAGGACACCAATGACAATTGGATTTTTAAAGGGTTTGGTGACAACCACGTCAAAGTAATCAAGTTTAGACGGTGCCAATAACCATTGGGCTTATATAACCGGTGACAACCAAGTCAATGATATACCAATAATGATTGGTTTCAAGCAATGCCAGTAACTATTGGGCTTTGGTGCAAAGATTAGTAACAACCAAAATAGATGATACCAAATATAATTGGGTTTTGAATAATGCTAGTAACTACTAGACTTTGAAGACGATTGGTAATGACCAAATCGAAGGATACCAATAACAATTGGATTCTATGCTACTAGTAACTACTAGTCTTTCACAATTCATTGGTCACAATCTAATCACGGGTAGACATTAGTAACAATTAATCGTTTTAGTGAAATAGATATTGCTAGTCACAACTAAAATCTCCAGGAAGGAAACCAGTAATCCCCAAATCACTGACAAAAAAGAGGTAACGACCCGAAGGAAAAGTCAAGGTAAAAACAGTGGTAACGACCAAAGGATCTCAAAGGTAAAAGCCAAACGGACAGAGATCGGAACAGGACTGCAAACAAATGCGTATGATGATGATGCTGTATGTAAAAAGTAAACCAACCCATGGGAGAGAAGAAGCAAGACGAAGGAAGTAGAGATGAAACCCAACGCAAGCAGCCTCACTGATCCCAAGTTAATCTCTTTTGAGGTAGACAACAATCTTTAGAAAAGAAAAATCCTGACTTTCGAGTGGGAACTGCCTTCGAACGCCAATTGGTAGGCAGCAACAGACTTTTATGGTTCAGAGAGCTGTGTGAAACTTGTCGAATTACTCACAAAGTTTTTCAACATGCTTTGTTAAATCAATTTCTTTTTCTTTGAACAAAATTTTAAACTTTCAAAACACTTTTCTTTTTTTTTTTGAAAAATCTTTATTAACAAATAAGTGAAATTGCATAACAAAAGCGGAAGATCGTAACAACGATTGGGCCAAAATCTGATTTTATTAATTGACAAGAACTTTACAAAAGGCAAAGCCTCTGGAGCAAAATACATTTGGAAAAATGGCTAACAAAAAAGGTTACAGAATCCCATGATGATTTGGTCCTACTAACTAGCGGCCCACTTGCTTCGTTGCTTCTGACGAGATTGATTGTACGTTGACCTCCTTTTAAACCTTTGAATCAACACCTTGCCCATGCGTTCGGTGGCTCTAATCTTCAGGCTTCTGTCCTGCTGAGATGTTGGTCCAATCTTCTAGGTGTAGTATTTCCTCACTGCATCTGAGTTGATATGGTACTTAAGTTGTTCCCTGTTGCGGTGAAATTTGGATGTCAAGCTATTGATTAACTTGAATCTTAATTCATTTACAATCGGTCTTTGATTTATCCTAAGGAAAGGTTAAAGAAAGGAAAAACCTAAAAGGGAGAGCTCTAAGGTTCGAGGGTTAGTTAAATTTAGGGAAGGTATTAGCACCCTAAACTTCCGTAGTACTCTACGGGAACCTTTTGTTTATTTTTTTTTTATTTATTTCATTAATTATTTTGCTTTAGGGTATATACAAAGGATTGAAAATTAAAAAAGACCTAGGGGTTAATTCTAAGTTTACTCGGTAAGACATCACATCTTGTGCCTACATATCCTTACGGGAATGGAATCAGAGTAACTGTAGTTCCCCTCAAAAAGGAGGTTAGAAACGTCTTGACTGTGGCCAAAGTTTATTCAGAGACTCCAATCTCTATGTTAAAAAAATGTTAATTAAAATTAAAATAGGGTTAAATTAGGGATTCCACGGCGGAAAACCTTAAAACAGAGTACGACGACTCTTTTGGCCTAACACTAGGATAAAAGCAATTTTGCCCACGGCGGGACACCTAGGCTAAACAGGGTTTGATCCATTAAAGGGGTAAGGCTATTGACTCGGCGGCCAAAAGGCTGGACCTAATCCTTCGGAAGGATAAAACTGTAAAAAAATGTGAAAATTTGACAAATCATTATATGGAGGAATAATTAAGGTACAGAAATAAGAAGAGTAATAAAGGCAAAGGGTATAAAGAAACAAAGAAACAATTCTGAAAACATGAAGAATATAAAAATATGTAATGACACTTAGAATGAAGTGAGGGAGGAAAATAGTGTGGGGTTGTGGCCACCACAAGCACATCTCAACCTCGAGCATGCACATGAAATGCCAAAAGAAAGAAAAGTAATAAAAGGGTACATAAAATGACACGACAAACATCAAACATCAGGAGTTCCTTACGAAAAGGTTTTAATTTTTTAATATTTTAATTATAAAAAAAAGGTTTTAATTTTTTAATAAAAAATATTTAAGTTAAAATTATAAAAAAAATTAAGTTTAAATTATAAAAAAAAAGTTTTTGGGGGAAAAGTCTTTTTAGTTTTTTTTAGAACAAAAAAGGTTTTTCATCCCAAAAAAAGGCTTTTCAGTTTTTTGGGAAAAGGCTTTTCAGTTTTTATTTTGGGAAAAGGTTTTTTGGGAAAATGTTTTTGGGAACAAAAAGGTTTTTTTTCTTCTTGGGAACAAAAAGGTTTTTTTTTCTTCTTGGGAACAAAAAGACTTTTCAGTTTTAAAAAAAGGTCTTACTAAAAAAAAGGTTTTAATAATAAATAAAAAAAAAGAGTTTTGATTTAAAAAAAAGGTTTTAATAATAAATAAAAAAAAGGGTTTTGATTTTAAAAAAAAGGTTTTGTTAAAAAAGGGTTTTGATTTTAAAAAAAAGGTTTTGTTAAAAAAGGGTTTTGATATTAAAATCTAGGGACCTAAACACACATGGAGATTAACATGGCAAAATATG
Source organism: Lathyrus sativus (assembly GCA_963859935.3). NCBI lineage: Eukaryota > Viridiplantae > Streptophyta > Magnoliopsida > Fabales > Fabaceae > Lathyrus > Lathyrus sativus. Next base: position 540,728,200 of record OZ012738.1, on the reverse strand, counting down.
CACATAAATATGAAAAAGCAAAAGGTTTAGTAATTTAACGGACCTAAACACATTAACATGGCAAAATATGCACATAAACATGAAAAAGCAAAAGGTTTAGTAATTTAACCTACGAAGCGGAGGTTTGCTTCGGTAAATGTGAAAAAGGTTTGAATAAGGGAACACTGGAGAGCTCCAATCCTTCTGACGAGTTGTGGGAACGACCGCCTTTCTTCTCTGGGGATCTCCTTTGTTTCTCCCTCTCTCTCTCCTTTTTTCTGAAGAAAACCTTCTGACCTCCCTTTCAACAAAGCAACACATGTATATATAGGGAACAAATTAGGGTTAACACCAAATTGTCAATAATGTCCCTAAAGCCCATTTTAAAGCCCAAACTAAATAATTAGTTAAGAAAAAATAAAATTTAAATAATTTAAAATAATTAAAATAAACTTAAAATAAAAACTAATAATCCTATTGATTCCTAAAATCAAAAATATTATAAAAAGAACAAAATTTTTTTCAATATTTTTTTATTTTATGATTTTTTTGGATATTTTTATGAATAATTTAGAAAAAGTGAAAAAAATAATATTTTAAAAAATGATTTAATTAAAATACGAAAATAATAATTAAATAATAATAAAAAACTATTTTTGTTATTTTTTAATGAAAGATAGAAAAATTTAGAGTAAAAATAATAAAAAACAAAAAAAGTGACAAAGGTGAGATTTGAACTCTCAACCTCTCACACTCATAACTCCTTACACATGTCCTCTTGCCAATTGTGACATTTTTACTTTTTAGAAAAAAAATGCATGCCATATGATATTTACCTGCAAAAAGTCAAACGACTACACAAATTTGTTAGTAATTGATTAAATGCAATAAAAATGCAATGAAATGCGACGACAAATCTTAGGGCAAAATTTGGGGTATTACAGTTGCCCCTATTTAAATAACTTCACCGGGTGATTCGAGCAACGGAGACTCGAGAAATCATGGTGGAGGGATTTAAATACAGATAACCGAAAATTTTGCCTTTAGACGCAGTGCTATGCAATGATATGGACAAAACAAAACGAACTATAATGCTAAATATGACATGAATCTGATATGATGCGTATGATGAAAATGACAAATGCACAGATACAGACGAAACAACGTCACAGGGGACGACCCATCGAGGAATTGCACTAGGGAAGAAGACATGTCATATCTGGAAGAACGTCGGATAGACACGACACAGAATTGTTGATAGGTGCCAAGTAAATTAGAAATTGTCTGCAAGGTAAGACGCGGGTAAAACACGAGCTCAAGAGAAAAATGCAAATGGGGATAAAACACCCATGATGCCAAGTAAATAAATTTTGCCCACAAGGTAAGACGCGAGTAAAACACGACCTCAGGGAGAAAAAAAAGCAAATGGGGGTAAAACACCATGATGTTAGGTAAACCCAAGAATATCTGGTAAACGGGGAATAAAACACCCGGGATAAAGGTACATGGGGGATAAAACACCCAAGGATAGAAGGTAAGTGGGGAGTAAAGCACCCAAGATAGACATGTAAATGGGGAGTAAAGCACCCAGGATAGAAATGTAAATGGGGAGTAAAGCACCCAGGATAGAAATGTAAATGGGGAGTAAAACACCCAAGATAAAAATGTAAATGGGGAGTAAAGCACCCAAGATAAAAAGGTAAATGGGGAATAAAGCACCCAAGATAGAAATGTAAATGGGGAGTAAAGCACCCAAGATAGAAATGTAAATGGGGAGTAAAGCACCCAAGATAGAAATGTAAATGGGGAGTAAAGCACCCAAGATAGAAATGTAAATGCAGAAGTCGACGACAAGGCTCGACTCTTTCGGTGAGATGACAAAACTGGAGGACTGATTCCTCAACACGGAAATCACTGTCATTCTGTTAAACTGTATCAAGTTGATAGTCACTATAGGAATGATGAATAACTGCTTAGGGATTATGCAAGTAAACTGCCCCAGGTCAAATGAACTGATAATTGCTTCAGCTGTCTAATTCGTGGAATCGACTGTCTTGGCTGTATCCTCGGAGGGCTTGCCCCAGTCTGGGTCTTGAACAATTCTCTGGATAAACCAAATCTGAGAAGATATTGCCTTGAACAAATCTTGAACTAATTCTTTGACAGGATGTAAAAGGAACTTGCCCCTGATAAGATCACTTGACCAAGTTTCTGAAGGTGAGATAATACTTAGAAGGGGGGGGGGGGGTTGAATAAGTATGGAAAATTAATACTTGAAAATAATCACACAATTATTTTTATCCTGGTTCGTTAAACAACTACTCCAGTCCACCCTTCCAGAGTGATTTGCCTTTCTCAACAAGGACTTAATCCACTATTAAATCAAACTGATTACAATAGTATCACCTAAGAACTACAGTTCTTAGTCTTCTCAAGAGCTACTGATTCACACTGAATCCTCTTAAGGAAAATCCTTTACAAACAATGTAAATTAAATACAAGAGTTTTTAATGCTTCTATAAAGCTATAATCACAACAGTGATTTTTCTCTTAAGTTTTAAGTACAATGAGATTCTATGAAGAATAAGAATGAGAGCTTATAGAATATTGTGATTTCTTTTCAGCAAGTGTGTAACTGAAGAATGAAGTGAGGAACTCCTTTTATAGGCAGCTGAATCATGCACGTTGAAAAGAGAGTCTCAAAAGGTCTGAGCCTTTTTGTCTTCACATGTACTGACCTTTCCTTGAAATAGATGGCACAGATAACTCCTTTTTGTCTGTGTAAGTGTGTCTAGCACAAATAAGGAAAGAGACGTTGAATAGTTCCAACGGATATATTCTTGAAAACACTTCTTCAGTTTCAGCAAGTTCTTCAGAGTCTGAATGGATCAGAGTCTTCTGATGAGTTTCAGAACTATGCTGTATCAGAGTCTTCTGCAGCGTGTGTGCTTCTAGCGTGTTGATCATCAGAGCATCTTGACACAGAACTTCAGTACTTGGCAGCGTAGGTACTTACAGAAACTTCTGTAGATCAATGCTTTGAGAAACTCTTCAATCAATATTCTTCTATACTTCTGATGCTTCAGCTTCAGATGCTTCTGATTATCTTCAGATGCTTCTGACTATCTTTAGATGCTTCTGACTCAGAATGTTCTGGAGCTTCTTGCTTCAGATCCTTCTGGAGACTACGCTCAGGATCTTCTGTAAGGAGCAAGCAGATTCTTCTGTAAGGTGCATCTGGCGCTTCAGAGTCAGAATAGCTTCTTGTATTCAAGGCAGATTTGCTTCTAGAGAGTTAATATAATTTTAATCTGCAGTAAAACTCTCAAACAAATTTTAGAGTATATAATTCTTAAATATAAATTTCCTAACAGTTATCATCAAAACAAAGAGTAATTATTAAGAACCAATATGTGTTCTAACAATCTCCCCCTTTTTGATGATGACAAAAAGTATCAGAAATTTTATTTAATTGAACATAAAGAATTATAACTCCCCCTGAGATGATGAATCTCCCCCTGAGTTGAATATGAAAAAGGAATAGAAACTTCCCTTTTTATCTTGAGAAATCTTCAGAGTCAGATCTTGTTTGTCTTGTAATAATCAAGGGTCAGACTATCTTGCAGATATAAGATTCAGAGTTTGATAAAAGATAAATGATCTGAGAAACTCAGAGATTCTTTTATAGAGTATTCTTATCAAAAGTTCTGAAATAGTCAATTTAGATATTAGAAAGAAATAGATATGTCTGAAGATTCATTCTAGTGAAATTATATTAAATAGTTCAGATCTTTATTTTCTCCCCCTTTTTTGTCATAAGCAAAAAGTAAAAACTTTTAATAAAGACAAATAAAAGGAACAATAGCAGATAATTCAATGGAGAATAACAAACTGTTTCATTTAATCATAACAGAGCAAAAGTACATTGGAAAAATATCAGAAGATATAACAAAACATTCAGATGCAATAACAACAGATGCACAAACATGAGAAAAAAAATCTAAGTGTGTTTTGACAAAAGCATCTTCAATAGGTCTGTGATCTCAGATTGTGATTGCTCTTGCTTTGACATGAACTTAGTTATTGTCTCATTCTTCTCATCTTGTTTAGACATCCACTCTGACATGTCCTCAGATTTCTTGTCTTGCTTCGCCATCCAAGATCTAATTTCAGATTGACCAGCTTCCAGAGCAGCAATCTTGTTTCCCAAATCTGGATTTTCTGTCTTTATCTCTGATGATGGAGGTTCTGTATCCTGAACAGAGTCAATTGCCATATGTTCTGGAGATCCTGAAGAGGGTTCTACCAGAGTCATAGTTAATGCAGTGGCAGTTGGTTCTGGTGGAGGAGGAGGTGGAGGAGCATCAAAACACAGCAGTGGTTCAGTCTTATTGACAATCCAGAATTGAGTTCTTTCAGCTCTGAGCTTTGCATCATCAAAACAGATGTTCTTCAGATTAGAAGCCACAGTGTTGAATCTATTGAGAAATCCTTTCCAGATGATGTCAGTCTCATTTGCATCCATAGTTTCAGAACATCTTTTCTGAACAGTACCTAAAGACATCTGTATTTCTTGCAAAAACGTTTGAAATAAATGTTCAATATTAAGTCTGGGTGGATGTTTAAGCAAGGTTTCCAGAGTCATCTGTTTAGGCTTTGGAGTGGGTGGTGTTAGGGATTTTGGAATGGAAAACAGAGGAGGGGGAACATATGGAAAGAATGGAATTTCTGGTTTCTGAGGAAGGGATCTGTTTAAAGCATTAAGCAGATTTGGTTGAGGTCTGGTGCATGGGTAAACAACATTAAAGAATGCATTAGAGTATGGTACGAAAGCAGAGTTTGATGGTTTATCAGATGCAACTGTGTTGTCAGATGCAGGATGCAAAGCTGAAACAGCAGCTTTACCAGATGTAGCAGATATGGGGGCTAAGGATCCTTCATTTTCCATAGATTGAATATATGAAAGGATTACAAATGGAAGGGTTGGTGTGAGTTTAGGTTTCAGAGGTGTCAAGGGTTCATAAGGCTCAACTCTATCATAAAAATCTTTTAGTTTGAAACCATAAGATAAGTTATGATAAAGAGAAGACACTTGGGCACAAGATATTCCAGATGATGATGGATTGGAAGTAGGAACGATCATCTCAGATGAAGTTACAGGTGAAGGCATAGGTTCTGGAATGGTAGTTTTGGTAGGTAAGGTTGATTCAGGTTCAGGTTCATGAACAGGGTATTTGTCAGATGGATTAATCAGAAAATCAGGATGAATTTCTGATTCAGATGAATTTGAAGATGTTTCAGGTGTACAAGAGGTAGAAGAAACTTGAAACACTGTTTTTAATGGAGTGATATCAAGAACTTCTGTCTCAGGGATATGAGATGGTTCTGAAGGGGTATCAGATTGTTGAGTAGGTGGTTCAGATGAAACAGGAGCAGAAGTTACTTTAGAGGGTTCAGAAGTAACATTTGCTACAGGTTTAGAAGATGGAATTGTTGATGGTGGAATGACAGATTCTTTTTCTGGTTGATCTTCTGTGGTTTGTTTTTCTGGATGATCAGAAGATTTTGGTTGATTTTCTGTTTGTGGTTGAGCAGAGTTTTGTTTATCAGAATTTTGTGGTAATTCTGATGTTTGTGGTTCTGTTTGTTGTGGTTCTGTTGATTGTGGAATAGTTGGTGATGGACGTGGAGTGAAGTGTTTGATGTGTAGTTTGGGTTGAGGTGGTTTTGATACAGAAGCAGTAGGTTGTTTTTGAGGTGATACAGAACTGGGGGCAGCAACAAATGTTGTTTGAGTGACAGGGGGTTTGGGAACAGACTTAATAGATGAATCATTTATAACAACATTTTTAGAAGTAACAGAAGCTTTAGTACCTTTGAGTTTAATCCTCTTTGCAGAGACAGCTTCTCTAGAATCTTTTCTCTTCAGAAGATCCTTGGGATTCTCAGCAATCTTAGCCTTCTTCTGGACAGGTTCAGATTCTGCTGCAGGTTGAGGTCTTTTCCTCTGAAGTGGAACTTCTGCTTCTTCTTCTTCTTCTTCTCCTGCATCTGGCAGGGGTTGCTTGACAAGTTGAAACACATTGGCAGGAACAGGCACTCCTTCCCTTTTGCATTCCTCTATATACATCAGAACAATGTGTCTAGGTTCTTCAGCAAAGAATAGAGGAAAATCTGATACTGGAATCCTTTTATTCAGATCAGACATGTTTAACTTCTTTGGAGCAGTAGTAAGTTCATCTACAATCTTGAGTCTCAGAAGGCTCTTAGCGTTCAGAGGCTTTCCCATAATGAACTCTAGTTCCTCTGTAACACCAGCATCATACAGAGCAGCCACTAAACCATTTTCAGTGAGAAGATCTGAGAGCAGCCTTCCAAAAGGTATCCAATTCCCGATCTTCTGGTTCTTTTCTTTCACAGATTCTCTGGATGCATTTATGTGATTCCACAGATGCATGAACAAAATGTAAGGCAGATCTACCTTGTTGCTCTGACTCAGGCAGTACATAAAATAGATCTGTTCATTGTTGACATAATCTGGGGAATTTGTTGACTTCCTGTGATGTATGCATCCCATGAAGATCTTGGCCCAGATCTTGTAATCTGGCTTCAGATCTTCGAATCTGTTAGAGGCTTGTCCAGCAGTCATAAACTCCTCATAAACTTCATCCATATCAACACGCCCAGCTGGCAGATGTGAAACACCATCTGTTTCTTCATAACCAATCAGTCTTCTAATTAGATCCTCTGTGATGATGATTTCCTTTCCCAGCACAGATGATAGAATAAACTTTGGATACACAGATGCATGAATCCAGAATTCCTTAACAAGTAGAGGGTAAACTGGTCCAAACAGTCTATCAAAGTATTTCACCCAACCTTGAGCTCTAACAATGGAGCGAAAATCAAACCCATTGTCAGCCAAAGAATCAAATTCAACCATGGATTCACACAACACTTCTAACTTATCAACAGGTGTGAGAAGAGTTCTCTGTGGAGGAATATATGGAGCAGCACCTAGATTATCTGAAGTCACAGCAGCCATTGTTGATTGGAACTGTGCAGTTATTGATGAAGAAGACGCCATTGAAGAATGCCTTTTAGAACACTTAGGTTTTGAGTTTTTGTGAAGAGAGAACAAAAGATGAAAATGCATATAAATTCTGAGAGTGAAAAGTGTGAAAGTGAATACACAACAGGTATTTATACTAATCACATAGGCACACCAAAAGACAGAAACAACGCACGTTTGAGCATCATTAAATGAAGAGAATAAAATCATTTCAAATAATAAATGCTTCTGACAGATTTGGGGGGAAAACCAAGATATTTACTATTCAAAATTTCACCTCAAACGTCTTTTCAGTTGTGCACACGCCACCTCATCAGATTTTGTGGGACACGTGTTTGCTTGCATGCTGTTCTGAATTCTCTCAAGAAATGAAACGTTAGCCACGTTCAGATCTTCTAAAGATGGTTAGTTCAGATTTTCAAATCAGAAATAATAATCAGAATAGAATAAATGAACAGAAGAAATACTTCAGATCATTAAACATTTTGCATCTGAGAGGTTGCCTCTGATAAATATTACTCTGGACAAAAATCCATACAAATATTTTTCAGAATGAACTTAAATCTATCTTCAGCAAGGGGTTTTGTGAAAATATCAGCCCATTGATGATCTGTATCAACAAAAGCTAAATTAATTACACCCTTCTGAACATAGTCTCTGATGAAGTGATGTTTAATTTCTATATGTTTTGCCTTAGAATGCAAGATTGGATTTTTTGACAAACATATAGCAGAAGTATTATCACAAAAGATAGAAAGATTACTCTCATAGATTTGATAATCTTCTAATTGACTCTTCATCCAGAGCATCTGAGTACAACATCCAGCAGCAGCAATGTATTCTGCCTCTGTAGTTGATAGTGCAATGGTAGGTTGCTTCTTGCTGTACCATGAGATCAGATGACTTCCAAGAAACTGACAGCTTCCAGAAGTGCTTTTACGTTCAACTCTGTCTCCAGCATAGTCAGCATCACAGAATCCAACTAATGAAAATTCATCAGATCTTCTGTAACACAAACCCATGTTAGCAGTACCTTTCAGATACCTTAGAATCCTCTTAACAGCTGTTAAGTGTGATTCTCTAGGATCTGATTGGAATCTAGCACATAAGCAGACACTAAACAGAATATCTGGTCTAGAAGCAGTCAAGTATAGAAGAGATCCTATCATACCTCTGTAGAGTTTTTGATCTACCTTCTTACTTACCTCTTCCTTACCTAGAGTGCTTGTAGGATGCATTGGAGTCTTTGCCATTTTGCTATCAACCATGTTGAACTTCTTCAGAAGCTCTTTAACATATTTGGTTTGATGTATGTAGGTGCACTCTGAAGTCTGATTGACTTGGATTCCCAAGAAGAATCTCAATTCTCCCATCATGCTCATTTCAAATTCTTCCTGCATACATTTAGCAAACTCCTTTCCAAGGGTAATATTTGTTGATCCAAAAATAATGTCATCTACATAAATTTGACAAATCAACAGATCTTTCTTAACAGTTTTACAGAATAAAGTTGTATCCACTTTTCCTCTGATAAAATTTTTCTTCAGAACGAAGTTGCTCAACCTCTCATACCAAGCTCTGGGAGCTTTTTTTAATCCATAAAGGGATTTCTTTAATTTGAAAACATGATCTAGAAAATTCTCATTTTCAAAGCCAGGAGGTTGGTGGACATATACTTCTTCTTCTATAATACCATTAAGAAAAGCACTTTTAACATCCATCTGATACAGAGTGATGTTATTCTGTGCAGCAAAAGAAATAAGAAGGCGTATGGATTCTAACCTTGCCACTGGAGCATATGTCTCAGTGTAATCAATACTTTCTTGCTGACTGTATCCTTGAGCAACCAGTCTTGCCTTATTCCTTTCTACTTCTCCCTTTTCATTCAGCTTATTTCTGAAGACCCATTTTGTTCCAATAATATTGAATCCTTTAGGTCTAGGAACCAGATCCCATACTTCATTTCTGGTGAATTGATTCATCTCTTCTTGCATAGCTATACTCCATTCATTATCTTCCAGAGCCTCATCTACAGATGTTGGTTCTATTATTGACACTAAGCCAAATAAAGAAGATTCAGAAGTTCTGAGAAATGATCTTGTCCTTATTGGATCATCTTTCTTTCCAATTATCACATCTTCTGGATGAGAGGATTTGATTCTGGAAGAAGATCCTCTGACAGTTGGTCTATCAGAAATATGCAAGTTGTTTAGTTGGGAAGTCAAAGGTGTAGCATCTGGGGTTGCTTCAGATTCTTTGATTTTTGCCTTTTCTGCCTCTGAGCCTTCAGAGTCTGTGAGAATCACTTCTCTATCTGCAGAACTTTCAAACTGCTTTGGCTTTTCATAGCCAAGCTTATCATCAAATCTAACATGAATAGATTCTTCAACAATCTGTGTTTCAGTATTGAATACTCTGTAGCCTTTAGAGCGTTCAGAATAACCAAGCATGAAACACTTCTGTGCTTTGGAATCAAACTTGTTCAGATTATCTTTAGTATTAAGCATATAACAAATACATCCAAAAGGATGAAAATAAGAAATGTTAGGCTTTCTGTTTCTCCACAATTCATAGGGAGTCTTTTTCAGAAGAGGTCTTACAGACACTCTGTTCTGAATATAACAAGCTGTGTTAATTGCTTCTGCCCAAAAATGTTTTGCCAGATTTGTCTCATTGATCATGGTTCTGGCCATCTCTTGCAATGTTCTATTTTTCCTCTCTACAACTCCATTTTGTTGTGGAGTTCTAGGGCAGGAGAAATCATGTGCAATGCCTTTTTCAGAAAAATATTTTTCAAAATGTTTATTTTCAAATTCTCCACCATGATCACTTCTGACTTTAATAATTTTGGAATCTTTTTCAGTCTGGACTTGATTGCAGAAGTCAAAGAACACAGAATGAGACTCATCCTTGTGTTTTAGAAACTTTACCCATGTCCATATGTTGTAGTCATCTACAATGACTAACCCATACTTCTTGCCTCTGATGGATGCAGTTTTCACTGGTCCAAATAGATCAATGTGAAGTAATTCCAATGGTCTGGAGGTAGACACAACATTTTTTGATTTAAAATGAGATTTTGAAAATTTACCTCTTTGACATGCTTCACACAGAGCATCTGAGTTGAACTTCAACTTAGGAAGTCCTCTGACCAGATTGAGTTTATTAATCTGAGATATACGTCTCATATTAATATGCCCCAATCTTCTATGCCAGACCCATTGCTCATCATTCACAGATAAGAGGCATTTTACATTTTGAACTTTAAGTTCTGAAAGGTTAATTTTATAAATGTTGTGTTTCCTCTTTCCACTGAATAGGATAGAGCCATCCTTTTGACATACAGCTTTGCAACATTTTTGATTAAAGATTATATCATAACCATTGTCACTTAATTGACTTATGGACAATAGATTATGTTTCAATCCTTCAACTAACAGAACATTAGTAATAGAGGGAAGCTTACCATTTCCAATAGTGCCAGATCCAATGATCTTGCCCTTCTGGTTCCCTCCAAACTTCACGTCCCCTCCAGATCTAAGTTCCAGGCTTTGGAACATAGACCTTTCTCCTGTCATGTGTCGTGAGCATCCAGAGTCCAGGTACCATGATTGGTGTCCTGACTTTGCTGCTAAGAACATCTACAACAGGAATTATTTTGTCTTTAGGTACCCAGATCTTCTTGGGTCCTTTGGGGTTAGTTGGTTTGTAGGTTTGTCTAAACTTCTGTTTTGCAACATAATGTTTATTCTGACTTGCCTTTGGTTTAAACACATAAGTACTCTTCTCAGAGCTTGTGTGTTTAATGTCATTCAAGTGACCAAATTTGAATTGAGAGTACAGAGGTGTCTTCCTGATGAAAAGTTTGTCAACAGGTTTTGGATTGCTTCCAGATGAAGACTCATATCCAATGCCTCTTCTGTTGTTTCCACTAACACCATAGATCATGGAAGCCATCTTGCTTCTGTCTATGCTCTTAGTGAGAAACCTCTGAAAACTAGAGTCATATTTTTCTAAAATATTTTCACAAGACTTAGTTTCAGAATCAGATTCTTGTTGAGTTCTATCAAAGTCATTTTTGATTTTTAAATTTATTTCTTTCTGCTCAACAAGTTCTGTTTTCAGAAGATCAATCTCAGATTCAAGATTGCTTTTCAGCTTCTTGTATTTGAGTTTGATGTTGTTGTAACTTTTAAGAACTTCTGTTAAAACTTTAATGAGTTCTTCTTTGGTAAGTTTAGCCATTACCTCTTCTGCATCATCATCAGATTCAGATTCTGATTCATATCCAGAGGTACCTTCCTCTTGATCCTCTGTCCTGGCCATCAGTGCAACGTTTGCACATTCTTCTTCTGATTCAGAAGATGACTCACACTCATCTGAGTCATCCCATGTTGCCATTAGAACCTTTTTCTTCTTGTTGAACTTCTTCTTAGGTTTTTCTTTCAGAAGTTTAGGGCAGTCATTCTTGTAGTGCCCAGGTTCTTTGCACTCATAGCACACCACTTCTTTCTTGGCAGATCTTCTGTGACTAGAAGATTCCTTTCTGTTGTCAGATCTTCTGAAGTTGTTAAACTTCTTTCCCTTGTGCTTCCAGAGTTTGTTAATCCTTATGGACAGCATGGACAACTCATCTTCTTCTTCAGAAGAAGATTCTTCAGAGCTTTCTTGAATGACCTGCAAAGCTTTAGCAGTTTTGTTAGATTTTAAAGCTATGGATTTACCTTTATCTTTCTTCTGGGGTTCATCTTCCTCCAGCTCAATTTCATGGCTTCTCAAAGAACTGATAAGTTCTTCTAAGGAGATCTTGTTCAGATCTTTTGCCATCTTTAATGCAGTCACCATTGGTTTCCATCTGGTGGGAAGACTTCTGATGATTTTCTTGACATGATCTGACGTTGAGTAGCCCTTGTCCAGAACTTTCAGACCAACTGTAAGAATCTGAAATCTAGAAAACAACTACATTTTCAGAATCTTCCATTTTAAATGCCTCATACTTCTGTATGAGCGCCAGAGCCTTTGTCTCTTTAACCTGAGAGTTTCCCTCATGAGTCATTTTGAGTGATTCAAACATGTCATGAGCAGTATCTCTGTTAGTAATCTTCTCATACTCAGTATGAGAGATTGCATTAAGCAATATAGTTCTGGCTTTGTGGTGATTCTTGAAGTCTCTTTTCTGCACTTCAGTCATTGATTTTCTATCAATCTTTTTGCCATCCTCACCAGTAGGATGTTCATATCCATCAATGACCAAATCCCAAAGATCAGCATCATACCCAAGAAAAAAAATTTCTATTCTATCTTTCCAATAGTCAAATTTTTCTCCATCAAACATTGGAGGTTTGGTACTGATCCTATCCCTCTCTTCATATTTATTGTTAATATTTGACATTGAATTATCAGCCATGATAACAAATAAATATATTGATCAAAGTATATCTCCTCTGGATCTTTACTGACACTGTTAAGTGATAGCACACTCAGAACCGAAGCTATGATGCCAACTGAAGGTGAGATAATACTTAGAAGGGGGGGGGGGGGGTTGAATAAGTATGGAAAATTAATACTTGAAAATAATCACACAATTATTTTTATCCTGATTCGTTAAACAACTACTCCAGTCCACCCTTCCAGAGTGATTTGCCTTTCTCAACAAGGACTTAATCCACTATTAAATCAAACTGATTACAATAGTATCACCTAAGAACTACAGTTCTTAGTCTTCTCAAGAGCTACTGATTCACACTGAATCCTCTTAAGGAAAATCCTTTACAAACAATGTAAATTAAATACAAGAGTTTTTAATGCTTCTATAAAGCTATAATCACAACAATGATTTTTCTCTTAAGTTTTAAGTACAATGAGATTCTATGAAGAATAAAAATGAGAGCTTATAGAATATTGTGATTTCTTTTCAGCAAGTGTGTAACTGAAGAATGAAGTGAGGAACTCCTTTTATAGGCAGCTGAATCATGCACGTTGAAAAGAGAGTCTCAAAAGGTCTGAGCCTTTTTGTCTTCACATGTACTGACCTTTCCTTGAAATAGATGGCACAGATAAATCCTTTTTGTCTGTGTAAGTGTGTCTAGCACAAATAAGGAAAGAGACGTTGAATAGTTCCAACGGATATATTCTTGAAAACACTTCTTCCGTTTCAGCAAGTTCTTCAGAGTCTGAATGGATCAGAGTCTTCTGATGAGTTTCAGAACTATGCTGTATCAGAGTCTTCTGCAGCGTGTGTGCTTCTAGCGTGTTGATCATCAGAGCATCTTGACACAGAACTTCAGTACTTGGCAGCGTAGGTACTTACAGAAACTTCTGTAGATCAATGCTTTGAGAAACTCTTCAATCAATATTCTTCTATACTTCTGATGCTTCAGCTTCAGATGCTTCTGATTATCTTCAGATGCTTCTGACTATCTTCAGATGCTTCTGACTCAGAATGTTCTGGAGCTTCTTGCTTCAGATCCTTCTGGAGACTACGCTCAGGATCTTCTGTAAGGAGCAAGCAGATTCTTCTGTAAGGTGCATCTGGCGCTTCAGAGTCAGAATAGCTTCTTGTATTCAAGGCAGATTTGCTTCTAGAGAGTTAATATAATTTTAATCTGCAGTAAAACTCTCAAACAAATTTTAGAGTATATAATTCTTAAATATAAATTTCCTAACAATTATCATCAAAACAAAGAGTAATTATTAAGAACCAATCTGTGTTCTAACAGTTTCTCATTGTTTGAAAATTCCTTAGAGGAAAGCCAGTTTGCAAACAAAAATATTCATACAAACATGGTAATGCAAAGTTCATGCGACTTTTGAAATCAAAATTATTTTTGAAAGATGGAAAATACATGAGTCGTTAGTCAGAACAAGGCGGTTCAAGACACTCAAAGTTTAAAATAAAAGTGTATTGCCAAAATAAATGATTCGCAAGGATCTTTTGGAGTCAGGTTACGCAACCTTGTTGTAGTATACTTTCTAAATAACCCTGTTTCAGTTAGGTCTTTTGAGGGTTGTAACGTGGCCTGGTTCACGGTTTATGAAACAAAAGATAAAGGCTCAAAATTTATTTGTACCCACCCAATCTACGTGATGGTCTTCAGTCCTATGCTCAGTTAACTCATACTATGCATTCTGGTTCCCATAAGTTAGGGATTTCATTGATCGTCGCAGTGATGATTCAGAAGTCAAAGGGACCTATGAAAAGGCAGCCACTACTCCCCTATAACATTTGATTGTTTTGACATTGAGGATTTTCAAGATAAGGATTTAAAAATCTCTTTGTATTATCCCTAAATTTTGCCTAAACTGTTTATTTTAGAGTTTACAGTTAGCGGGATGCCCCAGTTTTGCCTAAGTCTCCTTCATAGGTTTTGACTTAGCGGACTTCTTTTGCTTTTTTAATATTATTTTTTTTTGTGAAGGAAATTGACTGTTTGATTTTAATGATTACGGTGAACCATCATCAACCTTTTGATTAGAAAACATCTTCGACACTTGTTTGACGTGTGCGAAGGAAAATTTGTTAATGAAAGGTGTATCGTATGAACACACAACCAAGTTAACTGAGAACTACCCATCCCAAGGTTAAAATTGTGGGTTTTTTGTAACGAAAGAAACTCCAACTTCTAGGCTCGAAGTGGGTAACGAGGGATTAACTTCCTTATTTCTCCAGTGTTTGGGAATTGAAACAATGCCTTACATCGTCAACAAGGTTTGATTGAAAGCATACTGACAGCAATTATGGGTATAACGTTTTCGTCATCCTCCCTCCGATCTTAGCATATCAAAATTTTGGACAAGAAGTAAACATTTGAAAAATAAAGCATAAAGATGCAAATAAATGGACGGAAATGAATTGAATCAAAAGTCGCAATGCTTATTTCATTAATGAAAGTACAAACATAATTAAAAGCAAACAACTTAAACAAAATAAGGAAAGTGCAAACAACGAGAAACAAAAGGCCTAGTGACAAAACTTCATTTTTGATGTACTGGCAAGGGATTTTTCTGAACATCCGGATGACTGTCTGTAAAATCAAGTATTCCAGTTCTAACCAATTCACATACTCTAGCCTTCAATGCAAAACAATGCTCTAAGTCATGGCCTGGGGAACCCTCATGAGAAGCACAATGGAGATCAGCCCTAAATCCAGCCGGAGGATTAAGAGGAGGTGGTAAAGCCTTTGTAGTAATCAGTCCTTGCCGGACTAAGTCAGGATATAGCTCTATGTAAGTCATGAGAATAGGATCAAAGTGACTCCTGTTCCATTTCTGGTCTGATATCTGTGTCGAGGAATCATCTTGACGACTCAAAGATACACTAGAAGACGATAGGACCAAGAAGGAGAAACTGGGGGATAAATGCAATGCAAAAATGTGATGCTAATGCCATGCAATGGTCTCAAGAATTTCAACGGTCGATTGCAAACATTCCCTTTTAGGAAAGCGAGAAAAGTTGTTAGACTTTAAAATGTAGGACTTCTTGAATTTGCAAAGGACTTTTGAATTCCTTGAAACTAGAAATGATATGATGCTTTATGGATGCAAAGCACAAACGCACATAAGCAAACAAAGGTCCTAATTTTAGAGGAACAATGAATGGAGTCAAGGTCTACCCTTCCCAAAGTGGTGTGTACTATAGGTTAATTGTACCTGCAGAACAAGGGTTCTAAAAAGTGCCCAAAGTCATCAGCCCATCTTTTGGATATTATCAACTTCTCGACTGACTCAAGGGTCAATAATATTCTCAAGAGAACCTCGTTCGAGTGTAGTATCGCGTAGCAACCATTGTAGGACTACTCCCACATAGTTCCCGCACTACATCCTATATAAGGCCAAGATGGTGTAAAGGTACTACGGTTCCCAGTATCACAGACTCCAATCGATAACGGTAAAAGTTTTCACGACTACACTCGATCAACCGAACCATTTTCGAAAGTGTCTCAACTGAGAAGTGATTCTCGATTTAGCTTAGTCGGGACTCACTCCCTATAAGCCTCGTCGAATATATCGCCATCCTATAATAATGTCACTCAAGTCCGGGTGTAGGACTTATCTCACCACAAAGTAAATCCCGAGAAGGTACCCTGAACAACATATACAAATGAGCAAAATATTAATGAAACAAATATATAAAGAAAAATAAACAAGATATGGATAACCCTCAAAAATTAAGACTCTCCAGTGAAGTCGCCATTTTCTGTTGCGGTGAAATTTGGATGTCAAGCTATTGATTAACTTGAATCTTAATTCATTTACAACCGGTCTTTGATTTATCCGAAGGAAAGGTTAAAGAAAGGAAAAACCTAAAAGGGAGAGATCTAAGGTTCGGGGGTTGGTTAAATTTAGGGAAGGTATTAGCACCCTAAACTTCCGTAGTACTCTACGGGAACCTTTTGTTTATTTTTTTTATTTATTTCATTAATTATTTTGCTTTAGGGTATATACAAAGGATTGAAAATTAAAAAAGACCTAGGGGTTAATTCTAAGTTTACTCGGCAAGACATCGCATCTTGTGCCTACATATCCTTACGGGAATGGAATCAGAGTAACTGTAGTTCCCCTCAAAAAGGAGGTTAGAAACGTCTTGACTGTGGCCAAGGTTTATTTAGAGACTCCAATCTCTATGTTAAAAAAATGTTAATTAAAATTAAAATAGGGTTAAATTAGGGATTCCACGGCGGAAAACCTTAAAACAGAGTACGGCGACTCTTTTGGCCTAACACTAGGATAAAAGCAATTTTGCCCACGGCGGGACACCTAGGCTAAACAGGGTTTGATCCATTAAAGGGGTAAGGCTATTGACTCGGCGGCCAAAAGGCTGGACCTAATCCTTCGGAAGGATAAAACTGTAAAAAAATGTGAAAATATGACAAATCATTATATGGAGGAATAATTAAGGTACAGAAATAAGAAGAGTAATAAAGGCAGAGGGTATAAAGAAACAAAGAAACATTTCTGAAAACATGAAGAATATGAAAATATGTAATGACACTTAGAATGAAGTGAGGGAGGAAAATAGTGTGGGGTTGTGGCCACCACAAGCACATCTCAACCTCGAGCATGCACATGAAATGCCAAAAGAAAGAAAAGTAATAAAAGGGTACATAAAATGACACGACAAACATCAAACATCAGGAGTTCCTTACGAAAAGGTTTTAATTTTTTAATATTTTAATTATAAAAAAAAGGTTTTAATTTTTTAATAAAAAATATTTAAGTTAAAATTATAAAAAAAATTAAGTTTAAATTATAAAAAAAAGGTTTTTGGGGGAAAAGTCTTTTCAGTTTTTTTTAGAACAAAAAAGGCTTTTCATCCCAAAAAAAAGGCTTTTCAGTTTTTATTTTGGGAAAAGGTTTTTTGGGAAAATATTTTTGGGAACAAAAAGGTTTTTTTTCTTCTTGGGAACAAAAAGGCTTTTTTTTCTTCTTGGGAACAAAAAGGCTTTTCAGTTTTAAAAAAAGGTCTTACTAAAAAAAAGGTTTTAATAATAAATAAAAAAAAGAGTTTTGATTTTAAAAAAAAGGTTTTAATAATAAATAAAAAAAAGGGTTTTGATTTTAAAAAAAAGGTTTTGTTAAAAAAGGGTTTTAATATTAAAATCTAGGGACCTAAACACACATGGAGATTAACATGGCAAAATATGCACATAAATATGAAAAAGCAAAAGGTTTAGTAATTTAACGGACCTAAACACATTAACATGGCAAAATATGCACATAAACATGAAAAAGCAAAAGGTTTAGTAATTTAACCTACGAAGCGGAGGTTTGCTTCGGTAAATGTGAAAAAAGGTTTGAATAAGGGAACACTGGAGAGCTCCAATCCTTCTGATGAGTTGTGGGAACGACCGCCTTTCTTCTCTGGGGATCTCCTTTGTTTCTCCCTCTCTCTCTCCTTTTTTCTGAAGAAAACCTTCTGACCTCCCTTTCAACAAAGCAACACATGTATATATAGGGAACAAATTAGGGTTACCACCAAATTGTCAATAATGTCCCTAAAGCCCATTTTAAAGCCCAAACTAAATAATTAGTTAAGAAAAAATAAAATTTAAATAATTTAAAATAATTAAAATAAACTTAAAATAAAAACTAATAATCCTATTGATTCCTAAAATCAAAAATATTATAAAAAGAACAAATTTTTTTTCAATATTTTTTTATTTTATGATTTTTTTGGATATTTTTATGAATAATTTAGAAAAAGTGAAAAAAAATAATATTTTAAAAAATGATTTAATTAAAATACGAAAATAATAATTAAATAATAATAAAAAACTATTTTTGTTATTTTTTAATGAAAGATAGAAAAATTTAGAGTAAAAATAATAAAAAACAAAAAAAGTGACAAAGGTGAGATTCAAACTCTCAACCTCTCACACTCATAACTCCTTACACATGTCCTCTTGCCAATTGTGCCATTTTTACTTTTTAGAAAAAAAATGCATGCCATATGATATTTACCTGCAAAAAGTCAAACGACTACACAAATTTGTTAGTAATTGATTAAATGCAATAAAAATGCAATGAAATGCGACGACAAATCTTAGGGCAAAATTTGGGGTATTACATTCCCCATCCATGGTTTCGAGGATTAACGAACCTCCGGAGAAGACTGTTTTCACCACAAACGGGCCATCGTAGTTGCGCATCCATTTGCCGCGTATGTCCTTTTGCGTTGGTAGGATTTTTCTGAGTACGAGTTCTCCTTCCCTGTACTCTTTGGGTCATACTTTCTTGTTGAACGCCCTTACCATCTTTTGCTGATAGATCTGACTGTGGCACATGGCCGTCATTCTCTTCTCGTCGATGAGGTTTAAAGAGTCAAATATTTCTTTTATCCATTCATTTTCGTCGAGATCGGCTTCCTTTAAAATATTTAAAGAAGGTATCTTGACTTCAATGGGTAACACGACATCCATTCCGTACACCAAGGAAAAGGGAGTTTCCCCTGTCGAGGTTTGCATTGTCGTGCGGTACCCATGTAAAGCAAAAGGTAACATCTCATGCCAATCCTTGTAGGTCACGACCATCTTTTGTATTATCTTTTTGATGTTCTTGTTTGCGGCCTCGACTGCGCCATTCATCTTTGGTCTATATGGAGACGAGTTGTGATGTTTAATTTTGAAATCATCGCAGAGCTCTTTCATTGTTTTGTTGTTCAAGTTTGATCCATTGTCTGTAATGATCTGGTCGGGGATGCCATAGCGACAGATGATCTCTTTCTTGATGAAACGAGCGACCACTTGTCTCGTTACGTTCGCATAAGATGCTGCTTCTACCCATTTGGTAAAGTAGTCAATGGCAACAAGGATGAACCAATGACAATTAGAAGCTTTTGGCTCTATCATTCCAATCATGTCTATGCCCCACATTGCAAATGGCCATGGTGATGTCATCGCGTTGAGAGGATGCGGAGGAATATGTACTTTGTTTGCATAAACCTGACATTTGTGGCATTTTCGAGCGAAGAGAATGCAGTCAGCTTCTAGGGTCAACCCGAATTATCCATCTCTCAAGATCTTTTTAGCCATGGTGTGACCGCCGGCGTGAGTACCGAACGTCCCTTCATGCACTTCAGTCATTATGAGGCTTGCTTCTTTTTCATCAACGCATCAGAGTAACACCATGTCATGATTTCTTTTGTACAGGATGCCGTTGCTGATGAAGAATTTAGATGACAATCCTCGTATTGCTCTTTTGTCAATTCTAGATGCATTAGCGGGATATTCCTTATTTTGAAGGAAGTTCTTGATATCGTGAAACCACAGTTTCTCATCGGATTCTTCCTCTACTGTCATGACGTATGTTGGGACAGTTCTTCTTTCAATGCGAATCAGAGGTGCCTCGTTGACAAACTGGACTTTCCACATTGATGCCATCATGGCTAGAGCATCAGCGATGTGATTTTCTGCTCTCGGTACGTGCTTGAAAGTGATTTCATCAAAGTATTCAACCATCTCAAGAATGTGATTTTTGTAAGGAATTAACTTTTCATCACGGGTTTCCCACTCTTCTTTGAGCTGAGAGATTACCAAGGCAGAATCGCCAATTACTTCCAAGATTTTGATGCGAAGATCAATGGCAGCTTCCAACCCCAAGATACAGGCTTCATACTCGGCTATATTGTTGGTACAGGAGAAACAGGGTCGGGCTGTGACGGCGGTGTATCCTCCGGTCGTATTTTTCAAAACAGCTCCGATGCCATGTCCATTCTTATTGGATGCCCCATCGAACATCATTTCCTAGCAAGATCTAGGCTCAGGGCCTTCATCTGGACCAATTTCGGGTTTTGTTCTTTGAATGTACATTACATCTTCATCAGGGAACTCAAACTTGAGTGGCTGATAGTCTTCTACAGGGTGCTCGGCGAGGTGTTCTAACAAGACACTGCCTTTGATAGATTTTTGAGTGACATACTGAATATCATACTCTGACAAGAGCATGTGCCATCTGGCTAGCCTTGCAGTTTGAGCTGGCTTTTCAAAAATGTACTTTATTGGGTCCATTTTGGAAATCAGCATTGTCGTATGGCAGATCATGTATTGCCTTAGGCGTTTGGCAGCCCATGCCAAGGCACAACATGCTTTTTTCTAGCGGGGAGTAACGACTCTCGCAGTCTGTGAATTTCTTGCTCAAATAATAAATTGCGTGCTCCTTCTTACCTGACTCATCAGTTTGACCTAAGACCCAACCCATTGAATCTTCTAGTACCGTCATATACATGAACAAAGGTCTGTCAGGTACTGGAGGAATTAACACTGGAGGCTCTTGTAAGTATTGTTTGATCTTCTCAAATGCCGACTGACATTTATCATTCCATACTACCGGCTGATCCTTCCGTAACAACTTAAAGACCAGTGTGCAAGTAGGAATCAAATTAGAGATGAACCTTGAGATGTAATTTAATCGCCCAAGAAATCCTCTGACTTGTTTTTCTGTTTTAGGAGCAGGCATTTCTTGAATTGCTCTAACCTTGTCGGGATCTACTTCAATTCCTCGTTGACTAACGATGAAACCAAGTAATTTTCCTGATCGAACCCCAAAAGTATATTTAGTTGGATTCAACCTCATTTGATATTTTCGAAGTCTTTCGAATAGCTTCAGCAGATGATCCAAATGATCTTTCTCATTTAGAGATTTTGCAATCATATCATCTACATACACCTCAATTTCTTTGTGCATCATATCATGGAAGAGTGTGACCATAGCCCTCTGATACGTTGCCCCTGCATTTTTTAACCCAAATGGCATAACCTTATAACAATAAGTGCCCTAAGGTGTGATGAAAGTTTTTTTCTCCATGTCGACTGGATCCATCTTTATCTAGTTATAACTAGAAAATCCATCCATGAATGAAAATATGGCGAAACTTGCTGTGTTGTCCACCAATGTGTCAATATGTGGAAGAGGGAAATCGTCTTTTGGACTTGCTTTGTTCAGATCCCTGTAGTCAACGCACATTCAGACTTTGCCGTCTTTCTTTGGAACTGGTACTATGTTGGCCACCCATTCTGGATATTTAGATACTGCTAAAAAGCCCGCATCAATTTGTTTCTTGACTTCATCCCTGATTTTGAGAGCCATATCTAGTCTTGACCTGTGAGGTTTCTGCTTGATGGGAGGACATTCTGGTTTTAAAGGGAGCTTGTGCATAACAATGTCAGTATCTAACCCAGGCATGTCTTGATAAGACCAAGCAAATACGTCGACATACTCTTTGAGGAGCGCTATCAGACCATCCTTGACCTCTTGTCCTAACAATGCCCCAATCTTGACGTCTCTTTTTTCTTCTTCAGATCCCAGATTGACGACTTCAGTTGGTTCTTTGTGTGGTTGAAGACATGCATCTTCGTATTCAGCCATCCTTTTCAACTCTTCAGGAACCTCTAAGTCTTCATCACTCTCTTCTTCAGCTTGAAAGACAGATGAACCACTAGTAGATGGAACCGAATAATCATAGGATTCTGTGGGTGATGAAGGTGTTCTGCATGTTTTTTCACAGTTTGGGAATATCAGGCACACACACATAGACATGCAGATGAAGGTTTTTTTTTTATATAAAAAGTAGCCATTTTCTTTTTTAACAAAAAGAGAGTGAAATAATGAGCAAGAAATAAACAAGAGTTTTAACAAAAACACTTCTTCATTCATAGATCTTTCAAATCGCAAAGTGGCCCATACAAAATGATTCACAGGCTTTGGGCAAAACCTGGAATTTTTCAAACAAAAAACAAAAAACATAACAAAGCAAATGAATTACTCTAAGGGTAAAAAGACAGGTATTTCCACAGTCTCCCAATTGCACAGAGTTGCTCCATCTTGGATGATTAGGCCATTGAGATCACTATCTTCTCCTTCAGTGATGATTGCATTAATCTGCAGCCCGCCGCTGACGAAAATTTCTTTCAAAGCTTTCTTCTTCATAGCGTTTTCTTCAGGCTCTTCTTCCAGAGTTGGTTTATAACCCAACCCTTGTCGGTTGTTTTTAGCACGAGCATTCACTTGGATGATCTCCCCCCATCCCAGCGGGAGCCCAGTTTCTATTGCTGCTTTGATACTTTGGGCCGAGGTGAAAGATGGCCCACGGGTTATTTCTGATTCATCCATTGGAGTAGCATGTGCTATTTCCAAAGCTTGGAACGTTGTTTCAAGAGAGTCTTCATCTGCTTTGATGTATCGAAAAGAAGACAAGTTACTTACCATGAGATCCTCTTCTCCATGAACAATCACCAGTTGATCATTAACAATGAACTTCATTTTCTGATGGAGGGTGGAAGTTACAGCTCTTGCAGCATGTATCGACGGTCTTCCCAACAGTTAGCTATAGACCGGGTTTATATCCATTATCTGGAAAGTAATTTTGAAGACCTGTGGTCCTATGATAATAGGTAGGTCAACTTCCCCAATCACAGTTCTTCGAGATCCATCAAAAGCTTTCACCACTAAAGACGTGGGTCTCATGGCAGCGCCTTGATATGCTAGTTTAGCTAGCGTCCTTTTTGGCATCACATTTAGGGCTGATCCCGTGTCAACAAGCACCCTGGACAGTGTATCTTCCTCACATTTGATTGATACGTGCAAAGCACGGTTGTGCTTGCGTTTTTCAGCTGTCAGATCGTTATCGTCGAAGCTTAATGTGTTACATGCTGTGATATTGGCCACTACTGAGTCAAATTACCCTACAGTAATATCTTTAGTCACATGTGCTTGAGTCAAAAATTTTAGAAGAGCTTGGCGATGCGCCGGAGAGCTCAATAGCAGCGACATGACAGAGATTTTTAATGGAGTCTGGTTTAATTGATCAATTACTCGATAATCACTCTTGCGAATGATTCTCAAGAACTCTTCATCATCATTCTTGAGTGAGTCTTTCTCTTTGCTGATGGGCGCGTCAGTAACAGTCTCTTTTGGTACTGGCTCTTTGGTTGCAGCTTTCTTGAGAACAGGTTCTTTGGCCATAAAAATCTCAGGAGCTTGAAATCTTTGTGGAGGAACAACATTGTTTGACTTTGGCTGATACACTCGACCACTTCGAGTCATTTTGCTGCCGCCAGCGATATTAGCTACGCCACCTTGTCCCCTTTCTTTAAAAATGCTTTCACACCATGTGTTATCTTCCTTTGGTGTTATAGCCCTGGGATGAGGTTCAGGCCCTCTTCTTGGATCAAATTTGGGCTGACTTTTTCCAAACTTGGATATTGCCTCGTCATGGAACACAGGTCTAACACTCTTGTTCTTATTTGCGCTATTATTGTCAGAGTATAGGAATACAACCCTCCCCATTGGCTCTTCAGGCATATTGAATACTGGTTCAATCACAATTGTATCATCTTTCTTTCTGTTACTGATTTCTATCATTCCTTGGTCGAGTAAAGCACAAATGTCTTTTTGTACAATGTCACAGCCTTGTGGGTTTAACTTGCATTGTTCGTCATCCTCGTGGGATGTCTTGAGTGCCCAAGCTTGGGCAAGGCGCTTATGCAGTTCTACTAGCAGCACCTGAATCTCTCCAATAGAAGTGACAGTCTTGGTTTCTGATCCCTCTCCTACTTCAGTGATGGCATTCACCCCACCATGATTTTGTAAAGGATTATTTTTCCCGTTCGGAGGATTATTTTCAAAAGATAGGATTCCTTTTTCAATCATTTCACGGACAAGATGTTGTAGCGTGAAGCAATCCTCTAGGTCGTGCCCTGGCGCATTTTCATGGAAACTGCAGTGAGCATTAGCATTGTGGTAATAAGGCAATGGATTAGGCGGGATGCCTAACTTTCTTGTTTTGATAAGGCCTCTTTTTATCAGACTAGGGAATAACTCTGTGTAGCTCATGAGTATAGGCTGGATCTTGGGCCTATTTCCCGAATGATTTGCTCTTGGAGCCCTTGCTTGAGGCTGCTGATTTTGATAATGAGGTTGTCGATTTTGGATGGGTGCCCCTTGCTGAGGACCCTCCCGATTTTGCTGTTGGAAGATAGGCGTTACAACCACCACATAAGATGGTTGGTAATACTGTTGATGATTTGTCGAGTTCTGGGATCTTTTTCCATGTATCACAACACTCACTTCAACCTCTTTTTTCTTATGGAAATTGCTGGCCGGCTTTTTAGATGTACCGGTGTTGGACCTAGTACTTGATGCTGTTACTTTTCCATTCTTCAAACCAGTTTCCACCTTAACTCCTACTGCCACAATGTTAGAGAAATTTGTAGTAACACTACTGATTAATCTCTCATAGAATTCTAGTCTGACAGTGTCGACGAACCAGTCTGCCAGTTCTTTTTCAGTAAGAGGTGGTTCTACTTGAGCTGCCACCCCATGCCACCTTTGTGCGTATTCCTTGAAAGATTCGGTATTTTTCTGTGTCATACTGAGCAGCTGACGACGATCCGGTTCTAAATCCATGTTGTATTTGTATTGTTGAATGAAGGCGTCTGATAGATCTTGGAAACCATGAATATTTGCTTGATCCAGACCAAGGTACCATTTTGCTGAAGCCCCCTTGAGGCTATCTTAACAACAATGGACTAGTAATTTGTCATTCTCAATGTGCGGGGCCATCCGCCGGCAGTACATTATCAAGTGAACTTTAGGACATGTGGTTCCATCATACTTGTCAAAGACTAGCATCTTGAACTTCGGTGGGAACACTAAACCGGAAACTAAACAGAGATCTTTGGCATCAGACCCAAAGACATTGTTTCCTTCGAAGGCTCTCATCGTTTTGGCCATAATGTCCATCTCCACTCTCAACTTCTCGTGCTTTTCATCTTCAATCTTAGAACCGTCAGGGATGTCAAAGATTGACTGTTGATTGTGAAAGATAGGGCGAACTGTGGTTGGTCCACTTGCTTGAGTAAAGATTGGATTCTGGATTGTTGGGTCGAATAACGGCTGGAAACCGGAAGATTGTGGATTGTTGAATATTGGCATAAAGTCTCGAGACATGCCATATAGAAACTCTGCAGTAGTTACTGGAGCTGCTGTGACGTGGGTTGTTGCCGCGGCGACCTCGGAGATTACGGTGGGCTGGGTGTCCATCTTGGCTTTGATCACGTTGAGAACTTCCATGATTTGACTGACGTCTCCTTTGATCCCTTCGATGTCATTATCCATCTGGCCGAACCTTTGATCGTTATCAGCCATCCTTATCTGAGCTTTAGATCTGGTATTATACTTGTGAGACCTCAGCGTGACTTTCCTCTCTCTTTCTGGACAAGAAGAACACATGAGCTGCGGAATCCCCAAATGCAGAACCAATGCAAGATGAGATGTGGATGCAAATGTAAATGCAGAAATGCGCCAACCATTCAAGGAAAAACAAGATTTGTTTACAAACAAAAAATTTGAGCAAAAAGTAACGACGTGTTTCAAAAAAAACATCTTTTTCATTGATAATTCAAAGTTCATTACAATGGATGGCTCTTGTTACCAAACAAGACGTTTGTGACAACAGAAGAAAAAGCGACAAAAGTACATAAACATAGGATTTCAATCCTTTTTAGGGAAAACAAAGAAATAATGAAGCGTTTGATCATTCTAACTAGATGATCCTTCTCCTTCTTGGGTGTCTCTATGAGCACGGCCTCGACGGATGATTTCCCATAGGTCTTCGTTCTCGCGCTGTGCTTTGATGAGCTCGTACTTCAATTCTTCCCTACTTATGGGGATGTCAGGTTCCATTACTATCTCGTAGTCATGGGTGTAGAACATTGTTAATGCTATGTCCTTTGACCAAAGCAGATAGGCCCTTGTGGTTAAGTAACCGATGTTTTCTATGCAGTCATCCCATGGATGTTAGGATGCCTAGAAGCATAGTCGAATCGTGCTTCCAACTCTCGGTTACTTCCTGTTTCACAGAAGTAAGGTCGTAGCATTTCTGGTTCGGGTTCGGGCCCTGTTGGGTATCCATATTGACGCTGAGCCATTATCGGATTGTAGGTGATGATTCCTCTTGTTCCAACAAGAGGTACATTGGGAAAACTTCCAAAACTGGGAATCATAGGTATACCACCAAGGCTGGGGTCATACCAAGTGATGTCGTGGTGCTGAAGAGAGGCAAGTCTTGCAATCCGTGCACTTTTGCTGTAAAAATTCCAGAGAGTGTGAATTCTGGGTAGATGGGATGTAAACCATCTGCTGAGAAGTGCGAGGCGACATGAAAATTTCCCAAGGTCATATAGCTTGTGGCGATGAATAACCACATAGGTATCTGCCAGGATGGCATTCACAGGATTTTTGGTGAGGAAGAGATGGATTGCGTCTTCGCTGATGAATTCGTAATTACTTGGGAAAAGATATAACCCATATATTAAGAATGCTAGAATAACTTCAAAGATACCCAGATTCCTATTCTCATAGTGATATTCGGCCATCACCATCAGTTGTCTTGCTTCCATCCCATAAAAGCCTCCTTTAGCATTCATGGCGGGCAACTCTTCGGGCCTAAGCTGCAATGCTTTGGCTAAATCCCTTTTTTTCAACTTCCCTTGACGAGCTGAGACTGTCAATGGAATTTTCAGATAGCTGGTGTACTCCTCTATGGTGGGGAGCAACTGGAAGTCTGGAAACACGAAACAATGATACCCGGGATGGTAGAATTCCACAAGAGCTTGTAACATGTTTTCATTGATTGGGATGGTCAGCAGAGGTAGGAGATCCCCATATTTTGCAATGAATGTTTCAGAATCTTCAACTAGGCTTGCTAGGATCTGAAGGTTGCCTATCTTCAAGTCTTGGAAGGGAAATGTATTTCGACGTGCCATGTTGTGTCTGCAAAATAAAATTGAATTTCCTTGAATGATTAGAAAAATGCGAGGACGCAATGCAAATGCGAATGGTTTTGCAAAACTCAGAAGATCAATCTGTGTCAAATCTGTATTTCATTCATTTTTGGCAAAAAGTTACAAATTTTGTGACACAATACAAGAATTTTAAATTAAATCCAAAGACTAGGTTTGGCGACCTAAGCTAATGGCTTTAAACACGGGGCCTCTTCAATTTCTTCAACATCGCATTCTCCATCACCAACTTGTCTACTACCCCTTTCCAAGCTCCAGAGGTAGGGGGGATGTTAGAGTACTCATGATTGCTTTGGGTGGGCTTGATGCTAGAGAAAAATAAATTCTCCTTTGTTGTTTCTCCATCGATTACTCGCCTTTCGAGCCAATCTATCAACTCGTCTTTTTATTTTACCTCTCGGGTGAGCCTTGTTGTTTCGGTCAAAAGTGAATGGTATTTTCCTTCCTAAGTATCCCTTTCAAGTTGTGCCCTTGCAAGAAGTTCTTGGTATTCTTCCATTTTCTCAATGGGGATGGCAGATGATGATGACGACGCGATGACGATCTGTGTGTCTTTTTCTGGGATGTATGGCATCTTTAGATCTTTCGCTCTAGTTTGAACCCATTGAGTGAATGGCTCCAATGCTATGCATTTTCTCTTTCCCAAATCTGTTTTTGTCTTCTTATGGATATTCTCCCAAGCGTCGATGGTACTGTTCCTTATACTCTCGGTTACTTCTGAGTTGAGGTAAAAGAAACTGGATAGAAGCAAATTATTGGGCTTATCTTTCATCGGGAAACCAAATTGTCGTCGGGCCAAGGCTGGATTGTAACTAATTCCTCCTCGTACTTCGATAAGTGGTATGTTCGGGAAACTTCCGCAATGGTCAAGGTATACTCCTTGGTCATATGGGGGATCATACCAATTAATATCAGATTGAGTCAAAGAGATTATCCTTTGTGACCATCTCCATCCATTGGGATTTTCTTTGAAAGCGTCAGTTGTTGGTAAATGATTGACAAACCATTTATCTAACATTGGTGTACAACAGAGAACAGCTCCTTTTCCTTGAAGCGTACGATGATGAATGGAATGGTACACATCTCCTAACAAGGTAGGTACGGGGTTCCCACTTAGAAATATGATGATGGAAGGGAGATTGACAAACTCCTCTACCTCGGGAAATAATACTAGTCCATAGATTAACAGAGCTAGCACTGCTTCGAAGGCATCCATACTCCCTTCTTTGGCTAGATAAGCAGCTTTCTTGATTAAGAATTCTGAATGAAAACCGACCACTCCCTTCTTGGTTGCACGATGGGCCTTGATTTCGGATACCTCAATGTGAAGAGCATCTGCAATTTCTTCTGGTGAAGGTACCTTTTCCAGTCCACTATAAGGCTTTTGATCTTTCATAGGGACTCCCATGTAGTAGGCATACTCCTCTAAAGTTGGCATCAACTGATAGTCAGGAAAAGTGAAGCAATGGTACAAAGGGTCGTAGAATTGAACCAAAGTGTTAAGAATCCCTTCTTCCATTCTTGTCCTAATAAGGCCTATGATTTTTCCATACTTCCTCCCAAAGTCTCCTGATACCATGGTTGCTAGCTTTTTCAACTCGGAAGTATCGGGCTTCTTGAAAGTGTACTTCTTGGTTTTTCTTGTTTCAACATCCATGATATGTCTACAGGTTTTTTACACACAAAGAGATCCACTGAGTTTTACAAAACTAGTCGAAATATGAAATGCTTATGATGATATGATGAGATGATGCACACACCACTCAAAAGCAAGTAGGCACACAAAGGCAAGAATTTTTCAAATATAATACACATGCACACATAAGGCTTTCCTAGGTTCGGGGTCAAAGCAATGAAGTCAAAGGTGTACCCATCCCCAAAGGTTTGTACTATAAGTTATTTTATACCTGCCGAACGGGTTCTAACAAAGTTCACAAAATCATAGTAAATCCTTCGGATATTGCCAACTAACGCGACTACTCACGTGAGTCGACAATATTCTCAAGATAAACTCATTTGAGTGTAGCATCGCGTGACAACTATTGAGGGACTACTCCCTAACAGTTTCCGCGCTACGTCCTAAAAAGGCTTAGTCAGGTAAAGAGGTAATCTAAAAGTCCTCAGCTTCACGGACCCATATTGAAACAATTAGCAAATACACAACTACTCATGCATTACTAACCATCTCAAAGAGTCTCCACTGAGCGCGGTTACATCATATGCCAGACATATTGGGACTACTCCCAAGAGCCCAACTATTGATCATACCAACATCCTATCTTAATGTGTCACTCAAATCCGGGTTAGGATTTATCTCACCTCTCAAGGCACCCATTGTTCAACACACAAGCATATATATTGACAAATATACACGTTAAGCAAATATTCACAAATATATCATGCAATTTAAGCAAAATAGGCTAAACCCTCAAGTTTAAATGTCCCTAGTGAAGTCGCCATTTCTGTTGCGGTGAAAATCGGATATCAAGCTATTGAATTAACTTGAATCTTAATTCTTTTACAACCGAACTTTAATTTATCCAAAGGAAAGGTCTAAAGAAAGAAAAACCCTTTTCGCGATGTAACAACAACGCTAAGAGATTCGGGGATCGGGGGTTGGTTATGCTTAGGGTAGGTATCTCACATCGTAAACATCTGTAGTACTCTATAGGAACCTTTTGTTTGTTTGCATGCTAAGTTTTCTAGGTATTTGCTATGGTGTTGGAATTAGATAAAGGGTGAAGGTTGATAGGTAAAGACCTAGATGGTTTTCTAAGTTTTCTCGTAAAGATATCACATCCTCTGCCTACGTATCCTAACTAGGATAGAATCAGAGCAATCGTAGTTGACCTCACAAGCGTTGAAGAAAACTTAATTATGATCAACGTTCAATGGGGAACAAACATTACAATGTTTGTGTAGAGTTTAACGAAACTCTCTATGTCTATGTTGTAACACTCAAAGGGGAATAAGTAATTATCACTATGATTCTTATATAGAGTTAACAAACTCTATCCTAGGGTTCTAGTTGAAGAACACTCCTAGTAAAGGTGGGTCTTTTAGACTTAATGCAAATTCTAATGGCTTATAAACTAAGGTTTAAGGTGACTTAACAAAGTCAAGGAGATGGGTAATGAGATATCCATGACACAAGGGTCAATGGAGAGACTTTTACTTTGGAAGGAGGGAGGGGAGGCAACTTGGACGAGAACTAAAGAGTTCCATCACTTGGGGGAGAAATACTTAACCAAGTACTAAACATTTAAGCATGACAAATATAAGAGATATGATTACAACCAAGAATAAACAAGCATATTACAATAAGGAAGTACTTCAAATAGGATGAATGGTTACAACCAAGCATGGTATCACAATAATGATGATTACAATCAAGATAGATCGTCACAACCAAAATAGGCAAGCATATTACAATAAGCAAGCAAAGATGAGTTCTTACAAGACTAAAGAAAAGGTAAAGACCTAAGCATATCTTGACAAAGATGAGGGCATATCTTAACAAAGATTGAAAGCATAATCTTAACAAAGATTGAAAACATGATGAAGGTAACAACCATGCAAACAAATAACGATTTGAAAGCAATCATGTTATAAACTTAAGGTGTACAACAATATGCATAGATAACAATCCCACATAAGTAAATTAGTTTAACCTCATAATTTAGGAGGAATTAAGAAAAGGGAATTACTTAATCAAGTAGAGATGATGAAAGTATAGTGACAACCAATAAAGGAGCATGTCATAAGTGAAAATGTAAGGATGACAATCAAGGCAAGTAATCAAGCAAGAATCGTAACGACAGATCGCGCTTTAAAGTAAACACAGATGAAAAGGAATATTTTATGGTATTAACCAAAGGAGAAAACCCTAACATGTTTAATAACATAAAACAAGTGCGAATGAATAAACATCTTAACACAAATGATCATGGTGAAAAAGAAATTCATCTGCATGCGGGAGATAACGATCTCGATACAAAGGAAACTTGCAAGCAACCAAAGGGCATTAAAATTTGAACAAACATGGAATTAAAAAAATCACATGAAAGCAGACATCAAGATAAACACAATGCAAAAAGAATGGGTTAAAAATGATTAAAAATGAGTGAGAAATGAATTTTTGAAGTTTGGTTGAAAAATCACAAAAATAAATAAAAGGGTTGCCCTCCGCAGGGGTCGAACCCAGGACATGCAGGTACAAGGCGCTTTAAGTGACAAGTTGAATACCACTGGGGAGGCTATACATCCGTTGATCAAAGCCACCCCATAAATACATATGGCGTGCTACAAAACCAGGCTGGGCCCAAAAACACATAAACTCATGATTTTGCAATTTGATCATAACTCAGTCAATTTTTAATGGATTTTCACAAAATTTAGGTGCAAATTGAAGGATTTTTCATGAGGAATATGATGGTGCTTTTATTTTTTCAAAATTCTCTCCCCATTTTGAAACCCGATGGTGTGTGCCTTGTGATGTTTGAAAATGCAATTTGAGATGGAGTTCTTATACCAGCCAGTTTCAAATCAAAATAATCATGCTCACACACCATGTAAATGATAATGAATGCATTCAAATCAGAGGAAAACTTCAAGATAGCTTGGTATAATAAATGACATGTAAGTTGCAAAAGTAACTTTTTGATGCAATCATGTGAAAATGTAGTTCAAGCTCTAAGCATAGTTTTGGTGAATCAGTCACATATACACATCAAACATAGATTACCAAGGGTGTTCAAACTTGACTTGGGGATAAAGGCAGACTGTAGCAAGATAGGCCTCTTGAAATGCACTTTGGTTGTTTGACAGGGCATGAGCAAATTCAATTCATGTTATAGACACATTTTAATCAAACCAAACACTCAAACAATTCACACATGTGCCATGAAATGGATTCAAATTAAAAAAAGAGCTTGAGAAAGCCTATAATGAAAAGTGATTTTTAAAATGCAACATTTGTCATGTGAGACACATAATGAAACTGAAATTCGATCCTAAGCATATTCTGATTAGGGCAAGCCTATGCACATCTTTAAAACATGGTAATGCATGAGAGTGAGCAGGAAATCAAGTTTAAGACAAGTGTTTGTGGAAAGTGATACTCATACTGCATTCTAGTGCTTGTGAAGTGCAATAGGACTGTGTATTTCAAATCCAACTAGTTTTACATTATGCCAATTACATACACATACCAAAAAATGTCTTGGAATGATGCCTAAGTTACAGTCATGGATAAAAGGGTTATAACCTAAACAAAATGCCAAAAAGCAAACAAAACTGACTGTACTGAACCAGCCCACAAATTAATGACAGCAAAGCTGGTCACCCCCTGTTTCAAATAAACACTCACCACAGCCTAAACCAACTTCCTAACATGATAAATCACTACTGGTAACAACTGAACATGAGTTGACAAACTCCCTTCAAAAAACAATTATGGATAAAAATGGTGGCAACCTTAGTAGGTTCAACCAACATGCTAATGCCATATCTTGGAAAATAGAATGCAAATAGAATTTAGCAAGCTCTAGGTATGATATCCATATTGATTTATCAAAAGCAACAAGATCATAGCATGACAAGAAAAGATTGCTTGGTTATTATCATACCAGTATCAAACATTATGGCTGCTATTAAACAATGACCAAAATCCAAAATCAATAACAAACAGCCCCAAACTCCCCCAGGCTGCTAAAGGTTGACAATCACATGATATATGGACCCCAAAAGCAACCTAAATCTCTCAGCCTAACCTTAAAGCCCTAAGGAATCTAACCAAGACTGAGCAAAATCAGACACTATCATTAAAATGCCTATGATATCAATACAAATAACTCTGAAAAACCTCATCATGGATTGATAAATCCAACTCACACATTCTGTCAACAACCCCCTAAACAGAAATATAAACTGTCCTTAAACCCCTAAATGGCTGCTACTCAAACAACACAGTAATGCCTCAACAACAAGGCTTAAGAAGGCTTGCTTAAAGCAGAAGCAAAGGCTATACCTGACATATCAGACCTGAGTTGACAAACTCATCCTGTAGGAACAGTCACAGGTAATGATGCTTAACATCTCAAAATGGATTTCAATCAACAGTCACAGCTGCCATAACTCGGTAACAGCTAAAAAAAAGGGACAAACATAGTCTAAAACAGTCATGGATATAAACTACATTGTTGAAACCCAACAACAACCCAAAACTATAACAACTTGGTTACAACCTTGTCCTAGTTGAAAATCAGCAGCAAAAACCAACTAAACAAGAGAACATATCCTGGCAACAGCTAGATAGAGTGGATTAACTCAGTCCTAGAAATGATCAAGAATACAAACTAAAAATGCTAATCTTCCACTCCAAACTAAC
The DNA here is from genome assembly GCA_963859935.3 of Lathyrus sativus. Lineage (NCBI taxonomy): Eukaryota > Viridiplantae > Streptophyta > Magnoliopsida > Fabales > Fabaceae > Lathyrus > Lathyrus sativus. The sequence continues at coordinate 540,694,464 of OZ012738.1, read as the reverse complement.
AACCTATAGCTCAAAGCCTAAAGTCCTACCTAAAACTGAACAGAATTAAAACTGACATTATAATGCCTAGAATGTTGATACAAAGAGTTCACAACTCTATGTACCTCACCATGGATTAATAAATCCAACCTCACACAAATCCCAACAGCAGCCCTTTAAACAAAGGACTTAAATGACAGTTACCAAGCAAACCAACACATAGTAGGCATGTCCAAGCATTCATAAAGGTAAACATCACCAATGATAAAGTGTCGAACATAACAATGTTAATATTGAGGCATCTAACCTAAACCTCACTTGTTGGCAGATTCTAGAATCCAAACAGGTTTTGGTGGTTATTCAACATAATAATGTCAATAGCATAAACTTAACAAGTTTTCAACAACACACCTTTACAAAGGTAAAAAAAACATACTACCTTAATGACCTTCCAACAACAACTACACATGGTATTGGCCTCACAATTATTTGACAACATGTTTGACAAAACATTTCAACATGACAATGTATAAGCTTTCTATCAAAACCAATCAATACATGATGATGCATATTAATGAAAGAGATTTAGAATGACATACCTCTTGTAGTCTTCCCACACTTTAAGCTATGAAAGAACAAGAATTCCTTCCTTTGAGCAAGCTTGAGAATATTGCTTCTTCTTGAAGAAACAATACAATCTTATGGACAGTTTGAGCAATGGACCTCCCAACTGACTTTTGGTGTTTTGGACAGTTGAAACACATTATATATGAGGTGTATGGGGGGTTTAAACAGATGGAAAAGGCTTATGTAGTGACTTGGCTCTCAAAATGCATAAAAGTCAAAATATGGGGTGTGAGGGTTGACTTTTAGATTAGTGGATTTTCTGAGAAATGTAACAATGGGAACAGATTCAAATGGCCATTTTAAGGTTGTATGAATGGTCTTTGAAGGGTTTTAGTGTTTGGAATGAGAAGTGGCATGGAAAGTGCAAAATGGTGATTTTTGCACTTATGCACTTTCAAGCAAGGAAAGAAATGAGAGAGCTATGAGTTGGTATGTGTTCTTACTAGCTCTGGTGTGGTTTGTAGATGGTGAGGATGCCTCTATTTATAGGAGAAATGAGGGTGAGGGCAACCATGGTCATTTCCATTTTTGGAGGGAATCTTGGAAGAAAATCCTTCCAAATCTAGTGGCAGCCATCTTCACATCAGTTCCAAGGCTCAATGCAAGCAAGAAATAGCTGATATGAAGGGGTGAGGGGACTTGAACTGAAGCTAGAGAGATATGGAGCTACAGCTGCCACATCATTGCATAAAGTTTCTCTTTCCTCTCTTTTATTTGAATACAATAATGCCAAGTTGCTTCAATCTTGCAATGTCCTTCAAACCATCCTATCTTCTGGTTTTCTCCTCATCCACACCTCACATTATCAGTTTGAATTACAATCCAAGGGCTGAGAATGCCTAATGTGGTGAAAATTTGATTTTGAGAAGTTTTACCAAAGTGGTTTCAAGTGTGACAGACCCAACTTTCATGACCCATAACTTTCAGCTCACAAATCCTTTTGAGGAGTTCTAATACTTTTTGGAAAGCCCTCATGTAGCTCTAAAACTTTCATGTTTACCAGATCCTCAGATTCCATGTGCAACTAGGTTGAAAAACCCCTTGAAGTTGGCTGAAAACATGTTTTGTACAGCCAGAAAACTCAAAACTTCTCTAAGTGTTTTACACCTTCAAAATGATTTTTGTTATAACTCTCATTCTATGCATTTTTTGATCATGGATCACTGTGGGACTTTTGTAGGATTAGCCAATACGTTTCCAATGAGCTTTGAACCACCTCATTTGGATGTGTGGTTAGGGAGTTAGGGTCTAGCCCTTTTCAAAACCCTAATTTCCCGATTTTTCGATTACTCATCAACCCTTGATTCAATGGTCATGAAAATTTATGGGCAGGTGTAATATGACATAAGGAACATTTTTCATTCATATCTTGGAGTCAAAATCCTTATGGTTGAAGAGTTGACTTTTCGGTCAACCGTACGATCGATCGGTGACTATCGAGCCACCTGTTCATATTCCGGAGCCTCCAAGACTTTGAAACTCCTTGAATGGACTTTAATAAGCCATATAAACTTGTTGTACCAAGATTGAATCATCAAACCACCTTTTAAATCAAAAGTCAAACTACAGTTGACTTTTCCCACTCGAAAACCCTAATCGGGTACCTAGAACTGCACTGTGCTCAATTTTTGGGTGACTACCTCAAATTGGATTCATGCTTGACCCAATGTAATATCTTTGATCTTGTTTCATGGAGAATCAATCTAATACCTTGACTGATCGAATCATTGAAACCTCGATTCTTGACTGCACGAAACCCTAATCGGGTACCCTGAACTGCACTGTCATTAATCCTTGTGTGACAACCTCAAATTGGATCCATGGTTGATTTAATGTAGTATCCTTGATTTTGTTTTATAATTGAATCAATCCAAAACATTGATTGATCAATCCCTCAAAACCCCGATTTTGTCGGTACGGAATCCTAATTCATCTGCATCTTGACAAAGATAAGCTTGAAACAGGTTAAGGTTATATAATTGAATGTATATGATCCTAGAATGATGATGAGGATATAAGGGGTCAAAATTTGGGGTGTAACAATGAGGACATGGCTTAACAGTGTCCCTTAGATCTGGCCTGAATATTTGACTCATGTACAATCCAGCGGCCACAATTTAATTTCATTTTATTTAAGAAATCTATTGCTTGCGTGTCACCCTCATGACCTTTAGATTGCTTGACTTCAGTTACAACGTAGGGCCAGGATTGGTTTTCAGTGTGTTGACTGTGCTTTAATGAAACGATGTGTTTCAGCAGCTCGCACCCCAACTGTTTGATCATATGACTGGCCTTGGGATGTAGGGCTTTGATTCAATTTTATTTTGTGTTGGAAGGCTGGTGCACGCGTGTTCTTACCTTAGCCTTTGGATGCCTTAACTGGTAGTTTCAATGTATGGCTGAGATCTAGTCTTGGTTTTAGTTGACTGAATTAGTGGACTGGGCTTCTTTGCTTTTCACACCTCCCCACGTGTCTGAGCCCAATAGAATAACACTAATTTCTTGCTATTTGCACCAACTTTTTTCCATTTAATTTCTTTTTCTCTTATTTTCATTTTATTAATTCTGTTTCCATTTTAATTCATTAAAAATACTTTAAGCGCTCTAAAAAATATATGAAAAATATTGTTGCATATTTTGGCATGTGATGTGATTTTACATATTTTTGAATTAATTTTCTTGGTCATTTTTCAATTTAATTCTACATTTTCTTTTGTAAGTGTCCATTATAAGTTGAAAATTGCATACTCCTCTTTCTTGATTTTCTTTCTTAATCAAAACTCCAAATAAATGCATGAAATTTCTTGAGCATATTGTTGACACATTAACGGATATTATGTTATTTTTCTCATTAATTTTTTTATACCTTTTTATTAGGGTTTAGGTTGATCTTTTAGAACCCTTTCCTCTTGCTTAGTTCATAGAGTACCTTAGGATTTTGCCTTCTATTGGCATAGCTAGACTTAAAGTTTGCCTCTTAAATTTTTACCCTTGGTTCCTAATACCAGAGAGGTATCCTAGGAATTTTCTTAGATTTTTTAGGTTCATTTTGCTATTTTTGATAGATTTTAGTTTCTGACCTATCTTTGTGTGATTCCAACTCTACCTTTTTCCCAGTTTGCATTTTGTGTGATATTTTTGCAATGCTTGTGCATCCAACTCATCCACATTCATATCCTTCACTTCTTAAGGCACTTGTATGTGCATTTTCAAGTAAATATCATGCTCCTAACTAGTTCATAACCTAGGCTTCCTTTAGGACATTCCTTTAGCCTTTCCTTGTGGATACTCTTGAATGACTTCCATCTTTACATGATTCTTTTCCACATCTTCTTCTTATGATCCTTCCATGTCCAACCTTAGGATCCTTATTGTGAGATCCTAGTTCTTCCTTAGGAAGAACCAAGTGCATTCCATAAATAAGTTGAACCTTTGTGGACTCTGGTGTCTTTACACATTGAATAAAGTGAGTTTGGTTGAACATGGTAAGTTCCTCAGGTTCTCACTTTGATTCCCATCCTCATTCTCCTAATTATTTCCTCATGTACTTCAATCTTAGGATCCTTCTCGTGAGAGACTAATTCTTCCTTAGGAAGAACCAAGTGCATTCCATAAACAAGTTGAGCCTTTGATGGACTCTAGTATTGTTACATATTGAACATGGTGAGTTCTCTGGTTCTCAATGTGCTTCTCCTCCTCCTTCTTCTTAGTACTTCAATCTTAGGATCCTTCTTGTGAAAGCCTAATTATTCCTTAGGAGGAACCAAGTGCATTCCATAAAGAAGTTGAGCCTTTGATGGACTCTTGTGTTGATACACCTTGAACATGGTGAGTTCCTTTGGTTCTCACTATGCTTCTCATCATTCCTTACTATCTGTCCTTTGATTTAGGGATCCTTCTTGTGAGAGCCTAATTCCTCCAGTGGAGGAACTTAGGGCATTCCACAAATAAGTTGAACCTCTGTGGACCGCTGTGTTTTTACACATTGAATGTGATGAGTTTGGTTAAGTGTCATAGTGAATTCCATTGGTTCTCACTTTGCTTCCGATCATCTTGTTCATCCTGTCCTCTCCATGTTGTTTGATTTGGTTCATTAGAGTAGAAGTGCATGTGTAGGCATTCCTTCTCTTAAGTTCATGTTTGCATTAAAGGTGAGGCTTTCTCCCTTTGCTTGTGTGATTCTTGTCTTCCTGTGTTTGCATTAAAGGTTGAGGTGTCCTCCCTTTGCTTGTATTGTTGCATTGCATATGCATCCACTCATACTCTTATTTCATCTGCTTGGTAGCTTTATTCTTTTGTTTCTCTATCCATTGCCGTGTTCCCTTTGGATTCTCACCTCCTTGTTTAAGGATGGTGATGATAGACACTAGGTTCTAACCCTGTGCATGACAACAACTAGGATAGAATTCCCTTCCAAACTCAACCTTAGGACCATCTTTCATGATAACAGTAGGGTTTTGCTTAGTCCCCCTTTTGAGTCCTTTCTCTTTCTCATCTTCAAGCAATTCTAAATTACTTAATAAAGGCTAACAATTGTTGTACGCTACGAGCCTTAAGCTACTTAGAAAATGGTGATTGGGGGGCTTCTCCTTAATTACCTAGAGTGTTTAGCATACGCCCTTAGGGCGATATGCGACGTATTCGTTCCTAAGTCACAAGTCTTTAGTGCAACATGAGTTACAAACAAAACTCAAAACACTTCTCATAAAAGACTGTAAATAAAATCTCCAAACTGCTTTTTCCCTTTGGGGCTCTGTTAATAAGAAAACCTTTTCAAATACAAAAGAGTGTTGTTAAACTGTAGTTCTACCGCAAACAAGCGTTGTCCCTAACTGCTGGAACTGTAGTTTAACCTTACTCAGATAAAACTCATGAACAAACCTGCGTTCTGTTTTTATCCCGAACTACATAAGCTCTAATCTCTCATACCTGTTGAGTGTATGTAGGCACAATACTAAGATGTATTGGCAAGCAACATTTCCCTATCGTTTATCCGTAGTTAGCCGAACTATGTTGACTCTGACTTTCCCATTGCACAGGGGAATACGTAGGCCCAGAGCAGTGACACTCTGTTGAGCCCTTTTTCTTTTCTTTTGTTCCAGACCTCTTAGCTAGATAGATAATAAACCCTTTAGATAAACAACAAGCATGGATCCCGTTGAGTAGAACAGACGTGAGGGGTGCTAATACCTTCCCCTTGCGTAACCGACTCCCGAACCCGAAATTTGGTTGCGATGACCGATCTTATCCCTTTTCGCTAGGTTTTTCCTGATCGTTTCCTTTCCCTCCTGTGGGATAAATAACGATAGGTGGCGACTCTTCTGTCTTTTCTGCCACCTTTTTTTGCATTAGCGGCAGCTGGCGACTCTGTTGGGCACAGGCATATCCCTTAGGCGAGTCAATCCTAGCGCTTGTTTGTTTATCTCTTGGGTTTGCATTTATTTATTGTACCTTTACTTTCCCGCATTTACTTTCAGCATGATATTGTTATTGTTGTGTTGTTGTTGTGGGGATTGATACTGAGAGATAAGCCAAACCCAGGCTTGAGTATATACATAGCACAAGAAGTGGAGATTAGTGGTGGACCTGTATGCGTAGCATGCACAAGTCCCCATGAAATTCACGCTCAGACGAGATTCTCTTTGATGATTTCTTTTCTGGTCCTTAGGATTGGAGATGATTTTGGATTGGAGGATTGTCGACTCTGGGAACCGATCATTTGGGATTCAGCTAAGTGAGGCCTCTTCAGGGAGGGATGATGCCAAACTAGGAATGGTGAATGTATCATCATTTCTCGGAAGTCTGTGACACTGATGAACGCATAGGATGCCGAACCTTATCAGTGGATAGGTCCATACCTGTGAGTGGGATTGGGTTATGCATGAAACCTCGACTTCCAGACAACCTGCTTTTTCTTGACAGTGTGGATCAATGTTATTGGTATCAGAGGTTCTGATTATCAGAGTTGTGTTATGTTCTCGTCAGAGAAGAACTTTGGTCCTTCTTAGTTAACAACACAACAATCTTGAGTCCCTGCTTGCATCCTTAACATTTGCATTATGCATTTTCATCTGCATTTCATTAACGTGTGTCTGTGTTGCAAGTGCATATTTCTCCCTCGGTTCTAGTGGTCTTGTTCCTTATTTCTGATATGGAGGCTTTGAAGAGAACAATATCATACAGGTTTCCTACTCCAGACATTAGCTCTATACTGAAGTTAGCTGCCCTGGCTGATGGTACGATAATAGAAAATTTTAGGCAATCTTATGGGAGGTTGTTGAAGACTGTTTACAAGCCTTCAGCACACGAGATCAGTGGCATGTACACTCTACTACAATTCTACGATGCTCAGTTGAGATGCTTTGTGTTTCCAGATTACGTCTTGGCACCCACCCTAGAAGACTATTCTGAGCTGTTAGGCATTCCTATTATAGAGCAGATGCCTTTCTATTATGTCGATACTAAGCCTAATCTGGCCAATCTTGTCGCTGCCTTACACTTGGATGAGTCTGGATTAAAAGGTAAATTGACTCAGAAGAATGGAATGTATGGTTCTCGTCTATCCTTCCTAGTGGAGAAGGCCCAGAAGTTTTCCAAACAAGGCTGTTGGGTCGTGTTCAACGCCATTCTAGCTCTGTGTATATACAACATCATTTTATTTCCTAACCTGCCAGACTTCGTGGATGTAGACGCTTTCCATATTTTCGCCTCGGGGAATCCAGTACCCACCCTTCTAGGAGACGTATACAACTCCATATATTACAAGAATGAAAACAGGAGAGGGAAGATTATGTCGTGCTGTGTTCCTTTACTGTACAAATGGTTTGCCAGCCATATGCCCAAAGTGGGCCCTTTTGTCACTTCTGTACGTACAATGGAGTGGTCAGAACGCCTGATGGGTTTAATAGTGGAGAATATTACCTGGTTTGATAGGGATATGCTTGGTACTGAAATCATATTATCGGAAGGAAGGGGTGCATGAATTCCAATCTGTCGTTATTAATTAGGCAGTTTGGATATGCATTGAGAGAGTCACCCAAGAAAGATGAGATACAAGAATCTTTGTATCTCACCGAGCTATTAGATGGTGATACATTGGTTAGACTTGAGTAGGTGTGGAAGAATCTTCACAGGAGAGAGAAAGCACTGTTGGGGAAAAGCAACAATAGAGCCCTTGACCCATACCTGGTTTGGATTCACGACAGAGCTGCAAAGTTTCTAATGCCCTATCCTGCTGCTAAACCATTATATTCTCTTGTGGCTAAGGAACTCACTACAGTCGATATTCAGGAATACAACCGGGTAGTGCGAGAAAAATAAGAGCTAAGGAAAGCCAATGAAGAGTTGGAGAAAGAGATTATGCAACTCCGTCATGAGAAGAGCGAAGTTGTGTATTCTTTCAAAAACAAGACTGAATTGGTAAATCACTTGGGTGCAAATTTACAAAAACAGACTGCTGACCGAGAGCGTCTAGGGTTAGACTTGAAGGCTGTCAGCAGCGTACTTGCCACCAAGAAGCAAGACTTGGACAAGGCGTATTTGGAGATCTCCAAATTCAATAAGCAGTGGAATGCTACTCTAACCAATCACAAAGAACGAGAAGAGAAGTTAAAGCAACAAATTACCAAGTTGAAGATCCAACTCGAAGTCCGGGACGAGAAGATTGCAGTTGAAGGGTTTCTCAGACGTGACGCTGAATACCGACTGAATGAGGCTATAGAAAACCTGAAGGATTTTCGATTGAGAGCAGATTCCAAGAGATGCAAATTGGAAGATTGCTTCGGAGAGGGAACCTGGGAAGACTTCGTTAACGATATCCAAAGTACCATCAGACATAGAGAGCTGCTTATTCGAGGATTGCTCACCAGGCCTGATCACCCCGATACAAAGGAGCTATTAGAAGATTTCCGTGCTCGCAGCCGCACCTGGTTTCTATTGTATTCATTTTTATCTTTTATGCATTGTTGTATGCTGACCACCACCAGACCTGTTGGTTGGGGTCACGCTTGTGATTCAGTTGTATTCGGTTATATTTGTATGCTGCCTACGTGGGCTTATATATATATATATATATATATATATATATATATATATATATATATATATATATATATATATATATATATATATATATATATATATATATATATATATATATATATATATATATATATATATATATATATATATATATATATATATATATATATATATATATATATATATGAGGTGTTCTTTCCATGGTCGGATGTTAAACTTTGTTTGTCTCAAAACTAGAATCGAGGGGGAAATTTCCCTAATGCACAGACACATGTTTATATTTGCATATCATTTTGCATAACAGGTACCTTGAGCTTGTTTATCTGACTCTCTGTATTTACTCCACTAGTTTTTTTCAGGATTGAGTGCAGACCAATTCACCGGTATTCTACTAGAGTTAATCAACTCAGACTAATGGAGCAAGTTCAGGATGAAGTATAAGAGCTTAGGGAAAGGATGTCTCAATTCATGGACATCATGCAGGTGGTCGCTAATGGCCAAGAGCAACTCAGAACCCTCGTGCAGCCCTTGATTGCATGTGTTGACACCAATGGGGTTTTGCATGGAGGTGAAACTACCAACCCTCGTCATGTGCAGACTCCCCAGGCTGACAACTCTGGGCCAACTTTGGTTATTCCTAACATGGCAGGCAATGGGAATACTGGAATGGGTACTGGCCATGCTGGGGCTGTTAATGGCACCATTGGAGCTGCCAATGGTAACATCGGTGCGAGTGTAACAACGCTGGAGCCAATAATGGTAACACCAGAAACAGAAACTTTCATGGATCTGAAGCTGCGAGAATCATCCTTGGAAATATGCATCAACCCTGGAATGAGGATCGTCAAGATGACGTATTCTCAATGCGTGGTGCTGAGGCTGAGCTACATCCTGAGGCCAGCCAGAGATTCAAATGGCTTGATGATAAGATGAAAGATTTTGAAAATCTGAATTCCATGGGCCTTGACATGGCCAAGTTGGGGCTGATCCCTGACCTCAAGGTACCTCTGAAGTTCAGGGTACCCGACTTTGAGAAGTATAAGGGCACCACCTGCCCTCGTGTCCACTTGAGATCTTACTACAGGAAGATGTCGGCGTACTACGACGATGAAAAGTTGTTAATGCACTTCTTTCAGGATAGCCTGTCTGGGCCATCACTTGAATGGTACATGGGCTTGGAGCCTGCAACCGTGCGAAGCTGGAAAGACCTTGCAGAAGCATTCGTGAAACATTACCAGTACAATAGCGACTTGGCTCCCAACCGGGTTCATCTACAGAAATCTGTCACAGAAGAAAGGATAATGCTTCAAGGAATACGCGCAACGCTGGCACGAGCTGTCAGCCAGAGTCCAACCCCCTATGGTTGAGCGCGAGTTGGTAGATATGTTTGTGGCAACGTTACCTGGTGTTTATTACGAGAAACTAATTGGCAGCATGTCGGGAAGTTTCTCCGATCTTATAATCACCGACGAACGTGTAGAGAATGGCATAAAACTCGGGAAGATTCAAGGAGGAGAGGTACCCTCAATTGGAGGGGGAAAGAAAGCTTTCAGTGGTAAGAAATAAGAAGGTGAGACTAGCTCAGTGTCTAGTTCTCAGGGAAGGGGAAGAGGTCAGTACCAGAACAACCAGCGTCAACAGGTTGGTAGTATTACTATTCCCACCGTTCCACAACAACCGCAACAGAAGCAAAATCAGCAGAATCAGCAGAATCAACAGAATCAATAGGGATATAGAAAGTATCCAGCCCGGGAAGCAAATAGACGGTTTGATGCGCCTCCAATGCCATACTCTCAACTGCTTCAAGCGTTGTTACAATTGCAGCTCGTCCAAAAGAGGACATTAGCCCCGTTGACTGGGCCACCTCCACCCAGGTACGATGCGAGCGCTCGTTGTGAGTTTCATTCGGGGGCCCCGGGCCACTCGATTGACGATTGCAAAGCGTTCAAGCACAAGGTGCAAGACATGGTTGATAATAAGACAATTAACTTCTCTAATGACATCCCGAATGTTGTCGAGAACCATATGCCCAACCACGGGGGTGCAAGGGTTAACGCCATTATCGAAGATAAGGATCTGGATCTAGTGAAGAATGTTGATGATCTGAAAACACCACTTAGCTTTGTCAAGTCTAAACTACTAAGGAAAGGTATATTCCCAGGATGCGGGGAGTTCTATGCTGAGTGTGCAAATAACCTAAACGGTTGTGATCAGCTGAAGGTCGGTATCCAGAGTATGATCGATTAAGGGGCTCTACAATTTATTCGGAAGGTTGAGAGCAAATCCGGGGAAATGATAACCAAGAAGAGGGGTGAGATTACCACAATCACCATCCCCTATAAGACTATCACCATTTCTGCTCCGAGGCCACCTATGATCACCATAACCAAGGATGGCCCTATACCGTTCGAGAGTAACAATGCTATCCCATGGAATTATGGAGCAAAGATTTACTATAACGGGCAGAAATTGGACTTGAAAGGCCCACCTGGGCAATCTGTGGATAACCTAGTCGGATCTGGGGGAATAACTCGCAGCAGAAGAGTATTCTCGCCACCCGGAATTGTTGTTGACAAGACCGATAAGGGTAAAGGTAAAGTAGACATCGAAGAGACTTCCCGAGAGGTAGGGAAAGACTTGTTGGTTAAAGATGCTGAAGAATTCATGCGATTGATCAAGAAAAGCGACTATAAGATAGTCGATCACTTACAGCAGATGCCTTCGAAGATCTCTATTCTGAATTTGTTGTTGTGCTCCGAAGCACACCGCAATGCATTGCTGAAAATTCTGAATGCCGCATATGTGCCTCAAGAAATTTATGTCAACTAGCTTGAGGGGGTGGTTGTACATGTGAACGCCGGAAACAGATTAGGGTTTACTGACCTTGAGTTGATGCCCAAAGGCAGAAAACATAACAGCGCATTGCATATCTCGATAGAATGCCGAGGAACTGTTATGTCCCATGTGCTCGTGGACACGAGATCGTCTCTGAATGTTCTTCCTAAGAAAGCTCTGATGAAACTTGATACTAGAGGGATGATTTGTACCCCTAGTGATCTAGTAGTAAAAGCTTTATATGGAACATGTCGATCTGTATTCAATGAAGTGACCTTGCCCATTCATGTGGGGCCTGAAGTGTTCAATGCAGTATTTTATATCATGGATTTCCAGCATGCCTATAGCTGCTTGCTGGGCCAGCCCTGGATCCATTCTGCTGGAGCAGTAACGTCTACACTGCATCAGAAGCTGAGGTATGTTGTGGGTGGCAGCATTGTCACGGTCTGCAGGGAAGACATTATGGTGAGCCATTTGTCGTCTTTCAAATATGTGGAAGTGGATGGTGAGATCCATGAGACGTTATGCCAGGCATTTGAGACTGTTAAAGTCAAGGATCCGGCTCCGACAACGAGCAAAATGCCTGAGGCGACCCTCTCCTCTTTCAAGGAAGATCAAGCTGTAGTGCAGGTGCTAAATATCCCTAACAAACAGGATAAGTTTGGGTTAGGGTATCATCCCTCTTCTGCTGCTTCATCCTCACATAATGCGTCGCACTACAAGGGGCCGGTGCAGTTGACAAAAAGGGGAGTAATCTTTGAGAGCGTCAATGTTTTGTTCGAAGACGACGAAGATAGTGATTGCGACCTTGACTCATGGGTCCAGCCATGCAAGCCAGGGCAAAGCCTCAACAATTGGTCCATTCAGGATTTCATCCAAGTGACCAATAAAGAATAATGATTTGCTTTTTCCAATTATTGTACAACCTTATATCTTACCCGAGGCATAACGGTTTTATTGTCAGGGACTTGTTTGCTTATGCATGTACATATTACCAATAAATCAAAGGGCGTTTTTCTTTGCATTCAAATTTTGTGATCTCTGTTATTCTTGTTTTGTTTTTGTTTTAAAACAATAAAATGGCGGTGTCGTTTGTGCTGACTTGCACATTATTTTAAGCTTAACCATTTTCATTGCAGGATTCACACTACAGGTGACATCGATCCGAAACCGTCTATGACTCACTTCGACTTTGATTGCTCGATATATCAAGCTGAATAAGAGATTGATGAGGATGAAGACCTTCCGGAAGAGTTGGCTTGACTGTTGAAACAAGAAGATAAAATCATTCTGCCTTACGAGGAAGTTATCGAGATTATTAATCTGGGTTCTGAGGAAGTTGTCAGAAATGTTTGAATTGGGGCTGCATTACAGAGCGACATCAAGCGAAGACTGATCGAGATTCTTCGAGAGTATAGTGACATCTTTGCTTGGTCGTATGAAGATATGCTCGGACTCGACACTAACATAGTGGTTCACCACTTACCTCTGCGCGAAGATTGTCCTCCAGTTAAGCAGAAGCTTAGAAGGACACGACTGGACATGATCGTAAAAATCAAAGAAGAGGTCCATAAGCAGTTGAACGCTGGAATTTTGGCCGTGACTACTTACCCTCCGTGGGTCGCCAACATAGTGCATGTATCGAAGAAAGACGGTAAGGTACGGATGTGTGTTGATTATCGGGATTTGAATAAGGCGAGCCCTAAAGACGATTTCTCGCTCTCTCATATTGACTTATTGGTCTACAATACCGCTCAATTTTCCGTGTTTTCATTCATGGATGGCTTCTCCGGCTATAACCAAATCAAGATGGCGCCGGAAGACATGGAGAAAACCACGTTCATTACACCATGGGGGACGTTCTGCTACAAAGTAATTCCTTTTGGGTTGAAGAACGCAGAGGCAACTTACCAGCGGGCAATGGTCACTTTGTTTCATAATATGATTCATCATGAGATTGAAGTATACGTTGATGACATGATACCAAAGTCCCAAACGGAGGAGGGACATCTGGTCAACTTGCTAAAGCTGTTCAAGAGGCTTAGGAAATTTAGGTTGAGGTTGAATTCTAACAAATGTACTTTCGGAGTACGGTCTGGAAAGTTACTGGGGTTTATCGTGAGTGAAAGAGGCATCGAGGTCGATCCTGCCAAAATAAAAGCAATTCAAGAAATGCCAACGCCTAAAACAGAAAAAGAAGTTTGTGGTTTCCTAGGGAGATTAAACTACATTGCTCAGTTTATATCTCAGCTTACGGCCACGTGTGAACCTATGTTCAAGCTGTTGAAAAAAGATCAGTCGGTTGTCTGGAACGAGGATTGCCCGAAGGCATTCGACAAGATAAAACAGTTTTTGCAGGAACCTACGATTTTGATACCCCTAGTCGCTAGAATACGTTTGATAATGTATTTGACGGTTCTTGAGAATAGCATGGGTTGCATTCTCGGTCAACATGACGAGACTGGCAGAAAGGAGCACGCAATATATTACTTGAGTAAAAAGTTCACAGACTGTGAGTCCCGTTACTCAATGCTGGAGAAAATGTGTTGTGCACTCGCATGGGCTTCCAAACATTTAAGATAGTATATGCTCAATCACACAACCATGTTAATTTCGAAGATGGATCCGATTAAATACGTCTTCAAGAAGCAAGCCCTTTCAGGGAGGATTGCCAGATGGAAAATGGTACTGACAGAGTATGACATCCAGTATGTATCCCAGAAAGCCATCAAAGGAAGTGTTATGTCAGAATATCTTGCTGAGCAGCCTATCGAAGACTATCAACCAATGAAATTCAAATTTTCCGATGAGGATATCATGTTCCTCAAAATGAAGAACTGTGATGAACCACTACCCGACGTAGGACCAGAGCTTAGCTCCCAGTGGCAATTAATATTCGATGGTGCAGTTAATTCATATGGAAGTGGAATTGGGGAAATCATTACGACTCCCCACGGGTCTCACATCCTATCCACGGCTAGATTAACATTCATGTGCACCAACAATGAAGTGGAGTATGAGGCATGCATCATGGGTTTAGAAGAGGCCATTGATCTGAGGATCAAGAATCTCGATGTATACGGTGACTCAACGCTCGTTGTCAATCAGATTAAAGGAGAATGGGAGACCAGGCAACCGAACCTGATCCCGTACATGAACTACGCCAGAAAGCTGCTACCTTTCTTCGGTCGGGTGGAACCTGATCCCGTACATGAACTACGCCAGATGGCTGATGCCTTAGCCACGTTATCCTTAATGTACAAGGTCAATTTTTGGAATGAAGCTCCAAGAATTGTCATCTCATGCCTTGACAAGTCCGCGTTCATATTTGGCATTGAGGAAGCCTCCGATGGCAAGCCATGGTTCTATGATATCCAGAACTTCGTTAAGACCAAAGAGTATCCGGTGGGGGCATCGACCCAGGATAAGAAGACTTTTAGGAGGTTTTCTGGTAATTTCTACCTCAATCCTGATGGAGTTCTCTATAGGAGAAATCACGATCTAGTGCTACTCAGATGTGTGGACAAGAGAGAATCTAGTTTGCTTATGGAAGAAGTCCATGAAGGCACATTTGGTACACACACTGGTGGGCATGCCATGACTCGGAAGATATTACGAGCTGGGTATTATTGGCTAACGATGGAGTCGGATTGTTTCAAATTCGCGAAGAAATGCCATAAATGCCAGATTTACGCAGATAAGACTCATGTGCCGTCGTGCCCGTTGAATGTCATGCCATCCCCATGGCCGTTCTCCATGTGGGGCATTGACATGATCGGAAAGATTCAACCCACTGCATCTAATGGACATCGCTTCATTTTGGTGGCCATTGATTACTTCACAAAGTAGGTAGAGGCAGCGTCGTACGCTAACGTTACCAAACAAGTGGTAGCAAGATTCATAAAGAGGGACATCATCTTTCGATATGGAATTCCCAAGCGAATCATCACTGACAATGGTTCGAACCTGAAAAACACGATGATGAAGGAGTTATGCCAGAACTTCAAAATTGAACATCAAAACTCATCGTTCTATCGACCGAAGATGAATGGCATTGTCGAAGCGGACAACAAGAACATCAAAAAGATAGTGCAAAAGATGGTTGTCACATACAAATATTGGAATGAGATGTTACCATTTTCCCTGCACGGTTATCGTACAACTGTATTCACGTCAACCAGGGCAACTCCTTTCTCGCTAGTGTATGGTATGGAAGTTGTCCTACTGCTAGAGGTCAAGATCCCCTCCTTAAGAGTTCTGGTCGACGCGAAGCTCGATGAGGCAGAATGGGTAAAGAATAGATTAAATCAATTGAGCCTGATGGATGATAAGAGATTAGTATCTATCGCATACGGTCGTATGTATCAGAGCCAGATGAAGAAAGCTTACGATAAGAAGGTGCGCCCTCGAAGCTTTCAGACGGGCGATCTTGTGCTGAAAAAGATTTTCCCGCCACACTCTGACCTCAGGGGAAAATGGACTCCCAATTACGAAGGTCCATATGTCGTCAGAAAGTTCTTCTCGAGATGAGCCTTACTGTTATCCACGATGGATGGTGAAGATTTCACGTCCCCTGTGAACATGGACGCAGTCAAAAAATACTTTGCTTAAAATGACCCGCTGGAAAGAAAAAAGAATATCCAGGAAAAAATGGGACATCCCGGCGAACCAGAAAAATAAAAGGTTCAGGCAAAAATTAGGGATATAAATGAAAATATGTACACCCACGAAGTCGAAAACCTGAAAGGGCGGCTTTGGCAAAAAAGGGTATCCCGGTGAATCGAAAATCCGAAAGGGCGATTCAGGAAAAAGTTAGGGATTGGAAAAAGCAAATGACTGCGTTCCATGTGTGGAATTTCATTGCTTAGTGGTTTGGGGAGACCTGAGGGTCGTTTATCCAAGTCAATCTCTTCTGAAGATGAAGCATCAAAGAAGTATCGAAGTCGAGTGAGTCATGGAGGGATCAGCTCATGGTGTTCGTCTGCACCACATCGCCGACATTTGTATATACTGTTGTATATTTTTGTTTATACTCGCGCGACCTCCTCATTTCAGGAGCATGCATCTGTTGTAAAACATTTTTCCTATTTACAGGCTCACTTATCAATAAACATATACTATTTAGTATTTTGTTGTTATGTACTTGTCTTAGCTTTTATTTATTTATTTTGCGAAAAACACCCGATGTTTTTGTTAAAATGCGCACACATAAACTTGCAGGCCTAGGCCGATAACTGCTAAAACATTGATTTTCTTGAACAAGGTCACAGATGATAACCTTGATAGGTCCCTTTGTGAAGGGTATCTTGTCTGTTTGTTCATTTTGTTACAGGGTTGTGACCCTCGGGGCAGTTTACCAAAGATGTATCCTCTGCAGGATCATCGTATCCCCAGCTAAATCGTGTGCAGCAGTGAGTAGCTAAGTGTGTACACTTGTTTCCAGCGGTTGGTTGGTATTCACTTAACAGTTGTCCTGGTTAGGCCCAACCCCTCTCTAGTGGGTTTCCTTAGTAAATTCCCCAAGCAGATTAGACGATTGCGTCTTCGTCAGCAGGTGCACACTCAATCTTCTCCGAGTACAGGTATCAGACCTACTCCCCAGCCAGTCGAGGTAGGACTGTCTCTTCCAGGTAGGTGTGGAATCTATCCCAACAGTGGTTTAGCATGCGGTCTTCTCCAGCAGATTGTCCGCAGGTATTCAGCTCTCAACAGTTCAGACCAAGGTCTCCGACATAGGTGATTCCCCATCTGAGTTGGTTTCCTCTCTCCAACTTTTATTTTGTTGGAGCGGTTTCGTTGCACTTTGCATTGTGCATTGCATTCACCCAAACACTTAGCATTACCATTTCGCATGGAGCATTACGCCATATTCAAACATGTGCATGAAATATAAGCTGGGTGGTTACCTCTTTGTTTCAGGTGAATCTCCAGAAGGTTGATGCTTTGCCCTTTTGATGCTATTGTGCTTTATCTGTTGAGTATCCAGACTCCGGTAAATCTCGTTGAGTGTTCAGACTCCGGCCAACTCCCAGTTCATTGATTTAGTGTGCGTCAAGTGTCCAGACTCCGAAAACCCATAAGGTTATCTTTTTTGCTAGACTATGGTGATTTTAGATATTTTTCGTCCGTTGAGTACCCAGACTCCGGTCAACTTCGTTGAGTGTTCAGACTCCAGTTAATTCGGTGGGTATCTAGACCCCGACTTACGTTTTTCCCAGCAGTGTTTTCGTATTTCGATTGGCGGTATCTTTGTGAATTCAGGTGGTATACAGACTTTATTAAATTCTTCTTTGTGCATTGAGTATCCAGACTCCGAATATTACGTTAAGCATTCAGGCTCAGATATTTCATCGAGCGTACAGGCTCTCGTTATTACATTGAGTATCCAAACTCCGATTATTACGTTGAGCATTCAGGCTCTGGTCTCTTACGTTGAGTATTCAGACTCTGATTATTACGTTGAGCATTGTGGCTCCAGTTTCTTTCGTCCAGCATTCAGGCTCCAGTTATTTAGTCGAGTGTTCAGACTCCGATGTGTTACGTAGAACTCCGATAGAATTCCAAGTTGCGAGATGTTTTCCTCATTTCGTTGAGTGTTCAGGCTCCAGTCTCTTACGTTGAGTTTTCAGACTTCGGTTATTACGTTGGGTATTCAGGCTCCGGTTTCTCGCGTCGAGTTTCCAGACTCCGGTTACTATATTGAGCATTCAGGCTCCAGTCTTTTACATCGAGTTTTCAGACTCCGGTTATTACGTTGAGTATTCACACACCGATAAATATTCAATTTGTGATATATTCACCTCGTCCGTTGAGTATTCAGACTCTAGTTAGTCTGTTACGTTGAGTGTTCAGGCTCCGGTAGACTTCATCGAGGATTCGAACTCTAGTCATTTGCGTTGAGTATCCAGACTCCGGCAAGCGTTGATTCGTGTTGTTCGTTGAATATCCAGATTCCGATATTTTGACATGCTACCCTTCAGCCCGTACGGTAGTCAGATCGCGACACCAGTTATTATGTTGAGTCTCTCTTCCCCAGTGAAGGATTCAAGATGTTCATCATTTCAGTTTCCAGAGTTTTGCCCCATCAAAGTGCATTTTATTTTGGAGGTTGGCAAATTTCCGGGTTTGTTGGTATTCAACCATCTTTCACCTTGATTGTATGAGATTCGTTCACTTCTCACTCAGTCAGATCCAAGCTGTTTGAATAGGGGAACCTGTTGCACCCCTAAATTTGCCTAACCTTTTTCTTTACTTAGCTTATGTTTCATTGCATTCATCATAGCATTAGCATATGCATTGCATTATCATTTGTGTAGGGGACCAAGGAATGTGTCTATCAAGAAGGGGATACCAAAGGTTCTAGGGATGATCAAGAGGCTATAGTCAAGTTATCATCCTCATCAAGTCATCAGAGAAAGCCAGAGATCCTTGAAGAAGTGGGTGAATGCAAGTGTGCCTATCTCCTATCTTGGGGATCAATGCAAGTCATCAAGAGGAAACAAGTTCATGGTTACGGATAGAAGCTATTGAGAGAGCTCATGGGATGTCTTGAGAGTCATTATGGAGCTTGTGCAAGTCATTATACAAAGTATAAGAAGCCACAACCAAGGTTGGTGCAATTAGTGTTTTCATCTGGTCAACCCTAAGTCAACAGTTAAATTAAAGGAGTTTGAGGCTCAATTCCAAGCCCTTATGATCATGGAATGTTGTTTTGAAACATGTCATATCTCATTTCAAGATCAATTCATCAATACTCAAGAGTGTGAGAAGGGGCTAAGCTAGAGTTTCTAAGTTTAACAGTGTAAAATCCCCTGTTTAGTACCTAACTTCAAGACCACATAACTCAAGATGCAAGTCTCATTTAATATTGACTCCAACATGAGACTTGTAGGGCATGTTATTAGCTTTCTTTTGAGTACTAGAAGTCCTCCATTGGATTTCTAGAACTCAAGATATGAAGCAGACAAGTTACAGGTCATCAGATGAATGTGATTTGGGTCCTTGAAAGTCAACCAACTTCCTTGCCATTTTTGACCTAGAAGGATGTCTCAATTATCCTTGACCAAAACATGAAAGTTTTTCCTTATGATCTTAGCTTTCCAAAAACTCCTAGAAGTCCTCATTCTGATTTGTGGAGCTCAAGATATGAAGCTTGCAAGGAAGGGGTATTTTGGGAAACTTTGATTATTGGTCACTTTTGATTATAGGTCAATTTCACCACTTTGCACATCTCAAATGGAAATCTTTACAACTTTAAAGTTGCTCCAAATGGGATCATTTGCTCAACCAAACATCAAGGTACCATGGAATTAGCTTGGATTGAAGAGTTAGTGAAGAAATTTCAATGAAAAAGTCATAAAAGTACAAAAAATTAAATTAATTCATATTGGACCAATTTTGTTCAAGTTTGTGCATATTTTGTGTGCCAAAGACATTCAAAGAACAATGCCAAAATCATAATTGCAAGTTGGGGTCCAAAACCATGACATTTCCACACTTACTTCAAGCTTAGGTTACATCACCAAATCACTCCATTAAGATCCAAACAAGGGCTTAATCTCCACCATTGGATCACTCACATCATAAGTAACATGAATGGAACAAGCTTGAGGCATTGCAAGCTCTGTTTTCATGATTTTCAAGCTTGCCACATCAATGAAATTGGATTTTCAATTCGGCTTCCACAGGCTGTAATTGGGATTCTTTTCCATCCATATCCATCACATATAAACTCATGATCATGTACAATGCATCATAACATAATTTGGAGCCAAATTCACCAAGAAAACAGTTGGAAAAAGTGACAAAAAAGTGAGAATCGTGTTTTCAGTTTCTTCAAGTTTCAAGCCAAATTGATCATTCAAACAGCTATAGGAAGGATCTAGGATCATTTCTGGATTATTTCCATCAAGAATTCACAACATTTGAAGGCTCAGTGGAAGCTCTCCACTAGGTAATCTATCTTTCAACATTCCTCTCTGTTTAGGAAGAATTAGCATGCAATTTTCATGTGTTTGTGATTCTTACACTTAGTAGATGAATTCTGGATTAATTTGAGGCCTGATGGTGATGATTCTTGATTGAGCATAGAATCCTGTTGCTTATAGTTTTTACGTTTTAGAGACAATTAGGTCAAGAAAACCATGGATTATTGATGTAGGCAAGGAGATGAATTGATTAGTTCAAGAATTTTTGAGTTTCATAAAGGTTTGTGAACGTGCTACAGTGGCATGCTAGAGGTTGAAGACGACCGGAGTTGCTCCGGCCACCGTCTGCAACTCTCCCTCTATTTTCACATTCAAATGCTGATGAGGATGTGGCGTAACAATGTTCCTTAGATTTGGCCTGAATATTTGACTCATGTACAATCCAGCGGCCACGATTTAATTTCATTTCATTTAAGAAATCTGTTGCTTGTGTGTCACCCTCATGACCTTTAGATTGCTTGACTTCAGTTACAACGTAGGGCCAGGATTGGTTTTCAGTGTGTTAACTGTGCTTTAATGAAACGCTGCGTTTCAGCAGCTTGCACCTCAACCGTTTGATCAAATGACTGGCCTTAGGATGTAGGGTTGTGATTCAATTTTATTTTGTGTTGGAAGGCTAGTGCATGTGTGTCCTTACCTTAGCCTTTGGATGCCTTGACTGGTAGTTGCAACATATGGCTGAGATCTAGTCTTGGTTTTAGTTGACTGAATTAGTGGAATGGGCTTCTTTGTTTTTCACACCCCCCACGCGTCTGTGCCCAATAGAATAACACTAATTCTTTGCTATTTGCACCAACTTTTTTCCATTTAATTTCTTTTTCTCTTATTTTCATTTTATTAATTATGTTTCCTTTTTAATTCATTAAAAATACTTTAAGCGCTCTAAAAAATATATGAAAAATATTGTTGCATATTTTGACATGTATTGTGATTTTACATATTTTTGAATTAATTTTCTTGGTCATTTTCAATTTAATTCTACATTTTCTTTTGTAAGTGTCCATTATAAATTGAAAATTGCATACCCCTCTTTCTTGATTTTCTTTCCTAATCAAAACTCTAAATAAATGCATGTAATTTCTTGAGCATATTATTAACACATTAATTGATATTGTGGTATTTTCTCATTAATTTTTGATACCTTTTTTATTAGGTTTTAGGTTGACTTTTTAGAACCCTTTCCTGTTGCTTAGTTCATAGAGTACCTTAGGATTGTGCCTTCTGTTGGCATAGCTAGACTTAAAGTTTTCCTCTCAAATTTTGAGCCTTGGTTCCTAATAACAGAGGGGTCTCTTAGGAATTTTATTAGATTTCTTAGGTTCATTTTTCTATTTTTGGTAGATTTTAATTTCTGACCTATTTTTGTGTGATTCCAACTCTACCTTTTGCCCAGTTTGCATTTTGTGTGATCTTTTTGTAATGCTTGTGCATCCAACTCTTCCATATTCATATCCTTAACTTCTTAAGGCACTTGTATGTGAATTTTAAAGTCAATATCATGCTCCTAACTAGTTCATAACCTAGGCTTCCTTTAGGTCTTTCCTTTAGCCTTTCCTTGTGGATACTCTTGAATGACTTCCATCTTTATATGATTCTTTTCCACATCTTCTTCTTCTGATCCTTCCATGTACAACCTTAGGATCCTTCATGTGAGAGCCTAGTTCTTCCTTAGGAAGAACCAAGTGCATTCCATAAAGAAGTTGAACCTTTATGGACTCTGGTGTCTTTACACATTGAATTAAGTGAGTTTGGTTGAACATGGTGAGTTCCTTAGGTTCTCAATTTGATTCCCATCCTTATTCTCCTAATTCTTTCCTCATGTCCTTCAATCTTAGGATCCTTCTCGTGAGAGCCTAATTCTTTCTTAGGAAGAACCAAGAGCATTCCATAAAGAAGTTGAGCCTTTGATGGACTCTTGTGTTGTTACACATTGAACATGGTGAGTCCTTTGGTTCTCACAGTGCTTCTCCTCCTCCTCCTTCTTCTCAGTCCTTCAATCTTAGGATCCGTCTTGTGAGAGCCTAATTCTTCCTTAGGAAGAACCAAGTTCATTCCATAAAAAAGTTGAGCCTTTGATGGACTCTTGTGTTGATACACCTTGAACATGGTGAGTTCCTTTGGTTCTCACTGTGCTTCTCATCATTCCTTACTATCTGTCCTTTGATTTAGGGATCCTTCTTATGAGAGCCTAATTCCTCCATAGGAGGAACTTAGGGTATTCCACAAAGAAGTTGAACCTTTGTGCACCCTTGTGTTTTTACACATTGAATGTGATGAGTTTGGTTGAGTGTCATAGTGAGTTCCCTTGGTTCTCACTTTGCTTCCCATCATCTTGTTCATCATGTCCTCTCCATGTTGTTTGATTTGGTGCATTAGGATAGAAGTGCATGTGTAGGAATACCTTCTCTTAAGTTCATGTTTGCATTAAAGGATGAGGCTTTCTCCCTTTGCTTGTGTGATTCTTATCTTCCTGTGTTTGCATTAAAGGTTGAGGTGTCCTCCCTTTGCTGTTATTGTTGCATTGCATATGCATCGACTCATACTCTTATTTCATCTGCTTCATAGCTTTATTCTTTTGTTTCTCTTTCCATTTCCATGTTCCCTTAGGATTCTCACCTCCTTGTTTAAGTATGGTGATGATAGACACTAGGTTCTAACCCTGTGCATGACAACAACTAGGATAGAATTCCCTTCCAAAATCAACCTTAGGACCATCTTGCATGATAACAGTAGGGTTTTGCTTAGTCCCTCTTTTGAGTCCTTTCTCTTTCTCATCTTCAAGCAATTCTAAATTACTTAATAAAGGCTAACAATTGTTGTACGCTACGAGCCTTAAGTTACTTAGGAAATGGTGATTGGGGGGATTCTCCTCAATTACCTAGAGTGTTTAGCATACGCCCTTAGGACGATATGCGACGCATTCGTTCCTAAGTCACAAGTTTTTAGTGCAACATGCGTTACAAACAAAAATTAAAACACTTCTCATAAAAGACTTTAAAACAAATCTCCAAACTACTTTTTCCCTTTGGTGCTCTGTTAATAAGAAAACCTTTTCAGATACAAAAGAGTGTTGTTAAACTGCAGTTCTACCGCAAACAGGCGTTGTCTCTAACTGCTAGAACTGTAGTTAAACCTTACTCAGATAAAACTCATGAACAAACTTGCGTTCTATTTTTATCCCGAACTACGTAAGCTCCGATCTCTCATACCTGTTGAGAGTACGTTGGTACAATACTACGATTTATTGGCGAGCAACCTTTCCCTATCTTTTATCCGTAGTTAGCCGAACTACGTTGACTCTAACTTTCCCATTGCACAAGGGAATACGTAGGCCCAGAGCAACGACGCTCTGTCGAGTCCTTTTTCCTTTTTCTTTTCTTTTGTCCCAGACCTCTTAGCTAGATAGATAAACAACCATTTAGACAAACAACAAGCATGGATCCTGTTGAGTACAACGAACGTGAAGGGTGCTAATACCGTCCCCTTGCGTAACCGACTCCAGAACCCGAGATTTGTTTGCAATGAGCAATCGTATTCCTTTTCGCTAGGTATTTCCTGTTCGTTTCCTTTCCATCCTATGGGATAATTAACGATAGGTGGCGACTCTTCTATCTTTGCTGACACCTTTTTTCGCAGTAGCGACACCATCCAAACAAACTCTAGTGAGTTCAAGGGAGACATTCTCAGGGGTAACTTGTGTAAATGGAAAAAGGCTTATGAAAAACCTGGTGACTATGTCCTAAATATTGCTGACAAGGGCTCAAGAAGTGTCAAGGAGCCTCAATTTAAAAACGCTCTACGGAAATTGAGTTCCTTTAGTACTGATGAGTTATAGAAATTAAAAGTAATAGGGAATTACATTTTGAAATTATATCATTTAATAATAAATCAAAAAGGTAAGTTCCCTCCTATTGGGCAATAGTATCTCATTACCACATATACAATACACTCCCTCTACTCTTGGTATCACCTCAAACTGTTCAGCTCTCATACCGGTTCAAACAAGCACATAAAATTCTTCCTCTCTCAATCAAAGTCCCTAACTATGTCGCAACGTTCAAAACCAACCTCAAGAATGAACACTAGCGAAGCTGATTCAAACCCTAATGAGGTTCTTGAAATAGCTCCCTTACGTATGATGACACCGGAAGGATTATTGGTGATAGAACCTAGAAAGTTGCATGCAAGAAGACCTAAAAACCTTTTTTCAGGTCAAGCCCCTCCTGCTGCTACATCTGATGACCTAAATGGAGAGGAAGCGAGACGAACCCACCTTAAAATTGCAAATATGGTAGCTACCGCATTCAACATACCCACTTCATCTACCAATGAAAGGATTGATTCTAACCAGAATGATCAAGCTGATGTCTCTCACAATGTCAAAATATTGAAAGACCACACACCAGAAGAGAAGAATATAGGTGAAGGGTCTGATAAAATAGATGATGATATGCAAGGCACCGAAAAGGCTGAGTTGGTAGACCTAGATGAATATTCTGACAAAGACCTCATAGAAAAGCTCAATCCGGGCATAGCCAAAAGGCTGATGGCAAAGAAAGGGAAAAAGGTGGATGACCAAGGTTCCCCCAAGAAAAAGGCTTGTGAGAAGACTACTGAGCAAGACATCTCCACAAAGAAGGCTGGAACAAAGAGGACTAAGGTTGGACCCTCCAAAGGTTGGAGCAAAGTAACCACCAAGAAGAGGAAGGTTGAATCTAGTTCAGAACCAGAGACAGATTCTGATGTTACTGTTGATGTCACTGACATCCAATCTAAGAAGAAACCTTCTACCAGCAAACTGGCTGTAAATGTACCCGATGTGCCTATTGACAACATCTCTTTTCACTATCCATCGTGTGTTACCAGATGGAAATATGTATATCAAAAGAGGTTGGCTCTGGAGAGAGAGCTTGCACAAAATGCTCTTGACAACAAGGAGATCATGGCTCTCATCTGTGATGCTGGGTTGATGAAAACTGTGACTGAATTCTCCCAATGCTATGAAACTCTGGTCAAAGAATTCATAGTAAATTTTTCAGATAAATGTGCTGACAGAAAATCTCCTGAGTTTGGGAAAGTCTATGTTAGAGGAAATTGTGTCATCTTCTCCCCCACTACCATAAACAACTATCTTGGTAGATCAAATGGAGCTCAGGCTGAGTTAACTATAGCCGACAACAAGGTGTGCCAAGTAATTACTGGCAATCATGTCAGAAGGTGGCCATTAAAAGGGATGCTGGCTGCTAGCAAGCTAAGTGTAAAATATGTTGTGCTGCACAAAAATGGTGCTGCAAACTGGGTGCCCACTAATCACAAATCAACAGTGGCTACTGTGCTAGGGAAAGTCATTTATGTTGTAGGGACCATGACCAAGATGGATTATGGCGCATACATATTTGATCAGACTATGAAGTATGTTGGTAGCTACATCATAAAAGGACCTATAGCATTTCCTTCACTCATTTGTAGAATTATATTAGCACAATATCCAAATATCCTCAAGAAAAGTGATGTTGCAAGAAAAAGAGAAACTCCTTTATCCTTTCATCAAAAGTTGTTTCAAGGAACTCATGTTCCAGATATTGTCATGACACCCAATGAGACATCCAAAGAGGGTCCCAAAACCAGAAGAGTTGAAGTAATGGCAATAATCAAAGAGACATGCAAGGAATTGGATACGAGGAAGAAGACACTTGAGAAACTACTGAAATCTCTTGAGCAAGAGGAGGATGTTGAACTAACTAATGAAACCAATGATGAGGGTACAAGGGGTGTTGATGGTCAGGAGGTTGGCTCATAAGATGGTACTGGCGACTCAGAAGAAGGCACCGATGATGCAGAAGAAAGCACTAAAGAAACTGAGGAAGACATGTCTAGCTCAGCTAAAGAAGAAGCCTGATGTATTAGCTTGCTGTGTAGCTCAGACTACTGAGTGCTGAGTTATTGCAAGAAGAGGTGCTGCTGCTGTTGTGTTTTGATTAGTTTTGGTTAGAATTATGTGAGAATTGTGTGAAAACCTGAATTTGTGATGCTTTGTCTGAGTAGTTTGTTTAATGTACCCCTAACACTTGTAATGTTACAATATATGGTTTATGCTAAGTTCTTATTTGGATCCTAATTTGTGGCTAAAAAGGGGGAGAGAGAGAGAGAGAGAGAGTTAGATAAAGTAATAATAACAACATGTGGAAGAACAAGTGGATAGCTTGAAGACCAGCTAGAGCATATGTGCCATTGTACATATGATATAATCATGCTTTACAGGTGCTACTGATGATCTGTGTGATAACAGTTGCTAGTGTTGTTAGTAATATGCTGCTATATGTATGAATTCCTAGCTTATGTAAAAATGTATGTATGTTAGTATTGTGTTGTAGGTGCTAACATGTATTATCCTAAACAGTGTTTTAGGAGTGTGTGTGTGTGTGACTTCAGAATGTCATTCTTAATGTCTGGACATCCACAAGCTAGATGTTATGTGTATGTGAATGCAGGGTGTGCAGGTGAATTGTTCAACTGATAAGCTGCATCACTTGAGGGGGAGTAACCCAGTGTGTTACTCAGCAAAGTGTGACATCTGTAGTGGGAACTAACAGATGGTTAACAAAGAGAGTTATAACAGGGCTGAGAGCTAACTGTGAGGACTATGAGAATGTGTTGAGCTAGTGACTTTCCTACATGACAGGCCACATGATAAGTCTTCTGTTGTGTGTAAATCTATGGTATAAGAACAGAGTGTTTTAGCCAAAAATTTGGCAAAAGGGGAGTTTGTAAGTGCTCTTAATTGGCTGCATTTTGTGGCAAAACATTAGAGTATGTATGTATGTCATGATTGATGTTAGTACATACATAATGTGGACTGTGCAGGGTAAGTTAACTTAGTTAATTGAAATTTAAGTTGGATGTCATACAGAATGTCAGGACTTTGATCGTATGACATCAAGCGAGCAGGTTAGTTTTCTGGCAGTTGGAAACCAGGAAATTAATCAGTAGCTCAAGATGGAAGTCAGGAAACATTTTAGAAGCCCCAAGCGAACTAAAATGTCCCCGAATTAATTATTCAAGCGTGCCGATAATTGAAGAAGAGGTTTTGGTATGGAAAACCTAATTTATGCACCCAGGCCCAAGGACTGACTGATGCTATAAAAACAGAAGGAGCAATCCTAGAAGAGCAGCTCTTGACAGAAGATTAGAGAGTGCTTATTAAGAGTCCTTGTGAGTGAAGAGGTTTGTTCTTCACATGTGAATTTTGTCTTAGGAATACTTGTTCACCAAGCAACTGTATGCTGCATTGGTTAGGTAATTTCTAAGCTGTTGTGTCACTCAAAGATGTTAAGCAAGAGTGTGTGTCACTTGATCAAAGCTGAGAAGCAGGACCAAGTTGTTTTTGAAGTATAACTTCATATATTTGCTGTAATTGTAATTGGATATCACTGAGGTGATTGAGGGGGAGTGAGTGGGTATACTTAGGTCTAGAGTGTCTCTAGGCAGAAGTGTCATTGGGTAGGTTTTAAGTGAAGAGTGTAAGCTGAGTGTTTGACTCTGAATTAATTCTACTAATAGTGAATTTCCTCCCTAGCTTGGTAGCCCCTAGATGTAAGTGTTGTTGATACTGAATTGGGTGAACAATTGTTGTGTGATTTACTGCTTCCCTTTACAGCTTATTATTAACTGTAGTAGTCTATGTTACAGTGGATGTCATAACTTCCACATTAACATCCATCGCGTGCTGTTAGAATTTTCAAAAAGTATTGTGGCAAGAACTCTCAGGAGAGGATTGGAGGCAGAAGATTCCCAGAGATAATCGTGAAGGCTTTGAATCAACAACTAAGGTATGAGGAGTATAGCTTTTCATGATATTCCAAGTGTGTCTTTCATTGTAATTATGGATGATTTAAGGTTTAAGGGATTTTGGGTTTGATTGTGGGAAAAAAGGGAAATTGATAGTGAGGACCCTGATGGTTGTGGTGTCGTGGTAAGTATTCCTGATTTTTAGAGCATAGATATGAGAAATAGTGATATTTGGCCTTCGTGGCCTGAACCTGTTAGTGTGAATATAACCGTGGAATCCGTTGGAGAAAAAGGAAAGGTGGGCTTTCGTAGCCAAAACCTTGAATTGTTATATGTCTGACCCTGAAGGGATAGAAATATTGGATAGTGAGTAACTCTAATGCCTTAGGGTGTAATTGAAGGAAAAATTGTGATTTAGGACGTAAATATGTTACGGGATTGGCCTAATAAACCGTAGGTTTTGTGCCTTTATCGCTGTAAGACCTTAGGGATGATTTAGGGGTGTTTTGGGGGCATTGGGTAAGGGAATCGTATGGGCATTTGAGTGGATTTAGGTCCTGGTGCGTAGCAGAATTTGTTGTCATCGCACAGTTCGCCGAGCGAAGAATGCTTCGCCTAGCGAACAATGTTTTCACAGACTCGTCTAGCGAATAAACTTTCCCTAGACTCACCTAGCGAACTTCCCAGCGGACGTAGCAGAGTTTCGCGAATGTTGATTGTGTGCAGCGATGCCTTGATGTTTGATTATGTGATTTCTGTGATGAATTGACATGAGTATGATAGTGAGTTTTATGTGATGTGTACATAATGACATGATGACTTCTATGATGTATTATGATGATCTTACTATGATTATGAGGAATTATATGATGACATGAGATATGATGATGATTTTGATGATGATGAATATGATGAATGATGATGCACCTATGATGTATTGTGAGGATGGTTTGTGACCTGTGCACCATGCATTCATGTGCATCTGGACTTCGGTTCAGGACCTCGATTACTTTCGCTTTAATCCCATTGTGTGGATGTGAAGTATTTTGATGTGCTCCGGATCTCTAGTAGAATCGATCCTATTGATGGGGATCTATGGAGGGTTGATGGCCCAGTGTCCATCGAGCTGTGATGACTGGTACCACATGCATTGAGTCTTGTTGCATTGCTTTTATGAGTATTTTTGTATGAATTATGATGTTAGGGCCTTTGAGGTCTATTGAAGGATATGAATGTATTGAATATGATTATGATGCCCATTATATGTTGATTTTCATACATTAATTATTATGAATTGTTTTACTCACCCTACCTGTTAGAATGTTACCTCTACGTAGATAACATGCAGATGACCAAGTTTAGCCGTGGACGCCGCCAAGGATTATTTTTGAAGTTTTGAGTTGTTAGCCTTTTTGGTTAACTTAGAGGGTCTTGCTCTGATATGTAATATCAAGTTGGGTTCTTTTGAGTTAAACTATATACTATTAAGTTATTTTGCTTATTTTCCCTGATGAGGAAAACCTTGATTTATTCCTTTGAGTTCCGCTGTTTTATGCAATTTGATGTATTTTAGGAAAACCCCTTATTTACGGAGCCATGACCTATTTTGATGACATTGGGAAATGTACGCGGTTTTGGTGGCTTTTGTGAAATTCAATAATTTACTATGATATCTGTGTTCTTTTGCCATATTATTTGTGGGATAGAAAAGGGTGTTACATTAGTGGTATCAGAGTCTGGTTGGTCCGTCCGGCCAAGTGTTTATGTTGTTAGTCCTCTGTCATTCGATATGGTGAGAACACTGTTGGATAATTTGTTTTCTTCTAAACCTGTTGGTGGTTGCAGATGGCTGGAAGGAATGATCGTGCTATTGCTGATGCGCTAAAATCACTTTCCCAAGTGATGGCCCAGAATGGTGGACCTCCTTATGAGTTTCGTGCTTTGGGAAAGTTTCAGAGGAACAATCCACCGACTTTTGTGGGCACTCATGATCCTGATGGTGCACAGAAATGGCTGAAAGTGATTGAGAAGATTTTCTAAGTTATGGCGTGCACTGATGCGCAGCGGGTGCAGTTTGGTACGCATATGCTAGTAGAGGAAGCTGAAGACTGGTGGGATAACACTCGTTAGAGATTGGGAGATGCTGGAATTGCAATAACTTAGGCTGTGTTCAAGGAAGAATTTTTTAGGACGTATTTTTCTGAAGATATTCGGTGTAAGAAAGAGGTAGAATTTCTTGAGCTGAGACAAGGTAATACGACTATGGCTGAGTATGCAGCAAAGTTTGATTCTTTGGTAAAGTTTTGTCCGCATTACAACCGTGATGATGCAGAGATGTCGAAGAGTCTCAAGTTCGAGAATGGGTTGAGACCAAAGATTAAGCAGGGAATTGGGTACCAGCAGATTCGTCGGTTTTCGGAACTAGTGGATAAGAGCATAATTTATGATGAGGATAGCCAAGCTCGATCTACTTAATACAAGTAGATGAGTGAGAAGAAAGAGAAATGTCAATTTAGAGGGAAACTGTATGTGGCTTCTAGTGATAAAGGGAAGCAGAAGGCTTTAGATGGGAAAAATCCAAGTGGGGGAGCGGCTACCGCTCCAGGTAAGTGTTATAAGTGTGGCGAGCAAGGCCACCATACTGACAATTGTAAAGCGTTGAGATGTCACCGTTGTGGCAAGAGGGGTCATAGAGCTACCGACTGCAAAGACGAAGCTCCGACTTGCTTCAACTGTGGAGAGAAGGGTCATATCAGTATCCAGTGTCAGCGGCCGAAGAAGACTGCTACTGCTGCTCAAACAAGTGGCAGAGTGTTTGCTTTGAGCGGTGCAGAAGAATCCAAGACAGATAACTTGATCATAGGTACTTGTTTTATTAATGATGTTGAATTGGTTGTTGTAGTTGATATTGGTGATACACATTCGTTTATTTCTCTTGAATGTGCTAAGAGGTTGAATTTGAAATTGTCTTCTATGATTGGGAGTATGGTTATTGATACCCCGACTAATGGTTCTGTGACTACTGCGTTAGTCTGTTTGAGTTGCTCTTTGACCATTTATGATAAGAATTTTGTGATGGACTTGGTCTGTCTACCTTTGCATCAGATTGATGTTATCCTTGGAATGAACTGGTTGGAGTATAACTATGTTCATATTGATTGCTACAACAAGACTCTGAGGTTTCCAGAGTTTGGTGATGGTGGAGAGCTGATGTTTGTATCTGCCAAGCAAGTAGAAGAACT
This sequence comes from Lathyrus sativus, assembly GCA_963859935.3. Classification (NCBI taxonomy): domain Eukaryota; kingdom Viridiplantae; phylum Streptophyta; class Magnoliopsida; order Fabales; family Fabaceae; genus Lathyrus; species Lathyrus sativus. Next base: position 540,662,966 of record OZ012738.1, on the reverse strand, counting down.
CTTAGAAGATGAGGCTCAGATGTTTGCATTGTTTGCATCACTTCAAGTTGAGTATGAAGCAGTAAGCGTGGAGCTACCAGTTTTTCGGGAATTTCTAGAGGTGTTTCCAAGCGACGTGAGTGACTTACCTCCTGAGCGTGGGGTAGAGTTTACTATTGATGTGATATCGGGTACTAGTCCTGTGTCGATGGCTCCTTATCGGATGTCTGCATCTGAGTTAGGGGAATGGAAAAAACAGTTGGAAGAACTGCTTGAGAAGAAGTTTATCCGATCGAGTGTTTCTCCGTGGGGTGCTTTTGTGTTGTTGGTGAAGAAGAAATATGGTAGCATGAGATTGTGTGTGGATTATCGGCAGTTGAATAAGATGACTATTAAGAATAAGTATCCGCTTCTGAGGATTGATGATTTATGAATCAATTGGTGGGTGCTTGTGTGTTTAGCAAGATTGATTTGAGGCCTGGTTATCATCAGATTCGCGTTAAGCCCTATGAGTATATTGTGATGTCGTTTGGTGTGTCTAATGCACCTGGTGTATTCATGGAGTATATGAACATGATTTATCATCCTTATTTGGATCAGTTTGTGGTAGTGTTCATTGACGATATCTTAATATATTCTAAGTTCGAGGAAGAGCATGCGCGACATCTAAGAGTAGTGTTGTAGGTTTTGAAGGACAAGAAGCTTTATGCCAAGTTTTCCAAGTGTGTGTTTTGGTTGAAGGAAGTGAGTTTCCATGGCCATGTGATTTCTTGTGGAGGGATTGTTGTTGATCTGTTGAAAGTTGATGTTGTGTTGCACTGCTACTGTGATTCGAAGTTTTCTTGGTTTGGCAGGTTATTACCGCAAGTTTATAGAAGGCTTTTCGAAGTTGGCGCTTCCATTGACTCAGTTGACTCGAAAGGGTCAAGCTTCTGTGTGGGATGTCACTTGCAAGAAGAGTTTTGTAGAACTCAAGAAGTTGACGACTACTCCAGTGTTGATTTTACCGAATCCGAGTGACTCTTTTATAGTGTATTGTGATGCGTCGAAGATGGGTCTTGGAGACGTGTTGATGCAGAATGGCCAGGTTATTGCTTATGCTTCTAGACAACTGAAGGTTCATGAAAGGAATTATCCTACGCATGACTTAGAGTTGGCCATTGTGGTGTTTTTGTTGAAGATTTGGAGACATTATCTTTTTGGATCTAGATTCAAAATGTTCAGTGATCACAAGAGCCTAAAGTATCTGTTTGATCAGAAGGAGTTGAACATGAGGCAGAAAAGATGGCTTGAACTTCTGAAGGATTATGATTTGTAATTGAGTTACCATCCTGGTAAGGCTAATGTTGTGGCTGATGCGTTAAGCAGAAAGTCCTTACATATGTCAATGCTTATGGTTCGAGAGTTAGGAATGATTAAGCAATTCAGGGACATGAGTTTGGTTTGTGAAGAGACTCCTAACAGTGTGAAATTGGGTATGTTGGAGTTGACTAGTGGTATTCTCCAAGAAATCAGAGAAGGTCGGAAATCTGATTTGAGTTTGGTGGATCGTCTCACGTTAATCAATCAAGGTAATGGAGGTGATTTTCGGATTGATGAGAATGGTGTGATGAGGTTTAGAGATAGAGTGTGTTCCCGATGTGCCAGAAATCAAGAAGAGCATTCTTGAGGAAGGTCACAGAAGCGGGTTGAGTATTCATCCTGGTGCCACAAAGATGTATCAAGACTTGAAGAAGTTATTTTGGTGGCCGAGTATGAAGAAGGAAATTGCAGAATTTGTATATGCTTATTTGACTTGTCAGAAGTCGAAGATTGAACATCAGAGACCGTCGAGTCTGATGCATCCTTTGAGTATTCAAGAATGGAAATGGGATAGCATTTCTATAGATTTTGTGATAGGTTTGCCAAAGACTTTGAAGGGATATGATTCGATTTGGGTGGTTGTTGATAGATTGACTAAATCGACTCATTTTATACCGATGAAGATCAACTATTTGTTGCAGAAGTTTGTCGGGTTATATATTGATCAGATTGTGAAGTTGCATGGTGTTCCGTCGAGTAGTGTATCTGATAGAGATTCGAGATTTACATCGAGATTCTGGGAAAGTTTGCAGACAGCTTTGGGTACTAAGTTGAGGTTGAGTTCTACCTATCATCCGTAGATGGATGGACAGACAGAGAGAACTATCCAGTCTTTAGAGGATTTGTTAAGAGCTTGTGTAGGGATGGTTATTTACCGTTGATTGAGTTTACCTGCAATAACAGTTACCATTCTAGTATCGGAATGGCACCGTATGATGCTTTGTATGGTAGGAGGTGTAGGACTCTGTTGTGTTGGTATGAGTCAGGCGAGAGTGGTGTGCTCGGACCTGAGATTATGCAAGAGACGACTGAAAAGATCAAGATGATCCAAGAAAAGATGAAAGTGTCGCAGATTTGTCAGAAGAGTTACCACGATAAGAGGAGAAAAGCACTTGAATATCAAAAGGGAAATCACGTATTTTTGAGGGTTACGTCGGTAATTGGTGTTGGCCGAGCTTTGAAGTCTCAAAAGCTCACATCGTGTTTTGTTGGTCCGTATTAGATTTCGCAAAGGGTGAAGGAAGTAGCATATCAGATTGCTTTACCGCTGTGACTTTCAAATTTGCATGATGTGTTTCATGTGTCGCAGTTGAGGAAGTACATTCTAGATCTGTCGCATGTGATTCAGATGGATGATGTACAAGTGAGGGATGATTTGACTGTTGAGGCGTTGTCTGTTCGGATTGACAAACGAGAAGTGAAGCAGCTGCGAGGTAAAGAGATTGCCTTGGTGAAGGTAGTTTGGGGAGGATCAACAGGAGAAAGTTGGACTTAGGAACGTGAAGATCAGATGAGGGAGTCGTATCCGACTCTGTTTTTTGAGGTAATTTTCGAGGACGCAAATTCTTTTAAGTGGGGGAGAGTTGTAACACCCCAAATTTAATTGGAATATTTTATTTAATTGCTTAAATAAGAATATTCATTTTTGCGGTGATTTTGTGGATTATTGAGAAATTGTACATTTTGGGTTATTTATTTAATTAATAGTATACAATATGGGAATATTAGTATTATTATTGATGAAAATGAATATAAGTGAAATAAGGGTAATTTGTGCATTAAGAGGAGTTTGTAAGGGTATTATGGGAAAAGCCTAATTTTGAGGCCCAAGACTAGGTTTGCCAAAAAGGGAGTTCTGAAGGGAATTAGGATTCATTTTTGTTAACCATGAAAATTATTATGGCCAGAGCTCTCAGGAAAAGATTGGAGGCAGAAGATTCCCGAAGAGAATCGTGAAGTCTTTGAATCGACGACTAAGGTATGGGGAGTAGAGTTTTTCATGATTTCCCATGTGTGCCTTTCAATGTAATTATGGATGATTTAAGGTTTAAGGGATTTTGGGTTTGATTGTGGGTAAAAGGGGAAATTGATAGTGAGGACCCTGATGGTTGTGGTGTAGTGGTAAGCATTCCTGACTGTTAGAGCATAGATATGAGAAATAGTGATCTTTGGCCTTCGTGGTCTGAACCTGTTAGTGTGAATATAACCGTGGAATCTGTAAGGGAAAAGGGAAAGGTAGGGTTTCATGGCTAAAACCTTGAATTGTTATATGTCAGACCCTAAAGGGATAGAAATATTGGATAGTGAGTAACTCTAATGCCTTATGGTGTAACTGAAGGAAAAATTGTGATTTAGGATGTGAATATGTTACAGGATTGGCCTAATAAACCGTAGGTTTTATGCCTTTATTGCCATAAGACCTTAGGGATGATTTATGGATGTTTTGGGGGCATTGGGTAAGTGAATAGTATAGGAATTTGAGTGGATTTAGGTCCTAGTGCATAGCAGAATTTGCTGTCATTGCATAGTTCGCCTAGCGAAGAAACTCGCACCAGACTCGCCTAGCGAACTTGCCAGCGAATGTAGAAGAGTTTCACGAATGTTGATCGTGTGCAGTGATGCCTTGTTGTTTGATTATGTGATTTCTGTGATGAATTGACATGAGTATGACAGTGAGTTTTATGTGATGTGTACATAATGACATGATGATTTCTATGATGTATTATAATGATATTACCATGATTTTGATGAATTATATGATGACATGAGATATGATGATGATTTTGATGATGATGAATATGATGAATGATGATGCACCTATGCTGTTATTATGAGGATGGTTTATGACGTGCGCATCATGCATTCATGTGCATCCGGACTTCGGTTCAGGACCTCGATTACTTTGGCTTCAATCCCATTGTGTGGATGTTAAGTATTTTGATGTGCCCCGGTTCTCTAGTAGAATCGATCCTATTGATGGGGATCTATGGAGGGTTGATGGCCTAGTGTCCATCGAGCTGTGATGATTGGTACTATATGCATTGAGTTTGTTGCATTACATTTATGAGTCTTTTGTATGAATTATGACGTTGGGGCTTTCGACGTCTATTGAAGGATAAGAATGTGTTGAATATGATTATGATGCCCATTATATGTTGATTTTCATACATTGATTATTATAAATTGTTTTACTAACCCTTCCTGTTTGAATGTTACCTCCACGTGGGTAACGTGCAGATGACCAAGTTTAGTAGTAGACGCCGTCGAGGATTATTTTTGAAGTTTTAAGTTGTTAGCCCTTTTGGTTAACTTAGAGGGTCTTGCTCTGATATGTAACATCCGATTGGGTTCTTTTGAGTTAAATTATATACTATTGAGTTGTTTTGCTTATTTTCCCTAATGAGGAAAACCTTGATTTATGCCTTTGAGTTCGATTGTTTTATGCAATTTGATGTATTTTAGGAAAACCCGTTGTTTACGGTGCCTTGAACTATTTTGATGACATTGGGAAATGTATGCCCTTTTGGTGGCTTTTGTGAAATTTAATAATTTACTCTGATATCTGTGTTATTTTGCCATTTTATTTATGGGGTAGAAAAAAATGTTAGAATAAACACATTAAAACAAGAGGTACCTGTAGAGTACTACAGAAATTTAGGATGCTAGCACCTTCCCTAAGTTTAACCAACCCCCGAACCTAAACTCTCTAGCTTTTGCATTTGCATTTCATTGTGGGTAATTCGATCTTTTTCCCTTCCTTTGGACAAATAAAAGACCGGCGGTGAACTAATGAATTAAGATTCAAATTAATTAATAATTTGACATCCAATTCTCACCGCGACAACAACAATGTCCCAATGCTAGAATTAAAGCTATTGTTGTATGTGAACTAACTCCATAGAAAATGGCTATCCCAAGATCCATCTTGATCCAAAACACAAGCCCTCAGTAAATCCTTCAAAGAATGGATAGTCCTCTCTGTCTGCGGATGATATGCAAAACTCATCCTCAACTTAGTACCCAAAGCATCTTGTAAACTTTTCTAGAACCTCGATGTAAATCTTGGATCTCTATCTGAAACTATACTCAAATGTATCCCATGCAACTTCAAAATTTCCTCAATGTGCATCTCATCTAACTTCTGCATAGAATGATTAATCTTCATCAGTAAGAAATGAGCCGATTTAGTTAATCTATCCATAATCACCCAAATCGAATCATTACTCTTCACAGTCTTCAGCAATCCCGATACAAAATCCATGGAAATACTATTCCATTTCCATTCTGGAATATTGAACGGTTGCGTCATACCCAAAGGCATCTAATGCTTGATCTTTGACTTCTGACAAGTCAAACACGCATATACAAACTCAGCAATATCCTTCTTCATACATGACCACCAAAACAATTTCTGCAAATCCTGGTATATCTTCGTAGCACCGGGATGAATACTCAATCTACTTCGATGCCCTTCCTATAGAATACTCTTCTTAATGTCTGGAACATATGGAATATGCACTCTATCTCTGAACCTCATCACACCATTCTTGTCAATTCGGAATTCACCTCTATTACCTTGGTTAATTAAGATCGACTGATCAACCAACTTCAAATCAGATTCCTGACCCAATCTAATTTCTTCCAAAATATTACTAGTCAATTTCAACATACCTAACTTCACGTTGTCTGGATTCTCTTCACATACCAAACTCAGATCTTGAAACTGTTCAATTAATTGCAATCCTCTCATCATAATGTAGCAGGGAAATTTGTGAGTGTAAGCTATTGATTAACTTAACTTAAAAAACAAGAGTCACCGCCGCACTTTTATTTTATCCAAAAAGGAAAGGAAAAAGAGCGAATAAAACCAAAGAGTTCTAATACAAGAACAAATAAACAGAGATCTGGGTAAGGGGGTTGGTTACGCAATGGGAAGGTGTTAGCACCCAAAAACGTCATAGTACTCTATAGGAGCCCTTTTAAATATTTACGCTTTTTGGTTTGAAAATGGTTTGTTTGAAAACAGATTGGGGAGATGAGAAGAGAATTGTTTTTTTTAGATTTTTGAGTTTGGAGAGACTTATCGCCTCATACCTACGTACCCACAAAGTGCAATATAGGATCAAAACCTCATAGTTCGTGGTACAAATAACAAAAAAATTGTTGGTTTTAATTGATTTTAAATGTAGAGACAGGTCGTCATTTTAAGGAGAAAACTATGATTAGTCGTCCACAAGTATAAGACAACATTTGCGTTACATAAAGATGGAGGATTTGCTTGGATTATCAACAAGACTATCACTCAACATCAAAGTGGAAAATGCCAAAATCTTAATACTATGGAGAATAGGAGAATGATATCTCAACTATGAAAATGACTCATGTGTAAACGTTATGAAAAGTTTTAAAGTGAAAAGTGTACAAAGGTGTTGCACCCTAAAATTTGACCAACCAGTTCCCGCTCCTGATTTACGCTTCGGCTCATCTTTGCATCCGCATTCGTATACCACATGCATTACATTTTTTTAATCATACAGATGATATCAGAGTTATAGCTTGGCTTTCACCTATCGGACGTTTCAGACCAGTCCAGATAATTGGAGTTTCACTTTCGGGAAATTGCGCGTTCCTTGGCGTTTTCAGCTTATATTATGGTTTTTGGGTGTATTTCGGTAGGCGGAGTTTACTGTTTATTCCAGTCTGGTCTCGCGTTCCTTTTATCGGAGTTGTTCGCTTTAATAGCATTTTTAGAATTTTATAGAATTTTTTAGGCATTTATTGGACTTTATTAGCATTTTTTAGACAATAGTTTTCATATTAAATAGAATAATGTAGTTTTTAATAATGTAGACTCTAATAGAATTTTAGAATAAATAGTTTATTAGGATTTTAGATAAATAGACTTTCTTTTTAGAATTAATAGTATAGATTTTTTTTAATAGAATTTTATTAGAATTAGATTTTTTGTTATTATTAATAAATAGTGATAGGGATTTTAATATGGATTTTTAATAGATAGCTTTTAGAGTAATAGATTTTAATCAGAATATAATTAGATATTATTAGGTTAATTGAATAGTTTTGCTGAATATATTGTAATTAGGTGTTAGTTAATTAGGTGTTAACTGATTTTCGTTTTTGTAATTAGTCTTAATCATCATTCATTAAATCTGCATTAATCCATTAATCCTCCATTTAGTCCATTAACCATTTGGTTTAATCCGTTTAATCCATGTCCTTTAATCACGTTAATCATCATTTGTTAACTTTCATTTCATTAACCAATTTCCATTAATCACGTTTAAAGTTTAATATTAGTCATTGCATTTTATCATTTTCACTAATCATGTTTAGCTCAGTATTAATCATTCAGGTTTTAATATTTGGGTCGTTTATCCATAACTCTCAAAAGTCCAAGTTCAGAAAAGCCCAAAATTGGTGCCACTTGTCATATAAATAGGGCCCCCCACGTTTTTCTTCATTTTTTCAGCCACTTCACAGATTTGTTGACAGCACACAACTCCACTACTTCCTCTCTGATCCACGTGTCCTTTCCTCATCCTCTCTCTGTGCCACTTGGCAGTTTCTGACGCCACTACAGCCACACCCATTGCATGCTTGCGACACCTGTTTCCCACTAACTCCTACTCGCCAAAACGCATGCAAACGGCCGCCGGACCACCTCCCTCCGCCACAACCGTCACCGGAGATCGTTGAGGCCGTCGGAAACCGAATTTTCCAGGAAATTAAGTCAAACGCCCTTCAATCTTCATCGTCTAGCTCCGTCCACTCCTCGCCGGAAAATGCAATTTCGCCAGAATCTTCATATTCTTCCGCAAGCAACTCCGATCTTCATCAAGCCACCGAGAATCCCAGAGTTTCATACAAGATTCATCACTTCACTTTCCAGATTCTTCATCGTTCATCAAGAACTCCTCTCAGTTCTTCATCAATCTTTAGCATTCATCGTGAATTCAACGTTTTCCAGATCTTCACAAGAACATCCGTCGTGTTCATCAAGATCAAGGACCAAATCTTCATCCAAATTCGTCATATTCACCAAGAGTCTTCAAGAAACCTCCGGAAGTTCATACGAAGTTCGTCAATCTTCATAAACTTTAAGATTTCGTTCAAGATTCCGAGATCCATCCGCAGATCTTCAACGACATCATCATCCAGGTTTTATTTCTTCTCCTCCAATTCATTGCATGTACATCGATCGTTAGCTAGCTGGATTTAGTGTCTTTATGAGTGTTGAATCTTGAAATTTGTTAGGTCGAGGTCTTCCGATTAGGTTAAGTACTAGGTTTTTTGTGAGAGAGATTAGATTAGGGGAAGGTTTCTGAAAGATAGAGTTTTGATTTGTGGTGGTTTGGATTGTTTGATTGTATTTGCGGTGAAGAATCTGGTTTGAAGTTGTTGTTGAGTTTGTTGAGAGAGTTTCATTTCAAAGGTTTCTCAGAGGGAAGATGGAGATAGTTGGGAGAGGTGCGTTAGGGTAGGATGAATGAACAGTGTGGGCGAAAGTTGGAAGTGAGAAGGTTTTTGGTTACCGGGGTTTAGATTGGTAGTGGGCTTAAGCTGAAGCCCAACGGTAACATTTGCTAGTGTACCCTGTTTTCATCTTCACACCCTCCCCTTGTGTTTGCTGAAGATTATGTTGTTGGACGGGCTAGGCCCAAGCGAGTTTACCAGATGCATCCCCCCGTTTTTCTCGTTTCACTCCCTATCCCCTTGTATTTTGCTGACGGGCTCAACTTAGGCCCAAACGTGTTATTACTAGCATACATCCTTTTTTGCTTTCGCTCCCCTGGCTGTGTAAAGGTTAGAAGGGTATGGGCTGGGCTTAATACTTTTCTGCTACTGCATTATGCTGTAGGATCATGCACCCCCTGCAATTTAATTTGTTTATTTTCTTTTCTTAATGCTTGCTTTATTTTAATTTTTTGTTTTAGATTAATTAGAAGCATTAGAATAAAAATGTAGGATTTTATTAGGATATGGTTTGAATTTTAATAAAAAATAATAATAGGTAGTTTAATATAGTAGGATTTTAATGAAAATATTAGGAGTTAATAGGATTAAAAAACTTTAGAACAAAAGCATAGTTAAAAATATTAATATAGTTTAGATATTAGTATACTCTAGGATTTCCCCTTAGGATAATGTGAAGAAACCTTAGGATTTTATGAGGAATATATGGGCATAGGGTATGTAGTTAGGTTCCCTTAGAAATTAACCTAGGATTTTATGAGGAGTTTTACTATTTTATCTGATTTTTACAAGTTGATGTATGCTTGGTGTTGCCATCTTGGGCTGTTAGTCTGTTTAGACTTTGGGATAGTTTCTTTGGGGTTGGTGTTGCTATTGGGCTTGGGTGATTTTGAAGACCTTTTGAGGATGCTTTGAAGACTTGTTGGAGCTTGCGAGGATGCATGGATTGAAGACCTTTGCTCGAGAGCTTGCTCTCTGTCTTTGAGGGTTGAGATCCTTCGGTTTGGTTGAAGCACATGGTACTTTCCTGAGGAAGGCACTATGATCTTTTCCCATTCCTTTTTCTCTCCTCTATTATTAAGTGTACAATGATGTTGGAGCCTTCATGTGAGTTTGGTTCTCTCCTGAGGAGGGAATGCAAACCATTCACAGTTGTTGAGCCACATGGGACATGATTCCTAAGTGGAAGCCTCATAGTACTTTCTTGAGGAAGGCACTAAGGGTCTACCCACTTAGTTCACTTAGTTCACCTAGGCTTTTCTTAAGTGTCCAATGATGTTGGAGCCTTCATGTGAGTTTGGTTCTCTCCTAAGGAGGGAATGCAAACCATTCACAGCTGTTGAGCCACATGGGACATGATTCCTAAGTGGAAGCCTCATAGTACTTTCCTGAGGAAGGCACCACGGGTCTATTCACTTAGTTCACTTAGATCTTTAGGTCTTCTTAAGTGCCCAATGATTTGGGAAGCCTTCATGTGAGTTTGGTTCTCTCCTGGGGAGGGGATACAAACCATTCACAGCTGGTGAAACCATATGGGGCATACTTCCTAAGTGGAAGCCTCACAATACTTTCTTGAGGAAGGCACTATGGGTCTATCCACTTAGCTTCCTTTCTTTTGTAAGCTTGTCATGAAGCTTGAAGATTGGGATAGAACCTCTCTCCTCTTTTAGGGTTTTGTTTAGAGTCTAGTCTCTCCCTTATGTTGTTTGAATTGTGTGGTGCTGTGCTGCATTAGACCTAGGTATTCATATAGATTTTTCCAAGCTAGGAGCATCTTAGGATTAAGATAAGCTTGTGTGCATGAGAAGTTGAGTGTCTGACTCCTTCTGCTTAGGTGTTATTGAGTGGCTTTTGCTTGTGGGTATTTGGTTGAGCTGAGCTCCCTCGCCCTTGTGGTGTGTGGCTTTTGTGCCTTGCTTGTTTAGAAGTTGAGGTGTCCTCCTTCTGCTTGGGTGTTGCATTCATGCATTTTTTACTTACCGTAATCTTTTCTTTATAGTATTTCCTATCTGCTGTTTAGTTCTTTGCCATGAGCCCGTAGTTGGCTGAACTACAACTGCTCTGATTTCTTGTACCAGACGAGAATATGTAGGCATAGGATGCGATATCCTAGCGAGCACACTAACAACTAACCGATGTTTTCTCTCGCTGCTGTGCGATCGAGATGTTCCCGTTAACAACTAACTTTTCTCTTGCCCTTGCGCAATTGAGACCAGACCGTAGCTCTAAGTTCCCGTAGGTTCCCGTACCTTTACACCAATGACATACTACGTCCGTTCTATCGCAAACAGGTAGCCTAAGTCTCCAAGGATCGAGCAGCATACACCTAACTGCTAGAATGCGTACGCTAGTATTGTCAACTTAATCTCTCACTCCGGTGTGATCGAGAACACCTTTGTTTACCCGTAGTTAGCCGAACTACAGCCGCTCTGATCTCTCATACTTGTTGAGAGTACGTAGGCAGAAGACGCGAAGTCTTGGCGAGCAAACTTTCCCTGTAGTTTCTCAAACTACGTCGACTCTGATTTTCTCATGACAGATGAGAATATGTAGGCCTAGAGCAGCGATCGCTCTATCCAGTCACTTCCCTCCGTTTAGATTTAGCAGCCTTAGATAGATTGTTTTACACCCTTTTAGACAAATAAACAAGCGTGGATCCATCGAGTACGATGGATGTGAGGGGTGCTAATACCTTCCCCTTGCGTAACCGACTCCCGAATCCAGGTTTTGGTTGCGATGACCATACCTTTCCCGTTTTTTTGCGAGGTTTACTTCGAGCGTTCCCTTTCCCTCCTTTGGGATAAATAACGCACGGTGGCGACTCTTCTGTCTAGCCGGCGCCGATCTTCGCAGTAGCGACAAAAGGCACACAAAATTTGAATGAGGTTGATCTTTTTTTAAAGTCTTTTTGAAAAACAAAGTTTGAAAAACAAAGTTTGAAAATCACTTGACAAAAGTCAAGGTTTTATTGCGAAAGCGGTTTTGAAGTTTGAAAAAAAAACATGAAGGTTTTGAAAATTTAAGAAGGGGAGGAGATGAAGTGACTATCCTAGAAAGCAAAATAAAATCTAGAGATAAGAAAGATCTAACCAACTTGTAGCACTCTCCATAGCAAGCTAAAAGAATTCCATCCATCTTGAGCATATGCAAATAAGCAAGCCAAATAAAGGCAAAGATCCATAATACTCCAAGCATAGGAAAAGAGTCCTAATTCTAAGTCTAAGGGTCCAAGAAGAGTCCAAGAAGTCCAAGGTCTAAGAATAGTCCAAAAGCATAGCCACAAAGTTAAGAGAACCAAGTGTTTTAGAGGTTTTATCCTTTATTAGTATTTTGAATAAAGATATGGTCCAAATGGACAAAAGAAAAATGGCGGAAACATAAACATGTGTCCAACGGACAAAGGGAAAAATAATGGAAACATAAACGAAAATAAGATATGAGATTATAATAATGAAACATAAAAATAAAAGAGAGATAGGGAGCAAGAAGGAAACATAAACAAAGTTAGTACAATTAAAATGTTAGTGAGTTAGTAGTTAGAGAAAATGATCAACGACGATTAATTCTTGCACTTAGACCAATGTCAATGAGAACTCATTAGAGGATTGATAAGACCAAAGCCTACTAACAACAAGCTTCAAAGACGATGGACTTAAGACAAATAATCAATCATACTTGGACTTTCAAACATAGGTTTGAGCCATGAATGATCATTTTTCCAATTACGGGACAATGTATCGCTATGTTAAGCAATCGTAATCGAGCTTATGTAGAAACCACGACTATCTGAGGCCGATCAATACAATGTTAGTGCTAATGCATGCTAGAGAAGTGATTTGTAGATCACTCTCCGAAAGCAATATCGCACAAAAAGAAAAGAGGTAGCGATCTCATTTTCATCAAGAACTTGAAATAAGTTCAAACAATATCGAAGATTTTCATCGATCAAAAGAAAAAGAGAAGAGGAGAGGGAATGCCAAATTGAATTACAAGTTCAAGATCATTCCATCTTTAAGTTCATCCACTCATCTTGGTGGATTAAAGCACTAAACATATCATTAACTCAAAGCACCTAAAATGAATTGAACAATTCACTTTAAAGATAGATTTGAATTGATGAATGTTTATCCTAACTTCATCTACACCCTAAGTCCAATGAATTTAAAGAGGAATATGACCTTTAAAAGTGTATTTCAAGGCCAAAACCAAAAGGAAATGAAAGAAGAAGAATTGGAACCAAAACAGCCCCAAAACAGAGCCAAAAAACACATTATATACTGGTGCAATCGATTGCACTGATACAACAATCTATTGCATGAAGAAAAATCAGCATTCTGGGCAAAAACAGCATTGTGCAATTGATTGCACCAAGACAGCAATCGATTGCACACTGACAGACAGCAGCAAAAACATCATTTGCAAGGCAAATCCATGGTCAAACATTTCTTCAAACACCTCATGATCAAGGATGCAATTGAGCACGAAAATTCCAGTAAAATCACAACAAATAGCACAAATGGAACACAATTTGCAAGATCCAAAGATCAAGCAATAAGAATTAATAATATATCACATTATGGAAAGTGGATCAAGCATAACAATGGTAGAAAAAGGGTTTACCACTTCAAATCTGAAAATTCTTCAAATCAAACTCCACAAACACCACTTCAAAGCTTTGATCTACAAGAATTGAGGATGAAAAAGTGAATGGATGAAAGTTTAGCTCAAAGATTAGTAAATTCTAGTGATGAACTTACTAATCTTTCAAAAGGGAGAACGAGCTTTGGTGAATTTGGTAATTGGAGAAAAGTGAAAGCCAAGAAAGAATTTGACAAGGTGGTTTTGCCTATCAAAAGCTTGAGAAATGAGTGAAATGAGGCCTCTATTTATAGGATTTAGGCTTGGAAATTTGGTGGATTGGGATTTGGTTTGGAATCAAAATTAGGCTTGGAATTTAAATTTGGAGGGAAAGATAAGATCAAGTGGTGATTAGTGAAGGTTTATGGTGGGAATTAATTGTGATGAGGTAGTGGAATTATTTTTAGGTGATCTAGAATATTATCAAGTTGCAAAATTTGAATTTGGTGCCAAAAATGCTGCAGAATTTGAAAAATGCTGATTTTGGCCAACTTCGCCTTGGTGCAATCGATTGGTCCAATAGTGCAATCGATTGCATTGATGAAAATCTTGAAAAATGCCCTTTTGGCTGGATTGCGATGGCTCTGGCTCGATTCTTTTGTTTGTCAAAGAAGGCATGGAAATAAACACATGAACCTTAGAGTCTCTTGAATAAAAATCAATCACAACTTGAGAACTATTGATCAGATGAATTTGAAGTGTTTGCAGATCAACTTCGACTTTTTCAGATGAAATTCATTCGAGCTGAAGGGCTGTTGATTAGTGTTTTTGATCCAAACTTCTTCGTGAAAAAGTTAGTAAAGAGAAAAAAAAACATATTTTTGGATTTTGATTAATGGTTAGTAAACATAAACATAAACAAAATACTAAATAAACAAGAAAACAAAGGTGCCCGACGATCTCTCAAGAACAAAACTGCAGAGGAAAACAAAAGAGAACCAAAACTTGCAATCTTGTTTGTGGGATGAGATGCAAATGATATGTGGGATCTTAGGGGTAAAAATTACGGTATTACAACTGCCCCTATTTAAGTTTCTTCTATCCGGAGATATGAAGATTGACATCTTTGTCTCGACTAGATAGATGAGACTTAAATATAACAAATAAACCCAATTTTTGGCCCTAAGAGGCCACAAAAATGATATGATTATGCTAATGATATGCAGACACAAGACAACTGTGGGGAGAAAAACGCCACAGGAGACAAACAAACGCTGGGAGCAAAAGAAGAAGAGAGACTCCACAGGGGAAAACAAAAGAGCAGGACCCTATTCCGATAAAGGAAAGGAAAAAACTCAGCTTGTTTGTTTACCTTTCAGGGTTGTATATAAGTATGTTTTACTTTCCTGTACCTTTTACCTTTCCGTATTTATTTTCAGCATTATATTATTGTGATTATTGCTGGGGGAGAGGGAGGTTACTGTGAGTGATAAGTCGGACCTGGGCTTGAGTATGCACCTAGATATAGTTGTGGAGATTAGTGGACGAACCTGTTTGCTGAGCAGACACAGTTCCCTACGAAATCCGCGCTCAGACGAGATTCTCTCCGAGGTGCTCCTTTCCGGTCCTGAGGATCTGAGGGGAGTCCAGACGTGAGGATTGTCGACTCTAGGGACCGATCATTTGGAAGTCAGCTAAGTGAGGCCTCTTCATGAGATGATGATACCACACCTTCTGGGTATCATATTGTCTCTCGTGAAAGTCTGTGACACTGATGACCGCATAGGATGTCGTACCTTTGTCCGTGGATTAGGTTCATACCTGTGAGAGGGGTTGGGTTATTGTAGGAAACTTGGCCTCCAGAAACCTTGGTTCAGTATTTATCAGATGGGTTTCTTTGCTCAACGGTCAGTGTGTTATTAGTACCAGATGGATTTCTTGTCTGAGGGTCAGTGATATTATCAGATGGTTTTCTCAGAGACATAGGTTCAGATGGATTTCTGGCCAGAGTATTGTTTTTATGGGATTCTGTTGACCTTGTCGGTGTTCTGTTCTTGATATTACAGAGTGTTCCTCTTCAGGCTACAGCATGACACCTTTGATCCCCTGTTTGCATCATTTATCATATTGCATCTTTGCTTTGCTATTTTGCATCCAACTAACGTGTGTGTATTGCAGGTATATATTTCCTCCCAATTCCGGTTGTCTTGGCCCAGTTGTAGACATGGAAGCCATGAAGAGAGTATTACCCTACAGATTCCTGTCGCCTAATATCAGTTTGTTATTGGAGTTGATCACTTCTGCTGGGAAGAATGTGTTGGGAGATTTCAGAAAGACATATGGGAGGATTCTGACTTATGTTTACTAGCCCTCGGCTCGCGAGATCAGTGGTATCTACACCTTATTGCAGTTTTATGACGCTGAGCTTAGGTGTTTTGTATTTCCTGACTTTGTCTTGGCTCCCACTCTGGAGGATTATTTCGCATTACTGGATATACCTGTTCGCGAACAGTTGCCTTTCTATCACACGGACGCTAAGCCTGATCTGGCTGAACTTTCTGCTATTCTGCACTTAAGAGAGTCTGAGTTGACCGGAAAGATGCGTAGGAGAGGGGATGTATGGGGATTTTCGTTAGATGTCTTGGTGGAGAAGGCTCAGGAGTATGCCAAAGAGGGTTGCTGGGTTGTTTTTGATGCTATTCTTGCTGTATGTGTTTATGGCATTGTGTTGTTCCCAAACCTGCCTGATTTTGTCGATACGGACGCTTTCCATATTCTGGCTGCAAGGAACCCAGTCCCTACTTTGCTTGGTGATGTCTATCATTCCACTCATTACAAGAACGAGAAACGGCGGGGAAAGAATGTCTCCTGCTGTGCACCTTTGTTATACAAGTGGTTTGCTAGCCGCATGCCCAAGGCAGGGCCTTTCGTTACTTCTATCGATTCTTTGGGCTGGCCCGAGCGCTTAATGGGTTTAACTTCAAAAGATGTTGTCTGGGTTAACAAGGATGTGCTAGGGATTGATGTCATCTATAGCTGCGAGGGATTTCCGAATGTTCCTTTGGTAGGGAGGAAAGGGTGTGTCAACTACAACCCTTCCTTATTGATCCGGCAGTTTGGGTACACGCTTCGGGAGGCACCAAAGCCAGAGGAGATACATGAATCTCTGTATCTTACTGGGGCATTAGAAGGAGATATGTTGATTAAACTAGAGCGAGCGTGGAAGAACCTTCATAAGAGAGGGAAATCTTTGTTGGGCAAAAGTGATAATAGAGTTCTTGGTCCGTATGTGGAATGGATTCGTGAACGAGCTACTAAATCACTAATGCCTTATCCTGCAGTTCAGCCATTATATCCTCCCATAATAGAAGAGCCCACTACTATTGATATGCAGACCTACAAGCAGTTGTTGGCTGAGAAAGAGGAATTAACAGAGGTTAAGGAAGCGCTGGAGAAGGAGAACGCTCGGCTTCGGCACGAGAAGATTGAAGAAGGATATTCTTTCAAGCAACAGGCTGAAGCGTTAAAACATCTGAAGGGTACTCTATCGAAATTGACTGAAGCTAAGAAGCGGCTGGAGCTGGATGTAGACTCAGTAAGCAGTGTATTAGCTACTAAGGAACAAGAGCTGGATAGGGCCTATACAAAGTTAGCTAAGTTCAGGGAGCATTGGGATGCTACTATGGCCAAAAGAAGGGCACGGGAAGAAGAATTGAAGGTACGGGTTGCTCAACTGGAAGAGCAGGTTAAGGTGAAGGACGAAGAGCTCGAAGCAGAAGCATTTCGTCGATACGATACGGAGCGCAAACTGATTGACGCCACAAAGAATTTGGAAGATTGTCAATGCCGAGCAGATACCAAGAGGCCCATGACTGAGGATAAAGACAAGGCCTGGGAAGATTTCGTACAGGATGTCCAGAGAACGGTCAGAAAGAGAGATCTGCTGATAGAGGGCTTGATTGATCGGCCGGATCACCCAGACACCAAGAAGCTGTTTGAGGACTTTTGTGCTCGTGATCGCACTTGACTTTACTTGTACTCTCTGTATACTGAGATCACAACCAAACATGTTGGTCGGGATCCTCCTTTCTCCTTTCAGTTGTAATGAACACAGTTGTGTAATACTTTGTTGAGATTGATATTCTGATAATATATGAGGGTTTTTCTAAATATTGTCTTTATGGTTTCTCTTGTCTTGCTACCTTGACACTGGAATTGGAGGGGAAATACCCCCAACGCACACATGCACGTTAGCATCTTTGCATATTTGTTTGCATAAATCATATTGCATTACAGGATTGTGGTCTATGCGCCTTATCTTCTGCATCCGTTTCACCAGGTATTTTCAGGATTGCAGATCAGCGGGTCCACCGTTACTCTACCAGAAGCAATCACAGGATGATCATGGACAGTGTGCAGAATGAAATGCAGGAAATGCGTGACAGGATGGCCCTGCTCATGCAAACCATGGAAGCCGTCGCCAAGGGGCAGGAGAACCTGCATACCTTGGTACAACCGTTGTTGGCAAGGAATAATGGGAATGGAAATGGAGATCGTAATTCCGTGCAAGTTGAAACTCTTCAAGGAGACGGAACACCTACGCCCGTAGCCCCACCTGTGGTAAACATACCCGCTGTGAATGCAAACAATGGTGCTGGTGCAGCAAACGGTAACAATGGTGGATTCGGAGACGCCGATATTGGATTCGGAAATGCCAATCTAGGCGGCGGTAACAACGGTGATAATGGCTTCGGAAATACCGGTTTCGGCTACAATGAGCAAGGATTTGATTATGGTAATGGAAAGTACGGCTTCAATGGCCAGGGCTTTGGGTATGATGGTTTTGGCAATGTCAATCCGGGTTATGGTGGATTAGGAAATGGAAATACTGGATTCGGACCTACTGGGGTCAATCAGCGGTATGGTAACCAAAGACGGGGCCCTATGACGAATCAGTCAGGATTTGGCCGTAACTTTGGGTATGACGGGTACGGAAATGAGAATTGGAATGAAGATCAGCTAGAGGATGCCTTTTCTGGTAAGGGCATGGATGGACATGTGGATCCTGTTCAGAGGATCAAAATGCTAGAAGAGCAAATGAAGGGGGTTGTGAATCAAAATACTTCCGGTCTAGACATGACTACAATGGGATTGGTGCCTGGCTTGAGGGTACCACTGAAATTCAAAGCTCCCACTTTTGACAAATATAAGGGGGACACTTGTCCGAAGGTGCACGTCCGCTCTTACTATCGAAGAATGTTCGCGTATTCAGATGATGAAAGAATGCTTATGCATTTCTTTCAAGACAGTTTGTCCGGACCATCACTGGAGTGGTACATGGGGCTGGAACCCACTCAGATTAAAACCTGGAAGCAACTGGCTGATGCGTTTGTGACGCATTACAAATATAATAGTGACTTAGCGCCGAACAGGGTACAGCTGCAAGGTTTGTCACAGAAGAGTGGGGAATGTTTTAAAGAATACGCGCAAAGGTGGCGCGACATGGCTGCAAGGGTGCATCCTCCCCTAGTGGAAAAAGAGATGAATGATATGTTCATTGGAACATTTTCCGGAATATTCTATGAGAAGTTGTTTCCAGTCGCATTGGGCAGTTTCTCGGATTTGATCTTGATGGGAGAAATGATCGAGAATAGCATTAAACTGGGGAGATTCCAAGCTGGGGAATCCTCCTCGTCAGGAAGTAATAAGAAGACCTTCGGGGGTCGGCGTCAGGGCAATACCAGTGCAGTTTTTGGTGGCCGAGGCAGAGGCAGGGGCAGAGGACGAAATGAGTATATGTATCCTCAACAGGTATCAAGTATTACCATCTTGTTTCACCAACAACCACAACCACTACAACAAATACCACCACAGCAACAACAGCCCCAGTGGCAACAGGGGCAGGATAATGAACAGAGGAGGTTTCAGAAGCCGAGAAGGGTATTTGACAAGCCTCCTTCTACATATGCAGATTTACTTCAGGCATTGTTGGGGCTGAAATTAGTTGAAAAAAGAACTTTGGCTCCGCCCAAAGGGACGACACTTCCTTATGGTTATGATACCAACAAGCATTGCGAGTTCCACTCCGGGGCGCCCGGACACGACATAGAATCTTGTCACGCTTTCAAACATGTAGTCCAAGATCTGTTGGATGCCAAGACGATAAATTTTGGACAGGTAGGTCCAAATATAACACAGTTGCCTATGCCCAACCATGGGGCAAATTCTATCTTAACAGAGGAGGGTTTGAATTTAGTAATGAATGTCGACGAGCTGAAGACACCGTTGTGTGAAATTAAAAGCAGATTACTGAAAGGGGGTGTATACCCGGGCTGTGATGAATGGTGTTTAAACTGTTGGACCCAGGCAGGGGATTGTGTTGAGTTGAAGAAAGGCATTCAGGCTTTGATAGATGAAGGCACCCTGCAATTTGATAGAACGTCAGCTGAAGAGCCCACAGAGGTTTTGTCTGATGAGCAGAACGATGTTGCTATGGTAACGATTCCAAGAAAGACTATAACTATAACGGCGCCACCCAGGCGCCCGACGATCACTATTACCAAAGCAGGGCCAGTCCCTTTTGAGAGTACTAAAGCAGTGCCTTGGAATTACGGGCTGGAGGTATACTGTGATGGGAAAAAGATTGATATCAATGAACAACCAGCTGGGGCTGTAGATAATGTCGTCGGTACTGGAGGCATGACCAGAAGTGGGAGAATATTCATATCGCCTGAGGTAGAGGCTGGGCGATTGGCAAAGGGTAAAGGAAAAGTAAGTGAAGGTGGTCCTGTGCAGAGGAATGAAAAAGAAACTTCGCTGAAAGATGTAGAGGAATTTATGCGCCTTATCCGTAAAAGTGATTACAAAATTGTTGAGCACCTTCAACAAACGCCATCAAAGATCTCAATCTTGTCGCTGCTTTTGTGTTCCGAGGCCCACCAGAATGCTTTACTAAAAATTCTGGATACGTCGTTCGTACCCCAAGATGTTTCTGTGAATCAGTTAGAGGGGGTGATGGCGCACGTACGGGCAGGCCATAGTTTGGGCTTTACTGATTTCGATTTGACCCCGAGGGGGAGAGAGCATAATATGGTGCTGCATATATCGGTTGAATGCAGGGGCACGGTAATGTCCCATGTTTTGGTGGATACTGGGTCTTCCCTGAACGTGCTTTCTAAGAAAGCAATGATGAAATTGGATGTTAGGGGAATAATATGTACGCCCAGTGACTTGGTGGTAAGGGCATTTGACGGTACGCGAAGGACTGTCTTTGGATCTCTAACATTGCCGTTGCAAGTGGGGCCTGAAAATTTTGAGATTGAGTTCTATATAATGGACATCCATCCCGCATATAGTTGCCTTTTAGGGCGTCCCTGGATCCATGCTGCACGGACAGTCACGTCCACATTACATCAAAAGCTGAAGTACATGGTGGGGGACAGTGTCGTGACTGTCTGTGGAGAAGAAGATATACTGGTTAGCCATCTGGCTTCATTCAAATACGTGGAAGTCGACGGTGAGATTCATGAAACACCTTGTCAGGCATTTGAAGGTGTGAGAATTAATGCTCCAGTGCCCAGCAAAATGCCATGTGTGGCAGTATCCTCATATAAAGAAGCACAGGCTTTGGTACGAGCAGGAGAGACCAAGGGTTGGGGTCAGGTACCAGATATTCCTGTGAAGATGGACAAGTTCGGACTTGGATATCATCCTTCGTCGTCAACGCCTACTCCCAGAGCACCCAGGTTCAGAGGGCTAGTGACAATCACGTCCAGTGGAGTATGCTACGAAACCATCAATGCTGTTTCAGATTCCGAAGAAGGAGACAGCGACTGTGATATGGACGCCTGGATTCAGCCAAGCGTGCCAGGACAAGGATTGTGCAATTGGTCTATTCAGGAGGCTGTTCCTGTGACGACTAAACAATAATGATTTGTTTTCTTAATTGTTGAATAATCCGGTGTCCTACCTGGGGCATTGTGATTTTGCTTAGGGCCATTTGGTTATGTACATTGCACTGTTAATCATTAAATAAAAGGCGATTTTTTCATGTACAAATATTGCGATCCCTGTTTTTCCTGCTTTTGTTTTAAACAATAAAATGGCAGCGTGGCTATTCGCTTTATATACGTTTTGAAGCATTTAACCACTTCTTTTGCAGGATTACATTTTCAGATGACATCTATGAACCGCCTATGACTCACTTCGACTTCGAGCACCCGGTATTTCAGGCTGAGGAAGAGATTGTTGAAGATGGTGATGTTCCAGAAGAGTTGACCTAGTTGTCGAAACAGGAAGAAAGAATCATTCTGCCTCACGAGGAGGAGATCGAGACTATTAATTTGGGGTCGGAAGGGATCAAAAGGAATATCCGTATAGGGGCCGCGCTGCAGAGCGACGTCAAGCAAAGGTTGGTTGAGATGCTCACGGAGTACAGTGATATATTTGCTTGGTCGTACGAAGACATGTCTGGATTGGATACGGATATGGTTGTGCACTGTTTGCCTTTGAAAGAAGAATGCCCGCCAGTTAAGCAGAAACTCCGAAGAACTAGACCTGACATGGCAGTGAAAATCAAGGAGGAGGTGCAGAAACAATGGGATGCTGGTTTCCTAGCTGTTACAAAATATCCCTCGTGGGTCGCTAATATTGTGCCAGTACCGAAGAAAGACGGTAAAGTGAGAATGTGCGTAGATTACCGTGACTTGAACAAAGCGATCCCGAAAGAAGACTTTCCACTTCCACATATCGATGTGCTGGTCAATAATACTGCTCAGTTCTCCGTTTTCTCCTTCATGGATGGCTTCTCAAGCTACAATCAGATTAAAATGGCACCAGAAGACAAGGAGAAGACTACCTTCATAACACCTTGGGGAACATTTTGTTACAAAGTGATGCCCTTCAGATTGAAGAACGCTGGGGCAACATATCAACGTGCAATGACGACTCTCTTTCACGATATGATGCATAAAGAGATAGAGGTTTATGTGGATGATATGATTGCCAAATCCCAGACGGAGGAAGAACATTTGGTGAATCTGCTGAAATTATTCAAAAGGCTCAGGAAGTTCAGGCTGAGACTGAACCCTAACAAGTGCACCTTCGGGGTGAGATCGGGTAAACTGCTGGGGTTCATTATAAGCGAAAGAGGCATTGAGGTTGATCCTGCGAAGACAAAAGCAATACAGGAAATGTCGACGCCTAGAACAGAAAAAGAGGTGCGAGGGTTTCTAGGGAGGTTGAACTACATTGCTAGGTTCATATCTCACCTAACAGCTACTTGCGAGCCATTATTCAAGCTGTTGAAAAAGGACCAGGCTGTGATCTGGAATGAAAATTGTCAAAAGGCGTTCGACAAAATAAAGCAATACTTGCAGGAGCCTCCTATTTTGATACCCCCAGTGGCAGGAAGACCCTTGATCATATATTTGACGGTTCTTGAGGGGAGTATGGGTTGTGTTCTCGGGCAACACGACGAGACAGGGCGAAAAGAGCATGCAATTTATTATCTCAGTAAGAAATTTACTAATTGTGAGTCGAGATACTCAATGCTTGAGAAAACGTGTTGTGCGCTAGCCTGGGCCGCCAAGCGTTTGAGACAGTACATGCTGAATCATACGACCATGCTCATCTCGAAGATGGATCCTATCAAATACGTATTTGAGAAACAAGCATTATCCGGGAGAATTGCTCGTTGGCAGATGGTTTTAACTGAATATGACATCCAATATGTGTCTCAGAAGGCTATTAAGGGGAGTGTTTTGTCGGAGTATCTCGCTGAACAGCCTGTTGAGGATTACCAATCGATGAGGTTTGATTTTCCTGACGAGGATATCATGTACTTGAAAATGAAGGATTGTGAAGAACCGTTGCCGGACGAAGGACCAGAGTTGGGTTCCAAATGGCAGTTAATATTCGACGGAGCTGTGAATTCCTATGGTAGCGGAATTGGGGCAATCATCACTACTCCTCATGGGTCGCACATCCCATTTACTGCTCGATTGACCTTTCTGGTTACCAATAATGAAGCTGAATACGAGGCTTGTATCATGGAGCTCGAGGAGGCCATTGATTTGCGAATCAAGAATCTGGAAGTATACGGAGACTCAGCCCTGGTGGTGAATCAGATAAAAGGAGAATGGGAAACACGTCAGCCCAATTTGATACCATACATGAATTACACGAGGAGATTGTTGCCTTTCTTTGACAAGGTTGAATTGCATCATGTACCGAGAGCAGAAAATCGAATGGCGGACGCTCTCGCGACTTTATCTTCCATGTATAAGGTCAATTACTGGAACGAGGCTCCCAGGATTGTTATATCTCGACTTGACAGGCCTGACTTCATATTTGCTATTGATGAAGCATCTGATGATAAACCCTGGTATTTTGACATCCAGAATTTCCTGAAGAATAAGGAGTACCCGGTTGGGGCATCCAGTCACGATCAGAAGACTCTCAGGAGATTGGCTGGTAATATCTATCTGAATCCGGACGGTGTTCTATACATAAGAAACCATGACTTGGTGTTGCTACGCTGTGTAGACGAGAAAGAGGCGAGGTTGCTCATGGAGGAAATACATGAGGGTACATTTGATACACATGCCGGTGGGCATGCTATGACCAGGAAACTGCTGCGGGCAGGTTATTATTGGCTAACTATGGAAACTGACTGTTTCAAGTTTGCAAAGAGGTGTCATAAATGCCAGATTTATGCGGATAAGATCCATGTACCTCCGAGTCCTCTGAATGTGATGTCATCACCATGGCCATTCTCGATGTGGGGAATTGACATGATTGGAAAGATTGAGCCTACAGCGTAAAACGGACACCGGTTCATTTTGGTAGCAATTGACTACTTTACCAAATGCGTGGAAGCGGCCTCATATGCTAATGTGACCAAACAAGTGGTAGTCAGGTTTATCAAACGAGATATCATCTGCAGATATGGAATCCCCGAGCGGATTATCACCGACAACGGTTCGAATTTAAATAACAAGATGATGAAAGAGCTGTGTCAGAATTTCAAGATTGAACATCACAACTCTTCTCCTTACCGACCCAAGATGAATGGCGCTGTGGAAGTGGCCAACAAGAACATAAAGAAGATTGTTCAGAAAATGGTTGTGACATATAAGGACTGGCACGAGATGCTACCTTTCGCTTTGCACGGTTATCGTACGACGGTACGCACATCAACCGGGGCAACTCCGTTCTCGCTGGTATACAGAATGGAAGCAGTGTTACCATTGGAAGTTGAGATTCCTTCCTTGAGGGTGTTACGAGATGTCCAACTTGATGAGGAAGAATGGGTGAAAAACAGGTTGAATCAGTTGAGTTTAATGGATGAGAAGAGGCTAGCTTCTCTAGCATACGGTCGGTTGTACCAGAGCCGAATGAAGAAAGCGTATGATAAGAAGATATGTCCTAGAAGCTTTCAGACGGGCGACCTTGTGCTGAAAAGGATTCTCCCGCCACAAACAGATCACAGGGGCAAATGGACACCTAATTACGAAGGTCCATACGTTGTCAGAAAAGTCTTCTCAGGAGGAGCATTGTTGTTGTCCACCATGGACGGTGAAGACTTTACGTCGCCTGTGAATTCGGACGCAGTTAAAAAATACTTTGCTTAAAATTGACCCGCTGGACAAAAAAAGGAGAGTCCAGGCAAAAATGGGGCATCCCGGCGAACCAAAAACAAAATAAAAGGTTCGGGTAAAAGTTAGGGATAAAATTGAAAAGATGTACACCTGCGAAGTGGAAAACCTACACTGGGCGGCTTCGCCAAAAAAGGGTATCCCGGTGAATTGAAAACCCGCAAAGGGCGATTCACGCAAAAGTTAGGGATTTTAAAAGCAAATGACTGCGGTTCGAATTTGATACTGCATTGCTTGGTGGTTTGGAGAATACCTTGGGGGTTCATTTATCAGATACAATATCTTCCGAAAATTGAATACCGGGAAAGCGCCAGAGTCAGGCGAGTCATAAGAGGATCAGCTCATGATGTTTGTCTGTGCCACGTTGCCGACATGTGTACAAATTTGTGTTAGTATTTTTGCTTCCTGTGCATACTTGTATATTTGTTTGTGCGTAACTTCCTCTTTTCAGGAGTTGCATCCAGTGTACAAAACTCGCCTATTCAGAGGCTTAATCAATAAAACATGTTATTCAGTATTTGATACTTGTTCTTTACTGTTTTTGTATGTGAAAAAAACGCCGATTGTTTTTGATAAAACTAGCATATGCATAACCTTGCTTGGCCCTTGCCAATAATTGCTAAAACTGTGAATTAACTGAAATAATATCACGAACACTAACCTGAATAGATTTGGTTGTGTAGACTTGTTTTGTCTCATTTGTGTTGCAGGTTTCACTTTCAAGTCGCCGGTCAAGACTTGTGCAACACTAATCCCCAGCAAGTTGCAGGTTATCCCCCGGAAGATATCTTCAGCAGATTAATATCCCCCGCAGAGCGCGTACTCCCCAGAGAGTCGAATATGTGCAGATACAATTCCTAGTCGAGAGGATTCCCAAGATGTTGAACCAAGTTAGAGGTGGTTCAGAAGGCTCTTGCCATAGAAGATGGTCTTCCTTTTTCCCCACAGGTCGTCAGGACGGTAATTGGGACATTTATCTTCAGCAAAGTTGATAATCCTAAGTTGGTGAGCTGTACTCAGACAGTGCGGTTTCCTCCAAAAGGATTCCCTATCCCCAGCGGAGTTGTTTAAATGACTGGTCCCAAGGTTATAAATTGTGTCCAGACAATCTATTCTCCCCAGTAGGGTCATTTGTTATCCCTAGCTGAGATTCCCTGCACCCAGTGGAGTCAGTTTATTTTCTCCAATAGAGAGTCGTTTATTCCCCAGCGGAGTTACTCTCCCCAACAAGTGTTATACGTTCCTCCCAGTGGAAATTGAAGGTTAAAGCTCTCCCCAGCAGAGTTGGTTGTATGTCCTGGCATTTATTTTGCTGGAGTACTGTATGATACCCGTTCATTCCCCAGCAGGGTGGAATTTGTCCTCAACAACGGTGGTTGAAGCAAGCTTATCAGAGCTTTTCCCAGCAGTCGGTATCTGCATTTGCATATAGTGTCATAGTGGCATTTACCTAAAAACACATAGCATCTCCATGACGTATGGGGCATCACATTTTCAAACAAACGCATAGCATTTCCATGCCGTATGGGACATTGCATCATTATCAAACATACGTATTTTGAAACATGAATCAGATTGGTTAACCTTTTGGGTTCAGGTGGTTTTCTCAACAGGAGTGTGGAGTTCTAGCAGATATATTTTCAGATATTAGGGGTCTTACTGTGAGACGGGCGATGATATAGTTCAGTTTATGGTTTTCCCCACAGAGTTACTGATTGAAGTTTTCTCATATCCGGTCAGCGGAATGTTTTTCCGAGTTTGTTGTTGCGGCAGCACATCAGGGTTTCATAAAATCAAATTTCAGGAGTGTTCACTTGTTGCCGAGACAAGTGTTTGGCGTTTATTTTCAGAATATCCCTAGTAGAGTTGGCTTTAGCTGCAAACAGGCAAAAAAAAAACAAAAAAAAAAGCTATATGCAAGTAAGCTCATGTAAGCATCAGGCATGTGAAGTTGCACCGTATGAAGCAGGCGGATGAACTTCGATTATTCATGTAAGAATCAGGCAGGCAAGCATTCCGTATGAAGCAAGCGGACATTAGTAGAAGTTGCACCGTATGAAGCAGGCGGATGAACTTTGATCGTTCCTGTAAGAATCAGACAGGTAGACTTTCCGTATGAAACAGGCGGAGGTGAATGATAAAAGGCTATTTCTGTAAGAATCAGGCATATACGCTCTTCCGTAAGTATCAGGCGGATATGAAAAACGTGTTCTATAAGAATCAGGCAGATACGTTCTCCCGTAAGTATTAGGCGGATATGAAAAACGTGTTATGTAAGAATCAGGCAGATACGTTCTCCCGTAAGTATCAGGCGGATATGAAAAACGTGTTCTGTAAGAACGTGTTCTGTAAGAATCAGGCAGATACGTTCTCCCGTAAGTATCAAGCGGATATGAAAAACGTGTTCTGTAAGAATCAGGCAGATACGTTCTCCCGTAAGTATCAGGCGGATATGAAAAATGTGTTCTGTAAGAATCAGGCAGATACGTTCTCCCGTAAATATCAGGCGGATACGAAAAACGTGTTCTGTAAGAATCAGGCAGATACGTTCTCTCGTATGAAACAAGCGGATATAAAAATGTCTTCTGTAAGAATTAGGCAGATATGTTCTCCCATATGCGACAGGCAGGAATAAAAAGAGTTCTCCCGTATGAAGCAGGCGGATATAGCTCATTTTCTCGTATGAAACAGGCGAGTGTATATAGTTGTTGTCGTATGAAACAGGCGGACATGGATAGTTTTCCGTATGGAGCAGGCGGATAGACCTATCAGATTCAGATAAAGGATGGTCCCACGAAAGGCAAAATTGTGTTCAAACATTTGACAGAAGTATCTCTCCGGTGAGGTCACCAAGTTTATTCCTATATTGACAAGTTAATGTTAAAATCAGATTTGTACCACACGATCGATCAGTGGTTACCGTAACAATCAGGTTCCAATTGGTGGATGGTGTTTCCCAAGCAGGGGGTGTCGTTTATTTTTGCAGTTGGCAAATTTCCTGGTTTATTGGTATTCAACCGTCTTGTACCTCGATTATTTGAAAGCCGTTCGCTCTTCACCTAGTCGGGTCCAAGCGGTTTGAATAGGGGCAGCTGTTGCACCCTAAAATTTGACCAACCAGTTCCCGCTCCTGATTTACGCTTCGGCTCATCTTTGCATCCGCATTCACATACCACATGCATTACATTTTTTTAATCATACAGATGATATCAGAATTATAGCTTGGCTTTCACCTATCGGACGTTTCAGACCAGTCCAGATAATTGGAGTTTCACTTTCGGGAAATTGCGCATTCCTTGGCGTTTTCAGCTTATATTATGGTTTTTGGGTGTATTTCGGTGGCCGGAGTTTACTGTTTATTCCAGTCTGGTCTCGCGTTCCTTTTATCGGAGTTGTTCGCTTTAATAGCATTTTTAGAATTTTATAGAATTTTTTAGGCATTTATTGGACTTTATTAGCATTTTTTAGACAATAGTTTTCATATTAAATAGAATAATGTAGTTTTTAATAATGTAGACTCTAATAGAATTTTAGAATAAATAGTTTATTAGGATTTTAGATAAATAGACTTTCTTTTTAGAATTAATAGTATAGATTTTTTTTAATAGAATTTTATTAGAATTAGATTTTTTGTTATTATTAATAAATAGTGATAGGGATTCTAATATGGATTTTTAATAGATAGCTTTTAGAGTAATAGATTTTAATCAGAATTTAATAAGATATTATTAGGTTAATTGAATAGTTTTGCTGAATATATTGTAATTAGGTGTTAGTTAATTAGGTGTTAACTGATTTTCGTTTTTGTAATTAGTCTTAATCATCATTCATTAAATCTGCATTAATCCATTAATCCTCCATTTAGTCCATTAACCATTTGGTTTAATCCGTTTAATCCATGTCCTTTAATCACGTTAATCATCATTTGTTAACTTTCATTTCATTAACCAATTTCCATTAATCACGTTTAAAGTTTAATATTAGTCATTGCATTTTATCATTTTCACTAATCATGTTTAGCTCAGTATTAATCATTCAGGTTTTAATATTTGGGTCGTTTATCCATAACTCTCAAAAGTCCAAGTTCAGAAAAGCCCAAAATTGGTGCCACTTGTCATATAAATAGGGGGCCCCACGTTTTTCTTCATTTTTTCAGCCACTTCACAGATTTGTTGACAGCACACAACTCCACTACTTCCTCTCTGATCCACGTGTCCTTTCCTCATCCTCCCTCTGTGCCACTTGGCAGTTTCTGACGCCACTACAGCCACACCCATTGCATGCTTGCGACACCTGTTTCCCACTAACTCCTACTCGCCGGAACGCATGCAAACGGCCGCCGGACCACCTCCCTCCGCCACAACCGTCACCGGAGATCGTTGAGGCCGCCGGAAACCGAATTTTCCAGGAAATTAAGCCAAACGCCCTTCAATCTTCATCGTCTAGCTCCGTCCACTCCTCGCCGGAAAATGCAATTTTGCCAGAATCTTCATATTCTTCCGCAAGCAACTCCGATCTTCATCAAGCCACCGAGAATCCCAGAGTTTCATACAAGATTCATCACTTCACTTTCCAGATTCTTCATCATTCATCAAGAACTCCTCTCAGTTCTTCATCAATCTTTAGCATTCATCGTGAATTCAACGTTTTCCAGATCTTCACAAGAACATCCGTCGTGTTCATCAAGATCAAGGACCAAATCTTCATCCAAATTCGTCATATTCACCAAGAGTCTTCAAGAAACCTCCGGAAGTTCATACGAAGTTCGTCAATCTTCATAAACTTCAAGATTTCGTTCAAGATTCCGAGATCCATCCGCAGATCTTCAACGACATCATCATCCAGGTTTTATTTCTTCTCCTCCAATTCATTGCATGTACATCGATCGTTAGCTAGCTGGATTTAGTGTCTTTATGAGTGTTGAATCTTGAAATTTGTTAGGTCGAGGTCTTCCGATTAGGTTAAGTACTAGGATTTTTGTGAGAGAGATTAGATTAGGGGAAGGTTTCTGAAAGATAGAGTTTTGATTTGTGGTGGTTTGGATTGTTTGATTGTAGTTGCGGTGAAGAATCTGGTTTGAAGTTGTTGTTGAGTTTGTTGAGAGAGTTTCATTTCAAAGGTTTCTCAGAGGGAAGATGGAGATATTTGGGAGAGGTGCGTTAGGGTAGGATGAATGAACAGTGTGGGCGAAAGTTGGAAGTGAGAAGGTTTTTGGTTACCGGGGTTTAGATTGGTAGTGGGCTTAAGCTGAAGCCCAACGGTAACATTTGCTAGTGTACCCTATTTT
Source organism: Lathyrus sativus (assembly GCA_963859935.3). Taxonomy (NCBI): domain Eukaryota; kingdom Viridiplantae; phylum Streptophyta; class Magnoliopsida; order Fabales; family Fabaceae; genus Lathyrus; species Lathyrus sativus. The sequence continues at coordinate 540,632,609 of OZ012738.1, read as the reverse complement.
CATCTTCACACCCTCCCCTTGTGTTTGCTGAAGATTATGTTGTTGGACGGGCTAGGCCCAAGCGAGTTTACCAGATGCATCCCCCCGTTTTTCTCGTTTCACTCCCTATCCCCTTGTATTTTGCTGACGGGCTCAACTTAGGCCCAAACGTGTTATTACTAGCATACATCCTTTTTTGCTTTCGCTCCCCTGGCTGTGTGAAGGTTAGAAGGGTATGGGCTGGGCTTAATACTTTTCTGCTACTGCATTATGCTGTAGGATCATGCACCCCCTGCAATTTAATTTGTTTATTTTCTTTTCTTAATGCTTGCTTTATTTTAATTTTTTGTTTTAGATTAATTAGAAGCATTAGAATAAAAATGTAGGATTTTATTAGGATATGGTTTGAATTTTAATAAAAAATAATAATAGGTAGTTTAATATAGTAGGATTTTAATGAAAATATTAGGAGTTAATAGGATTAAAAAACTTTAGAACAAAAGCATAGTTAAAAATATTAATATAGTTTAGATATTAGTATACTCTAGGATTTCCCCTTAGGATAATGTGAAGAAACCTTAGGATAAAAAGATAATAAAAATCTTAGGATATTTTAGGTGTTAATATAGATAGATGATATTATTAGATTTGTAGGATATTAAAAACTTAGAATATTTTAGGATAAGTTTAGGATAACTTTAGGATTAACATACACTGTACATAATAATTTTAGGATAGAATTTAATTCAAAAGCACCTAGTCGTAGTGAAGAATGTAGTTTGGCGAATTTAGTATTTGGCTTATGTTATGGGGAATATATGGGCATAGGGTATATAGTTAGGTTCCCTTAGAAATTAACCTAGGATTTTATGAGGAGTTTTACTATTTTATCTGATTTTTACAAGTTGATGTGTGCTTGGTGTTGCCATCTTGGGCTGTTAGTCTGTTTAGACTTTGGGATAGTTTCTTTGGGGTTGGTGTTGCTATTGGGTTTGGGTGATTTTGAAGGCCTTTTGAGGATGCTTTGAAGACTTGTTGGAGCTTGCGAGGATGCATGGATTGAAGACCTTTGCTCGAGAGCTTGCTCTCTGTCTTTGAGGGTTGAGATCCTTCGGTTTGGTTGAAGCACATGGTACTTTCCTGAGGAAGGCACTATGATCTTTTCCCATTCCTTTTTCTCTCCTCTATTCTTAAGTGTCCAACGATGTTGGAGCCTTCATGTGAGTTTGGTTCTCTCCTGAGGAGGGAATGCAAACCATTCACAGCTGTTGAGCCACATGGGACATGATTCCTAAGTGGAAGCCTCATAGTACTTTCCTGAGGAAGGCACTAAGGGTCTACCCACTTAGTTCACTTAGTTCACCTAGGCTTTTCTTAAGTTTCCAATGATGTTGGAGCCTTCATGTGAGTTTGGTTCTCTCCTGAGGAGGGAATGCAAACCATTCACAGCTGTTGAACCACATGGGACATGATTCCTAAGTGGAAGCCTCATAGTACTTTCTTGAGGAAGGCACTACGGGTCTATTCACTTAGTTCACTTAGATCTTTAGGTCTTCTTAAGTGTCCAATGATTTGGGAAGCCTTCATGTGAGTTTGGTTCTCTCCTGAGGAGGGGATACAAACCATTCACAGCTGGTGAAACCATATGGGGCATACTTCCTAAGTGGAAGCCTCACAGTACTTTCCTGAGGAAGGCACTATGGGTCTATCCACTTAGCTTCCTTTCTTTTGTAAGCTTGTCATGAAGCTTGAAGATTGGGATAGAACCTCTCTCCTCTTTTAGGGTTTTGTTTAGAGTCTAGTCTCTCCCTTATGTTGTTTGAATTGTGTGGTGTTGTGCTGCATTAGACCTAGGTCTTCATATAGATTTTTCCAAGCTAGGAGCATCTTAGGATTGAGATAAGCTTGTGTGCATGAGAAGTTGAGTGTCTGACTCCTTCTGCTTGGGTGTTATTGAGTGGCTTTTGCTTGTGGGTATTTGGTTGAGCTGAGCTCCCTCGCCCTTGTGGTGTGTGGCTTTTATGCCTTGCTTGTTTAGAAGTTGAGGTGTCCTCCTTCTGCTTGGGTGTTGCATTCATGCATTTTTTACTTACCGTAATATTTTCTTTATAGTATTTCCTATCTGCTGTTTAGTTCTTTGCCATGAGCCCTTAGTTGGCTGAACTACAACTGCTCTGATTTCTTGTACCAGACGAGAATATGTAGGCAAAGGATGCGATATCCTAGCGAGCACACTAACAACTAACCGATGTTTTCTCTCGATGCTGTGCGATCGAGATGTTCCCGTTAACAACTAACTTTTCTCTTGCCCTTGCGCAATTGAGACCAGACCGTAGCTCTAAGTTCCCGTAGGTTCCCGTACCTTTACACCAATGACATACTACGTCCGTTCTATCGCAAACAGGTAACCTAAGTCTCCGAGGATCGAGCAACATACACCTAACTGCTAGAATGCGTACGCTAGTATTGTCAACTTAATATCTCACTCCGGTGTGATCGAGAACACCTTTGTTTACCCGTAGTTAGCCGAACTACGGCCGCTCTGATGTCTCATACTTGTTGAGAGTATGTAGGCACAGGACGTGAAGTCTTGGTGAGCAAACTTTCCCTGTAGTTTCCCGAACTACGTCGACTCTGATTTTCTCATGACAGATGAGAATACCTAGGCCTAGAGCAGCGATCGCTCTATCGAGTCACTTCCCTCTGTTTAGATTTAGCAGCCATAGATAGATTGTTTTACACCCTTTTAGACAAACAAACAAGCGTGGATCCCATCGAGTACGATGGACGTGAGGGGTGCTAATACCTTCCCCTTGCGTAACCGACTCCCGAATCCAGGTTTTGGTTGCGATGACCATACCTTTCCCGTTTTTTTGCGAGGTTTACTTCGAGCGTTCCCTTTCCCTCCTTTGGGATAAATAACGCACGATGGCGATTCTTCTGTCTAGCCGGCGCCAATCTTCGCAGTAGCGACAAAAGGCACACAAAATTTGAATGAGGTTGATCTTTTTTTGAAGTCGTTTTGAAATTTGTCAAAATATGATTAACATTGATTGACTTTTATTAAGAAAAACAAAGTTTGAAAATCACTTGACAAAAGTCAAGGTTTTATTGCGAAAGCGGTTTTGAAGTTTGAAAAAAAACAAGAAGGTTTTGAAAATTTAAGAAGGGGAGGAGATGAAGTGACTATCCTAAAAAGCAAAATAAAAGCTAGAGATAAGAAAGATCTAACCAACTTGTAGCACACTCCATAGCAAGCTAAAAGAATTCCATCCATCTTGAGCATATGCAAATAAGCAAGCCAAATAAAGGCAAAGATCCATAATAAGCATAGGAAAAGAGTCCTAATTCTAAGTCTAAGGGTCCAAGAAGAGTCCAAGAAGTCCAAGGTCTAAGAATAGTCCAAAAGCATAGCCACAAAGTTAAGAGAACCAAGTGTTTTAGAGGTTTTATCCTTTATTAGTATTTTGAATAAAGATATGGTCCAAATGGACAAAAGAAAAATGGCGGAAACATAAACATGTGTCCAACGGACAAAGGGAAAAATAATGGAAACATAAACGAAAATAAGATATGAGATTATAATAATGAAACATAAAAATAAAAGAGAGATAGGGAGCAAGAAGGAAACATAAACAAAGTTAGTACAATTAAAATGTTAGTGAGTTAGTAGTTAGAGAAAATGATCAACGACGATTAATTCTTGCACTTAGACCAATGTCAATGAGAACTCATTAGAGGATTGATAAGACCAAAGCCTACTAACAACAAGCTTCAAAGACGATGGACTTAAGACAAATAATCAATCATACTTGGACTTTCAAACATAGGTTTGAGCCATGAATGATCATTTTTCCAATTACGGGACAATGTAGCGCTATGTTAAGCAATCGTAATCGAGTTTATGTAGAAACCACGACTATCTGAGGCCGATCAATACAATGTTAGTGCTAATGCATGCTAGAGAAGTGATTTGTAGATCACTCTCCGAAAGCAATATCGCACAAAAAGAAAAGAGGTAGCGATCTCATCTTCATCAAGAACTTGAAATAAGTTCAAACAATATCGAAGATTTTCATCGATCAAAAGAAAAAGAGAAGAGGAGAGGGAATGCCAAATTGAATTACAAGTTCAAGATCATTCCATCTTTAAGTTCATGCACTCATCTTGGTGGATTAAAGCACTAAACATATCATTAACTCAAAGCACCTAAAATGAATTGAACAATTCACTTTAAAGATAGATTTGAATTGATGAATGTTTATCCTAACTTCATCTACACCCTAAGTCCAATGAATTTAAAGAGGAATATGACCTTTAAAAGTGTATTTCAAGGCCAAAACCAAAAGGAAATGAAAGAAGAATAATTGGAACCAAAACAGTCCCAAAACAGAGCCAAAAAACACATTATATACTGGTGCAATCGATTGCACTGATACAACAATCTATTGCATGAAGAAAAATCAGCATTCTGGGCAAAAACAGCATTGTGCAATCGTTTGCACCAAGACAGCAATCGATTGCACACTGACAGACAGCAGCAAAAACATCATTTGCAAGGCAAATCCATGGTCAAACATTTCTTCAAACACCTCATGATCAAGGATGCAATTGAGCACAAAAATTCCAGTAAAATCACAACAAATAGCACAAATGGAACACAATTTGCAAGATCCAAAGATCAAGCAATAAGAATTAATAATAGATCACATTATGGAAAGTGGATCAAGCATAACAATGGTAGAAAAAGGGTTTTCCACTTCAAATCTGAAAATTCTTCAAATCAAACTCCACAAACACCACTTCAAAGCTTTGATCTACAAGAATTGAGGATGAAAAAGTGAATGGATGAAGGTTTAGCTCAAAGATTAGTAAATTCTAGTGATGAACTTACTAATCTTTCAAAAGGGAGAACGAGCTTTGGTGAATTTGGTAATTGGAGAAAAGTGAAAGCCAAGAAAGAATTTGACAAGGTGATTTTGCCTATCAAAAGCTTGAGAAATGAGAGAAATGAGGCCTCTATTTATAGGATTTAGGCTTGGAAATTTGGTGGATTGGGAGTTGGTTTGGAATCAAAATTAGGCTTGGAATTTAAATTTGGAGGGAAATAAAAGATCAAGTGGTGATTAGTGAAGGTTTATGGTGGGAATTAATTGTGATGAGGTAGTGGAATTATTTTTAGGTGATCTAGAATATTATCAAGTTGCAAAATTTGAATTTGGTGCCAAAAATGCTGCAGAATTTGAAAAATGTTGATTTTGGCCAACTTCGCCTTGGTGCAATCGATTGGTCCAATAGTGCAATCGATTGCATTGATGAAAATCTTGAAAAATGCCCTTTTGGCTGGATTGCGATGGCTCTGGCTCGATTCTTTTGTTTGTCAAAGAAGGCATGGAAATAAACACATGAACCTTAGAGTCTCTTGAATAAAAATCAATCACAACTTGAGAACTATTGATCAGATGAATTTGAAGTGTTTGTAGATCAACTTCGACTTTTTCAGATGAAATTCATTCGAGCTGAAGGGCTGTTGATTAGTGTTTTTGATCCAAACTTCTTCCTGAAAAAGTTAGTAAAGAGAAAAAAAAACATATTTTTGGATTTTGATTAATGGTTAGTAAACATAAACATAAACAAAATACTAAATAAACAAGAAAACAAAGGTTCCCGACGATCTCTCAAGAACAAAACTGCAGAGGAAAACAAAAGAGAACCAAAACTTGCAATCTTGTTTGTGGGATGAGATGCAAATGATATGTGGGATCTTAGGGGTAAAAATTACGGTATTACAGCTGCCCCTATTTAAGTTTCTTCTATCCGGAGATATGAAGATTGACATCTTTGTCTCGACTAGATAGACGAGACTTAAATATAACAAATAAATCCAATTTTTGGCCCTAAGAGGCCACAAAAATGATATGATTATGCTAATGATATGCAAACACAAGACAACTGTGGGGAGAAAACGCCATAGGAGACAAACAAACACTGGGAGAAAAAGAAGAAGAGAGACTCCACAGGGGAAAACAAAAGAGCAAGACCCTATTCCGATAAAGGAAAGGAAAAAACTCAGCGGGGGAAGAGATACCAACTGCCGGTTACTGGACGAAGATACTCAAACCAAAGAGAACCGGTAAAATACTTTCTACTGGTCACTAAGTATAAAATAAGTGTAATAAACCAAAGGGGGTGAGAAATATTACCGACTACCGGTCAATAGATAACACAATAAAGGAAATATACTCAAAAGGTGAAGAAACATTATTGGATACCCGTCACTAGGTAGAAAATTTTGGGTAATGAACTCACAAGGAAAGATTACCGACTACCGGTCATTGGGTAGAAAAATATGACGGTAACTGACCAAAAAGGATGAGCATTATACTCAAAAGGGTGAAGAAACATTACCGGATACCCGTCACTAGGTAGAAAAATTTGGGTAATGAACTTTCAAGGAAAGATTATCGACTACCAGTCACTTGGTAGAAAAATTTGTCGATAACTGACCAAAAAGGATGAGAATTATACTCAAAAGGGTGAAGAAACATTAACGAATACCCGTCACTAGGTAGAAAAATTTGGGTAATGAACTCACAAGGAAAGATTATCGACTACCAGTCACTGGGTAGAAAAATTTGTCGATAACTGACCAAAAAAGGGGGAGACAAATGGTACCTACTACCTATCACTAGGTAGAAAATAAAGGCAACAAGCTCAAGAGGAAGGATTATCTTTTACCGGTCAAATTGGTAAAAACAAAGGATAACCAACCAAAAGGGGTGAGAAATATTACCTACTACCAGTCAATAGATAGCACAATAAAGTCAATATACTCAAAAGGTGAAGAAACATTACTGGATACCCGTCACTAGGTAGAAAAATTTGGGTAATGAAGTCACAAGGAATACCTGCTACCAGTCAATGGGCAGCTCAAATCACACAACAAGCTTATCAAATAAAGAGACAACCATTTGTTGGGGGATGAAATATCAATAACTTTGTCGGGAATCTTCAAAAGAGATACAGGCAGGTTAAATCAAACAACAGACTTCTCAAATAAAGAGACAACCATCTGTTGGGGATTGACAAGTTGCTTCAAATAAAGAGACTACCACATGAAGTCACACGAGCAATTAAAACACCGTCGGGGAAAGAAATACCTTCTCATCATCCAGGTTTCACAGCCCAGAGAAATCCAAAATAACTGCTGTTAGAGACCAAAGTTCAATCCAGGAACAAACTGGAGAGAAACGGTCAAACAAGACTCGACCCAATGAGGAAATAACTCAACTGGGGAATAATTCCGTCCAGATAAAAGCTGGGGAGGAAAGCTAAAACAAACATCTTCCACGAGACATAAACTCAGTGGGGAATTAGAAAGGATAGGAACTTTCTTCTTAGGTGTCAACACTCTAATGGAGAGAGGACACACGCACTCCGCGGGGATAACAAAACCGGGGAAAGGGAAACACCAACAACAAATGCAGGATGCATAACAAAAGTATGCCATGCTTAACAAAAATGAATGCGCATGCAAAATTGACAAAAAGGGGAAACAGAGGGTGAACAAAATATCACAACACCACTGAAATACTCGGCTAATCTCAACAAATTAGAGATATCATTGGACATCATGCTGGGGATTTGCAACAGAAACCCTGCAAGAAATAAGCAAAAGCCATCAAAGGAAAATAAATCCTACTACAAGGCTCAAATACCACTGAGAAGATGGATATACTGCTTGGGAGAAAACCCAAATATCAATCTTCAAACATCGGTAATCCAACAAGAGGGAACAACAGTATAAACTCCTCTTCTTGGGGAAAGATCTATTGGAGAAAACATAGCAACGCAAACATTCCAACTCTGCCTGATGATAAGAAAATCCATATGAAAGTCTGCTCCAAAGGGATGAAGAGGTTTGCTGAAGATTGGAATCATATAAATAGTTACACAACTCCACAAGGGAATGACAACATCAACTCTGCTTCAAGGATGAAAGATAAACTGTTGGGGGAACATCAACCCAAATCTTCTCGACTCTTTTTGGGAATTCATTCGAAACCTGTTTCAAAAGGATGAAGGGGCATGTTGAGGAGGATAATGAATCTGCTGGAGAAATATAATCATGTAAACATCCACACAAACTCCATTTGCGAAAAACAAAGCTCTTATGGGGATACAATAAAAAACTCTGAGAAACATCCAATTCTGAGGGAGATATCCTGGACTTACTGGGGAATAAGAAGTTAGCATCATAGAAAAAAGTCAAGCTGTGGGGGATTTTAAATCAACACCCATCACAAGGTGAGTGAAAACCCGACAAGTGACTGCTATATCAACACTTCTTAGAAAACACCATTGTTCTCTACTTGGGGAATATCCAAAATGAACATGCATAACCTCTATTAGGAATCAGCAAAAGACAAATCTCTACATGGGGATTAACATCAAGGAGAGGTGATGCTCAAAACTTCTCAACTATCTGATCATAACCTGGCTGGATGAAGGAAACATACTCACCTGGAGAGAATTTGAATCAAGAACTAGTTGGGAAAACTAAACAATATCCATCTGGTTATCCATAGGAATAAAACTCTGCTAAGGGAATATCAGCAAACCCTACTGGAGAAACCTCAACACAATTCTGTCGGGAAGCTGCCAATACATTCTACCAAAAGATCAAGGAAGAACCCTGATGAGGAAAACATCAGCGAACTTTACTGAGGAGAAAACCCACAAGAACAAACTTCACTGAGGAAAACACTACGCTTTGCACTTCGATATCTTACCATTCTTGGGATTACCGTTGACATTCCTCTTTACATTCATAAGTCAAAGAAAAATGTTTTTATAATTTTCAAAATTTTAAATCAATTATATACATTTGTTTCAAAAATTATCATAAAAAATAAAATGAAATTCTATAAACAGAAACAAAATAAGAATTGCAAATAAAGGGACAAGGGCCCAAATTTTATTGATAGAATGGTAGTCCGCAAAAAGGCGTAACTCCATGGATCATTACAAAGTTTGAAAAATGGTAAATACAATGGAAAAGGCTACATTGAAATATAATGACCATTATTCTCCCTAACAACTTTGAATTCCAACTGTGGCTTGAGACTTCAGCTGAGGATAATTCGAGTAAAATCCTTAATAGGAAATGCTACTTCAAGCGATCAAGACTGGCCAGATGCAGTTATTGCCATAATCCCTAACTTTTCCCTAGACTTCCCTTTCGGGTTTTCAATCTATCGAGATGATTATTTCTGTTTTTGTCTCTAATTTTTTCCTGGACCGCCCTTTCGGGTTTTTTATCCACCGAGACGCTCATTTTTGCCTAAGTCTCCTTTTCAGGTTTTCAACTTAGCGAGTTGTTCTTTTATCTTTTAGGAGAAGTGTTTCCTGACTACATCGGCATTCACAGGACGAGTGAACTCTTCAACATCCATAGTTGTAAGAATTAATGCACCACCAGAGACGGCTCTCTTAACAACATATAGGCCTTCATAATTAGGAGTCCACATGCCCCAAGAATCAGTAGTAAAAGTCGAGATCTTTTTGAGCACGAGGTCACCTTCTCTGAAAACACGAGGTCGAACCTTCTTATCAAATGCTTTCTTCATTCTTTGTTGATACAATTGGCCATGACACAAGGCCGTCATTCTTTTCTCTTCAATCAAATTCAACTGGTCGTATCTACTCTGACACCATTCAGCCTCAGACAATTCAGTTTCCATCAAAACTCTCATGGAAGGAATTTCAACCTCTATCGGGAGCACTGCTTCCATGCCATAAACAAGAGAGAAAGGGGTTTCCCCTGTTGAAGTGCGAACAGATGTACGATACCCGTGTAGAGCAAAAGGGATCATATCATGCCAATCCTTGTATGTAACAACCATCTTCTGAATGATCCTCTTAATGTTCTTATGAGCAGCTTCAACAGCCCCATTCATCTTGGGTCTGTAAGGAGAAGAATCATGTTGCTCAATCTTAAACTTATCGCATAATTCCTTCATCATCTTGTTATTCAGATTTGACCTATTATCAGTGATAATCTTGCTCAGAACACCATACCGACAGATGATTTGGTTCTTGATAAACCGGACCACTACTTGCTTGGTCACATTGGCATATGATGCCGCTTCAACCCATTTGGTAAAATAATCAATAGCCACCAATATGAAACGATGTCCGTTTGACGCTTTACGCTCAATCATTCCAATCATATCAATGCCCCACATTGAAAAAGGCCATGGAGAAGAGATAACATTGAGAGGAGTTGGAGGCACATGAATCTTATCAGCGTAAATCTGACATTTATGGCACTTTTTCACATATTTACAACAATCAGATTCCATTGTCAGCCAATAGTAACCTGCTCTTAACATGTTTTTAGCCATCACATGTCCGTTGGCATGGGTACCAAAGGATATTTCATGAATTTATTTCATCAACATGTCTGCTTCGTGTCTATCCACACATCTGAGCAATATCATGTCATGATTTCTCTTGTATATCACATCATCGTTCAAGAAGAAACTACCAGCCAATCTTCTCAAAGTTTTCTTATCCTTCTTGGATGCCCCAGGTGGGTACTCTTGATTCTGAAGAAAGCATTTAATATAATAATACCAAGGTTTATCATCAACAACCTCTTCAACTGCAAACACATGATCTGGTCTATCAAGACGCATCACATCAATCTTTGGCACATCATTCCAATGATTTACCACAATCATGGAAGATAAAGTCGCTAAAGCATCTGCCATTCGATTCTCTGCTCTTGGTATATGGTGAAACTCAACTTTATTGAAGAAAGTTGACAACCTTCTTGCATAATCACGGTAAGGAATCAAATCAGGTTGACGTGTCTCCCACTCCCCTTTAATATGATTAATCACCAGAGCTGAATCTCCATACACATCAAGGAGCTTGATTCTTAAATCAATAGCTTCTTCCAAGCCCATAATACACGCTTCATACTCATCCACATTATTTGTGCAAGTGAAAACCAACCTTGTAGTGAAAGGAACATGAGAACCCTGAGGAGTAACAATAATTGCACCAATACCTCTGCCATATTCATTAACAGCTCCATCGAAAATCAAACCCCAACGGGATCTAGGCTCAGGTCCTTCTTTATGTAATGGTTCCTCACAATCTTTAACCTTTAGATACATCACATCCTCATCAGGAAAGACAAACCGGATAGGTTGATAATCATCAATTGGCTGGTGTGCCAAATGATCAGCTAAAACACATCCTTTTATCGCCTTTTGAGTTCGGTACTCGATATCATATTCTGAAAGCAACATTTGCCAACGAGCAATCCTCCCAATTAAAGCAGGATTTTCAAAGATATACTTGATCAGATCTATTTTAGATATCAACCAAGTTGTACAATTCAACATATACTGGCGGAGGCGCTTGGCAGCCCATGCTAAAGCACAACATGTCTTTTCAAGCATTGTGTACCGAGACTCGCAATCGGTGAACTTCTTGCTCAAATAATAAATGGCAAATTCTTTTCTTCCAGATTCATCCTATTGACCCAGAACACATCCTATAGACTCTTCTAGCACGGTCAAATACATGATCACATGTCTTTCATTTACAGGAGGAGACAAAATAGGAGGTTCAAGCAAATACTCTTTAATTCTTTCAAAAGCTCTCTGACAATCTTCTGTCCAGACACAACCCTGATCTTTGCGAAGAAGCTTGAAGATCGGTGCACATGTGGAAGTCATATTGGATATAAATCGGGAGATATAGTTCAAATGTCCCAAGAATCCTCTTACTTGTTTTTCTGTTTTGGGTGCAGGCATTTCCTGAATAGCTTTAACTTTACCAGGATCAACTTCAATGCCTTTCTGACTGACAATAAAGCCCAACAACTTTCCAGAATGAACACCAAAAATGCATTTGTTAGGATTCAAACGGAGCTTAATCTTTCTCAAATGTTGAACCAACTTCAATAAATATTCAATATGATCTTCTTTCGTCTTCGACTTACAAATCATATCATCCACATAGACCTCAATTTCTTTATGCATCATATCATGGAACAGAGTGGTCATAGCTCTCTGGTACGTTGCACCAGCATTTTTCAAACCGAAGGGCATCACTCTGTAACAGAATGTTCCCCAGGGTGTAATGAATGTTGTTTTTTCCATATCCTCATGCGCCATCTTTATTTGATTATAACCGGAAAATCCATCCATAAATGAAAAGATATTTAACTTAGCAGTATTGTCTACCAACAAATCAATGTGTGGTAGTGGAAAATCATCTTTTAGACTTTTCTTATTCAAATCTCTATAGTAAACGCACATTCGTACTTTTCCGTCTTTCTTTGGAACAAGTACAATATTGGCCACCCATTGAGGATACTCAGCAGTCACAAGAAAGCCAGCATCAATCTGCTTCTGAACCTCCTCTTTAATCTTTACAGCCATGTCGGGATGAGTTCTTCTCAATTTTCTGCTTCACAGGTGAACATTCAGGCTTTAAAGGCAAACAGTGCTCCACAATATCAGTATCAAGACCAGGCATGTCTTGATATGACCAAGCAAACACGTCAACATATTCTCTAAGAAGCTCTACCATCCTCTTCTTAACATCTGACTGAAGCAGTGCCCCAATCTTGACTTCTTTCTTATCATCTTCGGAACCCAGATTAACCAATTCCACCGGCTCTTCATGAGGTTGAATGGCTTTTTTCTCGTACTCAAGTAATCGAGAAATTTCATCAGGAATTTCTTTAACATCCTCCTCTTCCGCTTCAAACACATGGAATTCAAAGTTGGGCGAGGGCATAGGGTCATTATTTTCAATGGGTTTAACAATCAATCTGCACAATGATTTATGTTTGATTTTATAATATGAACAAAAAGTGCAAGTATCATGCAGATAAGAGTGATCAAAACATTATTTTTTTTTGGTTTTTTATGTTACCATTTTTCAGAAATGAAGCAAAAAGGGAAAACAACATATGGATAAACAGAAAAACATTTTATTGATGATGATAAAAGTTGAAACAAAGCCCTCACAAATTCCCTTTCACCTCGGGAAGAGTGAAATGGTTTTTTGAAAGACACAAAAACAAATTACTTTGAAACGTGAACAACAGTAGAAACGTCAACAACAATCCAATTCTGGCATATCAACCCACGCGTCACAAAGTTGGGCGCTTCTTCCTCTTGATCATCCTCAATAACAGCACCGACTTCATACTCAAGTCTCTTAAGTCTTGGTCGAGGAGAGTAGAATGGTAAATATGCATCTTTTGTCTTAGAATCCAATCCTGGATCTTCCAAATAAGGCTCCCAGTCTTCAACAGGAATGGAATCACTTTCAGAACCAAATGAGATATGACCTTTCGAGTCATCTTCAACAATTGCAGCTGTAGAATGATCTCTAGTATGGATGAACCCAACACTTTGAAAAACAACATGAATATTCTTCAGCTCTTTGCGGGTTGAACCAGATGTAAGATCCAAACCAGCTCTATCTCTTTTCTCATAAACTTCAATAACTCGGCCCCATCTATCAGCTTGGCCATTCTCCAACATATGTTGTGCATCTTTCAAAGAAAACATGGACACCCCATTCTTCTTAACAACATTATCAACCATAGAAAGATCCTGGAACAGAGTTCCAATGTCTTCGATGGCATCAATATAAGAAAATGATGACAAACTGCTTACCAACATAGCCTGTTCTCCACCAACAACAAGTTTTTCATTCTGGACAAATTTCAACTTTTGATGGAGTATCGAAGTGACACCTCCGACTTCATGAATCCATGGGCGCCCTAGAAGACAACTGTAAGCAGGATGAATATCCATGACTTGAAAATTTTTCTGGAATAAACATGGACCTATCTTGATAGGGAGATCAACCTCTCCTATCACGGTTTTCCTCGATCCATCAAAGGCTTTCATAATGACCCCACTGAACCTCATAGGAGTACCTTGATAAGACAATCTGGATAAAGTAGATTTTGGCATCACATTCAACGATGACCCTGTATCAACCAGCACAGTGGATAAAGCGTCTTCCTGGAAATTCATAGAAATATGGAGAGCCAAACTATGATTTCTTCCATGCTCAGTCAACTCTTCATCACAAAAGCTCAGATTATTACACGTAGTGATATTGGCAGCGATGCTGTCAAGCTGATTAACAGTCACATCATGATCTACATAAGCTTGTTCCAATATTTTCTACAACGATTCAGGATGAGCCTCAGAGCTCAATAACAGATAAAACAGATATTTTTGATGGTGTATGCAACAGTTGATCTACCACATTATATTCACTCTTCTAGATCAATTTCAACACCTCATTATCATCTGATTTCTGGTTCACATCACTTGATTGACCCGACCTAACGAAAGTCTTCAACTGAGCTTGCTTACCCACATCGTCTTCACTTGTCTTCAAGTGTACATTAGCAAATACTCGACCGCTTCTGGTCACGCGTCCAACATCAACAATAGTGACAACTGAGAGAAGAGAAGGAATGGGAACCTCTTTTCCATCCTCCAACATAGTAGCATTGTATTTGTAGGGAACATCCTTATCTGATTCTTATGGTACTGGGCCAGGCAAATGGATAACCAAAGGTGTCACAACAGATTTCTGACTATTGTAAGAAATTACAACTCACTTAGGAATATTGAAACATGGGACTATGACATTCACCTCATTCTCAACTTCATTTCTGTGTGCAGTAACCTAAATCAAATTCTCGTCAATCATCTTTTGTAGGTCCCTTTTTAAAATTACACACCCACGAGGATTCACAAAACAAATACAACAAGCGGCATAATCATGCTCAATGTCATGGACCTCACTCAAAGTAGCATGCATCTCAACGAGCAACCTCTGAATCCAGCGAATATCAAAAATACGGTATGTACCAGGACACCCATCTACCATATTGGAAATTGCATTACCATGATTAGGCAACGAATTTGATTTCACATTAGGGTCGGTATCTTCAAAAGACAGAATACCATTTTTTACAAGCTTTGCAACTTCATATTTCAGAGGATAGCAGTTTTCAATATCATGCCCAGGGGCACCTAGATGAAATGCACAATGGGCATCTGGCTTATACCACCATGGAATTTCAGTAGGAACATCCGGCGGGTCACGAGGCTGAACCAAATTCTTCTTTATCAAAGCCGAAAATAACTCAGTATACGTTATTGAAATGGGATTGAATTGTGCTTTCCTCTGTGTACGACCTTGTTGATTTGTCTTCTGTTGGAAATGTGGTTGATAATTTGAAGTAGCTTGAGCGACAGGAGTGGCATTGATGACTGGTGTAACAGATGCTACTTGTTGTTGACGGCGATTACCATTGTTGTTCACAATTCTGCGTCCTCTAGACCTCTCTTGAGAAATGTCATTAGTCTTTCCATCCTTTTTCTTAGAAAAACCAGAACCAAACTTCTTCGTATTTCTCAAACTACCTTCTTTAGCTAGGCGTCCCTCACGGACAGCTTCCTCTAATCTTATTTCCATATTAACCATTTACATGAAATCATTAGGAGCGCTCGCAACCATCATTTCATAGTAAAATGGACCCAAAGTCTTCAGAAAAATCTTGGTCATTTCTTTCTCTTCAAGCAGAGGACTTATCTGAGTTGCAACCTCACGCCATCTCTGCGCGTATTCTTTAAAAGTTTATTTCTCCTTTTGAGACATTGCGTGGAGCTGATCACGGTCCGGCGCCATATCAAGGTTATACTTATACTAACGAACAAAAGCTTTGCAAAGATCATTGAACGTCTTGATTTGCGTACTATCGAGTCCCATATACCACTTCAGTGCAGCATCAGTAAGACTATCTTGAAAATAGTGAATCAACAACTGATGGTTGTCAGTGTAAGTAGACATCTTTCTGGCATACATCACCAAATGACTTTACGGACAAGTGTTCCTTTGTATTTCTCAAAATCAGGAACTTTGAACTTGACAAGAATCTTCACGTTAGGAACAAGACACAGCTCGTGAGCATTCTTTCCAAATAACTCTTTTCCTATTAAAGCCATGATTTCTCTCTGGATTTCAGCAAACTAATCTTGAAAGTCATCCATTCAATCCATAACATACAAACTCTCGCTCGGAGAAGTGTGAAAAATTTGTTCTTCAGCATAAGGCATAGCGTGAGTTACAGGTGGTAGCACAGGTATGACGGTAGGAACAACCGGAATCTCAGCATTAGGAACAACATTAACAACAGGAGGTGGTACAGCCATGACGGTAGACACTATTGGACCTTCAGAAACAGGAGGTTGATATCCCTCTGGCACATAATTGAAAGGTATGCCCAAGGGAAACCTGTAGGAATCTGATGTTGAGAAGCATTAATCGGAGCCACAAAAATAGGCGTTGAGCCGATCTCAGAAATCACAGTTCTTTGCATAGGAGAAGGAGGAGGTGGTGGCTGATTCTGAGCAGCCACCAGAGCTTCCATTGCACCATTGAGTCTCTCCAAACCATCCTTAAGAGTTGATACCTCTTCACGGATTCGCGGTTCTCTTGTTGTAACTGATCCATCTTTTTCTTAGAGTTAGCCCGAGTGTTGTAGTGATGCGACAACTTGGCTGAAGGAAGGCCAAAAGAAACAAATAAGACACTTGGAAAAGGAAAAACACAATGCACAATGATGCGAATGCAAATGCAAGATGCAAATGTTTCAATCAGTTTTCAAGGATGTTTACAAACATCATAAATAAATAACACTTTTTGAAGTACTGATAAACATCTCATTTCATTGAATATTGGAAAGAGTTACATTTGGAAGTACAAAATACAATAATATCAAAATAATAAAAAGCTAGGTCCTAAGGAGCATCTGATGACGATCCGAGCTGATACTTCCTTCGGAGTCTCTTAATTTCTTTCTCATAATTATGCTTCAAGGTGATATTCTCTAGTACAAGCTGATCGACAATACCCTTCCAAGTACCAGAAGTAGGAGGATGTGATGATAGAGTAGTAGAGGAAAATAAATCTTCTGTATGCCTCTTCACAGCGCGCTGCTCAAGCAACTTTATCAAGTCATCTTTCTTCAAACCAGTATACGGAACCTTATCAGAAACCGGTACACCCAACAAATAAGCATATTCTTCCAAGGTTGGCATGAGCTGATAATCGGGAAAAGTAAAGCATCGGTAAACAGGATCATAGAACTGCATAAGGGTATTCAGAATTTCGTCTTCAATGTTGGTAGAAAGAACAAATAAGAGTCTCCCATAGCGAGATATGAAGCCTGGACGATCATCTACCAAAGACATTAGTTTCTCAAATCTGCGAGATCAGGAGTTCAAAAAACGTACTTCTGAGTGTTTCTCCTTCTAATATCCATAATCACAATATCTGCGATGTTTACAAAAGAAAATCTCTGAGATCCTTGAAAACCGACTGAAACACAATGCTCATGAATGCATGAGTGCAAGATGCAACACCCAAAAACAAGACACACAAAGCACATGGGTTCAAAGGTTCAGCACGAGCATGGAGCCAAAGGTAAGAACCAACCAACCCACAATGGTATGTACTAAGTTTATATCATCACCTGTAGAACAAGGTTCTAAAAAGTTCCCAGAGTCATAATTCCATCTTTTGGATATTATCGGCTTAAACGATTACTCGTCAGCCAACAATATTCTCAAGAGAAACTCGTCCGAGTATGGTATCACGTAACGACTAATTCAAGTCTACACCTGAACAGCCACCACACCACGTCCTAATAAGGCCAAGATGGGTTAAAGGGTTCTAAGGTCCTCAGCTTCTCAGGCTCCCAGTCGGAAAAAGTAATATCAATTACGACTACTCGTAAGACATCAGTTCCCAAAGGGGCCTCCACTGAGCGGGGGATCTCAAGTCAGCTTAGTAAGGACTACTCCACATAAGCCAACAAGACTATACCACCCTCCTATCATAAGTGCATTCAAGTCCGGGTGTAAGACTTATCTCACCACACAGATCACCAGGCACCAAAACAGAACAAACAAGTCAAACAAAAAGCGATAAATAAATCAAAGTAGGCGAAACCCACTAGGAACCTCAATTCTCCCCAGCAGAGTCGCCACTTTTTTGTAGTGGGGAAATTTGTGAGTGTAAGCTATTGATTAACTGAACTCAAAAAACAAGAGTCGCCACCACACTTTTATTTTATCCAAAAAGGAAAGGAAAAAGAACGAACAAAACCAAAAAGTTCTAATACAAGAACAAATAAACAAAGATCTGGGTAAGGGGGTTGGTTACGCAATGGGAAGGTGTTAGCACCCAAAACGTCTATAGTACTCTATAGGAGCCCTTTGAAATATTTACGCTTTTTGGTTTGAAAATGGTTTGTTTGAAAAGAGATTGGGGAGATGAGAAGAGAATTGTTTTTTTAGATTTTTGTGTTTGGAGAGACTTATCGCCTCATGCCCACGTACCCACAAAGTGCAATATAGGATCAAAACCTCATAGTTCGTGGTACAAATAACAAAAAAATTGTTGGTTTTGATTGATTTTAAATGTAGAGACAGGTCGTCATTTTAAGGAGAAAACTACGACTAGTCGCCCACAAGTATAACACAACATTTGCGTCACATAAAGATAGAGGATTTGCTTGGATTATCAACAAGACTATCACTCAACATCAAAGTGGAAAATTCCAAAATATTAATACTATAGAGAATAGGATAATTATATCTCAACTATGAAAATGACTCATGTCTAAACTTTATGAAAAGTTTTAAAGTGAAAAGTGCACAAAGGCACAAAAAATTTGAATGAGCTTGATCTTTTTTTAAAGTCCTTTTGAAATTTGTCAAAATATGATTAACATTGATTGACTTTTATTAATAAAAACAAAGTTTGAAAATCACTTGACAAAAGTCAAGGTTTTATTGCGAAAGCGGTTTTGAAGTTTGAAAAAAAGCAAGAAGGTTTTGAAAGAGGGAGAAGGTTTTGAAAATTTAAGAAGGGGAGGAGATGAAGTGACTACCCTAGAAAGCAAAATAAAAGCTAGAGATAAGAAAGATCTAACCAACTTGTAGCACACTCCATTGAAATCTGAAAGAATTCCACCCATCTTGAGCATAAGCAAATAAGCAAGCCAAATAAAGGAAAAGATCCATAATACTCCAAGCATAGGAAAAGAGTCCTAATTCTAAGTCCAAGGGTCCAAGAAGAGTCCAAGAAATCCAAGGTCTAAGAATAGTCCAAGAATAGTCCAAATCCATAACCACAAAGTTAAGAGCACCAATTTGTTTAGAGGTTTTTATCCTTTATTAGTGTTTTGAACATAAAGATATGGTCTAAATGGACAAAAGAAAAATGGCGCAAACATAAACATGTGTCCAACAGACAAAGGGAAAAATAACGGAAACATAAACGAAAATGAGATATGAGATGATAATAATGAAACATAAAAATAAAAGAGAGATAGGGATCTAGAAGGAAACATAAACAAAGTTAGTACAATTTAAATGTTAGTGAGTTAGTAGTTAGAGCAAATGATCAACGACGATTAATTCTTGCACGTAGACCAATGTTAATGAGAACTCATTAGAGGATTGATAAGACCAAAGCCTCCTAACAACAAGCTTCATAGATGATGGACTTAAGACAAATAATCAACAATACTTGGACTTTAAAACATAGGTTTGAGCCACGAGTGATCATTTTGACGATTACGGGACAATGTAGCGCTATGTTAAGCAATCGTAATTGGGTTTATGTAGAAACCACGACTATCTGAGTCCAGTTAAGACAATGTTAGTGCTAATGCATTCTAGAGAAGTGATATGTAGATCACTCTCCGAAAGCAATATCGCGCAAAAAGAAAAGAGGTAGCGATCTCATCTTCATCAAGAACTTGAAATAAGTTCAAACGATATCGAATATTTTCATCGATCAAAAGAAAAAAAGAAGAGGAGAGGGAATGCCAAATTGAATTACAAGTTCAAGATCATTCCATCTTTAAGTTCATCCACTCATCTTGGTGGATTAAAGCACTAAACATATCATTAACTCAAAGCACCTAAAATGAATTGAACAATTCAATTTAAAGATAGATTTGAATTGATGAATGTTTATCCAACTTCATCTACACCCTAAGTCCAACGAATTTAAAGAGGAATGTAAGTGCTCTTGATTGGCGGTATTTTGTGGCACAACATTAGTGCATGTATGAATGTCATATTAGATGTTTCTACATTCATTAAGTGGATTGTGCAGGACAAGTTTTAAACAGCTAACTATAAGTTAAGTTGGATGTCACACTCTATGTCATGACATAGGTTGTGTGACATCAATGCACAAGTTTGTTATTCTGCTAGCTACAATTCAGGAAACAAACCAGAAACTCAAGCTGGAATACAAGAGATATTTTAGACACCCTAGGGGATCAAATATGGACCTGTTTAAAGTGGCAAACATGGAGAATTCTGAAGAGAGGTTTTATTGTGGATAAAACCTAATTTATGTACCATGGCCCAATGGACTTCAACTGTTATAAATAACAAAAGAATTAACTCAGAAAAGTAACTCTTGGAAAGAAGAATAGAGAGTGTAAAGCAGAGAGTCCAAGCAAGTGAAGTAGGCTAGTCTTCACGTGTAAAAAGTCAGTTTAGGAATACTTGTAATCCAAGTAATTGTCTGTTTGATAATTGCTTTGGTTAGGTAGATTCTAGGCAGTGTCTCACTCAAAGCTATGAAGCAAGAGTGTTTGAGTTTCTTGATTGAAGCTGTGAAGCAAGATCAAGGTGTGTTTTGGAGTGTCTCTTCAAACCTGTTTTTGTAAGTGTTTAATATCATTGTTGTGTGATTGAGGGGGAGTGAGTGGGTATGCTCAGGTACTAGAGAGTCTCTAGGCTAAAGTGTCATTGGGTAGTGATTAAGTGAGGAGTGTAAACTGGAGGTTTAACTCTGAATTGATACTGCTAATAGTGAATTTCCCCCCTGGCTTGGTAGCCCCCAGATGTAAGTGTTGTTGACATTGAACTGGATGATCAATTGCTGTGTTATTTACTGCTTTCAATTACTGTCAAAATAGTCTTTGCTGTAGTCAAAGTCATAGTGGATGTTATAACTCTGACAGTAACATCCATTGTGTGAAGGCCAAAATTTTCAATTGGCATCAGAGCAGACACCCTGCCTGTTTTTAACTGGGTGAGATCTAGGGAAAACAAATTCTGGTGATATGGACAAAGACATAGGATTCACAAATAGACCTCCAATTCTGGATGGATCTAACTATAACTATTGGAAACGTATGATGATTGCATTCCTAAGGTCCTTAGTCAGCAAGGCTTGGAGAGCTGCAAACTCTGGTTGGACACATCCCGTAAAGACTGACAAGGATGGAACATCTGTGCAAATTCCTGAAGATGAGTGGACCAAAGAACAAGAAGCATTGGCTCTTGGAAATTCTAAAGCCTTGAATGCTCTCTTTAATGGCATAGATAAAAACATTTTCAGGCTGGTACATCACTGTGAGCTAGCAAAGGATGTTTGGGATACCCTCAGAACCACTCATGAGGGAACTTCCAAGGTCAAAATGTCTAGACTTCAAATGCTGACCACAAAATTTGAAAGTCTAAGAATGAAGGAAGATGAGACCATCCATGAGTTCTACAGGGATGTTCTTGAACTGGCCAACACCTCAGGATCCTTGGGAGAAAAGATGACTGATGAAAAGCTAGTGAGAAAGATTCTGAGATCACTTCCTAAAAGGTTTGCAATGAAGGTAACATCTATTGAAGAAGTTCAAGACATATACCACATGAAGGTGGATGAATTGATTGGTTCACTTCAAACCTTTGAAATGGGAATGTGTGATTAGGTTGTGGAGAAAAAGAGCAAAAGCATAGCTCTTGTCTCAAGCAGTACTGCTGATTCAGATGAGGAAAGTCTGTCAGAAGCTATAGCCATGCTTGGGAAACAACTCAACAAACTGGTCAAAAGGATAGATGCTAAGACTTATTCCAAAAGCATGACTGCTGACAGAGAGAAATCGGAAGATAAAGGCAACCAAAACAGAGGTGCACAGTGTCATGAGTGTGAAGGATATGGAAACATTAGAAAGGAATGTCCAACATATCTCAAAAAGAATGGTAAAGGATTGACTGTCACATGGACTGACTCTGACAGTGAATTAGAGGAAGAGACAGCAAAACATGTCACTGCCTCAGACAATGTATGCATATCTGATGATGACTCAAGTGAAGAGGAATTGACTTTTGAGGACCCTACAGCCTCATATCAGAAGCTTCACCACAGAAGTGTAGAACTGTTCCAACAAGAAGAGCTTCAGAAAGAAATCATCAAGGTATTAGAAGCTGAAAAGAAAGAACATCTAGTCAAAATAAACACACTAAGAGGTGAGGTGAATGACTTGAAATGTGAGAAGGAACAAATGGCCAAGTTCATGAGGATGGTAAACTCTGGAAATGACTCACTCGAGGAGATTCTTCAAAGTAGTCAAACCTCTAGAAATAGGTCTGGCTTAGGATTCATTAAGAAACAAAATCCTATTCTGAAACTCAAGAGGCTGCACCCTGAGATTCAAAAGCCAAAGCTGATGTCACAGCCAAAGTCATAACATCCTCTACATAGATAGTGGAATCAAATCAAGAGTAAATTCCAAAGGCACAGATGCTACCATTGTGTAAAACTTGGGCATATTAAAATTGTGTGCTTCTGGCTGCATGGATTTCCTAGTCAAAGAAAAACCAAACAAATTATGCACAGCAAGAGACATCATCATGCCAAACCCAAGAGGGAGGTGCCCAGCAAGTAAAGAAAATGGACTGTCAAGACTGTGGCACAAATAGCACACACCTCTCTAAGAGTATCGGCCAAAGAAGACTGGTATTTTGATAGTGGTTGTTCTAAGCATATGACTGGCATAAAAAATCTGTTAGAAGACATCAAAACACATTCTACTAGTTATGTGACTTTTGGTGATGGAGTAAAAGGAGAAATCAAAGGTGTTGGAAAATTGGAAAGTCCAGGAGTTCCTACCCTAGACAATGTGTTGCTGGTAAAAGGGCTAACTGCCAACTTGATCAGCATCAGCCAGCTTTGTGATCAAGGACTAAGGGTGAAGTTCTCTAAAGAAGAATGTGTGCTCATAAATAATGAAAATCAAGAAGTTATGAAGGGGCTTAGATCCAAGGACAACTGCTATCTGTGGGAGCCTAAGGACCCTAGCAAAACCATAATCTGTTCTATGGCAAGATAGGAAAAGGAAGTAAAATTATGGCATCAAAAACATGAACATCTTCATCTAAGGGGAATGAAGAAGATCATAACCAAGGAGGCTGTGAGAGGAATACCTAAAATGACTATTAATGTGGGAAAAGTTTGTAGGGAATGCCAAATGGGCAAAAAAACCAAGACATCTCATCCAAGGGTTGGACATCTTACCACCTCCAGAGCCCTGGAACTGTTGCACATGGATCTGATGGGACCAATGCAAACAGAAAGCCTTGGTGGAAAGAGATATGCATATATGGTTGCTGATGATTATTCAAGATTCACCTGGATAAACTTCATCAGAGAAAAATCTGATGTATTTGAAATCTTTAAGGAACTGTGTATCAAACTCCAAAGAGAAA
The DNA here is from genome assembly GCA_963859935.3 of Lathyrus sativus. NCBI lineage: Eukaryota > Viridiplantae > Streptophyta > Magnoliopsida > Fabales > Fabaceae > Lathyrus > Lathyrus sativus. The sequence continues at coordinate 540,608,991 of OZ012738.1, read as the reverse complement.
AGGAGAGTGTTGTTATTAGGATCAGTAGTGATCATGGAAAGGAGTTTGAAAACTCCAAGTTTGCTGAATTCTGGGAAGCTGAAGGCATAAGCCATGAATTCTCCTCTCCTATTACCCCTCAACAAAATGGAGTAGTAGAAAGGAAAAACAAAACCATCCAAGAATCTTCTAGAGCCATGATCCATGCAAAGAAGTTGTCTATGCACTTCTGGGCTGAAGCTATGAATACAGCATGCTATGTTCACAACAGGGTTACTCTAAGAAAAGGAACTGCCTCCACTATGTATGAATTATGGAAAGGAAGGAAACCAACTGTGAAGTATTTTCATGTATTTGGAAGCAAATGCTACATCTTGGCAGATCGAGAACAAAGGAGGAAAATGGATCTCAAAAGTGATGAATGAATATTCTTGGGATATTCCATTAACAGCAGAGCTTACATAGTATATAATTCCAGAACAAAAGTGTTGATGGAATCTATACATGTCATCATTGATGACCAGATTGATGAAAACAATGTCATAGAGGATGTTGGAACACTGCTTGAGCCCCCATCTAAGGAGATTGAGGAACCCCAAACTAAAAGTCCAAGTACTGAACCAGATATAGTCACCAAAGAACCATCTATTAGACTTCTGAAAGATCATCCCAAAGACCTGATCATTGGAGACCTCAACAGTGGGGTAAAGACTAGAGCAAGAGATATCATCTTAAATTCTTGTTTTGTGTCCAAGGTTGAACCCAAGAATGTAAAGGAGGCCCTCTCTGATGAATACTGGATCAAGGCCATGCAAGATGAGCTAGAACAATTTAAGAGGAATGAAGTATGGGAACTAGTACCAAGACCTGAAGGAACCAATATCATTGGAACCAAATGGATATACAAGAACAAATCTGATGAAGAAGGAATCATAGTCAGAAACAAAGCTAGACTAGTAGCACAGGGATACACTCAAGTGGAAGGAATTGATTTTGATGAAACCTTTGCACCAGTTGCAAGACTTGAGTCTATCAGGCTGATGCTAGGAATTTCCTGCATCCTGAAATTTAAACTTTTTCAGATGGTTGTGAAAAGTGCATTCCTAAATGGATACCTAAGTGAGGAAGTGTATGTGGCACAACCCAAGGGATTTGAGGACCCTATATAGACCATGTTTACAAGCTGAGGAAGGCTTTATATGGATTGAAGCAGGCACCTAGAGCATGGTATGAAAGGCTCACTGAATTTTTTCACCTCAAATCGATATAGAAAAGGTGGGATTGATAAGACACTATTTGTAAGAACTGAAGGTGGTGAAATCATGATAGCTCAGATTTATGTAGATGACATAGTGTTTGAAGGAGTGTCAGAAAAGATGGTGAAGCAATTTTTCAATCACATGTAGTCTGAATTTGAAATGAGCATGTGTGGAGAATTAACCTATTTTCTTGGGTTACAAGTCAAGCAAATGGAAGACTCCATCTTCATCTCCCAAAGTAAATACACCAAAAATATAGTCAAAAAGTTTGGGATGGACAATATCAGTCACAAAAGAACACCTGCCCCTACCCATCTAAAGCTTTCCAAAGATGAAAGTGGTACAAGTGTTGATCAACGGTTATACAGAAGCATGATTGGCAGTCTGCTATATCTAACAGCCAGCAGACCAGACATTGCTTTTGTTGTTGGGGTTTGTGCTAGATATCAAGCAGATCCTAAAGTGAGTCACATGAATCAAGTAAAAAGAATTCTCAAATATGTGAATGGAACCTGTGACTATGGCATACTCTACTCTCATGGTTGTGTTCCTATTTTGTCTGGGTTTTGTGATGCAGATTGGGTTGGTAGTGCTGATGATAGAAAAATCACTTCTGTGGATGCTTCTTCTTGGGAAATAACCTAATATCTTGGTTCAGCAAGAAGCAGAATTGTGTCTCATTGTCAACTGCTAAAGCTGAATACATAGCAGCTATCACAGCTGGTCTGGATGAAACAAATGTTAACTGAATACAATGTCACTCAGGATGTCATGACATTATACTGTGACAATCTTAGTGCTATTAACATTTCCAAAAACCCTATCCAGCACAGCAGAACTAAGCACATTGATATAAGGCATCACTTCATAAGAGACCTTGTGGAGGACAAAATAGTGTCCTTGGAGCACGTATCCACTGAGCTACAGCTAGCTGACATCTTTACAAAAGCTCTGGATGCTGCTCAATTTGAAAATCTCAGAGGAAAATTGGGCGTTTGCATGTATGAGGAGGCATAGCAATTAATGACACGTGAGAGTTTTAACATTTCAATACAGTCCAAGTGCTTGGCCAATAAAACTCTCCATTCCATGCAAACGTGCTTCTGTATCTCCATTACCCCCCAACATTTTTCTCAGATCCCCACTCTCAATAACAAAATGTCTTCTCACCCTGAAGGATCTTCATCTAAGTCACCTCCCAAATTTCCCAAAGACAAGCCTCCCGCGGCTGAGAAACCAAAGCGCAAGTATCCTCCTCCTACTGATGAACGTCTTAGGAGCATGCTGAACAAGGAAGGCACAACATAAGTAAACAAATCCATGGGAGAAATTGCTGACAATATCATCCAGAAAGGACTACTGGTTAAGGGCTTCACAGTGCCTCTAGCTACCCTAGGTCCAGATGAAGATATTCCAGAGGACTCGTATGATGGAAATCAAGATATATCTTTGTTAGATTTGGATAGCAGTGACTCCAGTTCATCCTCTGATGAAGAAGATTGATGATAGGCTGTGCACCTCAGACTGCTGCTGAAGTATTGAAGAGGGATGCTAATAAGTTTTTGCTGAATTCTTCCTTGTATTTTGCAAATTTGAATTCTGTCTGTGAAACTCTTCAAGACCAAGTTTTTCCTTAAATTCCCAAAACATATGTATTGGTACACTTTTGATCTATGCTAATTATCAGTTGGATCTTAATTTGTGGCTAAAAAGGGGGAGAGAGAGTGTGATTGAACAACAGGAAAACAAGAACAGGTGTGCTTGTGCATATGACCAATGTGCATACGAGATGAGAAAATAAGCAACAACAGGTACAACAACAAGAACAGTTGGAATAAGACTTGATCAATGAGCTGTGATTGTGCATGGCATATGTGCAGTGCCAATGTACAGGTGCTGATAAATGTAGCCAGAACTGTTAGACTTCTGTGTTGTTTTTGTGATGATTGTGTATGCCTAAGATGTGTAGCAATGCATGTATGTTAGTTATAGGTACTAACATGAGTAATCCTAACAAGGTGGATGTCTGCTAGGTGAGAGCAGAATGAGAGCTTGTGCATCTCTACAGGGGGAGTAACACAAGTTTGTGACATCAGAATGTTATGTTGAATGTCATGACATCTAGTTCAGTCTAGATGGTTGTTAGATTGCATAATTTGCAGAGAGAATTCTCAGATGATTAGTTCATCAGTTGAGAGGGAGTAACATCTGAAGTAAGAATTGTTAGATGATTAACAAAGAGAGTGCTAACAGGGCTGAAAGCCAACTGTGAGGACTCTGAGAGCTTGAGTAAAGAGTAACTATCCTGCATGACAGGTCAAATGGTAAGTCTTCTGCTGTGTATAAATCTCTGATGTAAGTATAGAGTGTTTTAGCCAAAAATTTGTCAAAGGGGGAGTTTGTAAGTGCTCTTGATTGACTGCATTTTGTGGCATAACATTAGTGCATGTATGAATGTCATATTAGATGTTTCTACATTCATTAAGTGGACTGTGCAGGACAAGTATTAAACATCTAACTATAAGTTAAGCTGGATGTCACACTCGATGTAATGACATAGGTCGTGTGACATCAGTGCACAGGTTTGTTATTCTTCTAGCTACAATTCAGGAAACAAACCAGAAACTCAAGCTGGAATACAGGAGATTTTTTAGACACCCGAGGGGATCAAATATGGACCTGTTTCAAGTGGCAAACATGCAGAATTCTGAAGAGAGGTTTTATTGTGGATAAAACCTAATTTATGCACCAAGGCCTAATGGACTGCAGCTGTTATAAATAACAGAAGAATCAACTCAGAAAAGTAACTCTTGGAAAGAAGAATAGAGTGTAAAGCAGAGAGTCCAAGCAAGTCAAGTAGGCTAGTCTTCACGTGTAAAAAGTCAGTTTAGGAATACTTGTAATCCAAGTAATTGTCTGTTTGATAATTGCTTTGGTTAGGTAGATTCTAGGCAGTGTCTCACTCAAAGCTATGTAGCAAGAGTGTATGAGTTTCTTGATTGAAGCTGTGAAGCAAGATCAAGGTGTGTTTTGGAGTGTCTCTCCAAAACTGTTTTTGTAAGTGTTTAATATCATTGTTGTGTGATTGAGGGGGAGTTAGTGGGTATGCTCAGGTACTAGAGAGTCTCTAGGCTGAAGTGTCATTGGATAATGATTAAGTAAGGAGTGTAAACTGGAGGTTTAACTCTGAATTGATATTACTAATAGTGAATTTCCTCCCTGGCTTGGTAGCCCCCAAATGTAAGTGTTGTTGACACTGAACTGGGTGATCAATTGCTGTGTTATTTACTGCTTTCAATTAATATCAAAATAGTCTTTGTTGTAGTCAAAGTCACAGTGGATGTTACTGTTGCAGTGAGAATCGTGATACCAAGCTATTGAATTAACTTGGATCTTTAATTCTTAAATTCACAACCGGACTTCAATGTATCCAAAGGAAAGGTCTATCGAAAGAAAAACCCTTTTCGCGATGTAACAACAACGCTAAGAGATTCGGGGATCGGGGGTTGGTTATGCATATGGTAGGTGTTTCACATCTCAAACATCTGTAGTACTCTACAGGAACCTTTTGTTTGTTTGCATGCTAACTTTGCTAAATGTTTAGTAAGGTTTGGAATTGGGTAAAAGGTGATAGGGTGTAGGTAAAGACTTAATGATAGTTTCTAAGTTTGCTCGCAAAGACGTCGCGTCCTCTGCCTACGTATCCTAACTAGGATAGAATCAGAGCAATCGTAGCTCACCTCACAAGGGATGAAGAACACTTGATTATGATCAAGGTTCAAGGGGGAACAAACATAACAATGTTTGTGTAGAGTTTCACAAAACTCTCTAAATCTATGTTATAACACTCAAGAAAGGGGAGTAAGAATTCATCACCATGATTCTTACATAGATTTGACAAACTCTATCCTAGGATTCTAGTTGAAGAACACTCCTAGTAAAGGTGGGTGTTTTGGACTTAAAGCAAAGTCTCATGGTTATACTAAGATTCAAGATGACTTCACAAAGTCAAGGGAGGGAGCCTGAGCTATCCAGTGACGCAAGGGTCAATGGAGAGACTTTTCCTTTTAGAAGGAGAGAAGGGAGGCAACCTGGATGAGAACTAAAGAGTTTCATCACTTGGGGAAAAGATACTTAACAAAGCAATAAAATTTTAAGCATGATGAATACAAGAGGTATGGTTACAACCAAGCAAGCATGCATATTATAATAAGCAAGGATTAGATTGAGATAAATGGTTACAACCAAGAATGACATATCTTCACAAAGATAAAGGTAACAACTCATGGGATACATATTAACAAATATGGAAGTTACAATCATGCAAGTAAGTCACAACTTAAGGTAAGCATGCCATAAACTCAAGGTGCATCAAATGTAATAAAATTAGGCATTAATGATAAGCAAGCATGTAAGGAATGTCATAACAGTTTAAGCTCAAGATTTTAGGAAGGAAACAACAAGTTTATGGTAACAACCAATGGGAAACAAATCCTTAACATGTTGACAAACACAAAGGAATCAATCACCATCAAATCTTACAAGATAAGTCAAGCATGGTTTAAAAGAAATTCAACAAGATGCAAGGTAACGACCCTAAAAATGAACCAACTTTCAAGTAGGCAAAAGGCATTATGACTATGAGAAATTTGAAATATTCTTTCATTAAATGAAAATAGACATTATTTTGAACATTTTTCAAAAAGAATGGTTTGAAAATGATAAAAAATGAACAAGTTATGAATTATTGAAATTTCATGAAGAAATAGAGAAATAACCAACCAAAACATAAAAATAAAGAAAATGGCCATGGGAGGAGTTGAACTCACTCCCTCATGTTTACAAACACAAGGCCTCACCACTCAGGCACTATGCGCGTGCATGTTAAGGGGGTAGCAAAGAAGAATATAAATAATGAAAACATGGAAAATCATAAAAATGCAAAAAGGGTCATCACTGAGGATCGAACCCAGGTATCAAGAAAGGAAAGGCATAAGGGGCGCATGAGACAACCACTGGGGTGGCGATACATCCAAGTATTTAGCCACCCCAAATAATATATGAGGGTTCTTTTGTAATAAAAATTGGGCCAGGCTTAGGGCAAAATGCAAGGGGCGGATGGGTTTCTAACTGTGCTAGAACTCAACCATTTTAAATGAAATTAAAGCCAAACATGATTGTTTTTTGATAAGGAAAACAGTGGTATCAATCAAATTGTGAGATGAAGCTCTCAATTAAAAACACGATGGTAAGATGCAACAATGGTTTTTGAAATGCATAATCAATCTCATGGCTTGAGTTGAGCAGTTTTAGATCACATAATTACTACACACAAGTTATAAACAAGCCAACAGGTGATTCTACACTCCAAGACTGATCATAAACCAAACAAAACAAAAAATGATTTTCTTATGGAAAGCATGATAGTTAAAATGCATAATGAACTTCATGGCATGGATTGAATAAGTTCATATAACATAATTGCTACACACAAGTTTCGAATGTGTCCACAGATGATTCTACAATCCAAAATTGATCATAAAACAAACACAACAAAAATTGGTTCAATGGTTGCAAGTATAACATGAAATAGTGCAGGTTATCCAAATGCAAATGGAAGGTGTTCAGTTCATACACACATAGCTTACAAGTTCTAAACATGTTTATTGATACTATCATGTTTACTGATCAAACAAGAATGCTTCAAACAGAAAAAATGGTATGTGATGCAGCTGTCATGGTAGGATGAGATGCAAGTTGGCATAGTTCACAATGAGTAGTTTCATGTTATGATACACACACACATAGCAATAATGACAACAGATGAATTTATACTTAAGATTCAATCACATCTCTTTCACAACAGAATTTGGTATGATGTCAATTATGAAATGCAAAAACTGTTTTGAAAGCAAGCTGGTACAGGTTTTGATGAGGAGATTCATGTCATGTAAACAACACACACACATCACATATATGCTAACTGATGATTTTATGCTCAAAATTCAGTCATACTTCTTTCAAAGCAGAATCTGGTATGTTGATGGCAAGCATAAAGGAAGATGTAAAACTGTTTTGAAAATGGATAATGATTTTGAATGCAACATGGTACAGGTCTTGAACAAGTCAGTTTGGCATCACACAACAAGTGCTAAATATGTCAACTAATGGTATTAGAATCAAAGTTCAATTAGAAACACATTAAAATAGGAAATGGACATGCTGTTGCAAAATGACTAAAAGTGCAATGCTATTGAAACCAAAAATCAACTACTGATGCAACAAGGAGGTCATGTCATACTTGGCAGGCTTAAACCATCACACACAAATCTAAAACATGTTAATCAATGGTTCTAGGATCAAAGCCCAATCAAAAACACATTAAAACAAAAAGATGAATATGTTGTTGCAAAATGATTGAAAGTTGTAAAAACTGTTTTGGAACCAATATATGACAGACTAGATCATGCTAAAAACCACACACCAATTTAAAATATGTTAACTAAAGGTTCTAGGATTAGAGATCATCTAAGAACATCTTAAAACAGAAAATGATATGTTGATGGCAAATATGATTGAACAATAATGCAGTAACCTCAAAACAACTTTTGATCATGGCATACGCACATACTTCTTCAAAAATGTTTCAACAAAAATCAAATCATACCTATCATCCTATTCTGAACTAAAACAGTACCTACCACAAGATTCATGAAAATGAGCATGGTATAGCAACTAAGACACACACATAAGTTGTGAAACAATAACACTTCCAAGTTCATACATGACCTAGGGGCAGAGATATATCATGAAGTAATTAGCAAACTATTCAGACATAATAATGACCAAAGCCTAATAACAAGAGCTGGCAGATTTTGTGTATATGCTACATTCTTTACATTTCAAGCACCAAACATGCCAAGAAATATTTATGAAATAAAATGGAAAGGATGGTAACCACCAATCTGTTGTAGACCTTCAAACAAGTGTGCTGCAATAAGGAATGCCTTCAGGATGCTTCAACTGCTATCCAACTCCACCTTGATGGAAAATTGTCCTTGCTTGCACTTGAAGTAACTTGTGACAAAAGTCAAAATAAATGAGGGTGGTGTTCTTTTATGTCATAAACAGTTGATACATCATATATCAAAGGTGTGTGGATGGTTAGAATAGTTAGAACAGGTCTGGACAGAAATTTGCTTGAGTTTGTGTATGAAGTCAAACTTCACTTGGTTGAAAGTTGACTTTTGGGAAAATGAGGATTTTGGGTGGTTTAAGAGTATGGACACCTTCTACACATCATTTGTAGACTTTGCAGAGGGTTTTGAGGGATTGGAATGTATGGAAAGTGCTTTAGGAAGAAAACTGCCCAAGGCAGATTTTGGTGGAAACATGAGATTTTGAAAATGAGGCAAGTGAGGAAAGAAGGAGAGATGTGGTTTTCTCTTGGTTCTAAGAGTGCTCTGGTGTGTCTAACAACATAGAGGATGCCTCTATTTATAGGGAGAGTGAGGGTGAGGACAAACTTGGTGATTTGGCCTTTGGAGGGAAACTTGGAGAATATCTTCCACAAAATCTTGATGTATCTTCATCCATCATGCTCTTGGCTCAATGCAAGCAAGAACTCAAGTGGAATGAGGTGTGTGAGGTGATTGAATAGGGCATAGAGTGCAGATGTCACAACTGCTACAGTTTAGAGCCATAAAGTTTCTCTTTTTTCACTTGGATTTCTTTGAATATTATATTGCAACTTGCTTGCAACTTGCTCCTTCTTTCAATTTCTGTCATTTCTCCTGCATTTTCACTCATCTAAACCTTTAATTATCAGAATGAAGCATGATCCAATGGATGAGGATGGTCTAAGTTGTTGAAAATTGAATTTGAGAAAAAGTTGGAATGGTGACTTCAAGTGTGGCAGCCCCAACTTCCATGATCCATAACTCTCAGCTCACAAGGGCTATTGAGGAGTTTTAGTACTTTTTGGAAAGCCCTCATGGAGCTCTAAGACTTTCATGTTTGTAAGATCTTCAGATTCTAGGTGGAACTAGGTTGAAAAACCCCTCCAAGTTGGCTGAAAATGTGAATTATGCAGCCAGAATACTTAGAATTTTTCTAAGTGTTTTGCACTCTTAAAATAATCTTGGCTATAACTCCAATTCTATGTATTTTTTGATCATGGAGCACTGTGGGACATTTGTAGGATTTGTCAAGACCTTTCCAACAAGCTTTGAACCACTTCAATTGGATGTGTGGTTAGGGAGTTAGGGTCTAGCCCCTTTCAAAACACTAATTTCCCGATTTTTCAATTACTCTTCAATCCTTGAACCAATGGTCATGAAATTTTACGGGCATGTGTAATATGACATAAGGAACATTTTTGATTCATATCATGAGGTAAAATTCCTTATGGTTGAAGAGTTGACTTTTTGGTCAACCGTGCGATCGATCGATGACTATCGAGCCGACTGTCCATGTTCCGGGTCTTCCAAGACTTTGAAACTTATTGAGTGGACTTCACTAAGCCATATAAACCTTATGGACCAAGATTGCATCATTAGAACACCTTTTAAATAAAAAGTCAAACTACAGTTGATTTTTCCCGATCGAAAACCCTAATCGGGGATCCTGAACTGCACTGTCTTCAATCTTTGGGTGACAACCTCAAATTCGATTCATACTTGACCCAATGTAGTATCCTTGATATTTTTTATAGTTGAATTAATCCAAAACATTGGTTGATTAAACCATTGAAGCCTTGATTTTTGATGGTACGGAACCCTGATTCATATGTATCTTGACAAAGATAAACTTGAAATAGGTTAAGGTTAGATAATCAAATGAAGATGACCCTAGAATGATTATGAGGAACTAAGGGGTCCAAATTTGGGGTGCAACAGATGCCCCTATTTAAATATCTTCACTAGATGGTAATGAGAGATGACAATCCTCATAGAATCGTAGTGAAAGGTATTTAAATATAGCAAACCAGAAATTTTTTCCCTTAGATCCGATGGTATGCAAAAGGACAAATGCTGAAATGCAATGAATTATAAATGATGCTTTATGATGCTTGAATGCAAGACAGATGCAAACGCACGAGAAAAATAAAAGAAACGACAATACAACGAGTAACTACTCATAGGGGACCCGACACACTAGGGGAAACTCCACTGGGGAAGAAAGCAAGTCTTCACCGGGGAAAAGACAGAACAGAGACACGAACCTCACTGGGGATAACCAGATGAGGAATTTCCTACAACGAAGAGTTCGAACGGGATCTTCAGGAAGAGGCCATAAACAAGACTATACACACCGGGGAAGCTAATATCCACTAGTTCTCCGAGACTTGACTAGGAAAGCAAAGGTTTCTAGGGGATACTGGTGACGACCAGAACAATAAACAGTTTTCCAAAAGTGCTAGTTACCACTTAGACTTCCTGGTGGTGATGGTGACGACCAACACAAAGTTTTAATTACAATTGGGAATCCCAAACAATATTGGTAAAAATACAGGACTTCAGCTGGGGAAATTGGTAACAACCAAATTCACAGTATTTAATCATGATTAGCTTTCAAGCAATGTCAGTAACCACTGGACATAGAATGAATTGGTGACTACCAAAACAAAGTTCCAATTACAATTGGTTATGCTAATACTATCAAATACTTAGATTTAACTGGGGAGATTGGTTACAACCGAATCAAGGGAGACCAATAACCATTGGATTTTCAAAGGGTTTGGTGACAACCACATCGAAGTTACGATAACAATCGGGCTTAGATAAACCGGTGACAACCAAGTCCAAGATATACCAATAACAATTGGACTATAAAAGGGTTTGGTGACAACCAAATCAAAGGTATACCAATAACAATTGGATTTGAAGCAATGCTAGTAACTACTAGATTTTCAAGGATGAAGATTGGTAACGATCGAATCAGAAGGTACCTGTTGCACCCCAAATTTTGACCCCTTAGATCCTCATTATCATTTTAGGATCATACCCATGTGATTACCTAACCTTAACCCAGTTCAAGTTTGTCTTTGTCAAGATGCAGATGAATTAGGGTTTCGCACAGTCAAAATCGAAGCTTCGAGGGTTTGACCAATCAATGTTTTGGATTTATTCAACCATTGAACAAGGTCAAGGATACTAAATGAGGTCAAGTTTGAATCAAATTTGAGGTTGTCACCCAAAGATCGAAGACAGTGCAGTTCAGGGCTCCCGATTAGGGTTTTAGATTAGGAAAAGTCAATTGTGGTTTGACTTTTGCTTTAAAAGGTGTTTTAATGGTGGAATCGTGTTCCATGAAGTTCATATGGCTTAGTAAAGTCCATTCAAGAAGTTACAAGGTCTCAGAAGGTCCAGAGTATCAACAGTCGACTCGGTAGTCACCGATCGATCAGTTCGTTGACCAAAAAGTCAACCCTTCAATTCTAAGGAATTTGACCTCATGATGTGAATAAAAAATGTTCCTTATGTCATATTACACTTGCCCATAAATTTTCATGATCATTGGATCAAGGATTGAGGAGTAATCGAAAAATCGGGAAATTAGGGTTTTGATAGGGGCTAGACCCTAGCTCCCTAATCACACACCCAAATGCGTTGGTTCCAAGATTGTTGGAAAGGTCTTGAAAAGTCCTAAAAAAGTTCTACAGTGGTCCACAATCAAAAAATGCATAGAATTGGAGTTATGGCCAAAATCATTTTTCAAGGGTAAAACACTTTTTCAGCCAACTTGAGAGGGTTTTTCAACCTAGCTACACATAGAATCTGAGAATCTTATGAACATGAATGTTTTAGAACTACATGAGGGCTTTCCAAAAGGTAGTAGGACTCCTCCATAGCCCTTATGAGCTGAGAGTTATGAATTCAACAATATGGTGTTTTAACACTTGAGTCCCACATTGATAATTTTTCACAAACTCATCCTTTGACCACTTGAGCTGTTCTCATCCCTTGGATCATGTTTGTATCTGATATTTAGAGAGTATGGTGAAGGAAAATGCAGAAGAAGTGAAGGATTAAAAGGAATGGCAAGTTGTAAGCAAGTGGCAAGCAAGTGGGAATATTTTAATCATAAAGGAAAGAAAGAGAAACTTTTTGCCACTTGAACTTGCAGCTGCAGTTCCCTATCTACCTAGCCACTCTAATCATCTCATGTCATTGATTTCCACTTGACTAATTCATCAGCTAAGGCAAAGCTTTGAACCTTGCAGCCGTACCAAACCCCAAGCCAAGGGTTACCTTTTCAAAATCCCTCCAAAATGCCAAGATTACAAATTTGTCCCCATCCTTCATTTTCCTATAAATAGAGGCTCCCCCCTATGTCACTTACACACCAGAGAGCATTCTCAATAACCAAGAGAAATCACAACTCTCTTTCTTTCCTTATTGATTTCATTTCCAAATCTCAAGATTTCCAAGTTTTCTCAAAAATCTGTCTTGGACAGTTCTGCTTCCAAAGCCATTTCCACGCATCCAAACTCACCAAAAACCATCTTCACAATCCATATATATTGTGTAGAAGGTGTTCATACATTTAAACTACTCAAAAACACCATTTTGCAAAAATTCAACTTTCAAAATCTACCAAATGCTTGTCTAGACTTGTTCTTGCTGTTTTAATCATCCATACACCTCATATACATCATATTGCAACTGTCTAAGGCATTGAAGATCATTGATAAAGCTCATTTCTTCAACTGTCCCAAGAAGTGCATATTGCTTCAAGAAGAAGCAATCCTTGAATTTGTGACAAGAAAAGAGATCTCTGGTTTTCTTTACTTCTAGCTTGTTCAAAATAGTCTACAAGAGGTATGTAGTCTATGAACTTTTCACTTTACATCATATTTTCATGTTTGGCATTTTTGAGATGTTGTGTGGGAAAGCATATACCATAAGCATTACCAACTTCCATGGCAGTTTGGTTTTGATTGATGATTGGGGCCAATAATCTTTAGATTACACATTTGGAGTGTGTATGTGATAATGATATCGACATGTCATTCTGTTTTGGTTTAATGACAGTTGGTGTTTCTTTGACATTTTGCAATATGTTACCATCATGATGCTACATCTTTGAATCAAAGTATATATGCCTAGGTTTTGAGTTCTACCCTAACTGTTATTGAATTTATGGTGTGTGTATGCTCTTATTTTGGTTTAAAGAAACTTCCATTTGAATTTCACCTACTGCCCTCAAAACTGCTTTACTTTCCCATGAACATTTCCAAAACTGTTTTAGAGGCCATGTACTCCAAATCTTAGGCTCATCCTACTTTCCATGATGTATGATATGTGTGTGTATTATTTGTTTTGATGTAAATCTCACTGCTTGCAATAATGCCCATGCTGCCTCATCACAATATCTACAAAACTCGTTCATTCCATTGTCTGCATCTTCATGTTTTAACAGCTGTGCACATACCACTTCATGCTTGGTTTGGTCTTTAGTTGATCTTAGGATATATGCATATTGGTTAGCACAATTGAAACATGTGTATGAAGCTTGTTTGGTTTGAATTGCTGCAATACCTGTCTTAAATCTCAAACTGCATTTTCAAACTGCATCATTAGCCTTGTCATGCTGAATTTGCCATACATGATTCACCATCTGCTTCATTTAATCTATGATGATCCTTGAGCATGGACTTTTTTTAGCATGTTTATAATACATATGTGAAGATGTTTTGAATCAGTTCAAATTGCCACACAAAACTATCATGTTTTCTTTTCAAAATCATTTCAGCATTTATACATTTTGGTTATGTTGATTTGGTGTGGATTTGTGTTATCTCTTTGATTAACTTTATTAGAAATCCATTTGGAACATGTACATGATATCATCTAGCTTTAATTACATTTGTTGAAACCACAAACTTTGAGAATGAACCATTAATCCATCATACTTGCAAAACTGTCTTGAAATTCCTCTCATTTCCATATGCCAGTTGAAGTTCTGACCTATGTGTGAGCTGTATGAATGTATGAACTTGATGTACATGATAATTGAGATGTATTTGAACCCTCTTCCTGATTATAGCATGTCTGGTTTGATCATTGATCTTGAAAGGGCATTTTCATCCCATCTTTGCAATTAGTAAGTCATTCTCATTTCTGTTTGGTTTGAAACTTATCCATGTGTTTAGAATCATTGGTTGACATATTTGTAATTTATGTGTTTGATTTGTTTGATCTAAATGTGCACAAAACTATGTCTTGATCTCATTATGCATTCAAAATGACAAATATGCATCTTCTATCGTGTTTTTAATTAGAAGCATGATCTCACAATTTCAACACCACCACTGTAATCCTCATCAAAAATCACACAAGTTTGACTAAAATTTCACTAAAATCCATTGAGTTTTGAGCTAGTTGTGTATTAAAATGCAAATCAATTTTTATGCTTGGCCTTGGTTCTTCATGTTTTCCCAGATTTTTATTGAAATCATACCATATATATTTATGGGGTGGCTTTACATAACGGATGTATAGACACCCCAGTGGTAGAAACCTTGCCTCAAAACACGCCTTGCACTAGCCAGAATTGGGTTCGATCCATAGTGGAGATCAACCCTTTTGCATTTTTCCTTTTTCACATTTTTCATCCTACCTGCGCGTGTGTGAGTGCCCTAGTGGTCAGGTGCATGGCCTGCAAGCTTGAGGGCGTGGGTTCAACTCCCACCCCTTGCACTTTTTTTTTTGGCTTATTGTGATTTATTTGTACCTTTTTTACATGAAACTTCAAAAATTCCTATCTCTCTCATTTTTCATCCTTTTTAATTGATTCTTTTTGCAACATGTTTATTTTGATGTCTATTTTCATGTGGTGTAAAAATATTACATGTTGTCATTAATTATGATGCCTCTTGTCTACTTGGAGTTTATTTACTTTTCAAAGTCGTTGCCTTGCGTCTTGATGATTTTTCATTTTATACCATGTCTGTTTATCTTGTGAGATTTGCTTATTTTTGTTTCCCAACATGTTAGAACTTATTTTCTTTTGGTTGTTACCATGAATTGTATGTTTCCTATGAGAAATTTTAAGCTCGAATTGTCATCACATTTCTTGCTTGCTTGATTGTCATCAATGCATAATTTGTTACATTTGATACCTTTAACATGTTTGCCTTATATGGTTGTCACCATGCTTTTTATCTTCATCATGTTTATTACTTTATTAAGTAGTTTCTTTTCCCCAATTGATGGAACTCGTTAGTTCTCGTCCAAGTTGCCTCTTCTCCTCCTTTCCAAAGGAAAAGTCTCTCCATTGACCCCTTGTGTCATGGATAGCTCATTACCCCTCCCTTGACTTTGTTAAGTCATCTTGAACCTTAGTTTAGAAGTCATTAGACTTTGCTTTAAGTATAAGAAACCCATCCTTTACTAGGAGTTTTTTTTAACTAGAACCCTAGGATAGAGTTTGTCAACTCTATGTAAGAATCATTGTCATGAATTCTTACTTCCCCTCTTGAGTGTTCAACTTTGATTAGGGAGTTTTGTTAAACTCCAAACAAGCATTGTGATGTTTGTTCCCCCCTTGAACCTTGGTCATAATCAAGTGTTCTTCAACCCTCATGAGGTGAATTACGATTGCTCTGATTCTATCCTAGTTAGGATACGTAGGCAGAAGATGCGATGTCTTTGCGAGCAAACTTAGAAACAATCATTAGGTCTTTACTCCTATCAACTTACACATTTCATTGAATCCCAACCTTAGCAAATATTTAACAAACTTAGCATACAAACAAACAAAAGGTTCCTGTAGAGTACTACAGATGCTTAGGGTGCTAACACCTTCCCTAGGTATAACCAACCCCCGATCCCCGAATCTCTTAACGTTGTCGTTACATCGCGAAAATGGTTTTTCTTTCTTTAGACCTTTCCTTTGGATAAATTAAAGTTCGGTTGTAAAAGAATTAAGATTCAAGTTAATTCAATAGCTTGATATCCGATTTTCACCGCAACAGAAATGGCGACTTCACTTGGGACCTGTTCTTTGAGGGTTTAGCCTATCTTGTTTGATTGCTTGTTATGTTTGTGAATACTTATAAATGTATATATATGTGATCTGTTGGATCTTGGGAACTTTGAGTGGTGAGACAGTCTTATACCCGGACTTGAGGGGAACTTAAGATAGGATGGGGGTATATTCAAGAAGGCTTATAGGGAGTTGATTCCCGACCAAGCTGACTTGAGAAACCACCGCTCAGTGGAGGCCCTTCTGAGAGTTAGCATTGTTGAACGAGTATTCGTGAAAACCATGCTACTTTCTACATGGGATCCCGTGACACTGAGGACCTTTAGATTACTTCTTTAACCCACTTTGGCCCTGTTAGGACGTAGTGCGATGACTATGAAGGAGTAATCCCGAAGTAGTTGATACGCGATACTACACTTGGACGAGACTCTCTTGAGAATATTATCGACTACCGAATGATTTGGGAAATTGATAATATCCGAAAGATGAGTTGATGACTCTGGGAACCTCTTAGAACCCTATTCTACAAATTTGAAAACCTTTAGTACGTACCTTTGGGATGGGTAGACCTTGGCTCCACGCTCATGTTCTCCAAACCTAGGCCTTTGTCTGTTTATCTGTTTACCTATGTGCATATGTGAATCTTTGCTTACCTGTGTTTGTGCATTCATGCATTCATGAGCATCATATCATAAAGTTTCATGGAACTCAGACATTTGTTTGTAAACATCAAGGTCATTATGGATAATTGAAAGAAGAAAACTATGAAGTAAACTTACAAGAATCCTAATTTGGATGATATAGAGAAGTTGAGCACTTTGGTGACATACCTAGAGAGATTCAAGAGCAGATATGGAAACTTGTTGTCATTATTGAGGGTGAAGAAAAAGATGGATATGGGGCTTCTCTCCATACTTCTTCAGTTCTATGATCCGATCTACCATTGTTTCACTTTTCCTGATTATCAGTTGGTACCCACACTAGAGGAGTATTCTTGTTTGGTTGGATTACCCATTCTTGAAGAGTCTCCTTTTCCGATCATGGAGAAAGACCCTAAGGAGCTAGATATTGCTAAAGCTACACGCTTGGGATTGGTAGATATTCAGAAAAATATTACTACAAAAGGAGGAGTTT
The DNA here is from genome assembly GCA_963859935.3 of Lathyrus sativus. Taxonomy (NCBI): domain Eukaryota; kingdom Viridiplantae; phylum Streptophyta; class Magnoliopsida; order Fabales; family Fabaceae; genus Lathyrus; species Lathyrus sativus. The sequence goes on along the minus strand of OZ012738.1, from coordinate 540,591,628 downwards.
TTGGCTTAACTGCAGAATTCTTGGTTGGGAAAGCTCAATATTATGCTGATCATTGAGTATGGAAGCATTCGAGGCTATCTTTGCGTTACTCATTTATGGTATCTTTTTGTTCCCAAGTTTTGATAATTTTGTGGACCTCAATGCCATTAAAATTTTATTGAAGAAGAACCCTGTGCCTACTTTGCTAGATGACGCCTATCATTCTGTTCATCTGAGGAATTTTCATAAAGGAGGGATGATTACCTGTTGTGTCCCTTTGCTTTACAAGTGGTTTATTTCTCACTTGCCTAAAGCTCATGTTTTTTGGAGGAAGGGATGGTGGTCTCAGAAAATTATGGCTTTTACTAACTCTGATATTGATTGGTACAGTCGTGACTACGATGGGATAATGATCATTGAAAGTTGTAGAGGTTTTGGTAACGTACCTCTTCTTGGTACAAATGGAGGAATCAGTTACAACCCTGTCCTTGCTCGTCGATAGTTAGGATATCCTTTGAAGGACAAGCCCAATAGTGCTCATGTGGAGAATATTTTCTTTAAGGAAGATTCAGAATTGAAAGAAGAAATCCTAAAAGCTTGGATTCATGTGCATAAGAAAGGTAAGGAAGACCTAGGGAAACATAATTTTGTCTCTCTTGAGCCCTATCTCCAATGGGTCCGAAAGAGAGCCATCTAGTTGAAAATGCCCTATCCTCAGCAAGAACCCATGGTTTTGAAGGTGGAGCACCCATTGATCTTTATGTCTGAAGAGGAAAAGTTGAGAATTACTTTGAGAAAGTCACAACAAACAGAAGAAGCTTGGAAGCACAAGTACCAAGTGGTCGTAGAAGAAAATGATGAGCTCCAGAAACAACTCCAGTTGAAGGATGAAGAAATGATTTCTTGTAAGAAGAGGAAGGCGCAAGAAGATTTATTTTCTTCCAGCCCTCAGCCGACTCCATGGAAGCTGATTGTAGACAAGCTCATTCTTGAGAAGACTCAGATGGAAGAAGAAATTAAGGAGCTCAACTTGAGGCTGTTAGGAGAACCTTCTTAGGATTCTTGTTAGCTTTTATTTAGCTCCATGTTTAGGACTTTTTGTAAGATGTACTGGATATTTTGTAATTCAATCTTAGTAATCAATAAAATTAAGTCCATGATGTTTTTGATGTTTACAAATATCTGATTTCTATGACACTTTGCGCATTTGCATTCTCATTTATTAAACATTCAAGGAACTAAAGCTTATTTTACAGATATTATCAAATGGATTCTGGAAAAAGAGCAGCTGCAGAGATTGTGTTCCAAAGCCCAAATCTGGAGAATCTAAGAAGACTGGTAAGCTTAGTGGAAGATCCTGAGACATTCAGAGAGAAGTATGGGAATGTGTTGTCTTTGCTTGAGCTTCAAGTGGATGAAGACATGTTGTCAGCACTTGTGCGGTTCTATGATTCGGCCTATCACTGCTTCACGTTTCCAGACTACCAATTACTGCCGACCTTGGAAGAATATTATGCGTTGATGGGATTAGGTGTTGCCCCTAGGCCATTTTCTGGAAGAGAAGGGACACCTAATGAGAGAGTAATTGCAGATGCCGTATATCTAGAGAAGGCTGAAGTACGATCACACTTGACTACTAGGGGAAGCTTGTATGGATTGCCAGCTATGTTCCTGTTTGAAAAAGCACATTTTTATGCTGAGTCAAAGAATGTGAAGGCATTTGAGGCTATCCTGGTTTTGCTAATTTATGGACTTTTGTTGTTCCCGACTGTTGATAATTTTGTGGATGAGAATGCGATCAATCTTTTCTTACTCAAGAATCTTGTGCCCACGTTGTTGGCTGATACGTATTTTTCTATCCATCGTAGAAATCGTTATGGAAGTGGACAAATTGTATGTTGCACCGCTCTTCTCTACAAGTGGTTTATTTCACACTTGCTGAGACTACCAGCGCTTTAGGATAGGCAGAATGGACTCTCATGGACAGAAAGGATGTTGTTACTCAAGCACCCATACATCAAATGGTATGACCCCATGTATGGAGGGATCTCTATGATTCAAAGCTGTGGAGACTTCCCAAACGTACCGCTTATCAGCACAGATGGTTGCATTACCTACAATCCTGTTTTAGCTCGTCGCCAGTTGGGACACCCAATGAAGAGTGAACCGGACCCAACCCTTTTAAGGAGTTTCTACATTGAAGAAGGGAAAGATCCAGCTTATAAAGCTCGAATTGTGTATGCTTGGCGTCGCATTAACACAAGAGGAATGACTGCTCTAGATTACCCCAACACAGCTGTTTCAGAATCTTACTTATCATGGGTAAAAGAAGCTGCATTGAAGATGTTCTACACCCGTTTTGAACCTAGCCCAACAAAACTCACTCTTGTGGAAGAACTAAAAGCTGCTTTGGAGAAGGCCGAAGAAGAGGGGAAAGCTTGGAGGAATAAATATTTCAGGGTTATGCAAGAAAAGGAAGAGCTCCAGGAGTTGGTTTATCAAGCTGGAAGGAAGAACCAGCCAGAAGACGAGGGACCCTCAAGCCAGAACTGCTAGGATCTTTTGTTTTCTGTATTTTATCATTAATCTGTATTGAAGATTTGTATTCCAGTTTCGAATTGTTATTGTAAAACTCTCCAGTTGTTAATTTATGAAGATTTGTCTGCTTTGTTTTCCCCATTATAATAATGTCTGCAAATACGGATTTAATTTCCTTGAATAATTAATTATGCATCGACATTTTTTGCATTCATAAGCATTGCATGTGCATATTCCTGTGTTCTGTCTCATCTTGTTGTCTTGTCTCCAGAGAGAATCACACTGAATCCTCAACACCGATACAATACCCGAGCTCAAGCTCGTCTTAGAATGGAAGGACAAAATTTGGATGTGGACAGAATTGATAATGAACTCGGAGAGGTATGAGGAGGCATGGGGCAGATCATGGAAGCCCTACAAGTCATTCGTGCAAAACTGGACACTCAAGCCACTGTTGTTTCTGAAATCACTAGTATAGCTGTGGAGCCGATCCCAACGGCAGTCACTGTTGCAAATGTACCAAGCTATGGATTACCGCCTGGCTTTGTACCCCCACCGCCAGTCAACCAACAAGCAGTTCCTCTAGGGGCAGAATTTCCTCAAGTTGTTCCTACTTATACTCCAACCTCTGTTCAAGATCAAGTGCACCCTGTTTTCCATAACCCTCCACAAGTGTATGAAGTTCCTGATGGATTCGAAGAAGAGAGTGGACGACATGAGAAGTTGAAAGAGAGTGTAGAGACTATATGGAGGAAGGTCAGGGTAATGGAAGGAAATGACATCTTTGGTACTGATGCCAGAGATATGTGTTTAGTGTCTGGATTGGTAATCCCGCCGAAATTCAAGGTCCCCAATTTTGATCAGTACTCTGGTGCTACTTGTCCTCAGACGCATCTGATTATTTACTACCCATGAATGGCTGCACATGTAGAAGATGATAAATTGATGATTCATTGCTTCTAGGATAGTTTGAAAGGAGCTCCTTCTAAGTGGTATTTGGGTTTGGATCAGTCTCGTATTCACAGTTTCCAAGACTTGGCTGACGATTTCATAAAGCATTACAAATACAACATGGATTTGGCCCCTGATAAAAGACAGCTACTGAGTATGTCACAAAAGAGTTCAGAATCATTCAAAGAATATGCACAATGGTGGAGGGAGACTGTCTCTCAGGTGGAACCTCCTTTGAGTGAAAAAGAGTTGACAAATTGGTTTGTCGATACAGTGAGACCAGAATTCTATGAGAAGATGATCAGCAGCGTAACCGCAAGTTTCTCTGATATAGTAGCTGTGGGGGTGAGAGTGGAGTTAGGAATGAAGAATGGAAAAGTGGCTAATAGTACCAGTGGTTCCAATAGAAACAATGTCAAGAAGATATGTGGTAATTTCCATAAAAAGAGGGAAGGGGAAACAAATGCCATAGCAATGGGAAGAAAGAATCGTACCTGGAGACAACCTTACCAACAGTATCAGCAACCTCAACAAGGTTATGTTCAGCAATCACAGCAACATTTGACACAACGACCAATGTATCCACTACAGTACGCCCAACAACCATATGTGGCAGCTGTAACACCAGCTTTCAATCACCCTGTTCCCAATTACCAGACAGTGCAGCCAGCACCCGTGTATCAGCCAGTTCAGCGAGGGTATCAACGAGCGCCCAACGCTCCGCCCTATCAGCAATATCATCAGCCTAAAGCCCAGGCACCCAGACAAAACTACCAGAATCAGAGACCAACAACGAAACCTCCACTTCCTCAGATACCGATGACTTACACAGAGTTGTACCCCTCCTTGGTGCAATAAGGGTTGGTAGCAATGCGACCGTTAAATCCAGACACTACATCTCCTTACTATAATCTAAATGCTAATTGTGCCTTTCATGAAGGTGCTGCCGATCATGACTTAGAGGGTTGTCTTGCCTTAAAACATCTTGTCAGGGAGTTAATAGAAAGGAAGATTTTGTCTTTTGATGATGTGTCGCCTAATGTTAAAAGTAATCCATCGCCGAATCATGGAGGAGTTAATGTTATAGAGGTTTCAGATGAGAAATTGCTTGGAGATGTGTCAGAAATCAAAACTCCATTGAGATCACTACATGAGAAGTTGTTGAAGGCGGGGCTGATTAAAGGTGTTCATGATGACTATAAAGAGTGTTCTACTGATCCTAAAGGGTGTGATGTGGTGCGAAGGGATATGCAAAGACTGATTGATGGTGGAGTATTGCAAGTGTGTAGCAAGATAAAGAAAGAGGAAGTTGCGGTAATTGAGCCTGTTTTCAATCTACCAAAGAAAGGTGAGAAAGTTCTGGTGTTCAATATGACCAACAAAAATGTGAAGCCTATTGTCAACCAATCTGCTATTGATCAGCCTCGACCAATTATTATTCAGAAACCAAGACCATTTCCTTTTGAGAGTACAAAGGTCGTTCCATGGAAGTATGATATGACTGTGATATACCAAAGATCTAGGAAGATTACGCAGAAAGAGGAGGTGAAAGATGACCAGGTTGACATGACAAAATATTGCAGGTACATGCAAGATGACCCGTAGTGGTCGAATATATCAGCCAAAAATAACAGTAGTCACTCCAAAAGAAGATACTCCTGCTACGACAAAAGACAAAGAGGTACCAAGTACTGAAGGAGATGATGAGGAGTTCTTAAGGATTATTCGAAAAAGTAATTACAAGGTTATTGATCAACTTCATCAAACCCCATCGAAGATATCAATCTTGTCTCTCTTGATGACTTCTCCAGCCCATAGAGAAGCCCTACAAAAATTATTGAGACAGGAACATGTGACAAAAGATATAACTCTCAGCCAATTTGATTCGGTGATAGCCAATATTACAGCATGTAACACACTGAGATTTAGTGATGCAGAATTGCCAAAGGAAGGACGTAATCACAATCGTGCATTGCACGTATCTGTCAGGTGTCAAGAAGACACATTGGCACGAGTTTTAGTTGACACTGGATCCTCATTAAATGTATTTCCCGCAAGGTCGCTCGCAAGGTTGGCATATGCAGGAGCAGAAATGAAGCTGGCATCGTTAATTGTTAAGGCTTTTGATAGTTCAAGAAGAATAGTTATTGGGGAAGTGGAGTTGCCAATTATGGTAGGACCTCACGAGTTCAATATCACATTTCAAGTGATGGATATTAACCCAGCTTATAGTTGCTTGTTGGAACGGCCTTGGATTCACGAAGCTGGAGCAGTGACTTCCACTTTGCATCAAAGAATGAAATTTGTTATAAATAAAAAGCTGGTAATTATGCACGGAGAGGAGGATCTAATGGTGAGTAGTTTGTCATCATTCAGGTATATTGAGGCAGATGAGGGCGCATTGGAAACTTCATTTCAGGCACTTGAGATAGCTAATGCAGTGATGATAAAAGAAACAGTGGCTAAGAGTGGTCCATCTTTTGCATCCGCCTAGAGCATCAAGTCTACATTAGAAGAAGGTACTCCTGCAGGTTGGGGAGAGGTTATTGAAGTGAAGCCAAGATGGGGTCGCCAAGGGTTGGGTTACAAACCAACTCATGTTGAAGCACCGACATGTGACAAAAGACGCCTGAAGACTATCCAAGAAGTATTCATCAGTGGAGGATTCCAAGTCAATATTGTAGGAGAAGATGTTGAAAATGAAGACCTTGAACATTTGGTGTATCATTGCGAATCTACTTTGAGAAACTGGGAAGCTGTTGAGATTCCCGTGGTCTTTCTTGAGTCGAAGTAATTTGTTTGTTTTCTTTTCTTGTTGTTATTTTTAAACTTCCATAGCCATGCCCAAGGCTATAGGATTGTTTTGTAAGGGCCCCGTGCTTTCAAGAATATTAATGATGAATGAACTATTTTGTTAAATTCTTCGCGTGATTTCCTTTACTGTCTTTTGCTTTCACTTTAAAAGAAAAATGCCAATTTCAAAAAACCAAAAACAATTTTCTCTTTTTGTGTGCTGCATTTGTCTTTGTGTGTTTTAATAAATGAAGCCATTCCAACATGCAGTGATATCCCAAAACCCATTGAATCTTATGACTTTGCATTCCCTCCTGACATTGATTCACCAATATACCAAGCTGAAGATGAGGACAAAGATTTTGAGATCCCTGATGAACTGGTAGAATTGGCACATTATGAGAATGCAAAACTTAAACCCTACAAAGAACGGGTAAAAGTCATTAATCTTGGCACCGAAGAAGACAAGAAAGAAGTCAAGATTGGGGCAACTCTAGGGGAAGGAGTTTAAACAGCAATTAGAGAAGCTTCTGAAAGAGTATGTGGATGTATTTGCTTGGTTTTACCAAGATATGCCAGGTTTAGACATTGACATAATGGTTCACAAGTTACCGCTCCGACCAGAATGCCCACCGGTCAAACAAAAGCTGCGAAGAACAAGACCTGACATGGCTCTTAAGATTCGAGATGAGGTGAAGAAACAGATTGATGCAGGTTTCTTGGCAGTATCCAAATACCCCGAATGGGTGGCTAATATTGTACCTGTACCAAAAAAGGATGGAAAAGTCAGAATGTGTGTGGATTATATGGATCTGAGCAAGGCCAGTCCGAAGGATGATTTCCCTTTGCCGCAAATTGATACGTTGGTGGATAATACAACTCATTTTGCAGTTTTCTCATTTATGGATGGTTTCTACGGCTACATCCAGATTAAGATGGATCCAGATGACATGGAAAAAACTATTTTCATTACTCCTTGGGGAACTTATTGTTACAAAGTTATGCCTTAAGGTTTGAAGAATGCAGGTGCTACTTATCAAAGGGCCATGGTGGCTTTATTTCATGACATGATGCACAAGGAGATAGAAGTGTATGTTGACGACATGATCACTAAATCTCAGAGTGAGGAGGACCACTTGAAACATCTTTTGAAACTGTTTGAGAGACTCAGGAAGTACCAGTTGAGACTGAATCCAGCCAAGTGTACTTTTGGAGTAAGATCTGGGAGGTTACTCGGTTTCATTGTCAGCCACCGAGGGATTGAGGTAGATCCATATACAATCCGATCCATTCAAGATATGCTAGCTCCACAAACTGAGAATCAAGTCAGAAGTTTCCTTGGAAGGCTGAACTATATATCCAGGTTTATTTCTAATATGACTCCTACTTGCGAGCCCATCATCAAATTGTTACGCAAGGATCAAACGGTTGTTTGGAATTCAGATTGTCAACAAGATTTTGATAAGATTAAGAGTTACCTTCAAGAACCTCCGATCTTGATACCTCCTGATCCGGGAAGACCTTTTTTCATGTATTTGACAGTACTCGAGAACTCGATGGGTTATGTGTTGGGTCAACAGGATGAGTCCAGACGAAAAGAACATACCATCTATTATTTGAGCAAGAAGTTTACCGATTGTGAAAGCCGATATTCACTCTTAGAGAAAACTTGTTGTGCTTTAGCATGGGCTGCTAAACGTTTGAGGCAATATATGATCTGTCATACTACTTTGCTGATTTCAAAAATGGATCCGATAAAGTATATTTTTGAGAAGCCTGCTTAGACTAGAAGGCTCGCCCGTTGGCATATGTTATTATCAGAATACGAAATCCAGTATGTAGCCCAGAAGTCCATCAAGGGAAGTGTCTTGTCAGATTATCTTGCAGATCAACTAGTTGAAGATTATGAGTCTCTCAAATTTGATTTCCCAGATGAAGACATTATGTTGGTAAAAGATTGTGAAGAGCCAGGTCCTGATGAAGGTCCGCAGCCAGGTCTTTGGTGGAAAATTATGTTTGATGGTTCCTCAAACTACAGTGGGCACGGCATAGGCACCATTTTGATGAATCCGGAGGGTGGTTATACTCCATTCCCAGCCAGGTTAGACTTTGAATGCACAAACAATATTGCCGAATATGAAGCATGCATTCTCGGTCTCGAAGCAGCTATCGACCTCAGAATCAAACTTCTTGAAGTAAGTGGAGATTCAACTTTGGTTATTTATCAAGGTACCGGTGAATGGGAGACTAGACATGAGAATTTGATCCCTTACAGAGCCTACATTGTTAAGATGATTGAGTATTTTGATGAAATCACCTTCAAGCATGTTCCAAGATCTGAGAATCACATTGCCGATGCTCTAGCCATGTTAGCCTCAATGTGGAAAGCCAGGTACGTCAATGATGCTACTCTCATTCGAAATGAACGCAAGACTGAGCCTGCTTACTGTCAGATGGTTGAAGAAGAAACTGATGACAAGCCATGGTTTCACGATATAAAGAATTATCTGTTAAAACAAGAATATTTGGCAGATGCTACGTCACTTGACAAGAAAACTCTGAGAAGATTAGCATCTAAGTTCTTTCTCAGTAACGATGTGCTTTATAAAAGGAGTCATGACATGGTCCTGCTTAGATGTGTCGACAGACGAGAAGCGGATTTGTTAATGTAAGATGTTCATGAAGGAATATTTGGCACTCATGCCAATGGATATGCTATGTCCAAAACGATTTTAAGGGCTGGGTATTACTGGTTAACTTTGGAAATTGACTGTATTCAATATTCCAGGAAATGTCACAAGTGTCAGATTTATGCAGACAAGATGCATGTACCTCCGACATTGCTAAATGTGTTGTCATCACCTTGGCCTTTCTCTGTGTGGGGAATTGATATGATTTGGGCAATAGAGCCAAAAGCTTCTAACGGACACCGATTTATTCTGGTCGCCATTGATTATTTCACAAAGTGGGTTGAAGCCGCATCCTACACCAATGTTACTCGACAAGTGGTGGCTCATTTTATTAAGAAAGAGATTATTTGTCGATACGGAATCCCAAGCCGAATCATAACAGACAATGGTACCAACTTGAACAATAAGATCATGAAAGAGTTGTGCGATGACATCAAAATCGAACATCACAATTCTTCTCCTTATCGTCCCAAGATGAATGGAACTGTAGAAGCTGCGAATAAGAACATCAAAAAGATTTTGCAAAAGATGGTGAAAACCTACAAAGATTGGAATGAGATGCTTCCATTTGTCTTACATAGGTATAGAACGTCTGTCTGCACTTCAACAGGGGCAACCCCTTTTTCTTTGGTATATGGAATGAATGTGGTACTTCCTATTGAGGTCGAGATACCTTCTTTGAAAGTCATAATGGAAGCCAAGCTTGAAGAAGCAGAATGGGTTAGGGAAAGGTTTGATCAATTGAATCTTATTGATGAGAAACGCATGTCTGCAATGTGTCATGGTCAGTTATACCAGAAAAGGATTTAAGAGAGCGTTTGACAGGAAGGTCCGCGTCCGAGAGTTCCGAGAACGGGAGCTTGTACTCAAGAAGATTTTACCAGTTCACAAGGATGCACGGGGAAAGTGGATGCCCAATTATGACGGCCCGTTTGTTGTAAAAACAGTATTCTCAGGAGGCTCGTTGATTCTCACAACTATGGATGGAGAGCAGCTTACTCACCCAGTGAATTCTGATGCAGTACAAAAATATTCCGCCTAAAAGAACCCGATAAGTCGAAAACTCAAAAGAGCGGCTTATGCAAAAGTTAGGATTGGAAAAAAAATGGAAAATTAAGAGCTCGCTAAGTTGAAAACCCGAAAGAGCGGATTAGGCAAAAATGAGCGTCCCGGTGGATTGAAAACCTAAAAGGGCGATCCAGGCAAAAGTTAGGGACAAAGGCATTTCACAGCATCAGATGAGTTGTCACTTCGGCATAAGATTCTATAAGAATTCATCTCAACCGCTCTTGTCAGAAGCGAGGATTTTGGGGAGTTTTAGTCTTTAGGGATAGTTGGTCATGGGATTTAATGTAACCTTGTCCACGTTGCCATTTTTCGCTTGTAAAACTTCTATGAAATTTTGTCATTTGCAAGATTTCATTCTTGAATAAAATCAGTTTTGGGCCATTCTTTCATTTGCAATTTACCATTTCCTCTATGTTCTTTGTTATGCAATATAACGTTTGTTGATTAATGATGATTTTGAAAACACTAGGGTCGAATTATTAAATAAAAACTTGAAAAGATTAAGAAATACAAAATTCTTCGGCTCACGGAAAAGATTCGAGGAAAATTATACTTCCCCGAGGTCTCAGGGTGGCAGAAGCTTTGACACGCAATCCTAATGCATCTCCCATTGAAGTGTTAGCAAAGTTGAGTTGTTGGATTTCCTTTGGTCATGTATGGTTATCAAGATTGAAGACCATCTCTCAGGTTTTCTTATGGAAATATGAAGACCCATCCACAACGGAGGATTTCTGGGCATATATTTGGAGTTACCTTATCATCTCTGACTAGCTTGCTTAAGCTTTGTTCCCCAGTAGAGTTGGGGATATTTCCCAAATCCACATACACCCTTCATCCTGGGTTCAGTGTGATTCATTTCGTCTTTTGGATTTGGTGTGCTATCTGTCAGTCCCCTTGGAAGTCTAGTCATTACTAGCAATCCCCGTGTAAGTCCAGTGGTAACTGGCGTTGTCTTTGGTTTGGTCGTCACCATATTTCCTTTATATCCAGTTGTAACTGGCATTTTTTTAAATCCAATCGTTATTGGTATCCTTGGTTTGGTCGTCACCATGTTTCTTTTAAGTCCAGTTGTAACTGGAAGTGTTCGAAATCCAATCTTTATTGGTATTTTTTTAGCTGGTCGTCACCATATCCAGTTGTAACTGGCTTTGTTTTAAATTCAATCGTTATTGGCATCTTTTGGTTTGGTCGTCACCATATCCAGTTGTAACTGGCTTTGTTTTAAATCCAATCGTTATTGGTATCTTTTGGTTTGGTCGTCACCATATCCAGTGGTAACTGGCATTGTTTGAAATCCAATCGTTATTGGTATCTTTTGATTTGGTCGTTACCAACCTCCCCAATTGAAGTCTAGTGACTGCTAGCATTATCATACCAAATGTTGTTGGTATACCCTGATTTGGTTGTTACCAATCTTTTTACGTCCGTTGGTTACTGACATTGCGTGAAATTTGGTCATTACCAAACTCCCCAATCAAAGTCCTGTATTTTTACCAATTTGGTTTGGGAAATCCCATCTATTATCACCTCGGGTTGGTCATCACCATTACCTCCAGGAAGTCTAGTGGTTACTAGCACTATTTGAACTGTTTGTTAAAACTGGGTGACATCAGTATCCCCAGTGAAACCTTTGTTCCTTCAGTAGAGTCTCAGAGGTCTAGTCGTTACTAGTATCCCCGGTGTGTCTGGTCTTGTTTCTAGTCCATTTCTGAAGATCCCGTTTGAACTCTTCGCTACAGGAAGTTCCTCATCTGATCATCCCCAGTGAGGTTCGTGTCTCTAGTCCTTCATTTCCCCAGTGGAAATTTGCTTTTTTCCCCAATGGAATGTGTTCTCTTCCCCCAGTGAGGTTGTCGTCCTCGTTGGATTCTTGCGTTTCCCATGTAAAAGTTCCCCCCCAGATATTATCATTAGTCATGTTGGAGCTATTGATTGTTATGCCTCGGTTTTCCCTAGTGTCGGGTCCCCAGGGGGTAGCTACTCGTTGTTTTGCCTTTCTTCTTTTGTTCTTGTGTCTGCATGTGTCTTGCACCCAAGCATCATAAAGCATCATTTAGAATTCATGACATATCATGACCTGTCCTTTTGCATATCATCGAATCTAAGGGACAAAATTTCTGGTTTTCTATATTTAAATACCTTTCACTGCGATTCTACGAGGATTGTTATCTCTCAGTTCCATCTAGTGAAGATATTTAAATAGGGGCAACTGTTTCACCCTAAATTTTGACCCCTTAGATCCTCATTATCATTTTAGGATCATACCCATGTGATTATCTAACCTTAACCCAGTTCAAGTTTGTCTTTGTCAAGATGCAGATGAATTAGGGTTTCGCACAGTCAAAATCGAAGCTTCGAGGATTTGATCAATCAATGTTTTGGATTGATTCAACCATGGAACAAGGTCAACGATACTAAATGAGGTCAAGTGTGAATCCAATTTGAGGTTGTCACCCAAATATCGAAGACAGTGCAGTTCAGGGCTCCCGATTAGAGTTTCTGATCAGGAAAAGTTAATTGTGGTTTTACTTTTGTTTTAAAAGGTGTTCTAATGGTGGAATCATGGTCCATGAAGTTCATATGGCTTAGTAAATTCCATTCAAGAAGTTTCAAGGTCTCAGAAGGTCCAGAGTATCAACAGTCGACTCGGTAGTCACCGATCGATCAGTTCGTTGACCAAAAGGTCAACCCTTCAATTCTAAGGAATTTTACCTCATGATGTGAATCAAAAATGTTCCTTATGTCATATTACACCTGCCTATAAATTTTCATGATCATTGGATCAAGGATTGAGGAGTAATCGGAAAATCGGGAAATTAGGGTTTTGAAAGGGGCTAGACCCTAGCTCCCAAACCACACACCCAAATGAGTTGGTTCCAAGCTTGTTGGAAAGGTATTGGCATGTCCTACAAAAGTTCCACAGTGGTCCACAATCAAAAAATGCATAGAATCGGAGTTATGGCCAAAATCATTTTTCAAGGGTAAAACACTTAGTGAAATTTTGAAGATTCTGGCTGCATAAAACACTTTTTCAGCCAACTTGAGAGGGTTTTTCAACCTAGCTACACAAAGAATCTGAGGATCTTATGAACATGAATGTTTTAGAGCTACATGAGGGCTTTCCAAAATGTAGTAGAACTCCTCCATAGCCCTTATGAGCTGAGAGTTATGAATTCAACAAGGTGGTGTTTTAACACTTGAGTCCCACATTGACAATTTTTCACAAACTCATCCTTTGACCACTTGAGCTATTCTTAGCCCTTGGATCATGTTTGTATCTGATACTTAGAGAGTATGGTGAAGGAAAATGCATAAGAAGTGAAGGATTAGAAGGAATGGCAAGTTGTAAGCAAGTGGCAAGCAAGTGGGAATATTTTAATCATAAAGGAAGGAAAGAGAAACTTTTTGCCACTTGCACTTGCAGCTGCAGTTCCCTATCTTCCTAGCCACTCTAATCATATCATGTCATTGATTTCCACTTGACTAATTCATCAGCTGAGGCAAAGCTTTGAACCTTGCAGCTATACCAAACCCCAAGCCAAGGGTTACCTTTTCAAAATCCCTCCAAAATGCCAAGATTACAAATCTGTCCTCATCCTTCATTTTCCTATAAATAGAGGCTCCCTCCCTATGTCACTTACACACCAGAGAGCATTCTCAATAACCAAGAGAAATCACAGCTCTCTTTCTTTCCTTATTGATTTCATTTCCAAATCTCAAGATTTCTAAGTTTTCTCAAAAATCTGTCTTGGACAGTTCTGCTCCCAAAGCCATTTCCACACATCAAAACTCATCAAAAACCATCTGCACAATCCATAAATATTGTGTAGAAGGTGTTCATACCTTTAAACTACTCAAAAACACCATTTGGCAAAAAGTCAACTTTCACACCAAGCTACTTTGAGCACTATGTGTTGCACCCTAAAATTTGACCAACTGATTTTCCTATCTGACTCATGGTTTAAATTCATATTCACAGCTCAGATGTATGATTTTTGTGCACAAGCAGGGGATATCAGAGTTGACAGCTTGATTTTTGTCTATCAGATATGGCAGACCCAGTCCAGATTGCCAGGGTTTTATTTTCGGGAAATTGTGCGCTCCTCGGTGATTTTTCAGTGATTTTGGGATATTCTGATGCCCGGGGATCTCCGTTCGATTCGATCTGGTCTCGTGCGCTTTTATGGGGGTCATTTGCATTCATCTGCATTTTTAGGATTTTTTGTGAATTTTTAATAGGCTTTATAGATTTTTCTGGAATTTAAATAGGGTTTTAGAATATTTTAATAGCTTAATTCTCTTTTTTAGAATTTTATAGAATATTTTAAATAGATTTTAATCACTTGTAGAATTTTAAATAAGATTTTAAATGGTTTTATCTTTTTAGAATAATATAGCTTTTCTTTTAATAATAGCTTAGAATTTTTCTATAGATTTTAAATAGGTTTAATAGTTTTTTGATAATATAGAAAATAATATAGTTTTCTTTTATAGATTTTAATATTTTTAGATGATATAGAAAATAATATAGTTTTCTTTTATTAATAATAGGTTTAATTGTTTTTAAATCATTTTTAGAATTTTAATAGAAAATTAGGATAATATAGAATTAATATGAGTTTAATCATTTTTAGAGTTAATTAGAGGTTAATTGATTTTTAGAGTTAATTAGAGGTTAATTGATTTTTTAGGGTTAATTAGGATAATATAGAATTAATTAGGTTTTAATGACTTTTTAGAGTTTTAATTAGGTTAATCATGTTTTAGATTTAATTAGATTGATTTAGTCAGTTAATTAGGTGTTAATAATTGATTAGAGTTAATTAGGTTTAGTTAACTGTTTTTTTTACTCAGTTTTTTTGCAGTCTTTTTGGTGATTCGTATGGGCCCAGGGTTTGTTTTTGTCAAAGCCCAATTCTCAATTCAGAAGTCCAATTCAGTCCAAGTCTTCCACCAGCTTCCAGCGCACACTAGGATATTCTAGAAGGATCCACGCGTCCTCAGTGATATAAATAAGGCTGACACGTGTTGCGCAGCAAACGGCCCCACCTTTTCGTTTCCCAGCATCCCACGTGTCCCCCACTCACTCTCTCTCTCAGTGCATGCACGCCACTTGGCGCCCCCACACCATTGCCTGAGTTCCTCACCGGCGGCCATGCATCAGCCGTAGCCCCCACCGCCGGCCACCGCCAACGGACTCCGGCCACCGGAATCTGCAAATACCAAGAAATCACCAGATCATCTCCTTCTTCCTCCGATCTCCTCCATTGAACCTTCATACCTTCATCCAAATTTTCCAGAATCATCATCGTCTCCATCAACTTTCCAGAACAACAACAGATCTTCATCCCAATTTTTCCAGACATTCATCATCTTCATACAAAGATTTCCAGAAATCTCCGTCAACCTTCATACTTTCATCCCAGTTTTTCCAGAAACATCAGTCCTCCATCAAAACTTTTCCAGAAATCATCTTAAACATTCATACCTTCAACAAACTTTTCCAGAAATCATCTCAGACGTTCATCCTCTTCAAGCAAAATCTCCAGAACGCCATCTCCAGAACGCCTTCAATCTTCTTCCGTTTCCAGATCGTGAGAGCTCGTCTTCTTCTCCAAAGATCTTCGTTCCTCCGAGAACGTTGTCACGTATAATTTCTCAGATAGCCTTCAAGATTTCCAGAATCTCGTCAAATTCCTCAACGAGCTTCAAGTGTCATTCGCCTTTCCAGGTTCCTAACTTCTTCCCTTGCATGTGTGTGTTGTAGATACAGTTCCTGAGATGCTTAGGTTAGGGTTTCTGGTTTTGTTGAGTTTTGTTAATGGCATGATGGTGATTAGGGTTTGTTTGTGAAGATTTGACTGAAATATGTTTAAGGCTGAGAGGATTTGCAGAGAGGAGATAGAGTGAGGGAGATGAACGAGAGGGAGCGGCTAGGTATTTGGATGAACAGTACCAGAGTATTTTGAGGGGAAGATGGTTTTGATTAGGTTGTTTGGATTAGGGTTTGACGTTGGGCTTAGGCCCAAACGCGTCTTCTGATCACGCACACCCCAAATTGTTCAATTACCCCCCTAGCGTATGGAGTCTTAGTGGATTGAATTGGGCCTTAAGCCCCAATCTGCTAATGACACCCCCCTGGTGTAGCCCATAGTGAGAATTAACTGGAATAAATCACTCATAGCACCCCCCTGGCGTTTTTCTTTTTCTGAGCCACTAATGGTTTTTGACAAAATCTGGGCCCTGCGCCCAACTGCTGTTGGCACCCCCCAATCAGGGCCCAATGCAGAATAGGCTTGAATCAATTGCTGTTTAAACCCCCCCTCCATTTTATTTTCTTTTGTTTTGATTTTTTTCTTTTATATTTTTCTTGGCATGTAAATAAATCATAATAAATGGAAATAATTGTGGTTTTTTTTAGTAATTCTTTTTCCATCCATCTCATGAAAATGTTAGGAAAATTAAATAAAAATAAAAAGGTCATTTTATTTTTGTTTCATATTTTGTGCATATTTTCCATTTTAATTGATGTGTTTTTTTAATATTTTCAATGCATGCATATCATTAGAAAATTCATAAAAAATGGTAGAATTAGTCAAATAATTCCGTTCTTTTTTCTGTAGACTCGTAATTCAGTGTAGAATTTTATAGCATAAAAATATTAGCTTAATCATGCATTGTCATTTTAATTGCATTTTTTCACTGTTATGGCTGTTGAATAAATTGGTCTGTTGATATATCTGTGTTGCTGATTTTAATTCTTTCATCTGGTGTTGAATTTTGTTCTGATTTTTCAGTATGTTGTCTTAGAGCCATGTAGGTCTCCCATTAGATTTTTGATAGATTTTCATAGGATGTTCTGCTGTGATTTGTCTGAGCCTGAAGATAGGGGAAGTCTTGATGACTTCTGACTTTGAAGTTCAACTGTGGTTGAACTTCAGAGATAGTCTCCTGTGGTTTCCTGGCCTGTGGGTTCTTCTTGAAGGTGGGAGCTGATTGAAGTCCTGTTGGAGCTTGCAGAGAGGCAGTGGATTGAGGCTTAGTCTAGGAGCTTGTTGTCTGTTTGTGAGGTTCGAGATCCCGAAGTTTGAAGGGAGTTTATGGTACTTTCCTGAGGAAGGCACTATGAATGATCTTCATTCTTTCTTCTCACCTCTTTCGTAAGTATCCAATGATGTCGGAGCCGACTTGTGAGTTTAATTTCTCCTGAGGAGGAATATAAACTGATCACATGTTGTTGAGCCACATGGGATACGATTCCTAAGTGGAAGCCCCCTAGTACTTTCCTGAGGAAGGTCCTATGGGTCTATTCACTTAGTTCCAGTAGTTTGTCTAGGTTTTCTCAAGTATCCAGTGATGTTGGAGCCAACTTGTGAGTTTAATTTCTCCTGAGGAAGAATGTAAACTGATCACAGTTGTTGAGCCACGTAGGATACGATTCCTAAGTGTCAGCCTCCTAGTACTTTCCTGAGGAAGGTCCTATGAGCCTGCTCACTTAGTTCCCCTAGTGCATATAGGTATTTCTCAAGTATCCCGTGACGCCGGAGCCTTCATGTGAGTTTAATCTCTCCTGAGGAGGGATGTAAACTGATCACAGTTGTTGAGCCGCATAGGATATGACTCCTGAGTAGTAACCTCCTGGTACTTTCCTGAGGAAAGCACTACGGGCTTGTCTGCTTAGCTTCCTTTCTCTGGTAAGCTTGTTCTGAAGCTTGGAGACTGGGATTGATTCCTCTTGCCTAGGAGTTTGTTTAGATCCCTGCTTAGGGTTTTGGATTAGATTTGTTGCTTAGATCTTTGCTTAAGGTGTTGTGTAGAGTTCTGTTTAGAGATAGATTAGGATTGTTTCAGGATTGTTTGAGGCCCTGCTCAGGGTTAGCCTCTTTGATTTGTTTGACTTGTGTGATATTGTGTTGCATTAGACTTAGGTGTTCATCTAGATAGTTCTGAGTAGGTGCATCTTAGAAGTAGACTTTGTGTGCATGAGAAGTTGAGGTGGTCCTCCTTCTGCTTGCTTGTTATTGCGTGGCTTTGCTTGTTGGTATTTGGTAGAGCTGAGCTCCCTTGCCTCTGTGCCTTGTTCGTCTAGTTGTTGCATTCATGCATATTTTCAGTATTCTTTACGTTGCAGTTTCTTGTGTGTAGTTTAGTCCTGTTGCCATGATCCCTTAGGAGCTCTGACTTCTCCGCTGCGGAGTTGTTATGATAGACATTAGGATGGTTAGCCAGGTGATAGCAGTATATAGATTCCCCTGTTTCTCAGTTATAGTTCTAGGGTTTCCCTTTCCTTTCTGTAGGAGCTTTTGAGTAGCTTGACCCGTAGTTAGCTGAACTACAGCTGCTCTGATTCTTCGTTCCAGACGAAGATATGTAGGCATAGGATGCGATATCCTAGCGAGCACACTAACAACTAACTTTTGTTCTCTCGCGGCTGTGCGATCGAGACTTTCCCGCTAACGACTAATTGTTATCCCTTTCTCTTGCCCGAGTGCATTTGAGACCAGATCATAGTTGTAGGTTCCCGAGCCTTAGAGACCAGTTTGTTTTCTCACTGCTGTGTGAGAGCCCCTGTTTACCCGTAGTTAGCCGAACTACGTTTGCTCTGATCTTTCATTTCAGATGAAAGTACGTAGGCACAGGACGCGATGTCCTGGCGAGCAACCTTTCCCCCGTTTAGACGTAGGAAGTCGAACTACGTTGACTCTGACTTTCCCATTGCACGAGGGAATACGTAGGCCTAGAACACCGCATGTTCTGTCGAGTCCTGTCCTTTTATTTTCTTTTCAGACCAGCCATTAGCGTAGATAGATAACACACCCTTTTACCTATAAACACCAAGCGTGGATCCCATCGAGTACGATGGACGTGAGGGGTGCTAATACCTTCCCCTTGCGTAACCGACTCCCGAACCCAGGCTATGGTTGCGATGACCATACCTTTTTCCCGTCTTTTGCGAGGTTTACTTCGAGCGTTTCCTTTCCCGCTCTGAGGGATAAATAACGCACGGTGGCGACTCTCCTGTCAAGCCGGCGCCGATTTTCGCAGTAGCGACAGCTGGCGACTCTGCTGGGGATTTATAGCATCTAGGGACTTTTCCCATCCCTTATGCTGGGACCGTTTCCCATCCCCTACGCGAGTCAATCCTAGCGCTTGGGTGTTTATTTGTTGGGTGTTGTGCATATTGTGTTTTACTTTTCTGCACTTTACTTTTCCGTACCTTTACCTTTCCGCATTTATCTTCTAGCATTATATTATCATGATTATTGCTGTGGGCAAGGGAGGTTACTGTGAGTGAGAAGCCGGACCTGGGCTTGAGTACACACCTAGATATAGTTGCGGAAAAGTAGTAGACGAACCTGTCTGCTGAGCAGGCACAGTTCCCTACGAAAATCTGCGCTCAGACGAGATTCTTGCAGAGGTGCTCCTTTCCGGTCCTGAGGATCTGAGGGGAGTCCAGACGTGAGGGTTGTCGACTCTGGGGACCGATCATTTGGAAGTCAGCTAAGTGAGGCCTCTTCATGATTTGATGATGCCACTCCTTCTGGGAATCGTATCGTCACTTATGAAAGTCTGTGACGCTGACAACCGCATAGGATGCCGTACCTTTGTCTGTGGATTAGGTTTATCCTACCTGTGAGAGGGACTGGGTTATTGCAGGAAAACTGGCCGTCAGAAACCATGATTCAGTATCTTTGTCAGATGGTGTTCTTGATTCATCTCCAGGTGTGTTGTCTGGGTCAGATGGGTTTCTTATCTGAGATTGAGGCTATTATCAGATGGTATTCTCGTCAGATACAGAGGTTCAGATGGTTTTCCTACCAGGGGATTGATATTTTGAGTATCAGATGATAGTTATTGGCATGAGATTCGGGTGACCGTGTTGGTTTTCTGTTCTTGATCACAGAGATATTCCTCTGCAGGCTACAGCATAGCCCCTATGTTCGCAGATTGCATTATTTATCATATTGCATCATTGCATTACCATCTGCATTCAACTAACGTGTGTGTATTGCAGGTACATATTTTCCCTTCCAGTTCTGGTGTTTGTTCCTAGCAAGATATGGAAAACCTGAAGAGAGTATTGCCCTATAAGTTTCCGGCGCCGAATATCAGTCCATTGTTAGAATTGATTGCTATTGCTAAGAAGAGAGGAATGGGTGACTTCAGAAAGAGATATGGGAGGATTCTGACATACGTTTATCAGCCATCTGCCTACGAAACCAGCGGCATCTACACTCTGTTACAGTTCTACGACGCGGAGCTCAGGTGTTTTGTATTTCCCGACTTTGTTTTGGCTCCTACCCTGGAGGAGTACTCTGCACTTCTGGATATACCGATCCGTGAGCAAATGCCTTTTTATCGTCCGGACGCTGAGCCTAAGCTGGCTGAGCTTTCTGCCATCCTGTGTTTGAAAGAGTCTGAGCTGTCTGGGAAGATGATCAGAAGAGGAGACGTATGGGGATTTCCGTTGGATGTCTTAGTGGAGAAGGCTCGAGAGTATGCCCAGAAGGGTAAATGGGATGTTTTTGACGTTATCCTTGCTGTATGTGTGTATGGCATCGTGTTGTTCCCGAATATTCCTGATTTCGTTGATTCAGATGCCTTCTATATTTTGGCTGCGGGAAACCCAGTTCCTACTTTGCTGGGAGATATCCACCATTCAACTCATTATCAGAATGAAAAGCGACGAGGAAGGAATGTGTCTTGTTGTGTCCCTCTCCTATGCAGGTGGTTCACCAGTCATTTGCCTAAGTCAGGTCCTTTTGTCGCATCTATCAATTCTCTAGGATGGCCCGAGCGCTTAATGGGATTAACTGCTGAGAACGTGGTATGGACCAATAAAGAAGTATTTGGAGCTGAAGTCATACTCAAAGGCGAAGGATTTCCGAATGTTCCTTTAATTGGAAGGAAAGGTTGTGTCAACTATAACCCGTCCTTATTGATCAAGCAATTTGGGTACATACCTCATGGAGCGCCAAAGCCCGAGGAGATACAGGAATCTCTGTATCTCACCGGGGCAATAGGGAAAGAAATGCTGACTAAACTTGAGAAAGCCTGGAAAAACTTGCACAAGAAAGGGAAACTTTCAGGTAGCAGAGGGGATACTCGAGGTCCTAGCCCATATGAAGAATGGATTCGTGAGCGAGCTGTGAAGTTCCTCATGCCGTATCCAGCAGTTCAGCCATTGCATCCTCCTCCGGTAGAGGAGCCTACCACTGTGGACATTCAGGTCTACAAGCAGCTGATGGCGGAGAAAGAAGAGCTAGCCAGGACTAAAGAGGCTTTAGAGCAGGAGAATGCCAAGCTTCGGCATGAAAATATTGAAACAGGGTATATTTCTAAGCAACAGGCTGAAACTCTGAAACATCTGAAGGCTACGCTATTGGAATTGACTGAAACCAAGAAGCGTTTGGAGTTAGATGTAGACTCAGTTAGTAGTGTATTGGCCACCAAGAAGCAAGAGCTGGACAGGGCCTACACAAAGCTAGCCAAATTCAGAGAACACTGGGATCTCACTATGACCAAGCGCAAGGAGCGAGAAGAAGTGCTGAAGACACAGATTGCTCAGTTAGAAGAACAGGTCAAGGTGAAGAACGAAGAGCTTGAAGAAGAAGCCTGTCGCCGATACGAGGCCGAGCGTAAGCTGATAGATGCCATGAAGAATTTGGAAGATCTCCAGCATAGAGCAGATGCCAAGAGACCCAAACCTGGGGGCGGTGCCAATGATAAGGCTTGGGAAGACTTTGTCAGAGACATCCAGGGGACGGTCAGGAAGAGGGATCGACTGATAGAAGGTTTGATTTATCAACCGGATCACGCAGAGACAAAGAAGATGGTCGAAGACTTCCGCAACCGGACCCGTATTTGATTTCTCTGGTATTCTGTATGTTGAGATCACCACCAGGCATGTTGGCTGGGATCCTCTTTGTCATATCAGCTGTACGGAGCATAGTTATGTAACTTCTTGACAAGACTGTTATTTCTAATCAATATATGAGGGGTTTTCCAAATATTGTCTTTATGGTTCATCTCGTCTTGCTACCACTGACACTGGAATTGGAGGGAAAATATCTCCAATGCACACATGCACGTTAGCATTTTCGTATTTCTGTTTGCATAAATCACATTGCATAGCATTTAGCAGGTCAGAGCACTTATCCAGCCTTTGTTTTCACCAGAAAGTGATTCTCGGGGAACTGTTTGAGGCAAGCATGGAGTGTCGAAGACGACCGAGGGGCTGAAGTAGATTTGAGCAGAATCAAGCAGCATAGTCAGTTACCGGTAATTGGTGGCTATGTCTGAAGGCAATTTCCAGTTTCCTGACACCCAGGCAGGGTTTACTGTGGCGTCCAACCATCAGTACGATTCTATGGAAGGCTTCCCGCAAGCGAACAATCTAACTGCAGACCAAGTTGTGCAGCCAACTGTTGAGAACAGAGATCGGCATGAGCAGTTTCTTGCCCGAAATGAATATTATCCTCCTGTTAACAATCAATGTGTTGCTTTCCCTGTGATGAATTACCGGAGAGATATTCCAATGGCCGGGTTAGTAGATCCAAGAGCTCTTGACAATGAT
This sequence comes from Lathyrus sativus, assembly GCA_963859935.3. Classification (NCBI taxonomy): domain Eukaryota; kingdom Viridiplantae; phylum Streptophyta; class Magnoliopsida; order Fabales; family Fabaceae; genus Lathyrus; species Lathyrus sativus. Next base: position 540,569,032 of record OZ012738.1, on the reverse strand, counting down.
AGAAGACTCCGAGTGTTGGAAGAGCAAATGAAAGCCTTGGAAGCGAAAGATGCCGTTAACCTGGATGCTGTAGCCATGTGCTTGGTCCCTGACCTCGTGTTGCCGTACAAGTTCAAAATGCCGGGATTTGAAAAATACACGGGAGATAGCTGTCCGAAGCTGCATTTGATGATGTTCTGCCGAAGGATGACTTCGTTTGTGCGAAATGACAAATTAATGATCCATTGCTTCCAGTATAGCCTGACTGGGGCATCCCTGAGATGGTATATGCAATTAGAAAGTAATCAGATTCGATCTTGGGTGGATTTAGCCAGAGCTTTCATGAAGCAGTACGATTACAACTTGGATTTGACTCCTAGTCTCGTAGATCTGCAAGAATTGTCTCAGGCAGAGAATGAATCATTCAGAGCGTATTTGCGAAGATGGAAAGAATTGGCTGCTAGTGTTCAACCACCGCTTCCGGAAAGGGAACTGGTTGACGTCTTCTTGGGGACTCTGAAAGGCCATTACTTTGACAAATTGTTCAGTTGCACAAGCTTCGTGGGCCTGATGAGGCTGGGAGAGATTGTTGAGAGAGGACTCAGGAGTGGAAAGTTTCGAAGTGTTCCTTACGTCCCAGTTAATAAGATTGAGTCAGTTGTCAGTTCTCAAGAAGAATGGGAAGGAGATGACGTCACCTCAGAATCTCTAGCATCTCAGGATCAGTTTTCAGACACTTCAAGTCAACGGTCATCCTATCGCCGATCGCGTCAGCATGCTCCGCGAAGACCAAGGAAGCCTGAAAGGCAGTTTACTCAGCTACCGGTGTCATACGGTCAGTTGTTGCCAGATTTGGTCAGAAGTGGATTGATAGTACCGAAAGAGACTAAGCCGGTGATTCCACCGTATCCTCCAGGTTTTGACGCCAGCGCCCGCTGTGAGTACCATGTTGGGGCACAGGGGCATTCAACGAATGATTGTAAGGTGCTTAGAAGTCAGATTCAAGATCTGTTAGACTCCAGCCGTATTTGCATCACTCCTCAGGGTTGTGTTCAGATTAATGATTTTCCATCTTCCAGTTGTGCGAGTTCGTCAGTTAATATCATGGAAGACTCCACAGGAAGTGTGTGCTCTGAAGATTGCCAATCAGAAAGTTCGGTTGTATGGGAGAAATTTCTAGAGGTTTTCGCGTCGGATGCCGCATCTGTTTTCTCTGCTTAACCCGTTTAGCTTTTGTGCATCAGTATTTGCTGACCACCACCAGGATTGTTGGCTGGGGTCACTGTATTCGTACTCATTTGTGCTTACCTGCTGATTTTGTTGGTTGTACATTTATGGGAGATGTTCGTCTGTTTGCTTATAGCTTGGATTTCTCTTTATCTCGTTATGAATGTGTGGTTGCTTTCCGCATTGCATTATTTTTTAACAGGTATATCAGAACCGTGGGTCTTATTTCTTCATCATCCAGTTTGTTGCAGGAATTCCTCCAGAGATATGGAACAGAATCAGGTTGAATTGATCGAAGTCCAAAGCCAGCTGGGGCAGATGGTGAGAGACATGCAAGAGATGCGTCTAGAGCAGAAGATTCTCAAAGAGGAGAACAGTCAGCTGAAGACCCAAATGAGCTTGATCATGGAAGTAGTCAAGAATGTGCTTAGGAAAGAAGACGATCAGCTATTCGAAGCCGCAATGAAGAAGCTCGTGCCACCTGTGCATGTGGAACCTGAGCAGCAGCAACAGAAGATACATCCGGTTCAGCAGAGGATCCAGGAAGGGAAGCCAAGGAGAATATTTGAGGCACCACCTATGGCATATGCGGAGCTCTTGCAGATCTTATTGAGGTTTAATCTGGTTGAGAAAAGAACGTTGTCACCACCAACAAAAGCGTTTCCTCAGGGATACGATGCCAGTAAGCAATGTGATTTTCATTCCGGGGCATTCGGACATGACATCGAGGGATGTCATGCTTTCAAACACAATGTTCAAGACCTGATTGACTCGCACGATATTGAATTCACGCCGGGCGGCGTAGCTGTGCATATTGCCCCTGTCTCAGTCGATGCTAAGATGACAGATGTTTCCAAAGCTGCAGTGGGTCAGAAGCGTATCCTGGACTCCATGGTGTCAGAATCTCCAGGCCCACAATTGTTGCCTATTCCTGGGGCAGATCTGAGAAAGCAAATGGCTAAGCATAAGGAGAGCGTTAATCAGTACATCGAAGATCAAGAAACCAATGTTGCATTTGATACGAAGGGTGCTCAAGGGTCAACCCGATACCGGCAGCAGCAGCCTCAGCAACAGAATAATCGGGGGTATAAAAGAGGTCAGAATCAAGGTCCTTTGGCAAGCCGTCATTTGGAAACTCCTCCTATACCATACGCACAGCTTCTGCAGACATTGCTTCAGCTCCAATTGGTTCATAAAAGGACATTGGCTCCCTTAACGGGACCACCACCACCGGGGTACGATGCTGACGCTACTTGCGAGTTCCATACCGGGGCACCAGGCCATACGGTTGAGAACTGTAAAGCATTTAAGCACAAAGTGCAGGATCTGCTTGATAGTGCGGCAATTAGCTTCGGGCCGGGAGGTCCCCACATCATCTGAATGAAGGAGAAAGAGCTCTATAATTTGGCTGGGTCGTTGAAGCAGATCAGGACAGCATTGAATTGCCCCTAATAAAGATAGCTGGTTCAGCAGCAGGATAGATGCAAAAGCCCAGTTCTCGGGAGCTAGCATATTTTCTTTGTTTTAGCTTGTCATTTCTTTGCATTTGTAATTGCTTTCCTGTTTGAATTTGTAAACTTGTTTGTAAAACTTGGTTGTTTTCATTCAAATTGATGATAATGAAATAAATGTGCATGTTTTGATTGAATCCATTCGTGTTCACTAACTGTTTTGCAAATATCCACTGCTTGGTTAAGTAGAATTTGGGGAGGATGACGAAAATGACCGACATGCAAATTCCGATATTGTATGCTTTTGAAATAAAACCTGCTGATGATGTACAGGCATTGTTTCAAATCCTTAAACACCGGAGATATAAGGAAGATAATCCCTTGTCAACCCCTTTGAGCCTTGTAGTAGGAGTTTCTTTCTGTGAACGAAAAAAACCTCAATCTTAACCTGGGGCAGGGTAGGTGTTAGCTAATTTGACCGAGCGTCCAAATTGCAAAAGGAGTGTCCGTTCGAGGATAAATCACACCCCTAGAGGTCGTGCCTAAAAGACCACAATGGTTCAATCAGGAGTGGGACGGCCACATCGTTTCCCAAAGAGTCAGACGACCAGTGTCACACGACTTGTTCAAAAGAAAAAAAATGATGAAAAAGAATCAAAAGCCCGCTAAGTCAAGAAGACTTCAAAACAAATGACTTAGGCAAAAATAAGGGCATCCCGCTGGACTTAAAAAATCAAAAGATACTCAAAAGGAGTCAGTCCAGGCAAAAGTTAGGGATATGAAAAAGAAAAGACGAAAAGGATCAAAAGAAAAATCCTCGATGGAAATACAAGTCGTGTGACCACAAATGTCAAAAACGAAAGAGTGAGTGGCTGTCACTCCAAAATCCAGAAGTTTCTCGAACTATCATTCCTATCTTTCAACCTCTGAGAGGTGAGCGCTAAGGTCAAATTAGCTGAACGTAGGATGGGAGAACATCAAGGAGAATGGGGGGGTTAAAATAAACTTTGAGCCTTTATCCTTTCCTTCAAAACCATGAACCTGACCACGTTACAACCTCCAAAAGTCCTAATTGAAGCAGGCTGTTTCGAAAGCATACTCCGGTAAAGGTCGTGTCGATTCTGACTCCTAAAAGGTTCCTCTTACCATGTTGATACTGATGTCGACAAATGTTTTGTGCATTATATGCCATAAACTGTTTTTCTTTTTCCCAGTGAACAGATTGGATGTCAAAGCTGTCATATGTGTTGCATTAATACATCATTTATGCAGAACAACTTGTTTTACTTGCGAGTAAGCGCTTGACAGCAGAACAGCTTCCTACAATGGAAAGTATGGTCAAGATAGAATGTGGAGCGCCCGAATGTTCCGAGAGCAGGGGCAAGCTTTATTGTGATTCCCAGTCAGGTCAGCTTCTCGAAGTCAGTTATTCTGGGGCAATCAGGTTGAGATTCGGTGAATGCGTCGTAGTCAGGAGGTGCTACTCTGAATCAGATAATCAAGGGGTTGCAGTCAGGGGCAGACCATCTTAAGCGCGCAGAAGTTACTCGAAAAGCATTCGAGGTGAAGTGTCTCTCAGGAGTTCAGAACGCTGAGGCATGTTATATCAGACCATCAAGGAATAGATTTGCAGATTTCCTTTCAAGGGCTATCCCCAGAGGAGTCCAATCATATTCAGCACGTCTGCTATTTCACAGCGGAGTTACATTCCCCAGCAGGGTATTACTTCGTCGAGGTGTTCAGTAAAGTTCCCAATATCCCCAGCATGGTTGATTTCACTCTCCCAGCATTCATTTTGCTAGGACGATTCAGTGATATCCGGGTTATCCCCAGCAAAGTTGGCCTCGCCTTCAGCATTTATTTTGCTGAAATGGTTATCTGTACCCGGCCTTCTCCGGCAGCTCGAGCCTGCTAACATATGGCATGCATCATATTTGCATCATACTTGCATATCACTGTCAGAATGCGTAGCATTTCCATCTGGAATGGAGCATTACGTTGTAGAAAGACTAAAGCATTTGCATGTGCATACAAAGCATAAGTCAGGTTTTCTGTCAGCCGCATATGGCGCGTGAATTACTCTGTGATCAGTTCAGAGGCATTTATCCAGCAACAGTGTTCAGACAGTTCAGCGGATTAGTTGTATCAGATCATACAACGATTATGCTTTGAGCAAGCAGTCATCTGATGTTGACAAGCTTTCCTTCCCGTCAATTCATATTGACGATGTGTTCCTCCAATGAGTGGATTTCTCCGTCTATCATTAGACGTCTGGAGTACGAATGTGGTTTTCTTTCCGTCTATCCATAGACGATGTGAAGTTGCGGGTGATCGCAGTAAGATTTCAAGAAGGGGTTTCTCCCAGGATATGCTTTTCTTCCCGTCTATCAGTAGACGATGTGAAGTTTTGGTTGATTTTCAATGGGGTTCAAAATAGAGTTTCTATAGCAAGTAGCTTTCCTTTCCGTCTGTCAGCAGACGATATGAAATTTCGAGCTATTGTTCAGCGGGTTTCTTATTGCCAGATCATACATATGATGAGGTGTTTCCCCAGCGAGTCTTCTCCGGCTATCCTTGGTTGTTGAGAGGTTTCAAAATGATTTTGGATATTGGTTCTCTTTCTGGTTATTGGATATGATGACATTTAAGAGAGACTTTTCTGACCATCAATCCCTATTGATGACGAGGCTCTTCGAAGAATGTTCAGTTTTCGTGATTGTCGACTCTTATTGACGACATGTTTCTTAAAAGGTGGTTTTTCTTCCCGTTAGTCCATACTGACGATGTGGCCTCTTCAAAGATGTTGATCTCTCCATCAATTCCCGTAGACAGAAGGATTCTGAAATTCAAAGGATGGTGTTGAATTGCGTTATGGTGACTTCCCGTCTATCTTTAGACGATGTGAGTATGGAGATTAAGGTTTTCTCCCGTCTGTCAGTCGACAGCGTGAATTCAGAGATTATTTCTTTCCGTCTACCCTTAGACGATGTGAATATTGATTTGTTCATCAATCAGGATGATTCCGTCTACCCTTAGACGATGTGAATAATGAGTTGTTCATCAATCAGGATGATTCCGTCTACCCTTAGACGATGTGAATATTGATTTGTTCATCAATCAGGATGATGCCGTCTACCCTTAGACGATGAGAATAATGAGTTGTTCATCAATCAGGATGATTCCGTCTACCCTTAGACGATGAGAATAATGAGTTGTTCATCAATCAGGATGATGCCGTCTACCCTTAGACGATGAGAATAATGAGTTGTTCATCAATCAGGATGATACCGTCTACCCTTAGACGATGTGGATAATGATTTGTTCATCAATCAGGACGATCCCGTCTACCCTTAGACGATGAGAATATTGATTGATTCATTGATTAATGTTGTCTTCCCGTCTATCATTAGACGAAGTGAGTATTCAATCAGGGTGTCTTCCCGTCCATCTTTGGGCGATGCGAGTATATTTCTCTTCCTGCCTATCAGTAGGCAATGTGAAAGAATCATGTATGTTGTTGCAACCATCCGGGTTTGTTATGTGGGGTATCACAAGCAACGGGTATTCAAATCAGGAGTTCTCTATCAGATGATTGATCAGTTTGGTGCCGTAATGACTGGACTCGGTTTTCTGGACTTTATTCTCCAAGCAGTTAACAGTATATGCTCGCGGTTGGCAAATTTTCGGGTTTTATTTGTATTCAACCGTCTCGTACCTCTGAATGTTTGAAGGCTGAGCGCTCTTCAAACCTTTCAGGTCCAAGTCGCTTGAATAGGGGCAGCTGTTGCACCCTAAAATTTGACCAACTGATTTTCCTATCTGACTCATGGTTTAAATTCATATTCACAGCTCAGATGTATGATTTTTGTGCACAAGCAGGGGATATCAGAGTTGACAGCTTGATTTTTGTCTATCAGATATGGCAGACCCAGTCCAGATTGCCAGGGTTTTATTTTCGGGAAATTGTGCGCTCCTCGGTGATTTTTCAGTGATTTTGGGATATTCTGATGCCCGGGGATCTCCGTTCGATTCGATCTGGTCTCGTGCGCTTTTATGGGGGTCATTTGCATTCATCTGCATTTTTAGGATTTTTTGTGAATTTTTAATAGGCTTTATAGATTTTTCTGGAATTTAAATAGGGTTTTAGAATATTTTAATAGCTTAATTCTCTTTTTTAGAATTTTATAGAATATTTTAAATAGATTTTAATCACTTGTAGAATTTTAAATAAGATTTTAAATGGTTTTATCTTTTTAGAATAATATAGCTTTTCTTTTAATAATAGCTTAGAATTTTTCTATAGATTTTAAATAGGTTTAATAGTTTTTTGATAATATAGAAAATAATATAGTTTTCTTTTATAGATTTTAATATTTTTAGATGATATAGAAAATAATATAGTTTTCTTTTATTAATAATAGGTTTAATTGTTTTTAAATCATTTTTAGAATTTTAATAGAAAATTAGGATAATATAGAATTAATATGAGTTTAATCATTTTTAGAGTTAATTAGAGGTTAATTGATTTTTAGAGTTAATTAGAGGTTAATTGATTTTTTAGGGTTAATTAGGATAATATAGAATTAATTAGGTTTTAATGACTTTTTAGAGTTTTAATTAGGTTAATCATGTTTTAGATTTAATTAGATTGATTTAGTCAGTTAATTAGGTGTTAATAATTGATTAGAGTTAATTAGGTTTAGTTAACTGTTTTTTTTACTCAGTTTTTTTGCAGTCTTTTTGGTGATTCGTATGGGCCCAGGGTTTGTTTTTGTCAAAGCCCAATTCTCAATTCAGAAGTCCAATTCAGTCCAAGTCTTCCACCAGCTTCCAGCGCACACTAGGATATTCTAGAAGGATCCACGCGTCCTCAGTGATATAAATAAGGCTGACACGTGTTGCGCAGCAAACGGCCCCACCTTTTCGTTTCCCAGCATCCCACGTGTCCCCCACTCACTCTCTCTCTCAGTGCATGCACGCCACTTGGCGCCCCCACACCATTGCCTGAGTTCCTCACCGGCGGCCATGCATCAGCCGTAGCCCCCACCGCCGGCCACCGCCAACGGACTCCGGCCACCGGAATCTGCAAATACCAAGAAATCACCAGATCATCTCCTTCTTCCTCCGATCTCCTCCATTGAACCTTCATACCTTCATCCAAATTTTCCAGAATCATCATCGTCTCCATCAACTTTCCAGAACAACAACAGATCTTCATCCCAATTTTTCCAGACATTCATCATCTTCATACAAAGATTTCCAGAAATCTCCGTCAACCTTCATACTTTCATCCCAGTTTTTCCAGAAACATCAGTCCTCCATCAAAACTTTTCCAGAAATCATCTTAAACATTCATACCTTCAACAAACTTTTCCAGAAATCATCTCAGACGTTCATCCTCTTCAAGCAAAATCTCCAGAACGCCATCTCCAGAACGCCTTCAATCTTCTTCCGTTTCCAGATCGTGAGAGCTCGTCTTCTTCTCCAAAGATCTTCGTTCCTCCGAGAACGTTGTCACGTATAATTTCTCAGATAGCCTTCAAGATTTCCAGAATCTCGTCAAATTCCTCAACGAGCTTCAAGTGTCATTCGCCTTTCCAGGTTCCTAACTTCTTCCCTTGCATGTGTGTGTTGTAGATACAGTTCCTGAGATGCTTAGGTTAGGGTTTCTGGTTTTGTTGAGTTTTGTTAATGGCATGATGGTGATTAGGGTTTGTTTGTGAAGATTTGACTGAAATATGTTTAAGGCTGAGAGGATTTGCAGAGAGGAGATAGAGTGAGGGAGATGAACGAGAGGGAGCGGCTAGGTATTTGGATGAACAGTACCAGAGTATTTTGAGGGGAAGATGGTTTTGATTAGGTTGTTTGGATTAGGGTTTGACGTTGGGCTTAGGCCCAAACGCGTCTTCTGATCACGCACACCCCAAATTGTTCAATTACCCCCCTAGCGTATGGAGTCTTAGTGGATTGAATTGGGCCTTAAGCCCCAATCTGCTAATGACACCCCCCTGGTGTAGCCCATAGTGAGAATTAACTGGAATAAATCACTCATAGCACCCCCCTGGCGTTTTTCTTTTTCTGAGCCACTAATGGTTTTTGACAAAATCTGGGCCCTGCGCCCAACTGCTGTTGGCACCCCCCAATCAGGGCCCAATGCAGAATAGGCTTGAATCAATTGCTGTTTAAACCCCCCCTCCATTTTATTTTCTTTTGTTTTGATTTTTTTCTTTTATATTTTTCTTGGCATGTAAATAAATCATAATAAATGGAAATAATTGTGGTTTTTTTTAGTAATTCTTTTTCCATCCATCTCATGAAAATGTTAGGAAAATTAAATAAAAATAAAAAGGTCATTTTATTTTTGTTTCATATTTTGTGCATATTTTCCATTTTAATTGATGTGTTTTTTTAATATTTTCAATGCATGCATATCATTAGAAAATTCATAAAAAATGGTAGAATTAGTCAAATAATTCCGTTCTTTTTTCTGTAGACTCGTAATTCAGTGTAGAATTTTATAGCATAAAAATATTAGCTTAATCATGCATTGTCATTTTAATTGCATTTTTTCACTGTTATGGCTGTTGAATAAATTGGTCTGTTGATATATCTGTGTTGCTGATTTTAATTCTTTCATCTGGTGTTGAATTTTGTTCTGATTTTTCAGTATGTTGTCTTAGAGCCATGTAGGTCTCCCATTAGATTTTTGATAGATTTTCATAGGATGTTCTGCTGTGATTTGTCTGAGCCTGAAGATAGGGGAAGTCTTGATGACTTCTGACTTTGAAGTTCAACTGTGGTTGAACTTCAGAGATAGTCTCCTGTGGTTTCCTGGCCTGTGGGTTCTTCTTGAAGGTGGGAGCTGATTGAAGTCCTGTTGGAGCTTGCAGAGAGGCAGTGGATTGAGGCTTAGTCTAGGAGCTTGTTGTCTGTTTGTGAGGTTCGAGATCCCGAAGTTTGAAGGGAGTTTATGGTACTTTCCTGAGGAAGGCACTATGAATGATCTTCATTCTTTCTTCTCACCTCTTTCGTAAGTATCCAATGATGTCGGAGCCGACTTGTGAGTTTAATTTCTCCTGAGGAGGAATATAAACTGATCACATGTTGTTGAGCCACATGGGATACGATTCCTAAGTGGAAGCCCCCTAGTACTTTCCTGAGGAAGGTCCTATGGGTCTATTCACTTAGTTCCAGTAGTTTGTCTAGGTTTTCTCAAGTATCCAGTGATGTTGGAGCCAACTTGTGAGTTTAATTTCTCCTGAGGAAGAATGTAAACTGATCACAGTTGTTGAGCCACGTAGGATACGATTCCTAAGTGTCAGCCTCCTAGTACTTTCCTGAGGAAGGTCCTATGAGCCTGCTCACTTAGTTCCCCTAGTGCATATAGGTATTTCTCAAGTATCCCGTGACGCCGGAGCCTTCATGTGAGTTTAATCTCTCCTGAGGAGGGATGTAAACTGATCACAGTTGTTGAGCCGCATAGGATATGACTCCTGAGTAGTAACCTCCTGGTACTTTCCTGAGGAAAGCACTACGGGCTTGTCTGCTTAGCTTCCTTTCTCTGGTAAGCTTGTTCTGAAGCTTGGAGACTGGGATTGATTCCTCTTGCCTAGGAGTTTGTTTAGATCCCTGCTTAGGGTTTTGGATTAGATTTGTTGCTTAGATCTTTGCTTAAGGTGTTGTGTAGAGTTCTGTTTAGAGATAGATTAGGATTGTTTCAGGATTGTTTGAGGCCCTGCTCAGGGTTAGCCTCTTTGATTTGTTTGACTTGTGTGATATTGTGTTGCATTAGACTTAGGTGTTCATCTAGATAGTTCTGAGTAGGTGCATCTTAGAAGTAGACTTTGTGTGCATGAGAAGTTGAGGTGGTCCTCCTTCTGCTTGCTTGTTATTGCGTGGCTTTGCTTGTTGGTATTTGGTAGAGCTGAGCTCCCTTGCCTCTGTGCCTTGTTCGTCTAGTTGTTGCATTCATGCATATTTTCAGTATTCTTTACGTTGCAGTTTCTTGTGTGTAGTTTAGTCCTGTTGCCATGATCCCTTAGGAGCTCTGACTTCTCCGCTGCGGAGTTGTTATGATAGACATTAGGATGGTTAGCCAGGTGATAGCAGTATATAGATTCCCCTGTTTCTCAGTTATAGTTCTAGGGTTTCCCTTTCCTTTCTGTAGGAGCTTTTGAGTAGCTTGACCCGTAGTTAGCTGAACTACAGCTGCTCTGATTCTTCGTTCCAGACGAAGATATGTAGGCATAGGATGCGATATCCTAGCGAGCACACTAACAACTAACTTTTGTTCTCTCGCGGCTGTGCGATCGAGACTTTCCCGCTAACGACTAATTGTTATCCCTTTCTCTTGCCCGAGTGCATTTGAGACCAGATCATAGTTGTAGGTTCCCGAGCCTTAGAGACCAGTTTGTTTTCTCACTGCTGTGTGAGAGCCCCTGTTTACCCGTAGTTAGTCGAACTACGTTTGCTCTGATCTTTCATTTCAGATGAAAGTACGTAGGCACAGGACGCGATGTCCTGGCGAGCAACCTTTCCCCCGTTTAGACGTAGGAAGTCGAACTACGTTGACTCTGACTTTCCCATTGCACGAGGGAATACGTAGGCCCAGAACACCGCATGTTCTGTCGAGTCCTGTCCTTTTATTTTCTTTTCAGACCAGCCATTAGCGTAGATAGATAACACACCCTTTTACCTATAAACACCAAGCGTGGATCCCATCGAGTACGATGGACGTGAGGGGTGCTAATACCTTCCCCTTGCGTAACCGACTCCCGAACCCAGGCTATGGTTGCGATGACCATACCTTTTTCCCGTCTTTTGCGAGGTTTACTTCGAGCGTTTCCTTTCCCGCTCTGAGGGATAAATAACGCACGGTGGCGACTCTCCTGTCAAGCCGGCGCCGATTTTCGCAGTAGCGACACTATGCTCAAAATCTGCCAAATGTTTGTCTATACTTGTTCTTGTTGTTTTAATCATACATACACCTCATATACATCATATTGCAACTGTACAAGGCATTGAAGATCATTGGTAAAGCTCATTTCTTCAACTGTCCCAAGAAGTGCATATTGCTTCAAGAGGAAGCAATCCTTGAATTTGTGACAAGAAAATAGATCTCTGGTTTTCTTTACTTCTAGCTTGTTCAAAATAGTCTACAAGAGGTATGTAGTCTATGAACTTTGCACTTTACATCATATTTTCATGTTTGGCATTTTTGAGATGTTGTGTGGAAAAGCATGTACCATAAGCATTACAAACTTCCATGGCAGTTTGGTTTTGATTGATGATTGGGGCCTATAATCTTTAGATTACATATTTGGAGTGTGTGTGTGATAATGATATAGACATGTCATTCTGTTTTGGCTTTATGACAGTTGGTGTTTCTTTGACATTTTGCAATATGTTACCATCATGATGCTACATCTTTGAATCAAAGTATATATGCCTAGGTTTTGAGTTCTAACCTAACTGTTACTGCATTTATGGTGTGTGTATCCTCTTATTTTGGTTTAAAGCAACTTCCATTTGAATTTCACCTACTGTCCTCAAAACTGCTTTACTTTCCCATGAACATTTCCAAAACTGTTTTAGAGGCCATGTACTCCAAATCTTAGGCTCATCCTACTTACCATGATGTATGAGATGTGTGTGTATTATTTGTTTTGATGTAAATCTCACTGCTTGCAATAATGCCTCTGCTGCCTCATCACATTATCTACAAAACTTGTTCATTCCACTGTCTGCATCTTCATGTTTTAACAGCTGTGCACATACCACTTCATGCTTGGTTAGGTCTTTAGTTGATCTTAGGATATAGGCATATTGGTTAGCACAATTGAAACATGTGTATGAAGCTTGTTTGGTTTGAATTGATGCAATACCTGTTTTAAATCTCAAACTGCATTTTCAAACTACATCATTAGCCTTGTCATGCTGAATTTGCCATACATGATTCACCATCTGCTTCATTTAATCTATGATGATCCTTGAGCATGGAATTTTTTGTTAGCATGTTTATAATACATATGTGAAGATGTTTTGAATCAGTTCAGATTGCCACACAAAACTATCATGTTTTCTTTTCAAAATCATTTCAACATTTATATCATTTTGGTTCTGTTGATTTGGTGTGGATTTGTGCTATCTCTTTGATTAACTTCATTAGCAATCCATTTAGAACATGTAAATGACATCATCTAGCTTTAATTACATCTATTGAAACCACAAACTTTGAGCATGAACCATTAATCCATCATACTTGCAAAACTGTCTTGAAATTCCTCTCATTTCCATATGCTAGTTGAAGTTCTGACCTAAGTGTGAGCTGTATGAATGTATGAACTTGATGTACATGATAATTGAGATGTATTTGAACCCTCTTCCTGATTATAGCATGTCTAGTTTGATCATTGATCTTGAAAGTGCATTTTCATCCCATCTTTGCAATTAGTAAGTCATTCTCATTTCTGTTTGGTTTGAAACTTATCCATGTGCCTAGAATCATTGGTTGACATATTTGTAATTTGTGTGTGTGATTTGTTTGATCTAAATGTGCACAGAACTATGTCTTGATCTCATTATGCATTCAAAATGACAAATATGCATCTTCTATCGTGTTTTTAATTAGAAGCATGATCTCACAATTTCAACACCACCACTGTATTCCTCATCAAAAATTACACAAGTTTGACTAAAATTTCACTAAAATCCATTGAGTTTTGAGCTAGTTATGTATTAAAATGCAAATCAGTTTTTATGCTTGGCCTTGGTTCTTCATGATTGCCCAGATTTTTATTGAAATCATACCATATATATTTATGGGGTGGCTTTACATAACAGATGTATAGCCACCCCAGTGGTAGAAACCTTGCCTCAAAACACGCCTTGCACTAGCCAGACCTGGGTTCGACCCATAGTGGAGATCAACCCTTTTGCATTTTTCCTTTTTCACATTTTTCATCCTACCTGCGCGCGTGTGAGTGCCCTAGTGGTCAGGTGCGTGGCCTGCAAGCTTGAGGGTGTGGGTTCAACACCCACCCCTTGCACTTTTTGTTTTTTTTTTTTTGCTTATTGTGATTTATTTGTACCTTTTTAAAATGAAACTTCAAAAATTCATATCTCTCATTTTTTATCCTTTTTAATTGATTCTTTTTGCAGCATGTTTATTTTGATGTCTATTTTCATGTGGTGTAAAAATATTATATGTTGTCATTAATTAGGATGCCTCTTGTCTACTTGGAGTTTGTTTACTTTTCAAAGTCGTTACCTTGCGTCTTGATGATTTTCTTTTTATACCATGTCTGTTTATCTTGTGAGATTTGCTTATTTTTGTTTCCCAACATGTTATAACTTATTTTCTTTTGGTTGTTACCATGACTTGTATGTTTCCTCTGAGAAATTTTAAGCTCGAACTGTCGTCACATTTCTTGCTTGCTTGATTGTCATCAATGCATAATTTGTTACATTTGATACCTTTAACATGTTTGCCTTATATGGTTGTCACCATGCTTTTTATCTTCATCATGTTTATTACTTTGTTAAGTAGTTTCTTTTCCCCAAGTGATGGAACTCGTTAGTTCTCGTCCAAGTTGCCTCTTATCCTCCTTTCCAAAGGAAAAGTCTCTCCATTGACCCCTTGTGTCATGGATAGCTCATTACCCCTCCCTTGACTTTGTTAAGTCATATTGAACCTTAGTTTAGAAGTCATTAGACTTTTCTTTAAGTCTAAGAAACCCATCCTTTACTAGGAGTTTTTTTCAACTAGAACCCTAGGATAGAGTTTGTCAACTCTATGTAAGAATCATTGTCATGAATTCTTACTTCCCCTCTTGAGTGTTCAACTTAGATTAGGGAGTTTTGTTAAACTCCAAACAAGCATTGTGATGTTTGTTCCCCCTTGAACCTTGGTCATAATCAAGTGTTCTTCAACCCTCGCGAGGTGAACTACGATTGCTCTGATTCTATCCTAGTTAGGATACGTAGGCAGAAGATGCGATGTCTTTGTGAGCAAACTTAGAAACAATCATTAGGTATTTACTCCTATCAACTTACACATTTCATCCAATCCCAACCTTAGCAAATATTTAACAAACTTAGCATACAAACAAACAACAGGTTCCTGTAGAGTACTACAGATACTTAGGGTGCTAACACCTTCCCTAGGTATAACCAACCCCCGATCCCCGAATCTCTTAGCGTTGTCGTTACATCGCGAAAAGGGTTTTTCTTTCTTTAGACCTTTCCTTTGGATAAATTAAAGTTCGGTTGTAAAAGAATTAAGATTCAAGTTAATTCAATAGCTTGATATCCGATTTTCACCGCAACAGTACCAATAACAATTGGGTTTTGAATAATGCTAGTAACTACTAGATTTTCAAGGATGAAGATTGGTAACAACCAAATTATATGATACCAATAACAATTGGGCTTTAAAAGATACCAGTAACCACTGGACCTTGCAGATTATTGGTGACAACCAAATCAAAGGATACCAATAGCAATTTGATTTAAAAGATGCCAGTAATCATTGGACTTCAAAGGATACCAATGAAAATTGGATTTAAGTAATGCTAGTAATTACTAGATTTTCAATGATTATTGGTGACAACCAGATTAAGGGTGAATATTAGTAACAACTAATCATTGGGTAGATCAGATATTTCTAGTCACCACTAGCCCTCCAGGAAGGAAGCAGGTAATCCCCCAATTACCGATAAAAAGAGGTAACAACCGCAAAGTATAATCTGTGGCAAAGAGAGTGGTAACGAACAAAGGATCTCGAAGGCAAACAAACAAACAGACCAAAACCAAAACAGATGCAAATAGATGCGTATGCTAATATGATACTGTATGCAAGATACAGACCGACCCAAGAGGGATAAAGAGCAAAACCACGAAAGTAGATAGGGAACCCAACACATTGAGTCTCACTGGATCCAAGTTATATGTCACTTCCTTTTGAGATAGATGACAATCTTTCAAAATAATCAATGCTCTCGCAAAACTGCATAGGAGAAACCCTGTCTTACAAGCGGGGACTACCATTGGACAAGTCATAGTAGGCGACAGCAAGCTCTTATGGTTCGGAGAGTCGTGTAAGACTGTCAAGTCACTTATAGAGTTTTTCAAAATGCTTTATTAAATCAGTTTCCTTTTAAACAAAATTTTAAGTTTTTCAAAACACTTTGCTTTTCGAAAAAATCTTTATTAACAAATAAGTGAAATTGCATAACAAAAACAGAAGATCATAACAATGATTGGCCAAAATCTGATTTCATTAATAGATGAGAACTTTACAAAGGGCAAAGCCTCGGGAACAAAATACATTTGGAAAAATGGCTAACAAAAAGGGTTACAGAATCCCGCAATGATTTGGTCCTACTAACTAGTAGTCCACTTGCTTCGTCGCTTTTGAGGAGATTGATTAAACTTTGAATCAACACTTTTCCCCTGCGTTTGTTGGCTTTTAATCTCAGGCTTCTGCCCTGCTGAAGTATTAATCCAATTTTCAAGGCATAATACTTCCTCACTGCATCTGAGTTGATAGGGAACTTGAGTTGTTCCCCATCCATGGTCTCGAGAATCAACGATCCTCCGGAGAAGACCGTTTTTACCACAAACGGGCCATCGTAGTTGGGCATCCACTTGCCGCGCATATCCTTCTGCGTTGGTATGATCTTTCTAAGTACAAGTTCTTCTTCCCTATATTCTTTGGGACAAACCTTCTTGTTAAATGCTCTTATCATCCTTTGCTAATAGATCTGGCTGTGACACATGACCGTCATTCTTTTCTCGTTAATAAGATTCAATGAGTCGAATCTTTCTTCTATCCATTCGTCTTCTTCGAGGCCGACTTCCTTTAAGATTTTCAAAGAAGGTATCTTGACTTCAATGCGTAGCACGACATCCATTCCGTACACCAAGGAAAAGGGAGTTGCCCATGTCGAGGTTCGCGCTGATGTTCGGTACCCATGTAAAGCAAATGGTAACATCTCATGCCAATCTTTGTAGGTTACGACCATCTTCTGTATTATCTTCTTAATGTTCTTGTTTGCAGCTTCAACTGTGCCATTCATCTTTGGTCTATAAGGAGGCGAGTTGTGATGTTTGATCTTGAAGTCATTGCAGAGCTCTTTCATTATTTTGTTGTTCAGATTTGATCCATTGTCAGTAATGATCTAGTCAGGGATACCATATCGGCAGATGATCTCCTTTTTGATAAAGTGAGATACCACTTGTCTTATTACATTCGCATAAGATGTTGCTTCTACCCATTTGGTGAAGTAGTCAATGGCAACAAGAATGAAACGATGGTCGTTGGAAGCCTTTGGTTCTATTGCCCCAATCATGTCTATGCCCCACATTGCAAATGGCCATGGTGATGTCATCACATTGAGAGGGTGTGGAGGAACATGTATTTTGTCAACATAGACTTGGCATTTGTGGCACTTTCAAGCAAAGAGGATGCAGTCAGCTTCTAAAGTCAACCAAAAGTATCTAGCTCTTAAGATCTTTTTAGCCATGGTGTGGCCGCCGGCGTGAGTACCGAACGTTCCTTCATGTACTTCAGTCATTACGAGGCTTGCTTCTTTTTCATCGACACATTGGAGTAACACCATGTCATGATTTCTTTTGTATAGGATACCATTGCTGATGAAAAACTTAGATGACAATCTTCGTATTGCTCTTTTGTCAATTCTGGATGCATCAGCGGGATATTCCTGATTTTGAAGAAAGTTCTTGATATCGTAAAACCACGGTTTCTCATTAGACTCTTCCTCTATTGCCATGACATATGCTGGGACGGTTCTTCTTTCAATGCGGGTCAGGGGTGCTTCATTGACAAACTGGACCTTCCACATTGAGGCCATCATGGCTAAAGCATCAGTGATGTGATTTTCTGCTCTTGGTACATGCTTGAAAGTGATTTCATCAAAGTACTCAATCATCTCTAGAATGTGAGTTTTGTAAGGAATTAATTTTTCATCACGAGTTTCCCACTCTTCTTTGAGCTGATAGATCACCAAGGCAGAATTCGGCTGACGCCCGAGAATTTTCCCTCCGACTTGATGAGTAAGTCAGACAGAGATGTCAGGAAGGTTCACCCAAGCGAGTTTCAGACACGTACGTCAGAAATTTCCATTTTCGACTTGATGACGAAGTCCGGCTGACGCCCAAGATGATTCTTCTGCTAACGCAGTATACCTGATGGTATGATTGACATGATTGTCAAACATCCAGTGACCTGATGAGTCTAGCGATGACGTTAATAGGATTTCTTCTGCTGACGCAGATTTCTTGAAGGCATGATCGACTATCCTTCACCAGTTACCGTGTAACTAGTGACCCCTTATTGACTTGATGTTTCGGTGCGACAAGGATTGTCAAGCGTTCCTAATGACCCGTTAAGTCCAGGGGAATTTTTCTACTGATGCAGAGTGCCTGTTGGCACAACCAGTTTATTTCATCAGTTACCGTGTAACCGATGATTCTCCTACTGATGCAGAGTGCCTGACGACATAACCAGCTTTCTTTCACCAGTTACCGTGTAACCAGTGATCCCTTGATCTCTTAGGGATGAAGACTTACGGTGAAATCAGATGATCATCCTGACGGAGATTTGAGATTAATTGTTCACCAGCGAGTTGCCGCGCAACTAGCATTTCAGAGTTCCGATTTTTTTCCAATCAGAGTACAGTCTTTTGCGGTTGGAAAATTTTCGGGTTTGTTGGTATTCAACTGTATTTTACCTTTATTGTTTGAGAGCCATTCGCTTCTCACCCGGTCAGGTCCAAGCCGTTTGAATAGGGGCAGCTGTTGCACCCCAAAATTTGCTTAACCTTTTGTATACCTAGCCTGTGTTTCATTTCATTTAACATAACATTACCATATGCATTGCATTGACATGTATGAAGGAGGTAAAGGGTTATCTTAGAGTACAAGACTATTTAAGAGTCTTCATTCAAGTATCCAAGGGTTGATATCCTTATTAAAGAAGTTGAAGATCCCCAGAGAAGTGGGTTGGTTACATGTGATCATGTCTCCTATCTTGAAGAGTATGGGAGTTCATTAGATGATTCTGAGTCAACTAAAAGAGGCCTAAAGCATTTAGAGAGTTCATACAATGTCTTGATAGTCATTATGGAGCTTAAACAAGTCATTTTGCAAGGTATGAGAAGCCACAACCAAGATTGGTACAACTAGGGTTTTCATCTGGTCAACCCTAGGTCAACAATTGAATTTGAAGAAGGTTGAGACCTATTTTCAGGGCCATGGGATCATGGATTGATGTATCGAGGTGCCTAAGGGATGATTCCAAGGTCAACTCATCATGAATCAAGAGTGTGAGAAGTTATTGAGCTAGGGTTTCTAAGCTTGGTAGTGTAAAATCCCCTATCTTGATGCCCAACTTCAAGACCATGTGGCTCAAGATGTGATCTTCATCTCATCTTGGCATAAACATTAATGTTGTAGAGCATGTTCATAGCTTTAATTTGAGTACTAGAAGTCCTTGATAGGGTTTATGAAGCTCAAGTTACAAGCCAAACAGGTTACAGGTCATCAGATGAATGTGAATTTGGAGCTTGAAAGTCAACCAACTTCCATGCCATTTTTCACCTAGAAGGAGGTCTCACCTATCCTTGGAATCAACATGATTGTTGTTCCTTATCTTCTTATCTTTCCAAAAAGTCCTAGAAGTCCATGATTGGATTTGTAGAACTGAAGATACATTGATTGCAAGTCAAGGGTATTTTTGGAAAGTAAGATTATAGGTCATTTTGCATTATAGGTCATTTTCACTATCTTGCACACTTCAAATGAAGTTTTGACCAACATGAAACTTGCTCAAAATGGGATTTAAACTTCAACCAAGTATCAATGAGGTTTAGAACAAGAGTTGGTTGAAGGAAACTTGACAAAGGGGATTATTAAAGGCATTAAAGAGGAAAAATTCAAAATAAATCATAAGTGTTCAAGAAATGTCAGGTGGGTGCATATTTTGACTAGAAATCACATTTGGAACACAATGGCATTGATAGAAATCCATTTTGACACATAATTCATGGACTTTCATTTGGTTGCTTCATGATGAAGTTACACATGAAAGATTGGCCATTGGATGAAATCAAGGGAGCAATCTGGTCCATTCATGCTCACCATGTCATAAGTAATGAGTATGAAGCATTTTGAAGCTAGTTTTGCCCAAAAATTATGGCTGCCATAGTTGTACTTGGAAGAAAAAATTGAATTTTGGATTACTTGAATTGGGCTTCCATTGGGCCTGGGAATTATCCAAACAAGTTCTATTTAAGTTCAGGATCCATTTCAGATGAGGTTTAGTGGCATTTTGGAGGGAGAAGTGGTTATTACAGTTGGAGTTTGAAGCTTCCAAAAGTGAAAATCGTGTTTGCAGTTCAAGGCCGTTTCAAGGAGAATTGAGGATTCCATTAGCATCAGCAAGCATCAGTGAAAGTTTCTGCGCAGTTTGGCATCAAGTTTCACACGCAACACCTCCAATTGCAAGCTTCAGTTCATATTTTTACTCTTTAAAATTCCTCTCATTCTATGTTGGTTTAGAGTGATTTAGACATGTGGTTAAGTTATAGGAGGGACCTAGATCGTTTTAGGATAAGAATCTTAAAGTTTATAGATGATTTAGGTTATGGTGTCGTTTCTGTTTGGATTGATATCTGGCTGTTCTTGGAGAGTTAATGGAAATTAGATGGATTAGTATGATCCTTGTGAGGAGAGGAGAAGATTTGTGTAAAGAATTTTGAGTTTGATGATATTTCTTGAATTGATGTATTTTCTGTTGGCCTTCGAATCTAGTTGTTCATGGAGAATTAGTGAGATTGGAAGGGAGATTCATGATCAGGGGAAGAAAACGAGAAGAACTGTACCAATTTCTTGAGTTTTGATGAAGATTTTGTGACATGCCACTGTAGAGCCACCGGAGAAGACGACCGGAGGTCTTCTCCGGCCACCACACTTGTTCCCTCTCTTTTATCAGTTCAAACAAGGAAGACGAAGTGTAGGCCGTTGGATGATGTTGATTTCTTGGACTTAGTCCTCAGATCTAGCGTGTAGGATTCATTCTAGGGTTAGTTTGACTTTGACTGCTTGCGTGTCAAGACCTGAACTCTTGGATTGGATTACTTTTACAATGGACGTATCTGATTAGATCCTACCATAAGCCTGAGTCAACTGAACCACACCTTGCCTATCCCAAAACGTTGAGTTTCACTAAATGAGGTGGCGCGCCCTGGATCCTTGGATTAGTGGACTAGTATGCGTATTTTGTGGCTGTGGTTATTTTCTGGAGTTTTAATTTCTTTAATTCATTTTCCATTTTCTTTAATTGTTTTCATTTTCTTTAATTCATATTAAATAGAATATTGATCAGAAAAATATGGAAAAAATATGTGGATGATCCTTGTTTAATTTCTGATTTTTCTATGTTTTGGATTTTATTTTTGTGCTATTTTAAATTTAATTTCGTTATTTCTTTTTTATTAGTTCTTTTAATTTGGCATATTGGACTAGTT
Source organism: Lathyrus sativus (assembly GCA_963859935.3). Classification (NCBI taxonomy): domain Eukaryota; kingdom Viridiplantae; phylum Streptophyta; class Magnoliopsida; order Fabales; family Fabaceae; genus Lathyrus; species Lathyrus sativus. Next base: position 540,547,827 of record OZ012738.1, on the reverse strand, counting down.
TAATTTCTGATTTTTGTGCTCATTCTTGGTATAGAATTAGGATTTGATCTTTTGCTGGCTGGTAGTAGGTATCTTGATAGAGTTGTATATTTTTAGTGGTATTTTTTTAGATGATTCTAGGATTAGTTGTGGATTAGGTTTATAGGACTTTCCCCATTTGGCCTTCCCCTTAACACCTTTTAGTTTAGCCTTTAGAAAGTGACCTTAAACTTTGAATAAGGCTCTGACCTTTTTACCGTAGGTTCTTAATACCTTTAGGACCTCTTAGAAATGTTTTAGATTTTTAGTAGTTGATTTACTATTTTAATTAGATTTTAAATCTAGGCTGTTTGTAGGATGCCTCTAACATAGTACCTCCCATAGATTGACTTCAAAAGTGACTTTTAGTTCATAGTAAGTTTCCAAATCTTTTCTGATGATTTAGTAGACATGTTAAGGCTTCTGTAGATTGAATCTCAAGGTTTAATTTTATGCATTAGTTCTCTTGATAGAGTTGCTTTTAGAGCTTGTAGAATTAGGGTTTTTAGAGCCTTTAGAAGTTTCTTCCTTTTTCATAATTGTGGTTTGCTTTGACTTGCATTCCATTTCCCATCCAATGATGCTAGGTTCCTTTGTGGGAGCCTAGTCCCTCCTTTGTAAGGAATCAAGGCCTACCACAAAAGGTAAAACCTTTGAGGATACCAATCTTAGATGAGTCGTTGAGTGCCATGATGTATTCCCTTGGTTTCCATCATGCTTCCCCTCATCATGCAATGATCTTTGTGTTGATTCATATCATCTCTTGATGGAGAAAGTTGAAGCTTGAAGATGGAGTCCTTATTCTCTTTTCTCTTGATGGATGACTTGGACAAGAAGATAGAAGACTGTCTGTCAGACTGCTGGAGTGCTCTTGTGTTGCTTTGCTGTGTTTTGTTGTTTGACTGTATTTGTGTGACTGTTTATCTGGTGTGATGCATTAGAACATGATTTCATATAGTTGATTTTAGACCTAAGTGAATTGAAAGGTTGAGCTTGCCTCCCTTTGCTTGTTTGCAGTAGAGGTTGAGTCTGCCTCCCTCTGCTTGTCTGTTACTGCTTGGCTTTGCTTGTTTGCTCTAGAAGTTGAGTTTGTCTCCTTCTGCTTATACTGCTGCATCATATGCATTTATGTTTGCTTTAGCTTGATAGCTTTACTGTTTAATGACTCTTTTTGCTGTTGGTTGATACCTTCTTTGCATGTTCCCTTAAGACTTCCAGTCTCCTTGAAAGGATGATTGTGACAGACTTTGGGATTGAATCCAGGCATGATAACATTAGGGTAGATCCCTCTTCAAACCTAAACCATAGGATGAATCCTTGTTTGACAACAGTAGGATGATTGATAGTTTCCCCTGTAGTGTTCCTCTCTTTCTCCTCTTCACACACCAGTAAAATACGTAATAAAGACAAATTCGCATCGTACGCTACGAGCCTTAAGCTATCTGGGAAATGATTGTTGAAGGGTTTCCTTCCAATGATCAAGATGTTTAGTATGGTACCCTTTGGGTGACATGCGACGCATTCACTCCTAGGTCATAGTCTTTAGTGTGATATGGATTGCAAACATCCATAAAAGACATTTCTTCCGTAAAAGACAAAAACAGGCGTTCAAACCTCTTTTTGCCTCGTGGGCCTTTAACTCAAAGGAAACCTTTTCTGATGAAAAGAGTGTTGTTAAGCCTCGGTTCTACCGCAAAGACGCATTGTCCCTAACTGCTGGAACTGTTGTTTCACTTTACTCGGGTAAAAAACAATCGAAAAAACCTGTGTTCCATTTTATCCTGAACTACGTTCGCTCTGATTTCTCTGATGAGAATACGTAGGCACAAGATGTGATGTCTTGGCGAGCAACCTTCCCCCGTAACCCGTAGTTAGCCGAACTACGTTGACTCTGATTTCTCTGATGAGAATACGTAGGCATAGAGCGCGATGCTTTGTCGAGTCATCTTTTCTTTTCTGTTTTCAAACCAGCCTTGATAGGTAGCTAATTAACAACCCTTCGAGACAAACAATCAAGCGTGGATCCCGTCAAGTACGATGGACGTGAGGGGTGCTAATACCTTCCCCTTGCGTAACCGACTCCCGAACCCGAAATTTGGTTGCGACGACCTGTCTTACCCTTTTCGCTAGGTTTCTTCCGTTCGTTTCCTTTCCCTTCGTGTGGGATAAATAACGAAAGGTGGCGACTCTCTTGTCATTGCCAGCACCTTATTTTCGCAGTAGCGATAGCTGGCGACTCTGTTGGGGACTCCAACGGTTCCCTATGCGAGTCAATCCTAGCACATGATTGCTTAGTCTTGTTGGGTTTTGTGTATATACTTGTTGTACCATAGCTTTTATTTTCCCGCATTTTACTTTTCAGCATTATTTTATTATTATTATTGTGTTGTTGTGGGGGTGGGCTGATTCTGATGAGTGAGAAGCCAGAACCAGGCTTGAGAGATACATAGTATTAGAGTGGAGATTAGTGGGCGCGTGCATGCTTTGCATGTACTAGTGTCCCGCGAAATCCGCACTCAGGCAAGATTCTCATGGTTGATTTCTTTTCAAGCCCTTTGGGCTTGAGGGGACTTTAGACATGAGAGTTGTCAACCCTGGGAACCGATCATTTGTGACTCAGCTAAGTGCGGCCTCTTCAGGGAGTGATGATGCCAAACTAGAAATGGTGAACGTATCATCATTTCGTGAAAGTCTGTGACGCTGAGGAACACATAGGATGCCATACCTTTGTTAGTGTATTAGGTCCATACCTGTGAGCAGGGTTGGGTTTTTGCAGGAAACCTTGACCTTCAGAGACCCTGGTTTTCTTGACCATGAATCAGTATTGTTGGTATCAAAGGGTTCTTATCAAAGATTTGTTTTTGACAGAGCAGAATTATGGTTCTTATCAGCGATGTGTTGTATTCTTGACAGAGCAGTGTTTTGGTCTTCTCCAATCAACAACACCTTGATCTCCTGCTGCATTTTTGCATGATTGCATTTTGCATTATCATTTTGCATCTCATTAACACGTATCTATGTTGCAGGTTCATATTCACCCTTGAGATTCTAGTGATCTAGTTGCTCGCTGTCAACATCGAAGCTTTGGGAAAGACTGTTGCTTACAAGTTTCCCACTCCAGATGTTAGCATTTTGTCCGGTCTGATCCGTTTGGCTGATAGGGAAGTCAGGAATGATTTTAGGAAGACTTGTGGGAAGCTCCTTGATCTTGTTTACAAGCCATGAACGTATGATTGGAATGGCTTGTACGCCCTGTTGCAATTTTACGACCCCTAGCTCCGATGCTTCACGTTTACTGATTTTATCCTTGCACCCACTTTGGAGGAGTATTCAGCATTGTTGGAGGTGCTTATCCATGACCGGATACCATTTCACTACACAGACATTAAGCCTGATATGGCTAAGCTGGTTGTTGCTCTACATCTTGATGCTTCAAAGTTGAAGGGAGGTTTGGCCAAATGGAATGAGATACCAGGTTTCTCTTTGCAATTCTTGGCCGTAAAGGCTCAACAGTGTGCTAAGGACGGATGTTGGATCGTATTCAACGTTATTCTTGCCATCTGTATCTACGGTATTATTCTGTTCCCAAACATGTCGGACTTCACTGATTTAGATGTGTTTCACATCTTAGCTTTGGGTAATCCAGTGCCCACACTACTTGGTGATGTGTATCATTCAGTGCATTACAAGAACAAGAACAGGAGAGGCAAAAACGTATCATGCTGTGTCCCACTACTGTACCAATGGTTTGATAGCCATATGCCCAAGGTGGCCCCCTTTGTCACTTCAACCAGTACTATGAGTTGGTCAGAACGCTTGATGGGTTTGACAGCAGAGAGTATTACTTGGTTTAGCAGAGACAGACTGGCTGCTGAGATCATATACAGTTGCAGTGGGTTTCCCGATGTGCCTCTTATCGGAAGAAAGGGTTGTATTAATTATAACCCAGCTTTGTTGATCAGACAGTTCGGGTACGCATTGTGGAATGCTCCTAGAGAGGAGCAGGAGCAAGTGCAGGAATCTCTGTACCTCACAGGGTCGTTGAGTAGTGATATGCTAGCCAAGCTCGAGCACGATTGGAATAACGTCAACAGAAAAGGGAAGGCCGCTTTAGGAAAAAGTAACGGTCGCGCCTATAACCCTTACAGACTCTGGATGCAGGAAAAGGGTGAAGATGATTCTATTGCCATTTCCTCCAGCTATACTTCCTTGTGCCACTGAGGTTGAAGAGCCAAAAATAGTGGACATACAGAAGTACAACCAGCTTCTGGCCAAGAAAGAAGCATTAGCAAAGACCAATGAAGCTTTGGAAGCAGAGATTGTATAACTTCGTCATGAGAAATTGGTAGTCGTGTACACTTGCAAGAAGCAAACGGAGTTGATTAACCGTCTGGGAGAAAATCTGACAAAGGAGACTGAGTCTAGAGAGCAACTGGGGATAGACTTCAAATCTGCTAACAGTGTACTCGCTACCAAGAAGCAATACTTGGATAGGGCGTATCTGAAGATATCCAAATTCGAGAAATTATGGAATAATACTATGACTAGTCACAAGGAGCGAGAAGAAAAGCCGAAGTTGCAGATAGCCAAGTTGAAGACTCAACTCGAGACCAAAGACCAGAAGATTGAGGCTGAAGCTTCACTCTGTCGAGACGTTCAGTATAAATTGGTTGAAACCAAGGCAAACCTAAAGGATTGCCAACTCAAAGCTGACTCCAAAAGATGCAAGTTAGACGCTTGCTTTGGAGAAGGAACCTGTGAAGAATTTGCTGAAGATCTCGAAGATACTATCAGGAAGAGAGAGCGACTGATTAGAGGACTACTCAACAAGCCTGACCATCGCATCACACGAGAGTTACTTAGAAGATTTTTGTGCCCGTAGCCGCACTTGATATCTATTGTATTCTCTTGTATTTTTATGAATTGATATGCTAACCACCACCAGGCTTGTTGGCCGGGGTTACGCCTTTGGCTTCAGTTGTATGTGACTACAGTTGTACGTTGCCTTTGTGGCTTTCCAGATATATATATATATATGAGGCTTTCTTTCCATGATTGGATGTCAGACTTTATTTGTCTCAGAAACTAGAATCGGGGGGGGGGGGGGGGGATTTTCCCTAAAGCATAGACGCGTGTTTGCATTATCATAAGCATGTTGCATAAGCACAGGCCTCAGGCATATTTATCTAACCCATTGTGTTTACAAGTTTATTTCAGGATTGATCGTAGACCAACTCACCGGTATCCCACAAGAGCTAATAAAATCCGAGCAATGGAACAAGTTCAGGCTGACGTCCAAGAAATGAAAGAGAGGATGGATCGCTTCATGGACCTCATGCAAGTGGTCATCAACGGTCAGGATCAGCTCAGAACGCTAGTGCAGCCCTTGATTGCATGCATTGATGATAATGGTGTTCTTCATGGAGGAGAGACTACCAACATTCCTAGGGTAAAACTCCTAGGGCTGATAACTACGGACCACAATTGGTTATTCCCAACATGATTGGAGTTGGGAACACTGCAGCAGGTACTGGCCCAGCTGGGCCAGGTAATGGCACCACTGGGGTTGCTATTGGTAATATGGGAGCTAGTGGTAACAATGCTTCTGCTAACATTGGTAATATGGGAGTTGGAAACTTTCCAGGACCTGAGGCTGCAGGGATTGTCATTGGACATGGCAACCAACACTCGAACATGGATCGTCAGGACGATATTTTCTCAATGAGGGGAGTAGAAGGGGAACTGGCTACTGAAGCTCTGCAGAGATTCAAGGCTCTTGAGAATAATATGAAAAGCTTTGAAAACCTAAATTCGATGGGCCTAGACATGGGCAAGCTAGGATTGATATCTGACCTTAAGGTGCCACAAAAGTTCAAAGCACCTGAATTTGACAAATACAAGGGCACCACTTGTTCTCGTGTTCATTTGAAGTCCTTTTATAGGAAGATGACAGCTCACTCTGAAGATGAGAAAATGATGGTGCACTTTTTCCAGGATAGCGTTTCAGGTCCGTCACTTGAATGGTATATGGGCCTGGAGCCCACTAGTATTTGCAGTTGGAAAGAACTTGTCGAGGCATTCGTTAAGCACTATCAGTATAATAGTGACTTAGCACCCAACCATGTCCAGCTTTAGAGTCAATCTCAGAGAAACAATGAGGGTTTCAAGGAGTACGCCCAGCGCTGGCGCGAACTGGCTGCCCGAGTTCAACCGCCGATGGTTGAACGAGAGCTAGTGGACTTGTTTTTGGAAACACTACTTGCAGTTTATTATGAGAAATTGATCGGCTGTATGTCAGGGAGTTTCTCTAATCTTATAATCACGGGCGAGCGTGTAGAAAGTGGGATCAAACTTGGTAAGATTCTCGGAGGAGATTCATCTTCAAATGGAGGAAGGAAGACCTTCAGTGGAAAAAGAAGAGAGGGTGAGACAAGTTCTGTGTACAATTTTAGAGGAAGAGGGAAAGGCCAGCGTCATCAGGTCGCTAGCATCACCATTCCAGCAGTTCTGCAGCCTCAGCAGCAACAGCCGCAGTAGAATCAACAAGGGTACCTGTTGCGGTGAAAATTGGATATCAAGCTATTAATTAACTTGAACCTTATTTCTTTTACAACCGATCTTTAATTTATCCAAAGGAAAGGTCTCAAGAAAGAAAAACCTTTTTCGCGATGTAAACAACGCTAAGAGATTCGGGGATCGGGGGTTAGTTATATCTAGGGAAGGTATTAGCACCCTAAATATCTGTAGTACTCTACAGGAACCTTTTGTTTGGTTGATTGCTAAGTTTGTGAATTGTGCTATGGTTTGGGATAAGGAAATAAATAAACAAATTCCTAAGTGGTTTTCTAAGTTTGCTCGCAAAGACGTCGTATCTTCGGCCTACGTATCCTGACTAGGATAGAATTAGAGCAATCGTAGTTCGCCTCATAAGGGAAAAGAACACTTGATGACGACCAAAGTTCAAGGGGGAAACAAGCATGACAATGTTTGTATGGAGTTTGACAAAACTCCCTAATCTAAGTTGTAGTAAAAGGGGAAAGTAAGAAATCATGACGATGATTCTTACACAAAGTTGACGAACTCTTTCCTAGGGTTCTAGTTGAAGAACGCTCCTAGTACAGGTGGGTTTCTTAGACTCAAAGCAAAGTCTAAAGGCTTCTAAGCTAGGGGGTAAAGTGACTTAACAAAGTCAAGAGTGTGATTGAATAAGTTATCCATGACATCGAGGGTCAAGTGGACAGACCTTCCTTTGGAGGGAGACTGGGGAAATAAACGGATGAAAGCTAACGAGCCTCATCACTTGGGAAAAATAAAATAGAAGAGAAACAAAATAGAAAAACATTTTTATGGTAACAACCAATTATATGAAATGATAATGATGAAAGCACCTTTGATCAAAATCAATACAGATGAAAGTACGAGTACCGTAACGACAGATCACGCTTATATACAATCAACAGATGAGATGAGATACACATTGTTACATCTTGAAATAAAATCCTAGCATGTTAACTAACATGGATGGACATGAATATAATCAATTTTCACAAATAAAACCAAGTGGAAGCACACAAAAATTCATCTGCAAATGCGTAAACGGACGCGAAACGCACGTAACTTGTACATAGTAAAAAGAGGAGATAAAACAGTCAAACATGAAAATAAAATACATGGTATTAAAATATATTCAAAGATGAACACAATGAAAAAAGAACGGGTGAAAAATGATAAAAAACAAGTGAGATACGAATTTTTGAAGTTTACATGAAAAATAACAAAAAAAGAATAAAAGAGTTGCCCTCCTCAGGGGTCGAACTATGGACAAAGGGGTACAAGGCGCATGGTCTTACCACTGGGGTGGCTATACATCCGTTTGTAAAGGCCACCCCTTAAAATAATAAGGGTAAACAAATGACATGGTGGGAAAAAAACACATAACAAAGGCAAATACGTTTTGTAGCGTAACTTCCTAACCGCTTATCAAAACGAGACAAAATTTATATGCATCTGGGGTAGAATCAAACAAGGAAGATGATGGTGGTGGTGATTTTTGAAAATTATCATTGTAGTGAAAAATTCGATAGCACATGTGTTGTGATGAAATGAGATGCATTTTGAGATTTTCCAAACAATCCAAATGTTTTCAAACCATGCTAAGCACATACACAGAATTCAAACATGATTCTCAAGGATATTATCAACTCAAATTAACCTGGCTCAAATAGAAATGGCCAGTGGCATTTTGAAATGCAAGGATGAAGAAAAAGTGCACATTTAAACGGACAATTTGTTTCAAGCTGTTTCAAAGCAATCTAAGCACACAAACATGATACAATGATGCTATGGAGAGAGTTTGTGCAGTGCAAGGTGCATAGATCAGTTTGTGTGGTGATATGACATGTGATGTGGAAAATTTGAGCAACATGCATGTTGAAATGGACAGTTATGATGCAGAGAGTTTTAGACCCAACCAATCATGCAAACAACACATAATGAACATATAGAGATGATTCATGCAGTGAGAAAGGTTTAAAACATGTTGTGGTGTAATATAGTATGTGTAATGCATAATTGGCAAGATGATGAGCACACAATGATGACAGACCAGTTTTAGGCACACATAGCTCAAGATAAATATTCACACATGTTAAATATGTTTTAATGAGTGAGGTCATGTTCACAAAAAGTTTTGATTTCAACTGGTTTGAAAAATGATGCATTGGCTGCATTTTTGGCACAAAATGAAAGATGCATGAAGGATGCTATTCTCAATTCTATGCAATTTTTGTTTCAATGATCCCTACACATAGCTCATACATAACATTTAGAGAAGATTGATGCAAAGAACAGACAAAATGCACACAGATTTATGAGGATGTCATGCTAAGTGCAAAAGTTTAGCAAAAATGCATTTTTAAAGATACAGTTCATGACAGTTTGATTTGGTATCACATAATGATGCAAACTTCTTCTAAATAAGTGGTATGAGGTGTTTGAAAAAGGTTTTCAATGAGAAACAAACTTGATGCAAAAATTCCTTGTGAGTTGCATTGGTGTGTTTTCAAGTATTCATGCCAAAATGCAAAGTCAACTTTATGCACAAAATTAGTAAGGCAAGCATCTAGGCAATTCACAAATGCATATACAAGCATGTTTCAAGAGTGAAAAGTTTAGTTCAAATGCTCATGCAGAAAATGATATGTCAACTGCTATGCTTGGCAGAATTTGATTAAGTTCAGGTTTTGGCAAAAGTGCATGTGATCTAGAAGTCCACATTTTGAGCAACATATTGGTGACAACAAACAATTAGCAAACTGAAACTGTCATAAGCAAGCAGAACCAGATCATATCCAGCCTCACCTATATCTCTCCAACTGATACAAACACACCTTAAGTATGCATACTGTTTTGGAAATTATTGACAGCAACAGGGTATGTTCAAAAATCAATGAAGCAAGCACATTATAGGTATTCACACCAACCATCAACATGTTAATAATCAGTTTGAAACAAACAAGTTGCAATCCTTACAGTTTTGGCATATGTAACAACAAACAACAATAAGCAAGAATGAGTTTTATGTCATGGTAATGGATGGAATGAGCTAGACACTACATACCTGTGGTGATAAACTTGAGCAAGCAAAAATACTCCGAGAAAAACCAGAGATTACTTTGGATGTCCTTCTTGCTTTGAGTTTGCAACTTTGAGCAAAATGCAACCTTGGTGCTAATGACAAAAATAGGAACTGATGATGATTCCTAACCCCTTGGACAGTTGATAAACAATATTTGTAAGGTGTTGGGATGATTAGAATGGCAAGAAACTGAATGGAATGAAATATGGCAAGTTTTGTGGTGTTGGTCAAAGTATGGTGGAAATAAGTTTGACTTTTTGATCCTTGAAGTTTCTTGATGGTTTAATGGATCACACACCTTCTATATGTTATTTATAAGTTGTGTGGATGGTGGTTGAAGTGTTTGAAAGGGTAGAATAGAGTTTGGGCAGAATTCTCTCCAAGACAGATTTTGGAGTTTTTGTGAACTTTGGAGATTTTGAGAAATTGATGCAAAGGTGTGGAAAAGTGGTGACAGAGTTTCTCTATGATCTTTATAAGATGATTTGTCTTCTAAATGAGGTGAATGAACCCTCCTTTTATAGGAAAATGGAGTGAGGAGCTTGCTTGGTGAGGTTGCTTCATCATGAAGTAAGGCTTGGAGATATTTTGCGAAAACCTCCCTTGGAGGGTTTTCTATTGGATCTGATAAAAGGCATTAATTGTCAAGGCTTCCTACTGATTTTTATGAGTTATTAGCAGGCTAGGAAGTGTAGGGGTGTGGCTGGTGCAGCTCACTTTCCACCTCATGCTTTGGATTTACCAACTTGTAATGCAACTTGCCCACTTGCAAGGCAATGAGCTACACTTTGGTTTTTCTTGTTTCCTTGCATAAATTTCTGTTCTCTCATGCCACACACATCTAATATATCAGGTATAACACATTGGATCAACAAAAATTTACAGATTTGATGAAGTAGGTCACTTTGAAAATTTGGCCAATGTGAGACTTTTATGTGAAAGCCTCAACTTTGCACCTATGTAACTTTCTGCTCACAACTCCTTTTGAGGACTTCTAATACTTTTTGAAAAGCCCTCATGTAGCTCTACAACATTCTTGTTTTCCAGGAAGTCAAACTCCAATTGGAACTAGGTGAATAATCCTCCTAAAGTTGGTTGCACACAAGCTTTTAAGGTGAAAATAACTTAGAATTTTTCTAAGTTATTTTCCCTTCTTGGAATGTTTTTGCTTCTAACTCAAAAAGTATGCATTTTATGGTTGTGGACTAGTATGGGACTTTTGTATGCCTTGTCAAGAGCTTTCCAATGAGCTTGGAACCACCTCATTTGGATGTGTGGTTAAGGAGTTAGGGTTTAGCCCCTTTCGAAACCCTAATTTCCCGATTTTTCGATTACTTCCTCATCCTTGATCCAATGATCATGAAAATTGATATACAAGTGCATTATGACATAAGGAACAACTTTGCTTCACAACTTGGAGTTCAATTCTTAAAATTTGAAGAGTTGACTTTTCGGTCAACCGTACGATCGATCGGTGCCGACCGAGTCGCCTGTTGACGTTCTGGACATCCTGAGAATTTGATACTTCTTGAATGGACTTTAGTAAGCTTATGTGAACTTCATGTACCGCAATCCCACCATTACAACACCTTCCAACATCAAAGTCAAACCACAGTTGACTATTATTGGTTAAAAACCCTAATTGGGGCCTCCGGACTGCACTGTTCTTGATTCTGAAGTGATCTCTTCAAATTGGCTTCTCATTTGACTTGGATATTATATTTGATATCATTTCATGATTGAATTAGCCCAAAACATTGGTTGATCATTCCTTTGTAGTTTTGAATTTGTCGGCGCGGAAACCCTGATTCATCTGTAACTTGACAACAATGAACTTGCACTGGACTAGGGTTAGATAATTCATGAGTATGCTCCTAAAATGATAATGAGAATCTAAAGGGTCAAAATTTGGGGTACAACAGTTTCCCCTATTTAAATATCTTCACCAGATGACTGAGAGATGACAATCCTCGTAAAATCGCAGTGAAAGGTATTTAAATATAGATAACCAAAAATTTTGTCCCTTAGATCCGATGTCATGTTAAAGGACAAGTTATGATATTCCATTAATTCTAAATGATGTTTTATGATGATTGAATGCAAACAACACAGACGCAAAGATAAGAATAAAAGAAAAGTAAACGACTAGTGACAAAATGCGAGGACTCAACACTAGGGACTCAAACTGGGGAAGGCTAAGGTATAATTAACAGTTCAGACATTACTGATAATGCAAGATAAAAACTTCACATAGGGAAGAGACAAATCCAATGAAGATGACAATCTTATTGGGGAAAAGAGATGTACTCCACCGGGGAGAAGAATAGACTTCCACTAGGGAAAAGGGCATACTCTACTGAGGAAATGGAAAACTAATTTCATCGGGGAAGCGAGAAACAGCCTTTAATGGGGGAGCGAAAGACCGGGGATACAACCTCACTGGGCGATCAGATGAGGAACTTCCTATATTGAAGAGTTCGAACGGGATCTTCAGGAATGGACTAGAAACAAGACTAGACACATTGGGGATACTAGTGACGACTAGACCTCCGAGACTTGACTGGGGACATGGATCACTGGGGATGTATCCTCAGCCTTGTCAAACAGTTCTGGTAATTAATAGACTTCCTGGGGAAATTGGTAACGACCAGAATTCCAAGCAATGCCAGTGACGACTGGACTTCTAATAGTAATTGGTGAAGACTAAATCAGGATACCAATGACAATTGGTTTTAAACAATGCTAGTTACGACTGGACTTTAAAGAAGAATGGTGACAACCATGCTGGGAAATACCAATGACAATTGGTTATGAAAATGCTAGTGATTACTAGATCTTAGCTGGGGAAGATTGGTGACGACCAAACCGAAACGGATTCCAATAACGATTAGATTTTAGATGATGCCAGTCATGACTGGGCTTCAAGGGGAAAAATTGGTGACAACCAATAAAATACCAATGATGATTGGATTTAAACAATGCCAGTGACGACTGGTCTTCAAGGGAAAAAAATTGGTGACAACCAATAAGATACCAATGACGATTGGATTTAAACAATGCTAGTGACGACTGGACTTCTAGGGAAAGTTGGTGACGACCAACAAAATACCAATGACGATTGGTTTAAACAATGCCAGTAACGACCGGACTTCGTGGGGAGAGTTAGTAACAACTAACGAGATACCAATGATAATTGGATTTGAACAACGCCAGTGACGACTAGATTTCACGGGGAAGTTTGGTAACGACCAAACCAAGGGATGCCAATGACAATTGGACTTTAAACAATGCCAGTCATGACTGGACTTATACGGGGATTCGTTAGTGACGACTAACGAGATACCAATGACAATTGGATTTAAAGCAGATACCAGTGACAACTGGGTTTAAGAAAAGAAACATGGTGACGACCAAAGGGAATACCAATACCAATTGGTAGAATACAATGAATTTTACTTGGAAGTAAAATAAGTAACAACTTAGATTTCACGGGGGATTGACAGGTGTCACCGACTCTGGGAGACAAAATGAATCACACTGATCCCATGATGAGGGGTGTATGTAGACTTGGGAAATAAACCCGAAGATCTACTGGGGAACGGAGCCTAGACAGGCTCGTTGGAGGTAATGAGGTGAATTCAAATGTCTAGAAATACTCCGCTGGGGATGAGTCTTCATATCATTACAAGAAATCCTGAGGGATAATCTTCGATCTTTGATAACCACACATGGCCAAAGGACATTTTGCTTCTCAACAGCTAGCACTTTATTGGGGAATGAGAATCTGATTTGTATATCATGGCTCTTGCTACCCCGAGGTTTCGGGGAAGTATGATTTTCCTCAAGTCTTTTCCACAAGTTAAAACTTTTTGTTAATCTTTCTAAGTTATTTTCAAAAATTTTGAACCTTATGCTTTCAAAAACATCGTTGATTAACGAACAATATTTTGCATAACAAAGAAAATAAGGAAATGATAATTGCACAAGAAAGAAAGGCTCAAATGCTGATTTTATTCAAGGATGAAATCTTGCAAATGACAAGATTCCATAGAATTTTTACAAGAAAAATGGCAAAAGTGGATAAGGTTACATTGAATCCTGTGACCTAACTATCCCTAAAGACTAGAATTCTCCAAGGTCCTTGCTTCTGACGAGAGTTGGTTGAGATGAATCTTTGTAAAGCCTGCAGTGGTGACGTCTTTATCTAATGCAGTGAAACGCCTTTGTCCCTAATTTTTGCCTGGATCGCCCTTTTCGGGTTTTCAATCCACCGGGACGCTCATTTTTGCCTAAACCGCCCTTTCGGGTTTTCAACATAGCGAGCTCTTTAATTTTCTTTCTCTTTTTTCTCTTTTCTTTTCTTTTACCCTAACTTTTTCATAAGTCGTTCCTTTGGATTTTTCGGCTTATCCGGTTCTCTTTTTAGGCATAATATTTCCGAACTGCATCAGAGTTTACTAGATGAGTAAGTTGCTCTCCATCCATGGTAGTGAGAATTAGTGAACCTCCTGAGAATACTGTCTTCACAACAAAGGGGCCATCATAATTAGGCATCCACTTTCCTCGTGCGTCTTTGTGAACTGGTAAGATCTTTTTGAGCACAAGTTCTCCTTCTCGGAACACCCGGACACAAACCTTTTTATCGAACGCTCTCTTGATTCTCTTTTGATACAACTGGCCGTGACACATCGCAGACATGCACTTTTCATCGATGAGATTCAACTAATAAAATCTTTCTTTAATCCATTCTGCCTCTTCTATATTGGCTTCCCTTATGACTCTTAGGGAGGGTATTTCGACCTCGATGGGAAGAACTGCATCCATTCCATATACCATAGAAAAGGGGGTTGCCCCTGTTGAAGTACGGACATAAGTTCTGTATCCGTGTAAGGCAAATGGTAGCATTTCGTGCCAATCTTTGTACGTTTTTACCATTTTTTGCAAGATCTTCTTAATGTTTTTGTTTGCAGCTTCCACAGCTCCGTTCATCTTTAGACGATAAGGGGAAGAGTTGTGGTGTTCAATTTTGAAATCATCACATAATTCTTTCATAACTTTGTTGTTCAGATTGGTGTCGTTGTCTGTTATAATTCGGCTCGGGATACCGTAACGACAGATGATCTCCTTTTTAATGAAACGAGCCACCACTTGACGTGTAACATTGGTGCAGGATGCAGCTTCAACCCATTTTGTGAAATAGTCGATGGCAACCAGAATGAAACGGTGTCCATTTGAAGCTTTCGACTAAATTTCCCCAATCATGTCAATGCCCCACATAGAGAAAGGCCATGGTGAAGACAACACATTCAATAGTGTTGGAGGCACATGCATCTTGTCTGCGTAGATCTGACATTTGTGACACTTTCTGGCGTACTGAATGCAGTCGGTTTCTAAAGTCAACCAGTAATAACCAGCTCTCAAGATCTTTCTGGACATGGCGTATCCGTTGGCATGAGTGCCGAACATTCCTTCATGAACATCTTTCATTAACAAGTCTGCTTCTCGTCGGTCAACACAGCGAACCAAAACCATGTCAAAGTTTCTTTTGTAGAGTATACCATTACTGAGGAAGAATTTGGATGCTAATCATCTCAGTGTTTTCTTATCGAGTGCTGTAGCATCGGTGGGATACTCTTGTTTCAACAGGTAATTCTTTATGTCATAAAACCAGGGTTTGCCATCGGTTTCTTCTTCAACCATTTGATAGTAAGCAAGCTCTGTCTTTCGTTCAATCCGGATAAGTGTGGCGTCATTGACACCTCTAGTTTTCCATATTGAAGCTAGCATGGCCAAGGCATCGACAACGTGATTCTCTGCTCTTGGAACATGTTTAAAGGTGACCTCGTCAAAATACTTGATCATTTCAACAATGTAAGCTCTGTATGGAATCAAATTTTCATGTCTTGTTTCCCATTCACCAATGACTTGGTAGATAACCAAAGCTGAATCTCCACTGACTTAGAGAAATTTGATTTTGAGGTCGATGGCTGCTTCGAGGCCAAGGATACATGCTTCGTATTCAACAATGTTGTTTGTACAATCAAAGTCTAGTTTGGCTGTAAACGGAGTGTAACCACCTTCGGGATTCATCAAAACTGCACCCACGCCATGTCCACTGTAATTGGAGGAACTGTCGAACATCATCTTCCACCAAATATCTGTCTGTTGACCTTCATCAGAATTTGTTTCTTCGCAATCTTTCACTAACATGATGTCTTCATCCGGGAAATCAAACTTCAGAGGTTCATAATCTTCAACAGGTTGATCTGCGAGATATTTTGATAACACACTACCTTTGATGGATTTCTGAGCCACATACTGAATATCATATTCTGACAACAACATATGCTACCGGGCAAGTCTTCCAGTTTGAGCAGGCTTTTCAAAGATATACTTTATTGGATCCATTTTCGAGATCAACAAAGTGGTATGACAAATCATGTACTGCCTCAACCGTTTAGCGGCCCATGCCAAAGCACAACAAGTCTTTTCTAGGAGTGAGTATCTGCTTTCACAATCAGTAAATTTCTTGCTCAGGTAATAAATGGCGTGCTCTTTCCGTCTGGTCTCATCTTGCTAGCCTAAAACACAACCCATTGAGTTTTCAAGTACCGCCAAATACATAAAGAGAGGTCTCCCTGGAACAGGTGGTATTAAGATTGGAGGTTCTTGGAGATAACCTTTGATTTTATCGAAGGCTTTTTGATAATCAGAATTCCACACGACCGTCTGATCTTTACGTAACAACTTGAAGATTGGTTCACAAGTAGGAGTCATGTTGGAAATAAACATGGATATGTAATTTAACCTCTCAAGAAAACTTCTAACCTGATTTTCGGTCTGCAGAGCTGGCATGTCTTGAATGGCACGGACTTTGTTTGGATCTACTTCAATACCCTTGTGACTGACAATGAAACCAAGTAGCTTTCCTGATCTGACTCCAAAGGTACATTTTGCGGGATTCAAACTCAACTGATATTTCCGGAGTCTTTTAAACAATTTCAACAAATGCCCCAAATGATCTTCTTCGTTCTAAGACTTAGCAATCATATCGTCGACATACACCTCTATTTCTTTGTGCATCATGTCATGGAATAAAGACACCATCGCCCTCTGATAGGTAGCACCTGCATTCTTCAGACCGAATGGCATAACTTTGTAACAATAAGTGCCCCATGGAGTAATGAAGGTTGTCTTTTCCATATCATCTGGATCCATCTTGATCTGATTGTAACCCGAGAAACCATTCATAAATGAAAACACCGCAAATCGAGCTGTATTGTCCACCAAGGTATCAATATGTGGCAGAGGGAAATCGTCTTTCGGACTGGCTTTGTTTAAATCCCGATAATCCACACACATCCTAACCTTTCCATCTTTCTTTGGTACAGGAACAATATTGGCCACCCATTCTGGATACTTGGACACTGCAAGGAAACCTACATCAATCTGCTTTTTTACCTCATCTCGGATTTTGAGAGCCATGTCGGGTCTGGTCCTTCTGAGTTTCTGCTTAACTGGCGGGCATTCAGGTCGGAGTGGTAGTTTGTGAACCACTATGTCTGTGTCTAATCCCGGCATATCCTGGTAGGACCAAGCAAATACATCCACATATTCTTTCAGAAGTTCCTCTAATTGTTGTTTGACTTCTGCCCCTAGATCTGCTCCAATCTTGACTTCTTTTCTGTCTTCTTCAGTGCCAAGATTAATGACCTCTATATGTTCCTTGTACGGTTGAAGTTATGTGTATTCATAATGCGCCCATCTTACCAGTTCTTCAGGGACTTCAAAATCTTCGTCCTCGTCTTCAGCTTGGTACACTGGGGAATCCAAGTCTGGAGGGAATGCAAGGTTACAGGATTCAATGGGTTTATGGTCATCACTGCATGTTGGAAGGGTTTATTTTATTAAAACACACAACAACAAATGCAACACATATACAGAAAGAGAAATTTTGTTTTTTTATTTTGGTTTTTTTGTATTGCCATTTTTCTTTCAAAGTAAAAACAAAAAGACGGTAAAAGAAACAACACAAGGAATTTTAACAAAATAGTTCATTCTCATTGATATTTCTTTGAAAGCATGAGGCCCTTACAAAACATTCCTATAGCTTTGGGCACAGCGATGGAGATTTTAAAACAACAACAAAGAAAGAAAACAAAAAAATTACTTTAAGTCTGGAAAGACTATAGGAACTTCAACAACCTTCCAGTTATTCAGAGCAGCTTTGTCATGATATACTAGTTGCCCAATATCTTCTCCTTCAATATCTTCTTCCACGACGTTGATTTGAAAACCGCCACTGATAAATATTTCTTGTATAGCCTTTGGCCGGCGGTTGTCATGTGTTAGCTTTTCATCATGAGTTGGTCTGTAACCCAACCCCTGGCGATTTATCTTCGGCTTCACCTCAATGACTTCTCCCCATCCTGCGGGAGTGCCTTCTTCCAGTGTAGCTTTAATGCTCTGAGCAGATGCGAAGATCGGACCACTCTTTGCCACCGTTTCCTCTACCATCACTGCATTGGCTATTTCTAGTGCTTGTAATGAAGTTTCTAGGGCGTCTTCATCTGCCTCAATGTACCGAAAAGATGACAGGTTACTAACCATTAGTTCTTCCTCACCATGCACAATTACTAGCTTATCATTCACCACGAACTTCATTCTTTGGTGTAGGGTAGAAGTTATTGCCCCTGCTTCATGGATCCAAGGACGACCCAACAGACAGCTGTAAGCTGGATTTATGTCCATCACTTGAAACACAATGTTAAATTCATGGGGTCCCACCAAAATTGGTAATTCTACTTCACCGATGATCGTCCTCCTTGAACCATCAAAAGCTTTTACAATAAATGATGTTGGTTTCATCTCTGCCCCTGCGTATACTAATCTGGCAAGTGACCTCGCGGGCAGTACGTTTAACGAGGATCCTGTGTCGACCAATACTCTGGCCAGAGTGTCTTCCTGGCATTTGATGTATATGTGCAGCGCGCGGTTATGATTGCATTTTTCTTTTGGTAATTCAGCGTCACTAAAGATCAACGTGTTGCATGTTGTGATATTAGCCACTACTGAATCAAACTGGCCGAGAGAAATGTCCTTTGTTACATGGGCCTGTCTTAATACCTTCTGTAATGCCTCTCTATAAGCTGGAGAGTTGATCAAGAGTGACAAGATTGATATTTTTGCTGGTGTCTGATGAAGCTGATCTATCACTTTATAGTCACTTCTTCGGATAATTCTCAGAAATTCCTCGTCATTTTCTTCTTCTGTGCTCGGAGTTTCTTTTTCTTTGATCACCACGGTAGGAATAACTTCTTTTGGAGCAGCTATTGATACTTTTGTCTGATAGATTCGACCGCTAAGGGTCATTTTCCTAGTGCTTACGATGTTCGTCACATCCATCTGATTATCTGTCTGAACAACCTTTCTTGTTTCTTGGTCCACCACGGTCATATCGTACTTCCATGGAACAGCTTTTGTATTATCATAAGGGAATGGTCTCGGTTTTTGGATTACAATCGGTCGAGGTTGACTGATAGCAACTCTGTTGAAGACGGGCCTTGCACCTTTGTTGAAAACCGGGACTTTATCTCTTTTCTTAGATAGATCGAAGATTGGCTCAATCACGAAAACTTCCTCTTTCTTCTCCTTACCACACACTAGTAAAATTCCTTCATCCATTAATCCTTGTATATCCTTCCGTATCATATCACATCCGCTTGAATTAGAACATTCTTCACAGTTATCATGAACACTTCCTAACAGCTCTGCTCCTGTCAACTTATCATGCAATGTCTTCAATGGCGTTCTGATCTTTGACACATCATTAATTATCTCCTCATCAGACTTTTCTATGGCATTAACCCCTCCATGATTTGGTAGCGGGTTACTTTTAACGTTGGGTGGTACATCATCAAAGGACAAGATTTTCTTTTCCATTAACTCTCTCACCAGATCTTTTAAAGAAAAGCACCCTTCTAGGTCATGGCCAGCAGCCCCTTCGTGGAAATCACAATGAGCATTCAGGTTGTAATGCGGAGATGTTGTATCTGGATTAAGTGGCCTTGTTGTTATCAACCCTTGGTGGACTAAAGAAGGATATAACTCTGTGTATGTCATTGGTATTTGTGGAAGTGGAGGTTTTGTGGTCGGCCTCCGGTTTTGATAATTCTGTCTGGGTTGTTGAACCCTCTGCTGATGGTTTTGTTGATAGGGCGGAGCGTTGGGCGCTCGTTGATACCCTTGTTGATTTTGTTGCTATGCGGGCGCTGACTGCCCTGATTGATAATTTGGAATAGGATGGTTGAATGCTGGGGCTACAGCTGCCACGTATTGTTGTTGCGGGGCATACTGTATCGGATATACTGGTCTTTGTTGATGAAATTGTTGAGCATAATTTGGTTGGATTTGCTGGATGAACCCTTGTTGAGGCTGCTGATAAGGCTGATACGGAGGTCTCACAGTGCGACTTCTTCTTTCCATTATTGCATTTGTCTCACCCTCTTTCTTTTTGTGAAACCCACTGCCGACTTTCTTGATACTGCTGTTGTTAGAGCTGCTGGAACCGCTGACTACCTTTCCATTTTTCATTCCCAATTCTACCCTCACTCCCACGGCTACAATGTCTGAAAAACTTGCAGACACACTACTGATCATTTTCTCGTAAAATTCTGGTCTCACTGTGTCAACAAACCAGTCTGTTAATTCTTTCTCACTTAGAGGTGGTTCTACCTGGGACGCTGTTTCTCTCCACCGTTGAGCGTACTCTTTGAATAATTTTGTACTTCTCTGTGACATACTCAACAATTGCCTTCTGTCAGGCACCATATCCATATTGTATTTGTAATGTTTCATAAAAGCATCGGCCAAATCTTGAAAATTGTGGATCCGTGACTGATCTAGACTTAAATACCATTTGGCTGGAGCCCCTTTCAAACTGTCTTGGAAACAATGGATCATTAGTTTATCATCCTCGACATGCGCTGCCATTCTCCGATAATACATGATAAGATGTGTTCGTGGGCAAGTGGCTCCTCAATACTGATCAAAATTTGGGACTTTGAACTTCGGTGGAATTACCAGCCCAGATACCAAACACATCTCTCTGGCGTCAGTACCAAAGATATTGTTTCCTTCCATTGCTCGGACTTTTCTTCGTATTGTTTCAACACTTTCTCTTAACTTCTCATGTGACTCATTCTCTTCTTCATGTCCCTCAGGACCTTCGTATACTGGCGGAGGATTGTGAAAGACATGGCGTGCTTGAATTTGTACTGAAGCTGGAGCATATGTGGGAATTGCATGAGGAATCTCTCCTCCTAGGGAAACTGTCTGCTGAGTGACTCTTGGCGGAGGTACAAAACCCGGAGGCAAACCATAAGTCGACACATTTGCAATAGTAACGGCTGTTGGGATTGGTTCTGCAGTGATTTCAGAGACTACGGTGGCTTGAGTGTCCAATTGCGCTCGGATAACTTGCAAAGCTTCCATAATCTTCCCCATTCCTCCTCGGAGCTCTCCGAGTTTGTTGTCGATTCTGTCCACATCTAAGTTCTGTTCTTACATCCTTAAGCGAGCTTGGACTCATGTTTTGTATTGATGGCGGGGTCTCAGTGTGATTCTATGGTAAGACAGAGGAATGAGACACAACTCAGGAACATGCATATGTGATGCTTATGAATGCAGACATGCAAATGCAGATTTAAACATTCAAGGAATAAAAGCTCTATTTGCAAACATTATAACAATAGGGAAAACAGATAAATCTTCATTGATAACAACTGGAGAGTTTACAACATCAAACTGGAAACAGAAATACAAGCTTATTGCTACAAAATAACAGAAAATAACAACAAAGATTTCTAGATCCTTCGACTGGATGGTCCTTCATCTTCAGGCTGATTCTTCCTTCCACTTTGACACACCACTTCTTGAAGTTCTTCTTTTTCTTGCATTGCCATGAAATACTTACTTCTCCAGTCTTTCCCTTCTTTCTCGACTTTTGTTAGAGCAGCTTTCAATTCTTCTATTAGGGTGACTTTTGTTGGGTTAGGCTCGAAACTGGTAAAGAACATCTTTAAGGTTGCTTCTCTTACCCATGATAAGTAAGTTTCCGAAATAGTGATGTCAGGGTAATCCAATGCAGTCATTCCTCTAGTGTTTATACGACACCAAGAATATATAATATGGGCTTTGTAAGCTTGATCCTTTCCTTCTTCAATATAAAAACTTCTCAGGAAAGCAAAGTCTGGTTCGTCTTTCATCGGATAACCCAGCTGACGGCGGGCTAAGATGGGATTGTAGCTGATGCAACCTTCGGTGCTGATGAGTGGTACATTCGGGAAATCTCCACAACTCTGAGTCATAGGAATTCCTCCATAGACGGGATCGTACCAGTAGATGTAGGTGTGTTTGAGTAGCAACAGCTTTTCGGTCCAGGAGAGCCCATTCTGTCGATCCCAAAGGACTGGCAACCTTGGCAAGTGCGAAATAAACCACTTGTAAAGAAGAGTAGCGCAGCATACGACTCGTCCACCTCCATAAAGACTGCTACGATGAACGGAGAAATAGGTATCAACTAACAATGTGGGCACTGGATTCCTGAGCCCGAAAAGAGTGATTGCATTTGCTTCCACAAAGTTATTGACAGTTGGGAACAGGAAGATCCCATAGATTAATAAAGCCAGAATGGCTTCAAATGCCTCCATCCTCTTTGCCTCTGCATAGATCTGGGCTTTTTCAAATAAGAACATCGCTGGTAAACCATACATGCTTCCTCGGGTAGTTAAATGAGAACGTACTTCATCCACTTCTAGGTTCAAGAGATCTGCAATGGTTCTGTCATTTGGAGTTCTTTCTCGTCCGGAGAACGGTCTAGGAGTAACGCCTACCCCCATTAGTGCGGAGTATTCCTCCAAGGTTGGGAGCAGTTGGTAATCCGGGAAAGTGAAACAGTGATAGGTTGTATCGTAGAATTGTACAAGTGCTGATAACATTTCTTCGTCGACTTGGAGCTCAAGTAGAGATAGTACATTCCCGTATTTCTCTTTGAATGCTTCAGAATCTTCCACCAACCCTGCTAGTCTTCTTAGATTTCCCAGATCTGGGATTTGGAACATACCTCCTGCGGTTGTTTTCTTTCTAGAGCTCATTGTGATAATATCTGTAAAATAACTTTAATTCCTTGAATGTTTAAATAACGAGAATGCGAATGCAAATGCAAAAGTTTTATGGAACTCAGTTTTAGGGAACATCAAAACATTATCTCATTTCATTGATTTTTCAAGATTGCATTACAAAAATTTTTAGTACATCTTACAAAAGCCCTAAAGATACTCTAAAATAAAGTCTTCTCTCTTCTTGACTTTTCTGAGCTCTTCTTCCACTTGTGCTTTCTCAAGGATGAGTTTATCTACCATAGCCTTCCAGGGAGTCGACTGATGGTCGGAATAAAATGAATCTTCCTGTGCCTTCCTCTTCTTGCTAGCAATTGCTTCTTCATCTTTCAGCTGGAGTTGTTTGCGGAGCTCCTCATTTTCTTCCATAGCTACCTGGTATTTGTACTTCCAAGCTACTTCAGTCTGCTGTGACTTCCTCAGAGCAATCTTCAGCTTCTCTTCTTCAGACATGAAAATCAACGGATGTTCTTCTATTAAAACCATAGGCTCCTGCGGAGGATAAGGCATCTTCATCTGAATGGCCCTCTTTCTGACCCATTGGAGATAAGGTTCGAAAAAGACGCAGTTAGGCCTTTCCAAGTCTTCTTTTTCTTTCCTGTGCACATGCCCCCATGCTTTGAGAACTTCATCTTTTAATTCTGAAACTCCTTTGAAGAAAATACCCTCTACATGAGCACTGTAGGGTTTGTCTTTCAACGGATAACCAAGCTGTCGACGAGCAAGCACGGGGTTATAGTTGATTCCCCCATTTGTACCAAGCAGAGGTACATTTCCAAAGCTGCCACAACTATCAATGATTTTGATCCCATCATAACTTCGGCTGTACCAGTCAATATCGGAGTGAGTAAGAGCCATAAGCTTTTGAGACCACCATCCTTTCTTCCAAAAAGCATGGGCTTTGGGTAGATGAGAAACAAACCACTTATACAGCAAAGGAACACAACAAACGATCATCCCTCCTTTGTGAAGATTTCTTAGATGAACAGAGTGGTAAGCATCAGCTAATAAAGTAGGTACCGGATTCTTCTTCAAGAATATTTTGATGGCATTGAGATCCACAAAGTTATCAAAGCTTGGAAACAGAAAGATCCTATAAATAAGCAAGGCCAGAATAGCCTCGAAAGCATCCATACTCAAGTGATCAGCAAAGTACTGAGCCTTCCCAATTAAGAATTCCGCGGTCAACCCAAAGATCCCTCCTTTAGTAACCATGTTCTTCTGAATGTCTACCAACCCTATACGTGTAACCTTAGCAATTTCTTCTTCTTTAGGGTCCTTCTCCATGACTGGAAAAGGAGATGTATCAAGAATAGGTAACCCAATCAGACAGGAATACTCTTCAAGTGTCGGTACCAACTGATAATCCGGAAAAGTAAAGCAGTGATAAAGTGGATCATAAAACTGGAGTAGTGTAGAGAGGAGTCCTAGATCCATCCTCTTATTCATTCTCAGTAGAGATAAAAATTCCCGTACCTGCTTTTGAACCCTTCTACATCGATGATTAGAGTGCTCAGCCTTTCTATCTCATCCACATTAGGACTTTTGTAAGTGTACTTTAGAGTTTTATTTTTCCCATTGTCCATGATGTTCCTGATGTTTATAAATAAAAGACTCTGAGTTTCATAAAACTTTTATGACATGATGTTTATGGATGCATGAATGCACAAACATAGGTAATCACATATTCATAGATTCACATAAGTAACAGACAAGGGTTTGGTTTGGAGAACATGATAGAGGAGCCAAGGTCTACCCATCCAAAAGGTGTGTATTGGGGCTTTTCTTCGCTGTAGAACAAGGTTCTAAAAAGTTCCCAGAGTCCTCGATCCATCTTTTGGATATTATCAATTTCCCGAATACTCAGTAGTCGATAATATTCTCAAGAGAATCTCGTCCAAGTGTAGTATCGCGTATCAACTACTTTGGAATTACTCCCTCATAGTCATAGCACTACATCCTAATAAAGCCAAAGTGGGGTAAAGGTAATCTAAAGGTCCTCAGTGTCATGGGCTCCTATGTAGAAAGTAGCATTGTTTTCACGAATACTCGATCAATAATACTAACTCTCAAAAGGTCCTCTACTGAGTGGTGGTTTTCTCAAGTCAGCTTGGTCGGGAATCAACTCCCTATAAGCCTTCTTGAATATACCACCTTCCTATCATAAGTACGCTCGAGCACAAGTGTAGTGCTGTCTCACCACTTCAAGTTCCCAAACCAACATAGCACAGATATATTTACAAGTATTCACAAATAACAATTAGTCAAACAAAATAGGCTAAACCCTCAAAACAAAAGCAAGTATCCCACATCCCCAGTGAAGTCACCATTTCTGTTGCGGTGAAAATTGGATATCAAGCTATTAATTAACTTGAACCTTATTTATTTTACAACCGATCTTTAACTTATCCAAAGGAAAGGTCTGAAGAAAGAAAAACCTTTTTCGCGATGTAAACAACGCTAAGAGATTCGGGGATCGGGGGTTAGTTATATCTAGGGAAGGTATTAGCACCCTAAATATCTGTAGTACTCTACAGGAACCTTTTGTTTGGTTGATTGCTAAGTTTGTGAATTGTGCTATGGTTTGGGATAAGGAAATAAATAAACAAAGGCCTAAGTGGTTTTCTAAGTTTGCTCGCAAAGACGTCGCATCTTCTGCCTACGTATCTTGACTAGGATAGAGTCAGAGCAATCGTAGTTCGCCTCACAAGGGAAAAGAACACTTGATGACGACCAAGGTTCAAGGGGGAAACAAACATTACAATGTTTGTATGGAGTTTGACAAAACTCCCTAATCTAAGTTGTAGTAAAAGGGGAAAGTAAGAAATCATGACGATGATTCTTACACAGAGTTGACGAACTCTTTCCTAGGGTTCTAGTTGAAGAACGCTCCTAGTACAGGTGGGTTTCTTAGACTCAAAGCAAAGTCTAAAGGCTTCTAAGCTAGGGGGTAAAGTGACTTAACAAATTCAAGAGTGTGATTGAATAAGTTATCCATGACATCGAGGGTCAAGTGGACAGACCTTCCTTTGGAGGGAGACTGGGGAAATAAACGGATGAAAGCTAACGAGCCTCATCACTTGGGAAAAATAAAATAGAAGAGAAACAAAATAGAAAAACATTTTTATGGTAACAACCAATTATATGAAATGATAATGATGAAAGCACCTTTGATCAAAATCAATACAGATGAAAGTACGAGAACCGTAACGACAGATCACGCTTATATACAATCAACAGATGAGATGAGATACACATTGTTACATCTTGAAATAAAATCCTAGCATGTTAACTAACATGGATGGACATGAATATAATCAATTTTCACAAATAAAACCAAGCGGAAGCACACAAAAATTCATCTGCAAATGCGTAAACGGACGCGAAACGCATGTAACTTGTACATAGTAAAAAGAGGAGATAAAACAGTCAAACATGAAAATAAAATACATGGAATTATAATATATTCAAAGATGAACACAATGAAAAAAGAACGGGTGAAAAACAATAAACAACGAGTGAGATACGAATTTTTGAAGTTTACATGAAAAATAACAAAAAAAGAATAAAACAGCTGCCCTCCTCAGGGGTCGAACTCAGGACAAAGGGGTACAAGGCGCATGGTCTTACCTCTGGGGTGGCTATACATCCGTTTGTAAAATCCACCCCTTAAAATAATAAGGGTAAACAAATGACATGGTGGGAAAAAAATACATAACAAAGGCAAATACGTTTTGTAGCGTAACTTCCTAACCGCTTATCGAAACGAGACAAAATTTATATGCATTTGGGGTAGAATCAAACAAGGAAGATGATGGTGGTGGTGATTTTTGAAAATTATCATTGTAGTGAAAAATTAGATAGCACATGTGTTGTGATGAAATGAGATTCATTTTGAGATTTTCCAAACAATCCAAATGTTTTCAAACCATGCTAAGCACATACGCAGAATTCAAACATGATTCTCAAGGATATTATCAACTCAAATTAACCTGGCTCAAATAGAAATGGCCAGTGGCATGTTAAAATGCAAGGATGAAGAAAAAGTGCACATTTAAATGGACAGTTTGTTTCAAGCTATTTCAAAGCAATCTAAGCACACAAACATGATACAATGATGCTATGGAGAGAGTTTGTGCAGTGCAAGGTGCATAGATCAGTTTGTGTGGTGATATGACATGTGATGTGCAAAATTTGAGCAACATGCATGTTGAAATGGACAATTATGGTGCAGAGAGTTTTAGACCCAACCAATCATCCAAACAGCACATAATGAACATATAAAGATGATTCATGCAGTGAGAAAGGTTTAAAACATGTTGTGGTGTAATATAGTATGTGTAATGCATAATTGGCAAGATGATGAGCACACAATGATGACAGACCAGTTTCAGGCACACATAGCTCAAGACAAATATTCACACATGTCAAATATGTTCTAATGAGTGAGGTCATGTTCACAAAAAGTTTCAATTTCAACTAGTTTGAAAAATGATGCATTGGCTGCATTTTTGGCACAAAATGAAAGATGCATGAAGGCAGCTATTCTCAATTCTATGCAAGTTCTGTTTCAATGATCCCTACACATAGCTCATACATAACATTTAGAGAAGATTGATGCAAAGAACAGGCAAAATGCACACAAATTTATGAGGATGTCATGCTAAGTGCAAAAATTTAGCAAAAATGCATTTTTAAAGATACAGTTCATGACAGTTTGATTTGGTATCACATAATGATGCAAACATCTTCTAAATAAGTGGTATGAGGTGTTTGAAAAAGGTTTTCAATGAGAAACAAACTTGATGCAAAAATTCCTTGTGAGTTGCATTGGTGTGTTTTCAAGTATTCATGCCAAAATGCAAAGTCAACTTTATGCACAAAATTAGTAAGGCAAGCATCTAGGCAATTCACAAATGCATATACAAGCATGTTTCAAGAGTGAAAAGTTTAGTTCAAATGCTCATGCAGAAAATGATATGTCAACTGCTATGCTTGGCAGAATTTGATTAAGTTCAGGTTTTGGCAAAAGTGCATGTGATCTAGAAGTCCACATTTTGAGCAACATATTGGTGACAACAAACAATTAGCAAACTGAAACTGTCATAAGCAAGCAGAACTAGATCATATCCAGCCTCACCTATATCTCTCCAACTGATACAAACACACCTTAAGTATGCATACTGTTTTGGAAATTATTGACAGCAACAGGGTATGTTCAAAAATCAATGAAGCAAGCACATTATAGGTATTCACACCAACCATCAACATGTTAATAATCAGTTTAAAACAAACAAGTTGCAATCCTTACAGTTTTGGCATATGTAACAACAAACAACAATAAGCAAGAATGAGTTTTATGTCAGGATAATGGATGGAATGAGCTAGACACTACATACCTGTGGTGATAAACTTGAGCAAGCAAAAATACTCTGAGAAAAACCAGAGATTACTTTGGATGTCCTTCTTGCCTTGAGTTTGCAACTTTGAGCAAAATGCAACCTTGGTGCCAATGACAAAAATAGGAGCTGCTGGTGATTCCTAACCCCTTGGACAGTTGCTAAACAATATTTGTAAGGTGTTGGGATGATTAGAATGGCAAGAAACTGAATGGAATGAAATATGGCAAGTTTTGTGGTGTTGGTCAAAGTATGGTGGAAATAAGTTTGACTTTTTGATCCTTGAAGTTTCTTGATGTTTTAATGGATCACACACCTTCTATATGTTATTTAGAAGTTGTGTGGATGGTGGTTGAAGTGTTTTAAAGGGTAGAATAGAGTTTGGGCAGAATTCTCTCCAAGACAGATTTTGGAGTTTTTGTGAACTTTGGAGATTTTGAGAAATTGATGCAAAGGTGTGGAAAAGTGGTGAAAGAGTTTCTCTATGATCTTTATTAGATGATTTTTCTTCTAAATGAGGTGAATGAACCCTCCTTTTATAGGAAAATGGAGTGAGGAGCTTGCTTGGTGAGGTTGCTTCATCATGAAGTAAGGCTTGGAGATATTTTGAGAAAACCTCCCTTGGAGGGTTTTCTATTGGATCTGATACAAGGCATCAATTGTCAAGGCTTCCTACTGATTTTTCTGAGTTATTAGCAGGCTAGGAAGTGTAGGGGTGTGGCTGGTGTAGCTCACTTTCCACCTCATGCTTTGGATTTACCAACTTGTAATGCAACTTGCCCACTTGCAAGGCAATGAGCTACACTTTGGTTTTTCTTGTTTCCTTGCATAACTTTCTGTTCTCTCATGCCACACACATCTAATATATCAGGTATAACACATTGGATCAACAAAAATTGACAGATTTGATGAAGTAGGTCACTTTGAAAATTTGGCCAATGTGGGACTTTTATGTGAAACCCTCAACTTTGCACCTATGTAACTTTATGCTCACAACTCCTTTTGAGGACTTCTAATAGTTTTTGAAAAGCCATAATGTAGCTATACAACATTAATGTTTGCCAATAAGTCAAACTCCAAATGGAACTAGGTGAAAAATCCTCCTAAAGTTGGCTGCACACAAGCTTTTAAGGTGAAAATAACTTAGAATGTTTCTAAGTTATTTTCCCTTCTTGGAATGTTTTTGCTTCTAACACAAAAAGTATGCATTTTCTGGTTGTGTACTAGTATGGGACTTTTGTAGAACTTGTCAAGAGCTTTCCAATGAGCTTGGAACCACCTCATTTGGAGGTGTGGTTAAGGAGTTAGGGTTTAGCCCCTTTCGAAACCCTAATTTCCCGATTTTTCGATTACCTCCTCATCCTTGATCCAATGATCATGAAAATTGATATGTAAGTCCATTATGACATAAGGAACAACTTTGCTTCACAACTTGGAGTCCAATTCTTAAAATTTGAAGAGTTGACTTTTCGGTCAACCGTACGATCGATCGGTGCCAACCGAGTCGCCTGTTGACGTTCTGGACATCCTGAGACTTTGATACTTCTTGAATATACTTTAGTAAGCTTATTTGAACTTCATGGACCTCAATCCCACCATTACAACACCTTCCAACATCAAAGTCAAACCACAGTTGACTATTACTAGTTAAAAACCCTAATTGGGGCCTCCGGACTGCACTGTTCTTGATTCTGAAGTGATCTCTTCAAATTGGCTTCTCATTTGACTTAGATATTATCTTTGATTTCATTTCATGATTGAATTATCCCAAAACATTGGTTGATCATTCCTTTGTAGTTTTGAATTTGTCGGCGCGGAAACCCTGATTCATCTGTAACTTGACAACAATGAACTTGCACTGGACTAGGGTTAGATAATTCATGAGTATGCTCCTAAAATGATAATGAGAATCTAAAGGGTCAAAATTTGGGGTACAACAGTACCGAAAGTACCAGAGTAAAGCACCGTTGGCAAATCGCCACGTTGAGACTCCACCAATGTCATATGCTCAGCTACTACAAACTCTGCTCCATATGCAACTTGTTCAGAAGCGGACTTTGGCTCCCTTGACAGGGACACCACTGAAAGGATATGATGCGAATGCGAGATGTGACTTTCACTCGGGAGCACCTGGCCATACGATTGAAAACTGTAGGGCATTCAAGCATAAAGTCCAAGACTTGGTTGATGTCAAGATTATCGACTTCTCTGAAGAGATTCCAAACGTTCTGAAGAACCCGATGCCTAACCACGGGGGAGCCGGGGTTAGTGCGATCCTTGAAGAGATGGATTCAGACTTAGTGACTAATGTCAGAGATCTGAAGACTCCACTTAGTTTCGTTAAACCTAAGCTATTGAAGAGAGGAATATTCCCGGGCTGTGGGAGATTCTGCCTCGAATGCGCGAACCACTAAGATGGCTGTGAACAGTTGATTGAGGGGGTACAAAGCCTGATGAACGAGGGGATTTTGCAGTTTAGTCGAAAGACTGAGGACAGATCTGAGGAAGTAGTGCTTGAGCAAGAGGATGAGGTCGCTACCATCACTATTCCCCGCAAAACAATCACCATTTCTGCAGTAAGGCCACCAACGGTTACCATAACAAAGGCTGGCCCGATACCCTTTGAAAGCACTAATGTTGTCTGTCGCTACTGCGAAAGACGAGGCCGGCAATGACAGAAGAGTCGCCACCGTGCGTTATTTATCCCAAAGGAGGGAAAGGAAACGCTCAGAGAAAACCTAACGAAAAGGGAAAGGAATGGTCATCGCAACCAAGTCCTGGATTCGGGAGTCGGTTACGCAAGGGGAAGGTATTAGCACCCCTCACGTCCATCGTACTCGATGGGATCCACGCTTGTTGTTTATCAGAAAAGGGTGTGTTTAAACTATCTAACTAAAGGCTGGTTTGAAAGAAAAGAAAAGTGACTCGGCAGAACACAGCAGTTCTATGCTTACGTACTCCCGTCTGGAACGAGAAATCAGAGTCAACGTAGTTCGCCTAACTACGAGTGAAAAGGGGGGGAAGGTTGCTCGCCGAGATATCGCATCTCATGCCTACGTACTTTCATACGGCATGAAAGATCAGAGCAAACATAGTTCGGGCTACGAAGAACACAGGTTTGTTCAACATCTTTTATCCAAGTAAAGTTAACAGACGGTTCCAGCAGTTGGTGTTTGTAGCTCGACCTTTGGAGACTTAGGCGTTACCGTTTGCGATTGAACCGAAAGTTAACAGAACTCTCCTTTAAGAAAAGGGTTTTCATGATTAAGAGGTCCAAGAGGACAAAAATGATTTGAAGGTTTGTTTTTGAAGTATTTTAAAGAAGAAGTGAATTGAGTTTGTTTGTAACTCGTGTTGCACTAAAGACTTGGACTCGAGAGTGAATGTGTCGCATGTCACCCAAAGGGTAACACATTAAACATTCAAGTTACATGATGGAAACCCTCCCATAACTCTTCCTCAAGTGCTTAAGGCTCGTAACGCACAACACGTGTTATCCTTTATTAAGTGTTTTACAGATGTTTGAAGATGAGAAGAGAAAAGACACCACTAAGGGGAACTGACTCAAACCCTACAGTTATCATGCAATATTTGTCCTATGGTTGAGGTTAGAAGGGAAACTAACTAATGTTATCATGCATGGTTAGAACCCTAATGTCTGTCATAACTTCTCTTGAACAAGAGAAGTCAGAGTTCCTAGGGGAACATGGCAAAGGAAAGCAACAGTAAAGCAAATCAACTAAAAGCAAATTACTGTAAAAAAATTGCTGTAAATAAAATGCATGCAATGCATCAAACAAGCAGAAGGAGCCAAGCTCATCTTCTAGAGAAAACAAGGCACAAAGGCCACATACCACACAGGCAAGGGAGAAGCTCAACCTTAAACCAGCAAGCAAAGCCATACAGTAAAAAGCAAGCAGAGGGAAACAGTCAATCTCTAATGCAAACAAGCAAAGGGAGAAGCTCAACCCTTAGCATGCTCTTAGGCCTATGATCATCTACATGAAGCCTAAATTAATGCAACACACCAAGAAAGTCACATCAATACAACAAAGCAAGAAGAAAACAACAAACAAAACAAACAAGCCAGCAGCTTCATAGCAAAGCAAACTTCTGACAGCAAACAAGTCCACAGTCTGTAATCAACCTCAAGCTCAAGCCATCTTCAAGGGAAGGAAATGCAAGCATCATCTTCAAGATCCAAGAAGCTACCCCAACAAGGATGAAGAGAATCAACAAGATGAGTATATGATGATGGGAAGCATGATAGAAACCAAAGGAATCCATCAAGACACTCAACCATGCATCTAGGATGGGCATCCTCAAAAGTTCTACCCATTGTGACATGCCATACATCCCTCCAAAGGAGAGATGAGACTTCCACAGGGGACTTTGAATCATGGGATAGAATAGAAAGCAGTCAAGGCAATCCATATTTATTGAAGAAGGAAAGAACAATTCTAAAGCTCTTCCTAAACCCTAATCTGAACAAGCTACAAAAAAGCTAACAAAGGGAGGTCTAAATACCAAACCAAGCCATACCAATAAGCAAACATGAGCTTCAACATGTATAAAGCATCATCCAAAAGGAATGGAAAGTTTATCTTATTCTATGGGCCACCATTAGAGTTCAACTAGTGCAAGTGTTATGTTAGAAGCGCATTAAAACTAGTCTAAGTATTAAATCAATTTAAAATACTAAAACCACCTCTAAAATCCTATAAACATTTCTAAGGGAACCTACATGTGTTAGGTATCTATAGTAGAAAGGCCAGGGGCCAAACCTAAAAGGTAAGTCTCTAAAAAATTTCTAGATCACAAGTGAAGATGAGAAAATACTTAGAATGGGGGGGTTGAATAAGTATGACAAATAATCAAAGATTCAAACACAGTTATTTTTATCCTGGTTCATTGAACTCAACTACTCCAGTCCACCCTCTCAAGAGTGATTTGCCTTTCTCAGTCAAGGACTTAATCCACTATTTAATTAAACAAATTACAATAGTAACACCTAAGAACAACTGTTCTTAGTCTTCTCAAGAGCTACTGATCCCAACTGGATCCTCTTAAGGAAAACCTTTTACAATCAATGTAAAACTATTACAAGAGTATGAATGCTTCTAAAAAGCTATTTATCACAACTGTGATATTTCTCTTAAGTTTAAGAACAATGTTACAGCAAATAGAATATAAGTGCTTTTGAGAGATTTGCTTTTTATGAGTGTTTTTATCAATTATTCGTCAACTGAAGAAGATGGAGTGGACTTCTTTATATAGGCACATAGATCCATGAAGTCTTCATACGTTGGAGGTTGTGCTGAAAAAGCCTGGAGCCTTTTGTCTTTACTCTGCAGAATCTTTCCTTAGAATGGAATGCACAGATAAAACCTTTTTGTCTGTGTTCTTGTGTCTAGCATAAAAGAGGAAAGAGTTGTTGAGATATTCCAACGGACATATTCAAATCTTCTTCACTAAGTAAGTTCAGCAATCAACATCAGAGTCTGGATCTTCAGAGACTTCAGAGTATAGATCTTCTGGATCTTCAGAGTCTGAGATGTTCTTCAGATTATGCTGAATTAGAGTATATGCAGCTTGTGTGCTTGAGCGTGTAATTCTCTTAGAGCAGAGTCTTCCATATCAGATTCTCAATATATTGCAGCGTGTAGTATCTTCAGAGTCTTCTGATGACTATGCTTCTGAAGTCTCAGAGTCTTCTATTCTTTAGAGGCTTCTGCTTCACAATCATCAGTAGACAGCACTCAGATTCTTCTGGAGGCAGCGTTCAGATCTTCATTTAAGATGCTCTTGAACCATTGAAGCCTTTCATAATTTCATTGTTCAGATCCAAATTTTCTCTTTAAGAATATTTTCTTTAGTACCTGTAGCAAACAGTCTAGAACAAATTTAGAGTATATAATTCTTGAATACAAAATTTCATAAGTGTTATCATCAAAACATAGAGATATTACTAAGACACCATCTGTGCTCTTACAATCTCCCCCTTTTTGATGATGACAAAACATGAGAAATTTTGTTCAATAAAAAGTATGAATTATAACTCCCCCTGAGATTAACAATCCCCCCTGAAATAAATACTATAATAGAAGAAAACACTTCCTTTTTTGATTGAGTATATTTCAGATTCAGAGCCTGATGCAATAGGTTTGACTTTCAGAATCAAATCTTGATGCCAGAATATTATGACTTCCTTCAGTCAGAGCGCCTAGTTATCATCTTGCTTGAATTATCTTTCAGAGTAAAGGTATCAGAGTAAGATATCAGAGTTGATTGAATACTCATATTTGCTTTGAAGAATCAGGTTCTGGTTGGATAAATCTCAGGATAACTTCAATGAATTATGTCAGATATAACAATATAATTTGAAAGACTTAAATTCAAAGTTAGTTAATAAAATGTCTGAATTTTAATTTTAGTAATTGCTTATAAGTTGAACAATCAGATTCTCTTTTTCTCCCCCTTTTTGTCATAATCAAAAAGATTTTTAAAGACTGTAAAGATACAGAAGAAAAGAAGCATATAGAAGCAAAAACAGCAACTTTCATTCAACATAGCAGAGTACCAAAAAACATTCAGAGTTAAAAACTAAAGATAAATGCCAAATAGTCATAACAAAACAATAAGAAAACAACAAAAGCAACAACATGTGCAAAAACATCAAATAAGACTAAGTCTGGCGTGAGGCAATAAGGGTCAGAAGCTCTGTCATTTTGGCAGTTGACTCTTCTTGCTTAGACATCCAGGTCTTGATCTCGTCAGTTGTCTTCTCTTGCTTTACCATCCATCCTTTGATTTTCTTGACATCATTGACAAGCTCTGTGACCACAGATGAAGTAGAAGCAGATGCAGTAGCAGCAACATTCTTATCAGACTGGTTCTCTTCAGCAGCTTGTTCAACCAATTCAGATTCAGGAACCTCTGGAGGAGCAGTTTCCAAAAGCAACACTGGAGGTGGAGGATGAAGGTTCATCAGAGTTATCTTGATTAACTCTGCAAACTTAGTCTTTGCAAGCTTAGAGCATTTAGCTCTAACTTTCAAAGCAGCTTTGTTAAACTTCCAGATGAAACTTTTCCAGGTAGCATTTGAAACAGCTGGATCCAAACTTGACAGGCACACTTCCTGAATGCAAACATACTCAGAATCTATCTCCTTCTTGAATATTTCAAACATAGTATTAACACATGATCCTAGATCTGACTATTCAGAGGGTTGAGGATTAGGAGTGTTAACAGGAGTAGGTTCAGATGGTGCAGGTTCAGATGGTTGTGGTTGAGGCGGTGTTGGTTCAGATGTTTGCGTGTCAGACTGAGGTAGTTCAGTTGGTTGTGGAATGGTTTGGGTTTTAGATAGATGGATTTCAGATGGTTGAGGGATGATTTGAGTTTCAGATGGATGGGTTTCAGATGGTTGAGGGATGGTTATCTGAGGTGGGGAGTTGGGTGGAGTATGAGTTCCAGATGATGAAGCTAGAAACAAAGAAATGTTAACATGTTCCTTTATAGCATTTTCAGAACGAGCTTGTTTGAGAGATTCTGGTTCAAAGTCCGATGATTCACAGTCAGAAGATTCTTCTGAGTGAACAGATGTTGAGGAAATATTTATGGATTGATTCAGGGGTTGGATATCCAGAATTTCTTCAAAAAGATTTGGATCTTCTGATAGAGCTGGTTGTTCAGAGTGTTCAGATTGAACAGTCTCTGGTTGGTTTGGTTCTGACATGATTATATCTGGTTGGGGAATTTCTGTTTGTGTAATTTCTGGTTGTGGAATTTCTTATTGTGGAATTTCTGGTGAAGTAGGTTGTGGGGAGTCAGATGTAGCATGAGGTTGGGGTTCAGAGGGTGTTGGTTCAGATGAAAGGTTTTCAGATGTTGTGGGTTAGAAGTTCTATGTCTAAGGTCTGGAGAGAGTTGAGGTGATGGAAGGGGTGAATGAACAGCAGGGGGTAGGATCAGATGTTAATACCTGATTAATAGTGTCTCTTATATATTCCAGAGTAGCATCTCTAGAATTGAGTCTGACTTTCTTCACACCTTTCTTCTTCTTCCTAGGAACTTCAGATTCTTTCCTCTTCTTCTGAACAGCGCCTTCTTCAGCTTTTCTCTTACTACGCCTTTCCTTCATCAAATTGGGCATTTCTTCTTCTTGTCTCTGAACAAGATTAGCAGGTAGGGGAATTCCATTCTTCAGACAATCTGCAATATAAGCCCAGACAATACCTTTTGGTTCATCTGCGCTGAACAGTGGAAAATCTTCTACTGGTATCCTTCTGTCATTGACCTCCTCAAAGTTTATCTTCCTGGGTTTACCATTCAGCTCTGAAATGATCTTCATTCTTTTTAGAGTTAATCCATTTATCTCAGATCCAATGATGTAGGACAGATCTTCTGTCAAATTAGCATCTTGGAGGTGTTTCACCAATTGGTTCTCAGTGAGGATATCTGAGATAAGCCTTCCTAGAGGTATCCAGTTTCTGACTTTTCCAGTCTTGACTCTGACCTCTTCTCTAGTCTTTTTGACATGAGTCAGAAGATGACTGAAAGTCAGATAGGGCAGATCCACCTTAGTATTCTGACTGATGCAGTACAAGAAGTACAGATGCTCTGTACTCACATAGTCTGGTGAGTTGGAGGACTTTCTGTGAAATATTGTGCTCATAAATATCTTCGCCCATATCCTAAAGATGGGTTTCAGATCCTTCACCTTGCATGTTGGTGTTCCAGAAACAGTAACATCTTCATACACCTTAGCCATATCAATACGTGCAGAGGCTAGGTTTGTAACATCATCAGATTCTTTATAACTGAACAGCTGCCTGATCAGTTTTTCAGTGATCACTATCTCCTTCCCAAGGACAGATGAGTGAATGAACTTAGGACCAGAATGAGCGAGAATCCAAAATTCCTTCACAAGAGTTGGGTACACAGGACCCATTAGTCTGTTGAAGTAGTTATCCCAGCCTTGAGCTTTAATGGCAGTTGTTAGGTCAAACCCATTTTCTTCTATTGATTCAAGATCAATGAAACTCTCACACAGAACCTCAAGATCCTCAACTAGAGTAAATAAAGTGTGTACTGGTTCTTTGAACATAACAACATTGTTGTTGTTGTTGGAGATTTCAGCAACATTTGATGAAGAAGCCATTGAAGAAGAAGAAGATTTTGAACTAGGTGTAAGGTTTTGGTAGAGGTTGAAAAGCAAGCAAAAACGCATGAGTGTAGTGAATGTGAAAAGTGTGAAAAGAATGTGATAAGTGGTATTTATAGAAGACAAAAAATAATAATAATAAAAAAATCAAACGTTTCAATTTACAGATATGACAATAATCATTTAAAGAGAGTGAAAACATTGGGCACATCAATAGACACATACGCACGTTTAGACAGCATTTAATGAAAATAATCATTTCAATTTAATGATATGAAAAATGGGGGGAAAACCAAGAAAAATTAAATTTTCAAAGCAATACCTCAAACGTCAATTCAGTAGAGCACTCCATCTTTTCAGATTCTGAGTGACACGTGTTTGCTTACGTGTGCATCTGATGTCTCTCAAGAAATGAAATGTTTCCAACATTCAGATCTTCTGAGTTTGTTAGTTCAGAGTTTCACACAAATAAATCAATCATAGATAAATAAACAAATAATCAGATGAAATACTTCAGATCATTAAACATTTAGCATCTGATAAGTTGCCTCTGATAAATATTACTCTGGACAAAAATCCATACAAATACTTTTCAGAATGAACTTAAACCTATCTTCAGCAAGGGGTTTTATGAAAATATCAGCCCATTGATAATCTGTATCAACAAAAGCTAGATTTATTACACCCTTCTGAACGTAGTCTCTAATGAAGTGATGTTTAATTTCTATATGTTTAGCCTTAGAGTGTAAAATTGTATTTTTTTTGACAAACATATAGCATAAGTATTATCACAGAAGATAAAAAGATTACTCTCATAGATCTGATAGTCTTCTAGATGACTCTTCATCCAGAGCATCTGCGTACAACATCTAGCAGCAGCAATGTATTCTGCCTCTGTAGTGGATAGTGAAATAGTGGGTTGCTTCTTGCTGTACCATGAGATCAGATGACTTCCAAGAAACTGACAGCTTCCAGAAGTGCTTTTACGTTCAACTCTGTCTCCAGCATAATCAGCATCATAGAATCCAACTAAGAAAAGTCATCAGATCTTCTGTAACACAGACCCATGTTAATAGTACCTTTCAGATACCTTAGAATCCTCTTAACAGCTGTTAAGTGTGATTCTCTAGGATCTGATTGGAATCTTGCACATAAGCAGACACTAAACAGAATATCAGGTCTAGAAGCAATCAAGTATAGAAGAGTTCCTATCATACCTCTGTAGAGTTTCTAATCTACCTTCTTACTTACCTCTTCCTTACCAAGAGTGCTTGTAGGGTGCATTGGAGTCTTTGCCATCTTACTATCAACCATGTTGAACTTCTTCAGAAGCTCTTTAACATATTTGGTCTGATGTATGTAGGTGCACTCTGGAATCTGATTGACTTGGATTCCCAAAAAGAATCTCAATTCTCCCATCATGCTCATCTCAAACTCTGCCTGCATACATTTAGCAAACTCCTTTCCAAGCATAATATTTGTTGATCCAAAAATAATATCATCTACATATATTTGACAAATCAACAGATCTTTCTTAAGAGTTTTACAAAATAAAGTTGTATCCACTTTTCCTCTGATAAAATTTTTCTCCAGAAGGAAATTACTCAACCTTTCATACCAAGCTCTGGGAGCTTGTTTTAAACCATAAAGAGATTTCTTTAGCTTAAAAACATGATCTGGAAAGTTTTCACTTTCAAAACCAGGAGGTTGGTGGACATATACTTCCTCTTCTATAATACCATTAAGAAAGGCACTTTTAACATCCATCTGATAAAGAGTAATGTTATTTTGTGCAGCAAAAGAAATGAGTAAACATATAGACTCTAACCTGGCAACAAGAGCATAAGTCTCTGTATAGTTAATTCCTTCTTGTTGACTGTAACCTTGAGCAACCAGCCTTGCTTTATTCCTTTCAACTTCTCCCTTTTCATTCAACTTATTCCTGAAGACCCATTTTGTTCCAATAATGTTGAATCCTTTAGGTCTAGGAACCAGATCCCAAACTTCATTTCTGATGAATTGATTTAGCTCTTCTTGCATGGCAATAATCCATTCATTATCTTCCAGAGCCTCATCCACATATTTTGTTTTAATTATTGACACCAAGCCAAACAATGAAGATTCAGATGTTCTGAGATAGGATCTTGTCCTGATTGGATCATCTTTCTTTCCAATAATCACGTCTTCTGGGTGAGATGCCTTGATTCTGGAAGAAGATCCTCTAACATTTGATCTTTCAGAAATGTGTAAGTTGTCCAATTGAGAAGATAAGGGAATAACATCTAGAGTTGCTTCAGATTCCTTTTCTTTAGCCTTTTCTGCCTCTGAGCCTTCAGAGTCTGTGAGAATCACTTCTCTATCTGCAGAACTTTCAAACTGCTTTGGCTTTTCAGAGCCAAGCTTATCATCAAATCTTACATGAATAGATTCTTCCACAATCTGTGTTTCAGTATTGAATACTCTGTAGCCTTTAGAGCGTTCAGAATAACCAAGCATGAAACACTTCTGTGCTTTGGAATCAAACATGTTAAGATTTTCTTTAGTGTTAAGCATATAACAACTGCATCCAAAAGGATGAAAATAAGCAATGTTGGGCTTTCTGTTCCTCCACAATTCATAGGGAGTCTTCTTCAGAAGAGGTCTTATAGACACTCTGTTCTGAATGTAACAAGCTGTGTTAATTGCTTCTGCCCAAAAATACTTTGCCAGATTAGTCTCATTGATCATGGTTCTGGCCATTTCTTGCAAAGTTCTATTTTTCCTCTCTACAACTCGATTTTGCTGTGGAGTTCTAGGACAGGAGAAATCATGAGCAATGCCATTTTCAGAAAAATATTTTTCAAAATGTTTATTTTCAAATTCACCACCATGATCACTTCTAACTTTAATGATTTTAAGATCTTTCTCATTCTGGACTTGTTTGCAGAAGTCAAAGAACACAGAGTGTGACTCATCCTTGTGTTTTAAGAACTTTACCCATGTCCATCTGCTATAGTCATCAACAATGACTAATCCATACTTCTTGCCTCTGATGGATGCAGTTTTCACTGGTCCAAACAGATCAATATGAAGTAGTTCTAATGGCTTGGAGGTAGAAACAACATTTTTTGATTTAAAGGAAGATTTTGAAAACTTTCCCTTTTGACATACTTCACAAAGAGCATCTGAGTTGAACTTCATCTTAGGAAGTCCTCTGAAAAGATTAAGTTTATTAATCTGAGATATACGTCTCATATTAATATGTCCCAATCTTCTGTGCCAGACCCATTGCTCCTCATTAACAGACAAGAGGCATTTAACATTCTGAACCTTAAGTTCTGAAAGATTTATTTTATAGATGTTGTTTTTCCTCTTACCACTAAATAGGATTGAGCCATCCTTCTGACTAATAGCTTTGTGTCGCTACTGCGAAAATCGGCGCCGACAAATGACAGAAGAGTCGCCACCGTGCGTTATTTATCCCACAGGAGGGAAAGGAAACGCTCAGAGAAAACCTAACGAAAAGGGGAAAGGTATGGTCATCGCAACCAAAACCTGGATTCGGGAGTCGGTTATGCAAGGGGAAGGTATTAGCACCCCTCACGTCCATCGTACTTGATGGGATCCATGCTTGTTTGTTTATCTGGAAAAGGGTGTGTACTATCTATCTAAAGGTCAGTCTAAAAAGAAAAGAAAAATGACTCGGCAAAGCATCGCACTTTATGCCTACGTATTCCCGTCTGGAACGAGAAATCAGAGTCAACGTATTTCGCCTAACTACGGGTAAAGAGGGGAAGGTTGCTCGCCAAGATATCGCATCTTGTGCCTACGTACTTTCACACGGCATGAAAGGTCAGAGCAAACGTAGTTCGGCTACGGAAGACTCAAGCGGTTCAAGTGTTTTTTATCTGAAAATTCTCCTTAACCAAGGGTTTTCACAGTCCAAGAGGACAAAAGGTTTGATGTTTGTCTTCAAGTCTTTTACGGAAGAAATGAATTAAACTCTGTTTTAACCTTTATTATGTGTTTTTCTGTTGTTAGATGATGAGAAGAGAAAGACTCTCTGAAACCTAGGGTTAATGGGAAATCTATCCTAGTGTTATCATGCATGGGTCAAAACCTAGCGTCTATCATGATTCCTCCACAGCGGAGGAATCAGAGCTCCTAGGGGATCATGGCAAAGAGAACTAAACAGCAAACAAGAATTACTGTAAAGAAAGGAATTACTGTAAGTAAAGATGCATGAATGCAACAACCAAGCAGAAGGAGGACACCTCAACTTCTAAGCAAGCAAGGCACAAAATCCACACACCACAAGGCAAGGGAGCTCAGCTTAACCAAATACCCACAAGCAAGAGCCACTAAATAACAATCAAGCAGAAGGAGTCAGACACTCAACTTCTCATGCACACAAGCAAGCCTATTTCTAAGATGTTCCTAGACTGGGAAGCATTTATATGAAGACCTAAGTCTAATGCAGCACAACACCACACAAATCAATCAAAACAAAGGAGGAGGCTAAACAGCAAGACAAACTCCAACTCAAAAGCACAGGCTAAACCTTAAGCAAGACTCTAAAAGGGGAGGGATTCCATCCCAATCTTCAAGCTTCAAGACAAGCTTACAAAAGAAAGGAAGCTAAGTGATGAGAATCATAGTGCCTTCCTCAGGAAAGTTCTGTGAAACTACCAACTTAGGAGATATGCCCTATGTGGCTCAACAGCTGTGAATGGTTTGCATTCCCTCCTCAGAAGAGACCAAAACTCACATGAAGGCTCCAACATCACTGGGCAATTAATAAGAGAGAAGAAGTGAACTAAGTGGATAAAATCATAGTGCCTTCCTCAGGAAAGTACTATGAAGATCCCACTTAGGAGGCATATCCCATGTGGCTCAACAGCTGTGAATGGTTTGCATCCCCTCCTCAGGAGAGAACCAAACTCACATGAAGGCTCCAACATCATTGGACACTTAAGAGAGAACTATGTGAACTAAGTGAACTAAGTGAATACCATCATAGTGCCTTCCTCAGGAAAGTACTATGAAGGTCCCACTTAGGAATCATGCCCCATGTGGCTCAACAACTGTGAATGGTTTGCATTCCCCCCGTTAGGAGAGAACCAAACTCACATGAAGGCTCCAACATCATTGGACACTTAAGAAAAGAGGAGAGAAAAAGGAATGGGGGAAGATCATAGTGCCTTCCTCAGGAAAGTACCATGAACTTCAACCAGGCCTAAAGATCTCAATCCTCAAAGACAAGGAACAAGCTTTCAAGCAAAGGTCATCAATCCAAGCATCTTCACAAGCCTCCCTCCATCAACAAGAATGATCCCAATCTCCACAAGCAAAGATAAGCCCCTCTGAAGCCCAGACAAAGCACACCTCCAAGCTAGAAGCTCTCACAACTCTCCCTACTTCTACCCTCAAGCAAAAATAGGAAAACACTATCTAAAAATCTAGAAAAAATTCTAGGGGAACCTATATGTATTACTGATCAAAAGCCCAAATATCCAAACCTAGATCAACTTCTAAGGCCACTAAACAAATCCTAGAGTGGAGGAGGTCAAAGGTTATCCATTAATG
Organism: Lathyrus sativus; assembly: GCA_963859935.3. Lineage (NCBI taxonomy): Eukaryota > Viridiplantae > Streptophyta > Magnoliopsida > Fabales > Fabaceae > Lathyrus > Lathyrus sativus. The sequence continues at coordinate 540,504,864 of OZ012738.1, read as the reverse complement.
GGGAGGGTCTTAATCAACAACCCTAAATCAGAACCAAACTACTCCTAAAATATCTACAAATATTCATAAGGGAGCATGCATTTGTTGGCTATCATCTACCAAAAAATCTAAGCAAAAATCATTACCAAGTAAGAGAACAAAAATCCACAAGACAGATGACCAAACAAATCAAAATTCAAGAACAATAAAAATGTAGAAAATGAAAATAAAATGAAAATGCATGTTTTTATTAATATTTTTATCCAATAAAATTCTACATTCAATTATGAATCAAGGAAAAAAACAATGGAATTAATTGACTAATTATTCTATTTTTGGTGAATTAATTTCTAAATGGTATGAAAATAAGAAATAAAAAGAAAAACAAGAAAAAATAGACAAGGATGCGTGCCAAATTGCAATAAAATCCAGTTCAGAAAGAGACTTGGGCCCAGAGGGGGGTGTGGACAGCATTCAGTGCACTAAGCCCAAACCAACCAATAAATGAAACGCAGCGTATTGACCAGGGGTTATGTGGCACGCTCATGATCCTCAGATTGAGAGACTAGTCAATGGAATCAACGCCCCAAAGTACATCCACGCAGGCATGAAGTGGCAGGTGACTAAGCTGCTGACTCAATTAATAAAACGATGCGTATTGTATCTAAAGAGGGAAGGCTGAGTTTGAATCTCGTCCCTTGGATCTTCTTGCCAGTCAAAATTCAACTCATGATCTAACGCCCAAGGAGTCATCTTCCCCAATCAGTCAGATGACCTGAGACAATCTCAGACGGTGGTTCACGGTGGAAACCACCGTCTTCTCCGGTGAAGCCCCCAGGTTCAGGTCACCAGAAAAGTTAGAACCATACATCAATTTACTCCAAATTCCATGTAGATTAAGAATCCAATCTTAAAATTCTCTAATTCTCACTCCAGTTCAAAACACGATAAGATTTTCAGAATCTACACAAATCTTGACCATCACTAATCTTGAAATTGAATGTACCATTCTAATCCTCAACTATCGGGGATCAATTCTCACCATTCAAACACAACTGGAACCTCAAGAATCGTGAGAAATCATCTTCAACAGAATTCAGGTGACATCACAAATTGTCTCAATTCTCTAATCTTTTAACCTAGAATCCATCTACAACATACAAGGAACCTAACCATCTAAGAATTTCTAGATTGATCATCATGAATCATGCATAATGAAGAAGATTGCAAACCTGTGAAAAATGGATCAACAGAGGCACTTTGAGGCACGAATCTAACTCCAAAAGGATCCAGACACCTTCAATGAAGCTAGGAGAAGCTCTTCCAACCATCAATTTGGCCTGAAATCACTTGCAATCTTGAAACCGTTTTCTGTTATGGACCTTGAAACTCCAATTGCCAATTCTCTCCTTAGCTCGAATTCTCCAACTCTCTTCATCTGGATTCATTCTAATCTACTTATAGAGCTTGTCCATGGGCTTTTGATCCAAGTTTGGGGCCCAAACAGTCTAATCCACCAAACTGGTTTTTACTTGAAATTTCAATACCACAGCTGTGTATATCCTTGCTAAAGTTAGCCTCTTCATGCCCCTTTCAACCATATGGACCATGGTGAGTGTGTTTGAACCAAGGAGAAGGCCTGAAATGCCTTGTGTTGAGTTTTTGGTATGTGACTTATAATGCAAGCAAGACTTTTTCAAAGTAGCTCATGTATTCTGACTCTTACTCAAAAATGTAACAATGCCATCTTGTTCAAAATGTTTTTTTCACTCAATTTGAGTACTTACTTTAGTCATTTTAGACCTATAACACAAAATTCCCAATTTCCATCTTTTGATTCATTTGAAAAGTCCCCTTTTTAGGCCATTTTTGGGCATTCTTTGATACAAGCCATTCCAACTCCTCATGACCTCTTATCTAGCCTAAAAACATCATTTTGAACACATATCATGTTGGGAAAAATTTTCATTTGAAGAGTGGAAGATGGAGATATTGACCTATGTTGAAAAAGGACCTATAATCTCATATTCCCAAAATACCCCTGGCTTGTACAAGCTATAACTTGAGCTCCACAAATCCAAATGAGGACTTCTATAACTTTTTGGAAAGCTAAGATCATACGGAACATCTTTCATGTTTGTCAAAAGTTCATTTGAAAATTCCTTCTAACCCAAAAGTGCCTTGGAAGTCAAGAAACTTTCATAGATAAATTTCAGATACCTCTGAGGACCTCTAACTTGTACGGGCTATAACTTGAGTTCCATAAATCCCCTTAAGGACTTCTAGTACTCAAATTAAAGCTATGAACCTCCTCTACAACATTCATGTGGAGGTCCAAGTCATTGGAAACTTGCATCTTGATTTAGAAGGCTTGGAAGTTTAGTGAAAAACAGGGGATTTTACCCTAGGAACCCTGTCTCTTCAACCTCACTCCTTCTTGATTCTTTTTTACTTTCCTTTGAGCCAATCTCTCCTATATCTCATCATATCATTTCATGGCCTTGGTGACTTAGAGATAGGCCTTGAGGCCCTTCAACCACTCTCCTTGACCTAGGGTTACCCAGATGAAACCCTAGTTGTGCACACCCTTATCAAAGCTCTTGAACTTAATTCCATGGCTTGCTTAAGCTCCTCCTTGGCTCTATAGAGACTTAATAAACTTCAATCACACCTCATACCCTTGATCAAGACTTCATAGACCCCTAAGGCTCCTTGGATACCTCCTCATACCTGAAAATAGACCTCTCACAAACAATGAAACTCCCCAAACACTCAACCCTTGTGCCTGATGACCTTGATGGCCTTTCTAACTTGTGTGATCCTCTGATTAGGCTCTCTTCTTTCATATCTCACTCTTGATCCCATGTTAAATGTTAATTCAATGACATGCAGACGCTAGAACTATGTTAGAACTATGATATGCTATGCAATGAAACATAGAACCAAGTGATTAAAAGGTTGAGCAAATTTTAGGGTGCAACAGCTGCCCCTATTCAAACGGCTTGGACCCGACTGGATGAAAAGCGGACGACTTTCAGACATTCGAGGTAGAAGACGATTGAATACTAAAGAACCCGGAAATTTTCCAACCGCAAAAATAAATTGCGCAAACGGAACTGCTTGGGGAGAACCATCCAGGGAACTGGATCCCGTTGTCACAGCAACAACCGACCAGTTATTTTGAAGAAAAGCACTCAATTCAACATCAACTGCCCACGTGACGCCACAGGCATTGAATCAAAAGACTGGACTACCACCATCAATCCGTCTGTAACATCTGTTGAAAAACCACCTTTATTTCCTAAGAACGGGCATGCGCTAATAAAAGCGAGAAATCGTTGAATACACCATCAACCTTTCCTATCCGAAGAAATGAGCAAACGCTAATAAAAGCGAGAGATCGTTGAACGCACTTGTCAACCTTCCATATCCGAAGATATGAGCAAACGCTAAACAACGAGAAATTGTTGAACGCACTTGTCAACCTTCCATATCCGAAGAAATGAGCAAACGCTAATAAAAGCGAGAAATCGTTGAACGCACTTGTCAACCTTCCATATTCGAAGACACGAGTAGACGCTAAACAGCGAGAAATCGTTGAACGCACTTGTCAACCTTCCATATCCGAAGAAATGAGCAAACGCTAATAAAAGCGAGAAATCGTTGAACGCACTTGTCAACCTTCCATATCCGAAGAAATGAGCAGACGCTAAACAGCGAGAGATCGTCATCCGAAGACTTGAACAAGCACCTCTGCGGGGAACCTCTGACGACGGTCGTCAAACACCTATTTCAACCATAGGTAATAACTTCAGGATTTTCACACATTGACATGACAGCAATCGGAAGAACACATCCACTGGGGAAGGTGGGGAACTTAACCAAGCAACTCGGTGGGGAAAACTCTGTTGGAGAAACGAATTCTACCCGTGCGACTCCGCTGAGGGAACAGAAGCTCTACTGGGGAAGTCGTGGGTGACCACCCAAAAAATATGTACCATGAAATCTTCCAATGCTGACGTAACAGCGACCTGAGAAGGACTCAGCTGGGGAAAAGAGAAGCTTTACCAAGCAACTCTGCTAGGGGACCACATGACAGGACGAACACGATCACTGCGTGCCTTGTGCCACAAATCCGAATATCCGAACATCTTCCTGAACCATAATCTCAATTATCAGCAGGGGAAAGCATCTGAAACCAAAGAAGTAACCACCCTGGCTTATGTTTCAAAATGCATATGTTTGATAATGAGGTAATGCTTCCATACAGCATGGAAATGCTACGTATTTGGGTCAAATGCAAGTATGATGATACATGCAAATGCAATGAGGTGCTACAGCAAAATAAATGCTGAAGATGAAGGCCGAATCTGCCGGGGATAACGGGGTATCACGAGACATATTCCAGCAAAATAAATGCTGGAAAGATGAAACTAACTCCGCTGGGGATAACCATCCTGCTAGGGAGTAGCTCACAAGCTCGAGGTTTACAAACTCTGCTGAGGATGACCATCCTGCTGGGGAAAGAAGGGGCAATCCTGCTCGGGGATGCTCCTTTCAAACTAGTGACCACCTGATTGCGCTCTGTGGGGCCAACTCATCCTGCTGACACTTAGCCGGGAACTGAACGGTGCGCTCTGATTGCACTATACAGGGACTCTCTGGGGAGCTAATTATACCAATCTTGACCCTTGCTGGGGATGACTTTATCCTACTTGATAAGCCAAATTTGGACCCCGGGGGGACTCTGATCCTGCATCTGACGCAATCTCAACTCTTTTGGGGACCAAAAACCTCGAGTTTCACCTGTAGAGTAAGTTTAACCACAGCTTACTCCGGCTGCAAGGGACTCTAGTTGGGGAATTATAAACTTCTGAACATCTGCCAAAGGTGAAGACCCTGCAAAACACAAATGAACACAAGACACTCTATACAAAAGGAGCCATCCTGGTTAGTGTCCGTGACAACTATTCAGTTGATTTAAAGCTTTAACAATCATTGGTCGAGGCCTGCATGTTTACACACATGTAAGTTCATCAAAAACATCGGCGTTTTCCACAAACAAAACAGTAAAAGTTAAAACCAAAATCAAATACTGAATAATATGCTTTATTAATAACAACCTGAATAGGCAAAGTTTGTACATCAGATGCAACTCCTGAAAAGAGGAAGTATGTAAGTATGTACAAAGATACAAAAGGAAATTTGTACACATGTCGACAACGTGGTACAGACGAACACCATGAGCTGATCCCCCTATAACTCGCCTGACTCCGACGCTTTCCTTCTCCGTCTTCGGAAGATATTGTTTTGGATAGTCGACCCTCAGGTACTCCCAAACCACTAAGCAACGAAGTATCATCCTCGAACCGCAGTCATTTGCTTTTTAAGTCCCTAACTTTTGCGTGAACCGCCCTTTGCGGGTTTTCAATTTACCGGGATACCCATTTTTGTCGAAGTCGCCCTTTTCAGGTTTTCGACTTCGCGGGTGTACGTTCTTTTCAATTTTATCCCTAATTTTTGCCCGAACCTTTTCTCTTGTTCTTGGTTCTCCGGGATGCCCCTTTTTTGCCTGGACTCTCTTTTTACTGTCCAGCGGGTCTCTTTAAGCAAAGTATTTTTTGACTGCGTCCGAGTTCACAGGGGATGAAAAGTCTTCACCGTCCATGGTGGATAATAATAAGGCTCCTCCGGAGAAGACCTTTCGCACAACGTATGGACCTTCATAATTGGGAGTCCATTTGCCCCTGTGATCTGATTTCGGTGGGAGAATCTTTTTCAGCACAAGATCGCCCGTCTGAAAGCTTCGAGGTCGTATCTTCTTGTCGTAAGCTTTCTTCATCCGGCTCTGATACAGCCGACCATATGCTATAAAGGCTAACCTCTTCTCATCCATCAAACTTAGCTGATTCAATTTGTTCTTCACCCATTCTGCCTCGTCCAACTTAACATCAAGCAAAACCCTCCAAGATGGGATCTCAACTTCTAATGGTAGGATAGCCTCCATGCCATACACCAGTGAGAAAGGGGTTGCCTCGGTTGATGTACGCACCGTAGTGCGATAACCGTGCAGAGAGAAAGGCAGCATCTCATGCCAATCCTTATACGTCACAACCATCTCCTGAACAATTTTCTTTATGTTCTTGTTGGCCGCCTCAACAGCGTCATTCATCTTGGGTCTGTAAGGAGATGAGTTGTGGTTCTCAATCTTGAAATCTTGACATAGATCTTTCATCATTTTGTTGTTCAGATTCGAACCATTATCAATAATGATTCGTTCAGGAATACCATATCTGCAGATTATATCTCTCTTGATAAACCTAGCCACCACCTGCTTGGTAACATTGGCGTAAGATGCTGCTTCCACCCACTTGGTGAAATAATCGATCGCTACCAGGATGAAGCGATACCCGTTGGATGCGGTAGGCTCAATTTTGCCAATCATATCAATTCCCCACATGGAGAAGGGCCATGGGGATGCGATAACGTTCTGAGGGCTCGGTGGCACATGGATCTTATCCGCATAGATCTGGCACTTGTGACACCGCTTTGCAAACTTGAAACAGTCTGTTTCCATTGTTAGCCAGTAATATCCTGCTCGCAGCAGCTTTCGGGTCATAGCATGTCCACCAGCATGTGTACCGAAAGTACCTTCATGAACCTCTTCCATGAGTAAGCTGGCTTCCTTCTCGTCTACACACCGTAAGAGTACCAAATCGTGGTTCCTTCTATACAAAACGCCATCGGGGTTCAAATAGAAATTGCCCGCTAATCTCCTGAGGGTCTTCTGATCACGACTGGATGCCCCAGCCGGATACTCCTTATTCTTCAGGAAATTCTGTATATCGAAATACCAGGGCTTGCCATCAAAGGCTTCATCAATTGCGAATACAAAGGCCGGCCTATCAAGGAGAGAAATGACAATCCTGGGAGCCTCATTCCAGTAATTGACTTTATACATCGAAGACAATGTCGCAAGGGCGTCCGCCATCTGATTCTCTGCCCGAGGGATGTGATGAAACTCCACCCTATCAAAGAAAGGTAACAACCTTCTCGCATAATTCATGTATGGCACCAGATTAAGTTGACGGGTTTCCCACTCTCCTTTGATTTGGTTTACAACCAACGCAGAATCACCGTATACATCCAGATTCTTGATCCTCAAATCAATCGCCTATTCGAGGCCCATAATACAAGCCTCATGCTCTGCTTCGTTATTCGTTACTGGGAAAGTCAATCGGGTTGTAAACAGGATGTGTGACCCATGGGGAGTGGTGATAATTGCCCCTATCCCGCTTCCGTATGAATTGACGGCGCCATCAAAAATCAGTTGCCACTAGGAACTCTGCTCAGGACCCTCATCAGGCAATGGCTCGTCACAATATTTCGCCTTCAAGTACATTATATCCTCATCAGGGAACTCAAACTTCATAGGCTGATAATCCTCAATTGGCTGTTCGGCAAGGTACTCTGACAGAACACTTCCTTTAATGGCCTTCTGGGAAACATATTGTATATCATACTCCGTCAGTACCATCTGCCATCTGGCAATCCTCCCGGAGAGCGCTTGCTTCTCAAAAACATACTTGATCAAATCCATCTTCGATATCAGCATGGTCGTATGATTCAGCATGTATTGTCTTAGACGTTTGGCAGCCCAGGCAAGTGCGCAACACGTCTTTTCAAGCATAGAGTATCGAGATTCGCAATCCGTGAACTTCTTACTCAGATAATAGATCACATGCTCTTTACGTCCGGTCTTGTCATGTTGACCGAGAACACAATCCATGCTATTCTTAAGAACTGTCAGATACATAATCAATGGTCGACTAGCTACTGGGGGTATCAAAACTGGAGGTTCCTGCAAGTATTCTTTTATTCTCTCAAATGCCCTCTGGCAATTGTCATTCCAGACCACCGCTTGATCTTTCTTCAACAGTTTGAACAATAGCTCACACGTGATCGTTAGGTGAGATATGAACCGAGCAATGTAGTTCAATCTACCTAAAAAGCCACGAACCTCTTTTTCTGTTCTCGGTGCTGGCATCTCTTGTATCACTTTTATTTTTGCAGGATCGACCTCGATTCCTTTCTCGCTCACAATAAACCCCAGTAGCTTGCCGGATCTGACCCCGAAGGTGCATTTGTTAGGGTTCAGCCTCAACCTGAACTTCCTAAGCCTCTTGAACAGTTTCAGCAGATTAATCAGATGTCCTTCCTCGGTTTGAGATTTGGCAATCATATCATCAACATATACTTCAATCTCATTATGCATCATATCATGAAAGAGAGTGGTCATGGCTCGCTGATATGTTGCCCCAGCATTTTTCAAACCAAATGGCATCACCTTATAGCAAAAGGTTCCCCACGGGGTGATAAAAGTCATTTTCTCCATGTCCTCCGGTGCCATTTTTATCTGGTTATAGCCTGAGAAGCCATCCATGAAGGAAAATACTGAAAACTGAGCCATATTATCAACCAACACATCAATATGCGGAAGTGGAAAATCATCTTTTGGGCTCACTTTGTTCAAGTCCCTATAATCGACACACATCCGAACCTTGCCATCTTTCTTCGGCACAGGCACAACGTTAGCAACCCAGGTGGGATAAGTTGTGACGGCAAGGAACCCAGCATCCCATTGCTTCTGCACTTCTTCTTTTATCTTTGCGGTCATATCTGGTCGAGTCCTTCTGAGCTTCTGTTTGATTAGCGGACAATCCTCTCTCAAAGGCAACCGATGAACCACCATGTCGGTATCCAGCCCCGGCATATCTTCGTAGGATCAAGCAAAAATATCACTGTATTCTCGCAGCATCTCAATAAGCCCTTGCTTGACGTCGCTCTGTAGCGCAGCCCCTATACGGATATTCCTGATACACTATTCAGACCCCAATTTGACAATCTCAATCTCTTCCTGGTGAGGCAGAATGATTCTTTCTTCTTGCTTCAACAACCGAGTCAGCTCTTCTGATAAATCGCTACCCTCAACAATCTCTTCCTCAGCTTGAAAGATCGGATGCTCGAAGTCAAAACGAGTCATAGGAAGTCTTTGACCGATTTCGTCTGAAAATATATGAGTCCTACGAGGGAAATGGTTAAATGCTTCAAATGATATGCAAGCAAAGCATATAACCACGTTGCCTTTTTATTGATAAAAATAAAACAGATAGACAAGGATCACAATATTTGCAAGTAGAAAATGCCTTTATTTATTGATTAAAACGAACATACAAGTAAACAGTTAGGCCCTAAGACAAGATAAAATATGCCCCGGGCAGGACATATGATCATACAATGATTGAAAAAGCAAAGCATTACTGTTTATTTGTCACTTGGATGACGTCCTGGATGGACCAGTTGCATAGACTTTGCCCCGGTATGCTGGGTTGGATCCACGCATCCATGTCACATTCGCTATCCACCTCCTCCGTATCAGATACGACATTGATTCTCTCAAAGCTGACTCCCCCTAGAGTAAACACCACAGGTCCTCTGAACCTAGGCACAATCTGTGGGGAAAACGGGCGATACCCCAAGTCGAACTTATCTTGCTTCACTGGTATATCCAGAACCTGCCCCCACTTCTTAGTCTCTCCAGCCTGTACTAATGCCTTATCTTCTTTGTATGAGGACACAACTACTTCAAGCCCTTCGCTCTTCACTAGGGCTTCCTCTTTAACCTTCACCCCTTCGAATGCTTGACAAAGAGTCTCGTGAATTTCTCCGTCCACCTCGACATATTTGAAGGATGATAAGTGACTAACCATGATGTCTTCCTCACCACATACCGTTACAATACTCCCATCAACCATATACTTCAACTTTTGATGGAGTGTAGAGGTCACTGCCCCGGCGGCATGGATGCATGGTCTTCCGATCAAACAGCTGTACGCAGGCTGGATGTCCATGATATAAAATACCGTGTCAAATACTTCGGGCCCCACCTGAATAGGTAACGTCACTGATCTGAACACCGACCTCCGTGTCCCATCAAACGCCCTCACCACTAAGTCACTAGGCGTACAAATCACCCCACGGGTGTCCAATTTCAGCAACGCTTTCTTTGGCAACACATTTAGGGACGATCCAGTGTCGACTAACACATGAGACATGATGGTGCCCCGACATTCAATAGAGATGTGCAAGGCATTGTTATGATCACGCCCTCTAGGCGTTAGATCGAAATCCGTGAATCCCAAACCATTCCCCGCATTGACATATGCTATAACCCCCTCCAGCTAATTGACTGAAATTTCTTGAGGCACAAAAGACGTCTCGAGCACCTTTAACAGGGCGTTTCTGTGCGCCTCAGAACACAACAACAGAGACAGAATAGAAATCTTCGACAGAGTCTGTGGTAAATGATCAACGATTTTATAGTCACTTTTGCGGATCAATCTCATGAACTCTTCTACATCCTTACTCGTCGGTTCTTTTTCTTTATCCCCAGAAGGTCCTCCCTCAACAATTTTGTTTTTACCTCTGGCGAGCCTTTCCGCTTCTACTTCTGGTGAGGTAAAGATCCTCCCACTCCGGGTTATCCCCCCCGCTCCGACCATGTTGTCTACAGATCCTGCCGGCGGGTCATTCAAGTCAATCTTCTCACCATTGCATTACACATTGGCTCCGTAGCTCCACGGAACTGCCTTGGTACTCTCATAAGGTATCGGTCTAGCTTTTGTGATGGTGATGGTCAGTCGCTTCGCGGGCGCCGAAATTGTCACGGATTTAAATGGGATAGTGATAGTAGCTATCTCACTACGGTCTTCAACTTTTGTCTCAACGGGCTTCTCCTGAACCATAGACCGGTCAAACTACAAAGTCCCTTCATCAATCAAACTTTGAACTCCTCTTTTCAGATTCATACAACCCTCAGGCTGAACTGAACAGTCTGCACAATCTTCACTACAACCAGGTAAACACCCCCTTTCAGCAAACACTTCTTCACATAACTCAATGGAGTTTTCAACTCGTTGACATTCAAAACCAAATCCAACTCAGCATCTGTCAGGAGGGCATTCGCCCCCGCCGCGTCGTGCTTAGGCATTGGCTGCTGCGTGATGTTGGGCCCTTCACGCCCAAAGTTGATAGCAGTGCTGTCAAGCAGGTCTTGTACCTTATGCTTGAAAGCCAGGCAGTTTTCAATGTTGTGCCCAGGCGCTCCTGAATGAAAATCACAGTGTTCATTAATATCATACCCAGGTGGTGGAGTGCCGGTCGGTGGCGCCAAAGTTCTCTTTTCAACCAACTGCAACTTCAACAAGGCTTGGAGAAGTTCTGCATAAGGCACCGGTGGTACATTGAATACTCTCCTTGGTCTCGGGTTCTGAAATCTGCGCTGATTTGGATTTTGCCGCGGCTGCTGAGCTTGCGGCTGTGGCTGACGTTGCTGTTGAGGCGCTGGAATGGTTACACTCGCAACCTGCGGTTGTTGGTGCCAATTCTGACTTCTACTCCTCCGTCGGGCACTATACACAGAATTGGTATCACCCTGTCTCTTGTTACCAAAGGCCTTTTTGTTACTTCCTGCCGAAGTAGACTTATCAGCCTGGATTTTACCAATTTTAACCCCGTTCTCAATTTGTTCTCCCATCAAGATTAATTCAGAAAAGGTACTCATCGAAAGGTTAAGGAATCTGTCATAGTACATCCCAGAAAATGTACCTATGAACATATCCACCATTACTCTTTCCACCATCGGAGGGTGTACCCTAGCCGCAAGATCCCGCCACCTCTAGGCGTATTCTTTAAAGTTCTCACTGGACTTCTGGGAGAGGTTCTGTAGCTGAACCCGATTCGGGGCGAGATCGCTATTGTACTGATAATGTCGGACAAAGGCCTCTGCCAACTCCTTCAGCTCCTTACCTGAGTAGGCTCCAAACTCATGTACCATTCCAGCGATGGCCCGGACAAGCTATCCTGGAAAAAGTGCATCAGCATTTTCTCATCATCAGAGTATGCAAACATCCGTCTATAGAAAGATCGCACATGCACCCTGGGGCATGTGTCTCCTTTGTACTTGTCGAACGATGGCGCTTTGAACTTCAACGGTACCCTCAGCCCTGGGACTAGTCCCATATTTGACATGTCCAGCCCAATGGAGTTCTGACTGGCTAACCCATTCACTTTTTCGTCTAGCATTCTGATTCGGCGGTTGCTTTCAGCAGGCCTCCCATAACCTTCATTCTGACCAGAAAATACATCTTCCTGACGGTCTTCCCAGCAAGGCACTTCATCATCATATCCAGCATATTCAGCATTACGGCCCGGACCGGTCTGAAAGTACCTGGGGTCATACCTCAAGTTACCCATCTCTTGAGCATTATACATACCGGTTCCGTACCCCTGATTGCCATAACCTTGGTCACCAAACCCAGCCTTGGCACCAGCAGCGTTGCCATACCCCAAGTTCACACCATTGAAGCCTAGATTACCGTTACCGACATTCATACCGACATTCTCAACGCCAACATTGAAACCAGGATTGCCATTACCAACAAAAGCTCCAGCAGTGTCCCCGTTGATATTCATGTTACCAGTGTTCCCATTTCCATTCACAGGACCAGTTTCTCCAGCATTCAGCCTAACCACTGGAATAGTATCAGCGCTCTGATGAATCTCAACTCGAGGGGAGTTAGCAACATTATCTCCACGCGGTGTGCCATTGCCCTCAGCACGTGCAACCAGCGGTTGCACCAGAGTTTGCAGCTGCTCTTGCCCTTTGGCAACGATCTCCATGGCTTGCATGAGCAGGGCCATCCTTGTAAGAGCACATATTGTGTCTTAGTAAGATCTCTATGTTTTGATGATAACACTTATGAATTTTGTATTCAAGAATTATATACTCTAAATTTGTTCTAGACTATTTGCTACAGGTACAAAAGAAAATATTCTTAAAGAGCAAATTTGGATCTTAACAATGCAATTATGAAAGGCTTCAAAGGTTCAAAGAACATCTTAAATGAAGATCTGAACGCTGCCTCCAGAAGAATCTGAATGTTGCTTACTGAAGATTCTGAAGCAGAAGCCTCTATAGAATGAGAAGACTCTGAGAGTTCAGAAGCTTAGTCATCAGAAGACTCTGAAGATACTACACGCTGCAATGTATTGAGAATCTGATATAGAAGACTCTGCTTGACAGATTTACACGCTCTAGCACACAAGCTGCATAAACTCTGATTCAGCATAATTTGAAGAACATCCCAAGACTATGAGGATCCAGAAGATCAAGACTCTGAAGATTCTGAAGATCCAGACTTTGATGTTGACAGCTGAACTTACTTAGTGAAGAAGATTTTAAATATGACCATTGGATCATCTCAACAGCTCTTTCGTCTTTTATGCTAGACACAAGAACACAGGAAAAAAGGATTTTTCTGTGCATTCCACTCTAAGGAAAGTTTCTGCAGAGAAAAGACAAAAGGCTCCAGGCTTTTTCAAGCACAGCCTCCAACGTGAGAAGACTCTTTGGATCTTTGTGCCTATATAAGGAAGTCCACTCCATCTTCTTCAGTTGACGAATCAATTGACAAATACACATATCAAGCAAATCTCTTAAAAGCTTTTATTCTATATTTGTTGTAACTTGTTCTTAAACTTAAGAGAAATATCACAGTTGTGATAAAAGCTTTTTAGAAGCATTCTTACTCTTGTAATAGTTTTACATTGATTGTAAAAGGTTTTCCTTAAGAGGATCCAGTTGGGATCAGTAGCTCTTGAGAAGACTAAGAACGATTGTTCTTAGGTGTTACTATTGTAATCAGGTTGATTAAATAGTGGATTAAGTCCTTGACTGAGAAATGAAAATCACTCTTGAGAGGGTGGACTGGAGTAGTTGAGTTCAACGAACCAGGATAAAAATAACTGTGTTCAAATCTTTGATTATTTTTCATACTTATTCACCCTCCCCTTCTAAGTATTTTCTCACCTTCAGTTGGTATCAGAGCTCCGGTTCTGCGTGTGCTACCACTTAACCGTGTCAGTAAAGATCCAGTGAGAAAAGCTACTTTGATATATATTTGTTTGTCATTATGGGTTATACTTCTACATCAAACTCTAACAAATATGAAGGGGATATAATCAGTACAAAGCCACCCATGTTTGATGGGGAAAAATTTGATTACTGGAAAGACAGGATTGAAAGTTTTTTCCTTGGGTATGATGCTGATTTGTGGGACTTGGTCATTGATGGCTATGAACATCCTACTAATGAGGATGGCAAGAAAATTAATAGAAAATCAATGACAGAAGCCCAAAAGGCTAGAACAATCTTGCTGAATGCAATCTCTCATACTGAGTATGAAAAGATTACAAACCGAGAAACAACTCATGGAATGTTTGAGTCACTTAAAATGACTCATGAAGGAAATTCTCAAGTGAAGGAGACAAAGGCTCTGGAGCTTATACAGAAGTATGAAGCGTTCAAAATGGAAGAATCTGAAAATATAGAAACTATATTTTCTAGATTTCAGATCCTCACAGCTGGTCTGAATGTTCTGGACAAGGGATACTCCACATCAGATCATGTAAAGAAAATCATCAGAAGCCTGCCTACCAGATGGAGACCAATGGTGACTGCCTTGAAGATGGCTAAAGATCTGAACAAGATCTCCCTAGAGGAACTCATCAGCTCATTGAGGAGCCATGTGATTGAGCTTGAGGAAGATGAACCTCAGAAGAAAGAAAAAGGTAAATCTATTGCTTTAAAATCTAATAAATCTGCTAAAGCCTTGCAGGTTATTGAAGAAAGCTCTGAAGGATCTTCTTCTGAAGAAGAAGATGAATTATCCATGCTGTCCAGAAGGGTTAACAAACTCTGGAAGCATAAGGGAAAGAAGTTCAACAACTTCCGAAAATCTGATCATAGAAAGGAATCTTCTGGGCACAGAAGATCTGGAAAGAAAGAAGTTGTATGCTATGAGTGCAAAGAACCTGGGCATTAAAAGACTGACTGCCCCAAACTTCAAAGAGAAAAACCCAAGACGAAGTTTGACAAAAAGAAGAAGGTTCTTATGGCTACATGGGATGATTCAGATGAATCTGAATCTGAATCTGAAGCAGAAGAAGAATGTGCCAACGTGGCACTGATGGCTGGAATAGAAGATCTGAATGAAGAATCATCATCTGGATCTGAGTCAGACTCTGATTCTGATGCTGAAGAGGTAATGGCTAAACTTACTAAAGAAGAACTCATAAAGGTGTTATCAGAAGTTCTGAAAAGCTATAACAATATCAAACTAAAAAACAAGAAGCTGAAAAGCAATCTTGAATCTGAGATTGATACTCTGAAAACAGAACTTGTTGAGCAAAAAGAAATTAATTTGAAAATAAAAAATGACTTTGAAATAGCTCAACAAGAATCTGAATCTGAGACTGAGTCTTGTGAAAATAGTTTAGAAAAATATGACTCTAGCTTTCAGAGATTCCTTACTAAGAGCATAGACAGAAGCAAGATGGCTTCTATGATCTATGGAGTTAGTAGGAATAACAGAAAGGGAATTGGATTTAAATCTTCTTCTTTTGAGAAGGATGTAAAACCAATACCTGTAGATGATCTAATCATTAAGATGACTCCTTTATACTCTAATTTTAAATTTGGTCATTTAAACGATATTAAACACACTAGTTCTGGAAACAATACTCATGTGTTTAGATCTAAGGCAAGTTTGAATAAACACTATGTTGAAAAATAGAAGTTTAGACAAACCTACAAACCAACTAACCCCAAAGGACCCAAGAAGATCTGGGTACCTAAAAGCAAAATAATCCCTGTTGCAGATGTTCTTAGCAGCAAGGTCAGGACGCCAGTCATGGTACCTGGACTCTGGATGCTCACGACACATGACAGGAGAAAGGTCTATGTTCCAAAGCCTGGAACTTAGGTTTGGAGGTGACGTGAAGCTTGGAGGGAACCAGAAAGGCAAGATCATTGGATCTGGCACTGTTGGAAATGGTAAACTTCCCTCTATAACAAATGTTTTACTTGTTGAAGGCCTGAAGCATAATCTATTATCCATAAGTCAATTAAGTGACAATGGTTATGATATTACCTTCAATCAACAAAGTTGCAAAGCTATTAGTCAGAAGGATGGCTCAATCCTATTTAGTGGTAAGAGGAAAAACAACATTTATAAAATAAATCTTTCAGAACTTAAGGTTCAGAATGTTAAATGCCTCTTGTCTGTTAATGAGGAGCAATGGGTCTGGCACAGAAGATTGGGACATATTAATATGAGACGTATATCTCAGATTAATAAACTTAATCTTGTCAGAGGACTTCCTAAACTGAAGTTCACCTCAGATGCTCTTTGTGATGCATGTCAAAAGGGAAAGTTTTCAAAATCTTCCTTTAAATCAAAGAATGTTGTTTCTACCTCCAAGCCATTAGAACTACTTCACATTGATCTGTTTGGACCAGTGAAAACTGCATCCATCATAGGCAAGAAGTATGGATTAGTCATTGTTGATGACTATAGCAGATGGACTTGGGTAAAGTTCCTAAAACACAAGGATGAGTCACACTCTGTGTTCTTTGACTTCTGCAAACAAGTCCAGATTGAGAAAGATCTTAAAATCATTAAAGTCAGAAGTGATCATGGTGGTGAATTTGAAAATAAACATTTTGAAAAATATTTTTCTGAAAATGGCATTACTCATGATCTTTCCTGTCCTATAACCCCACAACAAAATGGAGTTGTATAGAGGAAAAATAGAACTTTGTAAGAAATGGCCAGAACCATGATCAATGAGACTAATCTGGCAAAGTATTTTTGGGCAGAAGCAATTAACACAGCTTATTACATTCAGAACAGAGTGTCTGCAAGACCTCTTCTGAAAAAGACTCCCTATGAATTGTGGAGGAACAGAAATCCCAACATTGCTTATTTTCATCCTTTTGGATGTACTTGTTATATGCTTGACACTAAAGAAAATCTTAACAAGTTTGATTCTAAAGCACAGAAGTGTTTCATGCTTGGTTATTCTGAACACTCTAAAGGCTACAGAGTATTCAATATTAAAACACAGATTGTGGAAGAATCTATTCATGTAAGATTTGATGATAAGCTTGGCTCTGAAAAGCCAAAGCAGTTTGAAAGTTCTGCAGATAGAGAAGTGATTCTCACAGACTCTGAAGGCTCAGAGGCAGAAAAGGCTAAAGAAAAGGAATCTGAAGCAACTCTAGATGTTATTCCCTTATCTTCTCAATTAGACAACTTACACATTTCTGAAAGATCAAATGTCAGAGGATCTTCTTCCAGAGTCAAGGCATCTCACCCAGAAGATGTGATTATTGGGAAGAAAGATGATCCAATCAGGACAAGATCCTACCTCAGAACATCTGAATCTTCATTGTTTGGCTTAGTGTCAATAATTGAACCAACATCTGTGGATGAGGCTCTGGAAGATAATGAATGGATTATTGCCATGCAAGAAGAGCTAAATCAATTCACCAGAAATGAAGTTTGGGATCTGGTTCCTAGACCTAATGGATTCAACATTATTGGAACAAAATGGGTCTTCAGGAATAAGTTGACTGAAAAGGGAGAAGTTGAAAGGAATAAAGCAAGGCTGGTTGCTCAAGGTTATAGTCAGCAAGAAGGAATTTACTATACAGAGACTTATGCACCTGTTGCAAGGTTAGAGTCTATACGTATACTTATTTCTTTTGCTGCACAAAATAACATCACTCTTAATCAGATGGATGTCAAAAGTGCCTTTCTTAATGGTATTATATAAGAAGAAGTATATGTCCACCAACCTCCTAGTTTTGAAAGTGAAAACTTTCCAGATCATGTTTTTAAACTAAAGAAATCTCTTTATGGATTAAAACAAGCTCCCAGAGCTTGGTATGAAAGGTTGAGTAATTTCCTTCTGGAGAAAAATTTTATTAGAGGAAAAGTGGATACAACTTTATTTTGTAAAACTCTTAAGAAAGATCTGTTGATTTGTCAAATATATGTAGATGATATTATTTTTGGATCAACAAATATTATGCTTGGAAAGGAGTTTGTTAAATGTATGCAAGAAGAGTTTGAGATGAGCATGATGGGAGAATTGAGATTCTTTCTGGGAATCCAAGTCAATCAGACTCAAGAGTGCACCTACATACATCAGACCAAATATGTTAAAGAGCTTCTGAAGAAGTTCAACATGGTTGATAGCAAGATGGCAAAGACTCCAATGCACCCTACAAGCACTCTAGGTAAGGAAGAGGTAAGTAAGAAGGTAGATCAGAAACTCTACAGAGGTATGATAGGATCTCTTTTATACTTGACTGCTTCTAGACCAGATATTCTGTTTAGTGTCTGCTTATGTGCAAGATTCCAATCAGATCCTAGAGAATCACACTTAACAGTTGTTAAGAGGATTCTAAGGTATCTGAAAGGTACTACTAACATGGGTCTGTGTTACAGAAGATCTGATGAATTTTCATTAGTTGGATTCTGTGATGCTGATTATGCTGGAGACAGAGTTGAACGTAAAAGTACTTCTGGAAGCTGTCAGTTTCTTGGAAGTCATCTGATCTCATGGTACAGCAAGAAGCAACCCACTATTGCACTATCAACTACAGAGGCAGAATACATTGTTGCTGCTGGATGTTGTACTCAGATGCTCTGGATGAAGAGTCAGCTAGAAGACTATCAGATCTATGAGAGTAATCTTTCTATCTTCTGTGATAATACTTCTGCTATATGTTTGTCAAAAAATCCAATTTTACACTCTAAGGCTAAACATATAGAAATTAAACATCATTTCATTAGAGACTATGTTCAGAAGGGTGTAATAAATCTAGCTTTTGTTGATACAGATCATCAATGGGCTGATATTTTCACAAAACCCCTTGCTGAAGATAGATTTAAGTTCATTCTGAAAAATATTTGTATGGATTTTTGTCCAGAGTAATATTTATCAGAGGTAGCTTATCAGATGGAAATGTTTAATGATCTGAAGTATTATAATCTTGAGAGACTCTGATTTTTTTTGTGTGATACTCTGATCCATCAGAGGCAACTTATCAAAGGAAACTCATCTGATTATTTATTCATTTTTTTAATTGTTTATTGGTGTGAAACTCTGAACTAACAAACTCAGAAGATCTGAAAGTTGGAAACGTTTCATTTCTTGAGAGACATCAGATGCACATGCAAGCAACCACGTGTCACTCAGAATCTGAAAAGATGGAGTGCTCTACTGAATTCACGTTTGAGGTATTGCTTTGAAAATTTCAATTTTTCTTGAATTCCCCCCAATTGTCATATCATTAATTGAAATGATTACTTTTTCATTAAATGCAGTATAATAATCGTTTTTCATTAAATGTTGTCTAAACGTGCTTGTGTGACTTTTGATGTGCCCTATGTGCATTTATTATTTGGTTTTAATTCTCTATATATACCACTCATCACACCACTTTCACACTTTTCACATTCACTACACTCATGCATTTTTGCTTACTCTTCAAACTCTACGAAAACCCTAAACCTCGTTCAAGAACTTTTTCTTCTTCAATGGCTTCCACTTTATCAAATGCTGCTGAAAACTCCAACAACAACAACAATGTTGTTATGTACAAAGAACCTATACGTACTCTTTACACCCCTGTAGAAGATCTTGAGGTTCTCTGTGAAAACTTCATTGATTTAGAATCTCTGGAAGAAAATGGGTTTGACCTAATAACTTCCATTAAAGCTCAAGGCTGGGAAAACTACTTCAACAGACTGATGGGTCCAGTTTACCCCACTCTTGTAAACGAATTTTGGATCCATGCTCATGCTGGTCCTAAGTTTATCCACTCTTCTGTCCTGGGGAAGGAGATTGTGATAACTGAGAAGTTGATTAGGCAACTGTACAATTACACAGAATCTGATGGTGTGACAAGCCTGGCCTCTGGACGTGTTGATCTGGCTCAGGTTTATGAAGCTGTGACTATTTCTGGAGCACCTACAAGTAAGGTGAAGGATCTGAAGCCTATGTTCAGGATCTGGGCAAAAATCTTCATGGGAACTATATTCCATAGGAAATCAAGCAATTCACTAGACTATGTGAGTACAGAGCATCTATACTTCCTGTATTGCATCAGTCAGAACATTAAGGTGGATCTGCCATACCTTATTTTCACTCATCTTCTGACTCATGTCAAAGAAACTAGGGAAGAGGTCAGAACCAAGACTGGCAAGGTTAGAAATTGGATACCTCTAGGAAGGCTTATTTCAGACATCCTAATTGAGAATCAATTAGTGAAAAATCTCCAAGATGCCAATCTGACAAATGATCTGTCATATATCATTGGATCTGAAATCAATGGACTGACTCTGAAAAGAATGAAGTTTATCTCAGAGTTAACTGATAATCTAAGAAAGCTAAACTCTGAAGAGGTTAGTGACATGAGGATTCCAGTGGAAGATTTTCCTTTGTTCAGCGCAGAGGAACCAAAAAGTCTTGTATTTGCTTATGTTGCAGACTGTCTAAAGGATGGCATTCCTCTACCAGCTAATCTTTTTCAGAGGCAAGAACAAGAAATGCCTCAACAGATGAGAGAAAAGCGTAGCAAGAGGAAGGCTGAAGAAGGTGCTGCTCAGAAGAAAAGGAAAGACTCTGAGGTACCAAGGAAGAAGAAACAAGGTGTGAAGAAAGTCAGACTCAGCTCTAGAGATGCTACTCTGGAGGAAATTAGAGAAACTATTCATCAGGTATTAACATCTGATCCTACTCCTGCTGTTCATTCCCCACTACCATCACCTTCGTCATCCCTTAGACATAGAACATCAAGACCCCAACCATCTGAAAATCATTCATCTGAAAACATTCCAACTGAACCATCTAACTCTGAAATTCCACAACAAGAATCTCCACAACCAGAAAATCCATAACCTATTCCAACACAAGATATTCTAACACAAGAAACTTCACAATCTGAAACACCAGAACCAATTCCACAACAAGAAATACCACAACCAACTCCACAACCAGAAATATCAGAACTTGATACAATCATGATAGAACAAAACCAACCAGAGCATGTTCAAACTGAACATTCTGAACAACCTGAACAACCTGAACAACCTGCTTTCTCAGAAGATCCAAATCTTTCTGAAGAAATATTGGATATCCAACCCTTAGATCAATCCATTAACATTTCCTCAACATCTGAACATTCAGATGAATTATCTGATGGTGAATCATCTGATTTTGAACCTGAATGTTTGAAAAACCTTGAATCTCTCAAACAACCATGTTCTGAGACTGCTTTGAAGGAACATGTTAACATTTCCATGTTTCAAGCTTCCCCATCTGGAACTATTACTCCACCCAACTCCCCACTTAAGTTAACACTCCCTGAACCATCTGAAACCCAACCATCTGAAACTCAATCATCTGAAACCCAAAACATCCAACCCTCTGAAATCCAACCAACTGAAATACCTCAGTCTGACATTCAACCATCTGAACCAACACCAACTCAACCACAAACAACTGAACCTGCACCATCTGAACCTGCACCATCTGAACCTGCACCATCTGAACCTATACCATCTGAACCCACTCCTGTTAACACTCTTAATCCTCAACCCTCTGAACAGTCAGATCTAGGATCACGTGTTAATACAATGTTTGAATTATTCAAAAAGGAGTTAGATGCGGAGTATGCTCATATTCAGGAAGTATGTTTGTCAAGTTTGGATCTAGCTGTTTCAAATGTTGCTTGGAAAAGTTTCATCTGGAAGTTTAACAAAGCTGCTCTGAAGGCTAGAGCTATGTGTTCTAAGCTTGCTAAGACCAAGTTTGCAGAGTTAGTCAAGATAACTCTGATGAACCTTCAGCCTCCACCTCCAGTGTTGTTTTTGGAAGCTGCTCCTCCAGAGGTTCCTGAATCTGAAGTGGTTGAACAAGGTGCTGAAGAGAATCAGTCTGATCAGAATGCTGCTGCTAATGCTTCTTCTTCATCTGTGGTCACAGAGCTTGTGAGTGATGTCAAGGAAATAAAGGATTGGATGGTAAAATAAGAGAAGACAACTGAAGAGATCAAGATCTGGATGTCTAAGCAAGAAGAGTCAACTGCCAAGATGACAGAGCTTCTGACCCTCATTGCCTCACGCCAGACTTAGTCTTATTTCATGTTTTTGCACATGTTGTTGCTTCTGATGTCTTTTATAACTCTGAATGTTTGTTTTTTGTTGTTTTTATTGTTTTGTTTTGGATATTTGGCATTCATCTGTTTCACTCTAAATGTTTTTGGTACTTTAATATGATGAATGAATGTTGTTGTTTTTGCTTTCATATACTTCTATGTGTTTTTTTTCCTCTGTATCTTTACTGTCTTTAAAAATCTTTTTGATTATGACAAAAAGGGGGAGAAAAAGATAATCTGATTGTTCAATCTATAAGCAATTACTAAAACTGAAATTCAGACATTTTATTAACTTACTTTGAATTTAAGTCTTTCAGATTATATTGTTATATCTGACATAATTCATTGAAGTTATCCTGAGATCTATTCATCCAGAACCTGATCTTTCAAAGATAATCTGAGTATTCAATCAACTCTGAGATCTTACTCTGATACCTTTACTCTGAAAGATAATTCAAGCAAGATGATAACCAGACGCTCTGACTGAATAAAGTCACAATCATCTTGCAATCAAGATCTGATTCTGAAAGTCAAAACTCTTACATCAGACTCTTAATCTGAAATCAGGCTCTGAATCTGAAATATACTCAATCAAAAAGGGAAGTGTTTTCTTCTATTAGAGTATCTATTTCAGGGGGAGATTGTTAATCTCAGGGGGAGTTATAATTCAAACCTTTTTATTGAACAAAATTTCTCATGTTTTGTCATCATCAAAAAGGGGGAGATTGTAAGAGCACAAATTGTGTCTTAGTAAGATCTCTATGTTTTGATGATAACACTTATGAATTTTGTATTCAAGAATTATATACTCTAAATTTGTTCTAGACTGTTTGCTACAGGTACAAAAGAAAATATTCTTAAAGAGCAAATTTGGATCTGAACAATGCAATTATGAAAGGCTTCAAAGGTTCAAAGAACATCTTAAATGAAGATCTGAACGCTGCCTCCAGAAGAATCTGAATGTTGCTTACTGAAGATTCTGAAGCAGAAGCCTCTATAGAATGAGAAGACTCTGAGAGTTCAGAAGCTTAGTCATCAGAAGACTCTGAAGATACTACACGCTGCAATGTATTAAGAATCTGATATAGAAGACTCTGCTCGGACAGATTTACACGCTCTAGCACACATGCTACATAAACTCTGATTCAGCATAATCTGAAGAACATCCCAAGACTCTAAGGATCCAGAAGATCAAGACTCTGAAGATTCTGAAGATCCAGACTTTGATGTTGACAGCTGAACTTACTTAGTGAAGAAGATTTTAAATATGACCGTTGGATCATCTCAACAACTCTTTCCTCTTTTATGCTAGACACAAGAACACAGACAAAAAGGATTTTTCTATGCATTCCACTTTAAGGAAAGTTTTTGCAGAGAAAAGACAAAAGGCTCCAGGCTTTTTCAAGCACAGCCTCCAACGTGAGAAGACTCCTTGGATCTTTGTGCCTATAAAAGGAAGTCCACTCCATCTTCTTCAGTTGACGAATCAATTGATAAATACACATATCAAGAAAATCTCTCAAAAGCTCTTATTCTATATTTGATGTAACTTGTTCTGAAACTTAAGAGAAATATCACAGTTGTGATAAAAGCTTTTTAGAAGCATTCTTACTCTTGTAATAGTTTTACATTGATTGTAAAAGGTTTTCCTTAAGAGGATCCAGTTGGGATCAGTAGCTCTTGAGAAGACTAAGAACGGTTTTTCTTAGGTGTTACTATTGTAATCAGGTTGATTAAATAGTGGATTAAGTGCTTGACCAAGAAAGGCAAATCACTTTTGAGAGGGTGGACTGGAGTAGTTGAGTTCAACGAACCAGGATAAAAATAACTGTGTTCAAATCTTTGATTATTTTTCATACTTATTCAACCCCCCCTTCTAAGTATTTTCTCACCTTCAATCCTGTCACGCATTTCTTGCATCTCATTCTGCATGCTATCCATAACTTTCTTGTGATTGATTCTTGTAGAGTAACGGTGGACCCGCTGTTCTGCAATCCTGAAATAACCTAGTGAAATGGATGCAAGAGATAAGGTACAGAGATCACAATCCCGTAATGCAATATGATTTATGCAAACAAGTATGCAAAAACGCTAACGTGCATGTGTGCATTGGGGATATTTCCCCTCCCGTTCCAGTGTCAAGGCAGCGAGACGAGAGAAACCATAAAGACAATATTTAGAAAAACCCTCATATATTTATTGTAATAGCAGTCTCATCAAAGCATTACACAACCGTTTTTATTACAACTGAAATGACAAAGGGGGATCCCAACCAACATGTCTGATGGTGATCACAGCATACAGAGAGTACAAGCAAAGTCAAGTGCGGGCACGAGCACAAAAATCTTCAAACAGCTTCTTATTGTCTGGGTGATCTGGCCGGTCAATCAAGCCTTCTATCAACAGGTCTCTCTTCCTGACCGTGCCTTGGATGTCTCGGACAAAATCTTCCCAGGCTTTATCCTTAACGCAACCCTCAGATTTGTGCCTTTTGGTATCTGCTCGGCGCTGACAATCCTCCAGGTTCTTCGTAGCGTCAATCAGTTTGCGCTCGATATCATATCGACGAAATGCTTCTGCTTCAAGCTCTTCATTCTTTACCTTAACCTGCTCTTCTAGCTGAGCAACCCGTATCTTCAGCTCTTCTTCCCGTTCCCTTCGTTTATCCATAGTCACATCCCAATGATCCCTGTACTTGGCTAACTTTGTATAGGCTTTATCCAAATCTTGTTTCTTGGTAGCCAACACACTGCTTACAGAGTCCACGTCTAGCTCAAGATGCTTCTTAGCTTCGGTCAGCTCCAATAGGGTACCCTTCAGGTGTTTTAACGCTTCATCCTGTTGCTTGAAAGAATATCCTTCTTCAATCTTCTCGTGACGAAGTTGAACGTTCTCCTTCTCTAAAGCTTCGTTAGCCCTTGCTAACTCCTCTTTCTCAGCCAACAACTGCTTGTACGTCTGCATATATGGTAGTGGGCTCTTCCACTGTAGGAGGACATAGTGGCTGGACTGCAGGGTAAGGCATCAGAAACTTCATAGCTCGTTCACGAATCCATTCCACATAAGGACCAAGAACTCTATTATCACTTTTGCCCAACAAAGACTTCCCTCTTCTATGAAGATTCTTCCACGCTCTCTCAAGTTTGATCAACATATCTCCCTCTACTGCCCCAGTAAGATACAGAGATTCCTGTATCTCCCCTGGCTTTGGCGCTTCCCGAAGTGTATACCCAAACTGCCTGATCAGTAAGGAAGGATTGTAGTTGATGCACCCTTTCCTCCCTATCAAAGGAACATTTGGAAATCCATCGCAGCTATAGATAACATCAACCCCCAACACATCCTTGTTAACCCAGATAACATTCTCTGAAGTCAATCCCATTAAGTGCTCGGGCCATCCCAAAAAATCAATAGAAGTGACGAAAGGCCCTGATTTAGGCATATGGCTAGCAAACCACTTGTACAATAAAGGTACACAGCAAGAGACATTCTTTCCTCGCCGTTTCTCATTTTTGTAGTGGGTGGAATGATAAACATCTCCTAGTAGGGTACGGACTGGATTCCTTGCAGCCAGAATATGGAAAGCGTCCGTATCAACAAAATCAGGTAGGTTCAGAAACAACACAACACCATAAACACACACAACAAGAATGGCATCAAAAACAATCCACCAACCCTCCTTGGCATACTCCTGAGCCTTCTCCACCAAAACAGTCAACAGAAATCCCCACACATCTCCTCTCTTAAGCATCTTCCTGGTCAACTCAGACTCTCCCAAGTGCAGAATAGCAGAAAGCTTAGCCAGACTCGGCTTAGCGTCCGTGTGAAAGAACGACATATGTTCGCGAATGGGTATATCCAATAATGCGGAGTACTCCTCTAGAGTGGGAGCCAGGACAAAGTCAGGGAATACAAAACACCTGAGTTGGGCATCATAAAACTGTAGCAGGGTGTAAATACCACTAATCTCATAAGCAGAGGGTTGGTAAACATAAGTCAGAATCCTCCCATAGGTCTTCCTGAAATCTCCCATCACATTCTTTCCAGCAGTAGTAATCAATTCCAACAACAGACTGATATCAGAAGACGGAAATCTGTAGGGAAATACTCTCTTCATGGCTTCCATGTCACACTACTGGGCCAAGACAACCGTAATTGAGAGGAAATATGTACCTGCAATACACACACACGTTAGTGGGATGCAGATGGCAATGCAGTAATGCAATATGATAAATGATGCAAGCAGGGGACCAAAAGTGTCATGTTGTAGCCTGAAGAGGAACAACTCTGCCATATCAAGGTCAAACACCTCCAATGTAATAAGAGCCCCAAGATACTGACTGTCTATCAAGAAGCCCATCTAACACCCAGAATACCAGTTCTCTGTCAAGAAATCCATCTGAACCTCTGTCTCTGGTAAGAAAACCATCTGATAATAGTACTGACCCTCTGATAAGAAATCCATCTGGCATTGGTAACCCTGACTGTTGAGCAAGGAAACCCATCTGATACTGATAATGCAGACCCAAGGTTTCTCAAGGTCAAGTTTCCTGCAATAACCCAACCCCTCTCACAGGTATGGACCTAATCCACGGACAAAGGTACGGCATCCTATGCGGTCATCAGCGTCACAGACTTTCATGAGTGACGATACGATACCCAGAAGGTGTGGCATCATCATCTCATGAAGCAGCCTCACTTAGCTGAATCCCAAATGATCGGTCCCCAAAGTCGACAATCCTCACGTCTGGACTCCTCTCAGATCCTCAAGACCGGAAAGGAATACCTCGGAGAGAATCTCGTCTGAGCGCGGATTTCGTAGGGAACTGTGTCTGCTCAGCAAACAGGTTCGTCCACTAATCTCCACAACTATGTCTAGGTGCATACTCAAGCCCAGGTCCGGCTTATAGCTCACAGTAACCTCCCTCTCCCACAGCAATAATCACAATATTGTAATGCTGGAAGTAAATGCGGAAAGGTAAAGATACGGAAGAGTAAAGCACATATATACAACACCCAAAAGGTAAACAGGCAAGCGCTAGGACTGACTCGCATAGGGGATGGGAAACGGTCCCAGCACAAGGGATGGAAAAGTCCCAAGATGCTATAAGGTTATCCACAGCAGAGTCGCCAGCTATCACTACTGCGAAAATTGGCGCCGACAAATGACAGAAGAGTCGCCATCGTGCGTTATTTATCCCATAGGAGGGAAAGGAAACGCTTAGAGAAAACCTAACGAAAAGGGGAAAGGTATGGTCATCGCAACCAAAACCTGGATTCGGGAGTCGGTTACGCAAGGGGAAGGTATTAGCACCCCTCACGTCCATCGTACTCGATGGGATCCACGCTTGTTTGTTTATCTGGAAAATGGTGTGTACTATCTATCTAAAGGTCAGTTTGAAAAGAAAAGAAAAATGACTCGGCAAAGCATCGCACTTTATGCCTACGTATTCCTGTCTGGAACGAGAAATCAGAGTCAACGTAGTTCGCCTAACTACGGGTAAAGAGGGGGGAAGGTTGCTCTCCAAGATATCGCATCTCGTGCCTACGTACTTTCACACGGCATGAAAGGTCAGAGCAAACGTAGTTCGGCTACGGAAGACTCAAGCGGTTCAAGTGTTTTTTATCTGAAAATTCTCCTTAACCAAGGGTTTTCACAGTCCAAGAGGACAAAAGGTTTGATGTTTGTCTTCAAGTCTTTTACAGAAGAAATGAATTAAACTTTGTTTTAACCTTTATTAAGTGTTTTTCTGTTGTTAGAAGATGAGAAGAGAAAGACTCTCTGAAACCTAGGGTTAATGGGAAATCTAACCTAGTGTTATCATACATGGGTCAAAACCTAGCGTCTATCATAATTCCTCCACAGCAGAGGAATCAGAGCTCCTAGGGGATCATGGCAAAGAGAACTAAACAGCAAACAGGAATTACTGTAAGTAAAGATGCATGAATGCAACAACCAAGCAGAAGGAGGACACCTCAACTTCTAACCAAGCAAGGCACAAAAGCCACACACCACAAGGCAAGGGAGCTCAGCTCAACCAAATACCCACAAGAAAGAGCCACTCAATAACAATCAAGCAGAAGGAGTCAGACACTCAACTTCTCATGCACACAAGCAAGCCTATTTCTAAGATGTTCCTAGACTGGGAAGCATTTATATGAAGACCTAAGTCTAATGCAGCATAACACCACACAAATCAATCAAAACAAAGGAGAAGGCTAAATAACAAGACAAACTCCAACTCAAAAGCACAGGCTAAACCTTAAGCAAGACTCTAAAAGGGGAGGGATTCCATCCCAATCTTCAAGCTTCAAGACAAGCTTACTAAAGAAAGGAAGCTAAGTGATTAGAATCATAGTGCCTTCCTCAGGAAAGTTCTGTGAAACTACCAACTTAGGAGATATTCCCTATGTGGCTCAACAGCTGTGAATGGTTTGCATTCCCTCCTCAGAAGAGAACCAAACTCACATGAAGGCTCCAACATCACTGGGAAATTAAGAAGAGAGAAGAAGTGAACTAAGTGGATAAAATCATAGTGCCTTCCTTAAGAAAGTACTATGAAGATCCCACTTAGGAGGCATGTACCATGTGGCAACAGTTGTGAATGGTTTGCATCCCCTCCTCAGGAGAGAACCAAACTCACATGAAGGCTCCAACATCATTGGACACTTAAGAGAGAGCTATGTGAACTAAGTGAACTAAGTGAATACCATCATAGTGCCTTCCTCAGGAAAGTACTATGAAGGTCCCACTTAGGAATCATGCCCCATGTGGCTCAACAACTGTGAATGGTTTGCATTCCCCCCCTTAGGAGAGAACCAAACTCACATGAAGGCTCCAACATCATTGGACACTTAAGAAAAGAGGAGAGAAAAAGGAATGGGGGAAGATCATAGTGCCTGCCTCAGGAAAGTACCATGAACTTCAACCAGGCCTAAAGATCTCAATCCTCAAAGACAGGGAACAAGCTTCCAGGCAAAAGGTCTTCAATCTAAGCATATTCACAAGCCTCCCTCCATCAACAAGAATGATCCCAATCTCCACAAGCAAAGATAAGCCCCTCTGAAGCCCAGACAAAGCACACCTCCAAGCTAGAAGCTCTCACAACTCTCCCTACTTCTACCCTCATGCAAAAATAGGAAAACACTACCTAAAAATCTAGCAAAAATTCTAGGGGAACCTATATGTATTACTGATCAAAAGCCCAAATATCCAAACCTAGATCAACTTCTAAGGCCACTAAACAAATCCTAGAGTGGAGGAGGTCAAAGGTTATCCATTAATGGGGAGGGTCTTAATCAACAACCCTAAATCAGAACCAAACTACTCCTAAAAAATCTACAAAAATTCATAAGGGAGCATGCATTTGTTGGCTATCATCTACCAAAAACTCTAAGAAAATATCATTACCAAGTAAGAGAAAAAAAATCCACAAGACAGATGACCAAACAAATCAAAATTCAAGAACAATAAAAATGTAGAAAATGAAAATAAAATGAAAATGCATGTTTTTATTAATATTTTTATCCAATAAAATTCTACATTCAATTATGCATCAAGGAAAAAAACAATGGAATTAATTGACTAATTATTCTATTTTTGGTGAATTAATTTCTAAATGGTATGAAAATAAGAAATAAAAAGAAAAACAAGAAAAAATAGACAAGGATGCGTGCCAAATAGCAATAAAATCCAGTTCAGAAAGAGACTTGGGCCCAGAGGGGGTGTGGACAGCATTCAGTGCACTAAGCCCAAACCAACCAATAAATGAAACGCAGCGTATTGACCAAGGGTTATGTGGCACGCTCATAATCCTCAGATTGAGAGACTAGTCAATGGAATCAACGCCCCAAAGTACATCCACGCAGGCATGAAGTGGCAGCTGACTAAGCTGCTGACTCAATTAATAAAACGATGCGTATTGCATCTAAAGAGGGAAGGCTGAGTTTGAATCTCGTCCCTTGGATCTGCTTGCCAGTCAAAGTTCAACTCATGATCCAACGCCCAAGGAGTCATCTTTCCCAATCACTCAGATGACCTGAGACAATCTCAGACGGTGGTTCACGGTGGAAACCACCGTCTTCTCTGGTGAAGCCCCCAGGTTCAGGTCACAAGAAAAGTTAGAACCATACATCAATTCACTCCAAATTCCACGTAGATTAAGAATCCAATCTTAAAATTCTCTAATTCTCACTCCAATTCAAAACACGATAAGATTTTCAGAATCTACACAAATCTTGACCATCACTAATCTTGAAATTGAATATACCATTCTAATCCTCAACTATCAGGGATCAATTCTCACCATTCAAACACAACTAGAACCTCAAGAATCGTGAGAAATCATCTTCAACAGAATTCAGGTGACATCACAAATTGTCTCAATTCTCTAATCTTTTAACCTAGAATCCATCTACAACATACAAGGAACCTAACCACCTAAGAATTTCTAGCTAGATCATCATGAATCATGCATAATGAAGAAGATTGCAAACCTGTGAAAAGTGGATCAACAGAGGCACTTTAAGGCACGAATCTAACTCCAAAAGGATCCAGACACCTTCAATGAAGCAAGGAGAAGCTCTTCCAACCTTCAATTTGGCCTGAAATCACTTGCAATCTTGAAACCGTTTTCTGTTATGGACCTTGAAACTCCAACTGCCAATTCTCTCCTTAGCTCGAATTCTCCAACTCTCTTCATCTGGATTCATTCTAATCTACTTATAGAGCTTGTCCATGGGCTTTTGATCCAAGTTTGGGGCCCAAACAGTCTGATCCACCAAACTGGTTTTTACTTGAAATTTCAATACCACAGCTGTGTATATCCTTGCTACAGTTAGCCTCTTCATACCCCTTTCAACCATATGGACCATGGTGAGTGTGTTTGAACCAAGGAGAAGGCCTGAAATGCCTTGTGTTGAGTTTTTGGTATGTGACTTATAATGCAAGCAAGACTTTTTCAAAGTAGCTCATGTATTCTGACCCTTACTCAAAAATGTAACAATTCCATCTTGTTCAAAATGTGTTTTCCACTCAATTTGATTAGTTACTTGAGTCATTTTGGACCTATAACACAAAATTCCCAATTTCCATCTTTTGATTCATTTGAAAAAGTCCCCTTTTTAGGCCATTTTTGGGCATTCTTTGATACAAGCCATTCCAACTCCTCATGACCTCTTATCTAGCCTAAACACATCATTTTGAACACATCTCATGTTGGGAAAAATTTCATTTGAAGAGTGGAAGATGGAGATATTGACCTATGTTGAAAAAGGACCTATAATCTCACTTTCCCAAAATACCCCTGGCTTGTACAAGCTATAACTTGAGCTCCACAAATCCAAATAAGGATTTCTATAACTTTTTGGAAAGCTATGATCATAAGGAACATCTTTCATTTTTGTGAAAAGTTCATTTGAAAAAGCCTTCTAACCCAAAAGTGGCTTGGAAGTCAAGCAACTTTCACATATAAATTTCAGATGCCTCTGAGGACCTCTAACTTGTAAGCGCTATAACTTGAGTTCCATAAATCCCCTTGAGGACTTCTAGTACTCAAATTAAAGCTATGAACCTCCTCTACAACATTCATGTGGAGGTACAAGTCATTGGAAACTTGCATCTTGACTTAGAAGGCTTGGAAGTTTAGTGAAAAATAGGGGATTTTACCCTAGGAACCCTGTCTCTTCAACCTCACTCCTTCTTGATTCTTTTTGACTTTCCTTTGAGCCAATCTCTCCTATATCTCATCATATCATTTCATGGACTTGGTGACTTAGAGCTAGGCCTTGAGGCCCTTCAACCACTCTCCTTGACCTAGGGTTACCCAGATGAAACCCTAGTTGTGCACACCCCTATCAAAGCTCTTGAACTTAATTCCATGGCTTGCTTAAGCTCCTTCTTGGCTCTCTAGAGACTTAATAAAATTCACTCACACCTCATACCCTTGATCAAGACTTCATAGACCCCTGAGGATCCTTGGATACCTCCTCATACCTGAAAATAGACCTCTCACAAACAATGAAACTCCCCAAACACTCAGCCCTTGTGCCTGATGACCTTGATGGCCTTTCTAACTTTTGTGATCCTCTAATTAGGCTCTCTTCTTTCATATCTCACTCTTGATCCCCTGTTAAATGTTAATGCAATGACATTCAGATGCTAGAACTATGTTAGAACTATGATATGCTATGCAATGAAACATAGAACCAAGTGATTAAAAGGTTGAGCAAATTTTGGGGTGCAACACTTTGCAACTTTGTTGATTGAAGGTAATATCATAACCATTGTCACTTAATTGACTTATGGACAATAGATTATGCTTTAAGCCTTCAACAAGTAAAACATTAGTTATAGAGGGATGTTTACCATTTCCAACAGTGCCAGATCCAATGATCTTGCCTTTCTGGTTCCCTCCAAAATTCACGTCACCTCCAGATCTAAGTTCCAGGCTTTGGAACATAGACCTTTCTCCTGTCATGTGTCGTGAGCATCCAGAGTCCAGGTACCATGATTGGCGTCCTGACCTTGCTGCTAAGAACATCTGCAACATGGATTATTTTTCTTTTAGGTACCCAGATCTTCTTGGGTCCTTTGGGGTTAGTTGGTTTGTAGGTTTGTCTAAACTTCTCTTCAGCATCAGAATCAGAGTCTGACTCAGATCAAAATGATTCTTTATTCAGATCTTCTATTCCAGCCATCAGTGCCATGTTGGCACACTCTTCTTCTGCCTCAGATTCAGATTCAGATTCATCTGAATCATCCCATGTTTCCATAAGAACCTTTTTCTTTTTGTCAAACTTCCTCTTGGGTTTTTCTCTTTGAAGTTTGGGGCAGTCATTCTTGTAGTGCCCAGGTTCCTTGCACTCATAGCATACAACTTCTTTCTTTCCAGATCTTCTGTGCCCAGAAGATTCCTTTCTATGATCAAATTTTCTGAAGTTGTTGAACTTCTTTCCCTTATGCTTCCAGAGTTTGTTGATCCTTCTAGACAGCATGGATAATTCATCTTCTTCTTCAGAAGAAGATTCTTCAGAGATTTCTTCAATAACCTGAAAGGCTTTAGCAGATTTATTAGATTTTAAAGCAATAGATTTACCTTTTTCTTTCTTCTGAGGTTCATCTTCCTCAAGCTCAATCTCATGGCTCCTTAGTTTGCTGATGAGTTCTTCTAGAGAGATCTTGTTCAGATCTTTAGCCATTTTCAGGGCAGTCACCATTGGTCTCCATCTGGTAGGTAGACTTCTGATGATTTTCTTTACATGATCTGATGTGGAGTATCCCTTGTCCAGAACTTTTAGACCAGTTGTGAGGATCTGAAATCTAGAAAACATAGTTTCTACATTTTCAGATTCTTCCATTTTGAACGCTTCATACTTTTGTATAAGCGCCAGAGCCTTAGTCTCCTTCACTTGAGAATTTCCCTCATGAGTCATTTTAAGTGACTCAAACATTCCATGAGCTGTTTCTCTGTTAGTAACCTTTTCATACTTAGTATGAGAGATTGCATTAAGCAATATTGTCCTAGCCTTATGGTGATTTTTGAAATCCTTCTTCTGGGCTTCTGTCATTGATTTTCTATAAATTTTCTTGCCATCCTCACTTGTAGGATGTTCATAGCCATCAATGACTAAGTCCCACAAATCAGCATCATACCCAAGGAAAAAACTTTCAATCCTGTCTTTCCAGTAATCAAAATTTTCTCCATCAAACATAGGAGGCTTTGTGTTAATTCTATCCCCTTCATATTTGTTACAGTTTGATGTAGAAGCATCACCCATAATGACAAACAAATATATATCAAAGTAACTATTCTCACTGGATCTTTACTGACACGGTTAAGTGGTAGCACACGCAAAACCGGAGCTCTGATGCCAACTGAAGGTGAGAAAATACTTAGAAGGGGGGGTTGAATAAGTATGACAAATAATCAAAGATTCAAACACATTTATTTTTATCCTGGTTCGTTGAACTCAACTACTCCAGTCCACCCTCTCAAGAGTGATTTTCCTTTCTCAGTCAAGGACTTAATCCACTATTTAATCAAACAGATTACAATAGTAACACCTAAGAACAACTGTTTTTAGTCTTCTCAAGAGCTACTGATCCCAACTGGATCCTCTTAAGGAAAACCTTTTACAATCAATGTAAAACTATTACAAGAGTAAGAATGCTTCTAAAAAGCTATTTATCACAACTGCGATATTTCTCTTAAGTTTAAGAACAATGTTACAGCAAATAGAATATAAGTGCTTTTGAAGATGGAGTGGACTTCTTTATATAGGCACATAAATCCATGAAGTCTTCATACGTTGGAGGTTGTGCTGAAAAAGCCTGGAGCCTTTTGTCTTTACTCTGCAGAATCTTTCCTTAGAATGTAATGCACAGATAAAACCTTTTTGTCTGTGTTCTTGAGTCTAGCATAAAAGAGGAAAGAGCTGTTGAGATATTCCAACGGACATGTTCAAATCTTCTTCACTAAGTAAGTTCAGCAATCAACATCAGAGTCTGGATCTTCAGAGACTTCAGAGTATAGATCTTCTGGATCTTCAGAGTCTGAGATGTTCTTTGGATTATGCTGAATCAGAGTATATGCAGCTTGTGTGCTTGAGCGTGTAATTCTCTTAGAGCAGAGTCTTCCATATCAGATTCTCAATATATTGCAGCGTGTAGTATCTTCAGAGTCTTCTGATGACTATGCTTCTGAAGTCTCAGAGTCTTCTATTCTTTAGAGGCTTCTGCTTCACAATCATCAGTAGACAGCACTCAGATTCTTCTGGAGGCAGCGTTCAGATCTTCATTTAAGATGCTCTTGAACCATTGAAGCCTTTCATAATTTCATTGTTCAGATCCAAATTTGCTCTTTAAGAATATTTTCTTTAGTACCTATAGCAAACAGTCTAGAACAAATTTAGAGTATATAATTCTTGAATACAAAATTTCATAAGTGTTATCATCAAAACATAGAGATATTACTAAGACACAATCTGTGCTCTTACAACAAGGTGTCAAGTGTAAACCCTAAAATAGAAGGCCTAATGTTCTTGATTCAAAACAGAACCAAATGTTCTCTAAAAAATGTGAGATAATTCCTAATGGATCATGCATCTCTAATCTATAAGCAAGCCAAAAATCTCAATCAAATTCTACACCAAACAGCCAATCAAAATTCAGCAAGATCATGGATCAAATATGCAAAAATAAAGAAATGGCAAAAATGAGAAAAATACTAATTAAATTGAAAATCAGGCAAAAATAAAATGTGAAAGCATGGGAAAATCAAAAATTAAATCTAGAACATGGAGATATTTTTAGATTATTTTTCTGAGCATTTTTGGAATTAATATGAATTTTTTAAATGAAAATGAATTAAGAAAAATAGAAAAAAGAATTAAAGAAAATCAAATAAGCAAGAAAATAAGAGAGCCTTCAGATCACATGACCAAGTCTCCTAGTCCAAGGCCTGCGCACGCTCCACCTCAGCTGCCACCTAGGATTAATGAAACGGCTTTGTTTCAATGGTCAAAGGTCCAACTTCTGAAATGGATTCTCACCCACACGATTAGCATACAAAGTCCTCTCTTCAGCCAGATCCAAGGGCTCTCCATCATCTCCTTCGTTTGAATTCTCAGACGGAGGGAATGTTTCGGGTGGTGGTCCGGTGGCCGCGCCACCGTCTTCTCTGGCGAGCAACATTTACAGGTCATGGATTCTAGTCAAATTTTACATGAATCTCTTCCATTTTCACCAGGATTCCAAATCTAACCTCCAAATTGTCCTAGTTCCTCATGGGTTATCAAACTCGATCATGAATCCAAAACGTGTCACATGAACAATCATCACCAAACCTCCACTTCTTGCCATGGATCTAATCTACACTCTTCATAGATCATCAAGAACTATCTAATTCATGCTAAAGCTACATGATTAGGAAGTTATAGGTCTCAATAGAATTTGCATCACACCTTAATTCATCAAGAAACTTCACCAAACCTATCCTAAAACGATCTAAGTCTCTTTCTAATTCCTAACCACATGTCAATTCTAACTAGATCATGCAAAAATTAGTGGAATTGTGAAAAAGTAACAACCTGAGTTGTAGCTTCATATTGAGGCAGTTATGGCACAAATCTTGATCTAATCTTATGCAGATTCACTCAATGAAGTATGTTGAAGCTTTTGGAAACCTTGATTTGGCTTGAGAAGCTCTGAATCAGAAATCACAATTTGCACTTTGAAGCTTGAAACTCAATCTTCAATCTCTGGCTCTAGCTCCAAATCAACACCAACCTTCATCTGGAATCACTTATGAACTTATATAGAAGTGATTTGTGGGCTTTGGAGGTCCAATAAAAGCCCAAATCAGAATATCCAAATTCCAAGTTTCTTCCAAAAACTCAACAATGGAATACACGAATTGGCCTTATTTCCACCTTCTAGAAGCTTCATTTATCTTGCACATGATCTGGTGAATGAGTAGGAATCAAAAGGAGACCTTGCTTGCACCTTATGAGTGATCTTTGATATGTAGCTTATCCATGAAGTAACACACTAAAGCACCATGAAATAGACCTCAAATGGAAATTCTATCAATTCCAAAGTGTTTAGAATGACTTTTATACTCCAAATATGTCCTAACTTAGTCTTGTTTGAGCTCACATGAATAAATTTGAATTTTTGAACTTTAATGCCTTTTAATTCCCCCTTTTCAAAGCTTCTTTGAATCAAATCTTGCTACAAGCCAAACCAATCTCTCCTTGATACATGGTTGACCTAAAAATCCCAAAATACCCCTGCCTTGCAAAGCTTATAACTTGAGCTCCACAAATCAGAATGAGGACTTCTAGGACTTTTTGGAAAGCTAAGATCACAAGGAATAACTTTCATGTTTATGAAAAGTCCATGTGAAACTTCCTTCTAGGTCAAAAGTAGCTTGGCAGTTGGTTGACTTTCACAGACAAATTTCAGATGCATCTGATGACTTGTAACTTGTCAGGCTTGTAACTTGAGTTCTACAAATCAGATGGATGACTTATATTACTCAAATTAAAGGTATGAACATCCTCTACAAGTCTCATGTTTGGCCCAAAGTCATATGAGACTTGTATCTTAACTGACATGGCCTTGAAGTTAGGCACTAAGTAGGGGATTTTACCCTAGGAACCCTAACTTGGCAACTTCAACCACCCTTGATTCTTCTTGATTTGTTCTTGAAACAAAATCTCACATGCTTCAACACATCATTCCATGAATACCATGACCTAGAAAAAGGCTTTGACTCTCTTCAATTGCACATTTGACCTAGGGTTGACCAAATGAAACCCTAGTTGCACCCACTGCAATTGTGGCTCTTGCTCTTGACACAATGACCTGATTGAGCTCCATTATGACCCTCTAGGCACTCCATGAGCTCTATCCACATACCATATCCATGAACAAGGCCTCACAACCCTTTGATGGTCTTCAAATGACCCCCAAATTAGGAGATGAACCACATATAAGCAACCAAACCTCTCAAGGACTCAACCCTCTTCCTGATGACCTTGGTGACTTCTCAAGCTTGAACAAAACCTTTGGCTAGGCTTCTTTTGACATATATCACAATTGATCCCCTGCATAAATGCTAATGCAATGCTATGATAATTCTAGAACAATGCTATGCTAATGCAATGAAACATAAACCAAGTGAGGAAGAGGTTGGGCAAATTTTGGGGTGCAACAGCTGCCCCTATTCAAACGGCTTGGACTCGACTGGATGAAAAGCAAACGACTTTCAAACACTCGAGGTAGAAGACGGTTGTATACCGAAGACCTCGGAAATTTTCCAACGGCAGAAATAAACTGCAAAAACTGCTTCGGGAAAACTATCCAGAAAATCAAATCCGGTTGTCACGACAACAACTGATCAATCATCTGATAGAGAACACTTGATTCCACCATCCCTCACCTGTGTGACACCACAGGTGTTGGACCAATGATCGAACTCCAAATTAAGCTACAATAAGCGGGCATTGAGTCATAGGACCACATCAAAATCACAAAATTCTTGACCTTCGTTTGTGAAGAAACAAACGAAACGTTGCGTAAAGCGCGAACCAGGCATCCGAAGACTTGAACAAGCTACTCTGCAGGGGACATCTCCGACAACACGGGTACTTCCACTACGTAAAGCGCGCACTTGACCTCCGAATACTTGAACAAACAATTCCACGGGGAGCCACTCCGCTAATACGGGTGATGATTCTGCCAATACCGGTAATAACTCCATCATCATAGGGGATAACTCCATCACTTCATGGAATAACTCCACCAACAAGGGTAATAACTCCATCAACCAGGGGTAATAACTCCATCAACCAGGGTAATAACTCCATCAACCAACGGGTAATAACTCCATCAACCAGGGTAATAACTCCATCATCCAGGGGTAATAACTCCATCAACCAGGGTAATAATTCCATCAACCAACGGGTAATAACTCCATCAACCAGGGTAATAACTCCATCAACAACGGGTAATAACTCCATCAACAACGGGTAATAACTCCATCAACCAGGGTAATAACTCCATCAACTAGGGTAATAACTCCGTCAACAACGGGTAATAACTCCATCAACCAGGGTAATAACTCCATCAACTAGGGTAATAACTCCATTAACCAAGGTAATAACTTCATCAACAACGGGTAATAACTCCATCAACCAGGGTAATAACTCCATCAACAACGGGTAATAACTCCATCAACAACGGGTAATAACTCCATCAACAACGGGTAATAACTCCATCAACCAGGGTAATAACTCCATCAACCAGGGTAATAACTCTGAAAGTTTGATCCACAAGATTCTTTTAATGCTGACGTAACAGCAATTCAAGGAAAAACTCTACGGGGGGAATTCTGACGCCAACTGCCAGACACTTACTTTGACAACAAGTAACGACTTTAAAGGTCTAATCCATGAAATCCTTTAATGCTGACGTAACAACAATATGAAGAAAGCTCCGCTGGGGAAGAAG
Source organism: Lathyrus sativus (assembly GCA_963859935.3). NCBI lineage: Eukaryota > Viridiplantae > Streptophyta > Magnoliopsida > Fabales > Fabaceae > Lathyrus > Lathyrus sativus. The sequence goes on along the minus strand of OZ012738.1, from coordinate 540,465,739 downwards.
AGAAACATGACCAAGTAACTCTGATAAAGACACATATGATGGGACGAATGTTATCATCACATGTCTCACGCCGAGAATTTGAACATCTGGAAATCATTCTGAACAAGAATTCCAATCACCTGCAGGGGATAACACCTAAAAACAAAGAGGCAACTAACCTGGATGATCTTTCAAAATGCGTATGTTTGACAATGGCGTAATGCTCCATACGGCATGGAAATGCTACGCGTTTGGGTAGATGCAAATATGATGATATATGCAAGATGCAAAGAGGCGCTCCAGCAAAATAAATGATGAACACAAAACCGAGTCTGTTGGGTATAACCAGGTATCACTGAACTATTCCAGCAAAACAAATGCTGGAAAGGTGAAACCAACTCCGCTCGGGGGAAGAAACAATCCTGCTGGGGAATAGTTCACAAGCTCGGAGTTGCGAACTCTGCTGAGGATGATTATCCTATCGGAGGAGAAAACAACCTACTAGAGAACAGAAAGGACAGTCCTGCGTGGGGATGATTCTTTCACGCCACTGACCACCTGATTGTGCCATGTGGGGATTAACTATGCTGGGGATACTCAGCTGGGGATTGGTTTGTGCATATAACCAACTGCCTGGGATGCACACTATTCCGGGGATATCAATCTTGACCTGATGAGGATAGTCTGATCCTGATGTAATCCCAACCCTTCTGGGGATAAAAATTGTAAGTGCTCTTGATTGGCTGCATTTTGTGGGATAACTATGAATGTCATATTAGATGTTTGAACATTCATTGAGTGGACTGTGCAAGACAAGTTTAAATGAGCTAACTACAAAATACGATGGATGTCACACTGGATGTCAAAACATACGTCGTGGGACATCAGTGCACAGGTTTGTTATTCTGCTAGCTATTATTCAGGAAACAAACCAGAAACTCAAGCTGGATTACAGGAGTTATTTTAGACACCCTAGTGGGTCAAATATGGGCCTGTTTAAAGTGGCAAACGTGCAAAATTCTGAAGGAGGGTTTTATTGTGGATAAAACCTAATTTATGCACCAAGGCCTAAAGGACTGCAGCTGCTATAAATACCAGAAGAATCAACTTAGAAAAGTAACTCTTGACAGAAGAATAAAGAGTGCAAAAGCAGAGAGTCCAAGCAAGTGAAGTAGGCTAGTCTTCACGTGTGTAAAAGTCAGTTTAGGAATACTTGTAATCCAGGTAATTGTCTGTTTGATAATTACTCTGGTTAGGTAGATTCTAGGCAGTGTCTCACTCAAAGTTGTGAAGCAAGAGTGTGTGAAGTTCTTAATTGAAGCTTTGAAGCAAGATCAAGAAGTGTATGAGGTGTCTCTTCATACCAAAATATTGAAACTGTTAGATATCACTATTGTGTGATTGTAGGGGAGTGAGTGGGTATACTCTGGTACTAGAGAGTCTCTAGGCTGAAGTGTCATTGGGTAGTGATTAAGTGAGCAGTGTAAACTGGAGGTTTAACTCTGAATTGATACTGCTAATAGTGAATTTCCTCCCTGGCTTGGTAGCCCCCAGATGTAAGTGTTGTTGACACTGAACTGGGTACTCAATTGCTGTGAGTTATTTACTGCTTTAATAACTGTCAAATATATATTGTTGTAGTCAATGTCACAGTGGATGTTATAACCTTGATTTTAACATCCATCGTGTGGTAAGCCAGAGTTTTCAATTGGCATCAGAGCTGGCACCCTGCCTGTTTTTAACTGGGTGAGATCTAGGGAAAACAATTCTGGTAATATGGACCAAGACATAGGATTCACAAATAGACCTCCAATTCTGGATGGATCTAACTATGACTATTGTAAACCTAGGATGATTGCATTCCTAAGGTCCTTAGACAGCAAAGCGTGGAGAGCTGCAAACACTGGATTGACACATCCTGTAAAGACTGACAAGGATGGAACATCTGTGCAAATCCCTAAAGATGAATGGACCAAAGAACAATAAGCATTGGCACTTGGAAATTCTAAAGCATTGAATGCTCTATTCAATGGCATAGATAAAAACATTTTCAGGCTGGTACACCACTGTGAACTCGCAAAGGATGTGCGGGATACCCTCAGAACAACACATGAGGGAACTTCTAAAGTCAAAATGTCTAAACTTCAAATACTAACCACAAAATTCGAAAGTCTAAGAATGAAAGAGGATGAGACCATTCATGAGTTCTACATGAATGTACTTGAACTGGCCAACACCTCAGGAGCCTTGGGAGAAAAGATGACTGATGAAAAGCTGGTAAGAAAGATTTTGAGATCACTCCCCAAAAAGTTTGCAATGAAGGTGACAGCTATTGAGGAAGCTCAAGACATATGCCATATGAAAGTGCATGAGCTCATTGGGTCTCTCCAAACCTTTAAGATGGGGATGTGTGATCAAGCTGTGGAGAAAATGAGCAAAAACATAGCTCTTGTCTCAAATAGTGATGATAATACAGATAATGAAAAGGAAGAAAAGATGTCAGAGGCTATAGCCATGCTTGGAAGACAGTTCAACAGGCTGGTCAAAAGGATAGATACAAACTCTAAGTCTTACTCCAAAAGCCTGCCTGCTAATAAAGAAAGATCTGAAGAAAAGACCAGCAAAGTACAATGTCATGATTGTGAGGGATATGGTCATGTTAGAAGAGAATGCCCAACATATCTCAAGAAGAAAGGTAAAGGATTGACTGTCACATGGACTGACTCTGACAGTGAATCAGAGGAAGAGACAACAAAACATGTCACTGCCTCAGACAATATATGTAGATTTGATGATGACTCAAGTGAAGAGGAATTGACCTTTGAGGATCCTACAGCCTCATATCAGAAGCTTTACCTCAGAAGTATGGAACTGTACCAACAAGGAGAACTCCAGAAGAAGATCATCACAGATTTAGAAGCTGAAAAGAAAGAGCATATGGCCATTATAAACTCACTCCAAGGAGAGGTAAATAAGTTGAAAAGTGAAAAGGAGAAAATGAAAAAATCCATAAGAATGCTCAACTCTGGAACAGATAAACTAGAGGAGATTCTTCAGAGTGGTCAGACCTCTGAAAATAGGTATGGTCTAGGATTCATTGAGAAGTCAAATCCTGTCTTGAATCTCAAGAAGTTACAACCTGAGATTCAACTGTTAAAAAGGATGTCACAGCCAAAGTCTCAACATCCTCTACACAAAAAGTGGAAACAAGTCAAGAGACAGTTCCAAGGACACAGATGCTACCACTGTGGAAGACTTGGACATATTAAAGCTGTATGTTTCTGGTTGCATGGATTCCCTAACCAAAGACAAAACACATAGAGTAGGCAAGTCAAAAAGCAACAGTATGACAGAGGGCAACAACATGACAAGAAACAGTATCATGCTAAACCTAGGAATGATGGTCACTACATTAAAAGACAATAGGCAGTTAAAACTATGGCACAAATAGCTCACACATCTCTAAGAGTATCAGCTAAGGAAGACTGGTATTTTGATAGTGGCTGCTCTAAGCACATGACTGGCATACAGAACCTGTTAGTAGGCATCAAACCACACTCTACCAGCTATGTGACCTTTGGTGATGGAGCAAAAGGAGAAGAAATCAAAGGTGTTGGAAAAATGGAATGTCCAGGAGTCCCTACCCTTGACAATGTGCTGTTGGTAAAAGGGCTGACTGCCAACTTGATCAGCATAAGCCAGCTCTGTGATCAAGGACTTAAAGTGAAGTTCTCTAAAGAAGAATGTGTGGTCACAAATGGTGAAAATCAAGAAGTTATGAAGGGGCTTAGATCCAAGGACAACTGCTATCTTTGGGAGCCTAAGGACACTAGGAAATCCACAATTTGTTCTATGGCAAGAGAGGAAAAGGAAGTAAAATTATGGCATCAAAAACTTGGACATCTTCATCTAAGAGGAATGAAGAAGATCATATCCAAAGAGGCTGTTAGAGGAATGCCTAAAATGACCATTGATGAAGGAAAAGTTTGTGGGGAATGTCAAATGAGCAAACAAACAAAGACCCCACATCCAAGGGTTGGACACCTTACCACCTCCAAAGCCCTAGAACTGCTGCACATGGATCTGATGGGACCAATGCAAACAGAAAGCCTTGGTGGAAAGAGATATGCATATGTAGTTGTGGATGACTATTCCAGATTCACCTGGATAAACTTCCTTAGAGAAAAATCTAATGTATTTGGTATCTTCAAGGAACTATGTATCAAACTTCAAAGAGGAAAGGAGAGTGTTGTCATTAGGATCAGGAGTGATAATGGAAAAGAGTTTGAAAACTCCAAGTTTGCTGAATTTTGTGCTGCTGAGGGCATAAGCCATTAATTCTCTTCTCCTATTACCCATCAACAAACTGGAGTGGTGGAAAGGAAAAACAGGACCATACAAGAATCAGCTAGAGCCATGATTCATGCAAAGAAGTTACCCATGCACTTCTGAGCTGAAGCTATGAATATAACTTGCTATGCTCACAACAGGGTTACCTTGAGGAAAGGAACTGCATCCACTCTGTATGAACTATGGAAAGGAATGAAACCTACTGTGAAGTACTTTCATGTATTTGGAAGCAAATGTTATATCTTGGCAGACAAAGAACAAAGGAGGAAAATGGACCCCAAGAGTGATGAAGGAATATTCTTGGGATACTCTATCAACAGCAGAGCTTACAAAGTGTATAACTACAGAACAAAAGTGTTAATGGAGTCTATAAATGTCACCATTAATGACCAGATTGATGAAAACAATGTCATAGAGGATGTTGGACCATTGCTTGAAGCATCATCTGAGGAGATAGAAGCAGTTCAAGGTGAAAATCCAAGTACTGAACCAGATACAAGCACCAAAAAGCCATCCATTAGACTTCTGAAAGACCATCCCAAAGACCTGATCATTGGAGACCTCAATAGTGGAGTAAGGACTAGAGCAAGAGATGTCATTTCAAACTCCTGTTTTGTGTCCAAAGTTGAACCCAAGAATGTAAAGGAGGCTCTCTCTGATGAATACTGGATTAAAGCCATGCAAGATGAGCTAGAACAGTTTAAAAGGAATGAAGTATGGGAACTGGTACCAAGACCTGAAGGAACTAATATCATTGGAACCAAATGGATATATAAGAACAAATCTGATGAAGAAGGGATAATTGTCAGAAACAAAGCTAGGCTAGTAGCCCAAGGATACACTCAAGTGGAAGGAATTGATTTTGATGAGACCTTTGCACCTGTTGCAAGACTTGAATCTATCAGGCTGATGCTGGGAATTGCTTGCATCCTGAAATTTAAACTGTACCAGATGGATGTGAAAAGTGAATTCCTAAATGGATACCTAAGTGAGGAAGTGTATGTGGCACAACCCAAGGGATTTGAGGACCCTAATCTGCCAGATCATGTTTTCAAGCTGAGGAAGGCCCTCTATGGATTAAAGCAGGCACCTAGAGCATGGTATGAAAGGCTCACTGAGTTTCTCACCTCAAATGGATACAAAAAAGGTGTAATAGATAAGACATTATTTGTAAGAACAGAAGGAGGGGAAATCATGATAGATCAGATCTATGTGGATGACATAGTGTTTGGTGGAGTGTCAGAAAAAATGGTGAAGAAATTTGTCAATCACATGCAGTCTGAATTTGAAATGAGCATGTGTGGAGAATTAACCTACTTTCTTGGATTACAAGTCAAGCAAATGGAAGACTCCATCTTCATCTCTCAAAGTAAATACACCAAAAACATAGTCAAAAAAGTTTGGGATGGATAATGCAAGTCACAAAAGAACACCTGCCCCCACCCATCTAAAGCTTACCAAAGATGAAAGTGGTACAAGTGTTGATCAAAGGCTATACAGAAGCATGATTGGCAGTCTGCTATATCTAACAGCCAGCAGATCAGACATTGCCTTTGCTGTTGGAGTGTGTGCTAGATATCAAGCAGATCCTAAAGTGAGTCACATGAACTAAGTAAAAAGGATCCTCAAATATGTGAATGGAACCTGTGACTATGGCATACTTTACTCTCATGGTTGTGTACCTGTTCTGACTGGGTACTGTGATGCAAACTGGGTAGGCAGTGCTGATGACAGAAAAAGCACTTCTGGTGGATGCTTCTTCTCGGGAAATAACCTAATATCTTGGTTCAGCAAAAAGCAAAACTCGGTCTCCTTGTCAACAACTAAAGCTGAATACATAGCAGCAGGTAGCAGCTGTTCACAGCTGGTCTGGATGAAACAAATGTTAATTGAGTACAATGTCACCCAGGATGTCATGACATTATACTGTGACAATCTTAGTGCTATTAACATTTCCAAGAATCCTATCCAGCACAGTAGAACTAAGCACATTGATATAAGGCACCACTACATAAGAGACCTTGTGGAGGACAAAGTGATTACCTTGGAGCATGTATCCACTGAGCTACAGCTAGCTGACATCTTTACAAATGCTTTGGATGCTGCTCAGTTTGAAAATCTCAGAGGAAAATTGGGCATTTGCATGTATGAGGAGGCATAGCAATTAATGGCACGTGAGGATTTTAACCTTTCAATGCAGTCCAAGTGTTTGACCAATAAAACCCCCCAGTCCATGCAACCGTGCCTCTATGCCTTCATTTTCCCTCAACATCTGGATCAAATCACCGTTCTCAATAATAACATGTCTTCCCATGCTGAAGGATCTTCATTCAAATCCTCTCCCAATTCTCCCAAAGACAAGCCTCCCACGGCTAAGAAACCAAAGCACGAGGCTTCTCCCCTCACTGAAGAACGACTTAAGAGCATGCTGAACAAGGAAGGCACAGCTTACGTAAACAAATCCATGGGGGAAATTGCTGACAATATCATCAAGAAAGGTCTGCTCGTCAAGGGTTTCACAGTGCCACTGGCTACCAGGGGTCCAGATGAAGATATTCCAGAGGACTCGTATAATGGCAATCAAGACATATCTCTGTCTGATTTGGATAGTAGTGATTCCAGTTCATCCTCTGATGATGAAGATTGATGTTAAGTTCTGCTGATTTTTGTTTTTTTCCAGTTTTGTTTTTAGTTCTTGTGTTAAAATTTCCAAACATGTGTATTGGTACATGTTATGCCCTATGATATAATACAGTTGGTTCTCAATTTGTGGCTAAAAAGGGGGAGAAAAGGAAAAGAGTGATAGAACAACAGGTACAGGTACAGGTACAGGTACAAGAACAGGTGCTGCTGAATGTGTGTTGACAGTTGCCTAGGCTGTTAAAGTTATGATGTGATGATTGTGAATGCCTAATCTTTGTGGAATGTATGATAGAACTAGGAGAGTTAGTTCAGGTACTAACATGTGAGAACCTAACAATTGATTAGGAGTTCTGTGGATAACTACTAGCATAAGTGTGTGACTAAGTGAAAGCAGAATGAGAGCATATGCATCCTTGCAGGGGGGGCATAAGTATGTGACTAGGAAGAGCAGAATAAGAGCATATGCATCCCTGCAGGGGGAGTAGCATAAGATTGTGAGTTCAGAATGTCTTGTTGAATGTCATGACATCTAGTTTAGACTAGATGGATGCAGAATTGTTGAATCTGCAGAGAGAATGCTCAAATGATGAGTGTCATCTGAACTAAGAGCTATCAGATGATGAACTAAGTGAGTGCTAACAGGGCTGAAAGCCAACTATGAGGAATATGAGAGCTTGAGTAGAGAGCAACTTTCCTGCATGACAGGCCAATGGTAAGTCTTCTGCTGTGTTTAAATCTCTGATGTAAGTACAGAGTGTTTTAGCCAAAAAATTTCCAAAGGGGGAGTTTGTAAGTGCTCTTGATTGGCTGCATTTTGTGGGATAACTATGAATGTCATATTAGATGTTTGAACATTCATTGAGTGGACTGTGTAGGACAAGTTTAAATGAGCTAACTACAAAATATGATGGATGTCACAACATAGGTCGTGTGACATCAGTGCACAGGTTTGTTATTCTACTAGCTATTATTCAGGAAACAAACCAGAAACTCAAGCTGGATTACAGGAGTTATTTTAGACACCCTAGTGGATCAAATATGGGCATGTTTAAAGTGGCAAACATGCAGAATTCTGAAGGAGGCTTTTATTGTGGATAAAACCTAATTTATGCACCAAGGCCCAAAGGACTGCAGCTGCTATAAATACCAGAAGAATTAACTCAGAAAAGTAACTCTTGACAGAAGAATAAAGAGTGCAAAAGCCGAGAGTCCAAGCAAGTGAAATAGGCTAGTCTTCACGTGTGTAAAAGTCAGTTTAGGAATACTTGTAATCCAAGTAATTGTCTGTTTGATAATTACTCTGGTTAGGTAGATTCTAGGCAGTGTCTCACTCAAAGCTATGAAGCAAGAGTGTGTGAAGTTCTTGATTGAAGCTTTGAAGCAAGATCAAGAAGTGTATGAGGTGTCTCTTCATACCAAATTGTGGAAACTATTAGATATCACTGTTGTATGATTGTAGGGGAGTGAGTGGGTATACTCTGGTACTAGAGAGTCTCTAGGCTGAAGTGTCATTGGGTAGTGATTAAGTGAGGAGTGTAAACTGGAGGTTTAACTCTGAATTGATACTGCTAATAGTGAATTTCCTCCCTGGCTTGGTATCCCCCAAATGTAAGTGTTGTTGACACTGAACTGGGTAATCAATTGCTGTGAGTTATTTACTACTTTAATAATTGTCAAATATACATTGTTGTAGTCAATGTCACAGTGGATGTTATAACGTTGATTGTAACATCCATCGTGTGGTAAGCCAGAATTTTCAAAAACTTCGACTTCCATCTGCTGGGAGGAATAAGTTTCACATAGCGCCTGCTCCTACGTTAAGGGGCTCGGCTGGGGAACCGCGATCCCTTGGATACCTGCTGCAAAGGTGACGACCCTGCAAAACATGAATGAACACAAGACATTCTATACAAAAGGAACTATCTTGGTCAGTATCTGTGACAATTATTCAGTTAATTCAAAGTTTTAACAATTATTGGCCGAGGTCTGCAAGTTTATGCACATGTAAGTTTATCAAAAACATCGGCGTTTTCCACAAACAAAACAGTAAAAGTCAAAACAAGAACCACACGTCGAGTACTAAATAATATGTTTTATTGATAACGGGCCTGTAAATAGGCAGAGTTTGTACACTGGATGCAACTCCTGAAAAGAGGAAGTTACGCAAAAGCAAATACAAATATGTACAAAGATACAAAAGAGAATTTGTATACATGTCGGCAACGTGATACAGACAAAAACCATGAGCTGATCCTCCTATGACTCGCCTGACTCCGACGCTTCCGGATGCTCCGTCTTTGGAAGAGAATGTTTCGGATAGTCGACCCTCAGGTACTCCCAAACCACTAAGCAATGCAATATCGAACTCGGACCGTAGTCATTTGCTTTTCAATCCCTAACTTTTTCCTGAATTGCCCTTTGCGGGTTTTCAATTCACCGGGATACCCTTTTTTGCCGAAGTCGCCCTTTTCAGGTTTTCGACTTCGCGGGTGTACATCTTTTCAGTTTTATCCCTAACTTTTGCCCGAACCTTTTTCTATTTTCTTGGTTCGCCAGGATGCCTCATTTTTGCCTAGACTCTCTTTTTCCTGTGCAGCGGGTCCCTTTAAGCAAAGTATTTTTTAACTGCGTCCGAGTTCACATGGGATGTAAAATCCTCGCCATCCATGGTGGATAACAATAAGGCTCCTCCGGAGATGACCTTTCGAACGACGTATGGACCTTCGTAGTTGGGAGTCCATTTTCCCGTGTGATCTGATTATGGTGGGAGAATCTTTTTCAGCACAAGATCGCCCGTCTGAAAGCTTCGAGGTCGTATTTTCTTGTCAAAAGCTTTCTTCATCCAGTTCTGATACAACCGACCATATGCGATTGATGCCAGTCTCTTCTCGTCCATCAAGCTGAGCTGATTCAGTCTATTCTTTACCCATTCCGCCTCATCAAGTTTGACATTGAGAAAAACTCTCAGAGAGGGAATCTCAACCTCCAATGGTAGGATAGCTTCCATACCATATACTAGTGAGAAAGAAGTTGCCCCGGTTGATGTGCGTACCGTCGTACGATAACCGTGCAAAGCGAAGGGCAACATCTCATGCCAATCCTTGTATGTCACAACCATCTTTTGAACAATCTTCTTAATATTCTTGTTGGCCGCTTCGACAGCGCCATTCATCTTGGGCTGATATGGAGATGAATTGTGATGCTCGATTTTGAAATTCTGGCACAAATCCTTCATCATCTTATTGTTCAAGTCCGAACCATTGTCAGTAATGATTCGTTCGGGGATTCCGTATCTGCATATGATGTCTCTCTTGATAAACCGGGCTACCACTTGCTTGGTAACATTAGCATACGATGCTGCTTCGACCCATTTGGTGAAGTAATCAATTGCTACCAAGATGAAACGATGCCTATTGGACGTTGTGGGCTCAATCTTGCCGATCATATCGATACCCCACATGGAGAAAGGCCACGGGGACGCCATAACATTCAACGGGCTCGGCGGCACATGAATTTTGTCTACATAAATTTGGCATTTATGACATCGCTTCGCAAATTTGAAACAATCTGTTTCCATTTTCAGCCAATAATACCCCGCTCGCAATAACTTCTGAGTCATAGCATGTCCGCCGGCATGCGTGCCAAAGGTACCCTCGTGGAACTCTTCCATGAGAAAATTAGCTCCCTTCTCATCCACACACCACAATAGCACCAAATCGTGGGTTCTTCTATACAAGACACCATCTGGGTTCAAGTAGAAATTGCCAGCCAATCTCCTAAGAGTCTTATGATCGCGACTGGATGCCCCAACCAGATACTCCTTGTTCTTTAGGAAGTTCTAGATATCAAAATACCACGGTTTGCCATCGGAAGCTTCCTCAATGTTGAATACGAAAGCAGACCTATCAAGGCGAGAGATAACAATTCTGGGAGCCTCATTCCAGAAGTTAAATTTGTACATCGAGGAGAATGTCGCCAAAGCGTCTGCCACCTGATTTTCTGCCCGTGGCACATGGTGAAACTCTACCTTGTAGAAGAAAGGTAACAACCTCCTTGCATAATTCATGTAAGGTATTAGATTAGGCTGTCGAGTCTCCCACTCTCCTTTGATTTGATTCACGACCAACGCGGAGTCTCCGTACACATCCAGATTTTTGATTCTCAAATCAATAGCCTCCTCAAGGCCCATGATGCACTTTTCGTATTCGGCTTCGTTATTGGTTACTGGAAATGTCAATCTGGCAGTGAATAGGATATGCGACCCATGGGGAGTAGTGATGATTGCCCCAATTCCACTTCCATATGAATTAACAACACCGTCGAATATTAATTGCCATTGGGAACCCAGCTCAGGACCTTTGTCATGCAATGGCTCCTCACAGTCTTTCATCTTTAGGTACATGATATCCTCGTCAGGAAAATCAAACCTCATCGGCTGGTAATCATCAATTGGATGCTCAGCTAGGTACTCTGACATAACGCTACCTTTGATAGCCTTTTGAGAAACATACTGGATGTCGTACTCTGTCAGTACCATTTGCCATCAAGCAATCCTTCCAGAAAGTGCCTGCTTTTCAAAGACATATTTGATCGGGTCCATCTTCGAAATCAGCATGGTTGTATGATTTAGCATGTATTGTCTCAAACATTTGGCAGCCCAGGCAAGTGTACAACACGTCTTTTCGAGCATTGAGTAACGGGATTCACAATCTATGAACATTTTACTCAAGTAATAGATCGCATGCTCTTTCCGTCCAGTCTCGTCATGTTGATCGAGAACACAACCCATGTTGTTCTCAAGAACCGTCAAATACATAATCAGTGGTCTCCCGGCTACTAGGGGTATCAAAATTAGAGGTTCCTACAAGTATTTATTTATTTTCTCAAACGCCTTTTGACAATTCTCATTCCAGACCACCGCTTGATCCTTTTTCAACAATTTGAATAATGGCTCGCATGTAGTCGTGGGGTGAGATATGAACCGAGAAATATAGTTCAATCTCCCCAAAAAGCCACGAACCTCTTTCTCCATTTTCGGTGCTGGCATTTCTTGTATAGCTTTTATCTTTGCAGGATCAACCTCAATTCCTTTTTCTCTAAAAATGAACCCCAATAGCTTACCAGATCTCACCTCGTAGGTGCACTTATTAGGATTCAGCCTCAGCCTGAATTTCCTAAGTCTCTTGAATAATTTGAGAAGATTGACCAAATGCGCTTCCTCCGTCTGCGATTTAGCAGTCATATCGTCAACATAGACCTCGATCTTTGTATGCATCATGTCATGAAAGAGTGTCGTCATAGCTCGCTGATATATTGCCCCGGTGTTCTTCAAACCAAAGTGCATCACTTTGTAGCATAACGTTCCCCACGGGGTAATGAAAGTTGTTTTCTCCATATCCTCTGGCGCCTTCTTAATCTGATTATAACCCGAAAAGCCGTCCATGAAGGAAAACACAGAAAATTGAGCGGTATTGTCGACCAATACATCAATATGAGGAAGCGGGAAATCATCCTTAGGGATTGCCTTGTTTAGATCCCTGTAATCGACGCACATCCGTACCTTACCGTCCTTTTTCGGTACAGGTACTATATTGGCGACCCAAGAAGGGTAAGTGGTAACAGCAAGGAAACCAGCGTCCCACTATTTTTTCACTTCCTCTTTAATTTTCACAGCCATATCTGGTCTAGTTCTTCTGAGCTTCTGCTTAATCGGCGGACATTCCTCATGCAATGGCAAACGATGGACCACTATATCAGTATCTAACCGGGCATGTCTTCATAAGACCAAGCAAAGATATCACTATACTATCGAAGCATCTCGATAAGTTTTTGCTAGATATCACTCTGCAGTGCAGCCCCTATCCGAACATTCCTGACACATTCTTCGGACCCCAAATTAATGACTTCAATTTCCTCCTAATGAGGCAGAATGATTCTCTCTTCTTGTTTCAACAGTCAAGTCAGCTCTTCTGATAAGTCATTATCCTCAACAATCTCTTCTTCGGCTTGAAAGATCAAGTGCTCAAAGTCGAAGCGAGTCATAGGAAGATCTTGGTCGGTGTCATATGAAATTATGTGAGTCCTGCAAGGGAAATGGTTAAATGCTTCAAATGATATGCAAACAAAGCACATAACCACGTTTCCATTTTATTGCTAAAAATAAAAATAGAAAGACAAGGATCACAATATTTGCATGAGGAAAAACGCCTTTATTCGATGATTAAACAAAACATACACATAAACAAGTAGGCCCTGAAATAAGATCACTATGCCCCGGGTAGGACACAGGATTGTACAATAATTGAAAAACAAAGCATTACTGTTTTGTCGTCACTTGGATAAAGTCTTAGATAGACCAGTTGCATAAGCTCTGCCCTGGTACGCTGGGTCTGATCCAGGCATCCATATCACAATCACTGTCTCCGTCTTCAACATCGGACACGACATTAATCCTTTTATAACTGACTCCTCCAGGAGTGAACACCACCAGCCCTTTAAACCTTGGCACACTCCGTGACAAAGTCGATGATGATAGGCGGTACCCCAAACCAAATTTGTCCTGCTTGACAGGAATATCCAGGACTTGACCCCATCCTTTGGTTTCTCCGGTCTGCACTACCGCTTGGGCTTCTTTATACGAAGACATGGCCACTTCCGGCCCTTTGCTGCTCACATGAGCTTCATCCTTGATCTGCACTCCTTCGAAGGCTTGCCATAAAGTCTCGTGGATCTCTCTATCCACTTCGACGTATTTGAAGGATGATAGATGACTGACCAGAATGTCCTCTTCGCCACACACAGTAACAATACTACCATCGACCATATATTTCAGCTTTTGGTGTAACATGGATGTTACAGCTCCTGCAAAATGTATCCACGGTCGTCAAAGCAGACAACTGTACGTTGGCTGGATATCCATAATATAGAACACGACATCAAATACTTCTGGACCGACCTGGATCGGCAAAGTCAGTGCCCCGAACACAGACCTCTGAGTTCCGTCAAACGCTCTTACTACCAGATCACTGGGCGTGCATATTATTCCTCGAGTATCCAACTTCAACAATGCCTTCTTAGGCAAAACATTCAGGGATGACCCGGTATCGACAAGAACATGGGACATAACAGTGCCCCTACACTCTACTGAAATGTGCAAAGCATTATAGTGGTCACGACCTCTAGGTGTCAAGTCAAAATCAGTAAACCCCAAGCCGTGCCCTGTGTTCACGTGGGCAATTACCCCCTCAAGTTGATTAACAGAAATCTCCTGGGGTACGTAGGATGTCTCAATCACTTTCAACATGGCGTTCCAGTGAGCTTCGGAACACATCAATAAAGACAAAATTGAGATTTTGGAGGGAGTTTGCTGCAAATGATCAACAATCTTGTAATCACTCTTTCAGATTAGCCTCATAAACTCCTCCACGTCTTTGGTCAACGGTTCTTCCTCCTTCTCCAGAGAAGGTCCTCCCTCATTCACCTTGCCTTTCCCTTTTGCCACCCTTTCAGCTTCTACTTCGAGCGAGGTAAAGATTCTACTGCTACGGGTCATGCCGCCTGCTCCTACCAGATTATCAACTAATCCCACCGGCAGATCATCCAGATTAATCCTTTCTCCATTACAATAAACTTCTGCTCCATAACTACAAGGGACGGCCTTGGTACTCTCGTACGGAATGGGTTTAGCTTTAGTTATCATGATAGTCGGCCGCTTGGTAGGCGCCGATATCGTAAAAGACTTGAATGGAATTGTAATAGTGGCAACCTCACTCTGCTATTCAACTATAGCCTTGACAGGCTTCTCTTCGGCAGCAGTGCGATCAAATTGCAGCGTACCCTCGTTAATCAGACGTTGGATACCATTTTTCAAATTATCACAACCCTTAAGCCGGGTTGAACAATCTACACAATCCTCATCACACCCGGGGTAAACTCCCCCTTTCAACAAACGGCTTTTCACGTAGCTTAGAGGTGTCTTCAATTCCTCTACATTCATCACCAGATCTAAATCTGCATCTACCAGGATAGCATTTGCTCTTGCCGCCCCATGCTTTGGCATCGGATGTTGCATAATATTGGGTGCCTCTTGACCAAAATTTATAGTTGTACTATCAATTAAATCATGCACCTTATGCTTGAAGGCGTGGAAATTCTCAATGTTATGACCGGGTGTCCCGGAGTGGAATTCGCAATGCTCATTGGCGTCGTAATCAAAAGGAGGTGTGCCCGTCGGCGGGGCCATCATCCTTTTCTCAACTAGTTATAGCTGTAACAGAGTCTGAAGAAGTTCAGCATATGACACTAAAGGCGTATCAAATACTCTTTTTGGCTTCCCATTCTGAATTCTTCGCTGAGCAGGGTGCTGCTGCTACGGTTGTTGTTGTCATTGTTGCGGTGCAGGGATTGTTACGCTAGCAACTTGTTGCTGATGGTATTGATTCTATCCTCTGCCTCTCCCTCAAGAGCTATATACTGAATTGGCATCTCCCTGCTTTCTACCCCCTGTCGCTACTGCGAAAATCGGCGCCGGCAAAACAGAAGAGTCGCCACCGTGCGTTATTTATCCCAAAGGAGGGAAAGGAAACGCTCTGAGAAAACCTCACAAAAACGGGAAAGGTATGGTCATCGCAACCAAAACCTGGGCTCGGGAGTCGGTTACGCAAGGGGAAGGTATTAGCACCCCTCACGTCCATCGTACTCGATGGGATCCACGCTTGTTGTTTATCTAATAAGGGTGTGTTTAAACTATCTAACTAAAGGTAGATTTGAAAAGAAAAGAAAAGAAAAGTGACTCGGCAAAACACAGCAGTCCTATGCCTACGTATTCCCGTCTGAAACGAGAAATCAGAGTCAATGTAGTTCGCCTAACTACGGGTAAGGGGGAAGGTTGCTCGCCGAGATATCGCATCTCGTGCCTACGTACTTTCATACAGCATGAAAGATCAGAGCAAACGTAGTTCGGGCTACGGGGAGACACAAGTTGTCCAAGTGTTTTTTATGAAATTCTCCTTAAGAAAGGGTTTTCTGAATCAACAGTCCAAGAGGACAAAAGGTTTGATGTTTGTTTTGATGTCTTTTACGGAACAAATGAATTAAACTCTGTTTGCAACCTTTATTAAGTGTTTTACTGTTGTTAGAAGATGAGAAGAGAAATAGACTCTCTAAGGGGAAACTGACCCTACTGTTATCATACAATGTTCATCCTACAGGTGTAGTTAGAAAGGGAAAATCTATCCTAATGTTATCATGCATGGTTCAAAAACCTAACGTCCATCATAATTCCTCCACAGCATAGAAGTTAGAGCTCCTAGGGGATCATGGCAAAAGAGCTAAACAGCTAACAGGAATTACTGTAAAGAAAAGATTACTGTAACGGAAAATGCATGAATGCAACATCCAAGCAGAAGGAGGACACCTCAACTTCTAGACAAGCAAGGCACAAGGGCCACACACCACAAAGGCAAGGGAGCTCAGCTCAACCAAATACCAACAAGCAAAAACCACTCAATAACAATCAAGCAGAAGGAGATAGCTCTCAACTTCTCATGCAGACAAGCAGGGGAGCAGGCTCACCTTAGGATGCTCCTAAGTTGAGAATCATCTATATGAAGACCTAATTCTAATGCAGCACACCACACAAGTCACACAAAACAAAGAGGCAAGCTAAACAGCAAAGCACACTCCAGCTCAACAGCAAAAGCTAATCTTCAAGAAAACTCCAAAGGGGAGACTTCAATGTCACTAGACAATGAGAGAGGGAGAGGGATAAGTGGAGTGGATCATAGTGCCAACCTCAGGAAAGTACTATGATACTCAACCAAACATATGAGGTATGCCCTATGTGGCTCAACCAACTGTGAAAGGTTTAGGGTTCCTCCTCAGGAGAAAACTAAACTCACAAGATAGGCTCCAATATCATTGGGAAATTAGATGAGAGAAGAGGGATAAGTGGAGAGAATCATAGTGCCAACCTCAGGAAAGTACTATGATGCTCAACCAAACTTAGGAGGTATGCCCTATGTGGCTCAACCAACTGTGAAAGGTTTAGGGTTCCTCCTCAGGAGAAAACTAAACTCACAAGATAGGCTCCAACATCATTGGGCAATTGGATGAGAGAAGAGGAATAAGTGGAGAGGATCATAGTGCCAACCTCAGGAAAGTACTATGATGCTCAACCAAACTTAGGAGGTATGCCCTATGTGGCTCAACCAAATGTGAAAGGTTTAGGGTTCCTCTTCAGAAGAAAGCTAAACTTTACAATATAGGCTCCCACATCATTGGGCAATTGGATGAGAAAAGAGGAATAAGTGGAGAGGATCATAGTGTCAACCTCAGGAAAGTACTATGATGCTCAACCAAACTTAGGAGGTATGCCCTATGTGGCTCAACCAACTGTGAAAGGTTTAGGGTTCCTCCTCAGGAGAAAGCTAAACTCACAAGATAGGCTCCAACATCATTGGGCAATTAGATGAGAAAAGAGGAAAAGGAAAGGAAGAAGACCATAGTGACAACCTCTGGAAAGTACTATGATATTCAACCATCCCAAGGAAGTTCAACCTCAAAGAGGGGGATCAAATCAATATAAGTCTTCATTCCAAACATCCTCTAGAGCTACAACAAGCCTTCACATCCAAGAAGAAAGATCCCAAACTCCTCAAGAAAAGCAAGCTACTCTTGAAATCCATCCAAAGCAAAATCCAAAGCAAGAAACCACCAAATCTCACTCCACTTAAACACTCAAGCAAAAATAAGAAACTACAACCTAAAAATCTAACAAAATTTCTAGGGGAACATACATGGATTAGAAATCTAAGGTTCAAAGATCAAAACCTAAATCAACTTCTAAGTCATCTAAACAAATCCTAAGTTGAAGGGTATCAAGGTTATCCACAAGTTTGGGAAGGCTCTAATCATCAACCCTAAGTCAGAACCTAATCACATCTAAAAAACTCCACAAAAAATCCTAAGGGATCTACATGAGTTGGCTACAACATAATAAAAGATCTAAGAAAAAATCAATACCAAATAAGAGAATAAAATTCAACAAGACAGATGATCAAATATGCAAATAAAAGAAATCACATAAAAATAAGAAAAATCAAATAAAATTGAAAAAAGGCATGAAAATGAGATTTATTAATTTCAGAAAATCACAATTAAATCCAAGATCATGGAGATATTTTTAAAATATTTTTTGGACCCTAATTGGATTTAATATGGATTTTATAAATCAAATGGAATAAAAGAAAATACAAAAAAGAATAAAAGAAATTAAAATGAAGGAAATAAAAAGGAGCGTTGGATGAGGAGACCAGGTAATCAAATCCAAGGCTTCTGAGGCTGCACACGTGAGGGTTGACTGGCTGCTGACTGGGCACGCCAGCTCAATTAATAAAACGAGGCGTTTTGGGCTGGAGGCAAAGTCCTTAGTTCAAATCTCATCCACACGATCGTCTTACCAAGTCCAAGATTCAAACTCATCCAAAGGCCACTAACTCGTCTTCTTCCTTGGCTCAGGTGAACTGACTGTTACCAGACGGTGGCCCAGACGGTGGCGCCACCGTCTTCTCCGGTGAAAGCCTAGTTTCAGGTGACTAGAAGTCACAAAGGTTATACCGTTCTCACTCAATTTTCCACGTTGATCATGAATCTGGCCTCAGAATTTCTCAATTCCTTCTAGATTTTCAAACCCGATAGCATTTCCAAAAAATGTCATGGTTTTGATTCTCACTAAACCTCAAATTAAAGGTACAGATCTCTTCCTCGTGTGACACTGATCACCCTAAACTATCTCAATTGCCTCAATTCCTCAAGATCAACCCTAACTAGCTCTGAACAGAAAATGGTGCACTTCCTTGATCATCACCAAATGATGCCAAACCAATCCTAAATCGTTCCTTGTTCATCCTAGATCCTAACAGCGTGCACATTGCTAACTACTTCTCCCCAGAATGATGTAGAATTTGAAGGTTACATACCTGTAAAAATGGGATCAACAAAGGTGCAAAACGATGGATTCAAGCTCCACAACTTTCCAGGCACGATTAGTGAAGTAAGAGGAAGCTGTTCCAACCTTTAATTTGGCTTGAATGTGCCTTGAACTCTAAAACCGTTTTCAGTTAGAAACCTTGAAAGCTCAACTGCAAACTCTCTGTTCAGCATGAATTCAACACCAACCTTTATCTGGAATCATTGAAATGAATATATAGAAGCTTCTCATGGGCTTTTGAATCCAAATTGAGGCCCAATTCAGTGATCCAAAGTTTTTGATTTTCTCTCTTGAAGCTCAATGCTACAGTCGTGCATTCATGCCCATTCCTTGTTCCAGAAGGTTCCTTTCACCCATATGATCCATTGTGAATGCATCTGAACCAAAGAGAGGACCTGAATTGCCTTGTTTATGGTTTTGGATATGTGACTTGTTTTGTAAGAAACAACTTTTACAAAGCATGTCATGTAATTAAGGCTCATCTCCAAATTGTGCCAGTGTCAATGTTTCTGAAATGCAATTTCTACTCAAAATGAGTATTCATATGATGCATTTGGGACCTATAACTCAAAAACCCCAATTTCCCTCCTTTGAATTATTTGAAAACCTTCCTTTTTTAGGCCATTTTGGATCATTTTGTGAAGCAAGCCAATTCAATCTCTCAAGCCTTCTAATCTGACCTAAAAACATCATTTTAAACACATCTCATGTTAAACAAATTTCCATTTGATGAGTGGAAGATGGGAGATCTTGACCTATGTTGAAAAAGGACCTATAATCTCACTTTCCCAAAATACCCCTGGTTTGTACAACCTATAACTTGAGCTCCACACATCCAAATGAGGACTTCTATAACTTTTTGGAAATCTAAGATCATGAGGAACATCTTTCATGTTTGCCAAGAATCCATTTGAAAACGCCTTCTAACTCAAAAGTGGCTTGGAAGTCAGGTGACTTTCACAGATAAATTTCAGATGCCTCTGAGGACCTATAACTTGTCTGGGCTATAACATGAGTTCTATAAATCCCCTTGAGGACTTCTAGTACTCAAATTAAATCTATGAACCTCCTCTACAACATTCATGTGGATGTCTAAGTCATTTAAAGCTTTCATCTTGACTTATATGGCTTGGAAGTTCAACACTAAACAAGGGATTTTACCTTAGGAACACTGTCTTAGCAACTCCATCCACTCTTGAACCTTCTTGATATGCTCTTGGCACAACATCACATATGCTTCAAAATATCATTCCATGACTCCAATGACTTAGTGCTAGGCCTTGATCCTCCTTACTTGCTCTCCTTGACCTAGGGTTACCTAGATAAAACCCTAATTGCACATACTTCAATCAAAGCTCTTGAACTTGATACCACGACTTGTTTAAGCCCCTTCTTGGCTCTCTAGAGACCCATTAAGCTTCATTCACACATCATACCCTTGATCAAGACTTCACAAACCTCTGAGGCCCTTCACATACCCCCTCATACTTGGCGATAGACCTTATACAATCAATGAAACTTCTCAAGAACTCAAACCTTGGACTGATGACCCTGATGACTTCTCTAACTTGAATGGTCCTCTGACCAGGCTCTTTTCTTTCATATCTCACTATTGATCCCCTGCACAAAGGATGATGCTATGCTATGCAAATGCTAAGACTATGCTGAAATCATGCTATGCTATGCAATGAAACACAAACCAAGAGATGAAAAGGTTGAGCAAATTTTGGGGTGCAACAGCTGCCCCTATTCAAACGGCTTGGACCCGACTAGATGAAAAGCGAACGACTTTTAGACATTCGAGGTAGAAGAAGTTTGAATACCAAAGAACCCGGAAATTTGCCAACCGCAAAAATAAATTGCGCAAACAAAACTGCTTGGGGATAATGTCAAGAAGACCGAATCTGGTTGTCACAGAAACAACCGACCAATTATCTTGAAGAAGAACAATTAATTCACCATCAACTGCTCATGTGACGCCACCGACATTGAATCAAAAGACTGGATTACCACCATCAATTCGTCTGTAATATATGTTGAAGAATCATCTCCGACTTTCCTTTCTGAAAAGACGAGCATACGCTAAAAAGCGGGAAATCGTTGAACTCACCGTCAACCTTTCATATCCTGGAGATACGATCAAACGCTAGAGAGCGATAAATCGTTGAACTCACCGTCAACCTTTCATTTCCTGAAGAAACGAGCAAACGCTAAAAAGCGAGAATCGTTGAACTCACCGTCAACCTTTCATTTCCTGATGACGAAACGAGCATACGCTAAAAAGCGAGGAATCGTTGAACTCACCGTCAACCTTTCATATCCTAGAGATACGAGCATTCTCTAAAAAGCGAGAAATCGTTAAACTCACCGTCAACCTTTCATATCCTGGAGATACGAGCATTCGCTAAAAAGCGAGAAATCGTTGACATCCAAAGACTTCAACAAACAATTCTGCGGGGAAACCCTGACGACGACCGTCAGAACACCTATTTCGGCAACAGGTAACAACCTCAAGATTTTCACAACTGACGTGACAATAATCTGAAGGAAACTCCACTGGGGAAGACGAGAAACTTAACCAAGCAACTCGATGGGGAGAACTCTGTTGGGGAATCACATGTGATAACTCCAAAAGTCTGTACTACGAAATATTCCAATGCTGACGTAACAGCGACCTGAGAAGGACTCAGCTGGGGAAAAGAGAAGCTTAACAAAGAAACTCTGCTAGGGGAACACATGATAGAACGAACGCTACCATCGCGTACCTTATGCCGCAAATCTGAATATTTGGACATCTTCCTGAACAAGAATCTTAATTATCGGCAGAGGAAAACAACTGAAACCAAGGAGGTAACCAACCTGGCTTATGTTTCATGATGCACATGTTTGGTAATGACGTAATGCTTCCATACAACATGGAAATGCTACGTATTTGGGTAGATGCAAATATGCATGATATATGCAAATGCGAGGGATGCGCTCCAGAAAAATAAATGCTTGGAAATGTGGAACTAACTCCGCTGGGGATAACCATCCTGCTGGAGGACGTAGCTCACAAGCTCGGGGTTACGAATTCTGCTGAGGATGATCATCCTATCGGAGGAGGAACAACCTTCTGGAGAAAGGAAAGGATATTCCTGCTCAGGGATGCTCCTTTCAAACTGCTGACCACCTGACTGCGCTCTATGGGGATAAATCCCGCTGCTAAGGATACTCAGCTAGGAATTGATCTGTGTACTCTGATTGTACTGTACGAGAACTATCTGGGGAGTAAACATCTTTGTAACCAACCACCGGGAATGCACTCTCCACTGGGTATATCAATCTTGCCTTGCTGGGAATGACTTTATTCTACTAAATAAGCCGACTCTGATTCTGCTCTGATATAATCTCAACTCTTTTGGGGATAAAACTTCGACTTCCATCTGTCGGGGGAGGAAAGCAAATTCCATCTATTGGGGAGGAATAAGTTTCAAATAAAGCCCGCTCTGGTTGGGGAAACAATCCCTTGGACATCTGTTGCAAAGGTGACGACCCTGCAAAACACGAACAAACACAAGACATTCTACGCAAAAGGAACTATCCTAGTTAGTATCCGTGAAAACTATTCAGTTAATTCAAAGTTCTAACAATCATTGGCCTAGGCCTGCACGTTTATGCACATGTAAGTTCATCAAAAACATCGGCGTTTTCCACAAACAAAACAGTAAAAGTTAAAACTAAAATCACACATCAAGTACTGAATAACATGCTTTATTGATATTGGCTTGTAAATAGGCAACGTTTGTACATCGGATGCAACTCCTGAAAAGAGGAAGTCACGCATAAACAAATGCAAGTATGTACAAAGATATAAAAGAAAATTTGTACACATGTCGGCAACGTGGTACAGACAAACACCATGAGCTGATCCTCCTATGACTCGCCTGACTCCGACGCTTTCCCGATGTTCTGTCTTCGGAAGAGATTATTTTTGGATAGTCGACCCTCAGGCACTCCCAAACCACTAAGCAACAAAGTATCAAACTTGGACCGCAGTCATTTGCTTTTTTCAATCCCTAACTTTTGCCTGAATCACCCTTTACGGGTTTTCGATTCACCGGGATACCCATTTTTGCCGAAGTCGCCCTTTTCAGGTTTTCGACTTCGCGGGTGTACATTCTTTTCAATTTTATCCTTAACTTTTGCCCGAACCTTTTCTCTTTTTCTTGGTTCGCCAGGATGCCCCATTTTTGCCTGGACTCTCTTTTTCCTGTCCAGCGGGTCTCTTTAAGCAAAGTATTTTTTTAACTGCATCCGAGTTCACAGGGGATGAAAAGTCCTCACCATCCATGGTGGATAACAGTAAGGCTCCTCCGGAGAAGACCTTTCGCACAACATATGGACCTTCGTAATTGGGAGTCCATTTTCCCCTGTGATCTGATTGTGGTGGGAGAATCTTTTTCAGCACAAGATCGCCCGTCTGAAAGCTTTTAGGTCGTATTTTCTTGTCATAAGATTTCTTCATCCGGCTCTGATACAGCCGACCATATGCAATTGATGCCAGCCTCTTCTCGTCCATCAAACTGAGATGATTCAATCTATTCTTCACCCATTCTGCCTCATCAAGCTTAACATCGAGCAAAACTCTCAAAGATGGGATCTCAACCTCTAATGGTAGGACGACCTCCTTACCATACACCAGTGAGAACGGGGTTGCCCCGGTTGATGTATGTAACACCCCCTTTCTATACCCCCAATTAATCAAATAAATCAATTAGGCACTTAGAATATTTATTTCATCAGAGTAATTAAAACACGGTATAAAAAGGCGCATCACATTATCTATAAAAATAACGTACACAATAATTGCTCATTCAGATATGCAACAGTAGGTAACACGCAAATAAGAAATTTAATTCCAAAACCCACAATTCATACATTTAGAATTAAAGCGGAACATCTAAATGTCGATCCAATCACTTTCATAACAGTATACACATATACAACTATTCAGTTAATTCATGCTTTACAAACATATCCACAGCAGATACATACACAGATGTATCACAAAAGAATCAAAACAAATATGACTTCAAAAGAGTCGAGGCTTCCTAACTACCCAGATGTTACATATCAGAGCCATTGACCAAAACGTTGAAGACATCGCTTCACAAAAGAACCTCCAGCTTCCTACTCTGCAATGCCTCATTGAGCATTATGAAACAGCAGAAGGGTGAGAAACAATATCATAACAGATAATGCATAAAATTGTATATATATACACATATATTCATAATTGTACAAGTTATACTCAAATTATGTTTTCACCACAATTCATCATTAGTATTTAGCATATTCACCACATTAAGCATATACAAATAATCATGTTTCTACACATACACATGAATATTTACTATATGTTTCTCCCAACAATCATGTATAACATACACAGTTATATTCATTCAACTAATGCATCATGCACAGATGACTCATGCAACTCATAGAGACCGACACACGACTCTATGCAGATGCAAATGCGGTACCGACTCATTTTCAACAGATTCTCCAAGGAATCAAGTATTCAGCAGATTCTCCATAGAATCAAATATTCATCAGATTCTCCACGAAATCAAATATTCTGCAGATTCTCCACGGAATCAAATACTCTGCAGATTCTCCACGGAATCAAATACTTTAACTAATCCTCCACGGGATTACATGTTATGACCGATTCTCTAAGGAATCACACAATGCAACCGATTCTCCAAGAAATCACATATAACCATCGTTTCATACGAGGTTGTGCAGACCCTCCGAGGGATCAACCAACACAAAATGCATACATGTTTACAAACATACTCATGCATTTATCACATTTCATTACATACATTCGTTAAGCATTCACAACATATATATCAACATGCATATACATATTCATCATTCAATTTCACACCATTTCATACACTAGGATTCACACCTTATGGCTACCCACAGCACAACAATTAATAACATAAACCACTTCCCTAATATAGGGGTTAAATCATACTTGAATTGGATAACCGACCTCAGATGAAACACACAAGAAAAACACATCCTGTCATGCTCGCTACACGTTCTCCTAGCGAGCTCCTAGCGAGCATTCGCTACCTGCTCGCTTAGCGAACGAGCTCGCGAGGGCAAACAGAAGCCACTGACTTGGTTTGCTACCTCGTTCGCCACAGCGAACCCCCAACGAGTCATTCGCTACTCCATTCGCTACCAGCGAAGGAGACCAAAACACCACTGTCCCAAGTCTGGGACCATTCGCCACACACTCGCCTAGCGGGCTACTAGCGAGCGTTCGCCTCGCCCTCGCCTAGCGAGCTGCTAGCGAGTCGCCTGTGAACTGCCATATCAGTTCTGTTCCAGCTCCTCCAAATTGACCGAAATCACCCGATTAAATCCAAAGTTGTTCCAGTAGCCTTAGTTTAACGTATATTGACTAATCTACATCATTTATTTCAGTTTTCAACCGATTAAAATTGATTTCTATCGATTAAATCCATTTGCCCTAACATGAGAAATAGTGGAAGTCTCACAACAATCCAAACATACTCACATACAATCATACACATTAAAGAGATGATGGAGTTTCACACCCTTACCGATTGATTGCAAGCTTTGGTGATGATTCCTTGATGATCCTAGGTTTTCTTCTCCACTTTCTCTTCTCTTTCTCTTCTCCTCTTTTCTTTCTCTTGTTTTTCTTCTTATCTTACTATTTTCTTTCTTTTCCTCTCTTATTCTATTTCTATCTCTATTTCTTTCCTCTCAAATTCTTTCCAACACTTACCAATTAATTCTCACACTAAATTGCTAAATGTCTAAAATACCCTTTTACTCTAATTCCCCGAAAACTCTCTGAATCGGTAAAAATAGATAAAATAAGCAAACACAACATAATAACACATAATTTCTCAATCTAAAACAAACATCAATTAAATAAATTAAAAGACTCAACAATTAATGGGAATTCAGAATCGGGGCGTTACAACTCTCCCCCACTTTAGAAATTTTCGTCCTCGAAAATGTTACCTGATCCAAACAACTCCGGATGCGACTCTCGCATCTTGCTCTCCAATTCCCAAGTCATGTTGCCTTCCGCGGCACCTCCCCATGACACTTTCACAAGCGCAATATCCCTGCCTCTTAGTTTCTTAACTTCGCGGTCCAAAATACTAACCGGTAAAACTTCAACTGTAAGGTTATCTCTTACTTCAACTTCATCCATCGGGATAACATGTGACGGATCCGGAACATACTTCCGAAGTTGCGAGACATGGAATACATCATGCAAATTCGAAAGGTTCGGAGGTAACGCCACACGATAAGCCACAACACCAACTCGTGCGACAATCTGATACGGAACAATAAAACGAGAAGTCAACTTTCTTGACTTCAAAGCACGACCCACACCCGTAACCGGTGTAATTCTCAAAAACACATGGTCGCCTTCTTGAAACTCGAGATCCTTTCTCCTTTTATCATGATAACTTTTCTGTCTACTATGAGAAGCTCTCATCTTTTCCCGAATAAATTTCACCTTTTCCGACGTTTGCTGCACCATTTCCGGACCAACTACCGACTTCTCACCTGTCTCATGCCAACACAGAGGTGTTCGACATCTCCTACCATATAAAGCCTCGAATGGTGCCATACCAATACTCTAATGGAAATTGTTATTATAGGTGAACTCAATCAACGCTAAATAACCGTCCCATGCACCACCTTGCTCAAGCATACAAGCACGCAACAAATCTTCTAACGACTGAATCGTCCTCTCGGTTTGACCATCTGTTTACGGATGATATGCCGAACTCAATCTCAACTTAGAACCTAAGGCACCTTGCAAACTCTCCCAAAATCTTGAAGTAAATCTAGGATCTCTATCTGACACAATACTCTTAGGAACTCCATGAAGCTTCACAATAGTACCAACATAAATCTCAGCCAACCTTTCCAAAGAATAAGTAATGTCAATTGGGATAAAGTGAACCGATTTAGTAAGCCTATCCACAATCACCCAAATAGCATTGTGACCTCTTTGCGTATTCGGTAACCCCGTGACAAAATCCATCGATATACTATCCCATTTCCATTCCGGAACATCCAACGGTTGCATCAATCCACTAGGCTTCTGATGCTCCACCTTAGACTTCTGACAAGTCAAACACGAGTACACAAAACGAGCAACATCGCTTTTCAATCCAGACCACCAAAAGATTTTCTTCAAATCCTGATACATCTTATTCGCTCCCGGATGAATACTCAAGTTACTCCGATGTCCCTCTTCCAATATCATCTTTTTCAAATCCGCATCATCGGGAATACAAATACGACCTCGAAACCTCAAAACTCCCAATTCATCAACTTTGAAATATTCATTTTCATTCATCATCAAATCCACAAATTTCAAATCCAACTTTTCCTTTTCACACACCGTAGCAAGGAAATCATTCGTGACATGCAACATACCAAGCTTCAGACTACTCGGCGTTAACTCACAAACCAAACTCAAATCTCTAAAGTTCTCCAAAAGTTCCCACTCTCTAACCATCAAGGTAGACACGTGCAACGACTTCCGACTTAAGGCATCGGCTACCACATTCGCCTTACCCGGGTGATAATTCAAACTGAAATCATAGTCCTTCAAAAGCTCTAACCACCTCCTTTGCCTCATATTTAATTCCTTTTGATCAAACAAATACTTCAAACTCTTGTGATCGCTAAAAACTTCAAATCTTGCACCATAAAGATAGTGCCTCCAAATATTCAAAACGAACACTACGACCGCTAATTCCAAATCATGAGTAGGATAATTCTTTTCATGTACTCTCAACTGTCTAGAAGCATACGCCACAACCTTCCCATCTTGCATAAATACACCACCCAATCCTGACAAAGAAGCATCGCAATAAACCACAAAAGGTTCCGTAGGATTCGGCAAAATCAAAACCGGCGTTGTCGTTAACCTTCTCTTTAATTCCATGAAACTCTCTTCACAATTAGCATCCCAAATAAAAGCCTTTCCTTTACAAGTCAACTGCGTTAACGGAAGTGCTAACTTTGAAAATCCTTCGATAAACCTCCGGTAATAACCGGCCAAGCCCAAAAAGCTTCGAATCTCCGTAACCGATCTTGGAGTCTCCCATTGCATTACCGCATCAATCTTGGATGGATCCACTCTAATACCATTGCCGGAAATAATATGTCCAAGGAAACTCACCTCCGATAACCAAAACTCACACTTAGACAATTTTGCATACAATTTCTTCTCTTTCAAAATCTGCAACACAATCCTTAAATGTTCTTCGTGCTCCTCTCGAGACTTAGAATAAATCAAAATGTCATCGATAAACACAACCACAAAACGATCCAACTGCTCGTGGAAGATACGGTTCATATATTCCATGAAAACACCCGGCACATTAGAAACTCTGAATGGCATCACCGTATACTCATAGTGACCATATCGTGTTCTAAAAGCCGTCTTCGAAATATCTTCTTCCTTAACCCGAATCTGGTGATAACCTGATCTCAAATCAACCTTACTAAAAACACGGGCTCCAACTAATTGATCCATCAAATCATCAATTCTTGGAAGCGGATACTTGTTCTTAATTGTCACCTTATTCAACTGCCGATAATCAATACACAACCGTATACTACCATCCTTCTTCTTTACCAACAATACCGGCGCACCCCAAGGAGAAACGCTCGGTCTTACAAATCTCTTATCCAACAAATCATTCAACTGCTTCTTCAATTCCACCAACTCCGATGCTGACATACGATACGGGGCCATCGAAATCGGTCTAGTACCCGGAACTAGATCAATAGAAAATTCAACCTCTCTCTTTGGCGGCACATCCGCAACATCTTCCGGAAACACTTCAGGAAATTCACAAACCACGGGAAACACATCGAGCTCAACTTTGCTCTCCACCGACAACGATGCAAACAAACCGAACAACTGAGCTTCGTCCGCTAAAAGTTTCTTCAACTCTTTAGTGGAAAGAAAACTCTCGTCTTCACCATCTTCCAAAGAAGGAAACCTTACTAACTTGTGATAGCAATCCAGATGAACTCTATTAAATTGCAACCAGTTCATACCCAAGATTACATCCAAACCTTCCAACGGCAAACACACTAAATCCATAACGAAGTCTTTACCATACATGGTCAAAGGACAACTTGCACACACCAAAGAAGTAGTTACCGACCCCGAAGCGGGAGTTCCAATAACCATACCACTACTCAAAGAAACCATACACAAATCCAACCGCTTAGCACACGCAAGAGAAATGAACGAGTGAGTCGCTCCAGTATCAATAATAGCAACTAAAGGCATATCATTAATAAAGCATGTACCTTTAATCAAATGATATGCCGCATTAGTAGCGTCTGAACCTGCTAATGCGAATACTTTTCCGCCCGCCTGAGCTTGCTTCGGTTTGGTACAATTCGGGCTAATGTGACCCACCTCGCCACAATTAAAACACTTCACAGCATTCTTTCTACATTCTGCTGCATCATGTCCAAGGAGCCCACAGTTGGAACACTTTGCCTTGAACTTTCCACAATCATAAGACTTGTGGCCCATCACGCCACACTTAAAAACATTTGACCGCACCGGAACCTCCTCCGGGTCTCCTATCAAAGTTTCCCCTATGTTTGCCCTTATCAGCAGGCGTCACATAAGGTCCGCTTCGCACTTGCTGCTTCCCTCTCCTCTCGCTCAAACCCTTATAATGAGTAGAACGAGCTCTACTGTCTTCTTCATAAATCCTATAGCACTCGGTCAAATCCGAAAATCTTCGTATTATTTGATAACCCAGCGCTTGCTTTATCTCAGGACGCAAGCCATTCTCATACTTGATACATTTGGAAAATTCTGCCGTAACCGCATCATAGTGAGGGTGAAACTTCACTAACTCAGTAAACTTAGCGGTGTAGTCCACCACCGACATATTGCCTTGTTTCAACTCCAGAAATTCCATTTCTCTCTTCCCTTTAACACTCTCGGGATAATACGTCCTTAGCAACTCAGTACGAAATAAATCCCACGTAATCTCTTCATCGTCGACCTCAAGAACTTGCCTCACACTGACCCACCAGTCCTCAGCCTCTTCTCTCAGCATGTGAGTCCCTAATCTCACCTTGTTCCCTTCAGCATAATCCATCACCCTAAAGATACTCTCAATTTCGTTTAACCAGATCTGAGCACCATCCGGATCAAATCTCCCTTTGAACACCGGTGGTTGGTTCTTCCTGAACTCATCATTCGCATTCACGTTAGGTGCACCCTGCACAGCTCTGGCCATAACCTCTAACGCCGCTGCCGTAACATTGTCATTACGACCTGCCATATTCTGAGGATTCCCAAAAATAACAACAAGGTTAAACAACCGTTCAACCAACACAACAACAAGACAGATACGACTGAATCAACCAGGCTCTGATACCACTTAATGTAACACCCCCTTTCTATACCCCCAATTAATCAAATAAATCAATTAGGCACTTAGAATATTTATTTCATCAGAGTAATTAAAACACGATATAAAAAGGCGCATCACATTATCTATAAAAATAACGTACACAATAATTGCTCATTCAGATATGCAACAGTAGGTAACACGCAAATAAGAAATTTAATTCCAAAACCCACAATTCATACATTTAGAATTAAAGCGGAACATCTAAATGTCGATCCAATCACTTTCATAACAGTATACACATATACAACTATTCAGTTAATTCATGCTTTACAAACATATCCACAGCAGATACATACACAGATGTATCACAAAAGAATCAAAACAAATATGACTTCAAAAGAGTCAAGGCTTCCTAACTACCCAAATGTTACATATCAGAGCCATTGACCAAAAAGTTGAAGACATCGCTTCACAAAAAAACCTCCAGCTTCCTACTCTGCAATTCCTCATAGAGCATTATGAAACAGCAGAAGGGTGAGAAACAATATCATAACAGTTAATGCATAAAATTGTATATATATACACATATATTCATAATTGTACAAGTTATACTCAAATTATGTTCTCACCACAATTCATCATTAGTATTTAGCATATTCACCACATTAAGCATAAACAAATAATCATGTTTCTACACATACACATGAATATTTACTATATGTTTCTCCCAACAATCATGTATAACATACACAGTTATATTCATTCAACTAATGCATCATGCACAGATGACTCATGCAACTCATAGAGACCGACACACGACTCTATGCAGATGCAAATGCGGTACCGACTCATTTTCAACAGATTCTCCAAGGAATCAAGTATTCAGCAGATTCTCCACGGAATCAAATATTCATCAGATTCTCCACGGAATCGAATATTCTGCAGATTCTCCATGGAATCAAATACTCTGCAGATTCTCCACGGAATCAAATACTTTAACTAATCCTCCACGGGATTACATGTTATGACCGATTCTCCAAGGAATCACACAATGCCACCGATTCTCCAAGGAATCACATATAACCATCGTTTCATACGAGGTTCTGCAGACCCTCCGAGGGATCAACCAACACAAAATGCATACATGTTTACAAACATACTCATGCATTTATCACATTTCATTGCATACATTCGTTATGCATTCACAACATATATATCACCATGCATGTACATATTCATCATTCAATTTCACACCATTTCATACACTAGGATTCACACCTTATGGCTACCCACAGCACAACAATTAATAACATAAACCACTTCCCTAATATAGGGGTTAAATCATACTTGAATTGGATAACCGACCTCAGATGAAACACACAAGAAAAACACATCCTGTCATGCTCGCTACACGTTCGCCTAGCGAACTCCTAGCGAGCATTCGCTACCTGCTCGCTTAGCGAACGAGCTCGCGAGGGCAAATAGAAGCCACTGACTTGGTTCACTACCTCGTTCGCCACAGCGAACCCCCAACGAGTCATTCGCTACCAGCGAAGGAGACCAAAACACCACTGTCCCAAGTCTGGGACCATTCGCCACACACTCGCCTAGCGGGCTACTAGCGAGCGTTCGCCTCGCCCTCGCCTAGCGAGCTGCTAGCGAGTCGCCTGCGAACTGCCATATCAGTTCTGTTCCAGCTCCTCCAAATTCACCGAAATCACCCGATTAAATCCAAAGTTGTTCCAGTAGCCTTAGTTTAACGTATATTGACTAATCTACATCATTTATTTCAGTTTCCAACCGATTAAAATTGATTTCTATCGATTAAATCCATTTGCCCTAACATGAGAAATAGTGGAAGTCTCACAACAATCCAAACATACTCACATACAATCATACACATTAAAGAGATGATGGAGTTTCACACCCTTACCGATTGATTGCAAGCTTTGGTGATGATTCCTTGATGATCCTAGGTTTTCCTCTCCACTTTCTCTTCTCTTTCTCTTCTCCTCTTTTCTTTCTCTTGTTTTTCTTCTTATCTTACTATTTTCTTTCTTTTCCTCTCTTATTCTATTTCTATCTCTATTTCTTTCCTCTCAAATTCTTTCCAACACTTACCAATTAATTCTCACACTAAATTGCTAAATGTCTAAAATACCCTTTTACTCTAATTCCCCGAAAACTCTCCGAATCTGTAAAAATAGATAAAATAAGCAAACACAACATAATAACACATAATTTCTCAATCTAAAACAAACATCAATTAAATAAATTAAAAGACTCAACAATTAATGGGAATTCAGAATCGGGGCGTTACAATGTACGCACTGTCGTGCGATAACCGTGCAAAGCAAAAGGCAACATCTCATGCCAATCCTTATATGTCACAACCATCTTCTGAAAAATCATCTTTATGTTCTTATTGGCCGCTTCAACAGCGCCATTCATCTTGGGTCTGTAAGGAGACGAGTTGTGGTGCTCGATTTTGAAGTCTCGACACAGATCTTTCATCATTTTGTTGTTCAAGTTCGAACCATTATCAGTAATGATTCATTCAGGAATACCGTATCTGCAGATTATGTCTCTTTTGATGAATCGGGCTACCACCTGCTTGGTAACATTGGCGTAAGATGCCGCTTCCACCCACTTGGTGAAATAGTCAATCGCCACCAGGATGAAGCAATGCCCGTTGGATGCAGTGGGCTCTATTTTGTCGATCATATCAATTCCCCACATGGAGAAGGCCCATGGAGATGCCATAACGTTCAGAGGGCTCGGCGGCACATGGATCTTATCCGCATAAATCTGGCACTTGTGACATCTCTTTGCAAATTTGAAACAGTCTGTTTCCATTGTTAGCCAATAATATCTTGCTCGCAGCAGCTTTCGGGTCATAACATGTCCACCAGCATGCGTACCGAAAGTACCTTCATGAACTTCTTCCATGAGTAAATTGGTTTCTTTCTCATCTACACACCGTAGGAATACCAAATCGTGATTCCTTCTGTACAAGACGCTATCCGGGTTCAAGTAGAAATTGCCTGCCAATCTCCTGAGAGTCTTCTGATCACGACTGGATGCCCCAGCCGGATACTCTTTATTCTTTAGGAAATTCTGGATATCGAAATACCATGGTATACCATCAGAAGCTTCATCAATAGCGAATACGAAAGCAGGCCTATCAAGGCGAGAAATAACAATTCTGGGAGCCTCATTCCAGTAATTGACTTTGTACATCGAGGATAATGTTGCAAGAGCGTCCGCCATCTGATTTTCCGCCCGTGGGACGTGGTGGAACTCAACCTTGTCAAAGAAAGGTATCAACCTCCTTGCGTAATTCATGTACTGTACCAGATTAGGTTGACGAGTCTCCCACTCTCCTTTAATTTGATTTACAACCAAAGCGGAATCCCCATACACATCCAGGTTTTTAATCCTCAAATCAATAGCCTCCTCAAGGCCCATAATACAAGCTTCGTATTCGGCTTCATTATTAGTCACTGGAAATGTCAATCTGGCCGTGAAGGGGATATGCGATTGTCGCTACTGCGAAAATCGGCGCCGGCAAGACAAAAGAGTCGCCACCGTGCGTTATTTATCCCAAAGGAGGGAAAGGAAACGCTCGAAGTAAATCTCGCAAAAAAACGGAAAAGGTATAGTCATCGCAACCAAAACCTGGATTCGGGAGTCAGTTACGCAAGGGGAAGGTATTAGCACCCCTCACGTCCGTCGTACTCGACGGGATCCACGCTCGCTTGTTTGTCTAAAGGATGCAAAAACAATCTATCTAAGGCTGCTAAATCTAAACGGGAGGAAATTGACTCGATAGAGCGTCGCGCTCTATGCCTACGTATTCTCGAGAGAGAAAGTCAAAGTCAACGTAGTTCGGGAAAGTACGGGTAAAGTTTGGGAAAGTTTGCTCGCCAAGACGTCACGTCTTGTGCCTACGTACTTCGACACAGCATGGAAGATCAGAGTGGCCGTAGTTCGGCTAACTACGGGTAAACAAAGGTGTTCTCGATCACACACGGGTGAGAAATTAGTTTGACAATACTAGCGTACGCATTCCAGCAGTTAGGTGTATGCTGCTCGACCCTTGGAGACTTAGGCTACCTGTTTGCGATAGAACAGACGTAGTATGTCATTGGTTAAAGGTACGGGGAACCTATGGGAACCTAGAACTACGGTCTGGCCTCGATTGCGCAAGGGCAAGAGAAAGAAACTCGAAAAAAGATTGAAACGAGACACACACGCTGAATCCTAAACGTAGGAGTGGATACCTCGTAAATCACCCAAAGGGTGAGGCTAAACATCCAGGTTGTGTGAAAGAACTCTCCCACAACCTTTTCCTACGTATCTAACGATCTCACAACACTCGACGGTCGCGAAAGAAACGAAAGAAGGTAAACGTCTCGATCGCACAGCAGCGAGAGAAAACAGAAATTAGTTGTTAGTGTGCTCGCTAGGATATCGCATCCTATGCCTACATATTCTTGTCTGGTACATGAAATCAGAGCAGCTGTAGTTCAGCTACTTTCGGGACCACAGCTCAAATCTCGTTTTATTGACATTCGGAAAATGGTTACAATGATTGAATACAGAAAGTAAACTCCTAAAAAGACTATCCTATCCATCTATCATGGAAAATTAAGTGGAAAAGTCCCCTAACAAGTGGACTTCTAAACCTACCTCTAAAAGGTGTAAAGTAAATTCTATGAAAAATATCCTAAAGAGAGAATATTAAATCCATGAGTTAATATTTTTATCATTTTTCTCCATTCCTTTTCATATTTCTTTTTCACTATTTTTCAATATATTCTTTTCTCTATTTCTTTTTCTTTTATTTTTCTCACATGTTCTTTTCTCCATTCTTTTTGTATATTCATATTTTCTTTTTCAAACATTTCTTTTTTTAATATTCTTTTCAATATTTTTCTCAATATTTTCTTTATGCTTTTTCCCTCTTCTCTTTTTCTCATATTTTTTATCTAAAAACTAATAAAAATATTACAAAAGAAAAATGATAAAAGAAAATACAAAGGGGAGGGGGGTACAGTCTGTTACAGGGGGAGTGTATACGGTAAAAACAGCCAGGGCCCAGCCCAAAATCACAAACAAATCACACACGGGGAGGGGGTAAGAAACGAAAACGGAGGGGTGAATATATGAAAAACTGACGGGCTTAACAAGGCCCACAGTCCCCGAGTCCATCATCCATAGTTTCTTTAGTAAAAACCCTAGGTCTTCTAACTCATCTTTCACTGTTCACATACCACAAACATACGCCGTTCCTCTTCTCAGCTATCTCTGAAAACCCTCTCGTCTCCTTCACTCATACTAACACCATCTCAGATTTCTTCAACCTCACTTCTCAAATTCAAACCTTCAGATTCTTTCTTTGCAACTCTCTTTCTCAAACAACCTCATATACGTCTTTATTCCAGAGCAATACGTTCTGAGTCTACTAACGAAATAACAACAATAATACCACTGACTCAAACTACTTCATGGCTTGGCAGAGAAGGTTCTTGAAGACGACGGAAATCTAAAAAGAACCTGGATCTAGAGGTTTCTTTGGCGTTTTCGTATGAAGATTGACGAAGACCGATTCTGGAGGGAAGTTCTTTTGACGAAGATGATTGAAACTGAAGAAAGTTCGAACGGATCTTGATGACGAACATGACGATCCTCAGATAAAGATAAAAAGATCTGAAAAATCTGGAGATTTGTTGAATATTCTTGTTGTTCATGAGGAACGCTTTCTGGAAAATGATAGAGGAATGATGAAGGATTAGATGAACGAGATGAAGATTAGAGGAGAGAAATGAATTTCTGGGAAAAATTGGGTTTTCAGTGGTTTGGACGGTGGCCGGAAGTTAGTTGTGGTGGCCGGAGTAGGTTAGTGGCGGTGGTCGCCGGATTTTGCATGTAGTCCGATGAGTATTTCCGGTGAGAGGAGACGGAGACAAGTGTCAAGGGGGAATCAGAGGGTGTGCCAAGTGTGGAGGTTACGTGTCAGCTGAGAGAATGCATGGAAGCCACGCGTGGAGGAGAGAGGGTGTATGAAAAATGAGGTGGCTTCCTCTCGGATGATACGCGTGGCACACTTATATAAGGGACAAGTGGCATGGACCTTTTGACTGGGCTTTCTGAATTTTTCTGGATAAACGGCCCAATTATTATTAAGACTTAAACTGCATGAAACAAGATTAATGGACACTGACCAAATGATGCTTAAACGTGATTAATGAAGATTAGAAAAAAAAACGAAAATTAGTTAATGACATTAAAAAGATTAATCCTAATTAATGAACTATACTAATTAAACTCTAAACATACAATCTATAATGCTATAATATCTAATTAAATTCTGTTAAAATCTATTGAACTCTAAAAACTATTAATATCCTATATAAAAAATAAAACCTATATATTCTAGAAAAATTATATTAAAATCTATTTAATATCTAAAAAAACCTATTTAAATCTATTTAACCTATTCTAAAAAACTTTTAAGTCCTACAAGTATTAAAATCTATTAAATTTGTAGAAAAGAGATTATCTATTAATATTCTAAAATGGTTTTAAAGCTATTAAAAGAAAATCTATAAATGCTAGAAAATGCTAATAAAATCCAGAAAATCCTAATAATCCCAGAGGGAACAAAAATAGTACGAAACGACAAATAGGACCGCGAGAGCGCACCAGAACGCCCGGTAAAAATCAATGGACACCGAAATACCCCTAAAAATAACAGCGTAAGCTGAAAACACCGGGAAGGGCACGACTTCCCAAAAATGCGACTCCGCCTATCTGAACTGGGTAAAATCAACTGAAATGCGAGAAGAGGGCTGTGATCCGATAAAATCAATATAACTGGAAAAATGCACTGTATGCGGCGTGCGAATGCAAATGCGAACATGCGTCGAAACATGGACCAGATGTAGGACCCGGTTGGTCAAATTTTGGGGTGCAACAACGACCCATGAGGAGTGGTGATGATCGCCCCTATTCCACTTCCGTACGAATTAACCGCACCATCAAAGATCAGTTGCCACTGGGAACTCCACTCAGGACCTTCGTCAGGCAACGGTTCTTCACAATCTTTCACCTTCAGGTACATGATATCCTCATCAGGGAAATCAAACTTCATAGGCTGGTAATCATCAATTGGCTGTTCGGAAAGGTACTCTGACAGAACACCACTTTTAATAGCCCTTTGAGAAACATATTGTATGTCATACTCTGTCAGTACCATCTGCCATCTAGCAATCCTCCCGGAGAGGGCCTTCTTCTCGAAAACATACTTGATCGGATCCATCTTTGAAATCAGCATGGTTGTATGATTCAGCATGTATTGTCTTAGACGTTTGGCGGCCCAGGCAAGTGTGCAACACGTCTTTTCAAGCATAGAGTATCGGGATTCACAATCCGTGAACTTTTTACTCAAATAATAGATGGCATGCTCTTTATGTCCGGTCTTGTCGTGTTGACCGAGAACACAACCCATACTGTTCTCAAGAACCGTCAGATACATAATCAGTGGTCTCCCAGCTACTGGGGGTATCAAAACTGGAGGTTCCTCCAAGTATTCTTTTATTCTTTCAAATGCCCTTTGGCAATTATCATTCCAGACCATCGCTTGATCTTTCTTTAACAGTTTGAACAATGGTTCACACGTGGTTGTTAGGTGAGATATGAACCGGGCAATGTAGTTCAATCTTCCTAAGAAGCCACGAACCTCTTTTTCTGTTCTCGGTGCTGGCATTTCTTGTATAGCTTTTATTTTTGCAGGATCAACCTCGATTCCTTTCTTGCTAACAATGAACCCCAATAGCTTACCGGATCTTACCCCGAAGGTGCATTTGTTAGGGTTCAGCCTCAGCCTGAACTTCCTAAGTCTCTTGAACAATTTCAGTAGATTGATCAGATGTTCTTCCTCTGTTTGAGATTTGGCAATCATATCATCAACGTATACTTCAATCTCTTTATGCATCATGTCATGAAAGAGTGTTCTCATGGCTCGCTGATACGTTGCCCCAGCATTCTTCAGACCAAAGGGCATCACCTTGTAGCAAAATGTTCCCCACGGGGTAATAAAAGTCGTTTTCTCCATGTCCTCCGGCGCCATTTTTATTTGGTTATAGCTTGAAAAGCCGTCCATGAAGGAAAATACTGAAAATTGAGCCGTGTTATCAACCAACACATCAATATGCGAAAGTGGGAAATCATCTTTGGGACTCGCCTTGTTCAATTCTCTATAATCGACACACATCCGTACCTTGCCATCTTTCTTCGGCACAGGTACAATATTGGCGACCCAAGAAGGATAGGTTGTGACAACAAGGAATCCAGCATCCCATTGCTTCTGCACTTCCTCTTTTATCTTCACGGCCATATCTGGTCAGGTTCTTTTGAGCTTCTGTTTGATTGGCGGGCACTCTTCTCGCAAAGGCAACCGATGAACTACCATGTTAGTATCCAGCCCGGGCATATCTTCGTAAGACCAAGCAAAAATATCACTATACTCTCGCAGCATCTCGATAAGTTTCTGCTTGATATCACTCTATAGCGCAGCCCCTATACGGATATTCTTGATACATTCTTCAGACCCCAAGTTAACAATTTCGATCTCTTCTTGATGAGGCAGGATGATCCTCTCTTCCTGCTTCAACAACCGAGTCAGCTCTTCTGATAAGTCGTTATCCTCAACAATCTCTTCTTCGGCTTGCAGGATCGGATGCTCGAAGTCGAAGCGAGTCATAGGGAGCCTTTGATCGATGTCATCTGAAATTATATGGGTCTGTTTATTTGTCACTTGGACGACATCCTGGATAGACCAGTTGCACAAACTCTGCCCCGGTATGCTGGGTTGGATCCACGCATCCATGTCACAGTCGCTAACCACATCCTCCGTATCAGACACAACGTTGATTCTCTCATAGCTGACCCCTCCAGGGGTAAACACCACGGGTCCTCTAAACTTAGGCACAATCTATGATGAGGTTGATGACGACGGGCGGTACCCCAAACCGAACTTCTCTTGCTTAAACGGAATGTCCAGAACTTGACCCCATTTCTTAGTCCCTCCTGCTCGCACCAAAGCCTGAGCTTCCTTGTATGAGGACACAACCACCTCCGGATCTTTACTGCTCCTAGGGATTTCATCCTTACCCTTCACCCCTTTGAAAGCTTGACAGAGGGTCTCGTGAATTTCTCCGTCCACCTCAACATACTTGAAGGACGATAAATGGCTAACCAGAATATCCTCCTCACCACACACAGTAACGATACTTCCATCAACCATGTACTTCAACTTCTGATGAAGCGTGGACGTTACTGCCCCAGCTGAATGGATCCACGGCCTTCCAATCAAACAACTGTATGCCCGCTGAATGTCCATGATATAGAATACGGTGTCGAATACTTCGGGACCTACCTGAATCGGCAATGTCACTGCCCTGAACACAGACCTTCGTGTCCCATCAAACGCCCTCACCACAAGATCACTAGGCGTACAAATTACCCCACGGGTATCCAATTTCAGCAGCGCCTTCTTAGGCAACACATTTAAAGATGACCCGGTGTTGACGAGAACATGAGACATGATGGTGCCCCGACACTCAATGGAAATATGCAAGGCATTGTTATGATCACGACCTCTAGGCGTCAAATCAAAATCCGTGAACCCCAAACCATGCCCTGCATTGACATGTGCTATCACCCCCTCAAGCTGATTAACGGAGATTTCCTGGGGGACAAAGGAAATTTCGAGCACTTTTAACAAAGCATTTCTGTGAGCTTCAGAACATAATAGTAGGGACAAGATAGAGATCTTCGAAGGAGTCTGCTGTAAATGATCGATGATTTTGTAGTCGCTCTTTCGAATCAACCTCATGAATTCTTCTACGTCCTTATTTGCTGGTTCTTTTTCCTTCTCTACAGAAGGTCCACTTTCATTCACTTTGCATTTACCCTTCGCGAGCCTTTCTGCCTCTACCTCTGGCGAAGTGAATATCCTTCCACTGCGGGTCATCCCCCCTGCTCCTACCACATTATCCACAGATCCTGCCGGTAGATCGTCCAAATTAATCTTCTCGCCGTTATAGTAAACCTCCGCCTCGTAGTTCCATGGAATTGCTTTGGTACTTTCATAGGGAACTGGTTTTTCTCTCATGATGGTGATGGTCGGTCGCTTTGTGGGAGCCGAAATTGTAACAGATTTAATCGGAATAGTAACAGTGGCAATCTCATCACGCTCTTCAACCTTCGCCTCAACGGGTTTCTCTTGAACGATAGACCGATCAAACGGTAATGTCCCCTCATCAATCAAATTCCGAATTCCACTTTTCAGATTCTCACAACCCTCGGGCTGAATCAAATAATCTGCATAGATCTCGTCGCAACCAGGGTAGGCTCCCCCTTTTAACAAACGATTTTTCACATAACTCAACGGCGTCTTCAACTCATTCACATCTACAACCAAATCTAACTCGACATCTGTCAGAACGGCGTTCGCCCCTGCTGCCCCATGCTTAGGCATCGGCTGTTGTGTAATATTAGGCCCATCACGCCAAAGTTGATAGCGGTACTATCAAGCAAGTCTTGCACTTTGTGTTTGAAAGCCTGACAGTTTTCAATATTGTGACCAGGCGCTCCTGAATGAAACTCGCAGTGTTCGTTAACATCATACCAAAGTGGTGGTGTGCCCGTTGGTGGGGCCAGAGTTCTCTTTTCAACTAACTGTAGTTTTAACAAGGCCTGGAGGAGTTCTGCATAGGACATCGGTGGTACTTCAAATACTCTCTTTGGTCTCGGATTCTGGAATTTCCGCTGATTAGTATTCTGCTGTTGCTGCTGTTGCGGCTGTTGTGGCTGAGGTCGTTGCTGTTGAGGTGCTGGGATTGTTACACTTGCCACCTGTAGTTGTGGTTGCCACTTCTGGCTTCTACTCCTCTGTCGGGCGCTATACACCTAATTGGTATCACCTTGTCTCTTGTTACCAAAAGCCTTCTTGTTACCTCCGGCCGAGGTTGACTCACCGGCCTGAATTTTTCCAATTTTAACCCCGTTCTCAATTTGTTCTCCCATTAGGATCAAATCAGAAAAGGTGCTCATTGAGCAGTTGAGCAACTTGTCATAGTACATCCCCGAGAATGTACCTATGAACATATCCAATAGCTCTCTTTCCACCATAAGGGGGTGCACCCAAGCCGCGAGGTCTCGCCACCTTTGGGCGTACTCTTTCAAGCTCTCGTTAGCCTTCTGAGAGAGGTTCTAAAACTGAACCCGGTTTGGTGCGAGATCGCTATTGTATTGGTAATGCCTCACAAAGGCCTCCGCTAGCTCTTTCTAGCTTTTCACCTGAGCAGGTTCCAGACTCATGTACCATTCTAGAGATGGCCCGGATAGACTATCTTGGAAAAAATGCATCAGCATTTTTTCGTCATTAGAATACGCTGGCATTCTTCTATAGAAAGATCGCACGTGCACCCTAGGACACGTGTCTCCCTTGTATTTGTCGAACGAAGGAGCTTTGAACTTCAACGACACCCTCAGCCCGGGGACTAATCCCATATTTGACATGTCCAGCCCGACGAAGTTCTGACTGGATAACCCTTTTACCTGTTCTTCCAGCATCTTAATCCGGCGGTTACTCTCAGTAGGCCTTTCATACCCTTCACCCTGACCAGAAAATACATCTTCCTGGCGGTCCTCCCAGTGAGGGACTTCATCATCATATCCGGCGTACCCGGCTCTACGGCCCGGACCAGTCTGAAAATACCTAGGGTCATACCTCAGGTTACCCATTTCTTGAGCAGACAGGGCCCAAACCCAACATTATAGACACCTGCACCATACCCATTGTTACCATAGCCTTGGTCACCGAATCCAGTTTTGGCACCAGCAGCATTGCCATACCCCAAATTCACACCAACATTCTCAGCACCACCATTGAAACCTGCGTCACCATTGCCAACAAAAACTCCAGCAGTTTCCCCGTTGACATTCACATTACCAGCGTTTCCAACCACAAGACCTATTTCTCCAGTGTTAAGACCAGCTATTGGAATAGCACCAGCACCCTGAGGGATTTCAGCGCGTGGGGAGTTAGCAACATTATCCCCGCGTGGTGTATCATTACCCTCGGCACGTGCAATCAGCGGTTGCACCAGAGTTTGAAGCTGCTCTTGCCCTTTGGCTATAGTCTCCATGGCTTGTATGAGCAGGGCCATCCTGTCACGCATCTCTTGCATCTCAGTTTGCATGTTATCCATAGTTTTCTTGCAGTTGGTTCTCGTAGAGTACTGGTGAACTCGCTGTTCTGCAATCCTGAAACAAT
The DNA here is from genome assembly GCA_963859935.3 of Lathyrus sativus. NCBI lineage: Eukaryota > Viridiplantae > Streptophyta > Magnoliopsida > Fabales > Fabaceae > Lathyrus > Lathyrus sativus. Next base: position 540,422,970 of record OZ012738.1, on the reverse strand, counting down.
CTGTAAAAATTGGATGCAAGAGATAAGGTACAGAGGTTAAATGTAATGCAATATGATTATGCTAAACGCAAACAATTATGCAGAATGCTAATGTGCATGTGTGCATTGGGGATATCTCCCCTCCAATTCTAGTTTCGAAGTAGCAAGACACGGGAACCCATAAAGACAATCATCAGAAAAGCCCTCATATATTCATCGGAGCAGAAAGCCCATCAAAGCAGTATACAACGGTGGTTTATTACCACTGGATCAACAAAAGGAAATCCCAACCAACATGTCTGGTAGTGATCAATTTATCAACGTATACAAAGAGTACAAGAAAAGTCAAGTGCGGTCACGAGCACAGAAATCTTCGAACAGCCTCTTCGTATCTGGATGATCCGGCCGGTCAATTAAACCCTCTATCAGCAAATCCCGTTGCCTAACAATGCCTTGGATGTCTCTGAAAAACTCTTCCCAGGCCTTCCCTCTAACACAATCCTCAGACTTATGCCTCTTAGCATCTGCTTGGCGCTGACAATCTTCCAGGTTCTCCATGGCGTCACTTAATTTGCGCGGTATCATATCGGAGAGATTCTTCCGCTTCAAGCTCTTCATTTTTGACCTTAACCTGATCTTCTTGCTGGGCAACCTGTTTCTTCAACTCTTCCTCCCGTTCCTTTCGTTTGGCCATAGTCACATCCCAATGATCCCTGAACCTGGCTAACCTCATATAGGCTTTATCCAAATCTTGTTTCTTGGTGGTCAACACACTGCTCACAGAGTCCACATCTAACTCAAGATGCTTTTTGGCTTCAGATAACTCCATTAAAGCATCTTTCAGGTGTTTCAACGATTCGGCTTGCTGCTTGAAAGAATATACTGCTTCCGTCTTCTCGTGACGAAGTTGGGCATTCTCCTTCTCTAAAGCTTCATTAGCCCTTGATAAATCCTCTTTCTCAACCAGCAGCTGCTTGTACTTCTGCATGTCTATGGTGGTAGGATCTTCCACCGTAGGAGGACATACTGGCTGGACTGCAGGGTAAGGCATCAGAAACTTCTTGGACCATTCACGAACCCATATCACATAAGGACCAAAAGCTTTATTGTCACTCTTTCCTAACAAGGCCTTCCCTCTCCTATGAAGATTTTTCCATGCTCTCTCAAGTCTGATCAAAGTACCTTCGTCTATTGTCCCAGTAAGATACAAAGATTCCTGTATCTGCTCCGGCTTTGGCGCTTCTCGAAGTGCATACCCAAACTGTCTGACCAATAGCGAGGGATTATAGTTGACACAACCTTTTCTTCCTATCAAGGGAACATTTGGAAATCCACCACAGTTGTAGATAACATCAACATCTAACAGATCCTTATCAAACCAGGTAATATTCTCTAAAGTCAATCCCATCAAGCGCTCGGACCATTCCAAAGAGCCAATAGAAGTGACAAAGGGCCCTGATTTAGGCAGATGGCTAGCAAACCACTTACACAATAAAGGCATACAGCAAGAAACATTCTTCCCTCGGCGATTCTCATTTTTGTAGTGAACGGAGTGATAAACATCACCTAACAATGTAGGGACTGGATTCCCTGAAGCCAGAATGTGAAAAGCATCTGTATCAACGAAGTCAAGTATATTTGGAAACAACACAATGCCATAGATACACAAAGCTAGGACGGCATTGAAGACAATCCAACAACCATCCTTGGCACATTGTTGAGCCTTCTCAACCAACATAGTCAATGGAAACCCCCATACTTCTCCTCTCTTAAGCATCTTCCCGGTCAACTCAGACTCATCCAAATGTAGAATAGTGGAGAGCTTAGCCAGATTAGGCTTAGAGTCTGTATGAAAGAAAGGCATTTATTCGCGAATGGGCACATCCAATAATGCAGAATACTCCTCCAGAGTGGGAGCCAAGACAAAATCAGGGAATACAAAGCATCTGAGCTGGGCGTCGTAAAACTGCAGGAAGGTATAGATACCACCAATCTCATAAGCAGAGGGCTGGTAAACACATGTCAATATCCTCCCATAAGACTTTCTGAAATCCCCCATCACAGTTTTGCCGGCAGTGACAATCAACTTCAACAAAAGACTGATATATGGAGACGGAAACTTGTAGGGCAACACCTTCTTCATGGCTTCCATGTCACACTACTAAGCAGAGACAACCAGAATTGGGGGGAAATATATACCTGTAATACACACACACGTTAGTGGGATGCAAATGAAAATGCAATAGTGTAATATGCTAGATGATGCAAGCAAGGGATCAAAAGTGCCATGTTGTTGTCTGGAGAGGAACCATTCTGCTCTAACAAGATCAAAATACCTCCAAGATGACAGGAACCTCATAATACTGACTATCTGTCAAGAAGACCTTCTGACACTGATAACTGGTAATCACTGATTTGTGAACAAGAAACCCATATGATTCTGATAACTGAACCAAGGTTTCTGGAGGTTAAGGTTTCCTTCAATAGCCCAGCCCCTATCACAGGTATGAACCTAATCCACGAACAAAGGTATGGCATCCTATGCGGTCATCAGCGTCACAGACTTTCAAGAGCGATGATACGATACCCAGAAGGTGTGGCATCATCATCTCCTGAAGCGGCCTCACTTAGCTGAATCCCAAATGATCGGTCCCCAGAGTCGACAATCCTCACGTCTGAAATCCCCTCAGATCCTCAGGACCGGAAAGGAAATCATCAGAGAGAATCTCGTCTGAGCGTGGATTTCGTAGGGAATTGTGCCTGCTCAGTAAACAGGTCCACCCACTACTCTCCACAACTATGTCTAAGTGCATACTCAAGGCCAGGTCCGGCTTATCACTCACAGTAACCTCCCTCTCCCACAGTAATAATCACAATAATATAGTGCTAAAAGTAAATGCGGAAAGATAAAGGTACATATATACAACACCCAACAGATAAACAGGCAAGCACTAGGATTGACTCGCATAGGGAACCATCGTAGTCCCCAGCAGAGTCGCCAGCTGTCGCTACTGCGAAAATCGGCGCCGACAAAACTGAAGAGTCGCCACCGTGCGTTATTTATCCCAAAGGAGGGAAAGGAAACGGTCAGAGAAAACCTCGCAAAAATGGGAAACGTATGGTCATCGCAACCAAAACCTGGGTTCGGGAGTCGGTTACGCAAGGGGAAGGTATTAGCACCCCTCACGTCCATCGTACTCGATGGGATCCATGCTTGTTGTTTATCTAATAAGGGTGTGTTTAAACTATCTAACTAAAGGTCGATTTGAAAAGAAAAGAAAAGAAAAGTGACTCGGCAGAACACAACAGTCCTATGCCTACGTATTCCCGTCTGAAACGAGAAATCAGAGTCAACGTAGTTCACCTAACTACGGGTAAAAGGGGGGAAGGTTGCTCGCCGAGATATCGCATCTCGTGCCTACGTACTTTCATACAGCATGAAAGATCAGAGAAAACGTAGTTTGGGCTATGGAGAGACACAAGTTGTCCAAGTATTTTTTATGAAATTCTCCTTAAGAAAGGGTTTTCTGAATCAACAGTCCAAGAGGACAAAAGGTTTGATGTTTGTTTTCAAGTCTTTTACGGAAGAAATGAATTAAACTCTGTTTGCAACCTTTATTAAGTGTTTTAATGTTGTTAGAAGATGAGAAGAGAAACAGACTCTCTAAGAGGAAACTGACCCTACTGTTATCATACAATGTTCATCCTACAGGTGAAGTTAGAAAGGGAAATTTTATCCTAATGTTATCATGCAAGGTTCAAAAACCTAACGTCTATCATAATTCCTCCACAGCAGAGAAGTTAGAACTCCTAGGGGATCATGGCAAAAGAGTTGAACAACCAACAGGAATTACTGTAAAGAAAAGATTACTGTAACTGAAAATGCATGAATGCAACATCCAAGCAGAAGGAGGACACCTCAACTTCTAGACAAGCAAGGCACAAGGGCCACACACCACAAAGGCAAGGGAGCTTAGCTCAACCAAATACCAACAAGCAAAAACCACTCAATAACAATCAAGCAGAAGGAGATACCTCTCAACTTCTCATGCAGTCAAGCAGGGGAGCAGGCTCACCTTAGGATGCTCCTAAGCTAAGAATCATCTATATGAAGACCTAATTCTAATGCAGCACACCACACAAGTCACACAAAACAAAGAGGCAAGCTAAACAGCAAAGCACACTCCAGCTCAACAGCAAAAGCTAATCTTCAAGCAAACTCCAAATGGGAGACTTCAATGTCACTAGACAATGAGAGAGGGAGAGGGATAAGTGGAGAGGATCATAGTGCCAACCTCAGGAAAGTACTATGATACTCAACCAAACTTAGGAGTTATGCCCTATGTGGCTCAACCAACTGTGAAAGGTTTAGGGTTCCTCCTCAGGAGAAAATTAAACTCACAAGATAGGCTCCAACATCATTGGGCTATTAGATGAGAGAAGAGGGATAAGTGGAGAGAATCATAGTGCCAACCTCAGGAAAGTACTATGATGCTCAACCAAACTTAGGAGGTATGCCCTATGTGGCTCAACCAACTGTGAAAGGTTTAGGGTTCCTCCTCAAGTGAAAACTAAACTCACAAGATAGGCTCCAACATCATTGGGCAATTGGATGAGAGAAGAGGAATAAGTGGAGAGGATCATAGTGCCAACCTCAGGAAAGTACTATGATGCTCAACCAAACTTAGGAGGTATGTCCTATGTGGCTCAACCAACTATGAAAGGTTTAGGGTTCCTCCTCAGGAGAAAGCTAAACTCACAAGATAGGCTCCAACATCATTGGGCAATTAGATGAGAAAAGAGGAAAAGGAAAGGAAGAAGACCATAGTGCCAACCTTTGGAAAGTACTATGATATTCAACCATCCCAAGGAAGTTCAACCTCAAAGAGGGGGATCAAATCAAGATAAGTCTTCATTCCAAACATCCTCTAGAGCTACAACAAGCCTTCACATCCAAGAAGAAAGATCCCAAACTCCTCAAGAAAAGCAAGCTACTCTTGAAATCCATCCAAAGCAAAATCCAAAGCAAGAAACCACCAAATCTCACTCCACTTAAACACTCAAGCAAAAATAAGAAACTACAACCTAAGAATCTAACAAAATTTCTAGGGGAACATACATGGATTAGAAATCTAAGGTTCAAAGATCATAACCTAAATCAACTTCTAAGTCATCTAAACAAATCCTAAGTTGAAGGGTATCAAGGTTATCCACAAGTTTGGGAAGGTTCTAATCATCAACCCTAAGTCAGAACCTAATCACATCTAAAAAATCCACTAAAAATCCTAAGGGATGATACATGAGTTGTCTACAACATACTAAAACATCTAAGCAAAACTCAATACCAAATAAGAGAAAAAAATTCAACAAGACAGATGATCAAAGATGCAAATAAAAGAAATCACATAAAAATAATAAAAATCAAATAAAATTGAAAAAAGGCATGAAAATGAGATTTATTAATTTCAGAAAATCACAATTAAATCCAAGATCATGGAGATATTTTTAAAATATTTTTTGGACCAAAATTGGATTTAATATGGATTTTAGAAATCAAATGGAATAAAAGAAAATACAAAAAAGAATAAAAGAAATTAAAATGAAGGAAATAACAAGGAGCGTTGGATGAGGAGACCAGGTAATCAAATCCAAGGCTTTTGAGGCTGCACACGTGAGGGCTGACTGGCTGCTGACTGGGTACGCCAGCTCAATTAATAAAACGAGGCGTTTTGGGCTGGAGGCAAAGTCCTCAGTTCAAATCTCATCCACACGATCGTCTTACCAAGTCCAAGACTCAAACTCATCCAAAGGCCACTAACTCATCTTCTTCCTTGGCTCAGGTGAACTGACTGTTACCAGACGGTGGCGCCACCGTTTTCTCCGGTGAAGGTCTAGTTTCAGGTGACCAGAAGTCACAAAGGTTATACCTATCTCACTCAATTTTCCACGCTGATCATGAATCTGGCCTAAGAATTTCTCAATTCCTTCTAGATTTTCAAACCCGATAGCATTTCCAAAACATGTCATGGTTTTGATTCTCACTAAACCTCAAATTAAAGGTACAGATCTCTTCCTCGTGCAAACTCTCTGTTCAGCACGAATTCAACACCAACCTTTATCTGTAATCATTGAAATGAATATATAGAAGCTTCTCATGGGCTTTTGAATCCAAATTGAGGCCGAATTCAGTGATCCAAAGTTTCTGATTTTCTCTCTTGAAGCTCAATGCTACAGTCGTGCATTCATGCCCATTACTTGTTCCAGAAGGTTCCTTTCAACCATGTGATCCATTGTGAATGCATCTGAACCAAAGAGAGGACCTGAATTGCCTTGTTAATGGTTTTGGATATGTGACTTGTTTTGTAAGGAACAACTTTTACAAAGCATGTCATGTAATTAAGGATCATCTCCAAATTGTGCCAATGCCAATGTTTTTTAAATGCAATTTGTACTCAAAATGAGTATTCATATGATGCATTTGGGACCTATAACTCAAAAACCCCAATTTCCCTCCTTTGAATTATTTGAAAACCTTCCTTTTTTAGGCCATTTTGGATCATTTTGTGAAGCAAGCCAATTCAATCTCTCATGACTTCTTATCTAACCTAAAAACATCATTTTAAACACATCTCATGTTGAAAAAATTTCCATTTGATGAGTGGAAGATGGAGATCTTGACCTATGTTGAAAAAGGATCTATAATCTCACTTTCCCAAAATACCCCTGGCTTGTACAACCTATAACTTGAGCTCCACACATCCAAATGAGGACTTCTATAACTTTTTGGAAAGCTAAGATCATGAGGAACATCTTTCATGTTTTCCAAGAATCCATTTGAAAATTCCTTCTAACTCAAAAGTGGCTTGGAAGTCAGGTGACTTTCACAGATAAATTTTAGATGCCTCTGAGGACCTATAACTTGTCTGGGCTATAACATGAGTTCTATAAATCCCCTTGAGTACTTCTAGTACTAAAATTAAAGCTATGAACCTCCTCTACAACATTCATGTGGAGGTCCAAGTCATTTGAAGCTTGCATCTTGACTTATATGGGTTGGAAGTTCAGCACTAAACAAAGGATTTTACCCTAGGAAAGGAACCCTGTCTTAGCAACTCCATCCACTCTTGAACCTTCTTGATTTGCTCTTGGCACAACACCACATATGCTTCAACATATCATTCCATTACTCCAATGACCTAGAGCTAGGCCTTGATCCTCCTTAGTTGCTCTCTTTGACCTAGGGTTACCCAGATAAAACCCTAATTGCACATACTTCAATCAAAGCTCTTGAACTTGATACCATGACTTGTTTAAGACCCTTCTTGGCTCTCTAGAGACCCATTAAGCTCATTCACACATCATACCCTTGATCAAGACTTCACAAACCTCTGAGGCCCTTGACATACCCCCTCATACTTGGAGATAGACCTTATACAATCAATGAAACTTCTCAAGAACTCAAACCTTGGACTGATGACCCGGATGGCTTCTCTAACTTGAATGGTCCTCTGACCAGGATCTTTTCTTTCATATCTCACTATTGATCCCCTGAACAAAGGATGATGTTATGCTATGCAAATGCTAAGACTATGCTGAAATCATGCTATGCTATGCAATGAAACACAAACCAAGAGATGAAAAGGTTGAGCAAATTTTGGGGTGCAACACCCCCAAAAGCCTTTTTACCACCTCCAGTTGAGGTCGATTCTCCAGCCTGAATCTTACCGATCTTAATACCATTCTCGATACGCTCCCCTATAAGGATCATGTCAGAGAAACTGCTCATCGTACAGTTGAGAAGTTTGTCGTAATACAGACCGGAAAACATACCCACGAAGATATCCATCAATTCCCTCTCTACCATGGGCGGATGCACCCTCGCTACAAGCTCTTGCCACAGTTGGGCATACTCTTTAAAACTTTCACCAATCTTTTGAGAAAGATTCTGCAATTGAACCCTATTCGGAGCAAGATCACTGTTGTACTGGTAATGTTTCACAAAAGCTTTGGACAGTTCTTTCTAGCTTCCAATTTGAGCAGGCTCTAGCCCCATATACCATTCCAATGACGACCCAGACAGACTATCCTGAAAGAAGTGCATTAACATCTTTTCATCGTTCGAGTAAGCAGACATTCTCCTGTAATAAGATCGTACGTGCACTCCGGGACATGTATCTCCCTTATATTTATCAAATGCATGAGCCTTAAACTTGAATGGCACCCTCAACCCAGGAACCAATCCCATGTTTGCCATATCCAATCCTACAGAATTCTGGTTAGCCATCCCTTTCATTTTTTCTTCTAACATCCTGATCCTGCGATCATTTTTAGTGGGTATCTCTAGCCCCATGCCCTATCCAGAAAAAGCATCCTCTTGACGGTCTTCACCCCAATAAGGACCCTCATTGTCGTACCCAGCATACGGAGCATTGCGACCATAACCATTCTGATTGAACTTGGGGTCATACCCCATATTGCCGAAACCTTGATTAGCAGCAGCTGGCCCAAAGCCAGCATTGTAGGCCCCTAATCCGTAACCATTGTTGCTCACAGTACCATAACCCTGATTACCAAATCCAGCGTTGGCACCACCAGCATTACCAAAGCCCATATTCACACCAGCAAAGCCTGTATTGCCATTAACCATATTCACGCCGGTATTTCCAGCACCCGCGTTAAAACCAGCATTACCATTACCAACAACGTTCCCATTGGTTTCCACGTTACCGTTACCATTACCAGCATTCCCATTACCAGCCATATTATCGTTCTCACCAGCATTGAGACCGACCACTGGTATAGCGTCACCTGCGTGAGAAGTTTCGACACGAGGATGATTAACAGCAGTTCCCCCATGTAGTACATCGTTGTCATCAACTCATGCAATCAGAGGTTGCACGAGAGTCTGGAGCTGCTCTTGGCCCTTGGCCATAATTTCCATCACCTGCATAAACTGCGCCATATGGTCGCGCATCTCCTGCATCTCAGCCTGCATTCGGTCCATGAATTTCTTATACTTGCTTCTGGTTGAATAACGATGAGTTCGTTGTTCGGCAATCCTGAAATAACCTGAACAGAGATGCAGGAGATAAGATAGAAGCTCAAAGGTACCTGGAATGCAAAATGAATATGCGAATGTAAACATGTAAATATGCAACAGGTTAATTCCCCCCCCCCCCCCCCCCCGATTCTAGTTCCGAGGAAGAAGCCATAACGACAATGGAGCCTATATAGACAAGCAATAGAACCAGAAATCCTCATATATAATCAAAGAGCCAATAGGCGGTGTACAAGATACGACTTAGTACAGAACTGAGAAGACCTAGGCCAACAAGCCTGGTGATGGTCAAATACAAGCAATATAACAAAATACAAAGGGGAATATCAAAGCTGGTCAAGACGGATGACGAGCCCGAAAATCCTCCAATGACCTCAACGTCTCAGGATGACCTGGTCTGGAGAGTAAATCCTGTATCAATAGCTCATGTTGATCAATAGTGGCTTGTGAACCTCTGGCATCTTTTATACAAGTACCTTCGCCAAAACATACGTTAAGCTTGCATCTTTTGAAATCAGCCCTCAGCTTGCAACTCTTCAGCTCTATGACCATGTCGCTCAATTTGTGCTCAGCATCTCGCCTAAGCGATGACTCTTCGGCAATCTTTGCCTCTTTGGCAGTGAGTTGTATCTTCAATTTGGAAATCTGCAAATTTAGCTTATCCTCGCACTCCTTGTGACTAGCGATCATGGCTTTCCATGATGATTCCCATATGGAGATCTGCATGTATGCTTTGTCTAAACTTTCTTTTTTAGTAGCCAGCACACTACTAATAGCCTTCATATCCAGACCTAGTTGCTCTCTCTTGTTGATCTCTGCAGTCAGTTCTGTACCCATCCTGTTCACCACCTCTGTCTGCTTCTTCAAAGCGTAGGTAGCCTCAGTCTTCTCATGTCGGAGTTGGAAGATTTCTTTTTCTAGCTCTTCGTTTGCCTTTCGCAATTCTTCCTTTTCAGCCAAGAGCTTATTGTACTTCTCAATCTCCATAGTAGTGGGTTCTTCAATCACTGGAGGATATAAACGTTTTGCAGCAGGAAATGGCATCAAATACTTTCCAGCTCTTTCACGGATCCAGATCCGATAAAGATTATAAGCTCGACTGTTGCTCTTGCCAAGTAAGGCTTTTCCTCTTCTATGAACATTACCCCAAGCATGCTTTAACCTAACCAGGACGTCTGATTCCAATGAGCCCCTGAGATACAGAGATTCCTGTATCTCGTCTTCAGTAGGAAGACCATTCAGCGCGTAACCAAACTATCTCACAAGCAAAGGAGGGTTATAGTTGATACAGCCTTTCCGTCCAATCAGCGGGACATTTGGAAAGCCACTTCAACTATAGATAATATCAGCCCCAAACATACTCCAGTCAGCCCATACAATATTCTCAGCAGATAGACCCATCAATCTAGAAGACCACTCCACAGTACTGGTAGTATCAACAAATGGTCCTGTCTTCGAAACGTGACTAGAGAACCATTTGTACAATATAGGCACGCAATAGGAAATGTTCTTACCCATACGTTTCTCTTTCTTGTAGTGAATAGAATGATAGACGTCTCCCAAGAGTGTAGGCACTGGATTCTTCGAAGCTAGAATGAAGAAGGCATCTGAGTCCACAAAATCCGGCAAGTTGGGAAACAAGATGATACCATATATGCATACAGCCAAGATAGCATTGAATACAATCCAACACCCGTCTTTCGCACACTGCGCAACCTTATCAACCAAGAAAGAGAGATGAAACCCATATGCTCCATTTAGCTTAACCAACTTCCCTGAAAATTCAGAAACATCCAGACTGAAAACTTCAACAAGCTTAGCCAGATCAGGCTCAGCATCATTGTGAACAAACAACATCTGATTCAACACCCGGACCCCTAGTAGAGCAGAGAATTCCTCCAAGGTTAGGGCCAAAACATAGTCAGGAAATATAAAGCATCTCAACTGAGGCTCATAGAACTGCATCAAGGCATAAAGTCCATTCAACTCAAATACAGATGGCTTGCACACCATACTAAGCAGCTTCCCATATGACTCTCTGAATTCAGCCCTTACTTTCCAATCAGCCAGAGCAACTAACTTCAGCAGGGAACTGATATCGGGAGAAGGCAACTTGTAAGCAACAGTCTTCTTGAGGGACTCCATGTCAGGCAATAAGAGAACACTATAATCTGAGGGGAAATCACACCTGAAACACAGATACATGTTAATGAGATGCATATATGAAAATACAAATGTATATGCAAGCAGGGAATCAAGTGTGTGTTGTGCTGTAGCAATAATAATCAGAAGCTTGCTGCTCTGTAGCTTGAGAATAACCAGAGCTTCACCTCAGAAATAACCAATCACAATAGGAACCCTTGTACCAGAATCACACTGACAAAGAAGAACCTGGTAGTCTAGAGGTTATGGTTTCCTGCAAAACCCCAGCCCACTCACAGGTATGTACATAATTCACCGACGAGGTATGGCATCCTATGCGGTCATCAGCGTCACAGACTTTCAAGAGTGATTGTACGATACCTAGAAGGTGTAGCATCATCATCTCTTGAAGCGGCCTCACTTAGCTGAATCCCAAATGATCGGTCCCCAGAGTCGACAATCCTCGGGTCAGACAACTTGTCGAGCCCAAAGGGCCAAGCAAGAAGCATCAAAGAGAATCTCGTCCGAGCGCGGATTTCGTAGCAAGCTGATGCATGCAAAGCATACAGGCTTTACCACTAATCTCCATTTCTAAGTCTATGTGCATACTCAAGCCCAGGTCCGACTTATCTCTCAAAGTAACACCCCTTCCCCAGCACAACAACAATAATATAGTGCGGAAAGTAAATACAGAAAGATAAAGCACATATGTACAACACCCAAGAAAAACAAGCAAGCGTTAGGATTAACTCGCATAGGGAACCGTTGGAGTCCCCAACAAAGTCGCCAGTTGTCGCTACTGCAAAAATCGAGGCCGGTAATGACAGAAGAGTCGCCACCGTGCGTTATTTATCCCAAAGGAGGGAAAGGAAACGCTCAGAGAAAACCTAACAAAAAGGGAAAGGAATGGTCATCGCAACCAAGTCCTGGATTCGGGAGTCGGTTACGCAAGGGGAAGGTATTAGCACCCCTCACGTCCATCGTACTCGATGGGATCCACGCTTGTTGTTTATCAGAAAAGGGTGTGTTTAAACTATATAACTAAAGGCTGGTTTGAAAGAAAAGAAAAGTGACTCCGAAGAACACAACAGTTCTATGCCTACGTACTCCCGTCTGGAACGAGAAATCAGAGTCAACGTAGTTCGCCTAACTACGGGTGAAAAGGGGGGAAGGTTGCCCGCCGAGATATCGCATCTCGTGCCTACGTACTTTCATACGGCATGAAAGATCAAAGCAAACGTAGTTCGGGCTACGAAGAACACAAGTTTGTTCAACAGCTTCTATCCAAGTAAAGTTAACAGACGGTTCCAGCAGTTGGTGTTTGCAGCTCGAACTTTGGAGACTTAGGCGTTATTGTTTGCAATAGAACCGAAAGTTAACAGAACTCTCCTTTAAGAAAAGGGTTTTCCTGATTAAGAGGTCCAAGAGGACAAAAAGGATTTGAAGGTTTGTTTTTGAAGTCTTTTAAAGAAGAAGTGAATTGAGTTTGTTTGTAACTCGTGTTGCACTAAAGACTTGGACTCGAGAGTGAATGCGTCGCATGTCACCCAAATGGTACCACACTAAACATTCAAGATACGTGAGGGAAACTCTCCCATAACTCTTTCTCAAGTGCTTAAGGCTCGTAACGCACAACACGTGTTATCCTTTATTAAGTGTTTTACAGATGTTTGAAGATGAGAAGAGAAAAGACACCACTAAGGGGAACTGACTCAAACCCTACAGTTATCATGCAATATTTGTCCTATGGTTGAGGTTAGAAGGGAAACTAACTAATGTTATCATGCATGGTTAGAACCCTAATGTCTATTATAACTTCTCTTGAACAAGAGAAGTCAGAGTTCCTAGGGGAACATGGCAAAGGAAAGCAACAGTAAAGCAAATCAACTGAAAGAAAATTACTGTAAATAAAATGCATGCAATGCATCAAACAAGAAGAAGGAACCAATCTCAACTTCTAGAGCAAACAAGGCACAAAGGCCACACACCACACAGGCAAGGGAGAAGCTCAACCTTAAACCAACAAGCAAAGCCATACAGTAAAAAGCAAGCAAAGGGAAACAATCAATCTCTAATGCAAACAAGCAAGGGGAGAAGCTCAACCCTTAGGATGCTCTTAGGCCTATGATCATCTACATGAAGCCTAAACTAATGCAACATACCTAGCAAGTCACATCAATACAGCAAAGCAAAAAGAAAACAACAAATGAAACAGACAAACCAGCAACTTCACAGCAAAGCAAACTTCTGACAGCAAACAAGTCCACAGTCTGTAATCAACCTCGAGCTCAAGCCATCTTCAAGGGAAGGAAATTAAAGCTCCATCTTTAAGCTCCAAGAAGCTACCCCAACAAGGATGAAGAGGATCAATAAGATGAGTATATGATGATGGGAAGAATGATGGAAACCTAAGGAATCCATCATGACACTCAACCATGCATCTAGGATGGGCATCCTCAAAAGTTCTACCCATTGTGACATGCCATACATCCCTCCAAAGGAGAGATGAGACTTCCACAGGGGACTTTGAATCATGGGATGGAATGGAAAGCAATCAAGGCAATCCATATTTATTGAAGAAGGAAAGAACAATTCTAAAGCTCTTCCTAAACCCTAATCTGAACAAGTTACAAGAAAGCTAACAAAGGGAGGTCTAAATACCAAACTAAGCCACACCAATAAGAAAACAGGAGCTTCAACATGTATAAAGCATCATCCAAAAGGAATGGAAAGTTTATCTTATGCTATGGGCCACCATTAGAGTTCAACTATTGCAAGTGTTATGTTAGAAGCATATTAAAACTAGTCTAAATATTAAATCAATTTAAAATACTAAAACCACCTCTAAAATCCTATAAAAATTTCTAAGGGAACCTACATGTGTTAGGTATCTATAGTAGAAAGGCCAGGGGACAAACCTAAAAGGAAAGTCTCTAAACAATTCCTAGATCACAAGGTGTCAAGTGTAAACCCTAAAATAGAAGGCCTAATGTTCTTGATTCAAAACAGAACCTAATGTTCTCTAAGAAATGTGAGATAATTCCTAAGGGATCATGCATCTCTAATCTATAAGCTAGCCAAAAATCTCAATCAAATTCTACACCAAATAGCCAATAAAAATTCAGCAAGATCATGGATCAAATATGCAAAAAAAAAAAGAAATGGCAAAAATGAGAAAAATACTAATTAAATTGAAAATCAGGCAAAAAATAATGTGAAAGCATGGAAAAATCACAAATTAAATCTAGAACATGGAGATATTTTTAGATTATTTTTCTGAGCATTTTTTGAATTAATATGAATTTTTTAAATGAAAATGAATTAAGAAAAATAGAAAAAAGAATTAAAGAAAATGAAATAAGCAAGAAAATAAGAGAGCCTTCAGATCACATGACCAAGTCTCCTAATCCAAGGCATGTGCACGCTTCACCTCAGCTGCCACCTAGGATTAATGAAACGACTTCGTTTCAATGGTCAAAGTGAAGGTGAGAAAATACTTAGAAGAGGGGGTTGAATAAGTATAACAAATAATCAAAGATTAACACACAGTTATTTTTATCCTGGTTCTTTGAACTCAACTACTCCAGTCCACCCCTTTCAAGAGTGATTTGCCTTTCTCACACAAGGACTTAATCCACTATTTTAATCCAACTGATTACAAATAGTAACACCTAAGAACAACCATTCTTAGTCTTCTCAAGAGCTACTGATCCCAACTGGATCCTCTTAAGGAAAACCTCTTTTACAAATGAATGTAAACTAATACAAGAGTATGAAAGTGCTTCTTAAAAGCTATAATCGCAAAGTGATATTTCTCTAAGATATAGAACAAGATTTACAGTAATATGAAATGTGAGCTTTTGAGAAAATTGCTTGAGAGTGTTTTTCTTTGAGTAGTTCGTCAACTTGAAGAAGATGCTACTTGACTTCTTTATATAGGCACAAAGGTCTATATGGTCTTCTCACGTTAGAGGCTGTGCTGGTAAAAGCCTGGAGCCTTTTAACTTTTACTCTGCAAAATCTTTCCTTAGAATGGAATGTTCAGACAAATCCTTTTTGTCTGTGTTCCTGTGTCTAGCATAAATGGGGAAAGAGCTGTTGAGATATTTCCAATGGATATATTCAAATTCATCTTCAATTAGTTCAGATCAACAATCCACATCAGAGTCTTGAATCTTCAGAATCTTCCGAGAAGATCTTCTGGAACTTCAGAGCATAAGATGTTCTTCAAATGTTGTTGAATCAGAGTTTGTGTGCAGCTGTGTGCTCTAAGCTTATAGTGCTCTCAGATCAGAGTCTTCTCTCAGATCAGAGTCTTGATATATTTGCAGCGTGTTGTATCTTCAGAATCTTTGATGACTAAGCTCTTTTACTTTCAGATTCTCCTAATCTCTAGATGCTCTTGAAGGCAGCTTTACAGATCTTCAATAAGACGCTTTTGAGCCCTTCAGAGTTTCATTGTTCACATCTAATTTGCTCTTTGAGATTAATATCTTTTGTACCTGTAGCAAACAGTTTAGAACAAATTTAGAGTATATAATTCTTGTATACAAATTATCATTAATGTTATCATCAAAACATAGAGATGTTACTAAGACACAATCTGTGCTCTTACAATCTCCCCCTTTTTGATGATGACAAAACATGAGAAATTTGTTCAATAAAAGGTATTAAAAATAACTCCCCCTGAGATTAACAATCTCCCCCTGAAATAGATACTCTAATGGAAGAAAATACTTCCCTTTCTGGTTGAGTATATTTCAGATTCAGAGCCTGATTGCAAGATGTTTGACTTCCAGAGTCAAAGCTTGATGCCAGATATTGATGCCAGATAAAAATCTTCAAAGCGCCTGGTTATCATCTTGCTATTTCCTATCTTGAGTTATCTTTCAGATTTATAGTATCAGAGCACTCAAAGTTAGATATCAGAGTTTGATTGATATACTCAGATTTAGCTATGTTTGATCAGGTTCTGAAAGGATAGATCTCAGGGTAACTTCAATGAATTGTCAGATATAACAATATAATCTGAAAGAATTAAATTTAGAGTAAGTTAGTAATATGTCTGAATTTTAGTTCTGATAATTGCTTATAGGTTGAACAATCAGATTCTCTTTTTCTCCCCCTTTTTGTCATAATCAAAAAGATTTTTTTTTTAAAGACAGTAAAGATTCAGAAGAAAAAAAAAATTCATATAAGCAAGAATAACACTTTCATTTAAGCAAAAAGAACATTCAGAGTCATACATTAAAAAGCATATCAGATGAAAGCCAAATAAAATAGATCAAGAAAACTTGTGCAAAAACATCAATTAGGGTTTGAGGTCTGGCGAATAGCAATAAGTTGCAGAAGCTCTGTCATCTTTGCTGCAGACTCATCTTGTTTTGCCATCCAAGTTTTGATATCTTCATTTGTCTTTTTTTGGTCTACCATCCAATCCTTCAATTCCTTTACATCCTTCACAAGTTCTGTAACAACTTTTGAAGAAGTAGTAGATTCTGAAGCAGCTTGTGTAACAACAGCAGGTTCAGGAATTTCTGGAGGAGCAGCTTCCAGAAGTAGTACAGGAGGAGGAGGAATGCTTCTCAGAGTTAGCTGTATAAAAGCAGCATACCTTGTCTTTGACAACTTAATGCATTGAGCTCTAAGTTTCAAGGCAGCCGTATTAAACATCCAGATAAATTTCTTCCAAGCAGCTTTAGAGGCAGCTGGATCCAAACTGGTCATACAGACTTCCATCACCTTATCATACTCTGAGTCAATTTCCTTCTTGAATTCCTTAAACATAGTAAAAACACTAGATCCTAAATCCAGCTCATCAGGAATTTGAGTGTTTGGTGGTTGGGTTCCAGAGGGTTGTTGTGTTTCATATGGAATTGGGACAGAAGGTGTTGGATAAGATGATTGGGGTTGTGATTGATGTTGAGGTTGAGGTTCAGGTGTTTGTGGTTCAGATGTAGAGGGAATGGTTTGGGTTTCAGATGGTTGAGGAATAGGTATCTGAGGTGGGGAGTTTGGTGGTGTTGGTTGATTTCCAGATGTTGAAGCATAAAACATGGAAATATTCACATGTTCCTTCATAGCACTTTCAGAGCGAGCTTGTTTGAGAGAGTTAGTCTCTTTCAAGCATTATGAAAGAAATCTAGAAGATTCAGATGAATCAGATGATTCTTCTGAATGAATAGAGGTGGAAGAAATGTTTACAGATTAGTCTAAAGGTAGGACATCTAAGATCACATCAGATAGATTTGGATCTAGAGGATGTTCTGGTTGATCAGAGTGTTCATGTTGAACAACCTCTGGATGGTTAGGTTCTGGAATGAAAACTTCTGGTATTGGATTTTCAGGTTGTGGATTTGTTGGTTGTGGAATTTTTGTTTGGGTTTGTTCAGGAGTTTGTGTTTGTGGTTGTTCATGTTGAGATGTTTGAGGAGGGATAGAAGATGGTTCAGAGTTTAAGTTCTCAGATGGTCTAGATGATCTAGGTCTGAGGGGTGAGTTAGGAGGTGTAGGGAGAGGTGAATGAATAGCTGGAGTAGGATCAGTGTTTAATACCTGTTGAATGGTATCTCTGATTTCTTCCAGAGTTGCATCTGGAGAGCTTGTTCTGATCTTTTTCAGCTTTCTTCTTTTTTTTTTCTTCTCAGCATCAGAATGCTTTCTTTTCTTCTGACGATTGTCATCTTCAGCTTTCCTCTTGCTTCTCTTTTCTCTCATCAGATTAGGAAGTTCTTGGCCTTCCCTCTGAACAAGATTTGCAGGAATTGTCGTACCATCTGCCAGACAAGTTGCTATGTAATCCAATATACATTCCCTTGGTTCATCAGCGCTGAACAAGGGAAAGTCCTCTACAGGAATTCTCCTTCCACTGATTTCCTCAGAGTTGATTTTCTTTGGCTTATCAGATAACTCTGAAATTATCTTCATCCTTCTCAAAGTCAACCCATTGATCTCAGAGCCAATGAGATATGACAGATCCTCTGTCAACTTTGCCTCTTGAAGTGTGCCACCAGTCTGTTTTCAATCAGAATGTCTGCGATTAATCTTCCCAGAGGTATCCAATTCCTCACTTTTCCAGATTTCTCTCTGACAGACTCTCTTGTCTCCTTGATATGAGTCATCAGATGACTGAATATCAGATAAGGGAGATCAATCTGAATATTCTGACTGCGGCAGTACATGAAGTACAGTTGCTCAGAGTTTACATAATCAGATGAGTTTGAGGATTTCCTGTGGAAGATTGTACTCATAAAAATCTTCTCCCAGATCCTGTAAATAGGTTTCAGACCCTTGACCTTCTTGGTTGGTTCTCCAGATGTACAAACTTCTTGAAATATGTTCTTCAGATCTTCGCGCTCAGTAGGTAGTGTAGTAACTCTATCAGTTGCAGTAAACCCAATGAGTTGCCTTATTAGGTTTTTAGTGATTATAATTTCCTTCCCTAACACAGAAGAATGTATAAACTTTGGTCCAACATAAGCATGGATCCAAAATTCCTTCACTAAAGTTGGGTAGACAGGACCCATTAATCTGTTGAAGTATCCTTCCCAGCCCTGTGCCTTGATAGCAGAAGTAAGATCATAACCATTTTCTTCAATGGATTTTAGATCCACAAAGCTTTCACACAGAACTTTCAATTTCTCAATTGGTGTGTAAAGAGTGCGTATAGGTTCTTTGAAGGAAGTTGCATTGTTGGTAGCGATGTTAAAAGATGAAGCCATTGTTGATGAAGAAGAAGCTTTCTGAGTAGGTTTAGGGTTTGAAAAGAGAGAGAATAGGAGGCAAAAACGCATATGGGTTTGTGAATGTGAAAAGTGTGCAATGTGTTATGAGAGTGATATATATAGAAACACAAATATCAGACATTGGGAACACAAAAGACACTTAGGCACGTTTGAGCATTTAATGAAAAGTAATCATTTCAATTAATGATTTGACAACTTGGGGAAAATCAAGAAAGAATGAGATTTTCAAAGCAATACCTCAAACGTCAATTCAGTAGGTGTACTCCATCTTTTCAGATTCTGAGTGACACGTGTTTGCTTGCATGTGAGTCTGAAGTCTCTCAAGAAATGAAACGTTTACCACTTTCAGATCTTCTGAGTTGGTTAGTTCAGAGTTTCAAAAAAAATAATTCAAAGATAAAATAAGCAAATGAATCAGATGAAATCCTTCAGAGTATTAAACATTTAGCATTTGAGAAGTTGCTTCTGATAAATATTACTCTGGACAGAAATCCATACAAATATTTTTCAGAATGAACTTAAACCTATCTTCAGCAAGGGGTTTTGTAAAAATGTCAGCCCATTGATGATCTGTATCAACAAAGGTCAGATTTATTACTCCCTTCTAAACATAGTCTGTGATGAAATGATGTTTAATTTCTATATGTTTAGCTTTTGAGTGTAAAATAGGATTTTTGGATAAACATATAGCAGAAGTATTATCACAAAAAATAGAAAGATTACTCTCATAGATCTGATAGTCTTCTAGTTGACTGTTCATCCAGAGCATCTGAGTACAACATCCAGCAACAGCAATGTATTCTGCCTCTGTAGTTGATAGTGCAATAGTTGGTTGCTTCTTGCTGTACCATGAGATCAGATGACTTCCAAGAAACTAACAATTTCCAGAAGTGCTCTTACGTTCAACTCTGTCTCCAGCATAATCAGCATCACAGAATCCAACTAATGAAAATTCATCAGATCTTCTGTAACACAGACCCATGTTAGTAGTACCTTTCAGATACCTTAGAATCCTCTTAACAGCAGTTAAGTGTGATTCTCTAGGATCTGATTGGAATCTTGCACATAAACAGACACTAAACAGAATATCTGGTCTAGAAGCAATCAAGTATAGAAGAGATCCTATCATACCTCTGTAGAGTTTCTGATCTACCTTCTTACTTACCTCTTCCTTACCTAGAGTGCTTGTAGGATGCATTGGTGTCTTTTCCATCTTACTATCAACCATGTTGAACTTCTTCAGAAGCTCTTTAACATATTTGGTCTGATGTATGTATGTGCACTCTGGAGTCTGGTTGACTTGAATTCCTAGAAAGAATCTCAATTCTCCCATCATGCTCATCTCAAACTCTGCCTGCATACATTTAGCAAACTCCTTTCCAAGCATAATATTTGTTGATCCAAAAATAATATCATCTACATATATTTGGCAAATCAAGAGATCTTTCTTAAGAGTTTTACAGAATAGAGTTGTATCCACTTTTCCTCTGATAAAATTTTTCTTCAGAAGGAAATTACTCAACCTCTCATACCAAGCTCTGGGAGGTTGTTTTAAACCATAAAGAGATTTCTTTAGTTTGAAAACATGATCTGGAAAGTTTTCACTTTCAAAACCAGGAGGTTGATGGACATATACTTCCTCTTCTATAATACCATTAAGAAAGGCACTTTTAACATCCATCTGATAAAGAGTGATGTTATTTTGTGCAGCAAAGGAAATAAGTAAGCGTATAGACTCTAACCTTGCAACAGGAGTATATGTCTCTGTGTAGTCTATCCCTTCTTGCTGACTGTAACCTTGAGCAACCAGCATTGCTTTGTTCCTTTCAACTTCTCCCTTTTCATTCAACTTATTTCTGAATACCCGTTTAGTTCCAATAACATTGAACCCTTTAGGTCTTGGAACCAGATCCCAGACTTCATTTCTGGTGAATTGATTCAGCTCCTCTTGCATAGCTATAATCCATTCATTATCTTCCAGAGCCTCATCTACAGATGTTGGGTCTATAATTGACACTAAGCCAAACAAGGAAGATTCAGAAGTTCTGAGAAATGATCTTGTCCTTATTGGATCATCTTTCTTTCCAATTATCACATCTTCTGGGTGAGATGCCTTGATTCTAGAAGAAGACCCTCTGACATTTGATCTTTCAGAAATGTGTAAGTTGTCTAGTTGAGAAGTTAATGGTGTAGCATCTAGGGTTGCTTCAGATTCTTTGTCTTTAGCCTTTTCTGCCTCTGAGCCTTCAGAGTTTGTGAGAATAACTTCTCTATCTGCAGAACTTTCAAACTGCTTTGGCTTTTCAGAGCCAAGCTTATCATCAAATCTTACATGAATAGATTCTTCCACAATCTGTGTTTCAGTATTGAATACTCTGTAGCCTTTAGAGCGTTCAGAATAACCAAGCATGAAACACTTCTGTGCTTTGGAATCAAACTTGTTCAGATTATCTTTAGTATTAAGCATATAACATATACATCCAAAAGGATGAAAATAAGCAATGTTAGGCTTTCTGTTTCTCCACAATTCATAGGGAGTCTTTTTCAGGAGAGGTCTTACAGACACTCTATTCTGAATGTAACAAGCTGTGTTAATTGTTTCTGCCCAAAAATACTTTGCCAGATTAGTCTCATTGATCATGGTTCTGGCCATTTCTTGCAAAGTCCTATTTTTCCTTTCTACAACTCCATTTTGTTGTGGAGTTCTAGGACAAGAAAAATCATGAGCAATGCCATTTTCAGAAAAATATTTTTCAAAATGTTTATTTTCAAATTCACCACCATGATCACTTCTGACTTTAATGATTTTAAGATTTTTCTCATTCTGAACTTGCTTGCAGAAGTCAAAGAACACAGAGTGTGACTCATCCTTGTGTTTTAGAAACTTTACCCAAGTCCATCTGCTATAGTCATCAACAATGACTAATCCATACTTCTTGCCTCTGATGGATGCAGTTTTCACTGGTCCAAACAGATCAATGTGAAGTAGTTCTAATGGCTTAGAGGTAGAAACAACATTCTTTGATTTAAAGGAAGATTTTGAAAACTTTCCCTTTTGACATGCTTCACAAAGAGCATCTGAGGTGAACTTCAGCTTAGGAAGTCCTCTGACAAGATTAAGTTTATTAATCTGAGATATACGTCTCATATTAATATGACCCAATCTTCTATGCCAGACCCATTACTCCTCATTAACAGACAAGAGGCATTTAACATTCTGAACTTTAAGTTCTGAAAGATTTATTTTATAAATGTTGTTTTTCCTCTTTCCACTAAATAGGATTGAGCCATCCTTCTGACTAGTAGCTTTGCAACTTTGTTGATTGAAGGTGATATCATAACCATTGTCACTGAATTGACTTATGGACAATAAATTATGCTTTAAGCCTTCAACAAGTAAAACATTAGTTATAGAGGGAAGTTTACCATTTCCAACAGTGCCAGATCCAATGATCTTGCCTTTCTGGTTCCCTCCAAACTTTACATCCCCTCCAGATCTAAGTTCCAGGCTTTGGAACATAGACCTTTCTGCTGTCATGTGTCGTGAGCATCCAGAGTCCAGGTACCATGATTGGTGTCCTGACCTTGCTGCTAAGAACATCTGCAACAGGGATTATCTTGTTTTTAGGTACCCAAATTTTCTTGGGTCCTTTGGGGTTAGTTGTTTTGTAGGTTTGTCTAAACTTCTCTTTTTCAACATAGTGTTTATTCAGACTTGCCTTAGATCTAAACACATGAGTATTCTTTCCAGAACTTGTGTGTTTAATATCATTTAAATGACCAAATTTAAAATTAGAGTATAAAGGAGTCATCTTAATGATCAGATCATCTACAGGTATTGGCTTTACATCTTTTTCAAAAGAAGAAGATTTAAATCCAATTCCCTTTCTTTTATTCCTACTAACTCCATAGATCATAGAAGCCATCTTGCTTCTGTCTAGGCTCTTAATAAGGAATCTCTGAAAACTAGAGTATATTTTTATAAAATATTTTCACAAGACTCAGTCTCAGATTCAGGTTCTTGTTGAGCTTTTTTAAAGTCATTTTTGATTTTCAAATTAATTTCCTTTTGCTCAACAAGTTCTGTTTTCAGATTATCAATCTCAGATTCAAGACTGTTTTTTAGCTTCTTGTTTTTGAGTTTGATATTGTTATAGCTTTTCAGAACTTCTGATAACACCTTTATAAGTTCTTCTTTAGTGAGTTTAGCCATTACCTCTTCAGCATCAGAATCAGAGTCTGACTCAGATCCAGATGATGATTCTTCATTCAGATCTTCTATTCCAGCCATCAGTGCCACGTTGGCACACTCTTCTTCTGCTTCAGATTCAGATTCAGATTCATCTGAATCATCCCATGTAGCCATAAGAACCTTCTTCTTTTTGTCAAACTTCCTCTTGGGTTTTTGTCTTTGAAGTTTGAGGCAGTCAGTCTTGTAGTGCCCAGGTTCTTTGCACTCATAGCATGTGACCTCTTTCTTTCCAGATCTTCTGTGTCCAGAAGATTCCTTCCTGTGGTCAGACTTTCTGAAGTTGTTAAACTTCTTTCCCTTGTGCTTCTAGAGTTTGTTGATTCTTCTAGAAAGCATGGATAGTTCATCTTCTTCTTCAGAAGAAGATTCTTCAGAGTTTTCTTCTATCACCTGCAAGGCTTTAACAGATTTATTAGATTTTAAAGCAATAGATTTACCTTTTTCTTTCTTCTAGGGTTCATCTTCCTCCAGCTCAATTTCATGGCTTCTCAAAGAACTGATGAGTTCTTCTAGAGAGATCTTGTTCAGATCTTTTGCCATCTTCAATGCAGTCACCATTGGTCTCCATCTGGTGGGAAGACTTCTGATGATCTTCTTGACATGATCTGACTTTGAGTAGCCCTTGTCTAGAACTTTCAGACCAGCTGTAAGGATCTGAAATCTAGAAAACATAGTTTCTACATTTTCAGACTCTTCCATTTTAAATGCCTCATACTTCTGTATGAACGCCAGAGCCTTTGTCTCTTTCACCTGAGAGGTTCCCTCATGAGTCATTTTGAGTGACTCAAACATACCATGAGCTGTATCTCTGTTAGTAATCTTCTCATACTCAGTATGAGAGATTGCATTAAGCAATATAGTTCTGGCTTTATGGTGATTCTTGAAATCTCTTTTCTGCACTTCAGTCATTGATTTCCTATCAATCTTTTTGCCATCCTCACCAGTAGGATGTTCATATCCATCAATGACCAAATCCCAAAGATCAGCATCATACCCAAGGAAAAAACTTTCTATTCTATCTTTCCAATAGTCAAATTTTCCCCATCGAACATGGGTGGCTTAGTACTGATGCTATCTCCTTCATATTTGTTGTTATAAGTTGATGTAGAAGTATCACCCATATTAACAACCAAATATATATCAAAGTATCTTTCTCACTGGATCTTTTACTGTCACGGTTAAGTGGTAGCACACGCAGAACCAGAGCTCTGATACCAACTGAAGGTGAGAAAATACTTAGAAGGGGGGGGGGGGGGGTTGAATAAGTATAACAAATAATCAAAGATTAACACACAGTTATTTTTATCCTGGTTCGTTGAACTCAACTACTCCAGTCCACCCCTTTCAAGAGTGATTTGCCTTTCTCAAACAAGGACTTAATCCACTATTTTAATCCAACTGATTACAAATAGTAACACCTAAGAACAACCGTTCTTTGTCTTCTCAAGAGCTATTGATCCCAACTGGATCCTCTTAAGGAAAACCTCTTTTACAAATGAATGTAAACTAATACAAGAGTATGAAAGTGCTTCTTAAAAGCTATAATCACAAAGTGATATTTCTCTAAGATATATAACAAGATTTACAGCAATATGAAATGTGAGCTTTTGAGAAAATTGCTTGAGAGTGTTTTTCTTTGAGTAGTTCGCCAACTTGAAGAAGATGCTACTTGACTTCTTTATATAGGCACAAAGGTCTATATGGTCTTCTCACGTTGGAGGCTGTGCTGGTAAAAGCCTGGAGCCTTTTAACTTTTACTCTGCAGAATCTTTCCTTAGAATGGAATGTTCAGACAAATCCTTTTTGTCTGTGTTCCTGTGTCTAGCATAAATGGGGAAAGAGCTGTTGAGATATTTCCAACGGATATATTCAAATTCTTCTTCAATTAGTTCAGATCAACAATCCACATCAGAGTCTTGAATCTTCAAAATCTTCAGAGAAGATCTTTTGGAACTTCAGAGCATAAGATGTTCTTCAAATGTTGCTGAATCAGAGTTTGTGTGCAGCTGTGTGCTCTAAGCTTATAGTGCTCTCAGATCAGAGTCTTCTCTCAGATCAGAGTCTTCTCTCAGATCAGAGTCTTCTCTCAGATCAGAGTCTTCTCTCAGATCAGAGTCTTGATATATTTGCAGCGTGTTGTATCTTCAGAATCTTTGATGACTAAGCTCTTTTACTTTCAGATTCTCCTAATCTCTAGATGCTCTTGAAGGCAGCTTTACAGATCTTCAATAAGATGCTTTTGAGCCCTTCAGAGTTTCATTGTTCACATATAATTTGCCCTTTGAGATTAATATCTTTTGTACCTGTAGCAAAAAGTTTAGAACAAATTTAGAGTATATAATTCTTGTATACAAATTATCATTAATGTTATCATCAAAACATAGAGATGTTACTAAGACACAATCTGTGCTCTTACACAAAGGTCCAACTTCTGAAATGGATTCTCACCCACACGATTAGCATACAAAGTCCTCTCTTCAGCCAGATCCAAGGGCTCTCCATCATCTCCTTCGTTTGAATTCTCAGATGGAGGGAATGTTTTAGGTGGTGGTCTGGTGTCCGCGCCACCGTCTTCTCCGGCGAGCAACATTTACAGGTCATGGATTCTAGTCAAGTTTTACATGAATCTCTTCCATTTTTCACCAGGATTCCAAATCTAACCTCCAATTCTCCTAGTTCCTCATGGATTATCAAACCCGATCGTGAATCCAAAACGTGTCACATGAACAATCATCACCAAGCCTCCACTTCTTGCCATGGATCTAATCTACACTCTTCATAGATCATTAAGAACTATCTAATTCATGCTAAAGCTCCATGATCAGGCAGCTATAGGTCTCAACAGAATTTGCATCACACCTTAATTCATCAAGAAACTTCACCAAACCTATCCTAAAACGATCAAAGTCTCTTTCTAATTCCTAACCACATGTCAATTCTAACTAGATCATGCTAAAATTACTGGAATTGTGAAAAGTAAGAACCTGAGTTGTAGCTTCAAATTGAGGCAGTTATGGCACGAATCTTGATCTAATCTTATGCAGATTCACTCAATGAAGTATGTTGAAGCTTTTGGAAACCTTGATTTGGCTTAAGAAGCTCTGAATCAGAAATCACGATTTTCACTTTGAAGCTTGAAACTCAATCTTCAATCTCTGGCTCTAGCTACAAATCAACACCAACCTTCATCTGGAATCACTTATGAACTTATATAGAAGTGATTTGTGGGCTTTGGAGGTCTAATAAAAGCCCAAATCAGAATATCCAAATTCCAAGTTTCTTCCAAAAACTCAACAATGGAATACACGAATTGGCCTTGTTTCCACCTTCTAGAAGCTTCATTTAGCTTGCACATGATCTGGTGAATGAGTAGGAATCAAAAGGAGACCTTGCTTGCACCTTATGAGTGATCTTTGATATGTAGCTTATCTATGAAGTAACACACTAAATCACCATGAAATAGACCTCAAATGGAAATTCTATCAATGCCAAAGTATTTAGAATGACTTTTCTACTCAAAATATTTCCTAACTTGGTCATGTTTGAGCTCACATGAATAAATTTGAATTTTTGAACTTTAATGCCTTTTAATTCCCCCTTTTCAAAGCTTCCTTGAATCAAATCTTGCTAAAAGCCAAACCAATATCTCCTTGATACATGGTTTACCTAAAAATCCCATTTTGAGCAAGTTTCATGTTGGACAAAACTTCATTTGAAAAGTGCAAGGTGGAGAAAATGACCTATAACACAAAATGACCTATAATCTCACTTTCCCAAAATACCCCTACCTTGCAAAGCTTATAACTTGAGCTCCACAAACAAGAATGAGGACTTATAGGCCTTTTTGTAAAGCTAAGATCATAAGGAACAGCTTTCATGTTTATCAAAAAGTCATGTGAAACTTCCTTCTAGGTCAAACGTAGCTTGGAAGTTGGTTGACTTTCATAGACAAATTTCAGATGCATCTGATGACCTGTAACTTGTCAGACTTGTAACTTGAGTTCTACAAATCAGATGGATGACTTCTAGTACTCAAATTAAAGGTATGAACATCCTCTACAAGTCTCATGTTTGGCCCAAAGTCATATTAGACTTTTATCTTGACTTACAAGGCCTTGAAGTTAGGCACTAAGTAGGGGATTTTACCCTAGGAACCCTAACTTGGCAACTTCAACCACCCTTGATTCTTCTTGATTTGTTCTTGAAACAACATCTCACATGCTTCAACACATCATTCCATGAATACCATGACCTAGAAAAAGGCTTTGACTCTCTTCAATTGCACATTTGACCTAGGGTTGACCAGATGAAACCCTAGTTGCACCCACTGCAACTGTGGCTCTTGCTCTTGACACAATGACCTGACTGAGCTCCATTATGACCCTCTAGGCACTGCATGAGCTCTATCCATATACCATATCCATGACCAAGGCCTCACAACCCTTTGATGGTCTTCAAATGACCCCCAAATTAGGAGATGAACCACATATAAGCAACCAAACCTCTCAAGGACTCAACCCTCTTCCTGATGACCTTGGTGACTTCTCAAGCTTGAACAAAACCTCTGGCCAGGCTTCTCTTGACATATATCACACTTGATCCCCTACATAAATGCTAATGCAATGCTATGATAATGCTAGAACAATGCTATGCTAATGCAATGAAACATAAACCAAGTCAGGAAAAGGTTGGGCAAATTTTGGGGTGCAACACTATCCCGTGGAATTAAGGGGAGGAAGTCTACTGCAATGGGCAGAAGGTCGATCTGAAGTTTCCACCAGTTGATACTGTGGACAATTTATTTGGATCCGATGGAATTACTCGAAGCAGAAGGATATTCGCACCGCCCGAAATCGTAGCTGACAAAGCTGATAGAGCTGATAAAGGGAAGGGTAAAGCCGTCGTCGAGGAGGCAACCCAGGATGTGGGGAAAGACATGCTGGAAAGGACGCCAAAGAGTTCATGAGACTGGTTAATAAGAGTGATTACAAGATTGTTGACCAGCTTCATCAGACGCCATCAAAGATCTCAATCCTAAACCTGTTGCTGTGCTCCGAGGCACACCACAACGCTTTGTTGAAAGTCTTGAATGCTGCTTATGTACCACAGAAGATTTTCGTCAACCAACTTGAAGGGGTGGTTGCACATGTTAATGCCGGGAACATATTAGGGTTTACAGACCTAGAGCTGACGCTGAAGGGAAGAAACCATAACAGTGCGCTGCACATCTCATTGGAATGCAGAGGGACCGTCATGTCGCATGTGCTTGTTGATATAGGCTCGTCTTTGAACATTTTTCCGAAAAAGGCGCTCATGAAACTGGATACTCGTGGCTTGATTTGTACGCCTAGTGATCTAGTTGTAAAGGCTTTTGATGGAACCAAACGATCTGTCTTCGGAGAAGTTACTCTACCCATCCAGGTCGGACCTGAAACCTTCGACGCAGTCTTTTACATCATGGATATCCAGCCTGCTTATAGCTGTTTGTTGGGCCGACCCTGGATTCACTCTGCTGGTGCTGTGACTTCCACCCTGCATCAGAATTTGAAGTATGTTATGGGAGGCAGCATCGTAACCGTTTGTGGCGAAGAAGATATTATGGTGAGCCATTTGTCGTCTTTCAAATACGTTGAGGTGGATGGTGAGATCCACAAAACCCTGTGTCAGGCATTCGAGGCCGTCGAGGTTAATGATTTGACTCCGACACCAAAGAAAATATCAGAGATGACTCTCTCTTCCTTCAAGGAAGCACAAGCTGTGGTTCAATCTTGTGTGGCCCAGGGCTGGGGAAAAGTTCTCGATATTCCTAACAAACAGGATAGGTTTGGGTTAGGGTATCAACCTTCTGCTGCTGCTTCATCCTCTCAGAATGCGCCGCGTTTCAAAGGACCTATTCAGTTCATGAACGAAGGAGTTATTTTTGAGCAAGTCAATGCTTTGTCTGAAGACGAAGGGGATAACGATTGCAATCTGGATGCGTGGATTCAATCGTGCAAGCCAGGACAGAGCCTCAACAACTGGTCCATCCAAGATGTCATCAAAGTGACAGGAAAAGAGTAATGATTTAATTTTTCCAATTATTGTACAATCCTATGTCCTACCCGGGGCATAGTGGTCTTATTGTCAGGGCCTTGTTTGGTTATGTACATTCATTTTTCCAATAAATCAAAAGGCGTTTCTTTTGCACTCAAATTTTGCGATCCTTGTTATTCCTGATTTACTTTTGTTTTGAAAAACAATAAAATGGCGATGTGGTTTGTGCTAACCTACACATCATTTTCATACTTACCCTTTTCATTGTAGGGTTCACATTACAGATGACACTGATTCAGGTCCTTCCATGACTCACTTCAACTTTGATTGCCCGATCTATCAAGCTGAAGAGGAGATTGACGAAGATGAAGACCTTCCGGAAGAGTTGGCTCAACTGTTGAAACGAGATGAGAAAATCATTCTGCCTCATGAGGAGGATATTGAAATTATCAACCTGGGTTCTGAAGAACTCGTCAGGAATGTTCATATAGGGGCTGCGTTACAGGGCGATGTCAAGCAAAAGATGATCGAGATGCTTCGAGAGTATAGTGACATCTTTGCTTGGTCGTACGAATATATGCCCGGGCTGGATACAGAAATAGTGGTTCACCACTTTCCTCTGCACGAAGAGTGTCCTCCAGTTAAGCAGAAACTTAGAAGGACAAGACCAGATATGGCTGTCAAGATCAAGGAAGAAGTTCAAAAGCAACTTGATGTTGGCTTTCTTGCAGTCACCACTTACCCACTGTGGGTCGCCAACATACTACTTGTACCAAAGAAAGATGGTAAGCTGCGGATGTGTATGGATTATCAGGATTTGAATAGGGTGAGCCCAAAAGACGACTTCCCACTCCCTCATATTGACGTATTGGTCGACAATACTGCTCAGTACTCCGTGTTTTCGTTCATGGATGGCTTCTCCGGTTATAATCAGATCAAGATGGCGCCGGAAGACATGGAGAAAACCACGTTTATTACACCTTGGGGGACGTTCTGGTACAAAGTAATGCCTTTCGGTCTGAAGAACAAAAGGGCAACTTATCAGCGAGCGATGGTCACTTTATTTCATGACATGATTCACCATGAGATTGAAGTCTATGTTGATGATATGATATCAAAGTCCCAAACGGAGGAAGGACATCTGGTCAATTTGTTGAAGCTATTTGAGAGGCTTAGGAAGTTCAGGTTGAGGCTGAATCCTAATAAATGTACTTTTGGAGTACGATCCGGAAAGCTATTGGGGTTTATTGTAAGTGAAAGAGGCATCGAGGTTGATCCCGCCAAGATAAAAGGAATACAAGAAATGCCAGAGCCTAAAACTGAAAAAGAAGTTTGTGGATTCTTGGGGAGAATAAACTACATTGCTCGATTTATTTCTTAACTCATGGCCACGTGTGAACCGATGTTGAAACTGCTGAAAAAAGATCAGGCGATTATCTGGAATGACGATTTCCAGAAGGTATTCGATAAGATAAAACAGTATCTGCAGGAGCCTCCTTTTTTGATTCCCCCAGTTGCCGGAAGACCTTTGATAATATACTTGACGGTTCTTGAGAATAGCATGGGTTGCATTCTCGGTCAACAAGACGAGATTGGCAGGAAGAAGCATGTCATTTACTACCTGAGTAAAAAGTTCACAAATTGTGAGTCCCGTTACTCAATGCTGGAGAAGACATGTTGCGCACTCCCGTGGGCTGCCAAACATTTACGATAGTATATGATCAATCATACAACCATGCTAATTTCGAAGATGGATCCGATCAAGTATGTCTTTGAAAAACAAGCTCTCTCAGGAAGGATTGCCCGACGGCAAATGGTGCTGACAGAATACGACATCCAGTATGTATCTCAGAAGGCCATTAAAGGAAGTGTTCTTTCAAAATACCTCGCTGAGCAGCCAATCGAAGACTACCAGCCGATGAAATTTGAATTCCCTGATGTTGCACCCAAAATTTTGAACCCTTAGATTCTAATTATCATTCTAGGATCATAATCATGTGGTTATCTAACCTTAACCCAGTTCAAGTTTTTTTTTGTTAACATACAGATGAATTAGGGTTTCGCGCAGTCAAAATCCAAGCTTTGAGGTTTGATCAATCAATGTTTTGGGTTAATTCAATCATGAAACAAGTTCAAAGATACAATATGAGATCAAAAGTGGATTAAATTTGAGGTGGTCACCCAGGGTTGAAGACAGTGCAGTCCAGGAGCCTCGATTAGGGTTTTTGACCGATAAAAGTCAACTGTAGTTTGACTTTTGTGTTGGAAGGTGTTTTAATGATGGGATTGTGGTCCATGAAGTTCATATGACTTAGTGAAGTCTATTTAAGAAGTTTCAAAGTCTCAGAGGGCCCAGAGTGTCAACAGGCGACTCGGTAGTCACCAAGCGATCGTACGGTTGACCGAAAGTCAACTCTTCAATTTTAAGGAATTGGAATTCAAGGTGTGAACCAAAAATGTTCCTTATATCATATTACACCTGCCCATCAATTTTCATGACCATTGGATCAAGGATGAGGAAGTAATCGAAAAATCGGGAAATTAGGGTTTTGAAAGGGGCTAAACCCTAACTCCTTAACCACACATCCAAATGAGTTGGTTCAAAGCTCATTGGAAAGATATTGACAAGTCCTAAAAAAGTACCACAATGGTCTACAATCAGAAAATGCATATTTTTGTAGTTAGAATCAAACTCATTACAAGAGGGGAAAATAAGTTAGAAAATTCTAAGTTGTTTCACTTTTAAAAGCTTATTTTCAGCCAACTTTGGAGGGATTTTTGACATAGTTCCAATTGGATTTAGAACTTCTGGAAAGCATGAATGTTTTATAGCTATATGAGGGCTTTCCAAAAAGTATTAGAACTCCTCAAAAGGATTTGTGAGCTGAAAGTTATGGATTTGGCAAGTTGGTGTTTTCACACTTGAGTCCCACATTGACAAATTTTCAAAAGTTCAATCTTTGATCAATTGGACCAATCTCAGCCCTTAGATGTTATTGTTTCTGATATGTAGAGGCTTTATAGTGTAGAAGTGTGAAAAATATGCAGAGGAATTGAGTTTGGCAAGTTTGCAAGTGGGCTTGCAAGTTGCAAATGCAACTTGCATTAAAGTAATGTGAAAAGCAAGAGGTGGAAAGTGAGTTTTTCAAACAGCCATGAACCTATACCCTCTAGCCTGAATTTATCCATTCTAAACTCATCATAATGCTTGACTTTAAGCTTACCTCCAAGCCAAGAAATCCTCTTTGATAGATTGGAGCCAAAAAGTAACATTTCCCTCATAGGAAGGAAATCTTTAAATCTGTCCATACCCTTCTCATTTGCCTATAAATAGAGGCACTCTCCACCTCATTCAACACACAAGAACTCTTCTAAAAACCAGAGAAAGTTCAAGCTTTCATGCTTTCACTCTTTGCTCCATTTTAACCAAAGTCACAAAATCACAAAAACTTCAAAATCTGACTTGATAAGTACAGCTGCCAAAACTATTTCCCTACACTCAAACTCACCAAAGATCATCCACACAATCCCTAAATAAGGTATTGAAGGTGTCCAAGCCCTTAGACCATTCAAAAACCTCATTCCCCCAAAAGTCAACTTCCATACCAAGTAACTTTGACCACAAAGCACAAAATCTGCCAAATCATGTTCTAGACATTTTCTTGATGTTCTAATCATTTAAACACCTCACATATATTATACCTCAACTTTCCAAAGCATTGAGGATCATTGGTAAGGCACATTTCTCAAACTGTCACAAGGTTTGCATTTTTGCTTCAAGAAGAAGGAAGTTCCAAAGCTAGGTGCTATTTGAAGTTTCTCTGGGTTTCTTGGTGTTCTAATCTGCTCAACATAGTCTACAAGAGGTATGTAGACAGTCCATTTCCTATTTTATGTCATAATCTCATGCTTGGCATTTTGAGCTTGTTGTTTTAGAAATGTGTCATGAACATGTTGTCGCTACTGCGAAAATCAAGTGCCGACACAACAGAAGAGTCGCCACCTTTCGTTATTTATCCCTCGAGCGGGAAAGGGAACGAACAGGAAAAACCTCGCGAAAACGGGACAAGACCGGTCATCGCAACCACATATTAGGGTTCGGGAGTCGGTTACGCAAGGGGAAGGTATTAGCACCCCTCACGTCCATCGTACTCGATGGGATCCACGCTTGCTTGTTGTCTGGACGGATTGTTAATCTAATCTACCTATCAAGGCCGGTTTAAAACAAAACTAAACTAAAAAAAGAAAGAAAGAGGACTCGACAAAGCGTCGCGCTTTGGGCCTACGTATTCTCATCAGAGAAAATCAGAGTCGACGTAGTTCGGCTAACTACGGGTGAAAGGTGGAAGGTGGCTCGCCAAGACGTCGCGTCTTGTGCCTACGTATTTCTCATCAGAGAAAATCAGAGCTAACGTAGTTCGGGACAAAACGGAACACGGGTTGTTCAGACAGTTTTTACCCGAGTAGGGTTAAACAGCAGTTCCAGCAGTTAGGGACAGAGCCTGTTTGCGGTGGCGCTGAAGTTTAACAACACTCTTTTCTTCAGAAAAGTCTTCTTTAATTTGCTGACCCCAAAGGGAAAATGATTTGACGTTTTTTTTCAATCTTTTACGCAAGAAGTGTTCTTTATTGGGTTTGCAATTTCAATCGCACTAAAGACTATGACCTAAGAGTGAATGTGTCGCATGTCACCCAAAGGGTACCAAACTAAACATCCCAACTATTGGAAAGAAACTCTCCAACAGCTGTTTCCTAGATAGCTTAAGGCTCGTAGCATACGAAAGAAATCATTCATGATTACTGTATCTTAAGCTGTTTGTAGATAAGAAGAGAACGCAACTAAGGATTCATCCTAAGGTTGAGTTTGGGAACTCCTAGAAGTTATCATGCAAAGGCTTCAGCCTAAAAGTCTAATCATCACTTTCTCATCAGAGAAGAGTGAGAGCCTAGGGGGAACCATGTCAATGGTGAATAAACAGACAGTAAGATAAACAGTAAAATAATCAACAGTAAAGATGCATGCCATGCACAATACAAGCGAGGCAAGGGAGTCACACTCAACCTCGAACCTAGTCAAACAACAGGCAAGGGAAGGCTAGCTTCCACTCAAGCCTATGGGGAATGCTCTCAAGCAAACAAACAATACAGCAAAAGAAAAGCAACCTAGGAGACTCTGCTTCAGCAGCTCCAAGCTATCTTCAACTGTAGACTCCACCTTCAGGCTTTGTCTTCAACAGCAAGTCTCAACTTGCTTCTTCAAGGCTTTGACTGTAGCTAGCACAAGTATCAACTTGTATCCTTCACCTCTCAAGGCTTCAACATCCTCCTCAAGCTTCAACTTGACCATGCAAACAAACATCTTCTCCACTTGCTCTAAGCTTCAGCTTCAAGCACCAGGAAACACAAGCTCTAACATCTTCAAGCTCTTCATCAATCTCTAAACCAAACTTCAATGCTCAAGGATTCATCCTCTTCAAAGCTTCAGCTTCTAACTCAAGTATCAACTTGATCTTCACAAAGTCTTCAGACTCAAACAATCTTCAAGGAATCATCCTCTTCAGAGCTTCAACTCCTATCTTCAATGCAAGAGACAACTTCAAACAAACTCTTCAATCATCTTCAATGAAATCTTCATCTTCAACACTCTTCAATGGATTCTTCATCTTCAAACAAACCCAATGCTCCATCAAACCAAGAGAAATTACTTAACAGGACGAGCTGGGATATTAAACTGCTTATTGACCACCAAAGGAGGCCCATAAGGGTTTAACATCAAAAGGAGTGGTTCCCTCAAAGTTCTACCTCTTAGGTAAGGCCACTTATCCCTCCAAAGGAGGGAGGTGAATATCCTAGAGGGACTTTATGTCATAGAGAGGAATGGAGGTGAATGATACCATCCATGTTTAAGAAAGAAATCCATCTAACTAGAGTTCTCCCTATGTCATGTCTCCTAAAACAACAACAAAACAAACAAGCTAAACCAAAGCTATCAAGCTCCTTCTTCAACCTCAAGTCTTCTACAATGCTCCTCCATGCTCCACAAAGCAAGACCAAGCCCATCAAGCAAAAGGAAAAGCCCACAACTCAAGCAAGCAAAACAAAATGCCCAAAAGGCAACACATACAATAACCAATATGCAAAAATCTACTAAAAATAGTAAAACTCTATATTAAATTCCCATATAATTTCTAAGGGATCCTACATACCTACCCTTAATACCATATAAGCCCCATAACCTAATTCAAACTAAAAACCAAAATTCTAGGTGTTATTGTGAACCTATGTCAAGGATAAACCCTAAGCTAACTAGCCTAATGTTCTTTATTCAAAACTAATCAAAATTAATCAAAAAATTATGGAATAAATCCAGAGGGAATCTAACATCCTAATCTAATCAATAGAAAAAGAATGGCATTAAAATTCAAAAGGAAATAGCTAAACAAAATTCTACAAATCTATGTATCAACATAAAAGAATTAAAAAGCTATTAAAAGTAAAAATATGCAAAAAAATAGGAAAATGGAATAAAATGCCAATGTTTCGATTTCATAATTTTCTAGACATTAAAAGGAAATAGGGGAAAAAACTCCCATGTAAAAATCATCTTTTTTCCATTTAATATGAATTTTCTAAGATTAAAAGAAAATGAAGAAAATAAAAATAAAATGCAAGATTAAATGGTGCAGATAGCAATGATACCTAGTTCAATACGCGCATGGGCCCAGAATGGGGGTGGGATTATCAAATGCGCTAGGCCCAATTACCAATCAGAAAATCAAAAGAAAAAAGGAAAAGAAATAGAAAAAACACTGTGCAAATAGTAAACAGATATAGTGCAATATTCAATTGGGCTCATGAAGGGGGTGGGGATAGAAGCTTCTCACTTAGGCCTAAACCAATGCTTTAATGAAACGGTCGCATTTAGTGTATCAGCAATCCCTTCACAGACTGAGGACAAATCACAGCCATGGGATGGGGTCTTTGGTCAAGGGTCAGCGTGTGATCTAATGGTGCCAGGGTCATCTTCTTCCTTTTTCAAATTCTGGAGGGAAGCTTCCATGGATGAGCAGAGCACGAACTCCCTTCTTCCCCAACTCATATCCCATCAATACCTCACCAAATCTTGAGATTTAAAACCCCAATCCACCCCAAATTCAATGCTGAACACAATCATGGCCTCAAAACATATTGAAATAACCTCTAACCTAAAATACGAATCAAGATCAAAAACATGCTCAAACTTCAACCATAACATTTCTTGAAATTGATTGGTCTAACATGATCACCATCTCACACTGGTTGATTCCCACTATCTAACTAAGATTAATCCTCAAGATTAAGTGAGTTCTTGCTTCAAACAGAAATCTTGTCACTAACTCAAACCTCACCAAATCTTCTCTAACTCTCCAGAAACGATCTCTTAGCCATTTCTAACTATTTTACACTAATAATTCTAATCAATTTTTCTTAATTAAAGGTGAGGGAAGAAAGTTTCAAACCTGAGAAATTGAGGTGAACAGGTGTAGCAAACCTTCAATTCAATGCTTCAATCTTTCCAGAATCCTTCACCAAGCCATGTTCTTGCTTCTGTTTGCAAAAAGAATGATCAAAGATGCTTGCAACTTAGAATCCGATAGTGACTTGCAGAGGTGAAAATTCAAATGCTCCCACACGATTCGTCAATGGTTTTGCTCCCAATTTGCTCTGGATTCATTCACCAACATCAATGGAAGTTGTTGAGATTAAAATCTTGGATTGAAATGCCCTCAATTGATGTAACCGATTTCAAATGCACCATGGAAGTTTCAAAACTCAATCTCTCTTCTCTGCACCAATTATCACCAACCCTTGATTTTGATCACCTCTAAACCATATATAGAAGGTGTTAGAATCATCTAGAACCTTCTGGATGCTTCCAAGGAGAATCTCAAAATCTCGTGCCATGGTATTTTGAATTCAAGCCAAGCCTACACCATTCCATGTTCAAGCTGTTACAGTCCTTGTTTCACATTTGAAAATCTCCTTAGATGAGATGTATGATGTGTTACAATGCTTTGGTAGCTTGCCCTTTGATCCTTGATATGCTTGGCACATGTAACTTGAATTACAAGCAATTGATGATAAGTCCATGAATCTGACCTCAACTCAAAAATTTAATGATTCCATTAATCTCAAAATGAATTTTATAGTCAAAATGATATGTCACTTGCATTATTTTGGTCATGTAGTGAAAAATCCCAAAAATAGGTCACTTTAATACATTAAATTCTTCCTTTTTCAAGCCATTTTTACAACTTTGAGCTACAAGCATTTCCAAACTCTCAAGACCTCATGGTTGACCTTAAAACATCATTTTGAGCAAGTTTTATGTTGGACAATTTTCCATTTGAAGCTTGCAAGTAGGAGTTATAGGCATATTCTTAGAATGACCTATAATCTCACTTTCCAAAAATACCCTTGGCTTGTCAAGATCATATCTAGAGCTTCACAAATCAGATGAAGGCATACCATACCTTTTTGGAAAGGGGAGATCATGAGGAACATCTCTCATTTTTGTCCAAAGTTCATTTGAATCTTACCTGAAGGTAAAAAGTTGCTTGGAAGTCAAGTAACTTTCACAAATAAATTTCAATGTCACCTGATGACCTGTAACTTGCAAAGACTATAACTTGAGTTCCACAAATCCTCTCAAGGACTTCCACCACTCAAATTAAAGATAAGAGCATCCTCTACAAGTCTCATGACCATTATGAGGTGAGATGAGGCTTGTATTTCAACTTATCTTCTCTTGAAACTGGCATCAAACTAGGGGATTTTACACTGTCAAGCATAGTAACCCTAGCTCTCAAACTTCTCAATCATGAGCAAGTAACCTTGGAATCATCCACTAGGCATCTTAAAGCATCAATCCAAGATCATATGGCATTGGGTATAGGTCTCAACCTTCCTCAAATTCATCTGTTGACTTAGGGTTGACCAGTCAAACCCTAATTCTACCACTCATGGTAAAACTTTTCAATCTTCATTCAATGACTTGTCTAGTTCTCATGATGGCTTTCAAGACATCCTAGGAGCTCTAGCAAGACTTCAAGATCACATTCATGGCTTCAGAATCATCTGAATAGCTTCAATAACTTTCAAGTTAGGAGACCTTCAACTTTGCAATCAACCCCATCTCTGAGGATCTTTATTTTCAACTGAGGAGGATATCAACCCTCATAAAATTCAATAACATTCTTCAAGAGATTCTCAAACCTTTAATTATCCCTCAAAAGATGATCACATCCCTTGATCCCTGCAAACATATCAATGTAATGCATATGCTAGTGTATGAATGAATGCAATGAAACAATGAACCAAGTCTCAACAAGGTTAGGCAAATTTTGGGGTGCAACACATGTCATATGTCAAAATCTTGTCATGACTGAAATGCATATGTTTGTTGCATTGGATCACCTTTAAAATCATGATTATGGTGGATATGTATGATTGGTTTGAGTTGTTCTCATCTGGCTTGCTTGTTCATTCACAAAATGCCTTATCTTACATATTATTGCCATGAACATACCAGTTTTGATTTCAGGCCAAAAGGTGTTTAAATTTGAGTTCAAAATCATCCATTTATATTTTTGTGACATGAATGTATGATTTGCATAATCTGTTCTCACATGTTTTGGCATCTCATCTCCAAAATGCATTTTCAAGACAAGCTGCCATGAGATATACCAAAATTTGTTATGTTCACAATGTAACTGATTCTTAAGCAGGAACATCCTTATTTCCATGTATATGAACTGTGTGTATGGTCCACCTGATGTAATTGTGCTTTACACTTGATTTGAACTCTTTGATGCATCACACATGTCAACTTTGCACTTAATCTTCACTTTTTACCACATACCATTTTGACTTGTTTTGAGGCTTGAATTCATTCAAACAACATATATTTGGTATGTGCATATAATTTGCTTGCCATGATTTTGCATAAAATATGAGCTGGTCATTCAACTTGCATCTAAAATGTCCATTTGCATTTAACTCATCAATTTCCAAATCAGCCCTCTTGGAACCAATCTCATTGTTCAAACTCATTTGTCTGTGGATATATAATCTGTGTATGTGATTTATTTGAACAAAATATGCCTAGAACATGAACTGAGTTTTTTCATGCATCACCAAAACACCAAAGTGCAGTTTGAAGGTCATTTTTTGCCACACCCTGTTGTGAGCTAATTCTTGTGCATAGAATCACTTGTTAACATGTATGTGACTTGTGTGTATGATTTATTTGGCCTATATGTGCATAGAACTAAACTAAGCATCCTTCATGCATTTAATTTGCCAAAATTGCAACTCAGTCCTCATTCTTTATGACAGTCTGTTGTTGGCTTCAATCCTTATTTGAATTCACTTAATGATATGTATGTGTGGTATGTGTATGCTTAAATTGACTTGATCATGCTTTGAAACTATTTTGAACTTTTCCAGGATGCATCAAAACACAAAGCTGCAGCCTGTATGTCATTTTCCATAGCAGCCATTTTGAAACCAATTCTTTTGCTTAGATTCACTTGCCAGCATGTGTGTAAGATATGTATGTGATTTACGTGTCCTAGTTGTGCATCAAAACTGAACTGGATATTCACCTGCACTTTGCATACATATACTAAGGCAGCTTGCATACCATTTCTCACCACAGTCATCTTATGATCATTTCTTTTGTGTAAATGCATTCATCAACATGTTTTTGATGTGTACACATAGTTTATTTGACCTGGAACTGCCTAGGATCAGAACTGAACATCATGATGCTTTGCATATGTCAAAATTACCACTTGATGACTACTTTTCAATACAGACTGTTTTGGACCTAATCTTTTGCCTAAATTCACTCAATGACATGTATATAGTGTGTGTATATGACTTGCTTGGTCTAAAAATGTTTGGAATTGAAATTGGACATCATCATGCATTTCATAAGCACAAATTGCAACTTGACAGTCAGTTTTCACCACAACTTGTTTTTAACTCCATTTTATGCTCAAACTCATTCAATAACATATTTGTAGTGTGTGTGTATGATTGCTTTGATTTAAAACTGGCTAGAATTGGATCTACATTTTAAAATGCACCTTACACAATCACACAACATATGCTATCGGGTTTTGATTTGTAGGGGGTATCTCAAAAAACTAATAGTACCATCTTATTGCTCATGAAATTCCATGCAATTTACACTAAAATTTTGTTTGAATCCATGAAGAATTGAGGAAGTTATGAACAAAATGCAAATCCTGATTTTGGTGTGTTTTCTTGCCTAGCCTGCCATGAATGTATCCCTTATATATTTATGGGGGTGGCTTCATCATTGGATGTACATCCACCCCAGTGGTAATTACCTTGTCACCAAATGCGCCTAGTACCAGCTGAACCTGGGTTCGACCCCTGAGGAGGGCAACCCTTTTGTGATTTTTCACCATTATTTTACCAAACTTCCAAAAATCATATCTCCCTCATGTTTTATCATTTTGCACCCATTCTTTTTGCATTGTGTTTATTTTTATGTCTATTTTCATGTCATATTTAAAAATTCCATGTTTGTTTAAATTTTCATCCCTTTTGACCACTTGCAAGTTAGTTACGTTTTGTGATCGTTATCGCATGTACTGATGATATTCTTTCTTGTCATACTTGTGATGTTGTGATATTTGTTTACACTCATTTCCTTAAATGTTAGTAAACATGTTAGGATTTTATCTTTGGGTTTTTACCATGATCATTTTGCTTCCTCTGAGGAATTTACTTAAGCTTGATCTGTCGTCACATTTCTCGCTTGATCATTGGCTTTGATTGTCATCAATGCCTCTTTGTTTCTACTTTTAGCATTTTCATTTAATGGTTGTCACCATGCTCTTATCTTCATCATGTTTAGTACTTTGAAATAGTAGTCTTTCTTTTTCCCAAGTGATGAGACTTGTTAGTTCTCATCCAAGTTGCCCCCCCTCTCTCCTTCCAAAGGAAAAGTCTTTCCATTGACCCTCATGTCATGGATAGCTCATTCACCCTTCCCTTGACTTTTTTAAGTCACTTAACCTTAGTTTATAAGCCATTAGAATTTGCTTTAAGTCTAAGAA
Source organism: Lathyrus sativus (assembly GCA_963859935.3). Lineage (NCBI taxonomy): Eukaryota > Viridiplantae > Streptophyta > Magnoliopsida > Fabales > Fabaceae > Lathyrus > Lathyrus sativus. The sequence goes on along the minus strand of OZ012738.1, from coordinate 540,381,627 downwards.
ACCCACCTATACTAGGAGTGTTCTTCAACTAGAACCCTAGGATAGAATTTGTCAACTCTATGTAAGAATCATCATCATGATTTCTTGCTTTCCCTCTTGAGTGTTCAACTTAGATTAGGGAATTTTGTCAAACTCCATACAAGCATAGTTATGTTTGTTCCCCTTTGAACCTTGATCATAATCAATTGTTCTTTCTCCCTCGTGAGGTGAACTACGATTGCTCTGATTCTATCCTAGTTAGGATACGTAGGCAGAAGATGCGACGTCTTTGCGAGCAAAACTTAGAAAACCATCATTAGGTGTTTACCTATCCTTTTACCCAATCCCAAACCATAGCAAACATTTCACAAACTTAGCAAGCAATCAAACAAAAGGTTCATGTAGAGTACTACAGATCCTTAGGGTGCTAACACCTTCCCTAGGTATAACTAACCCCCGACCCCCGAATCTCTTAGCGTTGTTGTTACATCGCGAAAAGGGTTTTTCTTTCTTTAGACCGTTCCTTTGGATAAATTAAAGTTCAGTTGTAAAAGAATTAAGATTCAAGTTAATATAATAGCTTGATATCCAATTTTCACCGCAACAGAAATGGAGACTTCACTAGGGATCCCTGCTTTGATTTGAGGGTTTAGCCTATCTTGTTTGATTACTTGCTATATTTGTGAATACTTGTAAATATGTATATATGTGCTCTGTTGGATCTTGGGAACTTTGAGTGGTGAGAGAACACTATACCCGTGTTCGAGCGTACTTATGATAGGAAGTTGGTATATTCAAGAAGGCTTATAGGGAGTTGATTCCCGACCAAGCTGACTTCAGAAATCACCACTCAGTGGAGGCCCTTTTTGAGAGTTAGTATTGTTGATCGAGTATTCGTGAAAACAATACTACTTTCTACATAGGAGCCCATGACACTGAGGACCTTTAGATACCTCTTCCCCCACTTTGGCTTTGTTAGGACGTAGTGCGATGGCTATGAGGGAGTAATTCCGAAATAGTTGATACGCGATACTACACTTGGACGAGACTCTCTTGAGAATATTATCGACCACCGAGTTATTTAGAAAATTGATAATATCCGAAAGATGGGTTAAGGACTTTGGGAACCTCTTACAACCTTGTTCTACAGTTTTGAAAGCCCTAGTACATACCTTTGGGATGGGTAGACCTTGGCTCCACGATCGTGTTCTCCAAACCTAAACCTTTATCTGTTTACCAATGTGTATATATGAATCTATGCTTGCCTGTGTTTGTGCATTCATGCATTCATGAGCATCATATCATAAAAGTTTCATGGAACTCATATTTTTTGCTTGTAAACATTAGGATCATCATGGATAGTGTAAAGAAGAAAACTATAAAGTACACTTACAAAAATCCTAACTTGGATGATATAGAGAGGTTCAGTACCTTGGTGACAGACCTAGAAGGGTTCAAGAGCAGATATGGGAACTTATTGTCATTATTGAGGGTGAAGAAGAAGATGGATCCGGGACTTCTCTCCACACTTCTCCAATTTTATGATTCACTCTATCATTGTTTCACTTTTCCTGATTATCAGCTAGTACCTACACTTGAGGAATATTCTTGTTTTGTTGGGCTACCCATTCTTGATAAGTCTCCTTTTCCAATCATGGAGAAGGACCCTAAAGAAGAAGATATTGCTAAAGCTACACGCCTATGATTGGTGGATATTCATAAGAATATGGCTACTAAAGGAGGAGTTTTTGGTTTAACTGCAGAGTTCTTGGTTGGGAAAACTCAATTTTATGCTGATCATTTGAGTATGGATGCATTCGAGGCCATCCTTGCCTGCTCATTTATGGGATCTTCTTGTTTCCAAGTTTTGATAATTTTGTGGATCTCAATGCCATTAAGATTTTCTAGAAGAAAAACCCTGTGCCTACTTTACTAGCTGACGCCTATCATTCTGTTCATCTGAGGAATCTTCATAAGGGAGGAATGATTACCTGATGTGTCCCTTTACTTTACAAGTGGTTTATTTCTCACTTACCCAAAGCACATGTTTTTTGGAAGAAAGGTTGGTGGTCTCAGAAGGTTATGGCTCTCACTCACTCTGATATTGATTGGTACAGCCGTGACTACGATGGGATAAAGATCATTGATAGTTGTGGAGGTTTTGGTAACGTACCTCTTCTTGGTACAAATGGAGGAATTAGTTACAACCCTATTCTCGCTCGCCGACAGCTCGGATATCCTTTGAAGGACAAACCCAATAGTGCTCATGTGGAGAATATATTCTTTAAGGAAGATTCAAAATTAAGAGAAGAAATTCTCAAAGCTTGGGGTCATGTGCATAAGAAAGGAAAGGAAGACTTAGGGAAACCTAATTGCGTCTCTCTCGAGCCTTATCTCCAATGGGTTCGAAAGAGGGCTATTTAGCTGAAGATGCCTTATCCTCAGTAGGAACCCATGGTTTTGAAGGAGGAACATCCATTGATCTTTATGTCTGAAGAGGAGAAGTTGAAGATTACTTTGAGAAAATCACAACAAACTGAAGTAGCTTGGAATTACAAGTACCAAGTGGCCGTGGAAGAAAATGCTGAACTCCGTAGACAACTCCAGGTGAAGGATGAAGAAATGATTTCTTGTAAGAAGAGGAAGGAGCGGGAAGATTTATTTTCTTCCAGCCCTCAGTCAACTCCATGGAAAATAATTATGGACAAGCTCATTCTTGAGAAGACGCAGATGGAAGAAGAAATCAAGAAGCTCAAAGCAAAGGAGGACTTTTTGTTAGAATTTATTTAGCTCTATGTTTAGGACTTTTTGTAAAATGTACTGGATATTTTATAATGCGATCTTGATTATCAATGAAATGAAATCCATGATGTTTTGAAGTTTACAAAAATCTGAGTTCCATGACACTTTTCGCATTTGCATTCTCATTAATTAAACATTCAAGGAACTAAAGTTTGTTTTGCATATATTAACAAATGGATTCTGGAAAAAGGGCAGCTGCAAAGATTGTGTTCCAAAGCCCAAATCTTGAGAATCTAAGAAGACTAGCAAGATTGGTGGAAGATCCAGAGGCATTCAAAGAGAAGTATGGGAATGTGTTGTCTTTACTTGAGCTTCAAGTGGACGAAGAGATGTTGTCAGCACTTGTGCGGTTCTATGATACGACCTATCATTGCTTCACCTTTCTAGATTACCAATTGCTACTAACCTTGGAGGAATATTCTGAATTGATGGGACTAGGTGTTGCCCCTAGGCCATTTTCTAGAAGAGAAGGGATGCCTAGTGAAAGAGTAATTGCATATGCCTTATATCTAGAGATGACTAAAGTATGCTCACATTTGACTACTAGAGGAAGCATGTATGGGTTACCATCTATGTTCTTGTTCGAGAAAGCACAAATTTATGCTGAGTCAAAGAACAAGGAGGCATTTGAGGCTATTCTAGCTTTGCTAATTTATGGACTTTTCTTGTTCCCGACTGTTGATAATTTTGTGGAGGCAAATGCAATCAACCTTTTCTTACTCAGGAATCCTGTGCCCACGTTGTTAGCTGATACATAATTCTCTATCCATCGTAACAGTCGTTATGGAGGTGGACAAATTATATGTTGTACCGCTCTTCTCTACAAGTGGTTTATTTCGCACTTGCGAAACTACCAGCTCTTTGGGACAGACAGAATGGACTCTCATGGACAAAAAGGATTTTGTTGCTCAAGCACTCAGACATCAAATGGTACGACCCCATATATGGAGGAATTCCTATGATTCAAAGCTGTGGAGACTTCCCAAACGTACCGCTTATCAGCACTGATGGTTGCATTAGTTACAATCCTATCTTAGCCCGTCGCCAGTTGGGATACCCAATGAAGAGTGAACCAGACTTCGCCCTTTTAAGGAGTTTCTAAATTGAAGAGGGGAAAGATCTAGCTTACAAAGCTCGAATTATGTATGCTTGGCACCGTATTAATACAAGAGGAATGACTGCTTTAGATTATCCCAACACAGCTGTTTCAGAATCTTACTTATCGTGGGTAAAAGAAGCTGCATTGAAGATGTTCTACACCAGTTTTGAGCCTAGCCCAATAAAACTCACTCTTGTGGAAGAATTAAAAGCTACTCTGGCAACGACCGAGGAAGAAGGAAGAGCTTGGAGGGATAAGTATTTCAGAGTTATGCAAGAAAAACAAAAGCTCCAGGAGTTGGTTTATCAAGGTGAAAGGAAGAACCAGCTTGAAGACGAAGGACCATCCGGGCATAAGATCTAGAATCTTTATGTTTTCTGTATTCTATCATTAAGTTGTATTAAATATTTGTATTTCAAGTTTCCAGTTGTTGTTGTAAAACTCTCCGGTTGTTAATTTATGAAAATTTGTCTGCTTTGTTTTCCCCATTGTTATAATGTTCGCAAATATGGCTTTAAATTCCTTGAATGTTTAATTCTGCATTTGCATGTCTGCATTCATAAGCAATGCATGTGCATATTCATGTGTTGTGTCTCATCTCGCTATCTTGTCTTCAGAGAATCACACAGAATCCTCGACATCGATATAATACTCGAGCCCAAGCTCGTCTGAGAATGGAAGGACAGAATTTGGATGTGGACATAATTGATAATGAACTCGGAGAGCTACGAGGAGGCATGGGGCATATCATGGAAGCCCTACAAGTCATTCGTGTAAAACTGGACACTCAAGCCACTGTTGTTTCTGAAATTACTGGTATAGCTGTGGAGCCGATCCCAACGGCAGTTACTGTTGCAAATGTACCGACCTATGGGTTACCGCCAAGCTTTGTACCTCCACCAACAGTCAACCAACAAGCAGTCCCCCTAGGGGCAGAATTTCCTCAAGCAATTCCTACATATACTTCAGCTTCTGTTCAGACTCAAGTGCGCCCTGTTTTCCATAATCCTCCACAAGTGTATGAAGCTCTTGATGGGTCTGAAGAAGAAAGTGGACGACATGAAAAGTTAAAAGAAAGTGTAGAGACTATAGGCAGGAAGGTCAGAGCAATGGAAGGAAATGACATCTTTGGTACTGATGCCAGAGATATGTGCTTAGTATCTGGATTGGTAATCCTGCCGAAGTTCAAGATTCCCAATTTTGATCAGTATTCTGGAGCTACTTGTCCTTGGACGCATCTGATTATGTACTACCGAAGAATGGCCGCACATGTAGAAGATGATAAGTTGATGATTCACTGTTTCTAAGATAGTTTGAAAGGAGCTCCTGCTAAATGGTATTTGGGTTTGGATCAGTCTCGTATTCACAGTTTCCAAGACCTAGTTGATGCTTTCATAAAACATTACAAATATAACATGAATTTGGCTCCGGATAGAAGACAGTTACTGAGTATGTTACAAAAGAATTCATAATCGTTCAAAGAATATGTGCAACGATGGAGGGAGACTGCATCTCAGGTAGAACCTCCCTTGAGTGAAAAAGAGTTGACAGATTGGTTCGTCGATACAGTGAGACCAGAATTTTATGAGAAGATGATCAGTAGTGTAACCGCGAGTTTCTCTAATATAGTAGTTGTGGGGGTGAGAGTGGAGTTGGGAATGAAGAATGGAAAGGTGGCTAGTGGTTCTAGTAGTTATAATAACAACAATGTTAAGAAGGTCAGTGGTACTTTCCATAAAAAGAGGGAGGGAGAAACGAATGCTATAGTAGTGGGAAGAAAGAATCGTACTTGGAGGCAGCCTTATCAACAGTATCAGCAACCTCAGCAAGGCTTTGTTCAGCAGCCTCAACCAAGTTATGTTCAGCAACCTCAGCAACAACGACCAATGTATCCATTACAGTATGCCCAACAACCATATGTGGCAGCTGTAACACCAGCTTTCAATCATCCTGTTCCCAATTTTCAAACAGTGCAGCCAACACCCGTGTATCAGCCAGTTCAGCAAGGGTATCAACGAGCGCCCAACGCTCCACCCTATCAGCAATATCATCAGCCTAGAGCTCAGCAACCCAGACAAAACTACCAGAATCGGAGACCAACAACAAAACCTCCACTTCCTCAGATACCAATGACTTACACAGAGTTGTACCCCTCTTTGGTGCAACAAGGGTTGGTAACAATACGGCCGCTAAATCCAGACACTACATCTCCTCACTATAATCCAAATGCTCATTGTGACTTTCATGAAGGTGCTGCTAGTCATGACTTAGAAGGTTGTCTTGCTTTAAAACATCTTGTCAGAGAGTTGATAGAAAAGAAGATTTTGTCTTTCGATGATGTGCCGCCCAATGTTAAAAGTAATCCATTGCTGAATCATGGAGGAGTTAATGTTATAGAAGTTTCAGATGAGAAATTGGTTGTTGATGTGTCAGAAATCAAAACTCCGTTGAAATCACTACATGAGAAGTTGTTCAAGACCGGCTGTCGCTACTGCGAAAATCAGGTGCCGGCACAATAGGAGAACGGGACAAGATCGGTCATCGCAACCAAATCTTAGGGTTCGGGAGTCGGTTACGCAAGGGGAAGGTATTATCACCCCTCACGTCCACCGTACTCGATGGGATCCACGCTTGCTTGTTGTCTGGACGAATTGTTAATCTAATCTACATATCAAGGCTGGTTTAAAAACAAAACTAAAAAAGAAAGGGAAAGGACTCGACAAAGCGTCGCGCTTTGGGCCTACGTATTCTCATCAGAAAAAATCAGAGTTGACGTAGTTCGACTAACTACGGGTGGAAGGTAGAAGGTGGCTCGCCAAGACGTCGCATCTTGTGCCTACGTATTTCTCATCAGAGAAAATCAGAGCTAACGTAGTTCGGGAAAAAACGGAACACAGGTTGTTCAGACAGTTTTCACCCGAGTAGGTTTAAACAGCAGTTCTAGCAGTTAGGGACAAAGCCTGTTTGCGGTGGCGCTGAAGTTTAACAACACTCTTTTCTTCAGAAAAGTCTTCTTTAATTTGCTTACCTCAAAGGGAAAATGATTTTCAGTCTGTTTTCAATCTTTTATGCAAGAAGTGTTTTTTATTGTGTTTGCAATTTCAATCGCACTAAAGACTATGACCTAGGAGTGAATGCGTCGCATGTCACCCAAAGGGTACCATACTAAACATCCCAACTATTGGAAAGAAACTCTCCAACAGTTGTTTCCTAGATAGCTTAAGGCTCGTAGCGTACGAAAGAAATCATTCATGATTACTGTATCTTAAGCTGTTTGTAGATGAGAAGAGAACGCAACTAAGGATTCATCCTCAGGTTGAGTTTGAACTGGGAACTCCTAGAAGTTGTCATGCAAAGGCTTCAGCCTAAAAGTCTAATCATCACTTTCCCATCAGGGAAGAGTGAGATCCTAGGGGGAACCACATCAATGGTGAACAAACAGACAGTAAGATAAACAGTAGAAAATCAACAGTAAAGATGCCTGCCATGCCCAATACAAGCGAGGCAAGGGAAGGCTAGCTTCCACTCAAGCCTACGGGGAATGCTCTCAAGCAAACAAACAATACAGAAAAAAGAAAAGCAACCAAGGAGACTCTGCCTCAGCAGCTCCAAGCTATCTTCAACTGTAGACTCCACCTTCAGGCTTCATCTTCAACAGCAAGTCTCAACTTGCTTCTTCAGGCTTTGACTGTAGCTAACACAAGTATCAACTTGTATCCTTCACCTCTCAAGGCTTCAACATCCTCTCCAAGCTTCAACTTGATCATGCAAACAAACACCTTGCTCTAAGCTTCAGCTTCAAGCACAAGGAAACACAACTCTGGCATCTTCAAGCTCTTCATCAACTTCTAAACCAAACTCCAATGTTCAAGGATTCATCCTCTTCAAAGCTTCAGCTTCTAACACAAGTTTCAACTTGATCTTCACAAAGTCCTCAGACTCAAACAATATTCAAGGAATCATCCTCTTCAGAGCTTCAGCTCCTATCTGCAAGAGACAACTTCAAACAAACTCTTCAATCATCTTCAATGAAGTCCTCATCTTCAAAAAAACCCAATGCTCCAACAAACCAAGAAGAAATTGCTAACAGGATGAGCTGGGATGTGAAACTATTCATTGACTACCAAGGGAAGCCTCTAAACAGTCTAACATCAAATAGAATGTTTCTCTCAATGTTCTACCTCTTGGGTAAGGCCACTTATCCCTCCAAAGGAGGGAGGTGAATACCCTAGAGGGACTTTATGTCATAGAGAGGAATGGAGGTGAATGATACCATCCATGTTTAAGAAAGAAATCCATCTAACTAATGCTCTCCCTATGTCCTATTCTCCTAAAACAAAAACAAAAAAAACTACTAAAGCCAAGCTCTCAAGCTCTTTCTTCAATCTTCAAGGCACCTACAATACTCCTCTATGCTCATTAAAGCAAGCCCAAGCTCCACAAGCACAAGGAAAGCCCACAAGCAAAACAGACAAAATAAAATGCCCCCAAGGCAACACATACAACATTCAAATTGCAAAATTCACTAAAAATAGTAAACTAGTATATAAAATTCCAAGGTAAATCCTAAGGGATCCTACATACCTACCCTTAATACCCTATAAGCCCCCATAACCTAATTCAAACTGGAAACCAAAATCTAGGTGTTTTTCTGGACCTATGTTGAGGATAAACCCTAATCTAACTACTCTAATGCTCTCTAATCAAAACTAACCAAAAATTAATCATAAAATCATGGCATAAAATCCAAGCGGAGCTAGCATCCTAATCTAGCTATCCGAAAAAGAATGGGATCAAAATTCAATGGGAAATGCCTAAACAAAATTCTAAAAGTTCATGTATCAACATAAAACTATTAAAAAGCTACTAAATGTGAAAATATACAAAAAATATGAAAATGAAATAAAATGCAAATTTTATGATTTCATATTTTTCTTGACTTTAAATGGAAATGGGAGAAAAAATCCCCATGCAAAAATATTAAATTCCCTATTTTATATGATTTTCCAAAGATTGAAAGAAAATAGAAGAATTAAAAATAAAATGAATAGCCAAGTGGTGCAGATAGCAATCATAAGCAGTGTAAAAGCGCTTGGGCCTAAAATAGGGGTGCAGTCAGCAATGCGTGCTAAGCCCATTATTAAACCAAAAAACAAATGAAAAATAAAAGGAAATTGGAAAACGCGTGGTGCAATAAGCAAGAAAATATAGTTCAAATGGGATTGGGCTCGTGAGAGGGGGTGTTGGTATCAAAATCACTTAAGCCCAATGCCAATGTTAAGTGAAACGGCCATGTTTTGATGCTATTCAGAATCCTTCACAAATTGAAACGCGTGGAGGGCCGTTAGATCAAGATTTCAGTCAAAGGTCTCCTCTGATCTTAGGGCTTTAACTTTATCTTCCCCAAATTCAAATTTCTGGAGGGAGAACTCCATTGATGAACAGACCAAGAACACCCTCCTTCCCCAATTCGTGAATCCTCCAATCTTCATCAATTCTAAAAATTGAAAACCCTAGCATTCTCTAAATTCTTCACTGAATCCAACCATGCCCTCAAAACTCTTTGAAATTCACTCACACTCTGAACACGAATCAAACCTCAAAAACTGATCAAGAATCAATTCTCCCAATTCTCAAAATTAAAGTTTCTAATCTCATCACCATGTTTCCCTGAGCACTTCTTGCTATCAAACTAAGACTATCCCTCAATATTCAGTGAGTTCTTGGTCCAAACAGAAATCTTGCCATTGCAAAAATCATCACCAAATCTCTTCAAACTCTCCATAAATGATCTCCTAGTTATCCCTAACCATTCTAACTTATTAATTCTACCTAATTGTGCTTAAATTAGAGTGTAGAGAGAAGGTTACAAACCTGAGAAAATGAGATGAACAGGTGGTCAAGATCTTCAATTCAATGCTTGAATCTCTCCAAAATCGTTCACTGATCCATATTCTTGCTTCTATATGCAAGAAATCCCACTGAGATTTCCTAAATCTTGGAATCCGATTTGAACTTGCAGGTGTGAAATTTGAAGACCAAGAACACGATTCCAGCATGAATTCCCTCTGATCTTGATTGGTACACACTCAGTAATCCATATGGAATTGAACTGGATCAAAGAATTGGATTGAATGTGAAGGAAATGATGAAACCGATTATGACTTGCAATGGAAGATTTTTGATCTCACTCTCTCTTCTCTGCACCAATTCTCTCTAACCTCTTTCTCTGATCCACTCTGCTCAATATATAGATGGAGTTTGAATGATCTAGAAGTGACTGGAAGCTTCCAATGAGAATTTGAGAATCTCACCTCATGACATTTTCAATCCAAGCTATGCATATGTCACCTTTTGTTCTAGCTGTTACAGTCCATCATTCTCATCTTAAAATCTCACTAGATGATATTTTGGATGTGTTGAAAGGCTTTAGAAGCTTGCCCTTTGATCCTTTATATGTATTGGATGTGTAACTTCAATTACAAGTAATCCATGATAACTCCCAAATTCTGACCTCAACTCAAAAATCTAATAATTCCAATGATCTCAAAATATGTTTTCTAGGCAAAATGACCTATAACTTCTCTTCATTTGTTCATGTATTGAGAATTTCCCAAAATGGACATTTCATGAACTTAATTCCTTCCATATTTAGGTCATTTTTGCAAATATGAGCTACAAGCATTTCCAAACTTTCATGACCTCTTCCTTGGACTCAAAACATCATTTTGAGCAAGTTTGATGTTGGACAATTTTCCATTTGAAGCTTGCAAGTATGAGTTTTAGGCATGTGCTTGAAATGACCTATAATTCCTCTTTCCCAAAATACCCTTGACTTGTAAAGCTTATAAGTTGAGTTCTACAAATTATCTTGAGGCATACCATAACTTTTTGGAAAGGATAGATCATGAGGAACATCTCTCTTGAAGGTCCCAAGTTCATTTGAATATTTCTTGAAGGGCAAAAGTTTCTTGGAAGACAAGTAACTTTCAAAGATAAATTTCAATGTCCTCAGATGACCTGTAACTTGCAAAGGCTATAACTTGAGTTCCACAAATCCTCTCAAGGACTTCCACCACTCAAATTAAAGCTAAGAGCATCCTATACAAGTCTCATGACCATTCCAAAGTGAGATGAGGCTTGCATTTCAAATTATCTTCACTTGAAGTTAGCATCAAACTAGGGGATTTTACACTGTCTACCATAGTAACCCTAGCTCTCAAACTTCTCAAGCTTATCAATCATGAGCAAGTAGCCTTGGAATCATCCATTAGGAATCTTAAAGCATCAATCCAAGATCATATGGCATTGGGGATAGGTCTCAACCTTCCTCAAATTCATCTGTTGACTTAGGGTTGACCAGTCAAACCCTAATTCTACCACTCATGGTAAAACTTTTCAATCTTCAATCAATGACTTGTCTAGGCCTCATGATGGCTCTCAAGACATCATATGAGCTCTAGAAATACTTCAAGATCACACTCATGGCCTCAGAATCATCTGAGTAGATTCAATAAATTTCAAGTTAGGAGACTTTCAACTTTGCAATCAACCCTATCTCTGAGGATCTTCATTTTCAACTAAGGAGGATATCAACCCTCATAAACTTCAATAACATTCTTCAAGAGGTTCTCAAACCTTTCATTAGCTCTCAAAAGATGATCACACCCCTTGATCCCTACACACATATCAATGCAATGCATATGCTAGTGTATGAATGAATGCAATGAAACAATGAACCAAGTCTCAACAAGGTTAAGCAAATTTTGGGGTGCAACAGCTGCCCCTATTCAAGCGGCTTGGGCCTGGCTAGTTCTCAAACAAGCGCGGTGGAAGACGGTTGAATACCAAAAAACCCAAAAATTTGCCAATCACTGAGGCAAACTCCCAATTCTGATACCTGTACTGATAAATACCCGCGGTACTCCGCTGGGGATGAAAGACTTAAACGAGCACTCTCTAATCTGGTGGATCACCCTCAGAAAATGACAAATGCCTTCAAATACTGTTGTACACTAAGTTCACCGTAGAACTTCAACATCAAATCCATAGCATCCTGGATCACTCATGACTCTGGTGATGATATGCAATCTTGCCTTCAGGCAATTTTCCAGGGGACTTCCTCGACATCAGTCTGAAGAAACAAAATCCTAAGTCACTCATGGCTCGAGGGATCTGTGAACTTTCCTTCAGGCAACTCTGTCTTGCTGGGGAGAAACTTTGACATCAGTCAAAGGAATACTTCGGCCTTCAGTCCGAAAAGAGAATCCTTGGTCATTCATGACTCCGCGGGAATTCTTAAACTTGCCTTCAGGCAACTCTGCAGGGACTATCTTTAACATCAGTCTGAAGAATGAAAACTTGCCTTCAGGCAATTCCGTCGCTGCTAGAAAATCCGTGACTTCAGTCAGGGAGATACTTCGACCTTCAGTCCGAAAAATGAATCCTAAGTCATTCATGACTTTTGGAGGAATAACCTTGCCTTCAGGCACCTCGCATCAGCTAAGGAAATCTGTGACATCAGTTAGAGAAGTGGTATTCTGAGCCATTCATGACTCTGGGGATTCAATATTTTTCCTTCAGGAAAACTCCGCTTCAGCTGGAGAACATCTTCGACTTCAGTCTGAAGAGACACTAGTTGGGTTATACCATAGCCTTCAGGCCTCGACATCAGTCGGGAAAAACCGCTAGTTAAGTGGTACCATAGCCTTCAGGCCTCGACATCAGTCGGGAAAACCACTATCTGCTCGATCACGATCAGTAACCATCAGGACAACTGATTTGGCCATCAGACCAACACGAATCATTTCGTCACAAAAGCTGCACTTGCAAACTCTTGGTATTGTCTTCAGACAAACATTGAATCATCAATGGGGAACCTGAATCCACAGGAACTTTTTGCCATCGCCTTCAGGCGTTCTTGAAGTCAATCTTCACATCTGACATCGCCGTCAGAGCAACATATCACACTGTTATTCTCTTTGACAATCTTGTCAAGCCACCGCTAAATAAAAGCGAACACCGGGTCACCGGAGATAACCATCAGGTTACAATCCCGTCGGGGAGGAAGGAAGGGTTCACCCAAACAATCCTGGAGACTTCACTGGGGAAAGACAAAAGAGCTCACTCAAACGTTTCCTGTAAACTTCTGGAGAGCACATATACTTCTGAAGAAACGGTAACCACCTGGTTCGTGTTTCACATGTACATGCTGGGAAATGCATGAGCGTAATGCTCCGTGCGAAACGGGAATGCTATACTTTTGGGTAAATGCTATGCAATCATGCAGTGAAATGCTCCAGCAAAATAAATGCTGGAAAGAGGAATCATCCTCTTAGGGGAGAGTAACCACTCTGCTGAGGAATGAGCTACCCATCAGGGGAACTGCAACCGGCGCCAATCTCAACTGGACTTAGACTTTGGGGATGACGGACTCCTCCGGGAAAATTCAGCGTACCACGCTGACCAATATACTACCCTCTGCTCCACTGGGGAGACAAACTTCAGTTTGCTGAGCAATCCTTCAGGATCTGCATGGGGAAAAAGATACATCCCCTGAGCGGCTCTCTGGGAAAAGACTCTCTTGGGGAAAAATAGCCTTCAGGCTACCAAACACTCATGTCAATAAGTTCTCAAACTTACGGGAAGACAAACTTCAGTTTGCTGAACAGTCCTTCAGGATCTGCTTGGGAAAACACTTCATCCGCCAGGCATGGCTATACTCGGTTGGGGAAATCCATCCACCTGCTAGGAACAACTGCTGCTGGGGGAATGCCATCCACCTGCTGGGGGAAGGGCTACTCTCTGTCGACGATATCAATCTCGACCTGCTGAGGATAACTCCTGCATACGTCTCACGAAGACCGACCCTTGCTGGGGACAACCGTAGGACTAATCAAATCTGCGGAATACCAGCGCATCACCACTGCTGGGGATATCAATCCTTACTTACTCAGCGACTCATCTGGGGAGAAACGCCATTCCTACCAAGGATATGCTTTGGCAACCTCCGAGGATACCAATCCTGACTTTCTTCGTGACTCCGGCTGGAGATGCTGAACCTGTCAAGGAACTGCTCTGACGATCTCTGAGGGGAGATGCACTGATCCAATCACGGATCCGCTTTGCGACTGCGGAGGATATCAATCCTGCAAAAACAAACAAACACAATACCCTTCACAAAGGGACCATCAGGTTATCATTTGTGACATTATTCAAGTAATTCAAAGTTTTAACAATCATTGGCCGAAGCCCACAAGCTTATGCACGCGTATTTTATCAAAAACACCAGGCGCTTTTCGCAAGCAAAACTGCGGAAATAAACATGTAAACAATCAGTTCACTGAATAGTACGTTTATTGATGAATGGCCTGTAAATAGGCAAAGTGTTTTACAACGGATGCGAGCTCCTGAAATGAGGAAGCTGCAAAACAAACAAATACAAATATACAACAGATATGTACAAGTGTTGGCAATGTGGTGTAGACGAACACCATGAAGCGATCACCCCTATGATTCTCTCGACTCCAAAACTTCCCGAGGATTCATCTTTGAAAGAGATTGATTCGGATAGACGACCTTCAGGTACTCCTAAATCACTGAGCAAGGAAAATCACACGAACCGCGTTCTTTTGCTTTTAAATCCCTAACTTTTGCCTGAATCGCCCGTTAGGGTTTTCGATTCACCGGGATACTCATTTTTGCCAAAGTCGCCCCTTCAGGTTTTCTACTTTGCGGGTTTACATTCTTTTCATTTATATCCCTAATTTTTGCCCGAACCTTTTTCATTTTTCATGGTTCGCCGGGATGCCCTAATTTTTGCCTGGACTCTCTTTTTCTGTCCAGCGGGTCATTTTTTAAGCAAAGTATTTTTTAACAGCGTCCGCGTTCACTGGAGATGGAAAGTCTTCCCCATCCATCGTGGATAGTAACAAAGCTCCTCCCGAGAAGACCTTGCTAACAACATACGACCCTTCATAATTCGGCGTCCACTTGCCCCTGTGATCGGAGTGCGGTGGGAGTATCTTCTTCAGGACGAGATCACCCATCTGAAAGCTTCGATGGCGCACCTTCTTATCGTAAGCGTTCTTCATTCGGCTTTGGTATATCCGACCATAAGCAATAGCAGCTAATCTCTTCTCATCCATCAGGCTGAGTTAGTTTAATCTATCTGTTACCCATTCTGCCTCGTCAAGCTTGACGTCGCGCAAAACTCGCAAGGAAGGAATCTCGACTTCCAACGGTAACACTGCTTCCAATCCGTACACTAAGGAGAAAGGAGTTGCCCCGGTTGATGTACGCACTGTCGTGCGATAACCGTGGAGAGCAAACGGCAACATCTCGTGCCAGTCCTTATAAGTAACAACCATTTTCTGCACAATCTTCTTTATATTCTTATTGGCTGCTTCAACAGCACCATTCATCTTCAGCCAGTAAGGCGATGAATTGTGATGTTCTATCTTGAAATTCTGACATAACTCCTTCATCATCTTGTTGTTAAGATTCGAACCATTGTCCGTGATAATCCGCTCCGGGATACCATACCGACAGATGATGTCATTCTTTATAAACCTGGCTACCACCTGCTTGATGACATTTGCATACGATGCGGCCTCAACCCACTTCGTAAAGTAGTCAATAGCAACCAGAATAAAGCGATGTTTGTTGGATGCCGTAGGCTCAATCTTTCTGATCATATTAATGCCCCACATAGAGAACGGCCACGGGGAAGACATGAAATTCAACGGGTTCGGCGGCACGTTAATCTTATCGGCATAAACTTGGCATTTGTGACACTTCTTCGCAAACTTGTAACAGTCTGACTCCATGGTCAGCCAATAATATCCTGCCCTCAGGATCTTTCTCGTCATTGCATGCCCTCCGGCGTGCGTACCGAATGTACCTTCGTGAACCTCTTCCATCAGGAAACCAGCTTCTTTTTCATCTACACATCTTAGTAGCACGAGGTCATGATTCCGCTTATACAAAACACCATCAAGGTTGAGATAAAAGTTTCCAGAAAGCCTCCTTAGAGTCTTCTTATCCTGGGTTGACAAACCCGCCAGATACTCCTTATTCATAAGGAAATTCTGGATGTCGTAGAACCACGGTTTGCCATCAGGCGTTGTTTCCACGGCAAAAATGTGCGCCGGCCTATCAAGGCGAGAAATCACAATAATTGGAGCTTCATTCCAAAAGTTGACCTTATACATCGAGGATAAGGTAGCTAAGGCATCAGCCATCTGATTTTCAGCCCTCGGCACATGGTGGAGCTTTACACGATCAAAGAATGATAACAACCTTCTGGCGTAGTTCATATACGGAATCAAGTTCGGTTGTTGAGTTTCCCACTCATCTGTGATTTGATTCACAACAAGCGCTGAATCGCCATACACATCAAGATTCTTGATCCTCAGATCAATGGCTTCTTCCAACCCCATTATACAAGCTTCATACTCAGCCTCGTTGTTGGTGCACGAGAATGTCAACCTGGCAGTGAACGGGATATGCGACCCATGGGGAGTTGTAATAATTGCCCCAATTCCACTACTGTACGAGTTAACTGCACCATCAAAAATCAACTGCCATTGGGAACCCAACTCCGGCCCCTCATCGGGCAAAGGCTCTTCGCGATCCTTCATCTTAAGGAACATCACATCCTCATCAGGGAATTCAAATTTCATAGGCTGGTAGTCTTCGATAGGCAACTCAGCAAGATGTTCAGACAACACGCTCCCCTTGATTGCTTTCTGGGACACGTATTGAATATCATATTCCGTCAAAACCATTTTCCATCTGGCAATCCGCCCGGAAAGAGCCTGCTTTTCAAAGACATACTTTATTGGATCCATTTTCGAGATCAACAGGGTTGTGTGATTCAACATATACTGTCGGAGACGCTTGGCAGCCCATGCCAATGCGCAACACGTCTTTTCTAGCATCGAGTATCGGGATTCACAATCAGTGAAATTCTTACTCAGGTAATATATGGCATGTTCCTTTCTGCCTGTCTCGTCGTGCTGACCGAGTACGCAACCCATATTGTTCTCGAGTACCGTCAAGTACATTATCAGAGGCCGTCCGGCAACTGGGGGAATCAAAATAGGAGGTTCCTGCAAGTATTTCTTTATTTTATCGAAAGCCCTTTGGCAATCTTCGTTCCATACCACCGCTTGATCTTTCTTTAAAAGCTTGAACATCGGTTCACATGTGGTCGTGAGTTGAGAAATAAACCTCGCAATGTAGTTTATTCTCCCCAGGAAACCACGCACTTCTTTTTCTGTATGCGTCGCTGGCATATCTTGAATAGCTTTTATTTTGGAAGGATCAACCTCGATGCCTTTCTCACTTACAATGAACCCCAGTAATTTACCGGATCGCACCCCGAAAGTGCACTTATTCGGATTCAGCCTCAGCCTGAATTTCCTTAACCTATCAAAAAGCTTTTGCAGATTGACCAGGTGTCCCTCCTCCGTTTGAGATTTTGCTATCATTTCATCCACGTAGACTTCAATCTCATGGTGGATCATGTCGTGAAACAACGTTACCATCGCCCGTTGGTAAGTTTCCCCTGCGTTCTTCAGACCTAAGGGCATGACCTTGTAGAAGAATGTACCCCATGGTGTAACAAAAGTAGTTTTCTCCATGTCCTCTGGTGCCATTTTGATATGGTTATAACCGGAGAAGCCATCCATGAACGAAAATACTAAGAATTGAGTTGTGTTATCCACTAACACGTCAATATGAGGTAACGGGAAGTCATCTTTAGGGCTCGCCCTATTCAGATCCCGATAATCTACGCACATTCGTACCTTACCATCCTTCTTTGGTACAGGCACGATGTTTGCAACCCATGGAGGGTAACTGGCCACGGCCAAAAATCCAGCATCCAATTGCTTCTGGACCTCTTCTTTTATCTTGACGGCCATGTCTGGTCTGGTCCTTCTAAGCTTCTGCTTGACAGGAGGACAATCTTCTCTTAAAGGTAAGTGATGAACCACAATATCGGTGTCTAACCCGGGCATATCCTCGTATGACCAAGCAAAGATATCACTGTACTCCCTGAGCATATCAACCAATCTTCACTTGACGTCATCTTGCAATGTGGCCCCTACCCGGACATTCCGGACAAGTTCCTCAGAACCCAGATTAACGATTTCAATCGCTTCTTCATTAGGCAGAATGACTTTCTCTTCCTGTTTCAACAGGCGAACCAACTCTTCTGGTAGATCTTCGTCATCTTCACCAATCTCTTCTTCAGCTTGATAAACCGGGTGATCGAAGTCGAAGAGCGTCATAGGGAGTTCTGCGGTGTCATCTGTAATAAGAGTCCTGCAATAAACATGGTTACATGCTTAAAAGATGCACATGGTTAGCTCTTAACCTAACATTGTCGTTTTAATGTTTTTCAGTTTTCAAAAATAAGAAAAGAGGGAAAAACAAAAACATGAATAAAAGGGAACACAAAGTTTTGAATTCAAAAATGCCTTGTGATTTATTTAACAAAATATATGTTCATAAGCGAGTAAGGCCCTAACAATAAACCGCTATGCCTCGGGTAAGACACAGGGTTGTACAATGACTGAAAAAGTAAAGCATTACTCTGGACTTGTCACTTGTATGATTTCCTGAATGGACCAGTTGTTGAGGCACTGCCCTGGAATGCTCGGCTGGATCCATGCGTCAAAGTCACAGTCACTATCGCCTTCGTCCTCAGACAAAGTGTTGATGCCCTCGAACACCACTCCTCCTTTAGTGGACACTACAGGTCCTCGCCGACGCTGCAAATTTTGGGATGAGGAAGCACCAGGAGAATAACCCAATCCAAACCTGCCTTGCTGGTGGGGGATATCCAACACACGACCCCATCCTGGTGCTGAGCCACTCTGGACCACAGCTTGCGCTTCCTTAAACGAAGACAAAGCCAACACTGGTGTAGGCGCTGCTGTGGAAGATTCATCTTTCACCTTTACCGTTTCAAAAGCCTGACACAAGGTCTCGTGGATCTCTCCATCCACCTCAATGTACTTATAAGACGACAAATGGCTCACCATTATGTCTTCTTCTCCGCATACCGTTACAATGCTGCCTCCAACAGCATACTTCAACTTTTGATGGAGAGTAGAGGTTACTGCTCCTACCGAATGAATCCATGGGCGACCTAACAAGCAGTTGTAGGCCGTCATGATATCCATGATATAGAAAATCGCATCGAAGACCTCCGGCCCCACCTGAATGGGCAACGTAATCTCGCCGAACACCGACCGGCGAGTACCATCAAAAGCTTTAACCACCAGATTACTAGGGGTGCAACGAATCCCCTGGACATTCAGCTTCATCAATGCCTTCTTCAGAAGGACATTCAAAGAAGAGCCGGTATCAACCAGCACGTGAGACATCACCGTCCCTCTGCAATCTATAGAAATATGAAGAGCGTTGTTGTGATCACGACCTTTGGGCGTCAGGTCCAGGTCGGTAAATCCCAATCCGTTCCCAGCATTCACATGTGAGACCACGCCCTCAAGCTGGTTCACTGAGATTTCCTGAGGAACATATGCAGCATTCAGTACTTTCAAGAGCACATTGCGATGCGCTTCTGAACTAAGAAGCAAATTCAGGATAGATATCTTTGACGATGTCTGCTGAAGATGATCAATGATCTTGTAGTCACTCTTTCTGATCAACCGCATAAATTCTTCAGCATCTTTGACAAGCAAATCCTTCTCTACCTCCCGCGAGGTCTCTTCAAACACTTTGCTTTTTCCTTTATTAGCCTTCTCAGCATTATCAGCTACTGGCTCAGGCGCAGCAAATATTCGTCAGCTTCGAGTCATACCGCCAGTACCCACAACATTATCCACAGAAGATGTAGGGGTTCCCAAATCCAACTTCTTCCCATTGCAATAGGCTTCCACCCCATTTCGCCATGGAACAACATTCGAACTCTCATACGGGATCGGACCGGCTTTAGTGATCGTAATGGTGGGAGGCCTCCGGCCAGTGATGGTGATTGTTTTATAAGGAATGTTGATGGTTGCTACTTCGTCTTCCTGCTTCAGCAGTACTCCTCCGACCTTAGTATCAACTGTTCGGCTGAACTGTAACATACCTTCATCAATCAAACTCTGGATCCCCTCTAACGACTGTTCACATCCATTCGACGTCTTCGCACATTCCACACAGAACTTCCCACATTTTGGAAAAATCCCTTTCTCAGCCAGCTTGGCCTTGACAAAGCTTAGTGGCGTCTTCAGATCACTCACTCTGCTCACTACCTCCAAATCATCTTCCGCTTCGATGATGGCATTGACTCGAGGTTGCCCATGAGTTGGCATAGGATTATCTAGCACATTAGGAACTTCATTCGAGAAATTAAACAACTTGGTATCAAGCAAGTCTTGAACCTTATGCTTGAAGGCTTTACAGTTCTCTATAGTATGGCCAACCCCTCCGGAGTGGAATTCGCACCTCGCGTTGGCGTCATACCCAGGTGGCAACTGTCCCATAATGGGAGGCAAAGTCCTTTTCTATACAAGATTAAGGGTCAATAACGTCTGAAGCAAATATGCATAGGTCGTCGGCGGTGTATCAAAATGCCGGTTATTCAACCCTCTATTCTGAAACCTCTGATTACCCTGTTGGCATTGTTGGTTCTACTGAACCAGCTGTTGTTGCTGCGGACCAGCAGGAATGGTAATGCTGGCTATCTGGGGACGCTGAGTGCCCCCGTTCTGACCTCTCCCTCTGCCACGGGCGCTGGTCACTGAACTAGTTTCACCTTCTCTTTTCCTGTTACCAAGATTCCTCCTACCTCCAGCTGAGGAAGTATCTTCACCTTGGATCTTCCCGATCTTGATCCCATTTTCAACACGCTCACCAGTGATAATGAGATCCGAGAAACTACCAAACATACCGCCGACAAGCTTCTCATAATACATTCCAGGAAGAGTAGATACAAACAAGTCTACAAGTTCCCGCTCCACCATCGGAGGTTGAACCCGAGCAGCCACAACACGCCATCTCTATGCGTATTCTTTGAAACCTTCCCCGCTCTTCTGGGACAAATTCTGTAGATGGATACGATTGGGAGCCAAATCGCTGTTATACTGGTAATGACGGACGAATGCTTCAGCAAGCTCCTTCCAGTTATGAACAATGTTGGGTTCCAAACCCATATACCACTCCAAGGATGGTCCTGACAAGCTATCTTGAAAGAAGTGCATCAGCAACTTCTCATCATCAGAATAGGAAGACATCTTTCGATAGAACGACCTCAGATGCATCTTAGGGCAGGTTTTACCTTTATACTTCTCAAACTCAGGCACTTTAAATTTCTGCGGAATCTTCAGATCGGGAATCAGTCCCATACCAGCCATATCAAGCCCTATAGAACTCGCATTCTCAATACTCTTCACTTTATCTTCAAGATCCTTAAACCTCAGTTTCGCTTCAGCGTTCAATTCAGCCTCAACTCCTCCTAGGGAGAGCATATCATCTTGATGCTCAGGTGTCCAATGTTGAGGACCAGGTCCCACACCAGCAGGACCTCCTCCTTGGAAGTTAGCATTATTGTTCCCATTGGCAGCGCTAACACCTCCTTGATTCACAACTGCTGCTCCAGTTGTACCATTGGCAACCCCAGTTGGGCCAGCACCTGCTCCAGTGTTCCCATTCACAACTCCAGTATGGAAAATCACTACCGGTATAGAGTTATCACCTCCATTAGCACCCACCTGGGTCTGAGCATTTTCACCAGCATGAAATACTCCATCAGCATCCAGCCTCACTATCAAAGGTTGCACTAGATTCTTCAGCTGATCCTGGCTGTTGGCGATCACTTGCATCATATCCATGAAGTGTGCCATTATGTCCTTAAGCTCTTGAACGTCGTTCTGTACCTGCTCCATTATCCTCAGCTGATTGGCTCTAGTAGAATAACGGTGTGTTGGTCTATGATCAATCCTGAAATAGAACTCTTGTGAAAATAAGAGTTAGTAAGTAGCTCAGAGTACCTGTCATGCAGAATGATTTATGCTAATGCAATGTGTGTCTGTGCGTTAGGGAGATCACCCCCAATTCTAGTGCCAATGTGCCAGTGCAGTGATAAGAAGCTTGAGTCCATTCCTGGAAGAAACATCTCATATATTGCTGAAAACAGGCCTATCAAGGAGAAGTTACAACATCACTGCATTACAAACAAAGGCATGACCTCAGCCAACAAGCTTGGTGATGGTCAGCACATAACAATACAAACAGCAATCAAGTGCGACCACCCGCCCGATGCTCCTTCAACAATCTCTTAGTCTTAGGATGGTCCGGCTGGGAAAACAACCCTTTGATGAGCACGTCTCTTCGTCTGATAATACACTGGAGTTCTTCAATGGATTCCTCCCAAGTACCCTCTCCAAAGCACTCATCCAACTTCCGCTTCTGAGATGCAAACTCTTCCCTACGCCTGACAGCTTTGTTCAATGACGCTTGAAGGGAGAAGCTACGCACTGCTTCTGTTTCAGACTTCCTGATGCTAGCCTTCAACTGATCTTCTAACTCGGAGATTCGCAGCTTCAGCTTATCTTCTCTCTCCTTGTTATTGGTCAGCGTAGCGTTCCAGGTTTTGTTGAAAGCAGAGATCTCCAGGTAGGCTCTATCAAGGGCCTTCTTCTTGGACTCTAGCATATCATGGGAGCTCTTGAAATCCATTCCCAAATGTTCACGCTTCTTTATCTGCTCAGCCAATTCCGTGCCCAACTGGCTTACTAGCTCCTTTTGCTGCTCGAAGGAAAATACTGCTTCACTTTTCTCACGCCTGAGTTGCATCAGCTCCTCTTCCAGCCTCTCGTTGTTTTTCATCAGGTCCTCTTTCTCCTTCACAACCTGTTCATACCTCTCGATAGGGACAGTAGTGGGCTCCTCAATCATGAAGGGAGTGGGAGGTAGTACTGCAGGAAAAGGCATCAGCGCCTGCTTTGCCCTCTCTTGCATCCAGACCTTGTACGGTTTCCCTCATGAAGGGAGTGGGAGGCATCACTCTTGCCTAACAACGGTTTCCCTCTTTTGCAAACATGGTTCCAAGCATACTGAATCTTGGCTAGCAGTTCCCCGCTTAGATCGCCAGTGAAATACAGAGATTCCTGTATTTCCTCTCCCTTAGGCGGACTTCTCAAAGCATAGCCGAATTGACGAACCAACAGTGAAGGATTGTAGTTGATGCTCCCCTTCCTCCCAATCATGGGAACATTAGGATACCCGGCGTAGCTATATATGATATCTGATCCCAGCAGATCTCTATCAAACCAGACGATATCTTCTGCAGAAAGTCCCATTAAACGCTGAGGCCATTCAACCGTAGTTGCTGATTCAACAAAACTACCCTTCTTGGGCATGTGGCTATCAAACCACATATACAACAAAGGTACACAACAAGAAACGTTCTTTCCTCTTCGGTTCTCGTTCTTGTAGTGCAAAGAGTGGTAGAAATCTCCGATCAGGGTAGGCACCGGATTGCCTGATGCGAACAGGTGAAAGGCATCCAAATCAACAAAATCCGGCATGTTTGGGAACAGTATAATGCCATAGATGCACAATGCAAGGATAGCATTGAACACAACCCAGCAACCGCTCTTAGCATACTCTTGTGCTTTTCCCACCAAGAACTTGAGAGAGAAACCGGAAACTCCGTTCCACGAGGTTAACAATAATTCTGAAGGATCCAAGTGCAGAGCAGCAGCTAAATCATCCAACTTAGGTTTGGCCTCCATGTGAACAAAAGGCACTCTGTCCTGAATAGTCAGCTCTAGCATCGCAGCATACTCTTCCATAGTCGGAGCCAAGATGAAGTCCGGAAACACAAAAAATCTCAGAGGAGGATCGTAGAATTGCATCAGCGCATATAATCCATTCAGTTCGTACACAGTGGGCTTACAGACCAACCTCAGCAGCTTCCCATAGCTCTTTCTGAAGCTTCTCTTCACATCGTCCCCGACTAAAGCAGCCAGACTCAGCAGAGGAGCCACATCAGGAGTAGGCAATTTGTAGGCTACGGTCTTCTTCAACATATCTCTGATAGCAGACAGAAATCCGGGCACTAGAATCAAGGGGTATGAAATGCACCTGCAACACAGACACACGTTAATGGTATGCAACATGATTATGCAAACGATGCAAATGGTGCAACATGCAAATATGTGGCAGAGATCAAGAGCTGAATCTTCAACAGCTGTCTCAAGCAACCCCACAAAGCTACTCAAACCAAGTCTCCTCAGACCAAGAACAATGCTCCAAACTGGCCTTCAACAGACCTAGTAACATTGTCCTCAGATAATCAATACCACGAAATCTCAATCCAGAAAACCGATAGTCTGAAGGTCGAGTTACCTGCATATCCCAACCCCTATCACAGGTAGGTATCCTATCAACGGATAGCAAGGTACGGCATCCTATGCGGTCGTTGGCATCACAGACTTTCAAGACTGATGATACGATACCCAGAAGGTGTGGCATCATCAATCCTAAAGAGGCCTCACTTAGTCAACTTCCAAATGAACGGTCCCCGGAGTCGACAATCCAACTAACCAACAACCCACTCCACCCAAAGGGTGGAACAAGAAGCCAACCAGAAGAACCTCGTCCGAGCGCGGATTTCGCAGGACACTAGTACACGCAAAGCATGCACGCGCCCACTACTTTCCACTCTAAATCTAGGTGCACTCAAGCCTAGGTCCGACTTACCTCTTAATCATAGATCCCCTCCCCACAACACAGCAATAATAACAATAATATAATGCTGAAAAGTAAATGCATGAGAATAAAGGAATAAAATTGTAAATCCATACAAAACCCTAGACGGGCAGACAAGCGCTAGGATTGACTCTCTTAAGGGACGTTGGATCCCTATGCATAAGGAACTATCGCAGTCCTTAGCAGCCAGGAACCGTTTGAGTCCCCAGCAGAGTCGCCAGTTGTCGCTACTGCGAAAATCAGGTGCCGACACAACAGAAGAGTCTCCACCTTTCGTTATTTATCCCTCGAGCGGGAAAGGAAACGAACAAGAAAAACCTCGCGAGAACGGGACAAGACCGGTCATCGCAACCAAATCTTAGGGTTCGGGAGTCGGTTACGCAAGGGGAAGGTATTAGCACCCCTCACGTCCATCGTACTCGATGGGATCCACGCTTGCTTGTTGTCTGGATGGATTGTTAATCTAATTTACCTATCAAGGCTGGTTTAAAAACAAAACTAAAAAAGAAAGGGAAAGGACTCGACAAAGCGTCGCGCTTTGGGCCTACGTATTCTCATCAGAAAAAATCAGAGTCGACGTAGTTCGGCTAACTACGGGTGGAAGGTAGAAGGTGGCTCGACAAGACATCGCATCTTGTGCCTACGTATTTCTCATCAGAGAAAATCAGAGCTAACGTAGTTCGGGAAAAAACGGAACACGGGTGGTTCAGACAGTTTTTACCCGAGTAGGGTTAAACAGCAGTTCCAGCAGTTAGGGACAAAGCCTGTTTGCGGTGGCGCTGAAGTTTAACATAAATCTTTTCTTCAGAAAAGTCTTCTTTAATTTGCTTACCTCAAAGGGAAAATGATTTTCAGTCTGTTTTCAATCTTTTACGCAAGAAGTGTTTTTTATTGTGTTTTCAATTTCAATCGCACTAAAGACTATGACCTAGGAGTGAATGCGTCGCATGTCACCCAAAGGGTACCATACTAAACATCCCAACTATTGGAAAGAAACTCTCCAGCAGTTGTTTCCTAGATAGCTTAAGGCTCGTAGCGTACGAAAGAAATCATTCATGATTATTGTATCTTAAGCTGTTTGTAGATGAGAAGAGAACGCAACTAAGGATTCATCCTCAGGTTGAGTTTGAACTGGGAACTCCTAGAAGTTATCATGCAAAGGCTTCAGCCTAAAAGTCTAATCATCACTTTCCCATCAGGGAAGAGTGAGAGCCTAGGGGGAACCACATCAATGGTGAACAAACAGACAGTAAGATAAACAGTAGAAAATCAACAGCAAAGATGCCTGCCATGCCCAATACAAGCGAGGCAAGGGAAGGCTAGCTTTCACTCAAGCCTACGGGGAATGCTCTCAAGCAAACAAACAATACAGAAAAAAGAAAAGCAACCCAGGAGACTCTGCCTCAGCAGCTCCAAGCTATCTTCAACTGTAGACTCCACCTTCAGGCTTCATCTTCAACAGCAAGTCTCAACTTGCTTCTTCAGGCTTTGACTGTAGCTAACACAAGTATCAACTTGTATCCTTCACCTCTCAAGGCTTCAACATCCTCTCCAAGCTTCAACTTGATCATGCAAACAAACACCTTGCTCTAAGCTTCAGCTTCAAGCACAAGGAAACACAACTCTGGCATCTTCAAGCTCTTCATCAACTTCTAACCCAAACTCCAATGTTCAAGGATTCATCCTCTTCAAAGCTTCAGCTTCTAACACAAGTTTCAACTTGATCTTCACAAAGTCCTCAGACTCAAACAATCTTCAAGGAATCATCCTCTTCAGAGCTTCAGCTCCTATCTGCAAGAGACAACTTCAAACAAACTCTTCAATCATCTTCAATGAAGTCCTCATCTTCAAACAAACCCAATGCTCCAACAAACCAAGAAGAAATTGCTAACAGGATGAGCTGGGATGTGAAACTATTCATTGACTACCAAGGGAAGCCTCTAAACAGTCTAACATCAAATAGAATGTTTCTCTCAATGTTCTACCTCTTGGGTAAGGCCACTTATCCCTCCAAAGGAGGGAGGTGAATACCCTAGAGGGACTTTATGTCATAGAGAGGAATGGAGGTGAATGATACCATCCATGTTTAAGAAAGAAATCCATCTAACTAATGCTCTCCCTATGTCCTATTCTCCTAAAACAAAAACAAAACAAACTACTAAAGCCAAGCTCTCAAGCTCTTTCTTCAATCTTCAAGGCTCCTACAATACTCCTCTATGCTCCTTTATGCTCCTTAAAGCAAGCCCAAGCTCCACAAGCACAAGGAAAGCCCACAAGCAAAACAGACAAAACAAAATGCCCCCAAGGCAACACATATAACATTCAACTTGAAAAATTAAATAAAAATAGTAAACTACTATATAAAATTCCAAGATAAATCCTAAGGGATCCTACATACTTACCCTTAATACCCTATAAGCCCCCATAACCTAATTCAAACTAGAAACCAAAATCTAGGTGTTTTTGTGGACCTATGTTGAGGATAAACCCTAATCTAACTACTCTAATGCTCTCTAATCAAAACTAACCAAAAATTAATCATAAAATCCAAGGGGATCTAACATCCTAATCTAGCTATCCTAAAAAGAATGGGATCAAAATTCAATGGGAAATGCCTAAACAAAATTCTAAAAGTTCATGTATCAACATAAAACTATTAAAAAGCTACTAAATGTGAAAATATACAAAAAATATGAAAATGAAATAAAATGCAAATTTTATGATTTCATATTTTTCTTGACTTTAAATGGAAATGGGAGAAAAAATCCCCATGCAAAAATATTAAATTCCCTATTTTATATGATTTTCCAAAGATTGAAAGAAAATAGAAGAATTAAAAATAAAATGAATAGCCAAGTGGTGCAGATAGCAATCATAAGCAGTGTAAAAGCGCTTGGGCCTAAAATAAGGGTGCAGTCAGCAATGCGTGCTAAGCCCATTATTAAACCAGAAAACAAATGAAAAATAAAAGGAAATTGGAAAACGCGTGGTGCAATAAGCAAGAAAATATAGTTCAAATGGGATTGGGCTCGTGAGAGGGGGTGTTGGTATCAAAATCACTTAAGCCCAATGCCAATGTTAAGTGAAACGGCCGTGTTTTGATGCTATTCAGAATCCTTCACAAATTGAAACGCGTGGAGTGCCGTTAGATCAAGATTTCAGTCAAAGGTCTCCTCTGATCCTAGGGCTTTAACTTTATCTTCCCCAAATTCAAATATCTGGAGGGAGAACTCCATTGATGAACAGACCAAGAACACCCTCCTTCCCTAATTCGTGAATCCTTCAATCTTCATCAATTCTAAAAATTGAAAACCCTAGCATGCTCTAAATTCTTCACTGAATCCAACCATGCCCTCAAAACTCATTGAAATTCACTCACACTCTGAACACGAATCAAACCTCAAAAACTGATCAAGAATCAATTCTCACAATTCTCAAAATTAAAGGTTCTAATCTCATCACCATGTTTCCCTGAGCACTCCTTGCTATCAAACTAAGACTATCCCTCAATATTCAGTAGGTTCTTGGTCCAAACAAAAATCTTGCCATTGCAAAAATCATCACCAAATCTCTTCAAACTCTCCAGAAATGATCTCCTAGTTATCCCTAACCATTCTAACCTATTAATTCTACCTAATTGTGCTTAAATTAGAGTGTAGAGAGAAGGTTACAAACCTGAGAAAATGAGATGAACAGGTGGTCAAGATCTTCAATTCAATGCTTGAATCTCTCCAAAATCGTTCACTGATCCATATTCTTGCTTCTGTATGCAAGAAATCCCACTGAGATTGCCTAAATCTTGGAATCTGATTTGAACTTGCAGGTGTGAAATTTGAAGATCAAGAACATGATTCCAGCATGAATTCCCTCTGATCTTGATTGGTACACACTCAGTAATCCATATGGAATTGAACTGGATCAAAGAATTAGATTGAATGTGAAGGAAATGATGAAACCGATTATGACTTGCAATGGAAGATTTTTGATCTCATTCTCTCTTCTCTGCACCAATTCACTCTAACCTCTTTCTCTGATCCACTCTGCTCAATATATAGATGGAGTTTGAATGATCTAGAAGTGACTGGAAGCTTCCAATGAGAATTTGAGAATCTCACCTCATGACATTTTCAATACAAGCTATGCATATGTCACCTTTTGTTATAGCTGTTACAGTCCATCATTCTCATCTTAAAATCTCACTAGATGATATTTTGGATGTGTTGAAAGGCTTTAGAAGCTTGCCCTTTGATCCTTTATATGTATTGGATGTGTAACTTCAATTACAAGTAATCCATGATAACTCCCAAATTCTGACCTCAACTCAAAAATATAATAATGCCAATGATCTCAAAATATGTTTTCTAGTCAGAATGACCTATAACTTCTCTTCATTTGGTCATGTATTGAGAATTTCCCAAAATGGACATTTCATGAACTTAATTCCTTCCATATTTAGGTCATTTTTGCAAATATGAGCTACAAGAATTTCCAAACTTTCATGACCTCTTCCTTGGACTCAAAACATCATTTTGAGCATGTTTGATGTTGGACAATTTTCCATTTGAAGCTTGCAAGTATGAGTTTTAGGCATGTGCTTGAAATGACCTATAATTCCTCTTTCCCAAAATACCCTTGACTTGTAAAGCTTATAAGGTGAGTTCTACAAATCATCTTAAGGCATACGATACCTTTTTGGAAAGGGGATATCATGAGGAACATCTCTATTGAAGGTCCCAAGTTCATTTGAATCTTTCTTGAAGGGCAAACGTTGCTTGGAAGACAAGTAACTTTCACAGATAAATTTTAATGTCCTCAGATGACCTGTAACTTGCAAAGGCTATAACTTGAGTTCCACAAATCCTCTCAAGGACTTCCACCACTCAAATTAAAGTTAAGAGCATCCTATACAAGTCGCATGACCATTCCAAAGTGAGATGAGGCTTTCATTTCAAATTATCTTCTCTTGAAGTTAGCATCAAACTAGGGGATTTTACACTGTCTAGCATAGTAACCCTAGCTCTCAAACTTCTCAAGCTTCTCAATCATGAGCAAGTAGCCTTGGAATCATCCATTAGGCATCTTAAAGCATCAATCCAATATCATATGGCATTGGGGATAGGTCTCAAACTTCCTCAAATTCATCTGTTGACTTAGGGTTGACCAGTCAAACCCCAATTCTACCACTCATGGAAAAACTTCTCAATCTTCATTCAAGGGCTTGTCTAGGTCTCATGATGGCTTTCAAGACATCCTATGAGCTCTAGCAAGACTTCAATATCACATTCATGGCTTCGGAATCATCTGAGTAGCTTCAATAACTTTCAGGTTAGGAGACACTCAACTTTGCAACCAACCCTATCTCTGAGGATCTTCATTTTCAACTGAGGAGGATATCAACCCTCATAAACTTCAATAACATTCTTCAAGAGGTTCTCAAACCTTTCATTAGCTCTCAAAAGATGATCACACCCCTTGATCCCTGCACACATATCAATGCAATGCATATGCTAGTGTATGAATGAATGCAATGAAACAATGAACCAAGTCTCAACAAGGTTAAGCAAATTTTGGGGTGCAACACCGGGCTGATTGAAGGTATTCATGAAGACTGTAAAGAGTGTTATATTGATTCTAAAGGGTGTAATGTAGTACGAAGGGATATGCAAAGGTTGATTGATGATGGAGTATTGCAAGTGTGTAGCAAGAAAAAGAAAGAGGAAGTTTCGATAATTGAGCCTATTTTCAATCTGCCAAAGAAAGGTGAAAAAGTTCCGGTGTTCAATATGGCCAACAAAAATGTGAAACCCGTTTTCAACAAACCTGCTATTGATCAGCCTCGGTCGGTTATTATTTAGAAACCAAGACCATTTTCTTATGATAGTACAAAGGCTGTTCCATGGAAGTATGATATGACTGTGACAGACCAAAGATCTGGGAAGATTATTCAGAAAGAAGAAGTGAAAGAGGATCAGGTGGATGTAACAAATATTGCAGGTACAAGCAAGATGACCAGTAGTGGTCGAATTTATCAACCACGAATAATAGTGGTCACTCCAAAAGAGGTTACTCCTGTTGCGACAACAAAAGACAAAGAGGTACCGAGTATTGAAGGAGATGATGAGGAATTCTTAAGGATTATTCGGAAAAGTGATTACAAGGTTATTGATCAGCTTCATCAAACCCCATCGTAGATATCAATCTTGTCTCTCTTGATGAATTCTCCAGCCCATAGAGAAGCTCTACAAAAGGTATTGAGGCAGTGTTGCACCCAAAATTTTGACCCCTTATATCCTCCTTACCATTTTAAGATCATATGCATTTATTTATCTAACCTTAACAAGTTTCGAAGTGTGTTTTTGTCAAGATACAGATGAAATGGAGCTCCGTACTGATGAAATCGAAGTTTCGAGGATTGGTCAACCAATGTTTTGGGTTGAATCATTTATGAAATAAGATCAAGAGTACCAAATTGGACCATGGGTGAGTTCAATTTGAGGTGATTACCCACAGATGAGGTGCAGTGCAGTTCAGGACACCCGATTCGGGTTTTTTCGGGCTGGAAAAGTCAACTGTAGTTTGACTTTAAATTTGAGAAGTAACTCAAGGATACAAGTGTGGTTTAAAAAGTTCATATGGCTTATTGAAATCCCCTCAAAGAGTTTCAAGGTCTTGGAAGCTCCGAAATGTGAACGGACGGTCCGGTAATCGCCAGTCGATGATACGGTTGACCGGAAAGTCAACCCCCCCAAATTTTAGGAATTGGACTTCAAGTTGTGAAGCAAAGTTGTTCCTTATGTCATAATGGACCTACATGTCAATATTCATGATCATCGGATCAAGGACGAGAGAGTAATCGAAAAATCGGGAAATTAGGGTTTCGAAAGGGGCTAAACCCTAACTCCCTAACCACACACTCAAATGAGGTGGTTCAAAGCTCATTGGGAAGCTCTTGACAAGTCCTAAAAGAGTCCTATACTAGTACACACTCAGAAAATGAATGGAATTTGAGTTATAACCAAAATAATTTTTTAGTACAAAACACTAAGTGAATTTCTCAAATTCTGGCTGCACCAAAACATGTTTTCAGCCAACTTCAAGGCTTTTTTAACCAAGATGCACATAGATTTGGAACTTTTGACAAACATGAATGTTGTAGAGCTACATAAGGGCTTTCCAAAAAGTACAAGAACTCCCCAAGAGGATTTATGAGCTGAAAGTTGTGGTGTCTTGAAGTTGGGTCTGTCACACTAAAAATCACTTTGGTGAAACTTCTCAAAATCATAATTTCATCACCTTAGCCACTCTCAGCCCTTGGATTGTAATTCAAACTGATAATGTGAGGTGTGGATGAGGAGAAAACCAGAAAATAGGATAGTTTGAGGGATTTGGCAAGTTGAAGCAAGTTGACAATTTTATATTCATTTAAAAGAAAAGAGAGAGAAACTTTCCAAAGATGCGGCAGCTGCAGGCCCCTACCTTCATATCTCTCTCTAGTCATCTCAAGTCCTTCATGTCAGTTGATATTTTCATACCTTGAGCCAAGGAATTGATGTGTAGGAGCTGATATGAAGATCTTGGCAAGATTTTGGAAGAAACTTCATGAAACTCCCTCGAAAAGTGGCAAGTGACCAAGCTTCCCTCACCCTCATCTCTACTATAAATAGAGGTCTCACCCTCATCTCCAAAACACACCAGAGCTGCTCATAAGATCAAAGCATCACAGCTCTCCCTCTCATTCTCTCTTTACTTGTAAGTGAAGAAAAGTTCAAAAACACCAAAAATGGTCATTTTGCAACTTTCACACCATTTTCATTTCTAACATTTACAACACTCTCACAACCATCCACACACCTTCTAAATAACATATAGAAGGTGTATGATCCATTAAACCACCAAGAAGCCTCAAAAATCAAAAAGTCAAACTTGTACCTTTCATAGTTTGACCAAATCCACAAAACTTGCTAAAACTCATTCCACATAGCATCTTGGAATTCTAATCACTCATACACTTCAAAAATGGTGTTTCTCAACTGTCAAGATCACTAGCAACCATCAACCACTCATATCTCTTCATATAGCATCACAAGTGGATTTTTACTTAAGGTTGAAGCAAGAACCAAGGCCAAGAAGTGAAGTGAAGGATCTCTGGGTTTCTCATCTATTTTGACTTGTTCAAAAGGGCCATCAAGAGGTATGTAGTTATGTCTCCACTGGTTTCCACATCATTTTTCATGTATTCACATTTTGAAGCATTATGATAAAATTTGAAACTATGAATTATGGATGATTTGCATGGCACTTGGTGCTTGGTTGAAATTAAGCTTTAGTGAATCATAGAATGTGTGTTCAAGTTGGTTCTTGCTTTAAGTTTAGTTGCTTTGGTTTTTCTGTCAAAGCAGATTCTAGACTTTATGCCTATATAGCAGTTTGCTAGGAAGTGGTTAGAATGGTATGTTTTCCTTGAATTGCAGCCTGTTATGTGTTTGTTGTCTAAATCACTTAATATGAAACAAATCTCTTTCAAGATGGTATGAATTGATGTGAGCTGCTGTTGTTGATGAGTTATTTGAATATTACAAAGTTGGCTCTTGATTTTCAAAAATGTATGCTTCAAACTGTTTTGTTATTGGGCTCATAACTTGACTCATTACTCATACACCTTTACACACTAGTTTGTTTCAGACTTTGAGTGGTTGGTCAAGTATACTACATAAAATTTATGTGCTAAAAGCATTTTAGACTTGGAACAGAACATTCCATGACCTTTCCAAATTGGTAACAGCAGCCTAAACACATTTTGCATATCACAGACTGTTTTAAGTTTTTTTCTTTCTTTTTGTGTAAGCATCTCTGTTCATACATATGGAATGTATGTGTTCAACTTTGTCTTAATATTTTCTTAAACTTTGAAAAAGGGGACTGTGTAGAATATGATTTAGATTGAGTTTTAGTTTTTGAGAGATGATCATAATAAGGGTATTTACCTTGGTGTTGGAGCTGTAGGTTAGATGGCATAGTTGTTAGGTTTATCTTTGGATGGTAAGTCTGCAGTATGACCAATTTCAAATTTACTTTCTAAAACTGACTTGAATGCTGTGAATGATTTTCCTGTGTGCACTCCTTTGGTTTGTGTCTGCCATGACTGTTAGTGTGCAAAGCATGAGTGCCACATATATCTTTTCTGTCACAAGGACATTTAGGCCTGCAGTAGGATTGGTTTTGTTGGCAGCCTGCTTAGATGCAATGTTATGAAGTGTTGTGAATGTAGTGGAATTCTTGAAATCTAGTTTGATCAAGAACCATAGTTGAGACCAGCTATGAACCTCCTGACCCTGGTAAGCACATATCAGTTCTGGTTTGTTCCATTGAATGACTTACATGATAGCTATCATATTTAAGCATGTTGGCATCAAAGTCCTGTTCTTGGATTAATTCATCATCATAATAGTTAGTTAGCAGCATAAACACATTAAGCCAAGTTGTAAGCATCAAGCATGCTTCAAAAACTTCCTTGTTTTGATACACTGCTGTCATCACATAGCAGCTGGGATTCATCTTTTGTATAAGGCTTTTTAGATGCCGATTTCATCATCCCAACATATTTCTATATGTATTTGAGATATGCCTACATTTTTTATCTTGCTTAATTGTGCATGGGACTCCATTTCACATTTTGGTATGAGTTTGAAAAACCACAAAAGCCACTCATGGACCACTTTCTGCATACAGTCAGGTTTCATCAAAACAATTATTGGAACACTTCATTTTGATCATTTGAAGAATGTTAATGTCATCACTCTGCATTGAAAACAGATTGTTATGAGTTTCATACTTCAAGAGCCACTTTGCACATACTACTTTCTAGCATAACTTGATTTCTTGCAAAACCACTTACCACACACTCCATACCAAGTATTTTTGAAGTTGTTAGCACAAGCATCCGCCCTGCAATTCCTCTGCATCAAATGTAACATCATGTTGCTCTTCCTTGCATTAATATTTTGCTGTCAAAAACATACCATAGCAATTGAGACTCATATTTTGCATAGGATATGACAAGCCTATTTTCACCATTCAAACATGTTTCTATGAACATTCTAAACACGTCTAGGTGCTTACTTTGTTGTTTTGTGTATAGCATCAAGATTTCACATATTGACACAAATGCTTCAAATCACATATTACCACCCAATTGCTACTTTGTGCTCCAAGTTGATTTTCACTAAAACCACACCTCATATTAATCACTTATAACATGTTGGTATGCTCACTTTGCACAAAATCACACTGTCATGAGAATCACTCTTCAAGATGCTTCCTTTTTTGCAAAAGGCACATATCACATATCACTTTTGTGCATCAGTCCATTTTTCACTCAAACCATTTCAAACACACTTCATACTGGTTATTGCTGAGATGTTAGCATGATTATTCCACACAAAAACTCATTGCATCAAAACTCATATCTTCAAATGCATTTTTTCATCACAAAGTGACGTATCATATACCAATTTGTGCATCAGTGTATTTTGAGGTACAAGGCATGTTCTAGCAGCTTACATTTGTCATTTATAAAGTGTTTGCATAGTTGTTAGAGGTTAAAACTACTTGGAACAAAAATCACACATTGAAATGCATGATTACACACAAAATATGAACTTTGAAAGCCAAAACCTTACACAGTCAGTACAGTCCTTAAATCTCCATTGAAACTCACTAAGTAGATCATTTTGCAAGTGTATGAAAAGTTGTTACAAGTAATGCTTGCCCTGAAACAGAAATCCCAACTTTCATGCATAGTTTATGTCATTATTGCATATCACATGTGAATTTTCATGACAGCTCAGTTCTGGCCCCAAAGAGGAGTTACATTCACTCATTACCCTTTATCCATGATGTGTGTATGGCTGTTACAGTTTGAATGTGAGTGTGTGAGGCTATCCATTTGAAAATGCTTTTTTTAGCCTAGAACAAGAGTACTATCGGGTTTTGAAGAGGGATGAGTATTTTTGAAAACTAAGGCCACCATTGGATTCCTTGTGTGATTCTACCCCAAATCCATATAAAGTTTGTGCAAAAAGGTTGAGCGGTTAATGAGATACGATCCAAAATGTATTTACCCGATTTATGTGTTTTTACCCTACCATAGCCTTTAAGTTTCCCTTATAATTAATTATGGGTGGCTTCATCAATGGATGTATAGCCACCCCAGTGGTATGAGCATGCGCCGTTTCACCCTTGGTTCCTGAGTTCGACCTCTGAGGAGGGCAACTCTTTTGCTTTATTTTGTGATTTTTCGTACCAACTTCGGAAATTCATATCTCACTCGTTTTTCGTCATTTCTCGCCTGTTCTTTTTTTCTGTGTTTGTATTAATGCCTACTTTCATGCTGTGTTGTTAATTTTGATGTTTGCTCATTTTATCACTTAGTTTGTCTATGTGCAAGTGTGCGCGTTTTCGCGACCGTTTATGTGATTGCGGATAAATGTTTACATGATTCCGCTCAATATTTTTCTTGAAACTTGTTTGTATCCATGCCCATACATGTTAGTGAACATATTAGGACCTTAATCTTTGGTTGTTATCATCAAGAATTGCATGTCATCATTGTTATTTTAGTGTGCGATTCATTGTTGAAATCATTGTTTTGCTATCTTCGTATTGATTGTTATCTATACATTCTTTCATATTCAATTGTTTTTTTTTATTTTGGTTGTCACCATATGTTTTCTCCATCTTTACTTTGTTAAGTAGACGTCCTCCTGAACTATGAGGTTAAACTGATTTATTTGTGTTTGATTGTCATCTATACACATTATTGTCACTTTTGTCAAGATATGTTTGTTGTAACATGCTTATATACCATGCTTATTTGTGTTTGATTATGCTTTCCATTTTTTAAGACATGCCTTCATCTTTGTCAAGATATGCTTGTTGTAACATGCTTATATACCATGGTAGTTACCATCAATCTCACTTGAAATACTTGCTCATTGTAATATGCTTTCTCATCTTTGATTGAAATCATATCTTATATATTCATTATGTTTATCATGCTTACTTCTTTGTCAATTTATTTCTTCCCCAAGTGATGGAACTCTCTAGTTTTCATCCCAGTTGCCTCCCTTCTCTCTCCTTCCAAAGGAAAAGTCTCTCCATTGACCCTTGTGTCATGAATAGCTCATTACCCCCTCCCTTGACTTTGTAAAGTCATCTTGAACCCTAGCTTAGTTAAGTTAGAACACATAAGCCATTTGACTTTGCTGCAAGTCTAAAAGACCCACCTTTACTAGGATTACTCTTCAACTAGAACCCTAGGATAGAGTTTGTAAACTCTATATAAGAATCATGGTAATGATTACTTATTTCCCCTTTGAGTGTTACAACATAGATCTAGAGATTTTTGTGAAACTCTACACAAGTATTGTTATGCTTGTTTCCCCCCTGAACCTTGGTCATAATCAAGTGTTCTTCAACTCCTTGTGAGGTGAACTACGATTACTCTAATTCTATCCTAGTTAGGATACGTAGGCAGAGGACGCGATGTCTTTGCGAGCAAACTTAGAAACTATCATTAGGTCTTCACCTATCACCCTACACCTTTTACCCAATCCCAAACTTTAGCAAATATCCAACAACTTAGCATGTAATCAAACAAAAGGTTCCTGTAGAGTACTACAGATGTTTAGGATGTGAAATACCTACCCTATGCATAACCAACCCCGATCCCCGAATCTCTTAGCGTTGTTGTTACATCACGAAAAGGGTTTTTCTTTCTTTAGACCTTTCCTTTGGATAAATTAAAGTTCGGTTGTAAAAGAATTAAGATTCGAGTTAACTCAATAGCTTGATATCCAATTTTCACCGCAACAGGCAGGCCCATGTGACAAAAGATATAACTCTCGACAAGTTTGATTCAGTGATAGCCAATATTACAGCATGTAACACATTGAGTTTTAGTGATGTCGAATTGCCAAAAGAAGGACACAATCACAATCGTGCGTTGCACGTATCTGTGAGATGTCAAGAAGACACATTGGCACGAGTTTTAGTTGACACTGGATCCTCATTGAACGTATTGCCCGCAAGGTCGCTCGCAAGGTTGGCATATGCAGGGGTAGAAATGAAGCCGACGTTGTTAATTGTTAAGGCTTTTGATGGTTCAAGAAGGACAGATATCGGGGAAGTGGAGTTACCAATCAAGGTAGGACCTCACGAGTTTAGTATCACATTTCAGGTGATGGACATTAACCCAGCTTACAGTTGTTTATTAGGATGGCCTTGGATTCATGAAGCTGGAGCAGTGACTTCCACCTTACATCAAAGAATGAAATTTGTTGTGAATGACAAGTTAGTAATTGTACACGGTGAATAGGACCTAATGGTGAGCAATTTGTCATCATTTAGGTACATTGAGGCAAATGAGGGCGCATTGGAAACTTCATTTCAGGCGCTTGAGATAGCTAATGCAGTGATAATAGAGGAAACAATGGATAAGAGTGGTCCATCTTTTGCATCCACTCAGAGCATCAAGTCTACATTAGAAGAAGGCACCCCTGCAAGTTGGGGAGAGGTTATTGAAGTGAAGCAAAAAATGGATCGCCAAGGGTTGGGTTACAAACCAACTCATGTTGAAGCACCGACACATGACAAAGAACGCCCGAAGACTATCCAAGAAGTATTCATTAGTGGAGGATTCCAAGTCAATGTTGTGGGAGAAGATGTTGAAAATGAAGACCTTGAACAATTATTGTATCATTGTGAATCTACTTTGAGCAACTGGGAAGCTATTGAAATTCTTGTGGTCTTTCCTGAGTTAAAGTAATTTGTCTGTTTTCTTTTCTTGTTGTTGCTTTAAACCTCCATAGCCATGCCCAAGGCTATAGGAATGTTTTGTAAGGGCCCCGTTCTTTCAAGAATATTAATGATAAAAGAACTATTTTGTTAAATTCTTTGTGTTATTTCCTTTGCTATCTTTGCTTTCACTTTAAAAAGAAAAATGGAAATCTCAAAAAAACCAAAACAACTTTCTCCTTTTGTATGTTGCATTTGTCTTTGTGTGTTTTAATAAATTAAACCATTCCAACGTGCAGTGATGTCCTAAAACCCATTGAATCCTATGACTTTGCATTTCCTCCTGACTTTGATTCACCAATATACCAAGCGGAAGATGAGGACGAAGATTTTGAAATCCCTGATGAACTGATAAAATGGGCACATTATGAGTACACAGAGCTTCAACCCTGCAAAGAACATGTAGAAGTCATTAATCTTGTCACTGAAGAAGACAAGAAAGAAGTCAAGATTGGGGCAGCTCTAGGGGCAGAGGTCAAGCAGCAATTAAAGAAGCTTCTGAAAGAGTATATGGATGTATTTGCTTGGTCATACCAAGATATGCCAGGTTTAGACACTGACATAGTGGTTCACAAGTTAACGCTTTGACCAGAATGCCCACCGGTCAAACAAAAGCTCCGAAGAACAAGACCTGACATGACTCTTAAGATTCGAGATGAGGTAAAGAAACAGATTGATGCAGGTTTCTTGGCAGTATCCAAATACCCCGAATGGGTGGCTAATATTGTACCTATGCTGAAAAAGGATGGAAAAGTCAGAATGTGTGTGGATTATAGAGATTTAAACAAGGCCAGTCCGAAGGATGATTTCCCTTTGCCGCATATTGATACGTTGGTGGATAATACGGCTCGTTTTGCAGTTTTTCCATTTATGGATGGTTTCTCCGGTTACAATCAGATTAAGATGGATCCCGATGATATGGAAAAAACTACTTTCATTACTCCTTGGGGGACTTACTGTTACAAAGTTATGCCTTTCGGTCTGAAGAACGCAAGTGCTTCTTATCAAAGGGTCATGGTGGCTTTATTTCATGACATGATGCACAAGGAGATAGAGGTATATGTTGATGACATGATCGCCAAATCTCAGAGTGAGGAGGACCATTTGGAACATCTTTTGAAATTGTTTAAAAGTCTCAGAAAATATCAGTTGAGACTGAATCCAGCCAAGTGTACCTTTGGAGTAAGATCTGGGAAGTTACTCGGTTTCATTGTCAGTCACCGAGGGATTGAGGTGGATCCAGATAAAGTCCGAGCCATTCAAGATATGCCAGCTCCGCAAACTGAGAATCAAGTCAGAAGTTTCCTTGGAAGGTTGAACTATATATCCAGATTTATTTCTAACATGACTCCTACTTGCGAGCCCATCTTCAAATTGTTACGCAAAGATCAGACGGTTGTTTGGAATTCAGATTGTCAGCAAGCTTTTGATAAGATCAAAGGTTACCTTCAAGAACCTCCAATCTTGATACCTCCTGTTCCGGGAAGACCTCTCTTCATGTATTTGACAGTGCTCGAGAATTCAATGGGTTGTGTGTTAGGTCAGCAAGATGAGTCCGGACGAAAAGAACATGTTATCTATTATTTGAGTAAGAAGTTTACTGATTGTGAAAGTCGATATTCACTTCTGGAGAAAACTTGTTGTGCTTTAGCGTGGGATGCTAGACGTTTGAGGCAGTACATGATTTTTCATACCACTTTGTTGATTTCAAAAATGGATCCGATAAAATATATTTTTGAGAAGCCTGCTCAGACTGGAAGGCTCACCCGTTGGCATATGTTATTATCAGAATACGACATCCAGTATGTAGCCCAGAAGTCCATCAAGGGCAGTGTCTTGTCAGATTATCTTACAGATCAACCAGTTGAAGATTATGAGTCTCTCAAATTTGATTTCCCAGATGAAGACATTATGTTGGTAAAAGATTGTGAAGAGCCAGGTCCTGATGAAGGTCCGCAACCAGGCCTTTGGTGGAAAATGATGTTTGATGGTTCCTCAAACTACAGTGGGCACGGCATAGGCGCCGTTTTGATGAATCCGGAGGGTGGTTATACTCCATTCACAGCCAGGTTAGACTTTGAATGCACAAACAATGTTGCCGAATATGAAGCATGCTTTCTCGGCCTCGAAGCAACTATCGACCTCAAAATCAAACTTCTTGAAGCAAATGGAGATTCAACTTTGGTTATTTATCAAGTTACTGGTGAATGGGAGACTAGACATGAGAATTTGATCCCTTACAGAGCCTACATTGTTAAGATGATTGAGTATTTTGATGAAATCACCTTCAAGCATGTTCCGAGATCTGAGAATCACATTGCTGATGCCCTAGCCATGTTAGCCTCAATGTGGAAAGTCAGGTACATCAACGATGCCACTCTCATTCGAATTGAACGCAAGACTGAGCCGGCCTACTGTCAGATGGTTGAAGAAGAAACCGATGACAAGCCATGGTTCCATGACATAAAGAATTACCTGTTAAAACAAGAGTATCCAGCAGATGCTATGTCACTTGATAAGAAAACTCTGAGACGATTAGCATCCAAGTTCTTTCTCAGTAATGATGTTCTTTACAAAAGGAATCATGACATGGTCCTGCTTAGGTGTGTCGGCAGAGGAGAAGCAGATTTGTTAATGCAAGATGTCCATGAAGGAATATTTGGCACTCATGCCAATGGATATGCTATGTCTAGAAAGATTTTGAGGGCTGGGTATTACTGGTTGACTTTGGAAACTTACTGTATTCAATATGCCAGGAAATGTCACAAGTGTCAGATTTATGCGGACAAGATGCATGTACCTCCGACGTTGTTAAATGTGTTGTCATCACCTTGGCCTTTCTCTATGTGGGGCATTGATATGATTGGAGCAATAGAGCCAAAAGCTTCTAACGAACACCGGTTTATTCTAGTTGCTATTGATTATTTCACAAAGTGGGTTGAAGCCTCATCCTACACCAATGTTACTCGACAAGTGGTGGCCCCTTTTATCAAGAAAGAGATTATCTGTCGTTACAGAATTCCGAGCCGAATAATAACGGACAATGGTACCAACTTGAACAACAAAATCATGAAAGAGTTGTGCGATGACTTCAAAATTGAACATCATAATTCTTCTCTTTATCGTCCCAAGATGAATGGAGCTGTAGAAGCTGTGACTAAGAATATCAAAAAGATTTTACATAAGATGGTGAAAACCTACAAAGATTGGCATGAGATGCTGCCATTTCCTTTACATGGGTACAGAAAGTCTGTCCGCACTTCAACAGGGGCAACCCCTTTTTCTTTGGTATATGGAATGGATGCGGTACTTCCTATTGAGATCGAGATACCTTCCTTGAGAGTCGTAATGGAAACCAAGCCTGAAGAAGCAGAATGGGTGAGGGAAAGGTTTGATCAGTTGAATCTTATCGACGAGAAGCGCATGTCTGCAATGTGTCATGGTCAGTTATATCAGAAAAGGATCAAGAGAGCTTTTGACAAGAAGGTCTGCGTCCGAGAGTTCCGAGAAGGGGAGCTTGTGCTCAAGAAAATTTTACCAGTTCACAAGGATGCACGGGGAAAGTGGATGCCCAAATATGACGGCCTGTTTGTTGTGAAAACAGTCTTCTCAGGCGGCTCATTAATTCTCACAACCATGGATGGAGAGCATCTTACACATCCAATGAACTTTGATGCAGTACGAAAATATTACGCCAAAAAGAACCCGATAAGTCGAAAACTCAAAAGAGCGGCTTATGAAAAAGTTAGGGTTGAAAAGAAAAAGAAAAAGAAAAGGAGAAAAAGAAAAAGAGAAAATTAAGAGCTCGCTAAGTTGAAAACCCGAAAGGGCGGCTTAGGCAAAAATGAGCGTCCCGGTGGATTGAAAACCTGAAAGGGCGATCCAGGCAAAAGTTAGGGGCAAGGGCGTTTCACTGCATCAGATAAGTTGTCACTACTGCAGAAGATTTTACAAAGAAATCATCTCAACCGCTCTTGTCATAAGCGAGGATTTTGGGGAGTTTTATTCTTTAGGGATAGTTGGTCATGAGATTTAATGTAACCTTGTCCATGTTGCCATTTTTCACTTGTAAAACTTCTATGGAATTTTGTCATTTGCAAGATTTCATTCTTGAATAAAAATCAGTTTTGAGCCATTCTTTCTTTTGCAAATTTACTATTTCATTTACTTTCTTTGTTATGCAAAATATTGTTCGTTGATCAACGATAATTTTAAAAGCATTAGGTTCAAGTTATTGAATAAAACTTGAAAAGATTAACAAACGTAAATGCTTCAACTCATGGAAAAGATCCGAGGAAAATCATACCTCCCCGAAGCCTCAGGGTAGCAGAAACTTTGATACGCAATCCTATTGCATCTCCCGTTGAAGTGTTAGCAAGATGAGCTGCTGAATTTCCTTTTGATCATGTGTGGGTATCAAGTTTGAAGAATGTCTCTCAGAATCTCTTATAATGATGTGAAGACTTGTCCTCAGCAGAGGATTTCTGGACTTTTCTTTGAAATTACCTTGACATCTCTGACTAGCTTTTTTATGCTTTGTTCCCAAGTAGGATTGGGTTTATTTCCCAAGTCTACATACACCCTTCATCATGGGTTCAGTGTGATTCATCTTGTCTCTTGGATTCGGTATGCTATCTGTCGATCCCTTGTGAAGTCTAGTCGTTACTAGTTAATTTCCATTTGAGTCCAGTTGTAACTGGCATTGTTCTAGAAACCAATCGTTATTGGTATTCTTTTGGTCGTCACCATATTTCTTGTTAAGTACAATCGTAACTGGAATTGTCTTAACTCCACTCGTTATTATCTTTTGAGTTGGTCGTTACCAACTTTTCCCTTTAAGTTCGGTCGTAACTGGCAGATGTTTGAAATCCAATCGTCATTGGTATCTTTTGGTTTGGTCATTACCAACCTTCCCCATGAAGTTTAGTCGTAACTGACATCGTTCGAAATCCAATCGTTATTGGTATCTTTTGGTTTGGTCGTTACCAACCTCCCCAGCTGAAGACTAGTAACCGCCAGCATTATCATAACCTAATGTCGTTGGTATACCCCAATTTGGTCGTCACCATGTTCCTTTTAAGTCCAGTCGTAACTGGCATTACTTGAAATCCAATCGTCATTGGTACCCTGACTTGGTCGTTACCAATCTCTTTTAAGTCCAGTGGTTACTGACATTGCTTGAAATTTGATCGTTACCAATTTCCCCAGTCGAAGTCCCATTGTTACCAATTACCCCGGTTTGGTCGTTACCATTACCTCCAAAAAGTCTAGTGGTTACTAGCATTGTTTGAATTGTTTGTTAAAGCTAGTTGACATTGGTATCCCCAGTGAAACCTTTGCTTCCCCAGTCCGGTCTCGGAGATCTAGTCATTACTAGTATCCCCAGTGTGTCTGGTCTTGTTTCTAGTCCATTCCTGAAGATCCCGTTTGAACTCTTCACTATAGGAAGCTCCTCATCTGATCATCTCCAATGAGGTTCGTGTCTCTAGTCTTTCGTTTCCCCGGTGGAAATTTGCTCTTTTTCCCAAGTGGAGCGTGTTCTCTCCCCCAGCGAGGTTGTCATCCTCATTGGACTTTTTGCATTCCCATGGGAATTTTTTCTCTCAGATATCACTGGTCATGTTTGAACTATTGGTTGTTATACCTCGGTCTTCCCCAGTGTCGGGTCCCCAATATCAGGTTCCCGTGAGTAGTTACTCGTTGTTTTGTTTTTCTTTCATTTTTGCTCTTGTGTATGCATTGTGTCTTGCGCCCAAGCATCATAAAGCATCATTTAGAATTAATGGCATATCATGACCTATCCTTTTGCATATCATCGGATCTAAGGGACAAAATTTCTGGTTTTCTATATTTAAATACCTTTCACTGCGATTCTATGAGGATTGTCATCTCTCAGTTCCATCTAGTGAAGATATTTAAATAAGGGCAACTGTTGCACCCCAAATTTTGACCCCTTAGATTCTCATTATCATTCTAGGATCATAATCATGTGGTTATCTAACCTTAACCCAGTTCAAGTTTTTTTGTTAACATACAGATGAATTAGGGTTTTGCGCAGTCAAAATCCAAGCTTTGAGGTTTGATCAATCAATGTTTTGGGTTAATTCAATCATGAAACAAGTTCAAAGATACAATATGAGATCAAAAGTGGATTAAATTTGAGGTGGTCACCCAGGGTTGAAGACAGTGCAGTCCAAGAGCCCCGATTAGGGTTTTTGACTGGTAAAAGTCAACTGTAGTTTGACTTTTGTGTTGGAAGGTGTTTTAATAATGGGATTGTGGTCCATGAATTTCATATGACTTAGTGAAGTCAATTCAAGAAGTTTCAAAGTCTCAGAGGGCCCAAAGTGTCAACAGGCGACTCGGTAGTCACCGAGCGATCGTACGGTTGACCGAAAGTCAGCTCTTCAATTTTAAGGAATTATGTAGAAGCATGCTTCAATCTCAAGTTTTGATGATGTCAACACTTCTCAAGAAGCTCATCTCTTAG
The DNA here is from genome assembly GCA_963859935.3 of Lathyrus sativus. Lineage (NCBI taxonomy): Eukaryota > Viridiplantae > Streptophyta > Magnoliopsida > Fabales > Fabaceae > Lathyrus > Lathyrus sativus. The sequence goes on along the minus strand of OZ012738.1, from coordinate 540,336,667 downwards.
TTGCAAAAAATCAAGCCTTTCAAAGTTATCAAGACTATGCAAAGTTATCTTTCAAGTCAAGCTCCGTATGCAAACATTGTTCTACATCTGTCGAGACTTGGACACAAGGCTGGTATATAAAGTTCCCTCTCTAAAATTGATATACAAGTGTTCAATACTATAAACTATTTTTGCATACTACATTAACTTGTTTTAAAAATCATTTGGAATTGGTATAACACTTTTGATTTAATAATTTTTCAAATTTTTTATAGTGTTAACCGATTAACCATATAGGTTAATCGATTAACGCCCTTAATTTTCAAATTCTCTGGGCCAACGTTACAGTGTTAACTGATTAACCTATATGGTTAACCGATTAACACTAAACGTTTTCTGAAAAATTGTTTCCTTTCAAGTTCAAAATATGTTCAAATATTATACCTTTCCATCCATTGATTTGCACTTTCATATACCCTTTTGAAATGGTTTTTTGACTGATATAAATTCTGAAAAACTCAAATTGACAAACACCTCCTACAATTTTCAAATTATTCATTTGAATCAAATTCACTAAAATTCAAATATTTTCAAATACTTTCAAAGTGTTCATATTGTTCATACTTTTCATATGCATAGCATTGAACACTTGTATTGAAATTAAAAGAGTGAATTCTGATCAAAAGGAGAAGATCAATCTTTGTATTGATATCACTGTTATTACTCTCAATTCAAATCATTTACTTGTATTTGACTTGTGATCCAGGATTGTTGGACACTAGGGTTAGTGTTGCAAGAGGATTGTTCTTGCATCCTAAGTTGTTTGAAATTGTTTGTTAGTAGGCCTCACCGGTTGATGGTGTGATAGGTTGTACTTTCTTAAACAATAGTGAAAACTCTCTTTCGTGTTGAAAGGGGAGTAGAGTACTCTCGGATTATGAGGGGAACCACTATAAATCCTGGTGTCCACTTTCTTTATGCTTTCTACTGCATTCATCACCATGAACTTAACCGAAGAAAAATTAAAGAATATCAAAAATCGGAAAAAGTGTCTAAAATCGGAAAAATTAAAGAATATCAAAAATCGGAAAAAAGTGTCTAAAAGTGGCATCAGAGCAAGTTAAGGTAACCTGTTCCTAACGATTCAGTATGGCTTCCGCAAGTACCAACCCGGTTTTCAAAGATGGTGGAAGTAGTAACAAGCCACCACTCTTTTCTGGAGAATATTTCGATTTTTGGAAAATCCGTATGAAAGCACATCTTGAGGCTCAAGGAGACGGTATCTGGGAAACCGTAGAAATTGGTCCACATGTTCCTACATGTGTGGTAAATGGTGTTGGCACTCCAAAGATAAAATCCTCATATGATGAAGATGACAATAAGAGAATTTTGAATGAGAAGAAAGAAATCAACATACTTCAAAGCGCTCTCAGTATGAACGAATTCTTCCGCATATCACAGTGCCAATCGGCAAAATAGATTTGGGACACCTTGGTAGAAACGCATGAAGGGACAGCCGAAGTAAAAAGATCAAGACTCAACACGTTAAGTCAAGAATATCAGATGTTCCGTATGTAGCCCGGTGAATCCATTGTTGCCTTGCAAAAAAGATTCGTTCATCTAACAAATCATTTGATTGCTCTCGGGAAGACCTTCACCAATGATGATCTCAACTTGAGAGTCCTAAGATCCTTAACAAGAGAATGGCAACCGAAGGTGACCGCTATTTCGGAGAAGAAGAGTCTTTCAATGATGACATCCGCTTCCTTATTTGGCAAACTTCAAGAGCATGAACTGGAACTTGGAAGGCTCGAGAAGCATGAAAGTCAAGACAAGAAGTCCAAAGGAATTGCCTTGAAGATTGAGACAAAGGATGACCATGACGAATCTTCCGAAGACGAGAATTTCATGCTTCTAGTAAAGAAGCTTGGTAAGTTTTTTAATACTAACAAAAATTCCTCTTTTCCTAAAAAGAACAGACATTTCAGGAAAAAGGATGCACCCACATCAAATTAAGAAGTTACATGTTACGAATGTGGGAAACAAGGTCACATAAAGCCGGATTGCCCGAAACTCACAAATAAAGGAAAATTCAAAGGCAAGAAGGATTTCAAAAATAAGAATGCCTATGTTGCATGGGACGATAACGAGATAAGCTCATCATCAGAATTGGATAGCAACGAATGTACAAATATGGCTCTCATGGCATCACATCATTCCGATGAAGAAATTGATGAGGTTAGTAGCAATTTTTCAGTTTATGACAATGATGCAGAAGAAGCCATAGATGAACTTCTAAAAGAGTGCAAGACTTTGTATAAAAGCATCTCATCTCAAAAGAAAAGAATTTCATTTTTGGAAGAACAAAATACTGTTTTTATAAAAAATATTGAAAATGAAAAACAAAAATTGATGGATGAAAAACAAATTCTTGTATGCAAGAATTGTGAATCTTTATCTTTCCAAATTGTTCAACTTAAAATAGTTTTAGAAAGATACGAAAAAGTCCAAATTGGCTTGGAGGAAATACTTAGGCACCAAAGATATCCTAATGATAAAAGTGGACTAGGATATTCTAAGTTTTCCAAACCAAGTACAAATGAGACCATTTTTGTAAAAGCAAGTGAACAAGTTGTGAAAGAAAAAGTAAGCAATTCTAATTTTGTACATCAAAATCATAAAAAGAAAAGAATTGTTAAGAAAAAGAATTATGTTCCTAGATATAGAAGTCATTTTCAACCTACGTGTTTTTATTGTGGAATTAAGGGCCATACACCTAATGCTTGCTATGTGCGCAACATTGGGGTTGCTAAAGGGCATTATGTGTAGGTTGAAAAAGGTACTAACTATCAAGGACCCGAAGTAATTTGGGTACCTAACACTACTTGATTTTGTGTTGTAGGTATGCTTCAAGACAACGTCTAATCAATGGTATCTTGATAGCGGTTGCTCGAAGCATATGACGGGAGATATAAACAAATTTTTAAGTCTATCATTAAAGGCCAAAGGATACGTTACTTACGATGATGATAATAAAGGAAAAATTCTTGGAGTTGGAACCGTTGGTGTACCTCCATGTACAATCATCGAAGACGTCCTTTATGTGGAAGGCCTTAAACACAACCTTCTTAGCATAAGTCAATTGTGTGACAAAGGATTCCGAATCAACTTCACAAAGGAAGAATGTTTGATAGAACACAAAGTCACTCATGACATTTTGCTAAAAGGTAAAAGATATAATAATATTTTTATGATCTCTTTTGATGATTCTTCCTTGAAGGTAAAGTGTCTTATGGCAAACAACAACGAGGCGTGGCTTTGGCATAAAAGATTTGCTCACATTCACATGGAGCATCTAAACAAATTGATAAAGCATGATCTAGTTGTTGGACTTCCGAAGATAAAATTCATCAAAGATAAATTATGCGATGCATGTCAAAAAGGGAAACAGACCAAGACAACTTTCAAATCCAAGCAAGTGGTTTCTACATCAAGACCACTTCAATTGTTGCACATGGATCTTTTTGGTCCATCAAGAACGAAGAGTTTCGGAGGTAGTATTTATGCTTTAGTTATTGTTGATGATTTCTCTCGATATACATGGACAATGTTTTTAGTGCAGAAAAATGATGCCTTCAAAGCATTCAAAAAGCATGCAAAACAAATTCAAAACGAGAAGTCACTCACTATAGCCTCCATAAAAAGCGATCACGGTGGAGAATTCCAAAATTCAGATTTTGAAGATTTTTGCGAAGAGCATGGAATTTCTCATAATTTTTCAGCACCAAGGACTCCTCAGCAAAACGGCGTTGTAAAACGAAAGAATCGGTCACTAGTGGAGCTTTCTAGAACAATGCTTAGAGACTCGAATCTTCCTAAGTATTTTTGGGCAGAGGCGGTAAGCACGACATGTTTTGTAAGCAACCGTGTGAATATTCGACCAATTCTCAAAAATACTCCGTATGAGTTGTTCAAGGGTAGGAAACCAAACATAGCATTCTTCCACATTTTTGGTCGCAAATGTTTCGTACTCAACAACAATAAGGACAATCTCGGTAAGTTTGATGAGTAGTCCGACGAAGGTATATTTCTTGGTTACTCTCTTTCTAGTAGAGCTTTTAGAATTTTTAATACAAGAACTCTTACTATAGAAGAATCCATTCATGTTTCTTTTGATGAGAATAACCCCTCGAAAGAGGATAATATTATTTTGGATGATGATGATGATATTATAGATACTTCACAACATGAAGAAAATAATTCAAAGGATCAAGCAATATTACAAGAAGATGTCACTCAAGAACATCAAGATCTTCCGAAAGAATGGAGAACTCATAGAGATCACCCGATAGATAAAGTTATTGGTGATATTAGCCAAGGCGTTGCAACTCGACTAAATCTTAAGGATGCTTGTCTCAACATGGCTTTCGTATCTCAAATTGAACCAACCATGATTGATGAAGCATTAGGCAGAGACTAATGGATTGTAGCAATGCAAGAAGAACTCAACCAATTCGAAAGAAATCAAGTTTGGACTCTTGTACCAAGACCGGATAATAAGCACATCATAGGAACAAGTTGGGTGTTCAAGAACAAACTTGACGAGAATGGGATTATAGTTCGTAACAAAGCAAGATTGGTCGCACAAGGTTACAACCAAGAGGAAGGAATTTATTTTGATGAAACATTCGCTCTGGTAGCACGGTTAGAAGCAATTAGATTATTACTTGCTTACGTGTGTTCTATGAATTTTTAGTTGTTCCAGATGGATGTCAAAAGTGCTTTTATGAATGGCTACATCAACGAAGAAGTCTACGTCAAACAACCTCCGGGTTTTGAAGACTTCAAGAATCCCTCACATGTGTACAAACTGAAGAAGGCACTCTACGGGTTAAAACAAGCACCAAGAGCATGGTATGACCGCCTTAGCAACTTCTTATGTGAGAAAGGATTTACAAAAGGAAAGGTTGACAAGACTCTGTTCATAAAGAAAATCAAAGGTAACACCTTATTGGTTCAAGTCTATGTCGACGACATCATCTTCGGATCAACAAACAAAGAGCTTTGCGCAGAATTTTCACTTATGGTGCAAGGAGAATTCGAGATGTCCATGATGGGAAAGCTAAACTATTTTCTTGGACTACAAATCAAACAAACAAATGATGGTATCTTCCTTAATCAATCCAAGTACTGCAAAGAATTATTAAAGAAATTCGATATGGATTTGTGCAAGGTGATGTCCACTCCTATGGGATCCGAAACGTATGTTGATCAAGATGAATCTGGTACTCCAATTGATATTACAAAATATCTAGGTATGATCGGTTCATTACTATATTTGACGGCAAGCCGTCCTGACATTATGTTTAGCATTTGTTTGTGTGCACGCTTTCAAGAAAGTCCGAAGGAATCACATCTCACAGCCGTGAAAAGAATTATAAAGCATCTCAAAGGGACAACCAACATCGGATTATGGTATCCAAAAGGTAGTATTTGTTCTTTAGTTGGTTATTTTGACGCTGACTATGTAGGATGCAAGACCGATAGAAAAAGCACAAGTAGTACGTGTCATATTTTCGGTAATGCTCTAGTGTCATGGGCCTACAAGAAGCAAGGATGTGTAGCACTTAGTACAGCCGAAGCGGAGTATATTGCAGCAGGAAGTTGCTATGCACAAATTCTGTGGCTCAAACAACAACTTCTGGATTACGGTGTCGATCTCGGATGCTTTCCTCTACGATGTGATAATACAAGTGCCATCAACATTACAAAGAATCCGGTCATGCATTCAAGAACAAAGCACGTAGATATCCGGCATCACTTCCTTAGAGATCGCGTATTGAATAGAGATGTAGATGTCACTTTCGTCGACACACACAATCAACTCGCCGACATCTTCACCAAACCTTTGGCGAAAGAACCATTCTACAAAATTCGGCGAGAACTTGGGATTCTTGATGAAGGTGATATCTGACCTTTTGCTATTTTATGTATGCATGATATTGTGGATGTTTTCAATATGTTTGCATTCTGTTTGTAAGCATTTTTCCAAAATTCGCAGGTGTTAACCGATTAACCTATAGGGTTAACCGATTAACACTGAAAGTTTTTCAGTTCTGATTTAATTTTTCAACAGGTTAATCGATTAACCTATATGGTTAACCGATTAACACTGTAACTTTTTATCTGAAAATTAAATTTTTTAATAGGTTAATCGATTAACACTGTCAAAATGGGCAAAAATCAGAAACGAAAATTGTTTTAAATTTTGGAAAATTATATTTGTTTGTTTTATTTATATGGGAAATATTTTCTTAAAATTCCATCTCAACATATCCTTGGAATCCTATTCCCTCCTCTTTACTTACAAGAGAATTTGAAACTTCCCTCTTCAAACCCTAAGTTTAAAACCCACTATCTCTCTCCCACTCTCTATGTTGGATAACTCCTCATAACCATCTTCTCCTCATAACCATCTTTTCTCCAACCCTAACTTCCTCAGAACCCCCAACCTTCAGATTCTCACAAACTTCTTTTATGGCTTCGTCTGACAAAGGAAAAGGAAGGCTTCCAGAGTACGTGTCTGAATCTGAAGATGACAGCATCCCCATGGAAACCACAAAGAAACGACGCATGGACTTCAAGGTTCGTGTTCGACACATCTTGCCGGTAAAATATGTCAATCTCAAAGCTTTTCTGGTTTCGTCTTTTGATTTTCCTGCTTTGCTGAAATACCAAAGGATGGATAAGTTCGTCTCTGACTCCGGTAACTTTTATTCGGATTTGGTTAGGAATTTCTTGAATAAGCTATCCGTGTATTTGGACGCTAATGGAGAACACGTTCTGGAAATGGTGGTTCGCGACTATCGGTTGAAGGAAAAACTGTCTGATGTTGCTTTGAAGCTGCAAATTCCATCTACCGGTTGTTTTCTCAAGAAAGGGGTAAACTATGATGAAGGGCCATGGGCTAATTACGAAAAAATGGAATACCATTACCGGATCTGCAGGTTCCCAAAGGAAACCATTGTTGCTAATCAAAGGACTGCCTGTATGCTCTGCTTCGCGAAGAACTTGACGGTATCTGACCGGATGCTTCATTACATCATTTGCTATGTGCTCATTCCAAAAGACTCCAATCATGCTCAAATCAACGAGTTGGAGATGCAACTGTTATTTTCTATCAAGAACAGGATTCAGGTAAACTGGATTTTAACCATCATGTATCATCTGTAACAACAGCTTTCGCTTCAGACGCGTCTTCCATGTGCTCGACTGGTCTCACGCATTCTAGAGTTGTCGGAATTGGATCTCAAAAGAGAACTGGTCACAAAGATGAAGTCGACAACAAATGAGATTAATGAGATTACAATTGTGAAGAACACCAGTATCATCAAGGACGTGAATGGCACCTACAGGTATGCTGATGAAGGAGCAGCAAATCAAGCCTATCTGGTACCCGAAGGAGGCATTTCTAACGAGTTTCTCTATCAAACCATCATGACCTAGCATAGAGAATCTATGAACCGTCACCGTGAACACTCCCGGGCCATTGCTTCCCTCTGAAACCTTATCCTGACCTCTCGCTATACCAACACCGAAAATGATGATGAAGAGGATGAAGAAGGTGAAGAAGAAGAGGAAGAAGATGAAGAGGATGTGGCTAATGATTTTTAGAAAATATTTGCTTATGTTTTGATTTGATTCAATTTTTCATTCCGAACTGATTATGTTATTTTTCTTCTGTTTGATTTGTAACCGTACACTATTTGTGTTGTATGTTCTATATGCTGCATTTCTTTTAACTATATTTGCTTTCTTGTTTCTTTGATTGCTTGCTGCCATATATGCTGCTATCTTGTGTTTGTTTGAAAGCTCCTTCCTTTTTTGCTGATGTCAAAGGGGGAAAAGAGCTTGGTTCTTTTAATATCTCTCTGTGCAGAATTTTTTGCCTCACTATAGATAGGGGGAGTTGCTGGTCATAGGGGGAGAAACTTACCAAGAACCAAGATATTGCGCAGACGCTTTTTGATTGCCATCATCAAAAAGGGGGAGAATGTAGAAGCATGCTTCACTCTCAAGTTTTGATGATGTCAACACTTCTCAAGAAGCTCATCTTTTAGTTGCAAAAAGTCAAGCCTTTCAAAGTTATCAAGACTATGCAAAGTTATCTTTCAAGTCAAGCTCCGTATGCAAACATTGTTCTACATCTGTCGAGACTTGGACACAATGCTGGTATATCAAGTTCCCTCTCTAAAATTGATATACAAGTGTTCAATACTATAAACTATTTTTGCATACTACATTAACTTGTTTTAAAAATCATTTGGAATTGGTATAACACTTTTGATTTAATAATTTTTCAAAGTTTTTACAGTATTAACCGATTAACCATATAGGTTAATCGATTAACGCCCTTAATTTTCAAATTCTCTGGGCCAACATTACAGTGTTAACCGATTAACCTATATGGTTAACTGATTAACACTAAACGTTTTCTGAAAAATTATTTCCTTTCAAGTTCAAAATGTGTTCAAACGTTATACCTTTCCATCCAATGATTTGTACTTTCATATACCCTTTTGAAATGGTGTTTTGACTGATATAAATTCTGAAAAATTCAAATTGACAAACACCTCCTACAATTCTCAAATTATTCATTTGAATCAAATTCACTACAATTCAAATATTTTCAAATACTTTCAAAGTGTTCATATTGTTCATACTTTTCATATGCATAGAATTGAACACTTGTATTGAAATTAAAAGAGTGAGTTCTGATCAGAAGGAGAAGATCAATCTTTGTATTGATATCATTGTTATTACTCTCAATTCAACTCATTTACTTGTATTTTACTTATGATCCAGGATTGTTGGACACAAGGGTTAGTGTTGCAAGAGGATTGTTCTTGCATCCTAAGTTGTTAGAAATTGTTTGTTAGTAGGCCTCACCGGTTGATGGTGTGATAGGTTGTACTTTCTTAAACAATAGTGAAAACTCTCTTACGTGTTGAAAGGGGAGTGGAGTACTCTCGGATTGTGAGGGGAACCACTATAAATCCTGGTGTCCACTTTCTTTATGCTTTCTACTGCGTTCATCACAAAGAACTTAACCGAAGAAGAATTAAAGAATATCAAAAATCGGAAAAAGTCTCTAAAATCCTAATTCACCCCCCCCCCCCCCTCTTAGGCATACTCTGAACTTACAAATTGGACTTCAAGGTGTGAATCAAAAATGTTCCTTATATCATATTGCACCTGCCCATCAATTTTCATGACCATTGGATCAAGGATGAGGAAGTAATCAAAAAATCGGGAAATTAGGGTTTTGAAAGGGGCTAAACCCTAACTCCTTAACCACACATTCAAATGAGTTGGTTCAAAGCTCATTGGAAAGCTCTTGACAAGTCCTACAAAAGTCCCACAGTGGTCCACGATCATAAAATGCATATTTTTGGAGTTAGAATCAAATTCATTACAAGAGGAAAAAATAACTTAGAAAATTCTAAGTTGTTTCACTTTTAAAAGCTTATTTTCAGCCAACTTTGGAGGGATTTTTGACATAGTTCCAATTGGAGTTAGAACTTCTGGAAAACATGAATGTTTTAGAGCTACATGAGGGCTTTACAAAAAGTATTAGAACTCCTCAAAAGGATTTGTGAGCTGAAAATTATGGATTTGGCAAGTTGGTGTTTTCACACTTGAGTCCCACATTGACAAATTTTCAAAAGTTCATTGTTTGATCAATTGGACCAATCTCAGCCATTACATGTTATCATTTCTGATATGTAGAGGCTTTTTAGTGTAGAAGTGTGAAAAATATGCAGAGGAATTGAGTTTGGCAAGTTTGCAAGTGGGTTTGCAAGTTGCAAATGCAACTTGCATTAAAGTAATGTGAAAAGCAAGAGGTGGAAAGTGAGTTCTGCAAACAACCATGAACCTATACCCTCTAGCATGAATTTAGCCACTCTAAAATCATCATAATGCTTGACTTTAAGCTTACCTCCAAGCCAAGAAAGCCTCTTTGAGAGATTGGAACCAAAAAGTAACCTTTCCCTCCTAGGAAGGAAATCTTCAAATCTGTCCATACCCTTCTCATTTGCCTATAAATATAGGCACTCTCCACCTCATTCAACACACAATAACTCTTCTAAAAACCAGAGAAAGTTCAAGGTGTCACTCTTTCACTCTTTGCTCCATTTTCACCAAAGTCACAAAATCACAAAAACTTCAAAATCTGTCTTGATAAGTACAGCTGCCAAAACCATTTCCCTACACTCAAACTCACCAAAGATCATCCACACAATCCATAATATATGGTATAGAAGGTGTCCAAGCCCTTAGACCATTCAAAAACCTCATTCCCCTAAAAGTCAACTTCCATACCAAGTATCTTTGACCACAATGCACAAAATCTGCCAAATCATGTTGTAGACATTTTCTTGATGTTCTAATCATTCAAACACCTCACATATATCATACCTCAACTGTCCAAAGCATTGAGGATCATTGGTAAGGCCCATTTCTCAAACTGTCACAAGGTTTGCATTTTTGCTTCAAGAAGTAGGAAGTTCCAAAGCTAGGTGCTATTTGAAGTTTCTCTGGGTTTCTTGGTGTTCTAATCTGCTCAACATAGTCTACAAGAGGTATGTAGACAGTCCATTTCCTATTTTATGTCATAATCTCATGCTTGGCATTTTGAGCTTGTTGTTTTGGAAATGTGTCATGAACATGTCATATGTCAAAATCTTGTCATGACTGAAATGCATTTGTTTGTTGCATTGGATAACCTTTAAAATCATGATTATGGTGGATATGTATGATTGGTTTAAGCTGTTTTCATCTGGCTTGCTTGTTCATTCACAAAATGCCTTATCTTACATATTATTGCAATGAACATACCAGTTTTGATTTCAGGCCAGAAGGTGTTTAAATTTGAATTCAAAATCATCCATTTATATTTTTGTGACATGAATGTATGATTTGCATAATCTGTTCTCACATGTTTTGGCATCTCATCTCCAAAATGCATTTTCAAGACAAGCTGCCATGAGATATACCAAAATTTGTTCTGTTCACAATGTAACTGATTCTTAAGCATGAACATCCTTATTTCCATGTATATGAACTGTGTGTATGGTCCACCTGATATAATTGTGCTTTACACTTGATTTGAACTCTTTGATGCATCACACATGTCAACTTTGCACTTAATCTTCACTTTTTACCACAAACCATTTTGACTTGTTTTGAGGCTTGAATTCATTCAAACAACATATATGTGGTATGTGCATATAATTTTCTTGCCATGATTTTGCATAAAATATGAGCTGGTCATTCAACTTGCATCTAAAATGTCCATTTGCATTTAACTCATCAATTTCCATATCAGCCCTCTTGGAACCAATCTCATTGTTCAAACTCATTTGTCTGTGGATATACAATATGTGTATGTGATTTACTTGAACAAAATATGCCTAGAACATGAACTGAGTTTTTTCATGCATCACCAAAACACCAAAGTGCAGTTTGAAGGTCATTTTTGCCACAGCCTGTTGTGAGCTAATTCTTGTGCATAGAATCACTTGTTAACATGTATGTGACTTGTGTGTATGATTTATTTGGCCTATATGTGCATAGAACTAAACTGAGCATCCTTCATGCATTTAATTTTCCAAAATTGCAACTCAGTCCTCATTCTTTATGACAGACTGTTGTTGGCTTCAATCCTTATTTGAATTCACTCAATGATATGTATGTGTGGTATGTGTATGCTTAAATTGACTTGATCATGCTTTGAAACTGTTTTGAACTTTTCCATGATGTATCAAAACACAAAGCTGCAGCCTGTATGTCATTTTCCATAGCAGCCATTTTGAAACAAATTATTTTGCTTAGATTCACTTGCCAACATGTGTGTAAGATATGTATGTGATTTACTTGTCCTAGTTGTGCATCAAAGCTAAACTGGATATTCACCTGCACTTTGCATACACATACCAAGGCAACTTGCATACCATTTCTCACCATCGTCATCTTATGATCATTTCTTTTGTGTAAATGCATTCATCAACATGTTTTTGATGTGTACACATAGTTTATTTGACCTGGAACTGCATAGGATTAGAACTGAACATCATGATGCTTTGCATATGTCAAAATTACCACTTGATGACCACTTTTCAATACAGACTGTTTTGGACCTAATCTTTTGCCTAAATTCACTCAATGACATGTATATAGTGTGTGTATATGACTTGCTTGGTCTAAAAATGTTTGGAATTGAAATTGAACATCATCATGCATTTCACAAGCATAAATTGCAACTTGATAGTTAGTTTTCACCACAACTTGTTTTTAACTCCATTTTGTGCTCAAACTCATTCAATAACATATTTGTAGTGTGTGTGTATGATTGCTTTGTGTTGCGGTGGAAATAGGATCACAAACTATTAATGAGTTTGAATCGCAATTCAATTCACAACCGCTCTTTGATTTATCCGAAGGAAAAGGTCAAAAGAGGGAAAACCTATTTTTGCATCGTAAACACAATGCGGGGAAAGATCTAGGGTTCGGGGGTTGGTTAAATTTAGGGAAGGTATTAGCACCCTAAACTTCTGTAGTACTCTACAGGAACCTTTTGTTCAGATGTTTACTATTTGCTTTATTTATTTGCTTAAGGTATATGTACAAAGGATTAAAACTGAGAAAAGAGACCTAAGGGGTTAATTCTAAGTTTACTCGGCAAGACATCGCATCTTGTGCCTACGTATCCTTACGGGAATGGAATCAGAGTAATCGTAGTTCCCCTCAAAAGGGAGGTTAGAGACTTCTTGACTGTGGTCAAGGTCTCACGGGGAATAAACATGTCTTAAGGACACGCTTACGTGGAGTGTAGAAACTCCAAATCTCTATGTTGAATTGTTAAGTTGTAATTAGAGTTAAATTAGGGATTCCACGGCGGGAAACCCTAAAATGAGCGCGGCGGCTCTTTGACCTAATGCTAGGGGTAAAATTGTAATTTTGCCCGCGGCGAGGCATTTGTGACAATTAGGGTTTGTGAGGTCGCAAGGGTTTGAAGTTGAGGACTACTGACACGGCGGTCAAACGGCTAGACCTAATTCCTTCGGAGGAGTGAAATTAATTATAAAGATGCGATGAAATTAAATATACATACAACGGTAGAAAATAAAGTGCGGAAAGATAAATGCGACAATTGTCTCGCAAAATTACATCCCATAAGCAGTTACAATTATAATAGCTAAATATAAAACCGAAAATAAGTTTCAAATTGAACATAATAGCTGCAAGAAACAAAACAAACAAAAATGTCAGTATGTGGGGTTAGACGAAAACGAAATCAAAATTGAACGAGAAACAAACCGTATGAATTTTGGAGGACTTTTATGGTCTTTTTAACCAAGGATTTAAATTTGTGAAAAGAGAGATTAATTTTAATTAAAAGAGTTTTGAGTTTTAAAAAAAAAATTTATTAATAAAAAAGTGAAAGTTTGGTTAATTATTCTAAAAAAGGAGTTTTAGTGATAATATTTTGAAAAAAAGATTTAATCATTAAAAAAAACAATTGGTTTAATTTAAAAAATCTTAATGTTAGTTAAAAACACGTTTTACTTTAAAGTTATAAAAAAGTTTTATTATTTGAAAAAACATTTGATTATTTTATTTAAAAAGAGTTTTAATTAATTTGAAAAAGGTTTTTGATTATAAAAAAGAAAGGGTCTTCTTGATTTTTTTAAAAAAGGATAAATAAAATAAAATAACAAATGGAAAAACAATAAATAATAAAAAAGAGGGTTGGGCCGGTCATCACTCTTCTTCTCTCTGCTCTCTGAGTTTGCGTGTGTTCCTCTCCTTCTTGTTTGCCTCTCACGGATGTTATCTTCTTCTTCTTTTGCATGACCGCCGATTTGTCTTCTTCATCTCTTTTTCCTGAAAAACATGAAAAGCAACACAAAAATTGTAATTATATTTTTTGATCCTTACGGAATGATGATGGCCGATGATGCTTTGTCCTGAGGCTAGAGGATTTTTGACGGAGTTTGCTTGGATTTTACGAAAAAAGTTCTCCCTTTCTTGTTATGATTTTCGTCCCTTTTATACTTGATTTTTAAATCTTTTTTTTAATCTCAGATTTAATTTGAATATCTCAATCTTTTTCAATCTCTGATTTGATTTGAATGAATTTTTATGATGATTTCAGATTTGATTCAATGATGGTGATGTTGATATTTAGATCTGATTTTCTTATGATGATGATTGATCTGATTGATTTGATTTAACTCTATCTGGAATTCATTAAGATTGAATTAGATTAAAAAAGTGTTGAGATTTAAATTTAAAAAGTTAGCAAAGAAGATTAGAGTTTCAAGTTAAATAAAAAATTAGAGTTTTAAAAAAAAATGAGTTAGAATAAAAAAAAATATTTGAATGTTGGTTTTAAAAAATGTTAGAATTATTTTAAAAACTGTTAGAATCTAATTTTAAAAGGAATTTAAAATTTAAAAAAAAAAGAAAAGAAAAAGAAAAGGGCGTTAGAATTTAATTTCAAAAAGAATTTAGAATTTTAATTTGAAAAATAAAGGTGTCAAAAAAAGATTTAGATTTAATTTGAAAAAAAAAAAAAGGATAGATTTAATTTATAAAAAAAAGGTTAGATTTAATTTTTAAAATAGTTAGAAAAAAAAGATTTAATTTTAAAAAGAAATTAGAGAAAAAAAGATTTAATTTTATAAAAGTTAGAAAAAAGATTTAATTTTTTTAAAAAAGTTAGAAAAAAAGATTTAACTTTATAAAAGTTAGAAAAAAGATTTAATTTTAAAAAGAAGTTAGAAAAAAATATTTAACTTTAAAAAAGTTAGAAAAAAAAGATTTAGTTTTAAAAAAAGTTAGAAAAAAAGATTTAATTTTAAAAAAAGTTAGAAAAAAATATTTTACTTTAAAAAAGTTAGAAAAAAAAGATTTAGCTTTAAAAAAGTTAGAAAAAAAGATTTAGCTTTAAAAGGTTAGAAAAAAGATTTAATTTTAAAAAGTTAGAAAAAAAGATTTAATTTTAAAAAGTTAGAAAAAAAGATTTAATTTAAAAAAAAAGTATTAGATTTTTATTTAAAAAAAAGTATTAGAATTTGATTAAAAAAAAAGTGTTAGAAATTAATTTAAAAAAGGTTATAAAAAATTTACTCTTTAAAGAAAAGAAAAAAAAGTTAAATTTTAATCTAAATCCTAAAAGTTAGTAAGAAGAGCTTAAAATGACTTAAATAAATAAACTAAATAGAAAAGAAAAAAAAAAGTTAATAAAAAAACATTAGTAAAGTTATAAAAAAGGTTAATTAAATTATTATTAGTTAAAAAAACAAGATTTAAAAAAAAGGTTAATTTATTAAGTTAATAAGAATTTAAAATAAAAATAAAAAAGAAAGGGTAAAATTTGGGGTATTACAGTTGCCCCTATTTAAATGGCTAAACCGGACGATTTGAGTGACAGAGACTCGTGGAATCGTGGTGGAGAGATTTAAATATAGATAACCGAAAATTTTGCCCTTATATGCGACGATATGCAATGCTATGGACAAAACTGGAACGACTTAATGCAGATGATGCCATGACTATGATATGATGCGTATGCTGGAATAATGAATGCGAAAATGCTGACGAAACATGACGACACCGAGACAGACGCCACGAGAAGAAACACACTGGGGAAAATGACGCGCTGAGACACAGTACATCACTGGGGAATTCTAAAAATGATAGTCAACTGGTGCGAATGACCAATTGTCACTTTTAGAAAAGGAACGAGATCCTCGAATGGAGATGGTACCTATGAGACGGCCTCCACTGGGGAATCTAAAAATAAAACTGGATCACGTACGATTGTAAGATCGATTACAGAATGCTGGAGCATTGAGCAAGGAATAACATCCAAGCTTCTGTAAACTACCCCTCGTGACAGGATCAAACGGACTTTTCGGAACTCCGTAGCAAATATACAGGGTAAAGACCGACTGTATGCCAAAATAAATGGACTTTGATGGGAATTGCCCTGATAAGCTTCTCGAGGGAGAACTGTCACTTATCGTTGGAAGGGACTTATGTGCAAAAAAAATGGATAAGCACTCAAATAAAGAGGCTGCTGCTTATCTGATAAATAAATCTTCTCGCATTTAAGGTCGGCGCCTGGAATACGATTCTGATTCTTCTCTTACTGAAGGATAAATAAACTTCTTCATGCTTCAAGATTATGTTCTCCTGAACATGAAAAGGGTAAACTGAACTTCCTCATACTTCAGGATCGTGCTCTCCTGAATATGAAACTGGATGACTGAATATACTCATATTTCAGAATCGTGCTCTCCTGAATATGAAACTGGATGACTGAATTTCTTCATATTTCAGAATCGTGCTCTCCTGAATATGATTTGGTTGTAAATGAATTTTTCCATACTTCAGAATCGTGCTTTCCTGAATATGAAACTGGGTAATCGAACTTCCTCATAACTCAGAATCGTGCTCTCCTGAATATGATTCCGCTCCTTCTTTTACTAAAGGATAAACGAACTTCTTCATAACTTCAGAATCGTGCTCTCCTGAATATGAAACTGCTCAAACCTCCCCGTAACTCAAGATCGTGCTCTCCTGAATACGATTTGGTTCAAACCTCAAGACGGCAGGTAAATGGAAGCCCAACTGCTCCATGGAGATGGCCATTTGCTGCGAGTCATAACGAGGATATGATCGACTTCTTAGGTGAGAAATGTCGTATGTTGATGCTGTAAAATTTAAAGTGTAAAAGGTTGTAACATGTAGGATTGTAAAGTGTTGTACTGATATATTTTCCAGGCGCGAACTGGCGTGTATCTGTAAAGGATTGTAGTTGATTTTCTTGAAAGATAGTGCAAAATAAATGCACGTCCGGGTACAGTGATAAACTTCTCAAGCGAGATAGTCGCGTATCTGCCAATGTATGGTAAAAATTTTAGATGGTGCAAAATAAATGCACGTCCGGTTGGGATTGACGACCGACAAGACTGAGATTCAATCTAGGATCGAGCTAGAAAGAAGACTGGAAATCAAAACTCCATCGAGGGAATGATCTCGAAGGGTAAATATCTAATCCTGGCGAGGAAAGATAGCTGAAGTAACCGTCATCCACGAGGATCGAACTCTGTGGGGAAACTGGAAACAAGTAAGCATTTTATGCTTAGGGCTGACAATCTATTTGGAGAGAATGGACAAACCCCAATTACTCGGTGGTAACGACCAATGATGGAGACACGATGAACCTGTGCATGTTATCGCGTATGTTAATGGATATGTTAATATGAATGTATGTTGATGTCTATGTATGTAACTATGCAAGATGTTATGAAATGAGTATGTAATGAGTATGTAATGAATATGAAATGAAATAGGCATGTGATGCTTATGCCCTTGCGTATACTGACGAAACAGACTAGAGACGGGACGAGAGATGAAATAAACATCTCGACGGAAATACCCTGCGTTCTCTGCAACCAATACGTCAATCATGGGTAAGAAAGATCAATGGTAGAACCAAGTCTGGTTTTAAAGTTTGGAATTCTCTGGGGAGAAGGTAATCTGCTTGTGGTGTACAGTATCACGTCTTCACATGGGGAGAAGAAAACCTGAGGGACACTTTTGAGTTACCCAAGAAAAGGTTGTCAGCTTATAGTCTCTCTGGGGACTATCACTGGGCAATGGTTTGAAAGTGTTTCTGCAATAATGATATTTCCGGGGAATGAAGAGATCCTGTCGGAATTTCCACTAGTCAAAGTAATTTATTACATTTCAAATTTGTTTGTTTTTTGAAAAACAGTTTTGAAAAATCTACAATGCACCTTTCATTTTCAAATTTTAAGAATAAACGCATTTTGCATAACAATAGAAAATAAAGAGCAATGCACCAAGGAATGTAAGTAACGAGATGGTATCTTTTATTAAAGGGTGGCTGCTTGCTGAAGGCATAGCTCCACAGATGATTACATTTTGAAATTGGCAACATGGGAAAAAGGTTACATTGAATCCAATAACACCTACTGACACTAATAACTAAGACTAATCCAGAATCCTGCTTTGGGCAAGGATGGAGGAACTGAAACATGGCTCTCATGCGGAAAGTGTGTTCGAGATAATCAGTGTCTTCTGATGCAATGAAATGCCTTTGTCCCTAACTTTTGCCTGGACCGCCCTTTCGGGTTTTCAATCCACCGGGACGCTCTTTTTTGCCTAAGCCGCCCTTTCGGGTTTTCAACTTAGCGAGCTTTTGTTATTATTTCTTTTTTCTTTTTCACCCTTACTTTTGCCTAAGTCGCCTTCTGCAGGTTTTCGACTTAGCGGGTTTTTAGGCATAATATTTTCGGACTGCATCAGAATTCACGGGATGTGCTAGTTCTTCACCGTCCATTGTCGTAAGTATTAGAGACCCTCCGGAGAAGACAGTCTTTACAACGAATGGGCCCTCATAATTGGGCCTCCACTTTCCACGCATATCTTTATGTACTGGTAAGATCTTTTTGAGTACGAGCTCTCCTTGACGGAACTCACGGATACGAATCTTCTTATCAAACGCTCTTTTCATCCGTTTCTGATATAATTGCCCATGGCACATGGCTGTCAAACGCTTCTCGTCAATGAGATTCAACTGATCCAATCTGTCTTGAACCCACTCAGCTTCCTCAAGTTCAGCCTCCATTAACACTCTTAGCGAAGGTATCTCTACTTCGATGGGGAGCACGGCGTCCATTCCATACACCAATGAGAAAGGTGTTGCCCCTGTCGAAGTTCTTACTGAGGTTCTGTATCCATGCAAAGCAAACGGTAACATCTCATGCCAATCTTTGTAAGTCACAACCATCTTTTGCAGGATCTTCTTGATATTCTTATTCGCAGCTTCAACGGCCCCATTCATCTTAGGACGGTACGGAGAAGAATTGTGGTGAGTGATCTTGAAATTGTCACACAGCTCTTTCATAGTCTTATTATTCAGATTGGTGCCATTGTCAGTTATTATCCGGCTTGGGACTCCATAGCGGCAGATGATCTCTTTCCTGATGAATCGGGCAACCACTTTGCTTGGTCACGTTGGCGTAGGAGGCAGCCTCTACCCACTTGGTGAAATAATCAATGGCAACAAGGATAAAACAATGACCGTTAGAAGCCTTCGGCTCGATTGCCCCAATCATGTCAATGCCCCACATAGAGAACTGCCATGGTGAAGACAACACATTCAACGGTGACGGAGGTACATGCATTTTATCAGCATAAATTTGGCACTTATGGCATTTTCTAGCGTATTGGATGCAGTCGGCTTCCATGGTTAACCAGTAATACCCGGCCCTTAACATCTTCTTGGACATAGCATAACCATTGGCATGGGTTCCGAAGGTTCCCTCATGAATTTCCTGTAGTAACATGTCCGCTTCCCGTTTATCAACACATCTGAGCAGGACCATGTCGTGATTTCTCTTGTATAACACACCATTACTGATAAAGAATTTGGACGCCAATCTTCTCAATGTCTTTTTGTCCAGACCAGTAGCACTATCGGGATATTCCTGTTTGACGAGGTAGTTCTTGATATCATGAAACCAAGGCTTTTCATCCACCTCAACTTCTTCGACCATCTGACAATAAGCGGGCTCAACCTTGCACTCAATATGGATAAGAGGTGCTTCATTAACGAATTTAACTTTCCACATGGATGCTAACATGGCTAAAGCATCAGCTACGTGATTCTCGGATCTAGGAACATGCTCGAACTCTATCTCGTCGAAATGCTTGATCAGCTCAATAATGTAGTCTTTATAAGGGATTAACTTCTCATTCTTCGTTTCCCATTTGCCTTGTACCTGGTAGATAACCAAGGCTGAGTCACCACTTACTTTAAGAAGTTTGATTCGGAGGTGAATCGCTGCTTCGAGGCCGAGGATACACGCTTCATACTCTGCGACGTTGTTAGTACACTCAAAATCCAACCTTGCTGTAAATGGAGTAAATCCACCCTTTGGATTCATCAAAACGGCGCCTATACCATGCCCATTGAAATTCGAGGAACCATCAAACATCATCTTCCACCAAAGACCTGGTTCTGGACCTTCACTCGGATCGGGCTCTTCACAATCTCTTTTAATTAATAATATATCCTCATCAGGAAAATCGAGCTTAAGAGGTTCATAATCTTCAACTGGCTGGTCTGCAAGGTAATCAGATAAGATACTACCCTTAATCGCTTTCTGGGGTACATACTGGATGTCATATTCGGATAACAACATGTGCCAACGGGCTAGCCTCCCGGTTTGAGCAGGTTTTTCAAAAATATACTTGATCGGATCCATTTTAGAAATCAATAACGTGGTATGACAGACCATATACTGCCGAAGGCGCTTAGCGGCCCATGCCAATGCACAACAAGTTTTCTCCAATGGTGAGTATCTGTTCTCGCAATCAGTAAACTTCTTGCTCAGGTAATAAATTGCATGTTCCTTTTTCCCAGTCTCATCATGTTGTCCAAGCACACAACCCATGGACTTCTCGAGAACAGTAAGGTACATAAACAACGGTCTTCCAGGTACGGGCGGGATCAGAATAGGGGGATCTTGCAAATAACTTTTAATCTTCTCAAACGCTTTCTGACAATCAGGGTTCCACTCAACTGTCTGCCCCTTGCAAAGTAACTTGAATATCGGCTCACAAGTAGCGGTCATATTAAAAATAAACCTGGAAATATAATTCAGACGTCCCAGAAAACCTCTAACTTGCGTCTCGGTTCGCGGAGCCGGCATATCTTGAATGGCTCGGACTTTGTCAGGATCCACCTCAATCCCTTGCTGGCTAACAATGAAACCAAGCAATTTTCCGGATCTGACACCGAAGGTACATTTTGCAGGATTCAATTTCAACTGATATTTCCTGAGTCGTTCAAATAGCTTCACCAAATGGTCTAAATGCTCCTCTTCACTCTGAGATTTGGCTATCATATCGTCCACATACACCTCAATTTCTTTGTGCATCATATCATGAAAAAGAGTGGTCATGGCACGTTGGTAAGTTGCCCCTGCATTCTTTAAACCGAAGGGCATGACTTTGTAGCAGAAGGTTCCCCAAGGAGTAATGAAAGTAGTCTTCTCTCGATCATCGGGATCCATCTTGATCTGATTATAGCCGGAGAAACCATCCATAAATGAAAACAACGCAAAACTGGCTGTATTGTCTACCAGTGTGTCAATATGTGGCAGTGGGAAGTCGTCTTTTGGACTTGCTTTGTTCAGATCCCTGTAGTCTACACACATCCTAACCTTACCGTCCTTCTTAGGTACTGGCACAATATTGGCAACCCAATCTGGATATTTTGTGACTGCCAAGAAACCTGCATCCAACTGCTTTTTAACCTCATCTCGAATCTTCAAAGCCATGTCGGGTCTCGTTCTTCGAAGCTTTTGTTTGATAGGCGGACAATCTGGCCTAAGCGGCAACTTGTGAACAACAATATCCGTGTCTAGGCCCGGCATATCTTGATACGACCACGCAAACACATCAATATACTCTTTTAACAACTTAATCAACCTCGGCCTAATCTCCGTCCCAAGCATTGCACCTATCTTGACCTCTTTCTTGCTCTCATCTGTACCGAGATTAATTAGGTCCACTTGCTCTTTATGCGGTTGAAGCTCTGTGTACTCGTACTCAATCAATCTTGTCAGTTCCGCGGGTACTTCAAGATCTTCTTCACCCTCGTCCTCAGCTTGATTGATGGGTGCATCCCAGTCAGGAGTGTCAGCAAAGTCATTGGATCCAACAAGGTTTATGATGTCTCTGCATGATGGAAGGCTTACTTAATTAAAATGCTCGAAGATTTGTAAGAATGAAATGCTGTTTTTTTATTATTATTTTTTTGGAAGAAAGGTTGCCAATTTCATTTTTAAAGGTGAAAACGAAAAACGCAAATGAACCAAAGTGGAATTGAACAAAATGCTTTTTATTAATATCTTTTTAGAAATGGAAGGTGGCCCGACAAAACAACCCTATAGCCTTGGGCAGAGCTACAGATTTTTATTTGAAAATGTAAATGAAACTTAAAAAATACAATTACTTTGACAAGGGAAAAATAACAGGGATCTCTACGGCCTCCCAGTTGTTCAAAACTGCATCACCCTTAAACACCAGGTTGCTCAGCTCTTCATTTTCTTCACAGTCGCTGATGGCATTGATTTGGAAACCTCCGCTGACAAATACCTCTTGGATAACCTTCGGACGCCCTTCGACGGTTGTGGCAGCTCCATTCTGAGTTGGTTTGTAACCCAACCCAGAGCGATCAGTCTTGGTCTTGACATCAATTACCTCTCCCCAACCTTCAGGAATGCCCCTGTCAATTGTTGATTTGGTACTCTTCAGAGATGCAAAAGATGGATTACCCTGACCCACTGTCTCTTCGACTTCTAGCAGAACAACATTGGCGATCTCAAGTGCTTGAAAGGAGATTTCTAAAGCATTCTCATCGGCCTCGATGTAACGGAAAGAAGACAGGTTACTGACCATCAGATCTTCCTCACCGTGTATAATAACCAACTTTCCATCGATCACGAACTTCATCTTCTGATGTAAAGTTGAGGTTACCGCCCCAGCGGCATGAATCCACGGCCTTCCGAGTAAACAACTGTAGTTGGGATTAATGTCCATGACTTGAAACGTGATATTAAAAACTTGCGGACCAATCAGGATAGGAAGCTCAACCTCCCCCATTACCGATCGGCGAGAGCCGTCGAAAGCCTTGACAACCAAAGGAGTAGGTTTCAACACAGTCTCTTTACAGGCCAACTTATCGAGAACCCTCTTGGGTAGCACATTCAGAGAGGACCCGGTGTCTACTAGCACTCTTGCTAAATTGTCCTCCTGACATTTTACCGATATATGTAAAGCACGATTATGGTTCGGACCCTCCTTCGGTAACTCTTCATTGCTGAAACTGAGAGTGTTACAGGCGGTCAAATTGGCAATCACACTATCAAACCGACTGGTGCTAATATCCTGATCCACATGTGCTTGATTCAAAACCTTCTGCAAGGCCATCCTATGAGCGGGTGAATTCATCAACAGAGATAAAATCGAAATCTTGGAAGGAGTCTGATGAAGTTGGTCGATAACTTTATAGTCACTTTTCTTGATGATCCTCAAAAATTCGGCATCTTCATTATTCGTAACGGCTCCCTTACCTTTGTCTTTGGCAGGCACTGGGATATTAGTGGTCTCCTTAGGTGGATCCTCATTGGAATGGGGAGTATACACACGGCCACTGCGGGTCATCCTGCTTACCTCTGCGATATTGGTCACAGTATCCTTACCCTCTTCATTTGGAATAACCTTCCCAGACTCCTTGTCAATCATCGTCACGTCATATTTCCAAGGCACAGCTTTAGGATCACTGAAGGGAAACGGACTCGGTCTCCGAATAACTATAGGCTTAGGCTGATTCACTTCGGGGATATACGACCTTGGTATATCGAACACGAGGTTGGCGGAGCTTACCCCTGATAAATTAAACACTGGTACCTTACCCTTTGATTCAGGCTGATGGAAGACAGGCTCAACCACAGCGACTACATCCTTCTTGGCTTGGCTTGTCACTTGTAAAACACCCTCATTAATTAACCTCTGCACATCATTCTGAACCAACATGCAACCCTTAATACTGGCTTCACAACTTACGCATGCAACGTGGGAAGTATCTACCAAACCAACTTCAAACAGTTTCGAATGGAACATTTTGAGAGGAGTCTTAATCTGTTCAATATCAAGGGCATAACCTTCCTCTGAATCAGCACTAATGGCATTGACACTCTCATGGTTAGGAAAAGGGTTCTTCTTAACATTTGGTTGAGGATCTTCGAATGACAAAATCTTCTTTTCCAATAAATCCCTGACAATATTTTTGAGAGCATAACAATTCTCCAGATCATGGCCAGGCGCACCCTCATGAAATAAACAATGAGCAGCGGCGTTGTAATTGGCGGGTAGAGGATTAGGAGGCGGACCCAAAGCCCGAGTAGTGATGAGACCCTGCTTGACCAAAGAGGGATACAACTCGGTAAAAGTCATTGGAATCGGCGGACAAGGCTTATACGTTCTTCTATTCGGCATATTCTGGCGAGGAGCCGGACTCTTTGGCTGTTGAGGAGCAGGAGCGTTAGGTGCCTGTAGGTAGTTGACAGGAAGCGGATAAACAGGAGGTTGTTGCATAGGTTGATACATGGGAACCTGTTGACTGAAAGAAGGTGTAATAGCTGCCACATAGGGTTGTTGAGCATATTGGACTGGGTACCCTTGAGGTTGAGCATAACCTTGCGGATGTCGATAAAAGCGTTCCCTTGGTCTACCAGAGGATATAGCATTAGCCTCACTCTCCTTCTTTTTCTGGGAGCTATACGGAGGTTTCTTCGGCTGATCCTTAGAAGTACCATGATTATTTGTCATTTTACCACTCTTCATACCCAATTCGATCTTGACACCCACAGCAACGATGTCGGAGAAATTTGAAGTCACACTACCCACCATTCTCTCGTAAAATTCTGGACGGACTGTGTCGACAAACCAATCAGCTAACTCTTTCTCGGTCAAAGGAGGTTCTACCTGCGAAGCAGTCTCTCTCCACCTTTGAGCATACTCTTTGAATGACTCAGAATTCTTTTGTGACATACTCAGCAACTGTCTTCTGTCAGGAGCCAGATCCATATTGTACTTGTAGTGTTTGATGAAAGCGTCAGATAAATCCTGGAAACTCTTAACGCGAGACTGGTCCAGAGTTAAATACCACTTGGAGGAAGCACCCTTCAAACTGTCTTGGAAGCAATGAATCATCAGTTTATCATTCTCAACATGGGCAGCCATTTTGCGATAATACATGATCAAATGGCTCTTAGGACAGGTGGCACCTTCATAGCGATCGAAGCCCGGAGTTTTGAACTTCGGGGGAATAACCAAACCCGAAACCAAACAAACATCCCTTGCAGCGGTCCCAAAAATTTGATCACCCTCTACCTTTTTCAATCTCTGGACGATGGTGTTTACTTCCTCACGAAGCTTATCATGTTTCTCATAACCCTCAACATTCTCATCAAGATTATCAAAAGCTGTCTCATTGAAGTACGGTTGCGCACGAGTGTGTACAACAGGTGGTGCAAAGATAGGAGCCCCCCTAGAAACTTCAGAAAACAAGGGCACGGCTTGCTGAACAGGTTGATTAATCGGAACAGTGGCTTGGGGAGGCACAAAACCCGGAGCGAGACCATAAGGTGGGTCCCTTGCTACGGTCACACTTGGTGGAGGGTCCACAGTAACGCCGGTAATCTCAGAAACAACAGTGGGCTGGGTATCCATCTTAGCATTCATGACATGTAACAATTCCATCATACGCCCCATACCCCCTCGAAGGTCTTCGAGTTCATTGCTAAGGCGATCAATCTCTTTTGCCTGATCCTCCATTCTTTTCCGAGTTTGAGCTCTGGTGTTGTATTGGTGCCGAGAACTCAGGGTGACGAAACTGGAAGGTGAGAGAACCGAGTGTGAGAAATCGGGAGACACATGTAATGCAAGAGTATGATGCTAAAATGTGAATGTAAATGAAGATTTCATGGAATTCAAAACATTTACGAATGTCGTGGGGTACCAAAGAAATATTTTTCTTGTTTTTTTCATTCTATTTTTTTTATTTATGGTATCCCGCAATATCCATAAATGATGTTTGAACTTCATGAAATACAATGCGATGAGATGCTTTATGGATGCAATGCATGAAAACACACAAAGTCTTAGGTTAAAGGCTTGCATGAGGTTCAAAGGCAAGTACCCTCCCCTGAAGTTAGATGGTTCATCCTGTCCTACAAAAGTAACCAGGTTCTAAGGGATCTCAATATCATTGATCCTTCACCAGGGTGGTTGTTCAGCAGGCAACTTACGTGCCAACCAAAACCCTCCAAGTTTAAGATCTCAATGAGCGTAGTATCGAGTGTCAACCAACTTCAGTCTGCACCAAAGCCGGTTACCTCACTACTTTCTAAAGGCCAAGATGAGTTAACTAGGGTTCTAAAAGTCAGTTAGTGCATTGACAACATATGGCAGCCTCAATATTATCCTCAACTTGACTTAAGGAATATAAGCACCAACCAAGAAGTCGCACTAACTATGGCCACCAGATCAACCGTATCGATATACGTCGTACAGTTTCCTTGGTCTATTGCCATTTACCTAAGGTACACTAGATCCGGGTTAGGACCTTTCACGGCACAAGGAACAGTCCCACAATCAAAGCACAAATATATACATGCAAATGAATAATAACACAGATAGTAATAAATATGAACAAGTTAGGGATAACCCTCAAAAGTTAAAGTTATTCCCCAGTGAAGTCGCCATTTTCTGTTGCGGTGGAAATAGGATCACAAACTATTAATGAGTTTGAATCGCAATTCAATTCACAACCGCTCTTTGATTTATCCGAAGGAAAAGGTCAAAAGAGGGAAAACCTATTTTTGCATCGTAAACACAATGCGGGGAAAGATCTAGGGTTCGGGGGTTGGTTAAATTTAGGGAAGGTATTAGCACCCTAAACTTCTGTAGTACTCTACAGGAACCTTTTGTTCAGATGTTTACTATTTGCTTTATTTATTTGCTTAAGGTATATGTACAAAGGATTAAAACTGAGAAAAGAGACCTAAGGGGTTAATTCTAAGTTTACTCGGCAAGACATCGCATCTTGTGCCTACGTATCCTTACGGGAATGGAATCAGAGTAATCGTAGTTCCCCTCAAAAGGGAGGTTAGAGACTTCTTGACTGTGGTCAAGGTCTCACGGGGAATAAACATGTCTTAAGGACACGCTTACGTGGAGTGTAGAAACTCCAAATCTCTATGTTGAATTGTTAAGTTGTAATTAGAGTTAAATTAGGGATTCCACGGCGGGAAACCCTAAAATGAGCGCGGCGGCTCTTTGACCTAATGCTAGGGGTAAAATTGTAATTTTGCCCGCGGCGAGGCATTTGTGACAATTAGGGTTTGTGAGGTCGCAAGGGTTTGAAGTTGAGGACTACTGACACGGCGGTCAAACGGCTAGACCTAATTCCTTCGGAGGAGTGAAATTAATTATAAAGATGCGATGAAATTAAATATACATACAACGGTAGAAAATAAAGTGCGGAAAGATAAATGCGACAATTGTCTCGCAAAATTACATCCCATAAGCAGTTACAATTATAATAGCTAAATATAAAACCGAAAATAAGTTTCAAATTGAACATAATAGCTGCAAGAAACAAAACAAACAAAAATGTCAGTATGTGGGGTTAGACGAAAACGAAATCAAAATTGAACGAGAAACAAACCGTATGAATTTTGGAGGACTTTTATGGTCTTTTTAACCAAGGATTTAAATTTGTGAAAAGAGAGATTAATTTTAATTAAAAGAGTTTTGTGTTTTAAAAAAAAAAATTATTAATAAAAAAGTGAAAGTTTGGTTAATTATTCTAAAAAAGGAGTTTTAGTGATAATATTTTGAAAAAAAGATTTAATCATTAAAAAAAACAATTGGTTTAATTTAAAAAATCTTAATGTTAGTTAAAAACACGTTTTACTTTAAAGTTATAAAAAAGTTTTATTATTTGAAAAAACATTTGATTATTTTATTTAAAAAGAGTTTTAATTAATTTGAAAAAGGTTTTTGATTATAAAAAAGAAAGGGTCTTCTTGATTTTTTTAAAAAAGGATAAACAAAATAAAATAACAAATGGAAAAACAATAAATAATAAAAAAGAGGGTTGGGCCGGTCATCACTCTTCTTCTCTCTGCTCTCTGAGTTTGCGTGTGTTCCTCTCCTTCTTGTTTGCCTCTCACGGATGTTATCTTCTTCTTCTTTTGCATGACCGCCGATTTGTCTTCTTCATCTCTTTTTCCTGAAAAACATGAAAAGCAACACAAAAATTGTAATTATATTTTTTGATCCTTACGGAATGATGATGGCCGATGATGCTTTGTCCTGAGGCTAGAGGATTTTTGACGGAGTTTGCTTGGATTTTACGAAAAAAGTTCTCCCTTTCTTGTTATGATTTTCGTCCCTTTTATACTTGATTTTTAAATCTTTTTTTTAATCTCAGATTTAATTTGAATATCTCAATCTTTTTCAATCTCTGATTTGATTTGAATGAATTTTTATGATGATTTCAGATTTGATTCAATGATGGTGATGTTGATATTTAGATCTGATTTTCTTATGATGATGATTGATCTGATTGATTTGATTTAACTCTATCTGGAATTCATTAAGATTGGATTAGATTAAAAAAGTGTTGAGATTTAAATTTAAAAAGTTAGCAAATAAGATTAGAGTTTCAAGTTAAATAAAAAATTAGAGTTTTAAAAAAAAAAAGAGTTAGAATAAAAAAAAATATTTGAATGTTGGTTTTAAAAAATGTTAGAATTATTTTAAAAACTGTTAGAATCTAATTTTAAAAGGAATTTAAAATTTTAAAAAAAAGAAAAGAAAAAGAAAAGGGCGTTAGAATTTAATTTTAAAAAGAATTTAGAATTTTAATTTGAAAAATAAAGGTGTCAAAAAAAGATTTAGATTTAATTTAAAAAAAAAAAAAGGATAGATTTAATTTATAAAAAAAAGGTTATATTTAATTTTTAAAATAGTTAGAAAAAAAGATTTAATTTTAAAAAGAAATTAGAGAAAAAAAGATTTAATTTTATAAAAGTTAGAAAAAAGATTTAATTTTTTTAAAAAAGTTAGAAAAAAAGATTTAACTTTATAAAAGTTAGAAAAAAGATTTAATTTTAAAAAGAAGTTAGAAAAAAATATTTAACTTTAAAAAAGTTAGAAAAAAAAGATTTAGTTTTAAAAAAAGTTAGAAAAAAAGATTTAATTTTAAAAAAAGTTAGAAAAAAATATTTTACTTTAAAAAAGTTAGAAAAAAAAGATTTAGCTTTAAAAAAGTTAGAAAAAAAGATTTAGCTTTAAAAGGTTAGAAAAAAGATTTAATTTTAAAAAGTTAGAAAAAAAGATTTAATTTTAAAAAGTTAGAAAAAAAGATTTAATTTAAAAAAAAAGTATTAGATTTTTATTTAAAAAAAAGTATTAGAATTTGATTAAAAAAAAAGTGTTAGAAATTAATTTAAAAAAGGTTATAAAAAATTTACTCTTTAAAGAAAAGAAAAAAAAGTTAAATTTTAATCTAAATCCTAAAAGTTAGTAAGAAGAGCTTAAAATGACTTAAATAAATAAACTAAATAGAAAAAAAAAAGTTAATAAAAAAACATTAGTAAAGTTATAAAAAAGGTTAATTAAATTATTATTAGTTAAAAAAACAAGATTTAAAAAAAAGGTTAATTTATTAAGTTAATAAGAATTTAAAATAAAAATAAAAAAGAAAGGGTAAAATTTGGGGTATTACACTTTGATTTAAAGCTGGCTGGAATTGGATCTACATTTCAAAATGCACCTTACACAATCATACAACATGTGCTATTGGGTTTTGATTTGTAGGGGGTATCTCAAAAAACTAATAAGACCATCTTATTCCTCATGAAATTCCATGCAATTTACACTAAAATTTTGTTTGAATCCATGAAGAATTGAGGAAGTTATGAACAAAATGCAAATCCTGATTTTGGTGTGTTTTCTTGCCTAGCCTGCCATGAATGTATCCCTTATATATTTATGGGGGTGGCTTCATCATTGAATGTACAGCCACCCTAGTGTTAATTACCTTGTCACCAAATGCGCCTAGTACCAGCTGAACCTGGGTTCGACCCCTGAGGAGGGCAACCCTTTTGTGATTTTTCACCATTATTTTACCAAACTTCTAAAAATCATATCTCCCTAATTTTTTATCATTTTGCACCCATTCTTTTTTCATTGTGTTTATTTTTATGTCTATTTTCATGTCATATTTTAAAATTCCATGTTTGTTTAAATTTTCATCCCTTTTGACCACTTGCAAGTTAGTTACGTTTTGTGATCGTTATCGCATGTACTGATGATAATCTTTCTTGTCATACTTGTGATGTTGTGATATTTGTTTACACTCATTTCCTTAAATGTTAGTCAACATGTTAGAATTTTATCTTTGGGTTGTTACCATGATCATTTTGCTTCCTCTGAGGAATTTAGTTAAGCTTGATCTGTCGTCACATTTCTCGCTTGATCATTGGCTTTGATTGTCATCAATGCCTCTTTGTTTCTAATTTTAGCATTTTCATTTAATGGTTGTCACCATGCTCTTATTTTCATAATGTTTAGTACTTTTAGATAGTAGTCTTTCTTTTTCCCAAGTGATGAGACTTGTTAGTTCTCATCCAAGTTGCCTCCCCTCTCTCATTCCAAAGGAAAAGTCTTTCCATTGACCCTCATGTCATGGATAGCTCATTCACCCTTCCCTTGACTTTGTTAAGTCAATTTAACCTTAGTTTAGAAGCCATTAGACTTTGCTTTAAGTCTAAGAAACCCACCTGTACTAGGAGTGTTCTTCAACTAGAACCCTAGGATAGAGTTTGTCAACTCTATGTAAGAATCATCATCATAATTTCTTGCTTCCCCTCTTGAGTGTTCAACTTAGATTAGGGAATTTTTTCAAACTCCATACAAGCATAGGTATGTTTGTTCCCCTTTGAACCTTGATCATAATAAAGTGTTCTTTATCCCTCGTGAGGTGAACTACGATTGCTCTGATTCTATCCTAGTTAGGATATGTAGGCAGAAGATGCGACGTCTTTGCGAGTAAAACTTAAAAAACCATCATTAGGTCTTTACCTATCCTTTTACCCAATCCCAAACCATAGAAAACATTTCAAAAACATAGCAAGCAATCAAACAAAAGGTTCCTGTAGAGTACTACAGATGCTTAGGGTGCTAACACCTTCCCTAGGTATAACTAACCCCCGACCCCCGAATCTCTTAGCGTTGTTGTTACATCGCGAAAAGGGTTTTTCTTTCTTTAGACCTTTCCTTTGGACAAATTAAAGTTCGGTTGTAAAAGAATTAAGATTCAAGTTAATATAATAGCTTGATATCCAATTTTCACCGCAACACCTGATGAGGATATTATCTTCTTGAAAATGAGGGACTGCGATGAACCACTACCTGACGAGGGGCCAGAGATTGATTCTCAGTGGAAGTTGATATTTGACGGTGCAGTTAATTAGTATGGAAGTGGAATTGGGGCAATCATCACGACTCCTCACGGGTCTCACATCCCGTTCACTGCCAGATTAACTTTCCCGTGCACCAACAACGAAGCGGAGTATGAGGCGTGCATCATGGGTTTAGAAGAAGCCATTGATTTGAGAATCAAGAACCTTTATGTATACGGTGACTCAGCGCTTGTTTTCAATCAGATAAAAGGCAAATGATAGACCAGGCAGCCGAGCCTGATCCCATACATGAATTATGCCCGAAGGCTGCTTCTGTTCTTCGATCGAGTGGAGCTTCATCATGTGCCGAGAGCTGAAAATCAGATGGCTGATGCCTTAGCCACGTTGGCTTCGATGTACAAAGTCAATTTTTGGAATGAAGCTCCAAGAATTGTCATATCCCGCCTTGATAGGCCTGCATTCGTTTTTGTAATCGAGGAAGCCACCGATGGCAAGTCGTGGTTCTACGATATCCATAATTTCCTTATGACTAAGGAGTATCCAATGGGCGCGTCAACCCAGGATAAGAAGACTCTGAGGAGGATGTCTGGAAACTTTTACCTCAATCCTGATGGAGTCTAGTATAAGAGAAATCACGATCTGGTGCTACTCAGATGTGTGGACGAGAGAGAAGCAGGATTGCTTATGGAAGAATTCCATGAAGGTACATTTGGTACGCACGCCGGCAGGCATGCCATGACTCGATAGATACTACGTGTTGGGTATTATTGGCTAACGATGGAGTCTGATTGCTTCAAGTTTGCAAAGAGATTCCATAAATGCGAGATTTATGCTAATAAGATTAATGTGTCGCCGTGCCCGTTGAACGTCATGTCCTCTCCTTGGCCGTTCTCCATGTGGGGCATTGACATGATCGGTAAGATTGAACCTACCGCATCCAATGGACATCGCTTCATTTTGGTGGCTATTGAATATTTCACCAAGTGGGTAGAGGCAGCGTCGTACGCTAACGTTACCAAGCAGGTGGTAGCGCGATTCATAAAGAGGGACATCATCTGTCGATACAGAATTCCCGAGCGAATCATTATTGATAAAGGTTCGAATCTGAATAATAAGATGATGAAGGAGTTATGTCAGAACTTCAAGATTGAGCATCACAATTCTTCTCCATATCGTCCGAAGATGAATGGCGCTGTTGAAGCAGCTAATAAGAACATCAAGAAGATTGTGCAGAAAATGGTCGTGACCTAAAAAGATTGGCATGAGATGTTGCCATTTGCCTTGCACGGTTATAGCACGATAGTGCGTACATCAACTGGGGCAACTCCTTTCTCGTTGGTATATGGTATGGAGGCAGTCCTACCGTTAGAAGTCGAGATTCCCTCTTTGCGAGTTCTGGTCGACTTGAAGCTCGATGAGGCAGAATGGGTAAAGAACAGATTGAATCAACTCAGCCTGATGGATGAGAAGAGGTTGGCATCGATTGCATACGGGCGGCTGTATCAGAGCCGAATGAAAAAAGCTTATGATAACAAGGTGCGTCCTCGTAGCTTTCAGACGGGTGATCTCGTCCTGAAGAAGATTCTTCTACCATATTCCGATCACAGGGGCAAATGGACTTCTAACTACGGTCCATATTTCGTCAGCAAGGTCTTCTTGGGAGGAGCCTTACTGTTGTCCACGATGGACGACAAAGATTTCACGTCCCCTGTGAATGCAGACGCAGTTAAAAAAATACTTTGCTTAAAATGACCCGTTTGAAAGAAAAAAGAATATCCAGGCAAAAATGGGGCATCCCGGCGAACCAGAAAAAAAAGAAGGTTCAGGCAAAATTTAGGGATGTAATAAAAAATGTACACCCGCAAAGTCGAAAACCTGAAGGGGCGGCTTTGGCAAAAAAGGGTATCCCGGTGGATTGAAAACCCGAAAGGGCGAGCCAGGCAAAAGTTAGGGATTGAAAGAGCAAATGACTGTGGTCCACGTGCGAACTTTCATCACCTAGTTGTTTAGGAAGACCTGAGGGCCGTTTATCCAAGTCAATCTCTTCTGAAGAAGAAACGTCGGAGAAGTATCGAAGTCGAGTAGGTCATGGAGGGATCAACTCATGGTGTTCGTCTGCACCACATCGCCGACATATGTATATACTGATGTATATTTATGTTTTTATATCTTTGCAGCTTCCTCATTTCAGGAGCTTGTATCCGTTGTAAAACATTTTTCCTATTCAGGGGCTCATTTATCAATAAACATATACTATTCAGTATTTCATTTGCTTGATGTTTATTTTTGCTTGATGCATTTATCTGTTTTGTTTGCGAAAAAACGGCCGATGTTTTTGTTAAAATGTGCATACATAAACTTACAGGCCTAGGCCGATAATGGTTAAAGCATTGATTTGCTCGAACGAAATCACGGATGATAACCTTGATAGGTCCCTTTGTGAAGGGTATATTGTCTGTTTGTTCATTTTGTTGCAGGGTTGAAACCTCCGAAGAAATTTTCCAAAGATGTGTCCTTGAGAGGATCATCATATTTCCAGCTGAGCTGTGCGCAACAACTTCTCTCCAGCGGGTCTCCCCAGTGATTCCCCAAGTAGATCAGATGATAGTGTTTCCGTCGAGATGTGCATATTCAATCTCCCCAAAACACATGACTGTGTCCCCGAGTAGGTCTTGACTTTTCCTCAAAGTCAGAGCACATGATTGTGTCATCAAGTTGTTTCTCCGAGCAGAAGCAGCATTTCCCCGTGGAGAAATCGTCAGTGAAGTCGTCACCTGATGGTTCGACATTCTAAGAGGCCAGTCAAGGCTTTATTCCCCATCGGAGCAGTAATATCAGTGGTCGATGATGATTCTTCCCCGCAGATTGTAACTTCTTCAGTAGGTGAGAGAGGTTGTGTAGCTGATGTTATGTTCTCCAGCGGAGTCTGTATCTCCAGCAGTCGTATTGGTGAAGGTCGTCCGTGTTGTCTTCCCCTCAGCAGGCACTAATGTGAATCCCCAACTGAGTTTGAACTTTAGGTTCTTGTAGAACTTTGTTTCCCATAGGAAAGTCGTCTGAGGCTCGTTTTCCCTAGGTTAAGTCCAATTGATATTGGCGCCTCTCCACAACCGAGTGGTTTCTTCTTCCTTGACAAGATGGCTCTCTTCAGCATTTATTTTGCTGATTTGATTTTGTAGCATCTTTGCATGATTCCATAGCATATACCGTAAATGAGTAGAATTTCCATCGTATGACGCCATATTCAAACATATGCATATGAAACATGAGCTAGGTTGATACCGTTCTTGTGTGCAGGTGTTCCTCAGCAGAGGTGTTCAATCAGGATGACTCCCGATTCCCCAAAGCAGATTTGTGTGATGACATGTCTCTTTATCTCCTCGGAGTGACGTGGTCGAAACCGTTATGTGCAAGTACCTAGCGGTGATGTCAGAAGACTTTAGCCCTAACAGGATTGACGGTCAGGTCAAATGAATCCTTTCAACGAGAAGTCGATACTCAACGGAGTTACTTGAGAGAATGGTCCAGAGTCCCCAGCGGAGATGCGTTCATCCCTTACAAGATTCAAACAGTAAAATCCGGCTGACGCCCGAGAATTTTCCCGTCGACTTGATGAGTAAGTCAGACAGAGATGTCAGGAAGGTTCACCCCAGCGAGTTTCAGACACGTACGTCAGAAATTTCCTTTTCGACTTGATGACAAAGTCCGGATGACGTCCAAGATGATTCTTCTGCTAACGCAGTATACTTGATGGTATGATTGACATGATTGTCAAACGTCCAGTGACCTGATGAGTCCAGCGATGACGTTAATAGGATTTTTTCTGCTGACGCAGATTGCTTGATGGCATGATCGACTATCCTTCACCAGTTACCGTTGTTGCACCCCAAAATTTGACCAACCGGGTCCCACATCTGGTTCATGTTTCGACGCATTTTTGCATTCGCATTCGAATACCGCATACAGTGCATTTTTCCAGTTATATTGATTTTATCGGGATCACAGCCCTCCTCTCGTGTTTCAGGTGATTTTTAACCAGATCAGATAGGCGGAGTCGCATTTTTGGGAAGTTGTGCTCTTCTCGGGGTTTTCAGCTTACGCTTTTATTTTTAGGGATATTTCGGTGTCCGTATTTTTACCGGTTATTCCGTTGCGCTCTCGCGGTCTTATTTGTCGTTTTGTGCTGTTTTTATTCCCTCTGAAATTATTGTTAATTTTCTGGATTTTATTAGCTAGTATTAGATTTTTTTAATAGGGTTTAATATTTTTAATAGTTTTAAAATCATTTTTTAAATAGAAGTTAATGTAGGTCTATAGATTTTAAATAGATTTCTTTTAATATTTTTATGGTTTTAATTCATTTTTGAGTATATTAAGAAAATTAGTAGATTTCTTTTTCTAGATTTTAAATAGAATATTAATCTAGATTTTAAATAGAAATAGGTTTTGTAGATTTCAATATAGGTTTTTTAATGGATATTAAATAGACTTCTTTTAATAGTTAAATCATTTTAGAGTATAATAGGTTTTTTTTTGAAATTTATAGATTTCTTTTTAAATAGTTTTAATAGATTTTGCTATTATTAGAATATTAATTTTTAGAGGTTAATTAGATTTTTTTAGATTTAATCAGATATTATTTATTTAGAGTTAATTGTTTAGTTGTAATTGTTTGATTAGGTTTAATTAGCCAGCTTTTTAATGTTGATCAGATTTTAATTAGTCTTTTATGGGAGTCATTAGTGCATTAATCAATAATTGGTCCATTAAGCCTTGTCATTAGCATTTTCAATTCAGTCCTTATGCAAATTTTCGTTGGGTCAAGTCAGTTTTGTGGAGGCCCAATCTCCAAGTCCAGCCACATGTCACTATATAGCATTGCCACTCGGAGCTCTCTCTCTCTTCCACGCGTACCATCCTTCAGCTTCCACCTCACATTTCCACTTCCCATTTATTTACACTCAGAGCCTGCCACGTCCACCTCCACGCATCCCACATGCAGTCTCTCTCCCCAATGCACGTCACCCGTCCTCCATTCACCACCTCACCAAGCTGCGTGTCATTCCCTCAACCTCCCCTTCCATGCGTTCACCCACGTGTCTCCATCCACCTGTCCTCACCGTCCCACCCGCCGCCGGCCATGCAAACACCAACGAGCTCGCTGGTAAAATCAAATCCACCAAAAAGCCACCTTCTAACTACATCCGACCACCCTAACCGTCACCGAAGCTTGTAACAACGTTACCGGAAAACTCATCAAGCTCAAGAACATTCATCAACAACTTTCATCGGATCCACCAGATCTTCATCCGTTCTTGCGGTTGTCCCAGGTTTTCCTCCACTTGTTCATGTAATTTTCCAGAAATCTCTAACATATTCAAGATTCGTTCATCACATATTCATGATCTTCAACCGTTTTAGAAGTTTTTCCAGTTTTCGCATGAACTTCATGGATGATCTTCACGTTCAACACGTTTTCAAGAAACACAAGAGAAAACCATCAAGAACCTCCCTCGTGTTCTTCATCCATTTTCCAGATCGATGCATATCTTCATCCAACTATCAACATCTTTAAGCGATCTTCCACTCAAGATCTTCAACCTTCATAACCGTTCTTCAAGAACTCCATGTGTTTTTCAAGTAGATCTCCAGAAGTTCATAGTGTTCTTCATCAAGAACATAGATCCAGAAACTCTCGTGGATCTTCGTTCATCAGATTCATCAGAAACATTCATCATCGGATCTCTTCAAATCATTCCAGAAACCGATCCAGAAGATTCAAGGACATTCATCAATCATCCAAGATCTTCATCAAACGCGAATGAGAAATCAACAATAACTCCATATATCTTCGTCTCCACTTCCTTTTTTAACGATATCTTTTATTTCTTGTTGAGGATTAAGATAAATCGTGTTGTGTTGAACGTGTTGGGAGGTGAAACGAACGGTGAGAGGGGAGATGGAGAGAGAATGATGGCGAGGTTTGATGAACAGTAATGGTGGTGGTAGCTGGAGGAGAAGAGAGAAAGAATTAGGGTTTGGTTCAGAGAGAAAGTGGAGTGAGAGTGAGACTTAGGATTGGTCTGTTTGGGCACTGGGCCTTGCTGAGGGCCCAGTTACGTGTTCCAGTCTGCACCCCTGGTCCTTCTCTTGGCACCCTCCGT
This sequence comes from Lathyrus sativus, assembly GCA_963859935.3. NCBI lineage: Eukaryota > Viridiplantae > Streptophyta > Magnoliopsida > Fabales > Fabaceae > Lathyrus > Lathyrus sativus. The sequence continues at coordinate 540,299,355 of OZ012738.1, read as the reverse complement.
TGTTCTTTTGGTGAGTTAACGGGCTGGGCCTAGCAGCACTCGGAAGGCTGCACCCTCCGTTTTTGTTTTACCTCTATTTTTGCAGCATTGGCTATTGGGTTGGGCCCCTATTTCTGTTTGGTTTTTTGCTGCTGCACCCCTGTACTGAATAGCTTACCCCCCTGTGTTGCACCCCAAAATTTGCCCAACCTTTTCTAACCTAGGTTTATGTTTCAACTGCATTATCATTTGCATTGTCATCATGTACATAGTGTATTCATCTGCATAGCATAGCATAAGCAAGTTATCTTAACAGGGGATCAAGTGCCATTCTTGTCTCAAGAAGCATATTCAAGGGGTTTCATTCATATTCAAGACCCCTCAGTTCATCAAGCAAGAATTTGAGCTTCAAAGTGTTGACAGATCACTCATGGGGTTCTCTCCTATCTTGAGGTTGTTTGGGGATCATCAGAGGATGTATGAGCTATGAACCAAGATAATGGAGTGTGTGTGGATGTTATGGAAAGCCTAGATGATCATTTTAAAGATGAACCAAGTCATTGGAATGATTTCCAGAGCCTCAGTTGAAGTCAGTCAACTAGGGTTTCACCTGGGCCAACCCTAGGTCAAGAATTTAATTGCAAGTGCATTAAGGCTCATTTGAAGAATGTGGGATTCATTATTTGATATATGGATATGGATGAGGTGTTGTGCCCAAGAAAAAATCAAGAGGAGTCAAGGATAAGAGGAGTTACCAAATTAGGGTTTCAGTGCAAAATCCCCTGATTTAGGTCAAACTTCCAAGCGGTGTAATTCAAAATGCAAGCCTCATATCACCTTTTGATGATCATGGTACTTTTAGAGGATGTTGTTAGCTTTAATTTGAGTGGTGGAAGTCATCAAGATGATTTACAGAGCTCAAGTTATAGTTCTTGCAAGTTACAGGTCATCTGAGGGCACTAAAATTTGTCTGTGAAAGTTATCTGTCTTCCAAGCAACTTTTGACCTTCAAGTATGTTTCAAATGAATTTGGACCCAACATAAGAGTTGTTCCTCATGGTCTCCCCTTTCCTAAAAGTTATGGTATGCCTTCATCTGATTTTTGAAGCTCAAGTTATAGCTTGTGCAAGTCAGGGGTATTTTGGGAAAGTGGAATTATAGGTCATTCTTAGCCCATGCCTAAAACTCATACAAGGAAGCTTAAAATGAAAAACTTCACAACATCAAAGTTGTTCAAAATGGCATTTTGAGTCTATAAAGGAGGTCATGGAAGTTTGGAAATGCACAGAACAAGAACTGACAAAAGGTGGTGAAAATGACCTAAAAATGGCACATAACTTGAAAAAGTTCAAGTTGGAAATTGGTATGGGCAATCTACACATCCAAAATGGGGCATGTGATATATCAAATTGAGTCTAAACAACATTTTAAAGACATTGGTTCAGCCACAATTTTGATTTGAGGATTAAAAAATGGACTTGCTTTGTAAATCTCTTACTTGCATAATAAGGTACATTTGTGAAACTTAACACAAAGCAAGGGATCAACATGTAAGCACTCATACACTTCCATATTGTCATGTAATGAGATTTTCAAGAGGTTGCAAGTTAGTTTGGCATGAGATATCTTATGAGATGATAAGTTTCATTTTCTCATGACATGAGATTTCTAGAATCATCTAAGCACATTCCAGAAGGTTCTAGTCCATTCCATGATCATCTATATATTGAGAAGGTTGCATTTGAGGCCAGGGTTGGTGCATAGAGAGAGAGAATAGTGAGAATTACAAAGTTCCTTCATTTGCAAGTAAGAAGAAGATCACTCATTCTACTCCATTGCTGCTCAAATTTCTTCTTCATATGTGATCCATAGCTCATATTGAGGGATTGCAAGCAAGCTTAGAGGTCCAACAATGGAGTTGTGAAGAGCTAGCATTGAAGATTCAAGAATCTACATCAGAGTTGCAGCCATCATTTCAAGCTTTCTCATACAATTCCTATGCAAACAGAAGCCTCATTACCAAGTGTAGATCATTCTTGAAGCTTGCCAAGACTTGAGAGGCACGATTCCTCAACTGTTTTCACCAAGATTTCAGGTATGCAGTTGGATCCATACAGCTTTATTTATGTCTTTTTAGTGTGAGTTTTTAGGTTAAGATTGTTAGGTTAAAGTAGATGATGATGTACACAAACTTAGAGAACCATTGATGAGGTTTCATGTTAGGGCAGTTGAGCTTTGATGACTTAGAACACCTAGGTTAGTGAGTATTAATGCAAGCTAGTTATCTTGTTAAACTTAGGGTAACACGGAGAGCGCACTAGTACCAAGAATTGCCAAGATTAACCAAGTGTATGTCAGTGAAAATTCAGTGGACCTAAGGGTTTCTACCTATCGGGTTTGGCTCTAGGGTGAGTGTTAGGGGAAACCAAGACTAGGGTTTTGTAGAGGGAAGGATGTAGATCAGTTTTGATCTTTACATCGTGAGGTTTGGTTGAGAGATGAGAGAGAACGAAGTGGTGAAAGATCTCTGCATGGGAGCTGGTTTTTCTGAAAACCCTAGTTGAGTGGGGAAGACGAAGTAATAGCCATTGGATTAAGTTTAAACGTTTGACTCTGAGACTGATCCCACGGCTGGCATTCAATTTAAAAAATGGAGGGAAGTCTGAAACACGATGATACGCAGCGTTTCACTTAAACGCGTGCTGGGCCTAACCAAACAATGCTATCCACACCCCTGAAACCAATCCCAATCCAAAAATACGCTATAATCAGTTACTTAATGCACCGTGTGTTTTCTATTTTTCTTTTGATTTTTAATCCAATTTCTGAAATGCATTAGGCTTAGGCACGTCTGCTCCTTGCACCCCCTGATCCTAGCCCACATCCCAAATACACTAGGCGCATTTCACTTTGCACCTCCCCTTCTCATTTCTTTTATTTTGTCATTTTGATTTTCTTTAATTTCCTTTAATTTTGTAAAATCCATAATAAATTGAAAAAAGCTTATTTTTAATTGCTTCTTTTTGTATTAGTTTCATAATTCTGTTAAGAAAAGTAACAAATATTAAAAATAGCATTTTGTTTCATTTTTGTATTTTTAGCATATTTTCCATTTAAATAGCTTTTTTAGAAGTTTAAGTGTACACCTCATTTTGTAGAATTTAGTGTAGGACTTTCCCTTAGGTATTTTGGTCCATTCTTTTTAGTATGGTTAGGTATTGATCTTAACTCCCTCTGGTTTTTATACCAAGAATTTTAGGTTAAATTTTAGTTAGTTTGATTGATTAACATTAGTGTATCAAATTAGGGTTTTAGGCTTGACATAGGTGAGATAAATCATTCTCTTTTAGGAGTTTTTGATTTGATTTTTGGGTATGGGAATATAGATATATTATGGGTAAGTACAATAGACCCTTGTGAACTAGTATTAGATTTTTCCTCCTTTGTCTTTGTATTTTTAGGATATTTTCTGAAATTGACTGATTGTATTGGTTGCTTTTGTGATGATTGTCTATCTTTGGGGTTTACCTTTGGGGAGTTGTTTTGGAGCTTGGTTTGCTTTGAAGACCTTGTGAAGGAGTATGATGAGGAGAAGGTTGAAGATCAAAGATCCAGTGGCTTGCCTGTAGCTGTTGAAGACCATAGGGTATAGGAGCTAGGTAGAGCTCTAGATTAGAGATTTGATTCATGAAACATGGAATGCTTCCTGTGCTTCCATTATTTCCCAGTGACTAAAAGTCCCTCTAAGAAATCACCTCCCTCCTTTTGAGGGATAAGTGATTGGTCTTAGAGGTAGAACTTTGAGGGAACCTGTCCCACTATGCTAATCCCTTGTGAGCTTCCTTTGGTTGTTCATGAGCTGATTAGCATGCCAAACTCTCTCTTGATTCTATTTCTGTTATCCTGGAGTGCTTACCCTTGAAGATGGAGATCATTGAAGATGAAGATTGTCAAAGCAATAAGCTAGCTAGAGCTTGGGGGTCTAATGATGAAGAAGAGATTTGGAGTTTTTAGAGGATGTGCTGTGCATCAACTTTGGAGTTAGCTGTCAGAGTTTGGGGCTTTTCTGTATTGTGTGTGATAATTCCCCTAGGTTTAAAGTGAAATGTGCTTCACTTTTACCTATTGTGTTCAGGTTCGAGGTAGAGTTTGGCTCCCTTGCCTAGCTTGTTTGATGTATTCATTCATTATTTTACTGTTTACTGTATTTTGTTTCTGTTTCCGTTTATTCCCTTAGGAGCTCTGTTTCTCTCCGTGCAAGAGAGTAAAATGACAGACATTAGGAGCTAACCCATGTATGATAACATTAGGGTAGATTTTTATCCCTTTTTAACCCTAGGATTTGTAGAGTGTCATCTCTTCTTTCTTCAAAACACCAGAAAAACATTAATAAAGGTTATCACAAAATCAATTCATCTCTTCCGTCAAAAGATTTGAACAAAACACAAACCTTTTTGTCCTTCAGGGACTGATAATAAGAAAACCCTTGTTTAAGGTGAGATTTTTCATAAAAGACACTTGAACAGCTTGTGTCATGCGTAGCCCGAACTACGTTCGCTCTGATCTTTCATGCCGTGTGAAAGTACGTAGGCATAGGATGCGATATCCTAGCGAGCAACCTTCCCCACTTTCCCCCGTAGTTAGGCGAACTACGTTGACTCTGATTTCTCGTTCCAGACGGGAATACGTAGGCATAAAGTGCGATGCTTTGCCGAGTCATTTTTTCTTTTCTTTTTCAGACCTCATCCTTTAGTTTAGATAGAAGTGTAATCCGTACAAACAAACAAGCGTGGATCCCATCGAGTACGATGGACGTGAGGGGTGCTAATACCTTCCCCTTGCGTAACCGACTCCCGAATCCAGGTTTTGGTTGCGATGACCATACCTTTTCCCGTCTTTGCGTTAGGTTTACTCTGAGCGTTTCCTTTCCCTCCTTTGGGATAAATAACGCACGGTGGCGACTCTTCTGTATTGCCGGCGCCGATTTTCGCAGTAGCGACAACTGGCGACTCTGCTGGCGACTCTGCTGGGGACTCCAACGGTTCCCTACGCGAGTCAATCCTAGCGCTTGTTTTCCCGTCGTGGGCTTTTTATGGATTTACATTTCTGTATTTACATTTCAGCATTTTATTATCATTATTATTGTTGTATTGTTGGGTTTGATGGGGGTTCTATGATTGAGAGATAAGCCGGACCTGGGCTTGAGTGCACCTAGAATTAGAGTAGAGATTAGTGGAGGTGTGCATGCTTTGCATGTACTAGCTTCCCGCGAAATCTACGCTCGGACGAGGTTCTTCTGGTTTACTTCCTGTTTCACCCTTTGGGTGCAGTGGGCTGTTGGTTAGTTGGATTGTCGACTCCGGGGACCGATCATTTGGAAGTTGGCTAAGTGAGGCCTCTTCAGGATTTGATGATGCCACTCCTTCTGGGAATCGTATCATCAATCCTGAAAGTCTGTGACGCCAACGACCGCATAGGATGTCGTACCTTGTGTCAGTTTTAGGGACATCTACCTGTGAGAGGGATTTGGGGCATGCAGGTAACCTGACCTTCAGACTACCGGTTTATTTCTCATGAGATACAGGATTGTGGATATTTTATGGGTTGTTACTAGGTCTGCCAGAGACCAGGTGTGGGTTATATTATTAGGTCTGTCAGAGACCAAGCTGGAGTTCTCTTTGAGGTCTGTCTGAGACCAGGGTTTGATGAGTATTGGAGGGTCTGTCTGAGACCTGTTCTTGGTGTGATTTGGGCTTCTCAGCTAGTGCACTTGATCCCTTGTTGCAGCTGCTTGCATTGCATTGTTTGCATAACCATTTATCATTGCATTTCATTAACGTGTGTCTGTGCTGCAGGTGCATTACATACTTCCCTGTTCTAGTGCTCGGGACTTCTGATTGTTGACATGGGTAGTGTGCGAAAGACAGTTGAATATAAGCTGCCCACTCCGGATGTGAATTCTATATTGAGTTTGATTGCCCTTGCTGATGATGAGGTTAGGGCTAGCTTCAAGAAGAGTTATGGGAGACTTCTGAGTTTGATTTGTAGATCCAGCGCATATGAGTTGGGTGGGTTGCATACATTGCTGCAGTTTTACGATCCTGCTTTGAGATGCTTCACGTTTACAGATTTCCTTATGGGTCATACTATGGAGGAATATGCAGAATTCCTTAGTTTGCCAGTATAGAACAAGGTCCCGTTCATCCATTTTGACGCTATGCCTAAGTTAGAGGATTTAGCGGTAGCTTTGCATATGGATGCTTCTGAGCTATTAGTGACTTCTTGGTATGGGATTCCTGGATTCGCTCTTAGCTTTCTGGTTAGCAAGGCGCGAGAGTATGCCAAGAGTGGCTGCTGGGTGGTATTCAATGCTTTGTTGGCCTTGTGTATATATGGGATAGTGCTATTCCCAAACCTCCCAGATTTTGTTGACTTTGATGCACTTCATCTATTTGCTGCCGGCAATCCAGTACCGACATTGATTGGGGATTTCTACCATTCCCTCCATTACAAGAATGAGAACAGGCGAGGGAAGAATATTCACTGTTGCGTGCCTTTGCTGAAGATGTGGTTTGATCGACACTTACCGAAGAAGGGTCCTTTCGTAGAGCTTGCAGAGGAGTCTGATTGGTCCGAGCGCCTTATGAGATTGACTTCCGAGGAGATGGTTTGGTTTGATAGGAGTTTGCTGGGTTCCGAGATTGTTTTTAGCTGTGCTGGGTATCCAAACGTGCCCTTAGTCGGGAGGAAAGGATGTATCAATTACAATCCTTCGTTACTTGTTCGTCAGTTTGGATATGCATTGAAGAGCCCGCCGAAGGCAGAAGAAGTACAGGAATCTCTGTACTTCACAGGTGACCTGAGTGGAGACTTATTGGCTAAGCTGCAATATGCTTGGAATCACATCTCTAGAAGGGGAAAGCCATTGTTGGGAAAGAACGACTGTCAGGCTTATCCTCCGTACAAAGCATGGATACAAGAAAGGGTTAAGCAGATTCAGATGCCCTATCCTTTGGTGTCATCTCCTGTTCCTACTCCGGTAGAGGAACCTACGATAGTTCCCATTGAGGTTTATGAGCAAGTGGTGAAGGAAAGAGGTGCTTTGTGGGCAGCTAATGAAGAGCTAGAAAGGGAATTGGCCCAGATTCGAAGTGAGAAGAATGAAGCTGCATATTCTCTCCAACAACAAACTGAGATGGTAATCTTGTTGAAGACGAAGTTGATTGAAGAAAAGCAGAAGCGGGAATGCTTAGGACAAGACTTTAAGAGCTCTCATGAGATGATGGAAGCTAAGAAGAAGTCGTTGGACATCGCTTACCGAGAAATTGCTTCCTTCAATAAGACGTGGAATGCCACTCTTACTAACAACAAGGAACGGGAAGATAAGTTGAAGCATCAGATCGCCGATCTCGAGAACCATTTGAAGGCCACTAGGAGGCAGCATGAAGAAGAAGTCATGGCTAGATATGCTCTTCAAGATGCACTGAAGCAAGTTGAGACCCGTAGAAAGGAAGCTCGATCCCAGAAGAGGAAGCTAGATGAATGCTTTGGTGAAGGCACATGGGAAGAGTCTATTGATGACTTGCAGCGTGTTCTTAAGCAAAGAAGTCTACTCATTGAAGGATTACTTGCTCGGCCTGATCATCCCAAGACAAAGAAGTTGTTAAGGGAATTTAGGGATTATGAGCACACCTGATTTTGTTCTTGCTTTATTGTATGCTGACCATCACCCGGCTTGTGGGTTGAGGTCATGCTTTTGATTGTCTTGTGATACATTGGTGTATGACTTTGCCTTTTAAGGCTTATTCAATATATGAGTTGTTTTCTCTTCTGTGATTGAATCTCAGCTTTCTTGCAATTGCTTGTCACCGCATTGTCACGACACTACCCTGTATCAAATGTATTAGCACTAGAACGGAGGGAGTAATATTCCCTAATGCGCAGACACATACTGCATTTTGCATACATACTCATATTTGCATTACAGGTTTGTGATCCATGTATCTTATCTCCCGCATCCATTTCAGGTAGTGTCAGAATTGCAGATCAACGAATCCATCGTTATTCCACAAGGACTAATCAGAAGAAGATTATGGAGTTGAGATGCAAGAAATGCGTGATAGAATGGCCCTACTTATGCAGACGATGGAAGTCGTCGCCAAAGGACAGGAACAGTTGCAGAGTCTGGTGCAGCCGTTGGTTGCTCGCGCTGAAAACAACGGTACCCCACGTGGTGAAAACGTGGCTAACTCTCCCAGGGTTGAGAATCATCAGAGTGCTGATCATATTCCGGTAGCTGGGCTGAATACCAGAGAAGCCGGTCATGTTGGGGGAAATGGAAACACTGGTAATACCAACGGAGATACTGCTGGAGTATTTGTGGGTAACGCCAACCAGGGGTTCAACATGGGTGCGGAGAATGTCGGGATGAACGGCGGTAATGGTAATCAGGGGTTCCAAGGTGTGAATATGGGATATGGAAATGTGGTTGGCGCCAAGGCTGGATATGGTGACCATGGTTTTGGCAATGCAGGTTACGGGATCGGTATGAACAACGGTCAGGATATGGGCAACCTGAGGTATGACCCCAGGTACTTTCAAACAAGTCTGGGTCGTAACGCCGGACATGCTGCATATGACGAGGTACCTCGCTGGGAGGATCGTCAAGAAGACGTTTTCTCTAGTCAGAACGAAGGCTATGGGAGGCCTGCGGGGGATAACCTCCGAATGAGATTGTTGGAAGAAAAGGTAAATGGGTTGGCTAATTAGAACGCTGTGGGACTGGATATGTCCAATATGGGGTTGGTACCAGGGCTGAGGGTCCCTCTGAAATTCAAAGCGCCATCTTTTGATAAGTATAAAGGGGATACGTGCCCAAGGGTACATGTTCATTCATTTTACAGAAGGATGTCTGCGTATTCAGACGATGAAAAGATGCTCATGCATTTCTTCTAGGACAGCTTGTCAGGGCCGTCGCTGGAATGGTATATGAGCCTAGAGCCAACACAGATAAGAAGCTGGAAAGAACTAGCGGAAGCTTTCGTAAAGCATTACCAATACAACAGTGATCTCGCTCCTAACCGAGTTCAGTTGCAAAGCCTCTCTCAAAAGCCCAGTGAAAGCTTCAAGCAGTATGCCCAGAGATGGCGTGATTTGGCTGATAGAGTACAACCTCCTATGGTGGAGCGTGAAATGATGGACTTGTTCGTAGGGACATTCTCTGGGATGTACTATGATCGGCTGCTCAACTTCTCGATGAGTACCTTCTCTGAATTGATCCTAATGGGGGAGCGTATAGAAAACGGGATAAAAATCGGTAAGATCTAAGCGGGAGAGTCTGCTTCAGCTGGAGGCAACAAGAAGGCCTTTGGTGGTAAAAGGCAAGGTGATGCTAATGCGGTGTATAATGCTCAGCGGAGAAATAGGAATCAGAATTGGCGTCCACAGCCTCAGGTTGCAAGTGTGACTATTCCGGGACCTCCTCAGCAACAAAGACAACAACAGCAGCAGGCTCAGCAACAGCCTAATCAGAATCAGCGGAGGTTTCAGGCCCCAAGACCAAGAAGGATATTTGAGGTGCCGCCGGTATCTTATGCAGAGCTCCTTCAGACGTTATTGAAATTACAGCTAGTTGAAAAGAGAACGTTAGCGTCACCGATTGGCACGCCACCAGTGGGGTACAACATCAACGAGCATTGTGATTTTCACTCAGGTGCACCCGGGCACACTATTGAAAACTGTTTAGCTTTCAAGCACAAAGTGCAAGATTTGCTTGATAGCACAGCTATTAATTTTGGGAAAGATGGTCCCAACATTACTCAACAGCCAATGCCCAAGCATGCGGGAGCTGGGGCAAACGCAATACTGACGGATGCTGAAACAGACTTGGTGTTAGATGTTAATGAGCTGAAGACTCCGTTGAGTTACGTCAAGCAGTGCTTGTTGAAAGGAGGGGTTTATCCGGGTTGTGGTGAAGAATGCGCCGACTGTCTGGTTCAGCTAGAGGGCTGTGGAGAGTTGAAGAGAGGGGTACAAAGATTGATCGATGAAGGGGTTTTACAATTTGACCGGTCTGCAGGATCAGAAAAGCCTGTTGAAGTGGAGACTGAAGAGGAACAGAATGATGTTGCCACGATTACTATCCCGTTCAAATCTGTAACAATTTCGGCGCCAGCGAAGCGACCGACCATTACAATTACCAGGGCTAAGCCAACCCCGTATGAGAGCACGAAAGCGGTCCCGTGGAGTTACGGTGCTGAGATATATTGTGATGGGGAAAAGATTGACTTGAGTGATCCGCCAGCAGTATCTGTGGAGAATATAGTTGGACAGGGTGGCATAACTCGGAGCGGGAGAATCTTTACTTCCCCAGAAGTTGAGGCTGAAAGGCTCGCCAAGGGTAATAATAAAGTGGTTGATGGGGGACCATCTGGAAGTAAAGAGAAAGAATCAACGAACAAAGATGTGGAGGAATTCATGCGATTAATCCGTAAGAGTGACTACAAGATCGTAGATCACTTACAACAGACTCCATCAAAGATTTTGATCTTATCGCTGTTGTTATGCTCATAGGCGCATAGAAACGCTTTGCTAAAGGTGTTAGAGACATCCTTTGTTCCTCAAGAGATATCAGTCAATCAATTGGAAGGGGTTATAGCGCATGTTAATGCCGGACATGGCTTGGGATTCACAGACTTTGACTTAACGCCTAGAGGGCGTGATCACAACAACGCCTTACATATCTCTATTGAATGTCGGGGCACCGTTATGTCCCATGTGTTGGTAGACACGGGGTCATATCTGAATGTGTTGCCGAAAAAGGCCCTGTTGAAACTAGATACCCGCGGGTTGATTTGCACACCTAGTGATTTGGTGGTGCGGGCATTTGACGGAACAAGGAGGTCAGTATTTGGATCAGTAACGTTGCCTATCCAGGTAGGTCCCGAGGTGTTTGATACAATGTTTTACATCATGGATATACAGCCTGCATATAGTTGTCTGATCGGGAGACCTTGGATTCATGCCGCTGGGGCAGTTACCTCCACGCTTCATCAGAAACTAAAGTATATGGTGGATGGGAGCATTGTGACAGTTTGTGGAGAGGAAGACATCCTCGTCAGCCACTTGTCTTCTTTCAAATATGTTGAAGTAGATGGGGAGATTCATGAAATGCTTTGTCAGGCGTTTGAGGGGGTAAAAGTCAAACAGGACGCTCCAGTGAAGAGCGAAGGGCTGGAGGTAGCTGTGTCCTCCTATAAAGAAGCGAAGGCTTTAGTGCAAGCGGGAGAAACTGCCAAGTGGGGGCAAGTTCCGGATATCCCTGTAAAGCAAGACAAGTATGGCTTGGGGTATCGTCCGTCTTTCACGCAAAGTGCGCCAAAGTACAGAGGGCCCGTAGTGTTCACGCCAGGGGGAGTTAGCTTTGAAAGAATCAATGTCGTATCTGACACGGAAGAAGTGGATAGTGACTGCGATATGGACGCTTGGATTCAACCCAGCACGCCAGGGAAAAGTCTATGCAACTGGTCCATCCAGAACGTCATCCAAGTCACCACTAAACAGTAATGTCTTGCTTTATTCAATCATTGTACGGTCACATGCCTCGCCCGGGGCATCGTCGATCTTGTATTAGGGCCTAACTATTTACATGTATGTTTTGAATAATCAATAAATAAAGGCGTTTTTACATCCAAATGTTGTGATCCTTTTCTATCTGTTTTTTATTTTTCAATAAAATGGCAACGTGGTTATTTGCTTTGCTTGCATATCATTTGAAGCATTTAACCATTTCCCTCGCAGGAATCATACATTTTCAGACGACACCACTCAAGGATCTCCCATGAATCGTTTTGACTTTGATCATCCGATTTTCCAAGCTGAGGAAGAGGTTGTTGAGGATAGCGATCTGCCAGAAGAGTTATCTCGTTTGTTGAAGCAAGAGGAGAGGATCATTCTGCCTCACCAGGAAGAGATCGAAATTGTCAATCTGGGGTCTGAAGAATGCGTTAGGAATATTCGTATCGGGGCCGTATTACAGGGTGATATCAAGCGAGAGCTCATTGAGATGCTGCGTGAGTACAACGATATATTTGCTTGGTCCTTTGAGGACATGCCAGGTTTGGATACAGATATGTTTGTTCACCGTCTGCCGTTGAAAGAAGATTGCCCGCCTGTCAAGCAGAAGCTCAGAAGGACTCGTCCTGACATGGCTGTAAAGATAAAGGAGGAGGTGCAAAAGCAATGGGATGCTGGATTCCTGGTTGTCACCACTTATCCCACTTGGGTCGCGAATATCGTACCTGTGCAAAGAAGGATGGCAAGGTTCGAATGTGCGTGGATTATAGGGATTTAAATAAAGCGAGCCCGAAGGATGATTTTCCGCTCCCACATATTGATGTGTTAGTTGATAACACGACTCAGTTTTCAGTGTTCTCCTTCATGGATGGCTTTTCAGGGTATAATCAGATCAAAATGGCTCCTGAGGATATGGAGAAAACGACTTTTATCACCCCGTGGGGAACCTTTTGCTATAAGGTGATGCCCTTTGGTTTGAAAAATGCAGGGGCAACGTATCAGCGAGCCATGACAACTCTTTTTCATGACATGATGCATAAAGAGATTGAAGTGTATGTCGATGATATGATTGCTAAGTCTCAAACGGAGGAAGATCATCTGGTTAATCTGCGGAAGTTGTTCAAGAGGCTTAGGAAGTTCAGGCTGAGGCTGAATCCTAATAAATGCACTTTCGGAGTGAGATCCGGCAAGCTACTGGGGTTTATCGTGAGCGAAAAAGGAATTGAGGTCGATCCTGTGAAAATAAAAGCAATACAAGATATGCCAGCACCGAGAACTGAAAAAGAAGTCCGTGGATTCTTAGGGAGACTGAACTACATTGCTAGGTTCATATCTCACCTAACGACCACGTGCGAACCGTTGTTCAAATTATTAAAGAAAGATCAAGCGGTGGTCTGGAATGACAATTGCCAGAAGGCATTTGAGAGAATAAAAGAATATTTACAGGAACCTCCAGTTTTGATACCCCCAGTAGCGGGGCGACCATTGATTATGTACCTGACGGTTCTTGAGAACAGCATGGGTTGTGTTCTCGGTCAACACGACGAGACAGGTCGTAAAGAGCATGCAATTTACTATTTGAGTAAAAAGTTCACAGATTGTGAATCTCGATACTCTATGCTTGAAAAGACGTGTTGTGCACTGGCTTGGGCTGCCAAACGTCTAAGACAATACATGCTGAATCACACAACCATGCTGATATCGAAGATGGATCCGATCAAGTATGTGTTTGAAAAGCAAGCGCTCTCCGGAAGGATTGCCAGATGGCAGATGGTGTTGACAGAATACGATATCCAGTATGTTTCCCAGAAAGCGATTAAGGGAAGTGTTATGTCCGAATATCTCGCCGAACAGCCAATAGAGGATTACCAGCCTATGAAGTTTGAATTTCCTGATGAGGATATAATGTACTTAAAGGCTAAAGATTGTGACGAGTCGTTACCTGATGAGGGTCCTGAGCGGGGTTCCCAATGGCGGTTGATTTTTGATGGAGCCGTGAATTCGTACGGTAGTGGTATTGGGGCAATTATCACAAATCCTCACGGGTCGCACATCCCGTTTACGGCCAGATTGACTTTTCCAGTGATGAACAATGAGGCCGAGTACGAAGCGTGTATCATGGGGTTAGAAGAGGCGATTGATCTGAGGATCAAGAATCTGGACGTATATGGCGATTCAGCGCTAGTGGTGAACCAGATTAAAGGGGAGTGGGAGACACGCCAACCCAACTTGGTGCCGTACATGAACTATGCGAGAAGGTTGTTACCTTTCTTTGATAGGGTGGAATTTCATCATGTACCGCGAGCGGAAAATCAAATGGCCGACGCCCTTGCAACATTATCATCAATGTACAAGGTCAATTACTGGAATGAGGCTCCCAGGATTGTCATTTCTCCCCTTGATAGGCCGGCCTTTGTGTTTGCAATTGATGAAGCGTCTGACGGCAAACCTTGGTATTTCGACATACAAAATTTCCTGAAGAACAAGGAATATCCGGCTGGGGCATCCAGTCGCGATCAGAAGACTCTAAGGAGATTAGCAGGCAACTTCTATCTGAATCCCGACGGCGTTTTGTATAGAAGGAACCATGATTTGGTACTCCTCCGATGTGTCGATGAGAAGGAAGCCAACTTGCTCATGGAAGAGGTCCATGAAGGAACTTTCGGTACGCATGCCGGTGGACATGCTATGACCCGAAAACTGTTGCGAGCAGGGTATTACTGGTTGACAATGGAGACGGATTGTTTCAAATTTGCCAAGAGGTGTCACAAGTGCCAGATCTATGCAGATAAGATTCATGTGCCACCAAATCCTCTGAACGTTATGGCGTCTCCATGGCCTTTCTCCATGTGGGGAATTGACATGATTGGCAAAATCGAGCCTACGGCATCTAACGGGCATCGCTTCATTCTGGTTGCGATTGATTACTTCACTAAATGGGTGGAAGCGGCTTCTTACGCTAATGTGACCAAGCAGGTGGTGGCCAGATTTATCAAGAGAGATATAATCTGCCGATACGGGATTCCTGAGCGAATCATTACTGATAATGGTTCGAATTTGAACAACAAGATGATGAAAGACTTGTGTCGGGATTTCAAGATCGAGCATCATAATTCATCTCCTTACAGACCCAAGATGAATGGCGCTGTAGAGGCGGCCAACAAGAACATAAAGAAAATTGTTCAAAAGATGGTTGTAACGTATAAGGATTGGCATGAGATGCTGCCATTCGCTTTGCACGGTTATCGTACTACAGTGCGTACATCAACCGGGGCAACACCGTTCTCACTAGTTTATGGCATGGAGGTTGTCCTGCAATTGGAGGTTGAGATACCATCTTTGAGGGTTTTACTTGATGTCAAGCTGGACGAGGCAGAATGGGTGAGAAATAGATTGAATCAACTGAGTTTGATGGACGAGAAGAGGTTAGCCTCCATAGCATATGGTCGGCTGTATCAGAGCCGGATGAAGAAAGTGTACGACAAGAAGATTCGACCTCGAAGCTTTCAGACGGGCGATCTTGTGTTGAAGAAGATTCTCCCACCACAATCGGATCACAGGGGCAAATGGACTCCCAATTACGAAGGGCCGTACGTTGTGAGAAAGGTTTTCTCAGGAGGGGCTTTGCTATTATCCACCATGGACGGTGAAGACTTTACGTCCCCTGTGAACTCGGACGCAGTTAAAAAATACTTTGCTTAAAAGAGACCCGCTGGACAGTAAAAAGAGAGTCCATGCAAAAATGGGGCATCCTGGCGAACCAAAAACAGAATAAAAAGGTTCGGGCAAAAGTTAGGGATATAATTGAAAAGATGTACACCCGCGAAGTCGAAAACCTACACTGGGCGGCTTCGGCAAAAAAGGGTATCCCGTGAATTGAAAACCCGCAAAGGGCGATTCACGCAAAAGTTAGGGATTTGAGAAGCAAATGACTGCGGTCCGAGGTTGATACCTCATTGCTAGTGGTTTGGGGAGCACCTGGGGGTCGACTATCCGAAACAATCTTTTCCGTAGACAGAGAATCCGGAAAGCATCAGAGTCAGACGAGTCATAGGAGGATCAGCTCATGGTGTTCGTCTGTAACGCGTTGCCGACATGTGTACAAATTTTCTTTTACATTTTTGTACATACTTGCATTTTGTTTATGCGTGACTTCCTCTTTTCAGGAGTCACATCCGATGTACAAACTTTGCCTATTTACAGGCCATAATCAATAAAGCATACTATTCAGTGTTCAGTGTGTGATTTAGGGTTTTAATTTTTACTGTTTTGTTTGTGGAAAACGCCGATGTTTTTGATAAACTAACATGTGTGTAAACACGTAGGCCTCGGCCGATGATTGTTAAAACTTGGAATTAACTGAATAGTGGTTATGGATACTAACCAAGATGGTTCCTTTTGTGTAGAATATCTTGTGTGCATTCGTGTTTTGCAGGGTTGCTACCTTTTTGCAGATGTTCGAAAGTCTGCAATTTCTCAGCCAGAGTCTCTCGTGGCCAGAGCAGACTAAGTGAAAGTTGCCCTTCCCAGAAGAAGAGAGTTTGTTTCTCCTCCCCGGTAGGTAGAATAGAGGTTCTCTACCCCCAGGAGAGTTGAGATTGCGTCAGAGGCGAGATCAGAGTATCATCAGTAATTCATAATTGGCTTATCAAGCAGGATAAAGTCATTCCCAGTAAGGGTTGAGACAGATATGTTTAACTCCCCAGAGAGTTCTTGCGCAGTGCAAATCAGAACGTGTCGTTCACTTCCCAGCTCAGTGATAGCAGGTTGAATTCCCCACAGAGTGTAATCAGGTGGTTGAGGCTTTTGAAAGGAGTTTCCCCGAGCAGGATTGTCTCTCCTTTCCCCAGCAAGTCGTTCTCCCTCGTCAGGATGATCGTCTTCAGCAGAGTTTGAAGTTATGAGTTTGTGAGTTCCTTTCCCAGCAGGATGGTTATTCCCAACGGAGTTAGCTCGCCTTATCAACATTTATTTTGTTGGAAGGGTATTGGTAGTGTTCCGATTATCCCCGGCGGATCCAGCTTTGTCTTCAGCATTTATTTTGCTGGAGCGACTCTTTGCACAAACATGCATCATACTTGCATTTTACCCAAATATGTAATATTTCCATGCTGTATGGAAGCATTACGTCATTATCAAACATGCATTTTTGAAACATAAGCCAGGTGGTTACCTCTTCAGTTTCAGATGTGTTGTTCCCTGCCGATAAGAGAAATCGTGGTTCAGGAAGATGTGTATTTGCGGTCAGAGTACGCAGTGATCGTGTTGACCTCAGTATGTGTATTTGTACCATTTATGGGGTTCATGTTGTAGGACATGCAGTGATCGTGTCAATCTCAGGAAAATGTTGTTTTGTGGTCAAGGTACGCAATGATCGTATTTTGTCCCGTTTATGGGGTTCATGTTGTAAGACACGCAGTGATCGTGTTGATCTTGGTATGTTGACCAGTGGTCAAAGTACGCAGTGTTGTATTTGTACCATTTATGGGGTTGGTGTTGTAAGACACGCAGTGATCATGTTGACTTTGGTGTGTATCTGTGGTCGAATTGCGTAGTGATCGCGTTCGTCCCGATCTAAGAAGATTGTATTGTACGGCACGTAGTGATCGTGTTGGTATTATCTCGGGGTTTATTGGGCAAGACACGCAGTGATCGTGTTCGTTTTATTGGCGGTACTAAGCACGCAGTGATCGTGTTTATCGTATCAGGTGATGTTGTTGGTTGATATGCGCAGTGATCGTATTCGTCCTATTACAGAGCACGCAGTGATCGTGTTGCTGACATTATTCGAAATTGTGATCGAGGCACGCAGTGATTGTGTTCATCTGGTTGTTTGTGGCCGAAATGCGCAGTGATCGTATTCGTCCCACGTTTGAATTTGTGTCACAAGGCACGCAGTGGTCGTGATCTCCTCCAGTCAAGAGGGCCGTGACGTGAAACACGCAGTGATCGTGTTCACCCTATGTGTGGTTTGGATATGCAGTGATCATATTCGTCCAAGTTATGTGGGTTGGTTGAGACACACCGCACGCAGTGATCGTGTTTTCCTCCAGTCAAGAGGGTCGTGGCTCAAAACACGCAGTGATCGTGTTCAAGATACGCAGTGATCGTATTCGTATGGCGCGCAGTGATCGTGTTGATAGTACCATGGGAACTTGTGATGCAGAGCACGCAGTGATCGTGGCTATTGTATCAGTTGGTTTTGTTGGTCAGCATACGCAGTGATCGTATTCGTCCTATTACATGGGTTGGTTTTGTGACACACGCAGTGATCGTGTTGATACTATCTTGGGGGATTTGTTGGTCGAGATGCGCAGTGATCGTGTTCGTCCTATTGCGAAACACGCAGTGATCGTGTTCATCATGTTGGTGGTTGAAGTACGCAGTGAACGTGTTCGCCTCCTTTATGTGAGTTTATTTCGTCTGGCACACAGTGATCGTGTTCCTCCTGTCAAGAGGGTTATGGCGCAAGGCACGCAGTGATCGTGTTTATCTTATCCGGTTGGATTTATGGTCGAGATGCGCAGTGATCGTGTTCGTCCTATCACGTGATTCTGGTTGTAGCGCAACACGCAGTGATCGTGTTTGTCCCATTATGTGGTTTTGTTTGTGGCATCGAAACACGCAGTGATTGTGTCTGTTGGGTTGCTTGTGATGCACGCAGTGATCGTGTTCATTGTTGTGGATTTGTGGTGTAAGCAATGCAGTGATCGTGTTCGTTATACCGCATGTTCCCCTAGCAGAGTTGCTTGGTCAAGCACTTCTCTTTCTCCCCAGCCGAGTCTTTCTCAGAGTACTGTGGAAATGGCATAATACAGATTTCGGGTGGTTACTCGCAGTTTCCCCAGTAAAGATGTAATCCCCAGCAGGGTTTTCTTCAACGAGATACTTGGTTAAGTTCCTCGTAGTCCCTGGCAGGGTATTCTTCAACAAGTTGCTTGGTTAAGTTACTTATATTCCCCAGCAGAGTGGTCGTCAGCGGGTTGCTTGGTTAAGTTTCTCGTGATCTCCAACAGAGTTTTCCCCACCGAGTTGCTTGGTTAAGCTATTCAGTTCATCTGGTGTGTTGTTATATCAGTACGTGAGGATCTAGAATTTGTTACCTACGGTCAAAGTAGGTGTGTGATGATTGTTGTCAGATTATCCCCCCAGAGTTACTTGGTTAAGTTTCTCATTTCCCCGCAGAGTTCAAGTCTCTAGATGATATATTCCTTACTGGTTAGCATTGGAAAGGTTGATAAGTGAGATCAACATCGTCCTGCTTGGTTAAGCGTTTCGCTCGTTTCGTCGGATTCGAAAGGTTGATCAGTGAAATCAGCATGACAAGTGAAGTCAATTCTTTCCCGCTGGTTAGTGTGTGCTCGGTTGATAAGTGAGATCAACGCAAGGTTGATAAGTGAGATCAACAATTTCTCGTTGTGTGGTGTATGCTCATTTCTTCGGAATAGAGTGGTCTGCGGACAATATCAGAGTATTTTACAAAACAGATGGATGGTTAGTTGTTGCCGTGACAACGGAAGCCAGTTCCCTGGGGCTCTCCCCAAGCACTAGTCGTACGCAATTTACTTTTGCGGTTGGCAAATTTCCGGGTTCTTTCGTATTCAACCGTCTCGTACCTCGAATGCCTGAAGGTTGCGCGCTCTTCATCCAGTCGGGTCCAAGTCGCTTGAATAGGGGCAGCTGTTGCACCCCAAAATTTGCCCAACCTTTTCTAACCTAGGTTTATGTTTCAAATGCATTATCATTTGCATTGTCATCATGTACATAGTGTATTCATCTGCATAGCATAGCATAAGCAAGTTATCTTAACAGGGGATCAAGTGCCATTCTTGTCTCAAGAAGCATATTCAAGGGGTTTCATTCATATTTAAGACCCCTCAGTTCATCAAGCAAGAATTTGAGCTTCAAAGTGTTGACAGATCACTCATGGGGTTCTCTCCTATCTTGAGGTTGTTTGGGGATCATCAGAGGATGTATGAGCTATGAACCAAGAGCATGGAGTGTGTGTGGATGTTATGGAAAGCCTAGATGATCATTTTAAAGATGAACCAAGTCATTGGAATGATTGCCAGAGCCTCAGTTGAAGTCAGTCAACTAGGGTTTCACCTGGGCCAACCCTAGGTCAACCCTAGGTCAAGAATTTAATTGCAAGTGCAAAATGACAAAATTCCATAGAAGTTTTACAAGTGAAAAAAAATGGCAACGTGGACAAGGTTACATTGAATCCCATGACCAACCATCCCTAAAGACTAAAACTCCCCAAAATCCTTGCTTCTGACGAGAGCGGTTGAGATGGATTCTTGTAGAATCTGCAGTAGTGACAGCTCATCTGATACAGTGAAACGCCTTTGTCCCTATCTTCTGCCTGGATCGCCCTTTCGGGTTTTCAATCCACCGGGACGCTCATTTTTGCCTAAGTCGCCCTTTCGGGTTTTCCACTTAGCGAGCTATTAATTTTTTTCTTTTCTCTTTTTCTCTTTTTCTTTTTTCTCAACCCTAACTTTTGCATAAGCCGCTCTTTTGAATTTTCGACTTATCGGGTTCTTTTAGGAGTAATATTTTCGTACTACATTAGAATTCACCGGATGAGTAAGCTGCTCTCCATCCATGGTTGTGAGAATTAATGAGCCTCCTGAGAAGGCTGTTTTCACAACAAACGGGCCGTCATAGTTGGGCATCCATTTTCCCTGTGCATCCTTCTGAACTGGTAAAATCTTCTTCAGTACAAGTTCCCCTTCTCGGAACTCTCGGACGCGGACCTTTTTGTCAAAAGCTCTCTTGATCCTTTTCTGATATAACTGACCATGACACATCACAGACATGCGCTTCTCGTTGATAAGATTCAACTGATCAAACCTTTCCCTCACCCATTCTGCTTCTTCAAGCTTGGTTTCCATTATGACTCTCAAGGAAGGTATCTAGACCTCAATAGGAAGTACTGCATCCATTCCATATACCAAAGAAAAAGGGGCTTCCCTTGCTGAACTGCGGACGGACGTTCTGTACCCATGCAAGGCAAATGGCAGCATCTCATGCCAATCTTTGTATGTTTTCACCATCTTTTGCAAAATCTTTTTGATGTTCTTATTCGTAGCTTCTACAGCTCCATTCATCTTGGGACGATAAGGAGAAGAATTGTGATGTTCAATTTTGAAGTCACCACACAACCTTTTCATGATTTTGTTGTTCAAGTTGGTACCATTGTCTGTTATGATTCGGCTCGAAATTCCGTATCGACAGATAATCTCTTTCCTGATGAAACGGGCTACCACTTGTCGAGTAACATTGGTGTAGGATGCGGCTTCAACCCACTTTGTGAAATAATCAATAGCAACCAGAATAAATCGGTGTCCGTTAGAAGCTTTCGGCTCTATTGCCCCAATCATATCAATGCCCCACATAGAGATAGGCCATGATGATGACAACACATTTAACAATGTCGGAGGTACATGCATCTTATCCGCATAAATCTGACATTTGTGGCATTTTCTGGCATATTGAATACAGTCAGTTTCCAAAGTCAACCAGTAGTACCCAACCCTCAAAATCTTCTTAGACATAGCATATCCATTGGCATGAGTGCCAAATATTCCTTCATGAACATCTTGCATTAACAAATCTACTTCTCGTCTGTCGACACACCTAAGCAGGACCATGTCATGATTTCTTTTGTAAAGCACATCATTACTAAGAAAGAACATAGATGCTAATCATCTCAGAGTTTTCTTGTCAAGTGACGTAGCATCTGCTGGATACTCTTGTTTTAACAGGTAATTCTTTATGTCATGGAACCATGGCTTGTCATCGGTTTCTTCTTCAACCATCTGACAGTAGGCGGGCTCAGCCTTGCGTTCAATTCGAATGAGAGTGGAATCATTGACATACCTGACTTTCCACATTGAGGATAACATGGCTAGAGCATCGGCAATGTGATTCTCAGATCTCGGAACATGCTTGAAGGTGATTTCATAAAAATACTCAATCATCTTGACAATGTAGGCTCTGTAAGGGATCAAATTCTCATGTCTAGTCTCCCATTCACCAGTAACTTGATAAATAACCAAAGTTGAATCTCCACTTACTTCAAGAAGTTTGATTATAAGGTCGATAGCTGCCTCGAGGCCGAGAATGCATGCTTCATATTCGACAATATTGTTTGTGCATTCAAAATCTAACCTTGCTGCGAATGGAGTGTAACCACCCTCCGGATTCATCAAAATGGCGCCTACACCATGTCCACTGTAGTTGGAGGAACCATCAAACATCATTTTCCACCAAAGACCTGGCTGTGGACTTTCATCAGGACCTGGCTCTTCACAATCTCTTACCAACATAATGTCTTCATCTGGGAAATCAAATTTGAGAGACTCATAATCTTCAACTGGTTGATCTGCAAGATAATCTGACAAAACACTACCCTTGATAGACTTTTGAGCTACGTACTGGATGTCGTATTCTGATAATAACATATGCCAACGGGCGAGCCTTCCAGTTTGAGCAGGCTTCTCAAAAATATACTTTATCGGATCCATTTATGAAATTAATAAAGTGGTATGACAGATCATATACTGCCTCAAACATCTGGTAGCCCATGATAAAGCACAACAAGTTTTCTCCAGAAGTGAATATCGAATTTCACAATCAGTAAACTTCTTACTCAAATAATAGATAGCATGTTCTTTTCGTCTGGACTCATCTTGCTGACCTAACACACAACCCATTGAATTCTCGAGCACTGTCAAATACATGAAAAGAGGTCTTCCCGGAACAGGAGGTATCAAGATCAGAGGTTCTTGAAGGTAACCCTTGATTTTATCAAAAGCTTGCTGACAGTCTAAATTCCAAACAACCGTCTGATCCTTGCGTAGCAACTTGAAGATGGTCTCGCAAGTAGGAGTCATATTAGAAATAAATCTGGATATATAGTTCAACCTTCCAAGGAAACTTCTGACTTGATTCTCAGTTTGCGGAGCTGACATATCTTGAATGGCTCGGACTTTATCCGAATCTACCTCAATCCCTCAATGACTGACAATAAAACCGAGTAATTTCCCAGATCTTACTCCAAAGGTACACTTAGCTGGATTCAGTCTCAACTGATATTTTCTAAGTCTTTTAAACAATTTCAAAAGATGTTCCAAATGGTCCTCCTCACTCTGAGATTTGGCGATCATGTCATCAACATATACCTTTATCTCCTTGTGCATCATGTCATGGAATAAAACCACCATGGACCTTTGATAAGTAGCATCTGCATTCTTCAAACCGAAAGGCATAACTTTGTAACAGTAAGTCCCCCATGGAGTAATGAAAGTTGTTTTTTCCATGTCATCGGGATCCATCTTAATCTGATTGTAGCCGGAGAAACCATCCATAAATGAGAATACGGCAAAACGAGTCGTATTATCCACCAATGTATCAATATGCGACAAAGGGAAATCATCCTTCGGACTGGCTTTATTTTGATCCCTATAATCCACACACATTCTGACTTTTCCATCCTTTTTCGGCACAGATACAATATTAGCCACCCATTCGGGATATTTGGATACTGCCAAGAAACCTGCATCAATCTGTTTCTTCACCTCATCTCGAATTTTAAGAGCCATGTCAAGTCTTGTTCTTCGAAGCTTTTGTTTAACCGGAGGGCATTCTGGTCGAAGCGGTAACTTGTGAACCACTATGTCAGTGTCTAAACCTGGCATATCTTGGTATGACCATGCAAATACATCCACATACTCCTTCAGAAGCTTTACTAATTGTTGTTTGACCTCTGCCCCTAGAGTTGCCCCAATCTTGACTTCTTTCTTGTCTTCTTCGGTGCCAAGATTAATGACTTCTACCTGTTCTTTGTAGGGTTGAAGCTCTGTGTACTCATAATGTGCCCATTTTACCAGTTCATCAGGGATTTCAAAATCTTCGTCCTCATCTTCAGCTTGGTATATTGGTGAATCAAAGTCAGAAGGAAATGCAAAGTCATAGGATTCAATGGGTTTTGGGACATCACTACATGTTGGAATGGTTTAATTTATTAAAACACACAAAAACAAATGCAGCATACAGAAAGAGCAAAAACTGTTTTGGGTTTTTTTGAGATTGCCATTTTTCTTTTAAAATGAAAGCAAAACAGTAAAGGAAATAACACGAAGAATTTAACAAAATCGTTCGTTTATCATTGATATTCTTGAAAGCACGGGGCCCTTACAAAACATTCTTATAGCCTTGGGCATGGCTATGGAGGTTTAAAGCAACAACAAGAAAAGAAAACAGACAAATTACTTTAACTCAGGAAAGACCACAGGAATCTCAATAGCTTCCCAGTTGCTCAAAGTGGATTCGCAATGATACACTAACTATTCAAGGTCTTCATTTTCAACATCTTCTCCCACTGCATTGACTTGGAATCCTCCACTAATGAATACTTCTTGGATAGTCTTCGGGCGTCCTTTGTCATGTGTCGGTGCTTCAACATGAATTGGTTTGTAACCCAACCCTTGGCGATCCATTTTTGGCTTCACTTCAATAACCTCTCCCCAACCTGCAGGAGTGCCTTCTTCTAACGTAGACTTGATGCTCTTAGCGGATGCAAAAGATGGACCACTTTTAGCCACTGTTTCTTCTATCATCACTGTGTTAGCTATCTCAAGTGCCTGAAATGACGTTTCTAATGCACCCTCATCTGCCTCAATGTACCTGAATGATGACAGATTGCTCACCATTAGGTCCTCTTCACCGTGTACAATTACCAACTTGTCATTCACAACAAATTTCATTCTTTGATGCAACGTAGAAGTCACTGCTCCAGCTTCGTGAATCCAAGTTCGTCCCAACAAGCAACTGTAGGCTGGGTTAATATCCATCACCTGAAATGTGATATTGAACTCGTGAGGTCCTACCATGATTGGTAACTCCACTTCCCTAATAACTGTTCTTCTTGAACCATCAAAAGCCTTAACAATTAACGATGTCGGCTTCATTTCTGCCCCTGCATATGCCAACCTTGCGGGAAATACATTCAATGAGGATCCAGTGTCAACTAAAACTCGCGCCAATGTGTCTTCTTGGCATCTGACAGATACGTGCAACGCATGGTTGTGATTATTTCCTTCCTTTGGAAACTCTGCATTGCTGAAACTTAGTGTGTTACATGCTGTAATATTGGCTATCACCGAATCAAATTGGTCGAGAGTTATATCTTTTGTCACATGGGCCTGTCTCAATACCTTTAGCAGAGCTTCTCTATGGGATGGAGAATTCATCAAGAGAGACAAGATTGATATCTTCGATGGGGTTTGATAAAGCTGATTAATAACCTTGTAATCACTCTTCCGAATAATCCTTAAGAACTCCTCATCATCTCCTTCAGTACTTGGTACTTATTTGTCTTTTGTCGCCTCAGCAAGAGTAACCTCTTTTTGAGTGACCACTGTTATCTTTGGTTAATAAATTCGACCACAACGGGTCATCTTGCTTGTACCTGCAATGTTTGTTACGTCATCCTGATCATCTTTTACTTCTTCCTTCTGAATAATCTTCCCAGATCTTTGGTCTGTCACAGTCACATCATACTTCCACGGAACGGCCTTTGTACTATCATATGGAAATGGTCTTGGTTTCTGAATAATAACCGGGTGAGGCTGATCAATAGCAGTTTTGTTGAAAACGGGCTTCACACTTTTGTTGGCCATATTGAATACCGGAACTTTCTGACTTTTCTTTGGTAGATTGAAAACAGGCTCAACTACCGCAACTTCCTCCTTCTTTATCTTGCTACATACTTGCAAAATTTTGTCATCAATCAATCTTTGTATATCCCCTCGCACGACATTACACCCTTTAGGATCAATAGAACACTCTTTGTAGTCTTTATGAATACCTTCAATCAGCCCTGCCTTCGACAACTTCTCATGCAGTGATCTCAACAGAGTTTTGATTTCTGACACATCAACAACCAACTTCTCATCTGAAACCTCTATAGAATTAACTCCTCCATGATTTGGCAGTGGATTATTTTTAACATTAGGCGGCACATCATCAAAAGACAAAATCTTCTTTTCTATTAACTCCTTGACAAGATGCTTTAAGGCAAGACAGCCTTCTAAGTCATGACCGGAAGCACCTTCATGAAAGGCACAATGAGCATTTGGATCATAATGAGGAGATGTAGTGTTTGGATTTAGCGATCGCGTTGTCACCAACCCTTGTTGCACCATGGAGGGGTACAATTCTGTGTAAGTCATTGGTATCTGAGGAAGTGGAGGTTTTGTTGTTGGTCTCCGATTTTGGTAGTTTTGTCTGGGTTGCTAAGCTCTAGGCTGATGATATTGCTGATAGGGTGGAGCGTTGGGCGCTCGTTGATATCCTTGCTGAACTGGCTGATACACGGGTGCTGGCTGCACTGTTTGAAAATTGGGAACAGGATGATTGAAAGCTGGCGTTACGGCTGCCACATATGGTTGTTGGGCATACTGAAACGGATACATTGGTCGTTGTTGATGAGGTTGTTGAACATAACTTGGTTGAGGCTGCTGAACAAAGCCTTGCTGAGGTTACTGATACTGTTGGTAAGGCTGTGTCCAAGTACGATTCTTTCTTCCCATTACTATAGCATTTGTTTCTCCCTCCCTCTTTTTATGGAAAGTACCACTGACCTTCTTAACATTGTTGTTGCTAGAACTACTAGAACCGCTAGCCACCTTTCCATTATTCATCCCTAACTCCACTCTCACTCCCACAGCCACTATATCAGAGAAACTTGCGGTTACACTGCTGATCATCTTCTCATAAAATTCTGGTCTCACTGTATCGACGAACTAGTCTGTCAACTCTTTTTCACTTAAAGGAGGTTCTACTTGAGATGCAGTCTCCCTCCACCGTTATGCATATTCTTTGAATGATTCTGAACTCTTTTGTGACATACTCAGTAACTGTCTTCTATCAGGAGCCAGATCCATGTTGTACTTGTAATGCTTTATGAAAGCGTCAACTAAGTCTTGGAAACTGTGAATACGAGACTGATCCAAACCCAAATACCATTTAGCAGGAGCTCCTTTCAAACTATCCTGGAAACAGTGAATAATCAATTTATCATCTTCTACATGTGCTGCCAGTCTTCAGTAGTACATAATCAAATGCGTCCTAGGACAAGTAGCACCAGAGTACTAATCAAAATTGGGAATCTTGAATTTTGGTGGAATTACCAATCCAGATACTAAGCACATATCTCTGGCATCAGTACCAAAGATGTCATTTCCTTCCATCGCTCTGACCTTCCTGCCTATAGTCTCTACGCTCTCTTTTAACTTTTCATATCGTCCACTTTCTTTTTCGGACCCATCAAGACCTTCATACACTTGTGGAGGATTATGGAAAACAGGACGCACTTGAGTCTGAACAGAAGTTGGAGTATACGTAGGAATTGCTTGAGGAAATTCTGCCCCTAGGGGAGCTGCTTGTTGGTTGACTGTCGGTGGAGGTACAAAGCCAGGAGGTAACCCATAGGTCGGTACATTTGCAACAGTAACTGCCGTTGGGGTCGGCACCACAACTATACCAGTGATTTCAGAAACAACAGTGGCTTGAGTGTCCAGTTTTGCACGAATGACTTGTAGGGCTTCCAAGATCTGCCCCATGCCTCCTCGTAGCTCTCCGAGTTCATTATCAATTATGTCCACATCCAAATTATGTCCTTCCATTCTCAGACGAGCTTGGGCTCGAGTATTATATCGATGTTGAGGAATTAGTGTGATTCTCTGAAGACAAGACAGCGAGATGAGACACAACACAGGAATATGCACATGTAATGCTTATGAATGCAGACATGCAAATGCAGAATTAAAGATTCAAGGAATTTAAAGCCATATTTGCAAACATTATAACAATGGGGAAAACAAAGCAGACAAATCTTCATAGATAACAACTAGAGAGTTTTACAATAACAACTGGAAACTGAAATACAAATCTTCAATACAACTTAAAGATAGAATACAAAAAACATAAAGTTTCTAGATCTTCTGGCCGGAGGGCCCTTCGTCTTCAAGCTGACTCTTCCTTCCACCTTGATAAACCAACTCCTGGAGCTCTTCCTTCTCTTGTATAACCTTGAAATATTTACCTCTCCAAGCTCTTCCTTCTTCTTCAGCCGTTGCTAGAGCAGCTTTTAATTCTTCCACAAGAGTGAGCTTTGTTGGGCTAGACTCAAAACTGGTGTAGAACATCTTCAATGCAGCTTCTTTTACCCATGATAAGTAAGATTCTGAAACAGTTGTGTCGGGATAATCTAAAGCAGTCATTCCTCTTGTATAAATGCGACGCCAAGCATACACAATTCGAGCTTTGTAAGCTAGATCTTTCCCCTCTTCAATGTAGAAACTCCTTAAAAGGGCGAAGTCTGGTTCACTCTTCATTGGGTATCCCAACTAACGACAAGATAAGATAGGATTGTAACTAATGTAACCATCAGTGCTGATAAGCGGTATATTTGGGAAGTCTCCACAACTTTGAATCATAGGAATCCCTCCATACATGGGGTCATACCATTTGATGTCTGAGTGCTTGAGCAACAATATCCTTTCTGTCCATGAGAGTCCATTCTGTCTATCCCAAAGAGCTGGTAGTCTCGGCAAGTGTGAAATAAACCACTTGTAGAGAAGAGCAGTACAGCATACAATTTGTCCACCTCCATAACGACTGCTACGATGGATAGAGAAGTATGTATCAGCTAATAACGTGGGCACAGGATTCTTTATTAAGAAAAGATTGATCGCATTTGCCTCTACAAAATTATCAATCGTCGGGAATAAGAAAAGTCCATAAATTAGAAAAGAAAAAATAGCCTCAAATGCCTCCACGTTCTTTGACTCCGCATGAAATCGTGCTTTCTCGAACAACAACATAGCTGGCAACCCATACATGCTTCCTCTAGTGGTCAAATCTGAGCGTACTTCAGTCATCTCTAGATATAAGGCATCTGCAATTACTCTTTTACTAGGCGTCCCTTCTCTTCCAGAAAATGGCCTAGGAGTAACGCCTAATCCCATCAGCACAGAGTATTCTTCCAAGGTTGGCAGTAATTGGTAATCTGGAAATGTGAAGCAATGATAGGTTGTATCATAGAATTGCACAAGTGCTGACAACATCTCTTCATCTACTTGAAGCTCAAGTAAAGACAACATGTTTCCATACTTCTCTTTGAATGCCTCAGGATCCTCCACTAAACTTGCTAGTCTTCTTAGATTCTCCAGATTTGGGCTTTGGGACACAATCTTTGCAGCTGCTCTTTTTCCAGAATCCATTTGATAATATCTGCAAAACAAACTTAGTTCCTTGAAGGTTTAATTAATGAGAATGCAAATGCGTAAAGTGTCATGGAACTCAGATATTTGTAAACATCAAAAGAATCATGGATTTCATTTCATTGATAATCAAGATCGCATTACAAAATATCCATTACATCTTACAAAAAGTCCTAAACATAGAGCTAAATAAATTCTAACAAAAAGTCCTCCTTTGCTTTGAGCTTCTTGATTTCTTCTTCCATATGCGTCTTCTCAAGAATGAGCTTGTCCACAATTAGCTTCCATGAATTTGACTGAGGGTTGGAAGAAAATAAATCTTCCTGCGCCTTCCTCTTCTTGCAAGAACTCATTTCTTCATCCTTCAACTGGAGTTGTTTCTGGAGTTCAACATTTTCTTCCACGGCCACTTGGTACTTGTATTTCCAAGCTACTTCAGTTTGTTGTGATTTTCTCAGAGCAATCTTCAACTTCTCCTCTTCATACATAAAGATCAATGGGCGTTCCTCTTTCAAAACCATGGGCTCCTGCTAAGGATAAGGCATCTTCAGCTGAATGGCTCTCTTTCGGACCCATTGGAGGTAAGGCTCGAGAGAGATGCAATTAGGTTTCCCTAAGTCTTCCTTTCCTTTCTTATGCACATGACCCCAAGCTTTGAGGATCTCTTCTCTTAATTTTGAATCTTCCTTAAAGAATATATTCTCCATATGAGCATTATTGGGTTAGTCTTTCAAAGGATATCCCAGTTGTCGGCAAGCGAGCACAGGGTTGTAACTGATTCCTCCATTTGTACCAAGAAGAGGTATGTTACCAAAACTTCCACAGCTGTCAATGATCTTTATCCCATCGTAGTCACGGCTGTACCAATCAATATCAGAGTGAGTGAGAGCCATAACCTTCTGAGACCACCAACCTTTCTTCCAAAAAACATGAGCTTTGGGTAAGTGAGAAATAAACCACTTGTATAGAAAAGGGACAACAGGTAATCATTCCTACCTTATGAAGATTCCTCAGATGAACAAAATGGTAGGCGTCAGCTAGTAAAGTAGGTGTTCCACCCCAAAATTTGCCTAACCTTGTTGAGACTTGGTTCATTGTTTCATTGCATTCATTCACACACTAGCATATGCATTACATTGATATGTGTGCAGGGATCAAGGGGTGTGATCATATTTTGAGAGCTAATGAAAGGTTTGAGAACCTCTTGAAGAATGTCATTGAAGTTTATGAGGGTTGATATCCTCCTCAGTTGAAAATGAAGATCCTCAGAGATAGGGTTGGTTGCAAAGTTGAGTGTCTCCTAACCTGAAAGTTATTGAAGCTACTCAGATGATTCTGAAGCCATGAATGTGATCTTGAAGTCTTTCTAGAGCTCATAGGATGTCTTGAAAGCCATCATGAGACCTAGACAAGCCCTTGAATGAAGATTGAGAAGTTTTTCCATGAGTGGTAGAATTGGGGTTTGACTGGTCAACCCTAAGTCAACAGATGAATTTGAGGAAGTTTGAGACCTATCCCCAATGCCATGTGACCATGGATTGATGCCTTAATATGCCTAGTGGATGATTCCAAGGTTTCTTGCTCATGATTGAGAAGTTTGAGAAGTTTGAGAGCTAGGGTTACTATGCTTGACAGTGTAAAATCCCCTAGTTTGATGCTAACTTCAAGGCAAGATAAGTTGAAATACAAGCCTCATCTCACCTCATGTTGGTCATGAGACTTGTAGAGGATGCTCTTAGCTTTAAGTTGAGTGGTGTAAGTCCTTTAAAGGATTTGTGGAGCTCAAGTTATAGTCTTTGCAAGTTACCGGTCATCAGGTGACATTGAAATTTATCTGTGAAAGTTACTTGACCTCCAAGCAACTTTTTCCCTTCAAGAAAGATTCAAATGAACTTTGGACAAACATGAGAGATGTTCCTCATGATCTCCCCTTTCCAAAAAGGTATGGTATGCCTCAAGATGATTTGTAGAACTCAAGTTAGGAGCTTTACAAGTCAGGGATATTTTGGGAAAGTGAGATTATAGGTCATTCTAAGCATGTGCCTATAACGCATACTTGCAAGCTTCAAATGGAAAATTGTCCAACATCAAACTTTCTCAAAATGATGTTTTGAGGTCAACCAAGAGGTCTTGAGAGTTTGGAAATGCTTGTAGCTCAAAGTTGTGAAAATGGCCTAAAAAAGGAAAAATTTAATACATTAAAATGTCCATTTTTGGGAATTTTGTGTTACATGACCAAATGACACAAAATTATAGGTCATTTTGAGTGGAAATGATATTTTAAGATCATTGGCATCATTAGATTTTTGGTTTGAGGTCAATTTAATGGACTTGCTTTTAAGTTACTTGTAATTCAAGTAACACATGCCAAACACAAGAGAGATCAAAGGCAAAGCTTCCAAGGCCTTGTAACATGTTCAATATCTCATTTGGAGAGACTTTAAGATCAAACACAAGGGCTGTAACAACTTGAACATGGACTGGTGTAGGCTTGGCATGAGTTGAAAATGTCATGACATGAGAATCTCAAAATCTCATTAGAAGCATCCAGAAGGTTCTAGATGGTTCAAACCTCTTCTATATATGGAATAGAAGTGATCCAGATGCAAGGTTAGAGAGAGTTAAGAGAGGAGAGTGAGATTGCAACTTCATCTTGTTCATTGCAAGTTGGAATCAATTTCAGAGATTCACATCATTTCAATCTCTTCTTTCTATCACAACAAGTTCCTTGAGAGTTTCTGAGTGTGTACCAATCATAATCTGAGAGAATTCATGTTGAAATCGTGCTCTTGATTCTCAACTTTCACACCTGCAAGTACAAATCAGTTTCCAAGAATCAAGCAATTTCAGTTGGATTTTCTGCATACAGAAGCAAGAATATGGATCAGTGAAGGTATCTGGAAGAGATTGAAGGTTGATTTGAAGGTTTTGATCATCTGTTCACTCAATTTTTACAGGTTTGAAAATTTCTTCCCCCGCCTTAATTTAGGCATAATTAAGTTAGATTGTTAGTGTAGAACGGTTAGAAATGGTTAGGAGATGGATTCTGGAGAGTTAGAGAGAGTTTGGTGATGATCTTAGTGTTGACAACATTTCTGTTTGAGGCAAGAACTTGGTGAATCTTGAGGTTTA
Organism: Lathyrus sativus; assembly: GCA_963859935.3. Lineage (NCBI taxonomy): Eukaryota > Viridiplantae > Streptophyta > Magnoliopsida > Fabales > Fabaceae > Lathyrus > Lathyrus sativus. The sequence goes on along the minus strand of OZ012738.1, from coordinate 540,267,376 downwards.
ATGAGAGTTCTATAGTGGAAATCAACCAGTGTGAGGTGGTGATCATTTTAGACCAGTCAATTTCAAGAATTGTTAGAGTTGAGGTTTGACCACATTTTGGATCTTGGGTCGGGATTTAAGTTTGAGTGCAGTTCAATTGATTCTAAGGTCATGGCTGTGATCAGTGATGAATTTAGAGTGGATTAGTGTTTTACATTTTGAATTTTGATGGAGTATGGAAGGAATCCGAGTGAGGAAGAGATGAGTGTTTGAACTCTGGTTCCATGAACATTTCCCTCCATTTCCTTGGCTGGAGGTAGAAGATGAGCTCTATGCCCTTGGATTAACACAAGACCCGTTGACTAGAGATAGATCTAAGGGCCGTGTTTTAATTTCAGTTTGTGAGAGGGAGAATTTCTGAGACATTGAAACGCGGCCGTTTCACTTAAGTCCTGATCATGGCCTTAAGTCAGAAGTGATCTTCACACCCCCGGTTAGAGGCCCACCCAATATTGCACTGAATCCTCTTGCTTTTCACACTGTGACTTTCCCATTTTCTTTACTATTTTCATTTAATTTCTGATTAAATAATTGGGCCTAAGCGCATTTCTCTCTGCACCCCCATTCTGGGCCCACGCGCACTTTACACTATCTTGGATTGCTATCTGCACCAATTGTTTTTCATTTTCTTTTTATTTTCACATATTTCTTTTAATCTTTAGAAAATCATAATAAATAGAAAACAAATGATTTTTACATGGGAGTTTTTGCTCCTATTTCATATTAGCCTCAAGAAAATTATAAGAAAATAAAATTGACATTTTGTTTCATTTTCCTATTTTTTGTGTATTTTTACTTTTAATAGCTTTTTAATTCTTTTATGTTGATACATAGATTTGTAAAATTTTGTCCAGGTAGTTCCCTTTGCATTTTTGTGCCATTCTTTTTCTATTGATTAGATTAGGATGTTAGCTTCCCTCTGGATTTATTCCACAATTTTGTGATTAGTTTTGATTAGAGAACATTAGGCTAGTTAGCTTAGGGTTTATCCTTGACATAGGTTCACAATAACACCTAGAATTTTGGGTTTTAGTTTGAATTAGGTTATGGGGCTTATAGGGTATTAAGGGTAGGTATCTAGGATCCCTTAGAAATTATCTTGGAATTTAATATAATGGTTTACTATTTTTAGTGGATTTTTGCACATTGGTTGTTGTATGTGTTTCCTTTTGGGCATTTTGTTTTGTTTGCTTGAGTTGTGGGCTTTTCCTTTTGCTTGGTGGGCTTGTGTTTGCTTTGTGGAGCATAGGGATGCATAGTAGAAGACTTAGAGATTGAAGAAGGAGCTTGAGAGCTTTGGTTTGGCTTGTTGGTTTTGTTTTTGTTTTAGGAGATAGGATATAGGGAGAGCCCTAGTTAGACTGATTTCTTTCTTAAATATGGAGTGTATCCTTCACCTCCATTCCTCTCTATGACATAAAGTCCCTCTAGGGTATTCACCTCCCTCCTTTGGAGGGATAAGTGTCCTTACCTAAGAGGTAGAACTTTGAGAGAAACATTCTTGTACCATGTTAAATCCTTATAGGCCTCCTTTGGTGGTCAGTAAGCAGTTTAACATCCCAGCTCATCCTGTTAAGTAATCTTTTTTGGTTTTGTTGGAGCATTGGGTTTGTTTGAAGATGAAAGTTTCTTTGAATATTTGTTTGAAGAGTAAGACTTCTTAGAAGATGATTGAGGATTGTTGAAGATGTCTCTTGCATTGAAGTTAGGAGCTGAAGCTCTGAAGAGGATGATTCCTTGAAGATTGTTTAAGTCTGAAGACTTTGTGAAGATCAAGTTGAAACTTGAGTTAGAAGCTGAAGCTTTGAAGAGGATGAATCCTTGAGCATTGGAGTTTGGTTTAGAGGTTGATGAAGAGCCTGAAGAGGTTAGAGCTTGTGTTTGTGTTTCCTTGTGCTTGAAGCTGAAGCTTAAAGCAGGGGAAGAAGATGTTTGTTTGCATGATCAAGTTGAAGCTAGAAGAGGATGTTGAAGCCTAGAGAGGTGAAGGATACAAGTTGATACTTGTGCTAGCTACAGTTAAAGCCATTGAAGAAGCAAGTTGAGACTTGCTGTTGAAGATGAAGCCTGAAGGTGGAGTCTACAGTTGAAGATAGCTTGGAGCTGCTGAAGCAGGGTCTCCTGGGTTGCTTTTCTTTTGCCGTATTGTTTGTATGCTTGAGAGTATTCCCCATAGGCTTGAGTGGAAGCTAGCCTTCCCTTGCCTATTGTTTTATTAGGTTCGAGGTTGAGTGTGACTCCCTTGCCTCGCTTGTATTGTTGCATGGCATGCATCTTTACTGTTGATTGTTTACTGTTTATCTTACTGTCTGTTTGTTCACCATAGACATGGTTCCCCCTAGGTTCTCACTCTTCTCTGATGGGAAAGTGATGATAGACTTTTAGGCTGAAGCCTTTGCATGATAACTTCTAGGAGTTCCCAAACTCAACCTTAGGATGAATCCTTAATTGCGTTCTCTTCTCATCTACAAACAGCTTAAGACACAATAATCATGAATGATTTCTTTCGTATGCTACGAGCCTTAAGCTATCTAGGAAACAGCTGTTGGAGAGTTTCTTTCCAGTAGTTGGGATGTTTAGTATGGTACCCTTTGGGTGACATGCGACGCATTCACTCCTAGGTCATAGTCTTTAGTGCAATCGAAATTGCAAACACAATAAAAAACACTTCTTGCGTAAAAGATTGAAAACAAATGTCAAATCGTTTTCCCCTTGGGGTCAGCAAATTAAAGAAGACTTTTCTGAAGAAAAGAGTGTTGTTAAACTTCAGCGCCACCGCAAACAGGCTTAGTCCCTAACTGTTGGAACTGTTGTTTAACCCTACTCGGGTAAAAACTGTCTGAACAACCTGTGTTCCGTTTTATCCCGAACTATGTTAGCTCTGATTTTCTCTGATGGGAAATACGTAGGCACAAGATGCGACGTCTTGGCGAGCCACCTTCCACCTTTCACCCGTAGTTAGCCGAACTACGTCGACTCTGATTTTCTCTGATGAGAATACGTAGGCCCAAAGCGCGACGCTTTGTCGAGTCCTTTTCCTTTCTTTTTAGTTTAGTTTTAAACCAGCCTTGATAGGTAGATTAGATTAACAATCCGTCCAGACAACAAACAAGCGTGGATCCCATCGAGTACGATGGACGTGAGGGGTGCTAATACCTTCCCCTTGCGTAACCGACTCCCGAACCCTAAGATTTGGTTGCGATGACCGGTCTTATCCCGTTTTCACGAGGTTTTTCCTGTTCGTTTCCTTTCCCGCTCGAGGGATAAATAACGAAAGGTGGCGACTCTTCTGTTGTGCCGACACCTGATTTTCGCAGTAGCGACAACTGGCGACTCTGCTGGGGACTCCAACTGTTCCTGGCTTCTAAGGACTGCGATAGTTCCTTATGCATAGGGATCCAACGTCCCTTAAGAGAGTCGATCCTAGCGATTGTTTGCCCGTCTGGGGTTTTGTATGGATTTACAGTTTTAGTCCTTTATTCTCATGCATTTACTTGTCAGCATTATATTATTGTTATTATTGTTGTGTTGTGGGGAGGGGATTTATGATTGAGAGGTAAGCCGGAACTGGGCTTGAGTGCACCTAGATTTAGAGTGGAAAGTAGTGGGCGCGTGCATGCTTTGCGTGTACTAGTGTCCCGCAAAATCCGCGCTCGGACGAGGTTCTTCTGGTTGGCTTCTTGTTCCACCCTTTGGGTGGAGTGGGTTGTTGGTTAGTTGGATTGTCGACTCCAGGGACCGATCATTTGGGAGTTGGCTAAGTGAGGCCTCTTCAGGATTGATGATCCCACACCTTCTGGGTATCGTATCATCAGTCTTGAAAGTCTGTGATGCCAACGACCATATAGGATGTCGTACCTTGCTGTCCGTTGATAGGACACCTACCTGTGAGAGGGGTTGGGCTATGCAGGTAACTCGACCTTCAGACTACCGGTTTTTTCTGGATTGAGATTCAGTGGTATTGATATTTGAGGATAGTGTTATTAGGTCTATTGAAGGCCAGGTTGGAGTACTGTTTTTGGTCTGTGGAGACTTGGTTTGAGTAGCTTTGTGGGTTTGCTTGAGACAGATGTTGTGGATTGGGTTTCTCAGAAATGCAGCTCTTGATCTCTTCCACATATTTGCATGTTGCACCATTTGCATCGTTTGCATAACCATGTTGCATATCATTAACGTGTGTCTGTGTTGCAGGTGCATTTCATACCCCTTGATTCTAGTGCCCCGGATTTCTGTCTGCTATCAGAGATATGTTGAAGAAGACCGTAGCCTACAAGTTGCCTACTCCTGATGTGACTCCTCTGTTGGGTCTGATTGCTTTAGCTGGGGACGATGTGAAGAGAAGCTTTAGAAAAAGCTATGGGAAGCTGTTGAGGTTGGTCTGTAAGCCAACTGTGTATGAGCTGAATGGATTATATGCGCTGATGCAATTTTATGATCCCCCTCTGAGATGTTTTGTGTTTCCGGACTTCATCTTAGCTCCGACTATGGAAGAGTATGCTGCGATGCTAGAGTTGACTATCCAGGACAGAGTGCCTTTTGTTCACATGGACGCTAAGCCCAAGCTGGAGGACTTAGCTGCTGCTTTGCACTTGGATTCTTCAGAATTATTGTTAACCTCGTGGAGCACAAGAGTATGCTAAGAGCGGTTGCTGGGTTGTGTTCAATGCTATCCTTGCGTTGTGCATCTATGGCATTATACTATTCCCAAATATGCCTGATTTTGTTGATTTGGATGCCTTTCACCTGTTTGCATCAGGCAACCCGATGCCTACCCTGATCAGAGATTTCTACCACTCCTTGCACTACAAGAATGATAATAGAAGGGGAAAGAACGTTTCTTGTTGTGTACCTTTGTTGTATATGTGGTTTGATAGCCACATGCCCAAGAAGGGTGGTTTTGTTGAATCAGCAACTACAGTTGAATGGCCTCAGCGTTTAATGGGACTTTCCGCGGAAGACATCGTCTGGTTTGATAGAGATCTGCTGGGATCAGATATCATCTATAGCTGCGCCGGATATCCTAATGTTCCCATGATTGGGAGGAAGGGGTGTATCAACTGCAATCCTTCACTGTTGGTTCGTCAATTCGGCTATGCTTTGAGAAGTCCGCCTAAGGAAGAGGAAGTACAGGAATCTCTGTATTTCACTGGCCATCTGAGCGGGCAACTGCTAGCCAAGCTTCAGCATGCTTGGAACCACGTTTGCAGAAGAGGGAAACCATTGCTAGGTAAGAGTGATAGTCAAGCCTACGCGTCGTACAAGGTCTGGATGCAAGATAGGGCAAAGCAGGCGCTGATGCCTTTTCCTGCAGTACTACCTCCCACTCCCCTTATGATTGAGGAGCCCACTACAGTCCCTATCGAGAGGTATGAACAATTTGTGAAGGAGAAAGAAGACCTGATGAAAACCAACGAGAGGTTGGAAGAGGAGCTGATGCAACTCAGGCGGGAGAAAAATGAAGCGGTATTTCCCTTCGAGCAGCAAAAGGAGCTAGTAAGCCAGTTGGGCACGGAATTGGCTGAGCAGATAAAGAAGCGCAAACGTTTGGGGATAGATTTCAAGAGCTCCCATGATATGCTAGAGTCCAAGAAGAAGGCCCTTGATAGAGCCTACCTGGAGATCTCTGCGTTCAACAAAACCTAGAACGCTACGCTGACTAACAAGAAGGAGAGAGAAGATAAGCTGAAGCTGCGAATCTCCGAGTTAGAAGATCAGTTGAAGGCTAGCGTCAGGAAGTCTGAAAAAGAAGCAGTGCGTAGCTTCTCCCTTCAAGCGTCATTGAACAAAGCTGTCAAGCGCGGGAAAGAGTCTGCATCTCAGAAGCGAAAGCTGGATGAGTGGTTTGGATAAGGTACTTAGGAGGAATCCATTGAAGAGCTTCAATGTATTATCAGACGAAGAGACGTGCTCATCGAAGGGTTGCTTTCCCAGCCGGATCATCCTAACACTAAGAGATTGTTGAAGGAGTATCGGGCGTGTAGTCGCACTTGATTGCTGTATGTATTGTTATGTGCTGACCATCACCAGGCTTGTTGGCTGAGGTCATGCCTTTGTTTGTAATCCAGTGATGGTGTAACTTCGCCTTAATAGGCCCGTTTTCGGCAATATACGAGATGTTCCTTCCATGACTGGACCCAAGCTTTTTATCACTGCACTGGCACTGGCACATTGGCACTAGAATTGAGGGCGATCTCCCTAACGCGCAGACACACATTGCATTAGCATAAATCATTTTGCATGACAGGTACTTTGAGCTACTTACTAACTCTTAATGTTGACAGGAGTTCTATTTCAGGATTGATCATAGACCAGCACACCGTTATTCTACTAGAGCCAATCTGTCGCTTGCGCGAAAATAAGGTGCCGGCATGACAGAAGAGTCGCCACCTTTCGTTATTTATCCCTCAGAGCGGGAAAGGAAACGATCGGAAAAACCTGACGAAAAAGGGTAAGACAAGGTCATCGCAACCATTGTCTGGGTTCGGGAGTCGGTTACGCAAGGGGAAGGTATTAGCACCCCTCACGTCCGTCGTACTCGACGGGATCCTCGCTTGTGTGTTTACTTGGACGGGTTGGTTATAATCTATCTACCTATCAAGGCTGGCTGAAAAAGAAAAGAAAAATGACTCGGCAAAGCGTCGCACTTTATGCCTACGTATTCTCATCAGAGAATGAGAAATCAGAGTCGACGTAGTTCGGCTAACTACGGGGAAAGGGGAAGGCTGCTCGCTAGGATATCGCATCCTATGCCTACGTACTTTCGTCTGGTATGAAAGATCAGAGCAAACGTAGTTCGGGAAACTACGGGAAAAAAAAATGGCTCAACTAGGAGGGAGACTATCAAGTCCTACTGTTGTCATGCCATGGATTCATCCTATGGTTGAGGTTTGAACAGGGAACTCCTAGATGTTGTCATGCATAGGTTTCAACCTAAAAGTCTATCATCAAATCCTTATCAAAGGAAATGAGAGTCCTAAGGGATCATGTCAAGGATACACCAAAACAGACAAAAACATCAGCTTTAACAGTAAAATGCATGCAATGCAAGTGAGGGAGGAAATGTGTGTGGGGCTTCAGCCTCCACAAGCTCGTCTCGACCTCAAGCCAGTCATGAAATAACAGCAATCATACTGAAGATAAACAACATACTATCAAGCAAAGAACCAGATAAAGGGAATGAAGTGAAGTGCCCTCAGGCAAACAAACACACATGCTTGAGAAAGAAAGAATCTACTCTCTAATTCTAACCCTAATCACAGAATCTAAATCAAATCTAAGCAAAGCCCTAAAGCAAAACCCTAAACAAGAGAAATCAATCCCAGTCTTCAAGCTTCAGAACAAGCTTACCAAAGAAAGGGAGCTAAGCAAGCAGACTCATAGTGTCTTCCTCAGGAAAGCACTAAGAGGTGTATACTCAGGAGTCATACCCTATGTGGCTCAACCACTGTGATCAGTTTATATTCCTCCTCAGGAGAAATTAAACTCACAAGCAGGCTCCAACATCACTGGATATTTAGGAAATCCTATCTGAACTAGTGGAACTAAGTGAATAGACTCATAGGACCTTCCTCAGGAAAGTACTAGGAGGCTTCCACTTAGGAGTTGTATCCCATGTGGCTCAACAACTGTGATCAGTTTACATTCCTCCTCAGGAGAAATTAAACTCACAAGTTGGCTCCAACATCATTGGATACTTAAGAAATCCTAGATAAACTAATGGAACTAAGTGAACAGACTCATAGGACCTTCCTCAGGAAAGTACTAGGAGGCTTCCACTTAGGAATTGTATCCCATGTGGCTCAACAACATGTGATCAGTTTACATTCCTCCTCAGGAGAAATTAAACTCACAAGTTGGCTCCAACATCATTGGATACTTAAGAAAGAGGTGAGAAGAAAGAATGAAAGTCATTCATAGTGCCTTCCTCAGGAAAGTACCATGAACTTCCTTCAAACTTCAGGATCTCAAACCTCACAGACAGGGGACAATCCAAGCTCTGGGTCTCTGAATCTTGATCTACAATCTTCTCTCCATGATTCTCTCCATCAAGGTCTTCAAGGCAACACAAGCCCCTCAACAAATTCCTCAAAATAAACCCCAAAGATGAACAGATAACCACAGGGCAGACAAAATCAACAGGCAACTTCAGAAAATACCTAAAGATACTAAACTAATGGGGAAAAATCTAACAATTATTCACAAGGGTCTACAACATATACCCATAACATCTACATAGGCCTCTACCTAAAAATCAAGACAAAACTCAATCAAAGAAAGTGAATTCTTCACCTAAGCACAACCTAAACCCTAATTAGGATACCCTACATCTACCCTAATTAAACTAATCAAAATTTAATTCTAAAATTCTAGAAAAAATCCTATGGGGAACTATGATTCATCATCTAATTGCACAAAAAAGAATGGATTAAAAAGACTAAAGGAAAGTCCTAAAACAATTCTTGCAAAATCATGATACCAAACTAAACATTATAAAAGCTATTTAAAAGGAAAATCTATTAAAAATACTAAACTTAAAAATAAAATCCCATTTTTATTTTTAACATTTTCTACACATTATTATCTACTCATAGAAAAAAGAATGGCCAAAAAAGAGTTATTTTCCAATTTTTAATGAATTTTCTAAAACAGAAAAATATTAAAACAATATAAAAGAAATTAAAACAAATAAAAGGGAGGGGGGGTTGGAATAGCAATAGGCGCTAGTTGAAATTAGATGGGCCAGAAAAAAGGGGGGGCGCGGATAGCGAACTAAGCCCACTGACCAGATTAAATGAAACGACCGCGTTTCATTTCTTTGAATTTTCCCTCCATCTTCAGATTTAATCACGGCCGCACGATGAGGTGAACAAGTCAGACTTGGAGACTAATCCAATGGACCACCTTCATCGTCCCAAACATATCTAGGGTTTTCAGAAACCCTCTCCTCCATGCCCTAATCTTCCTCTCCCTGATTCTCTCTCCACACGCCATGATTTAACACGATTCAAAAATGAAAATTGTAGTACTCAATGAGAGGAACAAGATGGTACGCGTGGATTTCCCTAATTCATCCTCAATAATTCCAACAGAGGACTTCAATGTCATGGTCCAACTAATCATCACTTGTTATCAACTGGTATCAACCTTCACTAAGCTTCAATCTAATGGTTTACAGAGCTTCTACAAGTTAGCCTAAGGATTCTAAACCAATCTTTACTCGTTAAAACTAACAAACTAACTAAATCTTGAAGATCAAAGATTCTTGGCTCTGTTATGAACCTTCACAGATCGTGCCCTAATTCATGGGAAAGAGTCATCTACCCTAGTGCATCAATTATCTACCTAGAAAGCTATCTAAGACTGCATAATTTAGGAGATAGAGAGAAGAAAAGGAACCTGTCAAAGAGGTGTGGAGGGAACTCGTGTGGGTGGATTCAGAGCTTGTAATGGCTGAAATGTGATCCTTAGGGGGTGAGCAAGCTTCTGTTTGCACTTGTATGGAAGGAGAATGCTTGTAGTGGATGAAATTCAGAGTTGCTTGAAGTTGAAGGAAGTGCTTCAATGGATGCTTCTCTCTCTCTCTCTCTCCTGAAATCTTCAACATTCACCCACCTTGACCTCTCTTCATGGCTCTCTTTTTATAATGATCCTTAGATGCTTCTAGATTCATCTAGAATAGGGTGGAAGTTTCTTGAAAATCTCATGTGGGGACAAGTTGGAAATCTCATATTCCAAGCCTTATGCCTTACCATTTGGTGCCAAAATCTCCTTATGAGAGATATTGAGTGTGGATGAGTGAAAAACAAGCTCATCTTTGGCTTGTGTAAGGTTTTTCAACATTGCCTTCTTTTTCAAGTAACAACTTTTCAAAGCATCACCCATTTTAAAGCTTCAAATCAAAATTCTAGCTAAACCAATGTTCTCAAAATGATTTTTCCAATCAAAATGATATATTGGATGCCCTATTTTGGATTTGTGGATCTTCCAAATCAATTTCCAAATTCAACTTTTCAAACTTATATGCCATTTTTAGTTCATTTTTGACCAATCATGTAACTTCATGTTATGAGCTTTTCCAACAATTTGTGACCTTCTTTCTAGACTTAAAATCACATTTTGAACAACTTTCATGTTTTGAGTTTTTCCATTTGAGGCTTGGAAATAGGAGTTTTAGGCATTGGCTAAAATGACCTATAACTGACAAATGACCAAAATACCCCTGTCTTGTTCAAACCATAAGTTGAGTTCCACAAATCCAATCAAGGACTTCTACCACTCAAATTAAAGCTAAGAAGATGCTATTCAACATTCATGTTGACCAAGAAATCATAGGAATCCTCCTACTAGGGCAAAAGTTGTCTGCAAGCTGGGTGACTTTCAAGGACCCAGATTCACACACCTCTGCTGACCTGTAATTTGTCAAAACCATAACTTGGGCTCTGTAACTCCTATCAAGGACTTCCACCACTCAAATTAAAGCTTAGAACAAGATCTACAACATTCATGTTATGGGGAAGGTGAGATATCAATCACATCTTGAGCTGAAACTGCCTGGAAGATAGGGATCAAATTAGGGTTTTTCACTGACAATCCTTGGGGACCCTGACTTGAAACTTCTCAAACTCCTCACTCATGATGAGTTGGCCTAGGAATCATCTTTATATCATCTCTATGCATCATTCCATGATCTCATGGCCCTTGGATTGAGTCTCAACCTTTCCCAAATCATCAGTTGACCTAGGGTTGACCCAGTCAAAACCCTAATTCATCATTCATGGTTGAATCTTCTGAACTCTTGCATAATGACCTCTCTGGGATTCATGAAGGCTATCAAGACATCTCATAGGCTTTCCCAAAACATCAAATTCATTCTCAAAGTCTCAGAACCATCTGAGGAGCACCCACAACTTTCAAACTGTGAAGCACACAACCCTGGTTTCAAGCCACTTCTTCTGAGGATCTCTTGAACTTTCTGATGAAGGTATCCACTTTCAAACACTCAATGAATAAATAATTGTTGGTCAAATTTTGGGGTGCAACAGCTGCCCCTATTCAAACGGCTTGAACCTGACTGGGTGAGAAGCGAACGGCCCTCAACCAATCAAGGTACGAGACGGTTGAATATCGGTAAACCCGAAAATTTGCCAACTGCACGAGCACACAGTACTCTGCGGGGAACAAATCTTTGATTACTGCAACACCAGCTGCTCAACAACTGGCTGGAGAACCAAAGCTGACATCACCGTCGGACGATCGAAATACTCTGCGTCACCACTGGAGAACTAAATCTGACATCACTGTCGGACGATCGAAATACTCTGCGTCACCGCTGGAGAAACATCTTCGACTTCAATCAGAAGACATATCATTCATTTGATCGCACTCAATCATCACCTCAGGATAACTGACCTGGTCTTCAGACTCACACGAATCACTCTGTTGTATCTACAACTCTGGAACCTTGCCTTCAGCCACCCGTTGATTCTTCAACACGGAAATATGGACTCACAGGAACCTTCTGATATCGCCTTCGGGCGCTTACGAAATCCATCTTCAGATTAGACATCATTGCTGGAGAAACATCTTCGACTTCAATCAGAAGACGTATCATTCACTTGATCGCACTCAATCATCACCTCAGGATAACTGACTTGGTCTTCAGACTCACACGGATCATTCTGTTGTATCTACAACTCCGGAACCTTGTCTTCAGCCCCCCGTTGATTCTTCAACACGGAAATCTGGCTTCACAGGAACCTTCTGATATCGCCTTCGGGCGCTTACGAAATCCATCTTCAGATTAGACATCATTGCTGGAGCAGACATATCATGCTGCTCTGGACTTCAAGAATCAACTTGAACAAACAGATTCGTCGGGCATCTTCAAGAATCGTCCTGAACTGATAACCTTCCCGGAGCAAACATTCTGTTGGGCATTCCAGGAATCTTCCTGAACAACTCTTGCTGGAGGCGCTATTGGGGAGCTCAAGTATCATACTAGGCGAACCACTCGGGAAGCTGTACTGGGGTCTTAAGAATCGTCTTAAGCAAATGGCCCTGCTGAGGGACTTGAGAATCATCTCGAACCGAAGACTTCGCTGGGGATCTCAAAAAAATCATCTTGAGCGAGCGACTGTGAGGATTACCCCGGGGTCTTTAAGAATCATCTCAAAAGCGACCTTGCTGGGGAGAACATCAAGAATCGTCCTGAGCAACCGGTCTTTTGGGGGTACACCTGTTCAACAAGGATGACGATGACCTAGATCATGCTTATGATGCGTATGCTTCGGCACCACGCCCCACACCGTGGGAATGATATGCATTTATGCTAAATGCCATGCAATCATGCACAATGCTATGCAATCATGCACAATGATGCGATCCCGTCAGCAAAATGAATGCCGAAGGGGGAAATCCTTCTGTCAAGGAGGAAGAACCACTCAGGTAGAGGAGTCATCCTGCTGAGGAGAACGGGAACACGCCAATATCAATCAGGCTCTGTCTGGGGAATTGATCTTCCGCGAACTGCTGCAGGGGAACAACTTCAGCTGACTGCCGCCGGGGACGAAGCTCTACGAGAACTTGGATCTGCTGATATCAATTGCGAGAATGAACTGCGCGGCCGTCTCGGCTACTCTTCTGGGGATGACCACTCTGAGGGGAACCAACTTCAGCTGTTCAACACTCCGCTGGGGAAAAACCAATCATGATCTGATCAACTTCCAAGGATTCGGATCTCTTGGACATCTGCAAACTCGGCTGAGGAAGGAGAAATCATTCTGCTTTGATAGAGCGAGTGCGATGCTGAGGAAACACAACATTAGCTGCCCCACGCTCTGCTGGGGAAAATCAATCATGATCTGATCAACTTCCAAGGATTCTGCCTTTCTGCGGACTCAACCGGGGAGGGAAATCATTCTACTTCGCTGGAGAGGGCAACTCCGATGAGGAAACTCAATTTCGCCGGGGAGGAAGGAATCATCTGACTTCGGGGGAGAGTACAACTCTGCAGGGGAATACAACATCAGCTGTTCCAACACTCTACTGGGGAAGAGGGAATCATCGAACTTCAGGAGAGAGCCTGACTCTGGTGAGGAATCTCAATTTCACTGGAGACTTCAGTCTGGCACCATCAGTTACTGCATCGAACGACCTCCTGCGAAACCTGCACTTGTGACCCGGTGCGGGGGGATAATCCTGCTTTGGTGACTTTACTGGGGAAAACACGAGCTCCAGTACCCAAACATTTCTATGAACTCTGCACTTGTGACCCGGTGCTGGGGAAAAGACGACATCATTCTTCGGTGCTTGACTCAGTTGATGGGGTGACGTTCCTTCAGGATGCGTCTGCTTGGGGAAGAGAAACACCTCTACCCGGGGAAGACATATCAATGCTCACCATCTTGCGTTCAGATTCTGCGGAGGAGAGACTACTGAACTCTGCTGGAGAAGGAGGACTTATCCTGCTTCGGGGATATCAATTCTGGTCTGCTGAGGGTAATCCTGACCCTAATCTGATAAGGGATAAACGTCATCTCAATCTGCTGCAATCTCAGACTGTACAAGGAGAACAACCTCAAACTGTACATCTCTGCTGAGAAAACAATCCTGATTCAACAACGTCAACACATGGAATACAGGCTACCAATCATGGAGTCCAGTAGCAAGTTATGCTGTAGGGTAGCAATCCAATGACCGCAAGGCTTCTTCAGAAGGTTCAGGTTTTGACAGGGTAATGACACGATTCCCCGATACTCAATTCTTGCTAGGGTGAACAAACTCATTTGAACAACTTGCCCCAGCGCAATTCAACTTGCCCCAATCCGACCTTTGGGAATAATTCATTCTGAGCCGAAAACAACCGGCAACAAGACAATCTTCAGAGGGCTTGCCCCAGCATCTGCACAACGGGAGGATTCATCCTCAACTAATCAACTCTCAGCATGGTCGGCTTCAATATCTCTGAAGTAGTTTGCCCCTGAACGAGCGATGAGCGACTCAACATGCTCTGATCGAACACTGGAGGGATCTGCCCTTAAATCGCAAGAATTCTGGATAGCGGCCCCTGATTGGGTCTCGAGAAGATTCACCTCCGGCCAACTGCTTCTTGCATGAACTGCCCCATAATCAACTGATGCTCCGGGACTTGTCCTCAGACAAACTGATTCCAAACTCGCTGGAAGTCATTGCCCTAAATTCACAGGGTTCCACAGCATACCGTTCTGATCCAGACCTCTGACGATTCAGTCCTGATTGACTATTCCCTGTTTAAGTTCCTTCGTATCAGCTACCAACCTGCAATCAAAATTGTTTATTCACGAATGGTAATTCTAATGCAGTGTTCATGCAAATTTCGAAAAAATGTTGTACTGTCACTCATTTACGTGTCATGCTAGTGAGTGACGAATGAACCAAAGAGTTCAAACGTAGTGCTGATGCAATCAGTGAAAAATGCAATAAGGATATGATTAGCAAATCATGAAGGAGTCAGGTTACTCAACCTTATCGTAATGCGCTCTCAGAATAAACCCTGCCTCAATTAGGTCTTTTAAGGGTTGTATCGTGGTCGGGTTCACGGTTCGTGAAACAAAGGATATTTGGCTCAAATTATGATTTGTACCCACCCCTTCTACGTGATGTTCTCCGATCCTAAAGTTTAGTTAACTTAGCTCGAGCGCTCGCCTCTTCTAGAGGTATGTTTGAACATTGGGAACAACTGGTTAGAGAATTCACAAGGTGTTTCGGAGTGACAGTTACTCCTTTCTCGTTTTCGGTGTCTGTGTCTACACGACTTCGTCCTTGTTCGAGGATTTTTCTTTTTATAATCCTTTCTTTTTCATTCTTTTGTTTTGATTCCCTAATTTTTGCCTTGACTGACTCCTTTTGAGTTCTTTTCGATTTTTTCGATTTCTTTTGAAGTCCAGCAGGATGCCCTTATTTTTGCCTAAGTATTTGCTTTCTAGCTTTTCTTTTTTACTTAGCGGGCTTTCTTATTTCTCTTTTTTTCTTGGAACAAGTCGTGCGACACTGGTTGTCTTGATTTCTCCAAAAGGATTGTAACTGTCTCACTCCCGATTGGTGAGGTTTAACCATTGTGGTTGATGAGGTACGACCTCTGGCGAGGAATATGATGTGATTGGTCCTCGAAGGACAACACTCCTCTATAAGACTTGAACGCTCGATCAAGCTAACTGACAACTACCCTGCCCCGGGTTAAGATGTAAGGGTTAAAAAGTCCGAAGAAAACTCCTACTTCTCGGCTCGAAGTGGTTAACAAGGGATTCTCTTCCTTATCTCTCCGGTGTTTAGGGGATTTGAAACAATGCCTTGTACGTCATCGGCAAAGTTTTATCTGAAAGCAGTACGATCATCGGCTATGAGTATTCAGTTTCATCATCCTCCCTCCGCTCATTGCTAATCATAGTAATAAAGTGAAGTGAATAAAAATGCAAGTGTCAGTGCAATGCAGTAAATGAGTGACAACGACATAACTAATTCAGAAGAAATGCATAGTCACTTTATTAACATTACCATTCGAAACATACAATGTTTAACAGCAAGTAGTAACTAACAGAAAAGAAACTACAAATGCAAATGGTAAAAAGTCTGAGGACTGCCAATGTTGAGGACGTCTGCCTGTCTGGATCACTGGCTTCTGGAAATAACCCTCTGAATTTGCGAGCTCAAACAGCTGAGAGGTTGTCACGTACAACCAAAACTCCGTCTGGAAAGGAAATACACCCTTGGTCGATCAATTGTTGCACTTTCTCCTGGAAAGCCTTGCAATCTTCAGTTGAATGCCCCGGAGATCCACCATGGTAACCGCACTGAACATGAGGATTGTACCCTGGAGGGTAAGGCTCTGGCACGGGCTTCAGAGCTTTCGGTTCCACCAAGGAATTCTGAATCAGCAGTGGAAGAATCTGGCTATAAGGCACAGGCACTGGATGGGAAGAAGCATTCCTTTGTTCTAAGTGGTTGCGAGGTCTCTTGTGATCCTGGGGCTGGTATTCTTTCCGCCCAAGAAGTCGTCGTTTCTGAATGGCAATGGTCCCTTGCTTAGGCGCTTGCGTCCCTGAGCTTGATCCAGGTAGAAACTGCGAGCGAGGCGATTCAGTCACCAAAGGTCGCGGGACATATTCAAGATCTTTCTCAGCTTCAGGCAAAGGAGTGAAATCATTATCTCCTTTTGCAGGGTACGGGATGAACTTTCCCGATGCTCTCATGCCGCCCGACACAAGCCTAATTGCGCTTGAGTCAATAAGGTCTTGAATCTTATTCTTGAGAGCCTTGCATGTTTCAACATGGTGCCCCGGTGCTCCTGAGTGGAAATCACAACGCATGCTTAGATCAACGTCTGGTGACACGTCATCTGGTGGATTTGAGGTCCGAAGCTTGAGAACACGGTTCTGAACCAACAATGGCAACAGCTGGGCATAACTCACAGGTATTGGGTCCATAGTTCTATCAAGTAGTTTCTTCTTTTGACTATAACCTCCAGGGTTATTCTGAGATGCTCGGCGCGGCTGATGACGAGACAGGCCTCGAGCTTCATGCTGTGTAGAGGGTCCATGAGGTCCACTTGGCTTCAGCACAGGTGGCCCTGAAGGTAACGGAGGAAGCACTTTGATCTCCTCCTTGGGTGCTCGACCACTCTCCTTATTTAGCATACTTCTCACCACTCCCATGAGAAAGCTCAACTGATTCTGCAGTTGCTGATTCTCCTCTCTGAGTACTTGCTGGTCCAGACGCACTGCCCGTATGTCATTCATGACCTGCCCCAGCTGGCTTTGGATTTTCCCCAACTCAGTTTGTATCTGCTCCATTAGTCTGAGCTGCTCGATTCTTGAGTCAAACCTGCAAAAACAAGGGTCATAAGACAAGTCCCGACTTCTGTCATGCAAGATGAATTATGCTAATGTCATGGGTGTCTGTACGTTTAGGAGATCACCCCTAATTCTGGTGTCAACGTGTCAACATAGTGTTAATGCAGTGATAAGACTGGATCCATTCATGGAAGAAAATATCTCATGTTGCTCGGGACACCAGAATCAGGGTACGAAACGTGCCTGTAGCACAGACACATGCTAATGGAATGCAAACATGAATATGCGAGCTAATGCAAAATGCAGGTATGCAACAATATATCCAGGTGGCTGCTGTGGAGATTCGGTGTCAACAGTCACTGATGAGAAGGAAACCCCGGTGTAAAACCACTGATCTGATCTGCTGTGAATAACCATCTGATAGGATCGAGATCAAAATTCTGCTCTGACAAGAACGAAGGCCTGATAATAAAGACCCTGGATGCAAGATCAAAGAATATCTGTTGATGAAGTCTTCAGACCCCCAAATCAAAAATCTGCCCTGTCGAGAACAAACACACAGCTGCTGATGAGATCTTCAAACCCCACTCAAAATCTGCCCTATCAAGAATAAACAACAACTGCCAATGAGATCTTTAGACCCTACTCAAAATCTGCTCCGTCAAGAACAAACAACAACTGCCGATGAGATCTTCAGACCCTACTCAAAAATCTGCTCCGTCCAGAACAAACCTCTGATAACAATACTCTGATCGGAACCTGCTCTATCAGGAACAGACAAACACCTGATGATAAGATCCTCTGATCAAACTCTCGCTCTGTCAAGAACATCTCTGCAACTGAGAACCCAACATAACTGATTCACTGTCAAGAAAACCAGGTAGTCTGGAGGTCAAAGTTTCCTGCAATATCCCAACCCCACTCACAGGTATGATGGACCTAATCCACGGACAAAGGTACGACATCCTATGCGGTTGTCAGCGTCACAGACTTTCATGAGTGACAATACGATTCCCAGAAGGAGTGGCATCGTCAGGTCATGAAGAGGCCTCTCTTAGCTGACTTCCAAATGATCGGTCCCCAGAGTCGACAATCCTCACGTCTGGACTCCCCTCAGATCCTCAGGACCGGAAAGGAGCACCTCTGCAAGAATCTCGTCTGAGCGCAGATTTTCGTAGGGAACTGTGCCTGCTCAGCAGACAGGTTCGTCTACTACTTCTCCGCAACTATATCTAGGTGTGTACTCAAGCCCAGGTCCGGCTTTTCACTCACAGTAACATCCCTCTCCCACAGCAGCACAGATAATCATATCAAACTGGAAATAAAATGCGGGAAGTAAAGATGCGATAAATAAACGCAACCCAACAAGCAAACACACAAACGATAGGATTGACTCGCGTAGGGGATGGGAAACGGTCCCAGCATAAGGGATGGGAAAAGTCCCTAGATGCTATAAGTCCCCAGCAGAGTCGCCAGTTGTCGCTTGCGCGAAAATAAGGTGCCGGCATGACAGAAGAGTCGCCACCTTTCGTTATTTATCCCTCAGAGCGGGAAAGGAAACGATCGGAAAAACCTGACGAAAAAGGGTAAGACAAGGTCATCGCAACCATTGTCTGGGTTCGGGAGTCGGTTACGCAAGGGGAAGGTATTAGCACCCCTCACGTCCGTCGTACTCGACGGGATCCTCGCTTGTGTGTTTACTTGGACGGGTTGGTTATAATCTATCTACCTATCAAGGCTGGCTGAAAAAGAAAAGAAAAATGACTCGGCAAAGCGTCGCACTTTATGCCTACGTATTCTCATCAGAGAATGAGAAATCAGAGTCGACGTAGTTCGGCTAACTACGGGGAAAGGGGAAGGCTGCTCGCTAGGATATCGCATCCTATGCCTACGTACTTTCGTCTGGTATGAAAGATCAGAGCAAACGTAGTTCGGGAAACTACGGGAAAAAAAAATGGCTCAACTAGGAGGGAGACTATCAAGTCCTACTGTTGTCATGCCATGGATTCATCCTATGGTTGAGGTTTGAACAGGGAACTCCTAGATGTTGTCATGCATAGGTTTCAACCTAAAAGTCTATCATCAAATCCTTATCAAAGGAAATGAGAGTCCTAAGGGATCATGTCAAGGATACACCAAAACAGACAAAAACATCAGCTTTAACAGTAAAATGCATGCAATGCAAGTGAGGGAGGAAATGTGTGTGGGGCTTCAGCCTCCACAAGCTCGTCTCGACCTCAAGCCAGTCATGAAATAACAGCAATCATACTGAAGATAAACAACATACTATCAAGCAAAGAACCAGATAAAGGGAATGAAGTGAAGTGCCCTCAGGCAAACAAACACACATGCTTGAGAAAGAAAGAATCTACTCTCTAATTCTAACCCTAATCACAGAATCTAAATCAAATCTAAGCAAAGCCCTAAAGCAAAACCCTAAACAAGAGAAATCAATCCCAGTCTTCAAGCTTCAGAACAAGCTTACCAAAGAAAGGGAGCTAAGCAAGCAGACTCATAGTGTCTTCCTCAGGAAAGCACTAAGAGGTGTATACTCAGGAGTCATACCCTATGTGGCTCAACCACTGTGATCAGTTTATATTCCTCCTCAGGAGAAATTAAACTCACAAGCAGGCTCCAACATCACTGGATATTTAGGAAATCCTATTTGAACTAGTGGAACTAAGTGAATAGACTCATAGGACCTTCCTCAGGAAAGTACTAGGAGGCTTCCACTTAGGAGTCGTATCCCATGTGGCTCAACAACTGTGATCAGTTTACATTCCTCCTCAGGAGAAATTAAACTCACAAGTTGGCTCCAACATCATTGGATACTTAAGAAATCCTAGATAAACTAATGGAACTAAGTGAACAGACTCATAGGACCTTCCTCAGGAAAGTACTAGGAGGCTTCCACTTAGGAATTGTATCCCATGTGGCTCAACAACATGTGATCAGTTTACATTCCTCCTCAGGAGAAATTAAACTCACAAGTTGGCTCCAACATCATTGGATACTTAAGAAATAGGTGGGAAGAAAGAATGAAAGTCATTCATAGTGCCTTCCTCAGGAAAGTACCATGAACTTCCTTCAAACTTCAGGATCTCAAACCTCACAGACAGGGGACAATCCAAGCTCTGGGTCTCTGAATCTTGATCTACAATCTTCTCTCCATGATGCTCTCCATCAAGGTCTTCAAGGCAACACAAGCCCCTCAACAAATTCCTCAAAATAAACCCCAAAGATGAACAGATAACCACAGGGCAGACAAAATCAACAGGCAACTTCAGAAAATACCTAAAGATACTAAACTAATGGGGAAAAATCTAACAATTATTCACAAGGGTCTACAACATATACCTATAACATCTACATAGGCCTCTACCTAAAAATCAAGACAAAACTCAATCAAAGAAAGTGAATTCTTCACCTAAGCACAACCTAAACCCTAATTAGGATACCCTACATCTACCCTAATTAAACTAATCAAAATTTAATTCTAAAATTCTAGAAAAAATCCTATGGGGAACTATGATTCATCATCTAATTGCACAAAAAAGAATGGATTAAAAAGACTAAAGGAAAGTCCTAAAACAATTCTTGCAAAATCATGATACCAAACTAAACATTATAAAAGCTATTTAAAAGGAAAATCTATTAAAAATACTAAACTTAAAAATAAAATCCCATTTTTATTTTTAACATTTTCTACACATTATTATCTACTCATAGAAAAAAGAATGGCCAAAAAAGAGTTATTTTCCAATTTTTAATGAATTTTCTAAAACAGAAAAATATTAAAACAATATAAAAGAAATTAAAACAAATAAAAGGGAGGGGGGGTTGGAATAGCAATAGGCGCTAGTTGAAATTAGATGGGCCAGAAAAAAGGGGGGGCGCGGATAGCGAACTAAGCCCACTGACCAGATTAAATGAAACGACCGCGTTTCATTTCTTTGAATTTTCCCTCCATCTTCAGATTTAATCACGGCCGCACGATGAGGTGAACAAGTCAGACTTGGAGACTAATCCAATGGACCACCTTCATCGTCCCAAACATATCTAGGGTTTTCAGAAACCCTCTCCTCCATGCCCTAATCTTCCTCTCCCTGATTCTCTCTCCACACGCCATGATTTAACACGATTCAAAAATGAAAATTGTAGTACTCAATGAGAGGAACAAGATGGTACGCGTGGATTTCCCTAATTCATCCTCAATAATTCCAACAGAGGACTTCAATGTCATGGTCCAACTAATCATCACTTGTTATCAACTGGTATCAACCTTCACTAAGCTTCAATCTAATGGTTTACAGAGCTTCTACAAGTTAGCCTAAGGATTCTAAACCAATCTTTACTCGTTAAAACTAACAAACTAACTAAATCTTGAAGATCAAAGATTCTTGGCTCTGTTATGAACCTTCACAGATCGTGCCCTAATTCATGGGAAAGAGTCATCTACCCTAGTGCATCAATTATCTACCTAGAAAGCTATCTAAGACTGCATAATTTAGGAGATAGAGAGAAGAAAAGGAACCTGTCAAAGAGGTGTGGAGGGAACTCGTGTGGGTGGATTCAGAGCTTGTAATGGCTGAAATGTGATCCTTAGGGGGTGAGCAAGCTTCTGTTTGCACTTGTATGGAAGGAGAATGCTTGTAGTGGATGAAATTCAGAGTTGCTTGAAGTTGAAGGAAGTGCTTCAATGGATGCTTCTCTCTCTCTCTCTCTCTCTCTCTCCTGAAATCTTCAACATTCACCCACCTTGACCTCTCTTCATGGCTCTCTTTTTATAATGATCCTTAGATGCTTCTAGATTCATCTAGAATAGGGTGGAAGTTTCTTGAAAATCTCATGTGGGGACAAGTTGGAAATCTCATATTCCAAGCCTTATGCCTTACCATTTGGTGCCAAAATCTCCTTATGAGAGATATTGAGTGTGGATGAGTGAAAAACAAGCTCATCTTTGGCTTGTGTAAGGTTTTTCAACATTGCCTTCTTTTTCAAGTAACAACTTTTCAAAGCATCACCCATTTTAAAGCTTCAAATCAAAATTCTAGCTAAACCAATGTTCTCAAAATGATTTTTCCAATCAAAATGATATATTGGATGCCCTATTTTGGATTTGTGGATCTTCCAAATCAATTTCCAAATTCAACTTTTCAAACTTATATGCCATTTTTAGTTCATTTTTGACCAATCATGTAACTTCATGTTATGAGCTTTTCCAACAATTTGTGACCTTCTTTCTAGACTTAAAATCACATTTTGAACAACTTTCATGTTTTGAGTTTTTCCATTTGAGGCTTGGAAATAGGAGTTTTAGGCATTGGCTAAAATGACCTATAATTGACAAATGACCAAAATACCCCTGTCTTGTTCAAACCATAAGTTGAGTTCCACAAATCCAATCAAGGACTTCTACCACTCAAATTAAAGCTAAGAAGATGCTCTTCAACATTCATGTTGACCAAGAAATCATAGGAATCCTCCTACTAGGGCAAAAGTTGTCTGCAAGCTGGGTGACTTTCAAGGACCCAGATTCACACACCTCTGCTGACCTGTAATTTGTCAAAACCATAACTTGGGCTCTGTAACTCCTATCAAGGACTTCCACCACTCAAATTAAAGCTTAGAACAAGCTCTACAACATTCATGTTATGGGGAAGGTGAGATATCAATCACATCTTGAGCTAAAACTGCCTGGAAGATAGGGATCAAATTAGGGTTTTTCACTGACAATCCTTGGGGACCCTGACTTGAAACTTCTCAAACTCCTCACTCATGATGAGTTGGCCTAGGAATCATCTTTATATCATCTCTATGCATCATTCCATGATCTCATGGCCCTTGGATTGAGTCTCAACCTTTCCCAAATCATCAGTTGACCTAGGGTTGACCTAGTCAAAACCCTAATTCATCATTCATGGTTGAATCTTCTGAACTCTTGCATAATGACCTCTCTGGGATTCATGAAGGCTATCAAGACATCTCATAGGCTTTCCCAAAACATCAAATTCATTCTCAAAGTCTCAGAACCATCTGAGGAGCACCCACAACTTTCAAACTGTGAAGCACACAACCCTGGTTTCAAGCCACTTCTTCTGAGGATCTCTTGAACTTTCTGATGAAGGTATCCACTTTCAAACACTCAATGAATAAATAATTGTTGGTCAAATTTTGGGGTGCAACACAATCAGCTGAGGATAATGGAGCAGGTGCATAATGACGTTCAAGAGCTTAAGGACAGGATGGCGCACTTCATGGATATGATGCAAGTGATCGCCAACAGCCAGGATCAGCTGAAGAATCTGGTGCAGCCTTTGATTGCAAGGCTGGATGCTGATGGAGTATTTCATGCTGGTGAGAATGCTCAGACCCAGGTGGGTGCAAACGGAGGGGATAACTCCATACCAGTAGTGATTACCCCTACTAGAGTTGTGAATGGGAACACTGGAGCAGGTGTTGGCCCAGCTGGGGTTGCCAATGGTACAACCGGAGCAGCAGTTGTGAATCAAGGAGGTGCTAGCGCTTCCAATGGGAACAACAATGCTAACTTCCAAGGAGGAGGTCCTGCTGGTGTGGGACTTGGTCCTCAACCCTGGACACAGGAGCGTCAAGATGACATGCTCTCCCTGGGGGGAGCTGACATTGAAATGAACGCTGAAGCGAAATTGAGGTTTAAGGCTCTGGAAGATAAAGTGAAGAGTATTGAGAATGCGAGTTCTATAGGACTTGATATGGCTGGTATGGGGCTGATTCCCGATCTGAAGATTCCACAGAAATTTAAGGTACCTGACTTTGAGAAGTACAAAGGTACAACCTTCCCCAAGATGCATCTGAGGTCGTTCTATCGAAAGATGTCTGCCTATTCTGATGACGAGAAGTTGCTGATGCACTTCTTTCAAAATAGCTTATCTGGACCATCCTTGGAGTGGTATATGGGTTTGGAACCCAACATTGTTCATAACTGGAAGGAGCTTGCCGAAGCATTCGTCCGCCATTACCAGTATAACAGTGATTTGGCTCCCAATCGTATCCATCTACAGAACTTGTCCCAGAAGAGTGGGGAAGGTTTCAAAGAATACGCACAGAGGTGGCATGCTGTGGCTGCTCGAGTTCAACCTCCGATGGTGGAACGCGAACTCGTAGACTTGTTTGTATCTACTCTTCCTGGAATGTATTATGAGAAGCTTGTCGGTGGCATGTCTGGTAGTTTCTCGGATCTCATTATCACTGGTGAGCGTATTGAAAATGGGATCAAGATCGGGAAGATCCAAGGTGAAGATATTTCCTCAGCCGGAGGTAGGAGGAATCTTGGTGGCAGGAAAAGAGAGGGTGAAACTAGCTCGGTGACCAGCACCCGTGGCAGAGGGAGAGGTCAGAACAGGGGCACTCAGCGTCCCCAGATAGCCAGCATTACCATTCCTGCTGGTCCTCAGCAACAACAGGTGGTTCAGCAGAACCAACAACGCCAACAGGGTAATCAGAGGTTTCAGAATAGGGGGTTGAATAACCGGCATTTTGATACACCACCTACGACCTATGCAGATTTTCTTCAGACTTTGTTGTCCCTTAATCTTGTACAGAAAAGGACTCTGCCTCCCATTACGGGACAGTTACCACCTGGGTATGACGCCAATGCAAGATGTGAGTTCCACTCCAGAGGGGTTGGCCATACTATAGAGAACTGCAAAGCTTTTAAGCATAAGATTCAAGACTTGCTTGATAGCAAGTTGATCAATTTCTCGAATGAAGTTCCTAATGTTCTGGATAATCCTATGCCGCCTCATGGGCAACCTCGAGTCAATGCCATCATTAAAGTGGAGGATGATTTGGAGGTAGTGAGCAAAGTGAGTAATCTGAAGACACCATTAAGCGTTGTCAAGGTCGGGCTGGTTAAGAAAGGGATTTTTCCAGGATGTGGACAGTTCTGTGCAGGATGTGCGAAGACGTCGGATGGCTGTGAACAGTTGTCAGAGGGGATTCAAAGTTTAATTGATGAAGGTATGTTACAGTTCAGCCGAACAGTTGATGCTAAGGTTAGAGGAATACTGCTGAAGCAGAAAGACGAAGTAGCAACCATCAACATTCCTTATAAAACAATTACCATCACTGGCCGGAGGCCTCCTATCATCACGATCACTAAAGCCGGTCTGATCCCATATGAGAGTTCGAATGTTGTTCCGTGGCGATATGGGGTGGAAGCCTATAGCAATGGGAAGAAGTTGGATTTGGGAACCCCTACATCTTCTGTGGATAATGTTGTGGGTACTGGCGGAATGACTCGAAATGGACGAATATTTGTTGCGCCTGAGCCGATAGCAGAGAATGCTGAGAAGGCTGATAAAGGAAAAAGCAAAGTGGTTGAAGAGACCTCGCGGGAGGTAGAGAAGGATTTGCTTGTCAAAGATGCTGAAGAATTTATGCGGTTGATAAGGAAGAGTGACTACAAGATCATTGATCATCTTCAGCAAACGCCATCGAAAATATCTATCCTAAATTTGCTTCTTAGTTCAGAAGCGCATCGCAATGTGCTCCTGAAGGTACTAAATGATGCTTATGTTCCTCAGGAAATCTCGGTGAACTAGCTTGAAGGCGTGGTCTCACATGTGAACGCGGGGAATGGATTGGGATTTACCGACCAGTATCTGACGCCCAAAGGTCGTAATCACAATAGCTCTCTTCATATTTCTATAGAATGCCAAGGGACGGTGATGTCTCATGTGCTGGTTGATACCGGCTCTTCTTTGAATGTCCTTCCGAAGAAAGCGTTGATGAAGTTGAATGTCCAAGGGATTCGTTGCACTCCCAGTGATCTGGTGGTTAAAGCTTTTGATGGTACTCGCCGGTCGGTGTTCGGCGAGATTACGTTGCCCATTCAGGTGGGGCCAGAAGTCTTCGATGCGATTTTCTATATCATGGACATCCAGCCAGCCTACAGCTGCTTGTTAGGTCGCCCATGGATTCATTCAGCAGGGGCAGTAACCTCTACTCTCCATCAAAAGTTGAAATATGATGTTGGAGGCAGTATTGTGACGGTGTGCGGAGAAGAAGACATAATGGTGAGCCATTTATCGTCTTTTAAATACGTTTAGGTGGATGGTGAGATCCACGAAACCTTGTGTCAGGCTTTTGAAACGGTAAAGGTGAAAGATGAATCTTCCATAGCAGCGCCTACGCTAGTGTTGGCTTTGTCTTCGTTTAAGGAAGCGCAAGCCGTGGTCCAGAGTGGTTCGGCTCCAGGATGGGGTCGTGTGTTGGAGATCCCCCACCAGCAAGGCCGGTTTGGACTGGGTTATTCTCCTGGTGCTTCATCGTCCCAGAATTCGCAGCGTCGGCGAGGACCTGTAGTGTTCACTAAAGGAGGAGTGGTGTTCGAGAGCATCAACGCTTTGTCTGAGGACGAAGGCGATAGTGACTGTGACTTTGACGCATGGATCCAGCCGAGCATTCTAGGGCAGTGCCTCAACAACTGGTCCATTCAGGAAATCATACAAGTGACAAGCCCAGAGTAATGATTTACTTTTTCGGTCATTGTACAACCCTGTGCCTTACCCGAGGCATAGCGGTTTATTGTTAGGGCCTTACTTGCTTATGAACGTATATTTTGTTAAATAAATCAAAAGGCGTTTTTGCATTCAAAACTTTGTGTTCCCTGTTGTTCATGTTTTGCTTTTCCCTTCTTTCTTATTTTTGAAAATTGAAAAAACATTAAAACGACAATGTTGGGTAAGAGCTAACCAGTGCATCTTTTAAGCATGTGGCCATGTTTATTGCAGGACTCTTATTACAGATAACACCGCAGAACTCCCTATGACTCTCTTCAACTTCGATCACCCGGTTTATCAAGCTGAAGAAGAGATCGGTGAAGATGACGAAGATCTACCAAAAGAGTTGGTTCGCCTGTTGAAACAGGAAGAGAAGGTCATTCTGCCTAATGAGGAAGCGATTGAAATCGTTAATCTAGGTTCTGAAGAACTTGTCCGGAATGTCCGAGTAGGGGCCGCATTGCAAGATGACGTCAAGCGAAGATTAGTTGATATGCTCAGGGAGTACAGTGATATCTTTGCTTGGTCATACGAGGATATGCCCGGGTTGGATACCGATATTGTGGTTCATCACTTGCCTCTAAGAGAAGATTGTCCTCCTGTCAAGCAGAAGCTTAGAAGGACCAGACCAGACATGGCCGTCAAGATAAAAGAAGAGGTCTAGAAGCAATTGGACGCTGGATTTTTGGTTGTGGCCAGTTACCCTCAGTGGGTCGCAAACATCGTGCCTGTACCAAAGAAAGACGGTAAGGTACGAATGTGTGTAGATTATCGGGATCTGAATAGGGGGAGCCCTAAGGATGACTTCCCGTTACCTCATATTGACGTGTTGGTGGATAACACGGCTCAATTCTCAGTATTTTCGTTCATGGACGGTTTCTCCGGTTACAACCAGATTAAGATGGCGCCGGAGGACATGGAGAAAACTACTTTTATTACACCATGGGGTACATTCTGCTATAAGGTCATGCCCTTCGGTCTGAAGAACGCAGGGGCAACTTACCAACGGGCGATGGTAACGTTGTTTCACAACATGATCCACCACGAGATTGAAGTCTACGTGGACGATATGATAGCAAAATCCCAAACGGAGGAGGTACACCTGGTCAATCTGCAAAAGCTTTTTGATAGGTTAAGGAAATTCAGGCTGAGGCTGAATCCGAATAAGTGCACTTTCGGGGTGCGATCCGGTAAATTACTGGGGTTCATTGTAAGTGAGAAAGGCATCGAGGTTGATCCTGCCAAAATAAAAGCTATTCAAGACATGCCAGCGCCGCATACAGAAAAAGAAGTGCGTGGTTTCCTGGGGAGAATAAACTACATTGCAAGGTTTATTTCTCAGCTCACGGCCACATGTGAACCGATATTCAAGCTGTTAAAGAAAGATCAAGCGGTGGTATGGAACGAAGATTGCCAGAGGGCTTTCGATAAAATAAAGAAATACTTGCAGGAACCTCCTATTTTGATTCCCCTAGTTGCCGGACGGCCTTTGATAATGTACTTGACAGTACTCGAGAATAGTATGGGTTGCGTGCTCGGTCAGCACGACGAGACAGGCAGGAAGGAACATGCCATATATTACCTGAGTAAGAAGTTCACTGATTGTGAATCCCGATACTCGATGCTGGAAAAGACGTGTTGCGCATTGGCATGGGCTGCCAAGCGTCTCCGCCAGTATATGTTGAATCACACAACCCTGTTAATCTCGAAAATGGATCCAATAAAGTATGTCTTTAAAAAGCAAGCTCTTTCCGGGCGGATTGCCAGATGGCAAATGGTTTTGACGGAATATGATATTCAATACGTGTCCCAGAAAGCAATCAAGGGGAGCGTGTTGTCTGAACATCTTGCTAAGCTACCTATCGAAGACTACCAGCCTATGAAATTTGAATCCCCTGATGAGGATGTGATGTTCCTTAAGATGAAGGATCGCGAAGAGCCTTTGCCCGATGAGGGGCCGGAGTTAGGTTCCCAATGGCAGTTTAATTTTGATGGTGCGGTTAACTCGTACGGTAGTGGAATTGGGGCAATTATTACAACTCCCCATGGGTCGCACATCCCGTTTACCGCCAGGTTGACATTCCCGTGCACCGACAATGAGGCTGAGTATGAAGCTTGTATAATGGGGTTGGAAGAAGCCATTGATCCGAGGATCAAGAATCTTGATGTGTATGGCGATTCAGCGCTCGTTGTGAATCAAATCAAAGGAGAGTGGGAAACTCGACAGCCAAACTTGATTCCATATATGAACTACGCCAGAAGGTTGCTACCATTCTTTGATCGCGTAGAGCTCCATCATGTGCCGAGGGCTGAAAATCAGATGGCTGATGCCTTAGCTACCTTATCCTTGATGTATAAGGTCAACTTTTGGAATGAAGCTCTAATTATTGTGATTTCTCGCCTTGATAGGCCTGCGCACATTTTTGCCGTTGAAACGGCGCCTGATGGCAAACCTTGGTTCTATGACATCCAGAATTTCCTTATGAATAAGGAGTATCCGGTGGGTTCGTCAACCTAGGATAAGAAGACTCTGAGGAGGCTTTCTGGAGACTTTTATCTCAACCCAGATGGTGTTTTGTATAAGCGGAATCATGACCTCGTGCTACTGAGGTGTGTAGATGAAAAAGAAGCTGGTTTCCTGATGGAAGAGGTTCACGAAGGTACATTCATTACGCACGCCGGCAGGCATGCAATGACGAGAAAGATCCTGAGGGCAGGATATTATTGGCTGACCATGGAGTTGGATTGTTACAAGTTCGCGAAGAAATGTCACAAGTGCCAAGTTTATGCTGATAAGATTAACGTGCCGCCGAACCCGTTGAACGTCATGTCTTCCCCGAGGCCGTTCTCTATGTGGGGCATTGATATGATTGGAAATATTGAGCCCACGGCATCCAACGGACATCGCTTTATTCTAGTCGCTATTGATTACTTTACGAAGTGGGTTGAAGCCGCATCGTATGCGAATGTCACCAAGCAGGTGGTAGCCAGGTTTATAAAGAAGGACATCATCTGTCGGTATGGTATCCCGGAGCGAATTATCACGGACAATGGTTCGAATCTTAACAACAAGATGATGAAAGAGTTGTGTCAGAGTTTCAAGATAGAACATCACAATTCATCACCCTACCGGCCGAAGATGAATGGTGCTGTTGAAGCAGCCAATAAGAATATAAAGAAGATTGTGCAGAAAATGGTTGTTACCTATAAGGACTGGCACGAGATGTTGCCTTTTGCTCTCCACGGTTATCGCACGACAGTGCGTACATCAACCGGGGCAACCCCTTTCTCCTTAGTATACAGAATGAAAGCAGTGTTACCGTTGGAAATCGAGATTCCTTCTTTGCGAGTTTTGCGCGACGTCAAGCTTGACGAGGTAGAATGGGTAACGAATAGATTGAACCAACTCAGCCTGATGGATGAGAAGAGACTAGCTTCTATTGCTTATGGTCGGATATACCAGAGCCGAATGAAGAAAGCTTACGATAAGAAGGTGCGCCATTGAAGCTTTCAGACGGGTGATCTCGTCCTGAAGAAGATACTCCCACCGCACTCCGATCACAGGGGCAAGTGGACGCCGAATTATGAAGGGTCGTACGTTGTTAGCAAGGTCTTCTCGGGAGGAGCTTTGTTATTATCCACGATGGATAGGGAAGATTTTCCATCTCCAGTGAACGCGGACGCGGTTAAAAAATACTTTGCTTAAAAAAGGACCCACTGGAAAGAAAAAGAATATCCAGGAAAAAATTAGGGCATCCCGGCGAACTATGAAAAATGAAAAAGGTTGGGGAAAAAGTTAGGGATATAAATGAAAAATGTAAACCCGCAAAGTCGAAAACCTGAAGGGGCGACTTTGGCAAAAAAGGGTATCCCGGTGAATCGAAAACCCTAACGCGCGATTCAGGCAAAAGTTAGGGATTTAAAAGCAAATGGCCGCGATCCGTGTGATTTTCCTTGCTCAGTGATTTGGGAGTACCTGAAGGTCGTCCATCCAAACCAATCTCTTCCGAAGATGAATCGTCGGGAAGTTTTGGAGTCGAGAGAATCATAAGGGTGATCGCTCCATGGTGTTCGTCTACACCGCATTGCCAACATTTGTACATATCTGTTGTATATTTGTATATGTTTGTTTTGCAGCTTCCTCATTTCAGGAGCTCGCGTCCATTGTAAAACACTTTGCCTATTTACAGGCCATTCATCAATAAACATACTATTCAGTGAACTGATTGTTTACATGTTTATTTCCGCAGTTTTGCTTGCGAAAA
Organism: Lathyrus sativus; assembly: GCA_963859935.3. Taxonomy (NCBI): domain Eukaryota; kingdom Viridiplantae; phylum Streptophyta; class Magnoliopsida; order Fabales; family Fabaceae; genus Lathyrus; species Lathyrus sativus. The sequence continues at coordinate 540,236,701 of OZ012738.1, read as the reverse complement.
GCGCCTGGTGTTTTTGATAAAATACGCGTGCAGAAGCTTGTGGGCTTCGGCCAATGATTGTTAAAGCTTTGAATTACCTGAATAATGTTTCCAGTGATGACCTGATGGTCCCTTTGTGAAGGGTATTATGTTTGTTTGTTTTTGCAGGATTGATATCCTCCGCAGTCGCAAGGCGGATCCTTGATAGGATCAGTACATCTCCCCTCAGAGATCGTCAAAGCAGTTCCTTGACAGGTTCAACATCTCCAGACAGAGTCACAAAGAAAGTAAGGATTGATATCCCCAGCAGTGCTGATGCACTAATACTCCTCAGACATGGTTAGTCCTACGGTTGTCCCCAGCAAGGGTCGGTCTCCGTGAGACGTGTGCAAGAGTTATCCTCAGTAGGTCGAGATTGATATCGTTGACAGAGCGTAGCCCTTTCCCCAGCAGGTGGATGGCATTCCCCCAGCAGCGGTTGTTCCTAGAAGGTGGATAGATTTCCCTAGCCGAGTATAGCCATGCCTGGAAGATGAAGAGTTTCCCCCGAGCAGATCCTGAGGGATTGTTCAGCAAACTGAAGTTTTCCTCCCCGTAATTTTGAGAACTTATTGATTGGAGTGTCTCGTAGCCTGACGGCTATTTCCCCAGAGAGTTGTTACTCAGAGAGCCGCTCATGGCATTTATCTTCTTCCCCATGCAGAGTATAGCAGAAGGTAGTATGTTAGTCAGCCTGACGTGCTGAATTTTCCCGGAGGAGTCCGTCATCCCCAAGTCTAAGTCCAGTTGAGATTGGCACAGGTTGCAGTTCCCCTGAAGGGTAGCTTATTCCTCAGCAGAGTGGTTACTTTCCCCTGAGAGGATGATTCCTCTTTCCAGCATTTATTTTGCTGGAGCATTTCTTTGCATGATTGCATAGCATTTCCCAGCATGTGCATGTGAAACATGAACCAGGTGGTTACCGTTTCTTCAGTAGAAGTACCTTTGCTCCCCAGAAGTTTACAGGAAACGTTTGAGTGAACTCTCTCATCATTCCCCAAAGAAGTCTCCAGGATTGTTTGGGTGAACCCTTCCTTCCTCCCCAACGGGATTGTAATCTGATGGTTATCTCCGGTGACCCGGTGTTCGCTTTTATTTAGCGATGGCTTGACAAGGTTGTCAAAGAGAATAGCAGCGTGATATGTTGCTCTGACGGCGATGTCAGATGTGAAGATTGACTTCGAGAACACCTGAAGGTGATGGCAAAAAAGCTCATGTGGATTCAGGTTCCCCATTGATGATTCAATGTTTGTCTGAAGACAATGCCAAAAGTTTGCAGGTGCAGCTTTTGTATACAAAGTGATCCGTATTGGTCTGATGACCAAATCAGTTGTCCTGAGGTGGCTACTGATAGCGATCGAGCAGACTAGTGGTTTTTCCCGACTGACTTCGAGGCCTGAAGGCTATGGTATAACCCAACTAGTGTTTCTTCAGACTGATGTCGAAGATGTTCTCCAGCTGAAGCGGAGTTGCCTGAAGGCAAAATATTGAATCCCCACAGAGTCATGAATGGCTCAGAATACCACTTCTCTGACTGATGTCACGGATTTCCTTAGCTGATGCGAGGTGCCTGAAGGCAAGGTTATTCCCCAAAGTCATGAATGACTTAGGATTCATTTTTCGGACTGAAGACCGAAGTATCTCCCTGACTGAAGTCACAGATTTTCCAGCAGAGGCAAAATTGCCTGAAGGCAAGTTTATATTCTTCAGAGTTGCCTGAAGGCAAGTTTAAGGATTCCCAAAGTCATGAATGACCAAGGATTCTCTTTTCGGGCTGATGTCGAAGTATTCCTTTGACTGATGTCAAAGTCTCCCCCCAACAAGACGAAGTTTCCTGAAGGCAAGTTCACCGATCCCCCTGAGCCATGAATGGCCCAAGATGTTGTTCTTCAGACTGATGTTGAAAATGTCCCCTAAAGAGTTGCTTGAAGGCAAGATTACATATCCTCACCAGAGTCATGAATGACCCAGGATGCTACGGATTTGATGTTGAAGTTCTACAGTGAACTCGGTATACAGCAGTAGTTGAATGCATTTGTCTTTTTTTCTGAGGGTGATCCCCCAGATTAGAAGGTGTTCAATTAAATCTTTCATCCCCAGCGGAGTACCGCGGGTATTTATCAGTGCAGATATCAGAATTGGAAGTTTGCCTCAGTGATTGGCAAATTTTTGGGTTTGTTGGTATTCAACCGTCTTTTGCCGCACTTGTTTGAGAACTAGTCGGGCCCAAGCCGCTTGAATAAGGGAAGTTGTTGCACCCCAAAATTTGCCTAACCTTGTTGAGACTTGGTTCATTGTTTCATTGCATTCATTCACACACTAGCATATGCATTACATTGATATGTGTGCAGGGATCAAGGGGTGTGATCATCTTTTGAGAGCTAATGAAAGGTTTGAGAACCTCTTGAAGAATGTCATTGAAGTTTATGAGGGTTGATATCCTCCTCAGTTGAAAATGAAGATCCTCAGAGATAGGGTTGGTTGCAAAGTTGAGTGTCTCCTAACCTGAAAGTTATTGAAGCTACTCAGATGATTCTGAAGCCATGAATGTGATCTTGAAGTCTTGCTAGAGCTCCTAGGATGTATTGAAAGCCATCATGAGACCTAGACAAGTCCTTGAATGAAGATTGAGAAGTTTTGCCATGAGTGGTAGAATTGGGGTTTGACTGGTCAACCCTAAGTCAACAGATGAATTTGAGGAAGGTTGAGACCTATCCCCAATGCCATGTGATAGTGGATTGATGCCTTAAGATGCCTAGTGGATGATTCCAAGGTTGCTTGCTCATGATATAGAAGTTTGAGAGCTAGGGTTACTATGCTTGACAGTGTAAAATCCCCTAGTTTGATGCTAACTTCAAGGCAAGATAAGTTGAAATACAAGCCTCATCTCACCTCATGATGGTCATGAGACTTGTAGAGGATGCTCTTAGCTTTAAGTTGAGTGGTGGAAGTCCTTGTAAGTATTTGTGGAGCTCAAGTTATAGTCTTTGCAAGTTACAGGTCATCAGGTGACATTGAAATTTATCTGTGAAAGTTACTTGACTTCCAAGCAACTTTTGCCCTTCAAGAAAGATTCAAATGAACTTTGGACAAACATGAGAGATGTTCCTCATGATCTCCCCTTTCCAAAAATGTATGGTATGCCTCAAGATGATTTGTAGAACTCAAGTTAGGAGCTTTACAAGTCAGGGGTATTTTGGGAAAGTGAGATTATAGGTCATTCTAAGCATGTGCCTATAACTCATACTTGCAAGCTTCAAATGGAACATTGTTCAACATCAAACTTGCTCAAAATGATGTTTTGAGGTCAACCAAGAGGTCTTGAGAGTTTCGAAATGCTTGTAGCTCAAAGTTGTGAAAATGGCCTAAAAAAGGAAGAATTTAATACATTAAAATGTCCATTTTTGGGAATTTTGTGTTACATGACCAAATGACACAAAATTATAGGTCATTTTGAGTGGAAATGATATTTTAGGATCAATGGCATCATTAGATATTTGGTTTGAGGTCAATTTAATGGACTTGCTTTTAAGTTACTTGTAATTCAAGTAACACATGCCAAACACAAGAGAGCTCAAAGGCAAAGCTTCCAAGGCCTTGTAACATGTTCAATATCTCACTTGGAGAGATTTTAAGATCAAACACAAGGGCTGTAACAGCTTGAACATGGACTGGTGTAGGCTTGGCATGAGTTGAAAATGTCATGACATGAGAATCTTAAAATCTCATTAGAAGCATCCAGAAGGTTCTAGATGGTTCAAACCTCTTCTATATATGGAATAGAAGTGATCCAGATGCAAGGTTAGAGAGAGTTAAGAGAGGAGAGTGAGATTGCAACTTCATCTTGTTCATTGCAAGTTGGAATCAATTTCAGAGATTCACATCATTTCAATCCCTTCTTTCTAACACAACAAGTTCCTTGAGAGTTTCTGAGTGTGTACCAATCATAATCTGAGAGAATTCATGCTGAAATCGTGTTCTTGATTCTCAACTTTCACACCTGCAAGTACAAATCAGTTTCCAAGAATCAAGCAATTTCAATTGGATTTTCTGCATACAGAAGCAAGAATATGGATCAGTGAAGGTATCTGGAAGAGATTGAAGGTTGATTTGAAGGTTTTGATCATCTGTTCACTCAATTTTTACTGGTTTGAAACTTTCTTCCCTCACCTTAATTTAGGCATAATTAAGTTAGATTGTTAGTGTAGAACGGTTAGAAATGGTTAGGAGATGGATTCTGGAGAGTTAGAGAGAGTTTGGTGATGATCTTAGTGTTGACAACATTTCTGTTTGAGGCAAGAACTTGGTGAATCTTGAGGTTTAGTGAGAGTTCTATAGTGGAAATCAACCAGTGTGAGGTGGTGATCATTTTAGACCAGTCAATTTCAAGAATTGTTAGAGTTGAGGTTTGACCACATTTTGGATCTTGGATCAGGTTTTAAGTTTGAGTGCAGTTCAATTGATTCTAAGGTCATGGCTGTGATCAGTGATGAATTTAGAGTGGATTAGTGTTTTACATTTTGAATTTTGATGGAGTATGGAAGGAACTCGAGTTAGGAAGAGATGAGTGTTTGAACTCTGGTTCCATGAACATTTCCCTCCATTTCCTTGGCTGGAGGTAGAAGATGAGCTCTATGCCCTTGGATTAACACAAGACCCGTTGACTAGAGTTAGATCTAAGGGCCGTGTTTTAATTTCAGTTTGTGAGAGGGAGAATTTCTGAGACATTGAAACATGGACGTTTCACTTAAGTCCTGATCATGGCCTTAAGTCAGAAGTGATCTTCACACCCCCGGTTAGAGGCCCACCCAATATTGCACTGAATCCTCTTGCTTTTCACACTGTGACTTTCCCATTTTCTTTACTATTTTCATTTAATTTCTGATTAAATAATTGGGCCTAAGCGCATTTCTCTTTGCACCCCCATTTTGGGCCCACGCGCACTTTACACTATCTCGGATTGCTATCTGCACCAATTGTATTTCATTTTCTTTTTATTTTCACATATTTCTTTTAATCTTTAGAAAATCATAATAAATAGAAAACAAATGATTTTTACATGGGAGTTTTTGCTCCTATTTCATATTAGCCTCAAGAAAATTATAAGAAAATAAAATTGACATTTTGTTTCATTTTCCTATTTTTTGTGTATTTTTACTTTTAATATCTTTTTAATTCTTTTATGTTGATACATAGATTTGTAAAATTTTGTTCAGCTGGTTCCCTTTGCATTTTTGTGCCATTCTTTTTCTATTGATTAGATTAGGATGTTAACTTCCCTCTGGATTTATTCCACAATTTTGTGATTAGTTCTTGATTAGTTTTGATTAGAGAACATTAGGCTAGTTAGCTTAGGGTTTATCCTTGACATAGGTTCACAATAACACCTAGACTTTTGGGTTTTAGTTTCAATTAGGTTATGGGGCTTATAGGGTATTAAGGGTAGGTATCTAGGATCCCTTAGAAATTATCTTGGATTTAATATAATGGTTTACTATTTTTGGTGGATTTTTGCACATTGGTTGTTGTATGTGTTGCCTTTTGGGCATTTTGTTTTGTTTGCTTGAATTGTGGGCTTTTCCTTTTGCTTGGTGGGCTTGTGTTTGCTTTGTGGAGCATAGGTATGCATAGTAGAAGACTTGGATATTGAAGAAGGAGCTTGAGAGCTTTGGTTTGGCTTGTTGGTTTTGTTGTTGTTTTAGAAGATAGGATATAGGGAGAACCCTAGTTAGACTGATTTCTTTCTTAAATATGGAATGTATCCTTCACCTCCATTCCTCTCTATAACATAAAGTCCCTCTAGGGTATTCACCTCCCTCCTTTGGAGGGATAAGTGGCCTTACCTAAGAGGTATAACTTTGAGAGAAACATTCTTGTACCATGTTAAATCCTTATAGGCCTCCTTTGGTGGTCAGTAAGCAGTTTAACATCCCAGCTCATCCTGTTAAGTAATCTTTTTTGGTTTTGTTGGAGCATTGGGTTTGTTTGAAGATGAAAGTTTCTTTGAAGATTTGTTTGAAGAGTAAGACTTCTTAGAAGATGATTGAGGATTGTTGAAGATGTCTCTTGCATTGAAGTTAGGAGCTGAAGCTCTGAAGAGGATGATTCCTTGAAGATTGTTTAAGTCTGAAGACTTTGTGAAGATCAAGTTGAAACTTGAGTTAGAAGCTGAAGCTTTGAAGAGGATGAATCCTTGAGCATTGGAGTTTGGTTTATAGGTTGATGAAGAGCTTGAAGAGGTTAGAGCTTGTGTTTGTGTTTCCTTGTGCTTGAAGCTGAAGCTTAAAGCAGGGGAAGAAGATGTTTGTTTGCATGATCAAGTTGAAGCTAGAAGAGGATGTTGAAGCCTAGAGAGGTGAAGGATACAAGTTGATACTTGTGCTAGCTACAGTCAAAGCCATTGAAGAAGCAAGTTGAGACTTGCTGTTGAAGATGAAGCCTGAAGGTGGAGTCTACAGTTGAAGATAGCTTGGAGCTGCTGAAGCAGGGTCTCCTGGGTTGCTTTTCTTTTGCCGTATTGTTTGTATGCTTGAGAGCATTCCCCATAGGCTTGAGTGGAAGCTAGCCTTCCCTTGCCTATTGTTTTATTAGGTTCGAGGTTGAGTGTGACTCCCTTGCCTCGCTTGTATTGTTGCATGACATGCATCTTTACTGTTGATTGTTTACTGTTTATCTTACTATCTGTTTGTTCACCATAGATATGGTTCCCCCTAGGTTCTCACTCTTCTCTGATGGGAAAGTGATGATAGACTTTTAGGCTGAAGCCTTTGCATGATAACTTCTAGGAGTTCCCAAACTCAACCTTAGGATGAATCCTTAATTGTGTTCTCTTCTCATCTACAAACAGCTTAAGACACAGTAATCATGAATGATTTCTTTCGTACGCTACGAGCCTTAAGCTATCTAGGAAACAACTGTTGGAGAGTTTCTTTCCAGTAGTTGGGATGTTTAGTATGGTACCCTTTGGGTGACATGCGACGCATTCACTCCTAGTTCATAGTCTTTAGTGCGATTGAAATTGCAAACACAATAAAAAACACTTCTTGCGTAAAAGATTGAAAACAAATGTCAAATCGTTTTCCCCTTGGGGTCAGCAAATTAAAGAAGACTTTTCTGAAGAAAAGAGTGTTGTTAAACTTCAGCGCAACCGCAAACAGGCTTAGTCCCTAACTGCTGGAACTGTTGTTTAACCCTACTCGGGTAAAAATTGTCTGAACAACCTGTGTTCCGTTTTATCCCGAACTACGTTAGCTCTGATTTTCTCTAATGGGAAATACGTAGGCACAAGATGCGACGTCTTGGCGAGCCACCTTCCACCTTTCACCCGTAGTTAGCCGAACTACGTCGACTCTGATTTTCTCTGATGAGAATACGTAGGTCCAAAGCGCGACGCTTTGTCGAGTCCTTTTCCTTTCTTTTTAGTTTAGTTTTAAACCAGCCTTGATAGGTAGATTAGATTAAAAATTCGTCCAGACAACAAACAAGCGTGGATCCCATCGAGTACGATGGACGTGAGGGGTGCTAATACCTTCCCCTTGCGTAACCGACTCCCGAACCCTAAGATTTGGTTGCGATGACCGGTCTTGTCCCGTTTTCGCGAGGTTTTTCCTGTTCGTTTCCTTTCCCGCTCGAGGGATAAATAACGAAAGGTGGCGACTTTTCTGTTGTGTCGGCACCTGATTTTCGCAGTAGCGACAGTAGGCACAGGGTTTTTCTTCAAGAAAATCTTCATGGCGTTGAGGTCCTCAAAATTATCAAAACTTGGAAACAAGAAGATCCCATAAATGAGCAAGGAAAGGATAGCCTCGAACGCATCCATACTCAAATGATCAGCATAATATTGGGCTTTCCCAACCAAGAACTCTGCAGTAAAGCCAAAAACTCCTCCTTTAGTAGCCATATTTTTCTGAATATCCACCAATCCTAAGCGTGTAGCTTTAGCAATATCGTCCTCCTTGGGGTCCTTCTCCATGATTGGAAAAGGAGACTTATCAAGAATGGGTAATCCAACCAAACAATAATATTCCTCAAGTGTAGGTACCAGCTAATAATCGGGAAAAGTGAAACAATGGTAGAGCGGATCATAAAACTAGAGGAGTGTGGAGAGAAGTCCCAGATCCATCTTTTTTTTTACCCTCAATAATGACAACAAATTCCCATATCTGCTCTTGAATCCTTCTAGGTCTGTCACCAAGGTACTCAATCTCTCTATGTCATCCAAGTTAGGATTCTTGTAAGTGTACTTCATAGTTTTCTTTTTTCCACTATCCATGATGTCCCTAATATTCACAAACAAAAGTCTGAGTTCCATGAAACTTTTTATGATATGATGTTCATGAATGCATGAATGTACAAACACAGGTAAGCACAGATTCACATATACACATAGGTAAACAGATAAGGGTTTAGGTTTGGAGAACACGAGCGTGGAGCCAAGGTCTACCCATCCCAAGGTATGTACTAAGGCCTTCAAAACTGTAGAACAAGCTTCTAAGAGGTTCCCAGAGTCCTCAACCCATCTTTTGGATATTATCAATTTCCCAAATAACTCGGTGGTCGATAATATTCTCAAGAGAGTCTCGTCCAAGTGTAGTATCGCGTATCAACTACTTCGGGATTACTCCCTCATAGTCATCACACTACGTCCTAACAAAGCCAAAGTGGGGGAAGAGGTAATCTAAAGGTCCTCAATGTCATGGGCTCCTATGTAGAAAGTAGCATTGTTTTCACGAATACTCGATCAACAATACTAATTCTCAAAAGGGCTCCCAGTGAGTGGTGATTTCTCAAGTCAGCTTGGTCGGGAATCAACTCCCTATAAGCCTTCTTGAATATACCACCATCCTATCATAAGTACGCTCAAGCACGGGCATAGTGTTGTCTCACCACTCAAAGTTCCCAAGATCCAACAGAGCACATACGTACATATTTACAAGTATTCACAAATAAAGCAAGTAATCGAGCAAGATAGGCTAAACCCTCAAAACAAGCAGTGTCCTTTCCCCAGTAAAGTCGCCATTTCTGTTGCGGTGAAAATCGGATATCAAGCTATTAAATTAATTTGAATCTTAATTCTTTTACAACCGAACTTTACTTTATCCAAAGGAAAGGTCTAAAGAAAGAAAAACCCTTTTCGCGATGTAACAACAACGCTAAGAGATTCGGGGGTCGGGGGTTAGTTATACCTAGGGAAGGTGTTAGCACCCTAAGCATCTGTAGTACTCTACAGGAACCTTTTGTTTGATTGCTTGCTAAGTTTGTGAAATGTTTGCTATGGTTTGGGATTGGGTAAAAGGATAGGTAAAGACCTAAAGATGGTTTCTAAGTTTGCTCGCAAAGACGTTGCATCTTCTGCCTACGTATCCTAACTAGGATAGAATCAGAGCAATCGTAGTTCACCTCACAAGGGATAAAGAACACTTGATTATGATCAAGGTTCCAAGGGGAACAAACATAATTATGTTTGTGTGGAGTTTTAACAAAACTCCCTAATCTAAGTTGTAACACTCAAAAGGGGAAGTAAGAAATCATGACAATGATTCTTACCTAGAGTTGACAAACTCTATCCTAGGGTTCTAGTTGAAGAACACTCCTAGTACAGGTGGGTTTCTTAGACTTAAAGCAAAGTCTAATGGCTTATAAACTAAGGTTAAAGTGACTTAACAAAGTCAAGGGAAGGATGAATGAGCTATCCATGACATGAGGGTCAATGGAAAGACTTTTCCTTTGGAAGGAGAGTGAGAAGGCAACTTGGATGATAACTAACAAGTTTCATCACTTGGGGAAAATTAAAACTACTTAATAAAGAAATAAAATGATGAAGATAAAGGCATGGTGACAACCATTTAAAAGAACATGTTAAAAGTAAAACAAGGAGGCATTTATGATAATCAAAGCAACTATCAAACAAGAAATGTGGCGACGGATCAAGCTTAAGTAAGTTCCTCAGGGGAAGCAAAATGATCATGGTAACAACCCAGAGAAAAAATCCTAACATGTTGACTAACATTAAGGAAATGAGTATAAGCCAATATCACAACATACACAAGTACAACAGGAAAGAAATTCATCAGCATACGCGATAACGATCACAAAATGTAACTAACTTGCAAGTGGTCAAAAGGGATGAAAATTCAAAAAAAACATGGAATTTTAAAATTTGACATGAAAATAGACATAAAATTAAACACAATGCAAAAAGAATGGGTGCAAAAATATGAAAAATGAGGGAGATATGATTTTTGGAAGTTTGGGTAAAAATAATGAAAGAAACAACAAAAGGGTTGCCCTCCTCAGGGGTCGAACCCAGGTTCAGCTGGTACAAGGCGCATTTGGTGACAAGGTGATTACCACTAGGGTGGTTGTACATCCAAGGATGAAGCCATACCAACAAACATATAGGGTATATTTTCATGGCAAGATGGGCAAAAACACACCAAAATCAGGATTTGCATTTCATACCATAACTCAATCAATTCTTCATGGATTCAAACAAAATTTAGGTCTAGATTGCATAGAATTTCATGAGGAATAAGATGGAATTATTAGTTTTTTGAGATACCCCCTACAATTCAAAACCCGATAGTGCGTGCAAAGTGATCACTTGAAGTGCATTTTGAAGTGAAAGTCCAATTCCAAACAGTTTTGAAACAAGATAATCATACACACACACTACATAAATGCTAAAGAGTGAGTCCAAACCACAGTTTTAGATCAAAACAGTATGAAATAATAAGTGATGTGCAAGCTGTAAAACTGTCATGAGAAAATGCAAGTTGATGTCCAGTTCAGTTTTTATGCACAAGTTGATCAAGTTAATCACATACACACACTGAAAACATGTTATTGGATGAATTTAATCAAAGGGTATGGCTCAAAACAGGCTGGTATGAAAAGTGGTGATCAATATGCAAGTTTGTATTTGTGAAGTGCATGATGATGTCCAATTTTAATTCCCAGCATATTCAGGTTAAATGAAACATACACATACCTTTCATACATATTAGCAAGTGACTTTAAACAAAGGTTGAGGCTAAAACAGACTGTCATGAGAAAATGGATTTCAAATTGCAAATATGACATGTTTGATGCAACAAGGAAGTTAGTTCAGTTTTGAAACACCTTTACATCAAGTTAATCATACACACACATTTCATATATGGAAACAGGTGTGTTAAAACTCAAGAATCAGTTACAATGCAATCAGAACAAAATTTGGATATGCAGGCTGCAATGCAAAGTAGTTTTGGCACAAATTGATGATGCAAGTTGAAAAGTGCAAGTTTGAATGAGAATCTATGGTACACACATATTCCAAACATGAAAATGAATGAATTAATGCTCAAGGTTCAATCATGTTGTGCTTAAAACAGAATCTAGCATGATGAAGGCATATTTGATGAAGATGATGCATTTTGAAAGTGAGATATCAAAGCAGATGGGAATAAGTTAAACAAAGCATCCACACATATCCAAAACATCATACTAAGTGTGTTAAAACCAAGAAAGCAAGCAGACTTCAAGTATTGCAAATTTTGACCCTTTGGTTGCTATGCAAAACAGTTTTATAGCAGTAGTGCAGTAGGTGTTTTTCCCCATGAATGTAATTCCTATTAGACCCATGATGTGCGCACATAATATACATGATAGAATTTAGCTTTGTGTTCAAAATCCAAACAAACTTCCTTTAAAAACCAAATTGTTATGCTGATGGCACATTTGAATGAAAATGATGCACTTGATGCATTTTGAATATGAAAAGAAAGAGAGTAATTGAAAACAGGTCATACCAACCACATGTACACATCATAAACAAAAAATTAAGCATGATCCAACTCACAAATCAAGCACATTCTCTTCAAAACAGAATTTTGACATATTGGTTGCCACAGTTTTAGCCAAATGGTGACAGCAAGTATGATGATGCAATTCACATGAAACTAATGATGCACACATACCATAAATGGGCTAAATGATGGTCTTATGATAGAAACTCAAGCTTACTTCTATCAAAACAGAATTTGAGGCAGTGATGGCATATTTAGCTTGAACAAGGCATTTTGGGATTGAGAAACAACAACAATTGCAGACAGGTCAAACCAATCATACATACACACCATAAACATGAAGGTAGATGTGACCAAACCCAAGAACCAAACATATTTCAATCCATACAAAGTTTTACATATTGAATGTAACAAAATAGTGACAAAACCAAGTTATGCAAAACACATCAATGTTATTCTCATGGCATTGTAATTAATGAGATGAAGTTCAAGATTACATACCTCTTGTAGATGCTCTTGAACAAGCAATAGAACCAAGAAAACTAGAGATATCCAATCCACCACTTAGCTTTAAAACCTTTCTGCCCTTTGAAGCAATATGCAAACTTTGTGACAGTATGAGAAATAAGCTTTACCAATGATCCTCAATGCTTTGGACAGTTGAGATATGATGTATATGAGGTGTTTGAATGATTAGAACATCAAGGAAATGTTTAGATCATGATTTGGCAGATTTTATGCATTGTGGTCAAAGTTGCTTGGTATAGAAGTTGACGTTTTGGAGAATGAGGTTTTTGAATGGTCTAAGGGCTTGGTCACCTTCTATACCATATTTATGGATTGTGTGGATGATTGTTGGTGAGTTTGATTATAGAGAAATGGTTTTGGCAGCTGTACTACCAAGACAGATTTTGAGGGTTTTTGGTGATTTTGTGATTTTGGGGAGAATGGAGCAAAGAGTGAAAGAGTGAATGCTTGCAACTTCTCTGGTTTTTAGAGGAGTTATTGTGTGTCGAATGAGGTTGAGAATGCCTCTATTTATAGGCAAGGGAAGGGAATGGACAGATTTGGAGATTTCCTTCCTAGGAGGGAAAAATTGCTTCTTGGCTCCAATCTCTCAAAGAGGCTTTCTTGGCTTGGAGGTAAGCTTGAAGTCAGGTATTATGATAAGTTTAGAGTGGCTAAAGTCAGGCTAGAAAGTGTAGGTACATGGATGTTTGCAGAACTCACTTTTCCATCTCTTTCTTTTTCACATTATTTTAATGCAAGTTGCAAGGCAACCTGCAAGCCCACTTGCCAAGCTTGCAATTTCCATTTCCTCTGCATAATTCTCATGTTTCTTCATTCTAAAACATCCACATATCAGAAACAATAACATCCAAGGGCTGAGATTGGTCCAATTGATGAAAAACTCACTTATGAAAAATTGGCAATGTGGGACTTTTGTAGGACTTGTCAAGAGCTTTCCAATGAGCTTTGAACCAACTCATTTGGATGTGTGGTTAAGGAGTTAGGGTCTAGCCCCTTTCAAAACCCTAATTTCCCGATTTTTCGATTACTCCTTCATCCTTGATCAATGGTCATGAAAATTGATGGGCAGGTGCAATATGACATAAGGAACATTTTTGATTCACACCTTGAAGTCCAATTCCTTAAAATTGAAGAGTTGACTTTTCGGTCAACCGTACGATCGATCGGTGACTACCGAGTCGCCTGTTGACACTTTGGGCCCTCTGAGACTTTGAAACTTCTTGAATGGACTTTATTAAGCTATGTGAACTTCATGGACCATGATCCCACCATTAGAACACCTTTTAAAACCAAAGTCAAACCACAGTTGACTTTTCCTGATCAAAAACCCTAATCGGGTACCCTGAAATGCACTGTTCTTGATTCTGGGGTAACAACCTCAAATTGGATTCTCATTTGACCTCATATAATACCCTTGACCATGTTCCATGGTTGAATCAACCCAAAACATTGATTGATCAAAACCTTGAAGCTTCGATTTGACTGTGCGGAACCCTGATTCATCTGCATCTTAACAAAGATAGACTTGAACTGGGTTAAGGTTAGATAACCACATGAGTATGATCCTAAAATGATAATGACAATCTAAGGGGTCAAAATTTGGGGTGCAACAACTGCTATATCTTCCTTTTTCCTACTACTGGTCTCTATCATTCCTTGATCGAGCAACGCTCGAATGTCTCTCTGCACAAGTGTTGCACCCCAAAATTTGCTTAACCTTGTTGAGACTTGGTTCATTGTTTCATTGCATTCATTCATACACTAGCATATGCATTGCATTGATATGTGTCCAGGGATCAAAAGGTGTGATCATCTTTTGAGGGCTATTGAAAGGTTTGAGAACCTCTTGAAGAATGTCATTGAAGGTTATGAGGGTTGATATCCTCCTCAGTTGAAAATAAAGATCCTCAGAGATAGGGTTGATTGCAAAGTTGAAAGTCTCCTAACCTGAAAGTTATTGAAGCTGCTCAGATGATTCTGAATCCATGAATGTGATCTTGAAGTCTTATTAGAGCTCATGGGATGTCTTGAAAGCCATCATGAGGCCTAGACAACTTATTGATTGAAGATTGAAAAGTTTTACCATGAGTGGTAGAATTAGGGTTTGACTGGTCAACCCTAAGTCAACAGATGAATTTGAGGAAGGTTGAGACCTATCCCCAATGTCATATGATCTTGGATTGATGCTTCAAGATGCCTAGTGGATGATTCCAAGGTTACTTGCTCATGATTGAGAAATTTGAGAAGTTTTGAGAGCTAGGGTTACTATGCTTGACAATGTAAAATCCCCTAGTTTGATGCTAACTTCAAGGCAAGATAAGTTGAAATACAAGCCACATATCACTTTGGAATGGTCATGAGACTTGTAGAGGATGCTCATGGCTTTAATTTGAGTGGTGGAAGTCCTTGAAAGTATTTGTGGAACTCAAGTTATAGTCTTTGCAAGTTACAGGTCATCTGAGGACATTGAAATTTATCTATGAAAGTTACTTGTCTTCCAAGCAACTTTTGCCCTTCAAGAAAGATTCAAATGAACTTGGGACAAACATGAGAGATGTTCCTCATGATCTCCCCTTTCCAAAAAGGTATGGTATGCCTTCATCTTATTTCTGAAGCTCTAGATGTGATCTTGACAAGCCAGGGGTATTTTGGGAAAGTGGAATTTTAGGTCATTTCAAGCACATGCCTAAAACTCATACTTGCAAGCTTCAAATGGAAAATTGTCCAACATCAAACTTTCTCAAAATGATGTTTTGAGTCCAAAGAAGAGGTCATGGAAGTTTGGAAATGCGTGTAGCTCATACTTGTGAAAATGACCTAAAAAAGGCATAAATTTAACACATGAAATGTCCATTTTGGGGAATTTTCAATACATGACCAAATGAGGTGAAATTATAGGTCATTTTGGGTGGAAAACATATTTTAAAACCATTGGCATCATTGGATTTTGCATTTGAGGTCAGATTTGAAGACTTATCATGGATTGCTTGTAATTGAAGTTACACATTTGGGGAGATTTTCAAAGGAGATACATGGACTGTACAAGCTAGAACAGAAAATGAGATATGCTTGGCATGAATGGAAAATCTCATGACATGAGAATTCTAACTTCTCATTAGAAGCTTCCAGCAACTTCTAGATGATTCAAATTCATTCTATATATGGATTAGAGAAGGTGCAGATTGAAGGTTGGTGATAATTGGTGCAGAGAAGAGAGAGTGGTAGTGAGAATTTTCCATTACAAGTCACATTCGAGTTCTTCAATTATTGTGCAATCAAGCAAGTCTCTTGATCCAATTCAATTCCATATGAGTTCCTGAGTGTGTACCAATCAAAATCAGAGGGAATTCATGCCCAAATTGTGTTCTTGAGTTTCAATTTTCACAGCTGCAACTTGAATTCAGATTCCACAAATCAAGCACTTCCAAGAGGATCTTTTGCATACAGAAGTTAGATAATCTCCCACTGAATGAATCTGGAGAAGATCAAGCATTGATTTGGAGGATTTCTTGGTCTGTTCACTCAATTTTTTCAGGTTTGTAACTCTCACTCTACAGCTTAATTTAAGTGTAATCCATAGTTCTTTTTAGGTTAGAATGGTTAGGGACAACTAGGAGATGGTTTCTAGAAAGTTTGAAGCCAATTGGTGATGATCAACATGATGACACATTTTCTTTATTGATAAAGAACTCACTTAATATGGAGGGATAATCTTAGTTAGATAGTGGAAAAGACTCAGTGTGAGTTGGTGATGAGATTAGAACCTTTAATTTTGAGAATTGTTAGAATTGATTCTTGATCAGTTTTTGAGGTTTGATTCGTGTTTAGAGTGTGAGTGAGTTTCAATGGAATTTGAGGTCATGGATGGATTCCTGATTGAATTTAGAGTGTGTTAGGGTTTTACATTTTGAATTTTGGCAAGGAATTGAGGGAGCTCGAGTGAGGAAAGAGATGATGTTGAAGCTCTGTTCTAATGGGAGTTTCCCTCCAGAATTTGAACAAAGGAAGAAGATGAAGTTTTGGCCGTTGGATGGAGAGGAGACTCGTTGACTGGGGGATGATCTCACGGTCATGTTTTAATTTCATTTTATGAAGAACTCTGAACCTAAGTGAAACACGGTCGTTTCATTAAAGTGCTGAACATGGGCTTAAGTGAAATTCATAACCACACCCCCTCTAGAGGCCCAATTGGATATTGAACTAGAATTGCTTGCTATTCATACCGTGTCCTTTTCTTTTTCTTTTCATTTTTTTAATTGATTTCTGGTTAAGTAATGGGCTTGCGCGCATTGATGTCTGCACCCCCTTTATGGGCCCAAGCGCTTTTTATACTGAATTGCCTTGCTATCTGCACCTAGCCTTTTCCATTTTATTTTAATTTTCATCATTTTCTTTTAATGTTTGGAAAATCATATTAAATAGAAAAAAGATTATTTTTACATGGGAGTTTTTTCTCCCATTTCCTTTTAATGTCTAGAAAAATATGAAACCATAAAATTGTCATTTTATTTCATTTTCATATTTTTTGTATATTTTTTTACATTTAGTAGCTTTTTAATAGTTTTATGTTGATACATGAACTTGTAGAATTTTGTTTAGTCATTTCCCTTTGAATTTTTGTGCCATTATTTTTCTAGTAGTTAGATTAGGATGTTAGGTTCCCTCTAGAATTTATCCCATAATTTAGTGATTAAATTTTGGTTAGTTTTGATTGAAGAATATTAGGGTAGTTAGATTAGGGTTTATCCTTGACATAGGTTCACTATAACACCTAGAATTTTGATTTTTGGTTTGAATTAGGTTATGGGGCTTATGGGGTATTAAGGGTAGGTATCTAGGATCCCTTAGGATTTATCTTGGAATTTAATTTAGTGTTTTGCTATTTTTCATGAATTTTGCAAGTTGTATGTTGTTTGTGTTTCCATTTTGGGCATGTTGCTTTGTTTGCTTTGCTTGTGGGCTTTCCTTTTGCTTGTGGAGCTTGAGTTTGCTTTGAGGAGAATAGGAGAGCATTGAAGAAGCTTTGAAGATTGAAGAATGAGCTTGAGAGCTTTGGTTTAGCTTGTTTGTTTTGTTTTTGTTTTAGGAAATAGGGCATAGGGAGAGCATTAGTTAGATGGATGTCTTTCTTAAACATGGATGGTATCATTCACCTCCATTCCTCTCTATGACATAAAGTCCCTCTAGGGTTTTCACCTCTCTCCTTTGTAGGGGTAAGTGGCCTTACTCAAGAGGTAGAACTTTGAGAGAAACATTCTATTGATGTTAAACTGTTTAGAGGCTTCCCTTGGTAGTCAATGAATAGTTTCACATCCCAGCTCATCCTGTTAGTAATTTCTTTTGATGGAGCTTTGGGTTTGTTTGAAGATGAAGATTTCATGGAAGATGATTGAAGTTTGTTTGAAGTTGTCCTTTGCATTGAAGGTAGCAGCTGAAGCTCTGAAAAGGATGATTCCTTGAAGATTGTTTAAGTCTGAAGACTTTGTGAAGATCAAATGGATACTTGAGTTAGAAGCTGAAGCTTTGAAGAGGATGAATCCTTGAACATTGAAGTTTGGTTTAGAGATTGATGAAGAGCTTGAAGATGTTAGAGCTTGTGTTTCCTTGTGCTTGAAGTTGGAGCTTAGAGCAAGTGAAGAAGGTGTTTGTTTGCATGATCAAGTTGAAGCTTGGAGAGGATGTTGAAGCCTTGAGAGGTGAAGGTTACAAGTTGATACTTGTGTTAGCTACAGTCAAAGCCCGAAGAAGCAAGTTGAGACTTGTTGTTGAAGATGAAGCCTGAAGGTGGAGTCTACAGTTGAAGATAGCTTGGAGCTGCTGAAGCAGAGTCTCCTGGGTTGCTTTTCTTTTGCTGTATTGTTTGTTTGCTTGAGAGCATTCCCCATAGGCTTGAGAGGAAGCTAGCCTTCCCTTGCCTGTTGTTTGACTAGGTTTGAGGTAGAGTGTGACTCCCTTGCCTCACTTGTATTGTGCATGGCATGCATCTTTACTGTTGATTATCTTAATGTTTATCTTACTGTCTGTTTGTTCACCATTGGCATGGTTCCCCCTAGGTTCTCACTCTTCCCTGATGGGAAAGTGATGATTAGACTTTTAGGCTGAAGCCTTTGCATGATAACTTCTAGGAGTTCCCAGTTTTAAATTCAACCTTAGGATGGATCCTTAGTTGCGTTCTCTTCTTATCTACAAACAGCTTAAGATACAGTAATCATGAATGATTCCTTTCGTACGCTACGAGCCTTAAGCTATCTAGGAAACAGTCGTTGGAGAGTTTCTTTCCAATAGTTGGGATGTTTAGTATGGTACCCTTTGGGTGACACGTGACGCATTCACTCCTAGGTCATAGTCTTTAGTGCGATTGAAATTGCAAACACAATAAAAAACACTTCTTGCGTAAAAGATTGAAAACAGACTGCAAATCATTTTCCCTTCGGGGTCAGCAAATTAATGAAGACTTTTCTGAAGAAAAGAGTGTTGTTAAACTTCAGCGCCACCGCAAACAGGCTTCGTCCCTAACTGCTAGAACTGCTGTTTAACCCTACTCGGGTAAAAACTGTCTGAATAACCCGTGTTCCGTTTTTTCCCGAACTACGTTAGCTCTGATTTTCTCTGATGAGAAATACGTAGGCACAAGATGCGACGTCCTGGTGAGCCTCATTCTACCATTCACCCGTAGTTAGCCGAACTACGTCGACTCTGATTTTCTCTGATGAGAATACGTAGGCCCAAAGCGCGACGCTTTGTCGAGTCCTTTTTCTTTCTTTTTAGTTTAGTTTTGTTTTAAACCAGCCTTGATAGGTAGATTAGATTAACAATCCGTCCAGACAACAAACAAGTGTGGATCCCATCGAGTACGATGGACGTGAGGGGTGCTAATACCTTCCCCTTGCGTAACCGACTCCCGAACCCTAAGATTTGGTTGCGATGACCGGTCTTGTCCCGTTTTCGCGAGGTTTTTCCTGTTCGTTTCCTTTCCCGCTCGAGGGATAAATAACGAAAGGTGGCGACTCTTCTGTTGTGCCGGCACCTGATTTTCGCAGTTGCGATAGCTGGCGACTCTGCTGGGGACTCCAACGGTTCCCAGCTGCTAAGGACTGCGATAGTTCCTTATGCATAGGGATCCAACGTCCCTTAAGAGAGTCAATCCTAACGCTTGTCTGCCCGTCTGGGGTTTTGTATGGATTTTTAGTTTTATTTCTTTATTTTCCCGCATTTACTTTTCAGCATTATATTATTGTTATTATTGCTGTGTTGTGGGGATGGGATCTCTGATTGAGAGGCAAGCCGGACCTGGGCTTGAGTGCACCTAGATTTAGAGTGGAAAGTAGTGGGCACGTGCATGATTTGCATGTACTAGTGTCCCGCAAAATCCACGCTCGGACGAGGTTCTTCTAGTTGGCTTCTTGTTCCACCCTTTGGGTGGAGTAGGTTGTTGGTTAGTTGGATTGTCCACTCCGGGGACCGATCATTTGGAAGTTGGCTAAGTGAGGCCTCTTTAAGATTGATGATGCCACACCTTCTGGGTATCGTGTCACCAATCTTGAAAGTCTGTGACGCCAACGACCGCATAGGATGCCGTACCTTGCTATCCGTTGATAGGATACCTACCCGTGAGAGGGGTGGGATATGCAGGTAACTCGACCTTCAGACCACCGGTTTTTTCTTGATTGAGATTCAGTGGTATTGATGTTTGAAGACAGTGTTATTAGGTCTGTTGAAGGCCAGATTGGAGCATTGTTTTTGGTCTGTGGAGACTTGGTTTGAGTAGTTTTGTGGGTTTGCTTGAGACAGATGTTGAAGATTCAACTCTTGATCCCTGCCACATATTTGCATGTTGCACCATTTGCATCGTTTGCATAATCATGCTGCATATCATTAATGTGTGTCTGTGTTGCAGGTGCATTTCATACCCCTTGATTCTAGTGCCCTGGATTTCTGTCTATTATCAGAGATATGTTGAAGAAGACCGTAGCCTACAAGTTGCCTACTCCTGATGTAGCTCCTCTGTTGGGTCTGATTGCTTTAGCTGGGGACGATGTGAAGAGAAGCTTTAGAAAGAGCTATGGGAAGCTGCTAAGGTTGGTCTGTAAGCCAACTGTGTACGAGCTGAATGGATTATATGCGCTGATGCAATTTTATGATCCTCCTATGAGATGCTTTGTGTTTCCGGACTTCATCTTAGCTCCGACCATGGAAGAGTATGCTGCAATGCTAGAGCTGACTATTCAGGACAGAGTGCCTTTTGTTCACATGGACGCTAAACCTAAGTTGGATGATTTAGCTGCTGCTCTGCACTTGGATCCTTCAGAATTATTGTTAACCTCGTGGAACGGAGTTCCTGGCTTCTCTCTCAAATTCTTGGTGGGAAAAGCACAAGAGTATGCTAAGAGCGGTTGCTGGGTTGTGTTCAATGCTATCCTTGCATTGTGCATCTATGTCATTATACTATTCCCAAATATGCCCGATTTTGTTGATTTGGATGCCTTTCACCTGTTTGCATCAGGCAATCCGGTGCCTACACTGATTGGAGATTTCTACCACTCTTTGCATTACAAGAACGAGAATCGGAGAGGAAAGAATGTTTCTTGTTGCGTACCTCTGTTGTATATGTGGTTTGATAGCCACATGCCCAAGAAGGGTGGTTTTGTTGAATCGGCAACTACGGTTGAGTGGCCTCAGTGTTTAATGGGACTTTCTGCAGAAGACGTCGTCTGGTTTGATAGAGATCTGCTGGGATCAGATATCATCTATAGCTGCGCCGGATATCCTATTGTTCCCATGATTGGGAGGAAGGGCTGTATCAATTACAATCCTTCACTGTTGGTTCATCAATTCGGCTACGCTTTGAGAAGTCCGCCTAAGGAAGAGGAAATACAGGAATCTTTGTATTTCACTGGCGATCTAAGCGGAGAACTGCTAGCCAAGCTTCAGCATGCTTGGAATCATGTTTGCAGAAGGGGAAAACCGTTGTTGGGCAAGAGTGATAGTCAAGCCTATGCGCCGTACAAGGTCTGGATGCAAGACAGGGCAAAGCAGGCGCTGATGCCTTTTCCTGCAGTATTACCTCCCACTCCCCTCATGATTGAGGAGCCCACTACTGTCCCTATCGAGAGGTATGAACGGGTTGTGAAGGAGAAAGAGGACCTGATGAAGACCAACGAGAAGTTGGAAGAGGAGCTGATGCAACTCAGGTGTGAGAAAAGTGAAGCGGTATTTTCCTTCGAGCAGCAAAAGGAGCTAGTAAGCCAGTTGGGCACGGAATTGGCTGAGCAGATAAAGAAGCGCGAACGTTTGGGGATGGATTTCAAGAGCTCCCATGATATGCTAGAGTCTAAGAAGAAGGCCCTTTATAGAGCCTACCTAGAGATCTCTGCTTTCAATAAAACCTGGAACGCTACGCTGACCAATAACAAAGAGAGAGAAGATAAGCTGAAGCTGTGAATCTCCGAGTTAGAAGATCAGTTTAAGGCTAGCATCAGGAAGTCTGAAACAGAAGCAGTGCGTAGCTTCTCCCTTCAAGCGTCATTGAACAAAGCTGTCAAGCGCAGGAAGGAGTCTGCATCTCAGAAGCGGAAGTTGGATGAGTGCTTTGGAGAAGGTACTTGGGAGGAATCCATTGAAGAGCTTCAGTGTACTATCAGACGAAGAGATGTACTCATCGAAGGGTTTCTTTCCCAGCCGGATCATCCTAGGACCAAGAGATTGTTGAAAGAGTATTGAGCGGGTTGTTGCACTTGATTGCTGTATGTATTGTTATGTGCTGACCATCACCAGGCTTGTTGGCTGAGGTCATGCCTTTGTTTGTAATTCAGTGATGTTGTAGCTTCGCCTTGATAGGCCCGTTTTCAGCAATATATGAGATGTTTCTTCCATGAATGGACTCAAGCTTCTTATCACTGCACTGGCACATTGGCACTAGAATTGGGGGTGATATCCCTAACGCACAGACACACATTGCATTAGCATAAATCATTTTGCATGACAGGTACTCTGAGCTACTTACTAACTCTTAATTTTCTCAGGAGTTCTATTTCAGGATTGATCATAGACCAGCACACCGTTATTCTACTAGAGCCAATCAGCTGAGGATAATGGAGCAGGTACAGAACGATGTTCTGGAGCTTAAGGACAGGATGGCGCACTTCATGGATATGATGCAGGTGATTGCCAACAGCCAGGATCAGCTGAAGAATCTGGTGCAGCCTTTGATCGCAAGGTTGGATGCTGATGGAGTATTTCATGCTGGTGAGAATGCTCAGACCCAGGTGGGTGCAAACGGAGGTGATAACTCTATACCAGTAGTGATTACCCCTACTGGAGTTGTGAATGGGAACACAGGAGCAGGTGCTGGCCCAGTTGGGGTTGCTAATGGAACAACTGGAGCAGCAGTCGTGAATCAAGGAGGTGCTAGCGCTGCCAATGGGAACAACAATGCTAACTTCCAAGGAGGAGGTCCTGCTGGTATGGGACCTGGTCCTCAACACTGGACACATGAGCGTCAAGATGACATGCTCTCCCTGGGGGGAGCTGATGTTGAGTTAAGCGCTGAAGCGAAACTTAGGTTTAAGGCTTTGGAGGATAAAGTGAAGAATATTGAGAATGCGAGTTCTATAGGGCTTGATATGGCTCGTATGGGGCTGATTCCCGATCTGAATATTCCACAGAAATTTAAAGTGCCCGACTTCGAGAAGTATAAAGGTACAACCTGCCCCAAGATGCATCTGAGGTCATTCTATCGAAAGATGTCCGCCTATTCTGATGACGAGAAGTTGCTGATGCACTTCTTTCAAGATAGCTTATCTGGACCATCTTTGGAGTGGTATATGGGTTTGGAACCCAACATTGTTCATAACTGGAAGGAGCTTGCTGAAGCATTCGTCCGTCATTACCAGTATAACAGCGATTTGGCTCCCAATCCTATCCATCTACAGAACTTGTCCCAGAAGAGTGGGGAAGGGTTCAAAGAGTACGCACAGAGGTGGCGTGCTGTGGCTGCTCGGGTTCAACCTCCGATGGTGGAACGTGAGCTCGTAGACTTGTTCGTATCTACCCTGCCTGGAATGTATTATGAGAAGCTTGTTGGCGGCATGTCTGGTAGTTTCTCGGATCTCATTATTGCTGGTGAGCGTGTAGAAAATGGGATCAAGATCGGGAAGATCCAAGGTGAAGATACTTCCTCAGCCGGAGGTAGGAGGAATCTTGGTAACAGGAAAAGAGAGGGTGAAACTAGTTCAGCGACCAGCGCCCGTGGTAGAGGGAGAGGTCAGAACGGGGGAACTCAGTGTCCTCAGATAGCCAGCATTACCATTCCTGCTGGTCCTCAACAACAACAGGTGGTTCAGCAGAACCAACATCGCCAACAGGGTAATCAGAGGTTTCAGAATAGAGGGTTGAATAACCGGCATTTTGATACTCCACCGACGACCTATGCAGATTTGCTTCAGACTTTGTTGACCCGTAATCTTGTACAGAAAAGGACTTTGCCTCCCATTACAGGACAATTACCGCCTGGGTATGATGCCAACGCGAGATGTGAATTCCATTCCGGAGCGGTTGGTCATACTATAGAGAACTGTAAAGCTTTCAAGCATAAGGTTCAGGACCTGCTTGATACCAAGCTGATTAATTTCTCGAATGAAATTCCCAATGTTCTGGATAATCCTATGCCGACTCATGGGCAACCTCGAGTCAATGCCATCCTCGAAGCGGAAGATAATTTGGAGGTAGTGAGTAAAGTGAGTGATCTAAAGACGCCACTAAGCTTTGTCAAGGCCGGGCTGATTAAGAAAGGTACTTTTCCAGGATGTGGGTAGTTCTGTGTAGGATGTGCGAAGACGTCGAATGGCTGTGAACAGTTGTTAGAGGGGATTCAGAGTTTGATCGATGAAGGTATGTTACAGTTCAGCCGAACAGTTGATACTAAGGTTGGAGGAGTACTGCTGAAGCAGGAAGACGAAGTGGAAACCATCAACATTCCTTATAAAACGATTACCATCACTGGCCGGAGGCCTCCTACCATCACGATCACTAAAGCCGGTCCGATCCCGTATGAGAGTTCGAAGGCTGTTCCGTGGCAATATGAGGTGGAAGCCTATTGCAATGGGAAGAAGATGGATTTGGGAACCCCTGCATCTTCTGTGGATAATGTTGTGGGTACTGGCGGTATGACTCGAAGTGGACGAATATTTGTTGCGCCTGAGCCGGTAGCTGATAATGCTGAGAAGGCTGATAAGGGAAAAAGCAAAGTAGTTGAAGAAACCTTGCGGGATGTAAAGAAGGATTTGCTTGTTAAAGATGCTGAAGAATTTATGCGGTTGATCAGAAAGAGTGACTACAAGATCATTGATCATCTTCAGCAGACACCGTCAAAGATATCTATCCTGAATTTGCTTCTTAGTTCAGAAGTGCATCGCAATGTGCTCTTGAAAGTACTGAATGCTGCGTATGTTCCTCAGGAGATCTCGGTGAACCAGCTTGAAGGCGTGGTCTCACATGTGAATGCTGGGAACAGATTGGGATTTACCGACATGGATCTGACGCCCAAGGGTCGTGATCACAAAAACGCTCTTCATATTTCTATAAAATGCAGAGGGGCGGTGATGTCTCAGGTGCTGGTTGATACCGGCTCTTCTTTGAATGTCCTTCCGAAGAAGGCGTTGATGAGGTTGAATATCCAAGGGATTCGTTGTACCCCCAGTGATCTGGTGGTTAAAGCTTTTCATGGTACTCGCCGGTCGGTGTTCGGTGAGATTACGTTGCCAATTCAGGTGGGGCCGGAAGTCTTCGACGCGATTTTCTATATCATGGATATCATGCCAGCCTACAGCTGCTTGTTAGGTCGTCCGTGGATTCATTCAGCAGGAGCAGTAACTTCTACTCTCCATCAAAAGTTTAAGTATGTTGTTGGAGGTAGCATTGTGACGGTATGCAGAGAAGAAGACATAATGGTGAGCCATTTGTCGTCTTATAAGTACATTGAGGTGGATGGTGAGATCCACGAGACCTTATGTCAGGCTTTTGAGACGGTAAAAGTGAAAGATGAATCTTCCGCAGCAGTTCCTACGCCAGTGTTGGCTTTGTCTTCGTTTAAGGAAGCGCAAGCCGTGGTCCAGAGTGGTTCAGCTCCAGGATGGGGTCATGTGTTGGAAATTCCCCACCAGCAAGGCAGGTTTGGATTGGGCTATTCTCCTGGTGCTTCGTCGTCCCAGAATTTGCAGCGTCGGCGAGGACCTGTAGTGTTCACTAAAGGAGGGGTGGTGTTCGAAAGCATCAACGCGTTGTCTGAAGACGAAGGCGATAGTGACTGTGACTTTGACGCATGGATCCAGCCAAGCATTCCAGGGCAGTGCCTCAACAACTGGTCCATTCAGGAAATCATACGAGTGACAAGTCCAGAGTAATGTCTTACTTTTTCAGTCATTGTAGGACCCTACGCCTTACCCGAGGCATAATGGTTTATTGTTAGGGCCTTACTTGCTTATGAACATATATTTTGTTAAATAAATCACAAGGCGTTTTTGCATTCAAAACTTTGTGTTCCCTTTTGTTCATGTTTTGTTTTTCCCTTTTTCTTATTTTTGAAAACTGAAAAACATTAAAACGATAATGTTAGGTTAAGAGCTAACCATGTGCATCTTTTAAGCATGTGACCATGTTTATTGCAGGACTCTTATTACAGATAACACCTCAGAACTCCCTATGACTCTCTTCGACTTTGATCACCCGGTTTATCAGGCTGAAGAAGAGATTGGTGAAGATGACGAAGATCTACCAGAAGAGTTGGTTCGCCTATTGAAACAGGAAGAGAAGGTCATTCTGCCTAATGAAGAAGCGATTGAAATCGTTAATCTAGGTTCTGAAGAGCTGGTCCAGAATGTCCGAATAGGGGCCGCATTGCAAGATGACGTCAAGCGAAGATTGGTTGATATGCTCAGGGAGTACAGTGATATCTTTGCTTGGTCATACGAGGATATGTCAGGATTGGACACCGATATTGTGGTTCATCACTTGCCTCTAAGAGAAGATTGTCCTCCTGTTAAGCAGAAGCTTAGAAGGACCAGACCAGATATGGCTGTCAAGATAAAAGAAGAGGTCCAGAAGCAATTGGATGCTGGATTTTTGGCTGTGGCCAGTTACCCTCCGTGGGTTGCAAACATCGTGCCTGTACCAAAGAAGGATGGTAAGGTATGAATGTGCGTAGATTATCGGGATTTGAATAGGGCGAGCCCCAAAGATGACTTCCCGTTACCTCATATTGACGTGCTAGTGGATAACACGGCTCAATTCTCAGTATTCTCGTTCGTGGATGGTTTCTCCTGTTACAACCAGATCAAGATGGCACCGGAGGACATGGAGAAAACTACTTTTATTACACCATGGGGTACATTCTGCTACAAGGTCATGCCCTTCGGTCTGAAGAACGCAGGGGCAACTTAACAACGAGCGATGGTAACGTTATTTCACGACATGATCCACCACGAGATTGAAATCTACGTGGACGATATGATAGCAAAATCTCAAATGGAGGAGGGACACCTGGTCAATCTGCAAAAGCTTTTTTATAGGTTGAGGAAATTCAGGCTGAGGCTGAATCCGAATAAGTGTACTTTTGGGGTGCGATCCGGTAAATTACTGGGGTTCATTGTAAGTGAGAAAGGCATCGAGATATGCCAGCGCCGCATACAGAAAAAGAAGTGCGTGGTTTCCTGGGGAGAATAAACTACATTGCAAGGTTTATTTCTCAGCTCACGGCCACATGTGAACCGATGTTCAAGCTGTTAAAGAAAGATCAAGCGGTGGTATGGAACGAGGATTGCCAGAGGGCTTTCGATAAAATAAAGAAATACTTGCAGGAACCTCCTATTTTGATTCCCCCAGTTGCCGGACGGCCTTTGATAATGTACTTGACAGTACTCGAGAATAGTATGGGTTGCGTACTCGGTCAGCACGACGAGACAGGCAGGAAGGAACATGCCATATATTACCTGAGTAAGAAGTTCACTGATTGTGAATCCCGATACTCGATGCTGGAAAAGACGTGTTGTGCATTGGCGTGGGCTGCCAAGCGTCTCCGCCAGTATATGTTGAATCAAACAACCCTGTTGATCTCAAAAATGGATCCAATAAAGTATGTCTTTGAAAAGCAAGCTCTTTCCGGGCGGATTTCCAGATGGCAAATGGTTTTGACGGAATATGATATTCAATACGTGTCCCAGAAAGCAATCAAGGGGAGCGTGTTGTCTGAACATCTTGCTGAGTTGCCTATCGAAGACTACCGGCCTATGAAGTTTGAATTCCCTGACGAGGATGTGATGTTCCTTAAGATGAAGGATTGCGAAGAGCCTTTTCCCGATGAGGGGCCGGAGTTGGGTTCCCAATGGCAGTTGATTTTTGATGGTGCGGTTAACTCGTACGGTAGTGGAATTGGGGCAATTATTACAACTCCCCATGGGTCGCATGTCCCGTTCACTGCCAGGTTGACATTCCCGTACACCAACAACGAGGCTGAGTACGAAGCCTGTATAATGGGGTTGGAAGAAGCCATTGATCTGAGGATCAAGAATCTTGATGTGTATGGCGATTTAGCGCTCGTTGTGAATCAAATCAAAGGAGAGTGGGAAACTCGACAACCGAACTTGATTCCGTATATGAACTACGCCAGAAGGTTGCTACCATTCTTTGATCGCGTAAAGCTCCACCATGTGCCGAGGGCTGAAAATCAGATGGCTGATGCCTTAGCTACCTTATCCTCGATGTATAAGGTCAACTTTTGGAATGAAGCTCCAATTATTGTGATTTCTCGCCTTGATAGGCCTGCGCACATTTTTGCCGTTGAAACGGAAAACCTTGGTTTTACGACATCCAAAATTTCCTTATGAATAAGGAGTATCTGGTGGGTTCGTCAACCCAGGATAAGAAGACTCTGAGGAGGCTTTCTGGAAACTTTTATCTCAACCCTGATGGTGTTTTGTATAAGCGGAATCACGACCTCGTGCTACTAAGGTGTGTAGATGAAAAAGAAGTTGGTTTCCTGATGGAAGAGGTTCACGAAGGTACATTCGGTACGCACGCCGACGGGCATGCATTGACGAGAAAGATCCTGAGGGCAGGATATTATTGGCTGACCATGGAGTCGGACTGTTACAAGTTTGCGAAGAAGTGTCACAAGTGCCAAGTTTATGCTGATAAGATTAATGTGTCGCCGAACCCGTTGAATGTCATGTCTTCCCCGTGGCCGTTCTCCATGTGGGGCATTGATATGATCGGAAAGATTGAGCCTACGGCATCCAACAGACATCACTTTATTCTGGTCGCTATTGATTACTTTACGAAGTGGGTTGAAGCCGCGTCGTATGCAAATGTCACCAAGCAGGTGGTAGCAAGGTTCATAAAAAAGGACATCAACTGTCGGTACGGTATCCCGGAGCGGATTATCACGGACAATGGTTCGAATCTTAACAATAAGATGATGAAGGAGTTGTGTCAAAACTTCAAGATAGAACATCACAATTCATCGCCTTACCGGCCGAAGATGAATGGTGCTGTTGAAGCAGCCAACAAGAATATAAAGAAGATTGTGCAGAAAATGGTTGTTACCTATAAGGACTGGCACGAGATGTTGCCGTTTGCTCTCCACGGTTATCGCACGATAATGTGTACATCAACCGTGGCAACTCCTTTCTCCTTAGTATACGGAATGGAAGCAGTGTTACCGTTGGAAGTCAAAATTCCTTCTTTGCGAGTTTTGCGCGACGTCAAGCTTGACGAGGCAGACTGGGTAACGGATAGATTGAACCAACTCAGCATGATGGATGAGAAGAGATTAGCTTCTATTGCTTATGGTCGGATATACCAGAGCCGAATGAAGAAAGCTTACGATAAGAAGGTGCGCCATCGAAGCTTTCAGACGGGTGATCTCGTCCTAAAGAAGATGCTCCCACCGCACTCCGATCACAGGGGCAAGTGGACGCCGAATTATGAAGGGTCGTATGTTGTTAGCAAGGTGTTCTCGGGAGGAGCTTTGTTATTATCCACGATGGATGGGGAAGATTTTCCATCTCCAGTGAACGCGGACGCGGTTAAAAAATACTTTGCTTGAAAAATGACCCGCTGGACAGAAAACGAATATCCAGGCAAAAATTAGGGCATCCCGGCGAACCATGAAAAATGAAAAAGGGTTCGGGCAAAAGTTAGGGATATAAAGAAAAATGTAAACCCGCAAATTCGAAAACCTGAAGGGGCGACTTTGGCAAAAATGGGTATCCCGGTGAATCGAAAACCCTAACGGGCGATTCAGGCAAAAGTTAGGGATTTAAAAGCAAATGACCGCGGTCCGTGTGATTTTCCTTGCTCAGTGATTTGGGAGTACCTGAAGGTCGTCTATCCGAATTAATCTCTTCCGAAGATGAATCGTCGGGAAATTTTGGAGTCAAGGGAATCATAGGGGCGATCGCTTCATGGTGTTCGTCTACACCGCATTGTCAACATTTGTACATATCTGTTGTATATTTGTATTTGTTTGTTTTGCAGCTTCCTCATTTCAGGAGCTCGCATCCGTTGTAAAACACTTTGCCTATTTACGGGCCATTCATCAATAAACATACTATTCAGTGAACTGATTGTTTACATGTTTATTTCTGCAGTTTTGCTTGCGAAAAGCACCTGGTGTTTTTGATAAAATACGCGTGCATAAGCTTGTGGGCTTCGGCCAATGAGTGTTAAAGCTTTGAATTACCTGATTAATGTCGCAAATGATAATCTGATGGTCCCTTTGTGAAGGGTATCGTGTTTGTTTGTTTTGCAGGATTGATATCCTCCGCAGTCGCAAAGCGGATCCTTGAGAGGATCAGTACATCTCCCCTCAGAGTTCGTCAAAGTAGTTCCTTGACAGGTTCAGCATCTCCCCAGATGAGTCACGAAGAAAGTAAGGATTGATATCCGCAGCAGTGCTGATACACTAGTATTCCTCAGACTTGATTGGTCCTGCGGTTGTCCCCAGCAGGGGTCGGTCTCCGTGAGGCGTGTGCAAGAGTTATCCTCAGCAGGTCGAGATTGATATCATCGACAGAGCGTCGCCTTTTCGCCAGCAGGTGGATAGATTTCCCCAGCCAAGTGTAGCCATGATTGGCAAATGAAGAGTTTCCCCAAGTAGATCCTGAAGGATTGTTCAGCAAACTGAAGTTTGTCCCCCCGTAAGTTTGAGAACTTATCGACATGAGTGTCTGGTAGCCTGAAGGCTATTTTCCCCAGGAGAGTCTTTTCCCAGAGAGCCGCTCA
The DNA here is from genome assembly GCA_963859935.3 of Lathyrus sativus. Taxonomy (NCBI): domain Eukaryota; kingdom Viridiplantae; phylum Streptophyta; class Magnoliopsida; order Fabales; family Fabaceae; genus Lathyrus; species Lathyrus sativus. Next base: position 540,206,090 of record OZ012738.1, on the reverse strand, counting down.
GGGCATGTATCTTTTTCCCCACGCCGATCCTGAAGGACTGTTCAGCAAACTGAAGTTTGTTTCCCCAGTAGGGCAGAGGATAGTGTGTTGGTCAGCCTGAGGCGCTGAATTTTCCCGGAGGAGTCCGTCATCCCCAAGTTTAAGTCCAGCTGAGATTGGCACAGGTTGCAGTTGCCCTGCAGGGTAGCTTATTCCTAGGCAGAGTGGTTACTCTCCCCTGAGAGGATGATTCCTCTTTCCAGCATTTATTTTGCTGGAGCATTTCATTGCATGATTGCATAACATTTACCTAAAAACATAGCATTTCCGTTTCGCATGAAGCGTTACGCTCATGCATTCACCAGCATGTGCATGTGAAACATGAACCAGGTGGTTACGGTTTCTTCGGCAGAAGTACCTTTGCTCCCCAGAAGTTTACAGGGAACGTTTGAGTGAACTCTTTCGTTGTCCCCCAGCGAAGTCTCCAGGATTGTTTGGGTGAACCCTTCCTTCCTCCCCGACGGGATTATAACCTGATGGTTATCTCCGGTGATCCGGTGTTCGCTTTTATTTAGCGATGGTTTGACAAGGTTGTCAAAAAGAATAGCAGCTGATATGTTTCTCCGACGGCGATGTCAGATGTGAAGATTGACTTCACCACCTGAAGGTGATGGCAAAAAGTTCCTGTGGATTCAGGTTCCCCATTGATGATTAAATGCTTGTATGAAGACAATGTCAAAAGTTCCCAAGTGCAGCTTTTGCTTATGAAGTGATCCGTGTTGGTCTGATGACCAAATCAGTTGTCATGATGGTTACTGATTGCGATCGAGCAAATAGTGGTTGTTCCCGACTGATGTCGAGGCCTGAAGGCTATGGTACCACTTAGCTAGCGGTTTTTCCCGACTGATGTCGAGGCCTGAAGGCTATGGTATAATCGGACTAGTGTTTCTTCTGACTGAAGTCGAAGATGTTCTCCAGCTAAAGCGGAGTTTTCCTGAAGGCAAAATACTGAATCCCCGCAGAGTCATGAATGGCTCAGAATACCACTTCTCTGACTGATGTCATAGATTTCCTTAGCTGATGCGAGGTGCCTGAAGGCAAGGTTATTCCCCAAAGTCATGAGTGACTTAAGATTCATTTTTTGGGCTGAAGACCGAAGTATCTCCCTGACTGAAGTTACAGATTTTCCAGTAGAGACGGAATTGCCTGAAGGCAAGTTTATATTCTTCAGACTGATGTTGAGGATAGTCCCTGCAGATTTGCCTGAAGGCAAGTTTAAGAATTCCCGCGGAGTCATGAGTGACCAAGGATTCTCTTTTCGGACTGAAGGCCAAAGTATTCCTTTGACTGATGTCGAAGTTTCTCCCCAGCAAGACGGAGTTGCCTGAAGGCAAGTTCACAGATCCCCCGAGCCATGAGTGACTCAGGATTTGTTTCTTCAGACTGATGTCGAGGAAGTCCCCCAGAGATTTGCCTGAAGGCAAGATTATATATCATCACCAGAGTCACGAGTGACCCTAAATGCTACGGATTTGATGTTGAAGTTCTACGGTGAACTCAGTGTGCAGCAGTATTTGAAGGCATTTGTCTTTTTTTTGAGGGTGATCCCCGGATTAGGGAGTGCTCGATTAAGTCTTTCTTCCCCAGCGGAGTACCGCGGGTATTTATCAGTACAGATATCAGAATTGGAAGTTTGCCTCAGTATTTGGCAAATTTTTGGGTTTATTGGTATTCAACCGTCTTCCGCCTCGCTTGTTTGAGAACAAGTCGGGCCCAAGCCGCTTGAATAGGGGCAGCTGTTGCACCCCAAAATTTGCTTAACCTTGTTGAGACTTGGTTCATTGTTTCATTGCATTTATTCATACACTAGCATATGCATTGCATTGATATGTGTGCAGGGATCAAGAGGTGTGATCATCTTTTGAGGGCTATTGAAAGGTTTGAGAACCTCTTGAAGAATGTCATTGAAGGTTATGAGGGTTGATATCCTCCTCAGTTGAAAATAAAGATCCTCAGAGATAGGGTTGATTGCAAAGTTGAAAGTCTCCTAACTTGAAAGTTATTGAAGCTGCTCAGATGATTCTGAAGCCATGAATGTGATCTTGAAGTCTTATTAGAGCTCATGGGATGTCTTGAAATCCATCATGAGGCCTAGACAAGTCATTGATTGAAGATTGAAAAGTTTTACCATGAGTGGTAGAATTAGGGTTTGACTGGTCAACCCTAAGTCAACAGATGAATTTGAGGAAGGTTGAGACCTATCCCTAATTCCATATGATCTTGGATTGATGCTTCAAGATGCCTAGTGGATTATTCCAAGGCTACTTGCTCATGATTGAGAAGTTTGAGAAGTTTTGAGAGCTAGGGTTACTATGCTTGATAGTGTAAAATCCCCTAGTTTGATGCTAACTTCAAGGCAAGATAAGTTGAAATACAAGCCTCATCTCACTTTGGAATGGTCATGAGACTTGTAGAGGATGATCTTAGCTATAATTTGAGTGGTGGAAGTCCTTTAAAGGATTTGTGGAACTCAAGCTATAGTCTTTGCAAGTTACAGGTCATCTGAGGACATTGAAATTTATCTGTGAAAGTTACTTGTCTTCCAAGCAACTTTTGCCCTTCAAGAAAGATTCAAATGAACTTGGGACAAACTGGAGAGATGTTCCTCATGATCTCCCCTTTCCAAAAAGGCATGGTATGCCTTCATCTGATTTGTGAAGCTCTAGATGTGATCTTGACAAGCCAGGGGTATTTTGGGAAAATGGAATTATAGGTCATTTCAAGCACATGCCTAAAACTCATACTTGTAAGCTTCAAATGGAAAATTGTCCAACATCAAACTTGCTCAAAATGATGTTTTGAGTCCAAAGAAGAGGTCATGAAAGTTTGGAAATGCGTGTAGCTCATACTTGTGAAAATGACCTAAAAAAGGCATAAATTTAACACATGAAATGTCCATTTTGGGGAATTTTCAATACATGACCAAATGAGGTGAAATTATAGGTCATTTTGGGTGGAAAACATATTTTAAAACCATTGGCATCATTGGATTTTGCATTTGAGGTCAGATTTGAAGACTTATTATGGATTGCTTGTAATTGAAGTTACACATGCCATTCACATAAAGGATCAAAGGGCAAGCTAGCAAAGCATTTCAACATGTCATAAATCTCATTTGGGGAGATTTTCAAAGGAGATACATGGACTGTACAAGCTAGAACAGAAAATGAGATATGCTTGGCATGAATGGAAAATCTCATGACATGAGAATTCTAACTTCTCATTAGAAGCTTCCAGCAACTTCTAGATTATTCAAATTCATTGTATATATGGATTAGAGAAGGTTCAGATTGAAGGTTGGTGATAATTGGTGCAGAGAAGAGAGAGTGGTAGTGAGAATTTTCCATTGCAAGTCACATTCGAGTTCTTCAATTCCTGTGCAATCAAGCAAGTCTCTTGATCCAATTCAATTCCATATGAGTTCCTGAGTGTGTACCAATCAAAATCAGAGGGAATTCATGCCCAAATTGTGTTCTTGAGTTTCAATTTTCACAGCTGCAACTTGAATTCGGATTCCACAAATCAAGCACTTCCAAGAGGATCTTTTGCATACAGAAGTTAGATAATCTCCCACTGAATGAATCTGGAGAAGATCAAGCATTGATTTGGAAGATTTCTTGGTCTGTTCACTCAATTTTATCAGGTTTGTAACTCTCACTTTACAGCTTAATTTAAGTGTAATCCATAGTTCTTTTTAGGTTAGAATGGTTAGGGACAACTAGGAGATGGTTTCTGGAAAGTTTGAAGCCAATTGGTGATGATCAACATGATGACACATTTTCTTTATTGATCAAGAACTCACTTAATATGGATGGATAATCTTAGTTAGATAGTGGAAATGACTCAGTGTGAGTTGGTGATGAGATTAGAACCTTTAATTGTGAGAATTGTTAGAATTGATTCTTGATCAGTTTTTGAGGTTTGATTCGTGTTTAGAGTGTGAGTGAGTTTCAATGGAATTTGAGGTCATGGATGGATTCCTGATTGAATTTAGAGTGTGTTAGGGTTTTACATTTTGAACTTTGGCAAGGAATTGAGGGATCCCGAGTGAGGAAAGAGATGATGTTGAAGCTCTGTTCTAATGGGAGTTTCCCTCCAGAATTTGAACAAAGGAAGAAGATGAAGTTTTGGCCGTTGGATGGAGAGGAGACTCGTTGACTGGGGGATGATCTCACGGTCATGTTTTAATTTCATTTTATGAAGAACTCTGAACCTAAGTGAAACACGGTCATTTCATTAAAGTGTTGAACATGGGCTTAAGTGAAATTCATAACCACACCCCCTCTAGAGGCCCACTTGGATATTGAACTAGAATTGCTTGCTATTCATACCGTGTCCTTTTCTTTTTCTTTTCATTTTTTTAATTGATTTCTGGTTAAGTAATGGGCCTGCGCGCATGTTTACCGTGTTTTTTAGTAAACAACCTCTGGTCTATCAATTTGACAGTAAATTGACTAACTTGCAGGATCGACCAAACGAAATCCTAGGACATGTGCTAAAGGATAGTTTTTGTCTAGACTTATCTAATGAAAGGCGTGTTTCGACAATACTAAGAAAAGGTGATAAAAGGAAAGAACTATGCACTATATTCGAAGAAAGAGAAGAAGAAAGAGTAATCGACGGGAATCAAATAAAGGTTTTCTTGAAAGATAAATGCTTTAATCGAAATAGCAATTGTAAAGTAGATGAGGGAAAACGAGATGTTTAGATAGAAAGTAATTGACATAATCAAAGTAAATAACATGAATTTATTGAAAAGGTAAGGGTTGGTGTGTTTACATCACGTACATTCTCTATGATACTCGCTTTCTCTACACTCGGATACTTGGAGTAATTTTAAGAGTGACTTGTACAACAGTAAAATTACCACACCCCCAAATCTATAAAAAAAGACTCCTATTTATAATAATAGTAAAAAAACCGCTAGTAACTTCCCTAGGCTATATAATCTTGACAAGTGTCATGCCGCATGTAGTTCTTTGTGCTATGAGTGACACTTGTCCTTTTTAGTCATCAGGAAACATAACTCCTCCCGCCAATATTTAAATTTCGAAAGGACCCTATTATGTTGTTATTTCGGTCGAAGACCGTATTGGGTCGAAGGGCCTGCTTGCGTATGTCGAACTGCCTTTTTCAAGACTTCACTCCTTTTCAAACTTTTTAGAGGCCCTTTTAGTCTTCTAACAATCAAACTCACTCTTCATTCAATAAGCTGTCGAATTGGAGGGCTAACAAATTGCCCCCCAAAAATGTAGTTTTCGACACTCCCAAAAGTAAATTTTTTGTCATCATTCAATTCGACGTCATCTACCTTCGACCGTATACTGAGTGTCGTTCTAGTTCAAATGCTTCGACCCTGGGAAGTTGAAAGGTGATGAGAGAGAAATATAATCCACATTTCACGCAAAAAGAAACTGTTACGCCACCTTAGGGCATGGTTGCTAACGTCATAGACATCATGACAAATTTCTCGGGAATCATCAAAATTGTGGGCCATCATTACCCCTACAGGGTATAGCGTATAACCGTCACCCCTACTACCTTGTCCTGGACACACACGTGGCCCACTAACCCCAGCCATTTTCCAAAACTCTTGAACTTCCTCTTCATAAATAGTCTTTTTAAAAAAAAGTCTTTCCTTTTATCTCCTTAATCTCTTTACACATTTCTTCACGGTCTCAAAATCTTCTCTTCCAAAGAGCAAATTCCTCAATCTTTAATCATGGCTGAACTCAGATCCCACAAACAAAAATCCCAGTCTCACACACCCACTACTTCCTCCATTCTGCCTCCATTTGCGGCCATGAGTGGCCCAAAGGTGGTAAAGAATCAGCAACTCGTCAGTGAGCCTCTACTGGAGGAAAAGCGCCACATCTACGAATCCCAGGTAATCATCCATGTTAGTGTTGCAAACAAACCGTTGGCCATGTCTGGACCCCTTTCTCCCTTAGGTTTAAACTACGCTCAACTAAACGACTTTTTCCCTTCTTACCGAAAAACCAAACCACCAGGGCAAAAGGATTCCCAGAAAGTTCCTGTAGGTAACCCAGATAGCCTAGATGTTTTCAACATAGACCTCAAATATCTCAATGACGGCGCAAGACTGTTTAGGGCCACCCCATATTTTAAGGACTCTGAACTCTACCTCAACTGGTTGAACAAGGTAGAGAAAGCAAAAGCTCAGGATTGGAAAGATATGGGCATTTACGACCTCATCATGATGTCGAAAATAGGTCCTCACTATTCTCCCTTGATGCTAGCTGCATCCTTGTTCTTTTGGGATGGTACTTATAACACTTTTCATCTTCCATGTGGGATGATGGCGCCCACCTTGTTCGACATTGCTGCTATTGTGGGATTGAAACCCTACGGAGTCGTATATGACCCTGAGGTTGATAGCCAGGACATCATTGGTTTCTCAACCACTAAACATACTTATACCCATTTCATCCATCATTATCATGCTAAAGACAATAATGTTGTTAGCAACGAAGAACATATAGCCTTTTTGGCCCTGTGGTTATCTCGATGTATTTTCTGCACTAGATCTTTGCAGGTGGCGCAAAAATACTTGACGCTGGCGAACCAGCTGCACAGAAAACGAGAAGTGTGCTTGAGCGAAATGATGCTTGCGGGTCTGTTCGACGCCTTAAGCGATAGTGCTAGCAAACTGAAGGACCCTGAAAGCAATGGAAATTTGGTAATGTCGGGACCATTTTGGCTACTCCAGTTGTGGCTGAATGCCACTTTCGAAGGTAACCTACCCAACAAAGGTGAGGTCGACGAAGGATCCTCTTCGATCTCAGGAAGGCGGGTCGAATGGCCTCGTTTGGTTCAGCTTACTCCTAGTGAAGAAGGGCAGACGCTTCGGGCTAACCTTTCTGGCTTCGTCCAGATGTTTGCCAAGCGTTATACTTTCACACCTGGCATGGCTCCCTTCGCGGAACGGAAATGTGGCCCTGAGTGGTTTACCAGGCCTTTCCCACCTTTGGTCAAGAGGCAAGAAGAAGAATCGAAGATAATCTGGGAGCGTTTTCTTACACCTCGACTGCTGGTTCACAAACTTGATCTTACAAGAGGGCAAGCCACCTTGGTAGCCTATCAACCAAACTTAGTGTCGAGGCAGTTTGGGCTTATCCAAACCCTGCCCAGGTGTTTATATGAGAAAAAGTCTCATGTCATACTTCCACGCAACGTTGTTATCCCTATTGAGTGTTCGACCCAACTAGCACGTCATGCCCATAAATCCTCCCTGACTCCCCTTTATTTTGAACCTTCTTATTTATGTTCCCCAGAGTTTTATAACTGGTGGTCCAAACACTATTCCTCTGAATTTCTTGATGCTGCCAGTCTCACTCGATTGATTGATCAAGCTTTTATTGATGTGCAGGAAAAAGTAAAGAAAGGTAGGTCCGCTCATATAAAGGAGATCCAAACCTTCCAAAAGTACTTTGAAACCGCTTATCGACCGGATGACATTAGTCGAAGCGTCTGCGAGGCTGCTGTCACGTTAAGGGAAAAGTTTTTGAAAAAGATGGAAAGTTTGAAAATTCCTTCGTCTATCCCCCGTGAGAAACGGTATGAGATGGATTTCAAACTATTTCCCCCTAAGATTCCTCGATTGCCATCTGCTGACTTTGGAGTGGCCCTAGCCCCTCCATTTCCAGATTGGTTCATCTGTGAGGATCCCATCAAAATTCTTAGACAGCAGTCGAGGCCGAAGGCACAGCGGGTGGTTCCGACTAAGCATACCGTCGATACCTTCAAAGGGCACCTTCATCTTGGTATCAAAGATGTTCGCATCGAAACCGACATTCTCGAAGGTCGACACTCCTTCGTTTTGATTTTTTAGAAAAACTTATCGTTTCTAACGAATGGCACTGTTACCTGTCCTTGCAGCTATTCCTAAAAAGGCCGCCGTTGCCGTAAGGACCGAAGTTGCTGTCGAGGGACGAAAGGTAAGTTAACTCACCTTTCTGATCTTTTCATCGTTCCGGGTTTTCAAACATCTGATTCTTTATCTGCTAGGTGAGTCGAAAACCCCCTACCCCTCAGGCGAAGAAGAAAAGGGGCGCCACTTTAGTCATCGTTGATTCTGAAGATGAAGATAATTCCCCCCAGGAGGAGGTTCCAGTAAAGCGGCGGCGAAGGGTCGTTCGTGGTATTGACGCCACTGACTCAGACCCTCCCTCGACTCACATCCCAGAGGTGCAAGTCCCTCATGAAGGCCCCAATAAAGCACCCGTCGAAAGTACCCCTACGCCTCAAGCTGCCCCTGTCGAGAGTGACAATTCCAGCCCTGCTGAAGAGGGTTCTAAGGTTTATCTTCTATCTTCGACTTCTTTGGCCTGATTCTTAGGTTGTTTTAGGATTCTTTTCATGTCGTTGTTTTTTCTTTTATTCAGGTTGATGCTGTGATGACAGAACGTATTCCAACTGCATCCTTCCTCGAAAACTACCCCTTGAACAGTCAGGGTGAGCCTACATACCGTCCTTCTTCGGACTTAGGTTCTGGTGTTAGTTCTCTTGGCGAAACTAACAAGCCTGAGATCCCTGTGGTCCCTCTGCCTTCTCCTTTAAAAGCCATTACCCAACAATCCCAGACGGATGGGTCCGATCATGAAGAGGGGAACAACTCCCAAAACCCAGTCGAAGTCGGTGATGATGAGGTTCTTTTGGGTGAAGGTGTAAACCCAACTGATGATTCACCTAAGGGTATGGAAATGGAGGTTGAGGGTAAAACCGTAGAGGAAAAAGACGCGGCTGGTGATAAAACCATGCATCAATCTGAGTTGGAAGAGTCCAGTGAAGAATATGTTGAAGAGGATGAAAAAGAAGATATCGACGACACCCCTCCAGCTAAAGAGACTGCTATTGGCGGCTCTTCTATTAAACTTGTCGAAGCAATCCCAATCTCTCCCCCTAAAGTTCCTGCAACAACGGAACCTATATCTACCAAGAGCGAGGCAGACCTTACGGCAGCGGAACTCGAAGCTATCAAAATATCTGACCGTCGACGGTACATCCAAATCCTCCTCCGCAGGCGAAATAGTTCCTCAGAAAAGTCTCAAAGTCCTTCGACTTCTGAAGGTCCAACTTCGACTCCAATCAGCGGTGCTCTTGAGAAGGTGAAGAACAAAATTTTCAAAGGGGACCTCTTTTCTCTTCTGCAGGCAGGTCCCATTCATTACCCTTCTCTAAAGGAACTCCTACGGCAAGTGGACCTTCAAACGATCTCCGCTGAAGCTGCAGCCACAATCCAGGAGATTGGGAGACTGATCGACCAGGTCCATGCGGACTTTGGGCTTTTGCCCCAGCTCGAAAAGGGTATATCTGAGAAGTCAGGCAGCGAGGCTGCTGCTTGGACTGCCGTTGCTGATTGTGAGGAAAAGATTGCTGCGCTTGAGGGACAAAAGGCCAGGAACAAAAATGAAATTGATGATAATGAGACAAGCATCGCCTGCTGGGAGCGCAAAATCAAGAAACTCCGCAGTAAAATAGCCAAAGCCCAGAAAAGAAATGCTGAACTATCTTCCTTTGATAATTCTATCTTATCTCAAGAGCTTGATCACGCTGTTCTCTTTGCTGAAGAGGCTCGAAATCTTGAGGCTGAGATTACGCAGATGAGGGCCGACAAGGCTTCTTGCCAGAGTCGAATCGATGCTCAAAAAGCGAGCTACCTCAGAATGAAGGCCAATCTTCCTTTTTAGATTTTTTTTTTGTAATGTTCAATGTTCCTTTTGGCCTTTGTAAGCCATGTTTGATTTATTATGTTTGTAAAGGACAAGCCTTTTTTGGCAATTTATGTTAATGCCATTTTATGGCCCTGCTTTGTTGTCTTTATATCATCCTGTCGAAATGTTTATTTCTCGGAGCGCTGGTTTGTATTTTTTCAAATACTTACCATTTACTTTTAATATTCGTTTATCGTTGCTGAGCTCTTCGACTTCGTATGCCCCATTTAGGAAGATTTTTGATATCTGAAAAGGTCCTTCCCATTTCGGGGACCACTTACCTAACGTTCTGACCTTTCGATCCATTGGCAGGATTACCCTCCAAACTAGGTCTCCGACTAAAAAAGTCTTCGCTTTGACCCTCTTGTTATACGATTTTTCTACCCTCTTCTTTTGTCTTCTTAATAGCTCCAATGCTTTTAACCTCTCTTCGTCCAAATCTACTAGTTCATCGAGCATCATTCCCCCATAGGTTTCGCAAGGAATTTCGTGATGCCTCTGAATCCTGGCTGATTGCACGAGGATCTCCACGGGTAACACCGCGTCGTGTCCGAAAGTCAATCGATAAGGCGTGGAGTTATTGGCTTCCTTAGGGGACGTTCGACAAGCCCATAAAGCTTGGTCCAAGATTTTGTGCCAGTTCTTTGGCTTACCTCCCACTTGCTTTTTTATCATTCCAATCACCACCTTGTTCGCCGCCTCCACTTGGCCATTGGCTTGGGCGTAGTAGGGGGTTGAGGTGAGGAGTTTGAATCCCATTTCTCTGGCAAATTCCTGCATCTTTCGACCAGTAAAGACCGATCCTTGATCTGTCGTTATTGTTTCTGGCAGACCGAATCTAAAAATTATGTATTTCTGAATGAATTCGATCACATCCTCCTGGTCTACTTTCGGCAAGGGTATGGCTTCGACCCATTTGGTGAAATAGTCTATCCCTACCAGTATGTATTTATGGTTTTTCGACGACGCGGGTCGAATTTCTCCTATTAGATCTAGGGCCCAACCTCTAAATGGCCATGGCTTGACTATGGAGTGCAACTCGCTTGCTGGAACCTGTTGTATACCAGCATGCATCTGGCATTCTTGGCATCCTTTGGCGAATTCGATACAACCTTTCAACATTGTAAGCCAATATAGGCCTTGGCGAAATAGTAACCACTTCATCTTCTGGCCTACCTGGTGTGCCCCACATGACCCCCCATGTACCGTCGATAGCGCTAAGTATGCTTCCGACTCGTTTAGACATTTGAGCAGTACCCCTTCAGGGTTTTTTTTGAACAATTTGTTTCCGAGGAGGACGTAGCTCAGCGCTTGGTATTTTATTTTTCGCTCTGTAGTTCCTGAGGGATTTTGGAGATATTCGACCAAAGGTTTTCTCCAGTCCCCATCCAACATTGATTCGATTGTAAAAATCTCAAAGGTTTCTTCATCGGCGAAACCGAATTTTGCGCCCCTTAGGTATGATGGTTGTAATGTTACGGCTGTTACCTTGCTTCTGACCTTGATTACTTCTTGTAGATCCTTGTAGGATACTTTGTATCCTGATGCTATTTGGGCCAAGTCGTTTGCCACCTGATTTCGCAGTCGAGGTATGTGTCGAATTACAGCCTCTTCGAATTTCTTCAGTAGTCTATTTGCTACTACGAAGTATACGATGAGGCTTTCTTTAACACATTTGTACTCCTTGGTCAGCTGTTTTATAACTAACTCTGAGTCTCCCATTATTTCGACTCTAGTTGCCCCCAATTCCAACAAAATTTCAAGTCCGGCTATCAAAGCCTCATATTCCGCCTCGTTGTTAGAACATGGATCAGCTATTATGTACTTGAATTGCGTTGGAATTTTGTTAGGCGAAATAATTAGCATGCCTATACCAGTTCCACTTTTATGGCTGGAACCGTCGAAGTACAACTTCCAAGGTTCTAAGTCGACCATATTTATAGTGTTTATATCGATAGAATGGTCGACAATAAAGTCTGCCACTATTTGCCCTTTGATTGCTTTTAATGGTTTATACGTTAAGGAAAACTCAGTTAACGCCAATGCCCATTTACCTATTCGACTATGTAAGATAGGTTTAGATAACATGTGTTTTATAACATCAAAGTGCGAAGAGACACAAACATCAACAGGCTTTATATGTTTCTTTAATTTTGTACAAGAAAAATATAAACATAAACATAGCTTTTCTATTCCGCTATATCTAGTTTCTGCGTCATTCAAGACTCTACTAAGATAGTAAATGGCCCTTTCGACGCCATTTTCGTCCTCTTGGGCTAACATGCTCCCCAAGGTATTATATGACGCAGCTATGTACAATTTCATGCTCTTGTGTTGACATGGTGGCGAGAGGATTGGAGGATTAGTCAGGTAGCTTTTGATTCTCTCGAAAGCGTCTTGTTGTTCCTTTCCCCACTCGTACCCTCCTTTTGTGATCCGAAGCAATGACGAAAAGGCTTGTGTCTTGCCGCTTAGGTTTGATATGAATCTTCTTAAGAAGTTGATCTTGCCCAATAGGGACTGCAATTCCTTTTTGTTCGACGGTGCCTTGGTTTCCATGATGGCCTTCGTCTTGTTTTGGTTTATTTCGATACCCTTTTTGTGTACCACGAAACCCAAGAAATCGCCTGCCTGCACAAAAAATGCACATTTTAGAGGATTCATTTTTAGGCCAAACTTCCTCATCCTTAAGAAGGACTGTCGAAGATGATCTATATGATCTTTACCCGATACAGATTTGACCACGATATCGTCAATATATATCTGCATGAAAGACTCTATGTAATCATGGAAGATGGAGTTCATTGCACGTTGGTATGTTGCCCCAGCGTTTTTTAAACCAAAAGGCATTACTACCCACTCGTAGGTGCCTATGGCCCCTGGACAACGAAATGCTGTCTTGGGAACATCGTCTTCGGCAATGAAGATTTGGTTATAACCAGAATAACCATCTAACATGCTAAGGTATTCATGGCCGGCGGCTGAATCGACTAGCATTTCTGCCACCGGCATCGAATATTCATCCTTAGGAGTTGCTGAATTTAAGTCCCTGAAGTCTATGCAGACTCTTAAGGAACCGTTTTTCTTAATAACTGGCACAATGTTAGCAAGCCACTCGACATACCTGGTTGTGCGAATGAATTTGCACCGCAGAAGTCTTTCGATCTCTGCTTTTATTTTTGACAAGACTTCTGGGGCGAAACGCCTTGGACTCTGCTTGACTGGTTTCTTGTCTGGTTTTATTGGCAGTCTATGTTCTACCAACTCTCTTCTTAACCCCGACATTTCGTCGTAATCCCAAGCGAAACAGTCCCTATACTCTCGCAACAACTGGATAACTTCGTCTTTGAATTGAGTATCGAGGTTGGCGCTAATATAGGTTGGCCTTTTGACAAAGCCATCTCCCAAATCCACTTCCTCCAACGGGTCTTGTGCCAACATCTTGGTGCCCTTTGCTAAAGGATCTTTCTCGAAACCTAAAGGCTCATCATCGTAGATGGCGTCGAGCCTTTTGCTTTCCTGATGGGTTTCATTCGATACGCCGGCGTCGAAGTCTTCGTAGTAGTTCTTCTGAAGATCCTATTTGTTGGCCTTTGTGGCCATTTCGTCATCGACAGCCTCCAAGGCCGTTTGTAATTTAGTTTCAGCCATGTAGGCCGAAATTCTTCGAAGCGCACTGGCTTCAGTCATCGTTACTAAATTCACTCCCCCATCATGTGGGGTCTACTGGTAAGGTTTCAAGGTACGGAAGCCTTTCTCCTGGAACCTCCTTGTCCCAGCGGAAACTGTCATCAGGATGTAAATACAATGAACAATATATATCCTCATCTGGCTTAAAATCGAAATTCGCCGGCCCACAAGGACCTATGGCAGCCAGGTGTTTGTCGAAATGTCTTTGATCGACATGATTAATGGGTGCCTTGAAATACCCTTGATCGGCCTCGATATTTTCCACAATGCCGTCTGGCCTCCAAATTACGGTTCTTTGATGCATGGAGGATGGTACTGCCCCCACGCCGTGAATCCATTCTCGTCCAAGTAGCAAATTATAATTGGCTGTAGTTTTCACAACCATGAATACCGTTGGCCGTGTTACTGTTCCAACAGTAATATCCACCTGGATCACGCCCCTGGTCGAACCCACCTTGCCTTCATAGTTGGATAGGACCATGTTGTGCGGCTTTGTGTCGATGTCGCACTTTCCGATTTTGTTCAAAAGACGTTGCGGCATCAAGTTCACCGTTGCGCCACAATCCACCAGAATTTTGTTAACTGGGGTATTCTCTACCTTCGCCGTGATGTAAAGAGGTCTCAGGTGATTTTTCATCTCCTCGGTGGGCCTCTCGAAGAAAGCGTTTTGCTCTTCGACGCAGCCATTGTTCATCACGTAATAGCAGACGGGCTTATGTGCTGCCATTTCACAGTTTGTATCACTGTCGTTGCTTTCGACCACAGACAATCTGTCGTATTCCCTTGGCATTACAGACACCACGTTCACCAATATGTTTAGCGACTCATCTGAGTCTGAGTCGAAGTTATCCGTCATTTCCTCATCAATCCCAGTGGTCTCCTTCTTGCCCCTGTTTTGGTCGGAGAATAGCCTCCTACCTACTTGGGGTTTCGCAGACATCTTTGATGGCTCCGTCGAATTTTTTGCTGGGGCATTACTACTGGATCTGGGCTGATCCTTCGACGCTGCTTCTCTGGCAGCTTTTCTCTTCTGTTGTTCCCTTCTCCATTGAGATCGAGACATGGGATTCTTCCCTTTGTAGTTTTCAGACACATGGGCCAACTTCGACGACTGGAATTCTTTCCGGTAGGTGACTGACGACCCTCTGTTGACTTCGAAATTCTTCCACTTTTGCTGGCCCTGTCGTCTATCTTCATTGGGTTTCGTCCACTTAGCTTCAGTGTTTCTAGCGGCTGGTTTGAAACTGGATGGCCTCGTCCTGGGTGCTCTGATGAGAAGTTCAGATTGTTTGAGCCTTCGAGTTCCCTCAAACCTCTGGGCAGCCTTCTTGTCGAAAATCGCACTGCACCTTGGGCACAACATCACGCCGGATCCCTTCTCCTGACATTTATGGAGAAAATCTACAATCGTATCTTCTTGCTGTGGGTAGGCTTCCTTAGTGATGTCTTCCTGGTTGTTCGACTCACTGTCCCCTTGACCTTCTCGTTGAGTAGCCTCCATCATGTTGATCTCCAACCCTTCGACCAACTTCATATCTTTTAAACTCAAAACCAACTTTTCAGCAGCCTGGTCCACTTTGACAAAATTGTCAGCAGTCTCCTTTGTCACCAACTCCCATTTTGGACCCTCTACTAACCTCTCTATATCGCCAGCTTCCAGACTTCCTCTATTGCCCTGACTAAAACCTATTACAACTTTTGCCATTACCATGTTGTTGATGAAGTCATCAGTAACTTCAGTCAGGTTTTCTGAAAAATCGCGGCCTTCAGCGGCCTCGATCATGTTGGCTTCTAACGGCTCCGTGTAGTGAGCATCCGTTATTCGCAGAGGGTCAGTGTCGACCTTCATCTGGCTGGGTACTTTCTCTCCAAACTTCAAACGTCCTTCCTGGATTGCATTCTGGACGAGGTCCCTGAAAAGAAAACATTAAGACGTTTTATGACCCAGAAAATTATGGTACTTACAAAAACCCCTCTTTTTCCTTTGATCTAGTGATGGTAATTTAGCACAAGGTGGCACAATCATTTGCCCATCTTTCACCAATAGATCAAAGATTTCATCGCATTTAGTGATGTCGAAAGTATATGTCTTCTTTGGGAATCTATCATTCTTTTCGGATTCAACGAAACTCTTCCCCTGTGGGGGCGCCAACATTTTACAAGAATAAGGGGGACCTTGTTTGAGTTCAGCGAGATCTACTTCGCTTTCGTCGAGGTTCACAGGATCCTCACAGGATCCTTCGACACTGGTGTCAATTTCGACAAAGGCCACTTTCTTGTTCTTATTGAATCTCGTTTTCTCGTCTTTCAACCGTTCGAGTTGTCGAACTCTGTCGGCTAATTGAGCCATGTCTCTTAAGTATTGGGTATCTAACTTCTTTCGAATAGAATAATCGAGGCCCCTAGCGGCCATTTCGACCAATTCATGTTCCAGGACTTGTGTGAAGCACCTAGCCTTGAGTAAACGAAACCGATTGAGGTATTCTTCAATAGGTTCTGAAAACTTGCGTTTCACGCTGGCCAGTTCCTTTAAACTAATTTTGGTCTGGCCCATGTAGAACTGTTCGTGAAATAAACGTTCTAATTGTGCCCAACTACATATGGTATTGGGTGCTAATGTTGTGAACCAAGTAAAAGCATTTTTTGTAAGGGAACTTGGGAAGTATTTTATTCTAAGGCTCTCGTCATTCGTTATTTCCCCAGCTTCGATCACGTATCGGGCCACATGTTCGACAGTAGACTCCGTCGTATCCCCTGAGAACTTTGTAAATTTCGGTACCTTCGTTCTAGGGGGTAGTTCTGTCTGGAGGACGTAATCTACTATTGGGGACGTAAAATTCGGTCGAGTAAAACCACTATTTACTCCATTTCGAGCCATAATCCTCTCGACCATGGCAGCTAAATTGTTGTCGACGGCTATGTTATTCCGTCGAACCTCTCGGATGACGTGGTCAGCATCCTGATTTCGATTTATCATGACCACTCCTTGGTTTCTTTCGTCTGGAATATAGACTTGGTTTTCCTGGTTTTCTCTTATTGGTTCGGGCATTGGGGTTTCGACCCTAGCCTGGTTTTCGGGATTCACTTCTCTTGTGTTACTTACGTCCTGTCGAGGGACGTTTGCTATCAGGCTCTGATTTTTGGCATAGAGGGGACTCCCATAAACTCATCCAATCGCGTCAATTGCAGCGTCAACTGTTGGTTGGTCTGGGTTGTGTCAGGGATCAATGGCTGGAAGATTTCGCCCATAGTCTAGGACAAAGTCTGAACCATCTGCATGTTGCTCTCATCCATCTGTTGCCTTAAGCATGCAACTGAGGTGTTGGTTAAGTTGGGACCTTGCGTCGAATATCCCAGACTCTGGCCTTGGATGCTTCGACCAATATTCACGCCAGACCCTGACCCTTGTAATGGCAAAGTCACAGGATTTTCTGAAAAAATGGGGGGAGCATTCTGAAGCCCCTGCATCATAGTTGTAGGCATTCCAAATGTTGGATTTCTAGGTACCTGTACCAAACGAGGAAGAGGATTTTGTCTAGGCAGTGGACTTCCTCCCAATGGCGTTTGGGGGTTCGACACTTGAGGCCCAATGTATTCCAACACTGGCTGATTATAGGGTCTCATCACGGTTGACCCAATCCCTAATATCGAAGGCGTTGGTACGGGCCTTATTGGGAGCGCTACTTGCTCTCCCGTCGATGGCATTGAAGACGATGCTCCATCGTTTCTTGTTTCTTCACTAGAGCCATTTTGTTGGCCATTTGGCTGAACGGATTCCGTCGCCATGTTTCTAGTGTTAGGTCTTACTGAACTTTCTTCGTTTGCAGTTATTCTGCCACTTCTTAGTAACATAAAACGTATTCTTGAAGAAAAGTTGATAAAGCTTATAATTCTACAGTTCTACGATGTTGCGTGAACTTTCTTTGTTTAGCACTGTCCCACTGGGCGTGCCATTTTGTTTACCGTGTTTTTTAGTAAACAACCTCTGGTCTATCAATTTGACAGTAAATTGACTAACTTGCAGGATCGACCAAACGAAATCCTAGGACATGTGCTAAAGGATAGTTTCTGTCTAGACTTATCTAATGAAAGGCGTGTTTCGACAATACTAAGAAAAGGTGATAAAAGGAAAGAACTATGCACTATATTCGAAGAAAGAGAAGAAGAAAGAGTAATCGACGAGAATCAAATAAAGGTTTTCTTGAAAGATAAATGCTTTAATCGAAATAGCAATTGTAAAGTAGATGAGGGAAAACGAGATGTTTAGATAGAAAGTAATTGACATAATCAAAGTAAATAACATGAATTTATTGAAAAGGTAAGGGTTGGTGTGTTTACATCACGTACATTCTCTATGATACTCGCTTTCTCTACACTCGGATACTTGGAGTAATTTTAAGAGTGACTTGTACAACAGTAAAATTACCACACCCCCAAATCTATAAAAAATACTCCTATTTATAATAATAGTAAAAAAACCGCTAGTAACTTCCCTAGGCTATATAATCTTGACAAGTGTCATGCCGCATGTAGTTCTTTGTGCTATGAGTGACACTTTTCCTTTTTAGTCATCAGGAAACATAACTCCTCCCGCCAATATTTAAATTTCGAAAGGACCCTGTTATGTTGTTATTTCGGTCGAAGACCGTATTGGGTCGAAGGGCCTGCTTGCGTATGTCGAACTGCCTTTTTCAAGACTTCACTCCTTTTCAAACTTTTTAGAGGCCCTTTTAGTCTTCTAACAATCAAACTCACTCTTCATTCAATAAGCTGTCGAATTGGCGGGCTAACAGCGCATTGATGTCTGCACCCCCTTTATGGGCCCAAGCGCTTTTTATACTGAATTGCCTTGCTATCTGCACCTAGCCTTTTCCATTTCATTTTAATTTTCATAATTTTCTTTTAATGTTTGGAAAATCATATTAAATAGAAAAAAAATTATTTTTACATGGGAGTTTTTTCTCCCATTTCCTTTTAATGTCTAGACAAATATGAAATCATAAAATTGTCATTTAATTTCATTTTCATATTTTTTGTATATTTTTTTACATTTAGTATCTTTTTAATAGTTTTATGTTGATACATGAACTTGTTGAATTTGGTTTAGTCATGTCCTTTTGAATTTTGATGCCATTCTTTTTCTATTGGTTAGAATATGATGTTAGCTTCTCTCTGGATTTATGCCATAATTTTGTGATTGAATTTTGATTAGTTTCGATTAAAGAACATTAGGGTAGTTAGACTAGGGTTTATCCTTAACATAGGTCCACAACAACACCTAGTATTTTGAGTTTTAGTTTGAATTAGGTTATGGGACCTATAGGGTATTAAGGGTAGGTATCTAGGATCCCTTAGGATTTATCTTGGAATTTAATTTAGTGTTTTGCTATTTTTCAAGAATTTTGTAAGTTGTATGTTGTTTGTGTTGCCATTTTGGGCATGTTGCTTTGTTTGCTTTGCTTGTGGGCTTTCCTTTTGCTTGTGGAGCTTGAGTTTGCTTTGAGGAGCATAGGAGAGCATTGAAGAAGCTTTGAAGATTGAAGAAGGAGCTTGAGAGCTTTGGTTTAGCTTGTTTGTTTTGTTTTTGTTTTAGGAAATAGGGTATAGGGAGAGCATTAGTTAGATGGATGTCTTTCTTAAACATGGATGGTATCATTCACCTCCATTCCTCTCTATGACATAAAGTCCCTCTAGGGTTTTCACCTCTCTCCTTTGGAGGGATAAGTGGCCTTACTCAAGAGGTAGAACTTTGAGAGAAACATTCTATTGATGTTAAACTGTTTAGAGGCTTCCCTTGGTAGTCAATGAATAGTTTCACATCCCAGCTCATCCTGTTAGTAATTTCTTTTGATGGAGCTTTGGGTTTGTTTGAAGATGAAGATTTCATGGAAGATGATTGAAGTTTGTTTGAAGTTGTCCTTTGCATTGAAGGTAGGAGCTGAAGCTCTGAAAAGGATGATTCCTTGAAGATTGTTTAAGTCTGAAGACTTTGTGAAGATCAAATGGATACTTGAGTTAGAAGCTGAAGCTTTGAAGAGGATGAATCCTTGAACATTGAAGTTTGGTTTAGAGATTGATGAAGAGCTTGAAGATGTTAGAGCTTGTGTTTCCTTGTGCTTGAAGCTGAAGCTTAGAGCAAGTGAAGAAGGTGTTTGTTTGCATGGTCAAGTTGAAGCTTGGAGAGGATGTTGAAGCCTTGAGAGGTGAAGGTTACAAGTTGATACTTGTGTTAGCTACAGTCAAAGCCTGAAGAAGCAAGTTGAGACTTGTTGTTGAAGATGAAGCCTGAAGGTGGAGTCTATAGTTGAAGATAGCTTGGAGCTGCTGAAGCAGAGTCTCTTGGGTTGCTTTTCTTTTGCTGTACTGTTTGTTTGCTCGAGAGCATTCCCCATAGGCTTGAGTGGAAGCTAGCCTTCCCTTGCCTGTTGTTTGACTAGGTTTGAGGTAGAGTGTGACTCCCTTGCCTCGCTTGTATTGTGCATAGCATGCATCTTTACTGTTGATTATCTTACTGTTTATCTTACTGTCTGTTTGTTCACCATTGGCATGGTTCCCCCTAGGTTCTCACTCTTCCCTGATGGGAAAGTGATGATTAGACTTTTAGGCTGAAGCCTTTGCATGATAACTTCTAGGAGTTCCCAGTTTTAAATTCAACCTTAGGATGGATCCTTAGTTGCGTTCTCTTCTCATCTACAAACAGCTTAAGATACACTAATCATGAATGATTCCTTTCGTACGCTACGAGCCTTAAGCTATCTAGGAAACAACCGTTGGAGAGTTTATTTCCAATAGCTGGGATGTTTAGTATGGTACCCTTTAGGTGACACGCGACGCATTCACTCCTAGGTCATAGTCTTTAGTGCGATTGAAATTGCAAACACAATACAAAACACTTCTTGCGTAAAAGATTGAAAACAGACTGCAAATCATTTTCCCTTCGGGGTCAACAAATTAATGAAGACTTTTCTGAAGAAAAGAGTGTTGTTAAACTTCAGCGCCACCGCAAACAGGCTTCGTCCCTAACTGCTGGTACTGCTGTTTAACCCTACTCGGGTAAAAACTGTCTGAACAACCCGTGTTCCGTATTTTCCCGAACTACGTTAGCTCTGATTTTCTATGATGAGAAATACATAGGCACAAGATGCAACGTCTTGGCGAGCCTCCTTCTACCATTCACCCGTAGTTAGCCGAACTACGTCGACTCTGATTTTCTCTGATGAGAATACGTAGGCCCAAAGCGCGACGCTTTGTCGAGTCCTTTTTCTTTCTTTTTAGTTTAGTTTTGTTTTAAACCAGCCTTGATAGGTAGATTAGATTAACAATCCGTCCAGACAACAAACAAGCGTGGATCCCATCGAGTACGATGGACGTGAGGGGTTCTAATACCTTCCCCTTGCATAACCGACTCCCGAACCCTAAGATTTGGTTGCGATGACCGGTGTTGTCCCGTTTTCGCAAGGTTTTTCCTGTTCGTTTCCTTTCCCGCTCGAGGGATAAATAACGAAAGGTGGCGACTTTTCTGTTGTGCCGGCACCTGATTTTCGCAGTAGCGACAACAAGGTCACAACCTTGCGGGTTCAGCTTGAATCATTCACAATCTTCATGGGATGTTTTGAGTACCCAATCTTAGGAGAGGCGCTTGTGCAATTCTTCCAGTGGCGCCTTGATCTCTTCAACGGTAGTAAAAGTTTTGGTCTCTGACCCCTCTCTTTCTTCGGTAATGGTATTTACTCCACCGTGGTTCGGCAAGGGATTGTGCTTCACATTTGGAGGATTATCTGCAAAAGATAGGATCCTTTTTTCAATTAATTCACGGACAAGGTGTTGTAGTGCAAAGCAATCTTCTAAATCATGTCCTGGCGCATTTTCATGGAAAGCACAACGAGTGTTGGCGTTCTAGTAGTAAGGCAGGGGGTTAGGCGGAGCGCCTAATTTTCTTGTCTTGACAAGGCCTTTCTCTATCAGTCGATGGAACAATTCTGTGTAGCTCATGGGGATAGTCTGAATCTTTGGCCGATTCCCTGGATAGTTAGCTCTTGGAGCCCTAGCTTGAGGCTGTTGTCTTTGATAGTGATTTTGTTGATTTTGAACGGCTGCCTCTTGCTGAGGTCCCTGCTGAGTTGGTTGCTGAAATATGGGTGTTACGGCCGCCACATAAGGAGACGGTTGGTAGTATTGTTGATGACTCGTTGAATTCTGCGCCCTTTTTCCATATATCACGGCGCTTACCTCACTCTCTTTTTTCTTGTGGAAGTTATTGACTGGCTTTTTGGAAGTACTTGTGATGGAACTGGTATTCGGAGCCGTTAGTTTTCCGCTTTTCAATCCCGTTTCAACTTTAACCCCACTGCGACAATGTCATAAAAGTTTGAAGTGACGCTACTAATCAATCTCTCGTAAAATTTTGGCCTGACGGTGTCGACAAACCAATCTACAAGCTCTTTTTCGGTAAGCGGTGGCTCAACTTGAGCTGCAACCCCGCGCCACCTCTGCGCATATTCCTTAAAAGACTCGGTACTTTTTTGCGTCATGTTGAGCAACTGACGGCGATCTGGAGCTAAGTCCATGTTGAATTTGTATTGCTGAATAAAGGCATCTGACAGGTCTTGAAAACCGTGGATCTTTGCTTGATCCAAACCAAGGTACCACTTGGATGACGCCCCCTTGAGGCTGTCTTGAAAACAGTGTACTAGAAATTTGTCGTTTTCGATATGTGAAGCCATCCGCCTGTAGTACATTATCAAGTGAACCTTAGGACAGGTGGTTCCATCATACTTGTCGAATATGGGCATTTTGAACTTTGGTGGGAACACTAAACTAGAGACCAAGCATAGGTTTTTAGCGTCGGACCCAAAGACGTTGTTTCCTTCGAAGGCTCTCATCTTCTTAGCCATGATGTCAATCTCTACTCTTAGTTTTTCATGTTTTTTATCGTCGACCTCAGAACCGTCGGGTATGTCAAAGATAGGTTGCTGATTGTGGAAAATAGGCCGCACTGTAGTTGGTACACCCGCCTGAGTGAAAATGGGATTCCTGACTGTTGAATCAAACAATGGCTGAAAACCAGAAGATGGTATAGTGCTGAATGGTGGCACGAAATCTCGAGACATGCCATAGGGAAATTCTGCAGTAGTAACTGGAGCTACTGTGACGTTTGTCGTCGTTGTGGCAACTTTGGAGATTACTGTAGACTGTGTATCCATCTTTGCCTTGATTACATTGAGAACTTCCATAATCTAGCTAACGTCGCCCTTAATTCCTTCGATGCCATTGTCTATTTGGTCGAATCTCTGACCGTTATCAGCCATCTTCTTCTGAGCTCTAGATCTAGTGTTGTACTTGTGAGAATTCAGCGTGACTCCCCTCTCTCTTTCTCTGAACAAGAATAACAGATGAGCTGCGGCACCCCAAATGCAAGACCAATGCAAGATGATATGAAAATGCAAAATGCAGCAACCATTCAAGGAAAAACAAAATTTGTTTACAAACAAAAATAATTTGAGCAAAATGTAACAACGTGCCTCAAAAAAGCAGTTTTTCATTGATAATTCAAAAATCCATTACAATAGATGGCTCTTGCTAACAAGCAAGACCTTTCATTTCAACAGAAGCAAATGCGATAAAAGTACATAATTATAGGATTTCAATCCTTTTTAGGGAAAACAGGGAAATAGTGAAGTATTGATCATTCTAACAAGATGATCCTTCTCCCTCTTGAGTTTCTCTGCGAGCTCGATCTCGGCGAATGATTTCCCACAGGTCTTCGTTCTTGCGCTGTGCTTTGATAAGTTCATACTTCATCTCTTCCCTACTCACAGGGATGTCTGGTTCCATTATTATCTCGTAATCATGGGTGTAAAACATTGTCAATGCCATCTCCTTTGACCAAAGCAGATAGGCTCTAGTAGTTAAGCAGCTGATGTCTTCTATCGTAGTCATCCCATGGATGCGAGGATGCCTAGAAGCATAGTCGGCTCGTGCTTCCAACTCTCGGTTGCTTCCTGTTTCACAAAAGTAAGGCCTCAGCAATTCTGGCTCAGGTTCAGGCCTAGTCGAATACCCATATTGACGCTGAGCAAGTATAGGGTTGTAAGTGATAATCCCTCTTGTTCCAATGAGAGGTACATTGGGAAAGCTCCCAAAGCTAGGAATCATAGGTATACCACCTAGAGTGGGATCATACCAAGTGATGTCGTAGTGTTTGAGAGCGGCAAGTTTTGCAATCTACACGCTCTTGCTGTAGAAATTCCAGAGAATGTGAGTTTTGGGCAAATGGGAGGTGAACCATCTGCTGAGCAGCGCGAGGCAGCATGAAAATTGTCTGAGGTCATATAGCTTATGGTGATGGATGACCACATACGTGTCTGCCAGTATTGCATTCACAGGATTCTTGGTGAAGAAGAGACGAATATCCTCTTCGCTAATGAAATCATAATTGCTTGGGAAGAGATACAATCCATATATTAAGAATGCCAGAATTGCTTCGAAAATGCCCAAATTTCTGTTTTCATAATGATATTCGGCCATCTCCATTAATTGTCTCGCCTCCATTCCATAGAAGCCTCCCTTCGCTTTCATAGCGGGTAACTCTTCGGGCCTAAGTTGTAATGCTTTGGCCAAATCTCCTCTTTTCAGCTTTCCATAACGAGCCGTGATAGTAAATGGAATTTTCAGATAACTAGTGTACTCCTCTATGGTAAGGAGCAGCTGCAATTCTGGGAAGACAAAGCAGTGATACCCTAGATGGTAAAATTCAACAAGAGCCTGCAGCATATTCTCATTAACTTGAGTAGTCAACAGCGGTAGAAGATCTCCATACTTTGCAATGAATGCATCAGAATCTTCGACAAGGCTTGCGAGTATCTGAAGATTGCCCAACTTCAAATCTGGGAAGGGAAGTATGCTTCGTCGTGCCATATTGTGTCTGCAAAATAAAAATTTAATTTCCTTGAATGGTTAGAAAATGTAAAGATGCTATGCAAATGCGACTGGTTTTACAAAACTCAAAAGATCAATTTGTGTAAAATCTGCATTTCATTTATATTTGGCAAAAAGTTACAACTTTTCGTGTCACAATACAAGAAGTTTTGGGTTACATCGAAATACTAAGTCCTGCAACCTAAACTAATGACTTTAAGCACGGGGCCTCTTCAGCTTCTTTAATATCGCATTCTCCATCACCAACTTGTCCACTATCCCTTTCCAAGCTCCGGAGGTAGGGGATGTTAGAGTACTCACGGTTGCTTTGGGTGGGCTTGATGCTAGAGAAAAATAAATTCTCCTTTGTTTTTTCTCCATCGATTACTCGTCTTTCGAGCCAATCTATCAATTCATCTTTTTCTTTTACCTCTCGGGTGAGCCTTGTTGTTTCGGACAAAAGTGAATGGTATTTTCCTTCCCAAGTATCTCTCTCAAGATGTGCCCTTGCAAGAAGCTCTTGGTATTCTTCCTTTTTCTCAATGGGGATGGCAGAGGATTGCAACGCGATGACAATATGCGTGTCTTTTCCTGGAATGTATGGCATCTTTAAATCTTTCGCTCTAGATTGAACCCATCGAGTAAATGGCTCCAACGCTATGCAGTTTCTCTTTCCCAAATCTGCTTTTGTCTTCTTGTGAATGTTCTCCCAAGCGTCAATGGTACTATTTCTCACACTTTCGGTTACCTCTGAGTTGAGGTAAAAGAAACTGGATAGAAGCAAATTGTTGGGCTTATCTTTCATCGGGAAACCAAATTGTTGTCGAGCCAAGGCCAGATTGTAACTAATTCCTCCTCGTACTCCAATAAGTGGTATGTTCGGGAAACTTCCGCAATGGTCAAAATAGACTCCTTGGTCATATGAGGGGTCATACCAATTAATATCAGATTGAGATAAAAAGATTATGCTTTGAGACCATCTCCATCCATTGGGATTCTTTTTGAAAGCGTCAGTTGTCGGCAAATGATTGACAAACCATTTTTATAACATAGGTGCGCAACAGAGGAAAACTCCTTTTCCTTGAAGCGTTCGATGATGAATGGAATGGTACGCATCTCCTAACAAGGTAGGTACAGGGTTCCCACTTAGAAATATGATGATGGAAGGGAAATTGACGAACTCCTCTACCTCGAGAAACAATAATAGTCCATTAACAGAGCTAGTACTACTTCGAAGGCATCCATACTCCCTTCTTTGGCTAGATAAGTAGCTTTCTTGATTAAGAATTCTGAATGAAAAACCTGCCACTCCCTTCTTGGTTGCACAATGGGCTTTGATCTCGGATGCTTCAATGTGAAGGACATCTGTAATTTCTTCTAGCGAAGGTATCTTTTCTAGCCCACTATAAATCTTTTGATCTTTCACAGGAATCCCCGTGTAATAGGCATACTCCTCTAAACTTGGCATCAACTGATAGTCGGGGAAAGTGAAACAATGATACAACGGGTCTTAGAATTGAACCAAAGTGGTAATAATCCCTTCTTCCATTTTTATCCTGACAAGGCCTAGGATTTTTCCATATTTCCTCCCAAAGTCTCTTGATACCATGGTTACTAGTTTTCTTAACTCGGTGGTATCGGGCTTCTTGAAAGTGTACTTCTTGGTTTTTCTCGTTCCAATATCCATGATATGTTTATGATTTTACACACAAAGGAATCAACTGAGTTTTATAAAACTAGTCGCAAAATGGAATGCTCATGATGAGATGATGAGATGATGCACACACCACACAAAAAGCAAGTAGGCACACAAAGGAAAATATTTACAAATATAATGCACATGCACACACAAAGCTTTCCTAGGTTCAAGGTCAAAGCATGAAGTCGGAGGTGTACCCATCCCCAAAGGTTTGTACTATGGGATATTTTGTACCTGTCGAACGAGTTCTAACAAAGTTCCCAAAGTCATAGTAAATCTTTCGGATATTTCCAACTAACGCAACTACTCACGTGAGTCAACAATATTCTCAAGATAAACTTGTTTGAGTGTAGCATCGCGTGACAACTATTGAGGGACTACTCCCTAACAGTTTCCGCGCTACTTCCTAAAAAGGCTTAGTGGGGTAAAAATGTTCACTAAAGGTCCTCAGCTTCGCAAACTCGTATTGAAACACTTAGTGAATACACGACTACTCATGCATTACTAACCACCTCAAAGAGCGCGGTTACATCATATGTCAGACATATTGGGACTACTCCCAAGAGCCCAACTATTGATCATTTATCTTATGTGTCACTCAAATCCGAGTTAGGATTTATCTCACCTCTCAAGGCACCCAATATCCAACACACAAGCAAATTGACATGTTTAGCAAATAATCACAGATATAGCATGTAATTAAACAAAATAGGCTAAACCCTCAAGTATAAAGCCTACAGTATTCCCCAGTGAAGTCTCCATTTCTGTTGCGGTGAGAATCGTGATACCAAGCTATTGAATTAACTTGGATCTTTAATTCTTAAATTCACAACTGGACCTTAATTTATCCAAAGGAAAGGTCTAAAGAAAGAAAAACCCTTTTCGCGATGTAACAACAACGCTAAGAGATTCGGGGATCGGGGTTGGTTATGCATAGGGTAGGTGTTTCACATCCTAAACATATGTAGTACTCTACAGGAACCTTTTGTTTGTTTGTATGCTAACTATGCTAAATGTTTGCTAAGGTTTGGAATTGGGTAAAAGGTGATAGGGTGTAGGTAAAGACCTAATGATAGTTTCTAAGTTTTCTCGCAAAGATGTCGCGTCCTCTGCCTATGTATCCTAACTAGGATAGAATCAGAGCAATCGTAGTTCACCTCACAAGGGATGAAGAACACTTGATTATGATCAAAGTTCAAGGGGGAACAAACATAACAATGTTTGTGTAGAGTTTCACAAAACTCTCTAAATCTATGTTATAACACTCAAGAAAGGGGAGTAAGAATTCATCACCATGATTCTTACATAGAGTTGACAAACTCTATCCTAGGGTTCTAGTTGAAGAACACTCCTAGTAAAGGTGGGTCTTTTGGACTTAAAGCAGAGTCTCATGGTTTATACTAAGATTCAAGATGACTTCACAAAGTCAAGGGAGGGAGTATGAGCTATCCGATGACACAAGGGTCAATGGAGAGACTTTTCCTTTGGAAGGAGAGAAGGGAGGAAACCTGGATGAGAACTAAAGAGTTCCATCACTTGGGGAAAAGATACTTAACCAAGCAATAAACACTTAAGCATGATAAATACAAGAGGTATGGTTACAACCAAGCAAGCATGCATATTATAATAAGCAAGGATTAGATTGGGATAAATGGTTACAACCAAGAATGACATATCTTCATAAAGATAAAGGTAACAACTCGAGGGATACATAACAAATATGGAAGCCAAAATCATGCAAGTAAGTCACAACTTAAGGTAAGCATGCCATAAACTCAAGCTGCATCAAATGTAATAACATTAGGCATTGATGATAAGCAAGCATGTAAGGAATGTCATAACAGTTTAAGCTCAAGCTTTTAGGAAGGAAACAACAAGTTTATGGTAACAACCAATGGGAAACAAAGCCTTAACATTTTGACAAACACAAAGGAATCAATCACCATTAAATCTTACAAGATAAGTCAAGCATGGTTTAAAAGAAATTCAACAAGATGCAAGGTAACGACCCTAAAAATGAACCAACTTTCAAGTAGGCAAAAGGCATTGTGACTATGAGCAATTTGAAAGATTCTTTCATTAAATGAAAATAGACATTATTTTGAACATTTTGCAAAAAGAATGGTTTAAAATGATAAAAAATGAACAAGTTATGAATTATTGAAATTTCACGAAGAAATAGAGAAATAACCAAGCAAAACATAAAAATAAAGAAAATGGCCATGGGAGGAGTTGAACTCACTCCCTCATGTTTACAAACACAAGGCCTCACCACTCAGGCACTAGGCGCGCGCATGTTAAGGGGGTAGCAAAGAAGAAAAAAATAATGAAAACATGGAAAATCAGAAAAATCCAAAAAGGGTCATCACTGAGGATCGAACCCAGGTATCAAGGAAGGAAAGGCATAAGGGGTGCATAATACAACCACTAGGGTGGCGATACATCCAAGTATTTAGCCACCCCAAATAATATATAAGGGTTCTTTTATAATGAAAAATGGGCCAGGCTTGGGGCAAAATGCAATGGGCGGATTGGTTTCAACTTGTGCCAAAACTCAACCATTTTAAATGAAATTAAAGCCAAACATGATTGTTTTTTGAGAAGGAAAATAGTGGTATCAATCAAACTGTGAGATGAAGCTCTCAATTAAAAACATGATGGTAAGATGAAACAATGGTTTTTGAAATGCATAATGAATCTCATGGCATGAATTGAGCAGTTTTATATCACATAATTACTACACACAAGTTATAAACAAGCCAACAGGTGATTATACACTCCAAGACTGATCATAAACCAAACAAAACAGAAAATGATTTTCTTATGGCAAGCATGATAGTTGAAATGCATAATGAACTTCATGGCATGGATTGAATAAGTTCAGATCACATAATTGTTACACACAAGTTTCAAATGTGTCCACAGATGATTCTACAATCCAAAATTGATCATAAAACAAACACAACAAAAATTGGTTCAATGGTTGCAAGTATAACATGAAATAATGCAGGTTTTCCAAATGCAAATGGAAGGTGTTCAGTTCATACACACATAGCTTACAAGTTCTAAACATGTTTATTGATACTCTCATGTTTACAGATCAAACAAGAATGCTTCAAACAGAAAAGTGGTATGTGATGCAGCTGTCATGGCAGGATGAGATGCAAGTTGGCATAGTTCACAATGAGTAATTTCATGTTATGATACACACACACATAGCAATCATGACAACAGATTAATTTATACTTAAGACTCAATCACATCTCTTTCACAACAGAATTTGGTATGATGTCAATTATGAAATTCAAAAACTGTTTTGAAAGCAAGCTGAAGATGCAAGCTGGTACAGGTTATAATGAGGAGATTCATGTCATATAAACAACACACACACATCACATATATGCTAACTGATGATTTTATGCTCAAAATTCAGTCATACTTCTTTCAAAGCAGAATCTGGTATGTTGATGGAAAGCATAAAGGAAGATGTAAAACTGTTTTGAAAATGGATAATGATTTTGAATGCAACATGGTACAGGTCATGAACAAGTC
Source organism: Lathyrus sativus (assembly GCA_963859935.3). NCBI lineage: Eukaryota > Viridiplantae > Streptophyta > Magnoliopsida > Fabales > Fabaceae > Lathyrus > Lathyrus sativus. The sequence goes on along the minus strand of OZ012738.1, from coordinate 540,176,459 downwards.
AGTTTGGCATCACACAACAAGTCCTAAATATGTCAACTAATGGTCTTAGAATCAAAGTTCAATTAGAAACACATTAAAACAGGAAATGGACATGTTGTTGCAAAATGACTGAAAGTGCAATGCTATTGAAACCAGAAATCAACTACTGATGCAGCAAGGAGGTCATGTCATACTTGGCAGGATTAAACCATCACACACAAATCTAAAACATGTTAATAATGGTTCTAGGATCAAAGCCCAATCAAAAACACATTAAAACAAAAAGATGAATATGCTGTTGCAAAATGATTGAAAGTTGTAAAAACTATTTTGGAACCAATATATGACAGACTAGATCATGCTAAAAACCACACACCAATTTCAAATATGTTAACTAAAGGTTCTAGGATCAGAGATCATCTAGGAACATCTTAAAACAGAAAATGATATGTTGATGGAAAACATGATTGAACAATAATGCAGTAAACTCAAAACAGCTTTTGATCATGGCATATACACATACTTCTCCCAAACTGTTTCAACAAAAATCAAATCATACCTATCATCCTATTTTGAACTAAAACAGTACCTACCACAAGATTCATGAAAATAAGCATGGTATAGCAACCAAGACACACACATCAGTTGTGAAACAATAACACTTCCAAGTTCATACATGACCTAGGGGCAGAGATATATCATGAAGTAATTAGCAAACTATTCAGACATAATAATGACCAAATCCTAATAACAAGAGCTGGCAGATTTTGTGTATGTGCTACATTCTTTACATTTCAAGCGCCAAACATGCCAAGAAATATTTATGACAGAAAATGGAAAGGATGGTAACCACCAACCTGTTGTAGACCTTCAAATAAGTGTGCTGCAATAAGGAATGCCTTCAGGATGCTTCAGCTGCTATCCAACTCCACCTTGATGGAAAACTGTCCTTGCTTGCACTTGAAGTAACTTGTGACAAAACTCAAAATAAATGATGGTGGTGTTGTTTTATGTCATAGACAGTTGATACATCATATATCAAAGGTGTGTGGATGGTTAGAATAGCTAGAACAGGTCTGGACAGAAATTTGCTTGAGTTTGTGTATGAAGTTAAACTTCACTTGGTTGAAAGTTGACTTTTGGGAAAATGAGGATTTTGGGTGGTTTAAGAGTATGGACACCTTCTACAAATCATTTGTGGATTGTGAAGAGGGTTTTTGAGGGATTGGAATGTATGGAAAGTGGTTTAGGAAGCAAACTGCCCAAGGCAGATTTTGGTGGAAACTTGAGATTTTGAAAATGAGACAAGTGAGGAAAGAAGGAGACGTGTGGTTTTCTCTTGGTTCTAAGATTGCTCTGGTGTGTCTAACAACATAGAGGAGGCCTCTATTTATAGGGAGAGTGAGGGTGAGGGTAGACTTGGTGATTTGGCCTTTGAAGGGAAACTTGAAGAAAATCTTCCACAAAATCTTGATGTATCTTCATCCATCATGCTCTTGAATCAATGCAAACAAGAACTCAAGTGGAATGAGGTGTGTGAGGTGATTGAATAGGGCATAGAGTGTAGATGTCACAGCTGCTACAGTTTGGAGCCATAAAGTTTCTCTTTCTTCACTTGGATTTCTTTGAATATTGTATTGCAACTTGCTCCTTCTTTCAATTTCTGTCATTTCTCCTGCATTTTCACTCATCTAAACCTTTAATTATCAGAATGAAGCATGATCCGATGGCTGAGGATGGTCCAAGTTGTTGAAAATTGAATTTGAGAAAAAGTTGGAATGGTGACTTCAAGTGTGGCAGCCCCAACTTCCATGATCCATAACTCTCAGCCCACAAGGGCTATTGAGGAGTTCTAGTATTTTTTGGAAAGCCCTCATGGAGATCTAAAACTTTCATGTTTGTAAGATCTTCAGATTCTAGGTGGAACTAGGTTGAAAAACCCCTCCAAGTTGGCTGAAAATGTGAATTATGCAACCAGAATACTTAGAATTTTTTTAAGTGTTTTGCACTCTTAAAATGATCTTGGCTATAACTCCAATTCTAGGTATTTTTTGATCATGTACCACTGTGGGACTTTTGTAGGATTTTCCAAGACCTTTCCAACAAGCTTTGAACCACTTTAATTGGATGTGTGGTTAGGGAGTTAGGGTCTAGCTCCTTTCAAACCCTAATTTTCCAATTTTTTGATTACTCTTCAATCCTTGATCCAATGGTCATGAAATTTTACGAGCATGTGTAATATGACATAAGGATCATTTTTGATTCATATCATGAGGTCAAATTCCTTATGGTTTAAGAGTTGACTCTTCGGTCAACCGTGCGATCGATTGATGACTATCGAGCCGATTGTCCATGTTCCGGTCTTCCAAGACTTTGAAACTTCTTGAGTGGACTTCACTAAGCCATATAAACCTTATGGACCAAGATTGCATCATTAGAACACCTTTTAAATTAAAAGTCAAACTACAGTTGACTTTTCCCGATCGAAAACCCTAATCGGGGATCCTGAACTGCACTGTCTTCAATCTTTGGGTGACAACCTCAAATTGGATTCATACTTGACCCAATGTAGTATCCTTGATCTTGTTTATAGTTGAATTAATCCAAAACATTTATTGATTAAACCATCGAAGCCTTGATTTTTGACGGTACAGAACCCTAATTCATCTGTATCTTGACAAAGATAAACTTGAAATAGGTTAGGGTTAGATAATCAAATGAAGATGACCCTAGAATGATGATGAGGATCTAAGGGGTCAAAACTTGGGGTGCAACAGTTATAACTCTGACAGTAACATCCATCGTGTGAAGGCCATAATTTTCAAGGAATATGACCTATTAAAGTGTATTTCAAGGTCAAAACCAAAAGGAAATGAAAGAAGAAGAAGTGGAACCAAAACAGTCCCAAAACAGAGCCAAAAAACACATCATATACTGGTGCAATCGATTGCACAGATACAACAATCTATTGCACGAAGAAAAATCATCATTCTGGGCAAAAACAGCATTGTGCAATCGATTGCACCAAGACAGCAATCGATTGCACACTAACAGACAGCAGCAAAAACAACACTTACAAGGAAAATCCATGGTCAAACATTTCTTCAAACACCTCATGATCAAGGATGCAATTGAGCACGAAAATTCTAGTAAAATCACAGCAAATAGCACCAATGGAACATAATTTGCAAGATCTAAAAATCAAGCAACAAGAATTAACAATAGATCACAATGTGGAAGGTGGATCAAGCATAAAAATGGTGGAAAAAAGGTTTACCACTTCAAATCTGAAAATTCTTCAAATCAAACTCCACAAACACCACTTCAAAGCTTTGATCTACAAGAATTGAGGATGAAAAAGTGAATGGATGAAGGTTTAGCTCAAAGATTAATAAATTCTAGTGATGAACTTACTAATCTTTCAAAAAGGAGAAAGAGCTTTGGTGAATTTGGTAATTGGAGAAAAATGAAAGTCAAGAAAGAATTTGACAAGGTGATTTTGGCTATCAAAAGCTTGAGAAATGAGAGAAATGAGGTCTTTATTTATAGAATTTAGGCTTGGAAAATTTGGTGGATTGGGATTTGGTTTAGAATCAAAATTAGGCTTGGAATTTGAATTTGGAGGGAAATACAAGATCAAATGGTGATTAGTGAAGGTGTATGGTGGGAATTAATTGTGATGAGGTAGTGGAATTATTTTTAGGTGGTCTAGAATATTCTCAAGTTGCAAAATTTGAATTTGGTGCCAAAAATGCTGCAGAATTTGAAAAATACTGATTTTGGCCAATTTCGCCTTGGTGAAATCGATTGGTCCAATAGTGCAATCGATTGCACTGATAAAAATCTTGAAAAATGCCCTTTTGGCTGGATTGCGATGGCTCTGGCTCGATTCTTTTGCTTGTCAAAGAAGGCATGGAAATAAACACATGAACCTTAGAGTCTCTTGAATAAAAATCAATCACAACTTGAGAACTCTTGATCAGATGAATTTGAATTGTTTGCATATCAACTTCGACTTTTTCAGATGAAATTCATTCGAGCTGAAGGGATGTTGATTAGTGTTTTTGATCCAAACTTCTTCCTGAAAAAGTTAGTAAAGAGAAAACAAACATATTTTTGGATTTTGATTAATGGTTTGTAAACATAAACATAAACAAAATACTAAATAAGCAAGAAAACAAAGGTGCCTGGAGATCTCTCAAGAACAAAACTACAGAGGAAAACAAAAGAGAACCAAAGCTTGCAATCTTGTTTGTGGGATGAGATGCAAATGATATGTGGGATCTTAGGGGTAAAAATTAGGGTATTACACATAAGCATCAACATATGAAATGACTTCCTCCTTAGTGCATCAACCACTACATTCGCTTTACCCAGAGGGTAACTGATCTGCGGTCGCTCGTGGATCAAAAACGAGTAATTTTAAGAAAATGCAGTACAACGACTGTAACTCGGAATATCGTTCTCAAGGATTCTTGATTATTGCTAATAGAATGAAAAAGGGGGTGGGTTCGGTCGTGTTCGATTAAGAAAGAGTAATTAACAAAAGTGATTAAAGAAATAAGCTGTTTTGAAAAAAAGTGATTATAGTAATAAGCTGAAACGACTAATCCTACTGATTCGGATTCCGACTTATCATCGGTTATTATAACATCAATCCCTAAGCGGTACCAATCCTATTCGATTATGATATTAATCATACAAGCGCTTATCAACATCAAATGAATTATGTTCCTATATACCGAATTAAGCAAACGGTTAAGAATATGACGAATTATCGAATTAAACAAACGATAACACGCAATTAAATTTAGGAACATGCATACAATCAAATTTAACCAATTCTATCCTTGAACAGCAATTGAATTAAGCAAACAATTGCAATCAAATTAAGCAAATGACTTCATAGAAAAGGATTGAAAGGAATCAAATTTAAATTGATATTATAATAACCTCAAAGTGTTGAAACCGTACACAGTAGGATTTGCCCAGAGGTATTAGTTCTCCATGAGTTCTTCTCAAACGTTTTTTTTTTCGTGAAATGTGAATTAACAGTAACCCCGAGTTTCCCCTAAACAGAAAAACAAGTTCATAACCCAACTGGGTTGAAAACGTCACCTAAGCCCAAAACATGACCCAAAACAAAAACAAATTCCTAATGTTGTAACTTCAACTAATATTCTGAGAAATGTGCTCCAAATCTGACTTTGACTCCAACAAGATATTCATAGCTCTCTCTCTTATCTTTTCGGCGATTTTTAGAACGCCTCAAACAGATTCCCAGAACTCCAGTTATGATCGTTTCTGTGCAGACTGCTAAAGATGAAAAATAAAGTACGAAAATCAAATTGAACCAAAAATAAAATAAAATATAAAAACATAATAAAACATAAAAATAATCAAAATAAAGTAAAGAAATTCCTAAGTAAAAATATAGGAGAACTCTTGTTTGGCTGCACCATTTTCTCTAAAATCAGTTTGATCTCCCTGTTTGAGATCTCAACTTGCCCATTAGTTTGTGGGTGATATGCAGTAGAGACTCTGTGCACAACTCCATACTTCCGGAGCAAAGATTCCATGGTACGGTTACAGAAATGAGTGCCTTGGTCACTGATGATAGCTCGCGGTATTCCAAACCTGCAAAAGATATTAGACTTGACAAAATCTGCAACAACTCTAGAATCATTAGTCTGAGTGGAGATAGCTTCTACCCACTTTGAAACGTAATCAATAGCAAGAAAAATATAAAGGAAACCAAACGATACAGGAAAGGGACCCATGAAGTCGATTCCCCGTACATCAAATACCTCACAGAAGAGCATAGGCTACTGAGGCATTTCACTCTTGCGAGTGATGTTTGTACCTGCTATCTGGCACTATTTACAAGTGCGGTAAGTCTCATAAGCATCTTTAAAAACAGTTGACCAATAGAAACCTGAGTCAAGCACTTTTCTTGTAGTTCTTTGAGGGCCAAAATGTCCTCCGACTTGAGACGCATGAGAAAATTTTAAAATGTATTCAATCTCATAGTCGGGAAAACATCTTCTAATCACCTGATCACTACCAAACTTCCAAAGACACGGATCATCCCAAACATAATATTTGGCATCACTTTTGAGTTTATGAATCTGTGATCTAGATGCACCTGTAGGAAAAACACCAGCAACAAGATAATTAACAATATCAGCAAACCAAGGTGTAATACCATGCAAAACTAAAAGCTGCTCATCAAGAAAGTCATCCTGAATAGGAAAGGGATCTTCATGTCTCTCTATCCTGCTCAAATGGCCAGCCACTAAGTTCTCAGCTCCACTTTTGTCTTTAATCTCAACATTAAACTCTTGGAGCAATAACATCTACTGAATCAATCTCGGCTTTGCATCCGACTTCTTCAACAGTTACTTTAAAGTTGCATGGTCAGTGAAAACAACAACCTTGGAACCTAGCAAATAAGATCTGAATTTATCAAGAGCAAAAACAATAGCTAGAAGTTCTTTTTCCAGTGGTAGTGTAATTTGACTGTGTAGAATCTAAAGTCTTGGAAGCATAGTAAATAACATGGGCAGCCTTGTCAACTCTTTGTGCAAGGACATCCCCAACAACATAATTTGAAGCGTCACGCATAGGCTCAAAAGGGAGGGCCCAGTCAGGGGGCTGGATTATGGGGGTGGAGGTCAATTCTTTCTTCAAGAAGTCAAACACTTGTTTGCATTTGTCATCGAAGTGGAAGGTGACGTCATTCTTCAACAAGTTTGACATCGGAAGAGCTATCTTGCTGAAAACTTTGATGAAACGCCTGTAAAAACCTACATGACCAAGAAAATAACGAATGTCGCGAATGCAAGATGGGTAAGGTAGTGTAGAAATCATATCAATCTTAGCAGGGTCAACAGAAATTCCTTTTTCAGAAATTATGTGACCAAGAACAATTCCCTGCTCAACCATAAAATGACATTTTTCATAATTTAAAACAAGGTTAGCTTCTATGCATCTTTCTAAAATCAAGCTTAAACTGTTCAAGCATGCATCAAAAGAGGAACCATAGAGAGTGAAGTCGTCCATAAAAACTTCCATGCCATTTTCAGTAAAATCAAAAAAGATACTAAGCATGCAACGCTGGAAGGTTCCAGGAGCATTACAAAGACCAAAAGGCATCCGCCTATAAGCAAAAGTACTGAAGGGGCAAGTAAAAGTGGTATTCTCTTGATCTTCTGGTGCAATATGAATCTGAAAGTAACCTGAAAAGCCATCAAGAAAATAATAATGTGATTTACCAGCTAGCCGTTCAAGCATTTGGTCGATAAACGGTAAAGGAAAGTGATCCTTTCTAGTAGCCTGGTTTAGTCTCCTGTAATCGATACAAACTCTCTAGCTATTCTGCACTCTAGTGGGAACAAGGTCATTTTTTTCATTTTTTATAACTGTAAGTCCAGATTTCTTAGGTACAACCTGCACTGGGCTTACCCACTTACTGTCAGAGATAGGATAAATGATACCTGCTTGCAAGAGTTTGGTTACCTCTTTCTTCACAACATCAAAAATCAAAGGATTAAGCCTCCTTTGGGGCTGCCTTACCGTTTTTCACACCATCCTCAAGTAAAATTTTGTGCATACACAAGGAAGGACTAATTCCTGAAAGGTCGGCTAATGTCCACCTGATTTCCTTCTTGTGCTTCTTCAAAACCTGCAAAAGCTTGTTTTCTTGATCGAAATCAAGCTTAGAAGAGATAATAACAGGGAGTTTTTCATTACTCTCCAAGTAAGCGTATTTCAGGTTCCCAGGGAGTTCATTTAGCTCTAAGGACGGGGGTTGCTCGGTGGATGGAGTGTTCGTGGCAGCCGGGATGTCAAGAGCATCAGCTGCAAAAACAGCTTCATCGACTACAGCTTCACCTGTAGGAAATATATCAGCCTACAAGGCAGCATCAATATCAGCACACACAACACAAAGGTTAGTGTCAGTACAATCAGAACATGAATAAACATCATCAAAACCCGAGAGAGATGGAAAAACAAGTGAAAATAATTCAGAACAAGTGTTCTCAACCAGCTCAGATATCAAACCAATATGAAAAAAGGAATGCTCCTCCAATGGATGTTTCATGGCATCAAAAATGTTGAATTTTGCGACAATGTCACCAAACTCCATGGACATGCTTCCATCATCAACATCAATTTTCATTTTTTTCGTTTTCATGAACGGTCTTCCTAAAATGACGGGAGCTTTGCTGGACTTTGTTTCTCCTTCCATGTCAAGAATGTAAAAATCTGCAGGAAAAATCAAATCGTTAACTTGAACAAGGACATCTTCGATTACGCCGGCAGGGCGAGTGTTGCTCATGTTCACCAACTGAATGATTAAACCTGTAGGCTACTAAGGACCAAGACAAAGGTTATTATAAATAAAAATAGGCATAACATTAATGTTCGCTCCTAAATCAAGCATGCAGTCATCGAATTTACTATTCCTGATGGTACAAGGAATAACAAAAGTTCCCGGGTCTTTGCACTTTTGTGGCAAGACCGGAGTAGTGAGGAGGGCTGAAACATTTCTTCGCCTGTAAATTTTTTAGATGAAGGCTTGGGCTGAATAAAGTAAGAAATATTTCTCCCCAAATTGAATCTCTCACTTCCCTTCATCCTCCTCTTGTTGGTGCACAAATCCTTCAGAAACTTAGCATACTTAGGAACCTGCTTAATCACATCAAGTAACATAATGTTTACTGCAACTTTTCGAAAAACATCTAATATCTCTCTTTCTTTGTCTCCCTCCTCAATTCTCTTATTTTTCAGAACTCAATGTGGGAAGGGGACTGGTGGTACATACTCTTTTTCTTTAGTTTTTTCAGTTTCGACCATAACAGCAGCAGAAGGAGAAGAAAGTTCAGTTGGGTGAGGTTCAGACGGTTCAAAAGTAGGAAGTTCAGAAGTTACCTCAATGATTTTTTTTATTTTTTTCAGGGGCTGGTTCTGTAACTTTTCCGGATCTCAAAGAAATTTCATTCACATTAGCATTAGGACCCTTTGGATTTACAACTGTTTGGGCTAGAACTGTGTTCGACCCTTGGGATTGCATGTTATTTATTTGAGTAGCAAGTTATCCCATCTGTGTGTGCAAGGTATGAATGCTAGAATCGGTCCTTTGTTGGAACTAGAGGTTGTTGACGGCCATTTGTTTAACAAGTTCCTCTAAAGAAGGTCCAAAAGGTGCAGTTGCAGCCTCTTGAGGTGGGTTCGGTTGTTGGCTGGTTTGTGGGTTTCCATATCGGAGGTTGGGATGGTTCCTCCAATTCGGGTGGTACTTATTAGTTGTCAGGTCAAGAATATTGTACCGATTCTGGTTGTTACTTGGGTTGTAAAGGGCTGCAGCATAAGCTGGAGGTAATTCAGTAGGCTTATCATCTTGTAGAATAGGAAATGTATCAGTAGGATGATCAGAAGAAGTACAAATACCACATAACCTTGGTGTTTGGGTTTGATGGGCTGCTTGCGTCTTACCTACGATTATCAGCTGTTGCACTAGGTTCTTCAGCTCACTCATTCTATTTTCGAAGGCTTTGTCGGAGTGAGATACATGAGAGGAAACATGAATCTCGTTCACACCCTTTATTTGAACATAATTATTTCTTGTTGTGAACTGTTGGGAATTAAGTGACATGTTCTCAATTAGAGCCTTGGCAGCGGCCGAAGTCTTATCAACAAGTGCTCCACCACTAGTAGCATCAAGAATGTTCCTATCCATCGGTAACAACCCCTCATAAAAGTACTGGATGGGTAGTTGCTCGGTGATCTGGTGCTGAGGGCATTTGGATAGCAAATGTTTGAATCTCTCCCAATACTCGGTCAAAGACTCATTACCCAGTCTAATACCACAAATCTCTTTTCTTATCGAGGCAGCTCTGGAAGCAGGAAAGTATCTCTCTAGGAACACTTTTTTCAGAGCATTCCAGTTTGCAATTGAATTTGGCTCGAGGGAATATATCCAATCCTTTGCTGCACCCTGCAATGAAAAAGGAAAAGCTCGAAGTTTGATATGATCTTCAGTGATCCCTTCAAGCTTCAATGGCGTAGAACACACCACTTGAAATTCTTTCAGATGTTTGTGAGGATCATCACCTACAAGACCACTAAACTTGGGCAACAAGTGTATTAAACCCGATTTTAATTCAAAAGGAACAACATCAGCATCATACTTAATACACAAACCATTATAATTCACATCAGGAGCAGTTAATTGTCTTAAGGTTCTATTATTAGTCATTTCAAAATCAATGGTGGGTGATGGTGGTGAACTAGTGGTAACCTGGACTGCTCTACATCATGTATGCAAAGTTCTCTCTACTTCAGGATCAAAAGCAATAAGTTCAGAACAAGATGACCTAGTTGACAGGACTAATGCACAGTAATGCAACAACAATGTTCAAAATGCCAACAATGTCCCTAAAATTCAAAAACAAGCACAAAGAAAGAAATCGATAAAAAGAAACTGACACCGAAATTAATCTAATGACTTAAAAATAGAATTTTTAGAATTTTTTCAATTTTTTTTGACTCTATGAAAACAGTAAATAAATCATTAAAAATAGAAAAATGATGAATTTGGGAATTTGAAAGCACGCCTCCCTTAATTATTGAAAATGCGGTACAACGACAGTAACTCAGAATATCGTTCTCAAGGATTCTTGATTATTACTAATCAAATGAAAAAAAGGGTGGGGGGGGGGGGGTTTGGTCGTGTTCAATTAATAAAAAGTAATTAACAAAAGTGATTAAAGAAATAAGCTGTTTTGAAAAAAAGTGATTATAGTAATAAGCTGAAACGACTAATCCTACTGATTCGGATTCCGACTTATCATCGATTATTATAACATCAATCCCTAAGCGGTACCAATCCTATTCGATTATGATATTAATCAGACAAGAGCTTATCAACATCAAATGAATTATGTTCCTATATACCGAATTAAGCAAACAGTTAAGAATATGACGAATTAACGAATTAAGCAAACGATAACACGCAATTAAATTTAGGAACATGCATACAATCGAATTTAGCCAATTCTATCCTATGAACAATAATTGAATTAAGCAAACAATTGCAATCAAATTAAGCAAATGAATTCATAGAAAAGGATTCAAAGGAATCAGATTTAAATTGATATTATAATAACCTCAAAGTGTTGAAACCGTACACAACAGGATTTGCCCGGAGGTATTAGTTCTCCATGAGTTCTTCTGAAATGTTTTTTTTCCATTTTTTTGTGAATAGTATGTGAATGAACAGTAACCCGAGTTTCCCCTAAAAAGAAAAACAAGTTCATAACCCAACTGGGTCGAAAACATCACTCAGGCCCAAAACATGACCCAAAACTAAAACAAATTCCTAACGCTGTAACTTCAATGAATATTCTGAGAAATGTGCTCCGAATCTCACTTCGACTCCAACACGAAAGTCGTAGCTCTCTCTCTCTTAGCTTTCCGGAGATTTTTAGAACGCCTCAAAGGGGTTCTCAAAACTCCAGTTATGATCGTTTCCGCGCAGACTGCTAAAGCTGAAAAATAAAGTGCGAAAATCAAATTAAACCAAAAATAAAATAAAATGTAAAAACATAATAAAACATAAAAATAATCAAAATAATTAAAATAAAGTAAAGAAATGCCTAAGTAAAAATATAGGAGAATATGCATAAAGATGCACTGATTAGTAACTCAAATCAAAATCATAGTCCTTCAATAATTCCAACCACCTCATTTGCCTTATATTCAACTCTTTATGTTCAAATAAGTACTTAAAACTCTTATGATCACTGAACACTTTGAATTTAGAGCCAAAAAGGTAATGTCTCCAAATTTCTAACACGAACACCAAGACTGTCAATTCTAAGTCATGCGTAGGATAATTTCTTTCATGAACTCTTAATTGTCTTGAAGCATAAGCAACAATCAACCCATTTTTCATCAATGCTCCACCAAGACCCATCTTCGATGCATCATAATGCACCACAAAAGATTCATTTAGATTAGGCAAAATCAACACCGGAGTGGTTGTCAACTTCTTCATCACTTCCACAAAACTCTGTTCACATATAATATCCCACACATAAGCTTGACCCTTTCGAGTCAACTGAGTCAAAGGTAATGCTAACTTAGTAAAACCTTTGATAAACTTTCGATAATATCCTGCCAACCCAAGAAAACTCTATATCTCAATAGCAGACTTCAGAGTCCCCCACTACAACACAACATCAATCTTAGAAGGATTCACCGCAATCCCACCACTTGAAATCACATGGGAAATGAAACTCACTTCCTTCATGTTGCACCCAAAAATTTGCCTAACCTTTTTCCTAGCATTTGTATTAGCATATCATTGTTCTAGCATTTGCATTAGCATATCATTGTTCTAGCATTTGCATTGCATAGTCATGTTGCATTTAATAGGGGATCAAGAAAGGTGTACTTGTCAAGAGTGGAGCACCAAGGGTTCAAAGCCTAATCAAGAGATTATATTCAAGTCATCAATGGGGTTATCATCATCAGAAGCAAGCCAATGTCCTTGAAGAAAGGCATACAAGTGAATTTGGTTCAACTCTTGTCTAGGAGGTTATCTGGAGACCATCTGAGGATCACAAGCTCTGGTTATGGATAGAGATTGTCATTGAAGCTCATTGTAGGCCTTAAGGGTCCTGGTGGAGTTCATTCAAGTGTTTATGGCAAGTATGGAAAGTCACAGTTGAAGGTGTTGCAATTACGGTTTTCATCTGGTCAACCTTAAGTCAACTATGCAATTAAAGGAGATTTAGACTCAATTCCAAGTCTTTATGATAATGAAATGTTGTGTTGAGGCATTTGAGATTTTATTCCAAGATCAATTCAAGAAGAATCCAAAGTGTGAGGAGTTACTAAATTAGGGTTCTCAATGTAAAATCCCCTGTTTAGTGCTTATCTTCTGAGCCAATTATCTCAAGATGTAAGTCTCATCTCATCTTGGCTCACACATGAAACTTGTAGAGAATGCTCTTAGATTTATTTTGAGTACTAGAAGTCCTCCATTGGATTTATGGAACTCTAGTTATAGTGCTGACAAGTTATAGGTCACCAGATGAATGTGAAATTAGTCAACAAAAGTCAACCAACTTCCAAGGCATTTTTGACCTAGAATGATGTTTTTCCTAGCTTTGACCCAAACATGAAAGTTGTTTCTCATGATCTTAGATTTCCAAAAAGTCCTAGAAGTCCTTCATCTGATTTGTAGAGCTCAAGTTATAAGCTTTGCAAGGAAGGGGTATTTTGGGAAAGTGAGATTATAGGTCATTTTCATTATAGGTCCATTTCACTATCTTGCACATTTCAAATGGAAATCTTTCCAACATCAAATATGCTCCAAATGGTGTCAATTGTTCAACCAAACATTGAGAACTCATGGATTTGGTTTAGAGTGAAGAATTGGTATTTAAATTTTCATGAAAGAATGATTAAAAGGGCAAAATTAGAATTAATTCATGATAAATCATTTTTGTGCAAATAGGTACATTTTTTAGTGCAATTCATGTTTTAAGAACATTGGCAATAATAGAATTTGGATTTGAGGTGTTTTTGTGAGCCATTTCTAAGATTACTTCACCATGAAGTTACACAATCAAAAACAACCATTGGATTGGAAACAAGGGTTGAATCTTGACCATTCATACTCCATACACTCCCAGCAGTTGAATCGTGCTCTTGCATATTCAAAAAAGTGAAGAAAACTTGAAAATTCAATTGGGCTTTGGAGGCTGAGATTGGGCTCAATTGTGATCAAGATCCATTGTATATAACATTTCCATCATGAACAAAGCTTCATAACACGAATTTGGAGCCAAATTGGAGCTAGAGCATTTTCAAAAAGTGGTGAAATTTTGAAATTCGAATTTGAAGAATTAGCAAGTTTCAAGCCAAATTGTGAGTTGCGAAAGCTTTATTGAGGATCACTGAACGTGTTTGCATCGTTTTCTTCAAGCTTTAGCATCAGTTGAAGGCTCAGTGGAAGTTCTGCACAAGGTAACTTGAATTCAACCTTACACTCTAATTATGCATTGATTCTCTGCCATTTTTGCATGTTTGAGACATAGGAAACATGTAGATCATTAATATCTAAAACGAAATGGCATTTGTGATGATTTTTGGTTGATGCACAAAAATGTTTGGATCTGATATGGCTTGTTCTTGCGTGTTTTTGCTTGTTTCTTGATGGATCTATAACCTCCATAACATGAGGATGATGTTAGAATTAAATTGGAGAAGTTTTGGTGAACTTTTGTTTTGGTGCACATACCTTGTTGTTCGCTTTTCTCTTTAATGGTGCAAAATTAATGGAAACTATGGTTAGATTCATGTTCCTTGCGATTTGGAGATGAATTTTCATATAAAATTTGTTGAAAACGGTTGAAATTTCATGGAGGTATGGTTGCTTGATGAACCCGCGGCGGTGCTCCGGCCAGAGGGGGTGGTTCAGGCCACCGCGGGCGGTCCCCCTTGTTTGAGTGGGGAAGATGATGTTTTGGCCGCATGATCTCCATCATGCGTTTTAGATTAAGACTCATGGTAGTCTTTATTTGCTTTGCTACACATGATTACTTTTGAAATTCATTTAATGACATATCTTTTTGCGAGTGGTTTGATTGGAATACTTTTGATTATGTGGTTGCGTGTTGAGGTTCTACCATGTGCTATTGTTGACTTAATGTATGGGATTTTCGGATTTTTTATTTTTGTGTGGATTTTCGTGTGGGCCTTGTACATGCTGCTACACGCACCCCTAGTCTGGGCCCAGTCCATATTTGCACTTCATTTTATTGCTATTCATACCATTTGGTTGTTGCTTTAATTTCTTTTGCTTTTAATTTCTGTTTTGTTAGTTGTTTGATTTTAATTCATTTTAAATACTTCCAAACATCCAAAAATTCCAAAAAAAAAAACATTTTCTAGACACCATGAGATGTCTACTTTTTTAAGAAATTTTTATTTTATTTTTTCATTTTATTTTCAATTAAAAAAGGAATTAAATGTTGGAAGTGTTTTAAATGGATTAAATTATGACTTTGTTTGTTTTTGATTTTGTTATTGCACTTTCTTTTGGATCCAATGATTGAAAATCAATCCTCATACTCTTGATGAATTGAATGATTTTTGAGGACCATTTTGCCCCTGGTTAGTTGACTTTATGGTTGACTTTTGTGGCTTTTCTTTTTGCCTTTGTTTCTTCCATTTTAAAGTGGTACCTCCTAATGAACTTTTTTTTGAGGGTGCTTTGAGGGAATATTTGCCTTGTGCTTGTGGCTTCTGTTTTCCAACATGTTTAGCTTCCTTGTGGATTTTATTTGTTATTTTTTGAACCATTTTCCTATTTTTGAGATGACTTGCAAGTTAAGTCACCTCTAAGGGAGGTTCACACAAGTGTATAACCTAGTTTGAATTGGAAATGACTCTTATGGATCCAATAAGCTCTCAATTCTTTTGGTTTCAAATAATAGACATGTTGAGCTTGCTGTATTTTCATTTATAGGTCAAAATTATGTTCATTGCTTGTTGGTTTGTGCCTTTCCTTTTGTGCTTTCAACTTGAACTTCAATGTGATGCATGATTGCTTCCTTTGTCCTTTTGCTTGCATTTCTTTTTGTTTTGTTTTGATTTAGATTTTGTGCTTTCTTCTCTTCATCTCCCTTTTGTCCAATGATCATGGAATGTCTTTTAAGGTGGTTTGGTCCCTCCTTAGGAGGTACTTGAAGCTACCTAAAGTGATGGAATCCTAGAGGGCTTTTCTTGATGTTTTCTTGTGCTTCTTTGCACATTGTTTGTGATGCTCATGGTTGAGTGAATTTTATGAGGACCTTGCTGCCCTCATATTAGCCTCCCAGCCTCGCTTTGTTTTAGGCTTGCTTTGCCTTTCATTTGTGCTTTGTTTTGTGCTTAGTGGTTGATGTTGTTTGGTTTAGGCCATTTCATCCCACTTTTGTATGCTTTTGTTGCATTTCTTCTCCTCTTCTCTTGCATTTATTCATACTATGGCTTGAGGTTGAGATGAGCTTGTGGAGGCTCTAGCCCCACACATATTTCCTCCCTCACTTGCATTGCATCCTTGCCTTCCATGTTTGCATTTCATGTTTGCATTCTCATGTTTGTTTTCTTCTTCTTCTTTTGTCTTTCTTCCCTTAGGATTTCCATTCCTTCTTATTCAAGTTGGAATGTCATAGACATTAGGGTTCTAACCATGAATGATAACAGTAGGCAGCTCCCTCCTAACCTCAATCATAGGATCAACTTTGCATGACAACTTTAGGATTGGATTAGTTCCCCTTTAGTGCGTCCTTTCTCTTCTCATCTTCAAACACCTCTAAAACATCTAATAAAGGATAGCAAGTGTTGTACGCTACGAGCCTTAAGCTACTTGGGAAATAGTGATTGAGTGGATTCCTATCGATTGCTTAGAGTATTTAGTGTACAACCTTAAGATGCTATGCGACGCATTCACTCCTAAGTCCAAGTCTTTAGTGCAACATGAGTTACAAATAAAACTCAAAACACTTCTTCTTTAAAAGACTTCAAAAACAAAGATCAAACTTCTTTTTGTCCCTTGGGACCTTTTGTAACACCCCCTTTTCTATACCCCAAATAAATGCGTATAAAACAATTAAGCACATACAAATTATCAGAGTAAAAAGGTTTTATAATAAGGTATAAAAGAAGAATGCCACAATTTCACCAATAAACCACTTTCACTATTTGCTCCATAAAATATGTAACATTTTCAATTTAAGCGAAAGATAAAATCATTTGATCGTTTTTCAAAATATTAATTCACGTACACATAAGCTATCCAATTTAATATATATCATATCAGTTAGATTACAAAACCACATCAACTGATACACCGCAATGTATCACAAAAGAATGACTGCACTAGTCTAACTACCCGGTGTTACATATCAGAGCAGTAGACTCAAAAGAATGAAGACTATTCTTCACAAAAGGACTCCAGCATCCTAATCTGCAATGCCTCATAGAGCATTATAAAACAGCAGAAGGGTGAGAAATATAACCATAATAATCAAAGCATGAGATTATATATATATAGGTAGTCATATAGCACATATTCACATTTCTCACCACCCTTCATTCTCATAGTCATAAATCATATCACGTTCATATATATATCAACATTATGAACATTCACAAGCACATCCCTTCATGCTTAATTTCACAATCATTCACAAGCACATTTGTACAACAACAATATTATGCAATGTGACTCAACATATTCAATGCAACTCAATGCTATGCGGTACCGACTCTCGTTATCTTTTTTTCGGTTTTTACTTTAAACCGGGTCCACCCTTCTAGACCGATAACAACCAAGCCCGTCCCCTAGGCTTCAAACCCACCCTTCTAGGTTTGGGACAAGCCACTAGTTTCCACGAAACTAACGGACATTGCCTCTTGACTGAATGATGCATGTACAATCAACCAATCACAATAAATGCACTTAAGACCGTTCCCGCGTCTTAATCCCATGCATTCAAATAATTCACCCCTTCGAGAATTTCATCATGATTGCACATACAACATATATCAAACATTTATCATTGTATTCATTTCACACATCATCATATTCAACAACAATGCACACATATCACATATGTTCCCATGCATTCATACAACAATCGCATACATATATGCACCCACAATTCATTAGACGATACACATACATTCCTCATTGTATTCCCATGTATCTCTAATTATCACAACAATCAACATTCACAACTCATCAATTAATACACACATAATCATCATTATGTTCTCATGTATTTTAACCGATTACAATTAATCATTCATACCACAACTCTAGGATTCACGCCCGTAGGCTACCCACAGCACACATTATCACAACATGTCATATCTATATTCATATCATAAGGTATCCACCTATGTGAAACAACCAAACCATCTTCACATGATCAACACAGCAAAAGAGAAATGCTGTCAAATTCGCCTTCATTCGCCTGGCGAACCCTCGCAGCGAACCTTCGCCTGGCCTTCGCCTGGCGAACTCTCTCAGCGAACACTCGCTAGGCTTCGCCTGGCGAAACTCCCCAGCGAGCCCAAGTCAGTAGCTACTGACTTCATTCGCCACCGTTCGCCAGCACCTTCGCTGGGCGAACCTTCGCTATCCAACTTCGCCTGGCGAACCCACCAGCGAAGTCTACTGGGACTTAATTATAATTATTCGCCAACATTCGCTAGGCTTCGCCTGGCGAAGCTTCGCCTTCGCTCGCCTGGCGAGAGCCAGCGAACCTGCGCAGAACAGAACCCTATTCTGTTCCACCTCCATAATCCACCATCATCCAACTTCTCACACAACAAAATCAGTACAAACATCATACCCTTATATTACCCGACTATTCTACGGCATTATTTCCAAGTTCCAACCGATTAAATCATCAATCTACCGATTATTCCAACTTTTGCCCTAATTGGAAAGTGATGAAAGCTCTACCAAAACCCCAACCCAACATACATAACATCATACAATGATCAAATAGAAACATTTCTCACCCTTACCTCGATTTAATCGGAGCTTTGATGTTGGTTCTTGATGATTTCCACTTTTCTTCTTCTTCTCTTCTCTCCTTTCTTCTTCTTTCCTCTTTCTTTCCAAATGTTTTCTATCTTTCTTTTCTTTTCTTTCTCTCTTATATAATTCCTTTATTTTCCTTCCTTCCAATTTCCTTCTCAATTATCTATTAATTCCAATTAATAAAAATTAATTCCAACATTAATAAAAATCCCACTAAATCAATTAATTACTATAATTAATTATTTAATGAAATTTGGGCTGTTACAACTCTCCCCCACTTTAGGAATTTTCGTCCTCGAAAATGTTACCTGATTCAAACAGTTCTGGATAAGACTCTTTCATCCGACTCTCAAGCTCCCAAGTAACATTTCCACCAGCCGATCCTCCCCACGCGACCTTCACTAAAGCGATCTCTTTACCTCGAAGCTGCTTCAATTTCCGATCCTCTATCCGCATAGGTGATGTCTCAACAGTCAGGTTATCTCTCACCTGCACATCATCTACTTGGACTACATGAGACGGATCCGCAATGTATTTCCTCAACTGAGATACATGGAATACGTCATGAAGATTAGCAAGCGACGGTGGTAAAGCCACACGATAGGCCACTTCTCCTATCCTTTGCAAAATCTGATAAGGACCAATGAAACGCGGCGACAACTTGCGCGACTTCAGTGCCCTACCAACACCTGTCATCGGAGTGACTCGAAGAAACACATGATCTCCCTCTTGAAATTCAAGTGCCTTCCTCCTCTTGTCATAATAACTCTTCTGACGACTCTGAGCAACTCTCATTTTCTCTTGAATCATCTTGATCTTATCAGTAGTCTGTTGAACTAACTCGGGTCCAACAACAGAACTCTCTCCGGACTCGAACCAACACAATGGTGTCCTACACCGCCTACCATACAACGCCTCAAATGGTGCCATACCAATACTCGAATGGAAACTGTTGTTGTAGGTAAACTCAATCAAAGGCAAGTAGCTATCCCAAGCTCCTCCTTTTTCCAATACACAAGCTCTCAAAAGATCTTCAAGCGACTGAATCGTCCTCTCCGTCTGACCATCAGTCTGAGGATGATACGCTGAACTCAAACGCAACGTAGTACCCAAAGCACTCTGCAGGCTCTCCCAAAATCTCGAAGTAAACCGCGGATCTCTATCCGAAACAATACTTAACGGAATACCATGCAGACACACAATCCTCTCAATATACAACTTAGCCAACTTCTCCAAAGAGTAATCCATACGCATAGGGATAAAGTGAGCAGATTTAGTCAACCTATCCACGATAACCCAGATAGCCTCAAAATTACTCGGCGTCCTCGGCAAACCCGATACAAAATCCATGGAGATACTATCCCATTTCCACTCAGGAATAAACAACGGCCTCATCAAACCCGATGGCTTCTGATGCTCAACCTTTGACTTCTGGCAAGTCAAACAAGAATACACAAATTCCGCAATATCCTTCTTCATACTAGGCCACCAAAATACTTTCCTCAAATCCTGATACATCTTAGTAGCACCCGGATGAATACTCAATCCGCTACGATGTCCTTCCTCAAGGATACTCTTCTTAAGTTCAACTACATCTGGAACACAAACTCGATCCCGACATCTCATAATCCCATTCTCATCAATCCGAAAATCACCACCTTGGCCTTGGTTGATTAAAGTCAACCGATCAACTCAGCTCAAATCCGATTTCTGTCCTTCTCGAATTTCGTCTAAAACACCACTTGTCAGCTTTAACATACCCAACTTAAATCCAAAAGAAGTTCTCTCACATACCAAACTCAAATCTCGAAATTGCTCAACCAGTTCTAACTCTTTCACCATCAATGCTGACATATGCAATGATTTCCGACTCAATGCATCCGCTACTACATTCGCTTTACCCGGATGGTAGTTCAAGCCAAAATCATAATCCTTCAAAAGTTCAAGCCATCTTCTTTGTCTCGCATTCAATTCCTTTTGATCAAAAAGATACCTCAAACTCTTGTGGTCACTAAACACTTCAAATCTTGCACCAAATAAATAATGCCTCCAAAGTTTCAACACGAACACGACAGCGGCCAACTCTAAGTCATGCGTCGGATAATTCTTCTCATGCACTTTGAGTTGCCTCGAAGCATAAGCCACAACTTGGTTATTCTGCATCAACACACCTCCTAAACCCATCCTAGAAGCATCACAATACACAACGAATGGTTCTTCCGGATTTGGCAGAATCAAAACAGGAGCTGTCGTCAACCTTCGCTTAAGTTCTTGAAAACTCGCTTCACACTTGGCATCCCAAACAAAGGCTTGACCTTTCCTAGTCAACTGCGTCAATGGCAATGATAACTTAGCAAATCCTTTGATAAACTTCCGATAATAACCGGCTAAACCAAGAAAACTTCTGATCTCAAAAACTGACTTCGGAGTCTCCCATTGCGACACCGCTTCAACCTTCGACGGATCAACCGCAACACCATTACTCGAGATCACATGACCAAGGAAACTAACTTCCTTCAACCAAAATTCACACTTAGAAAGCTTCGCGAACAACTGCTTCTCTCTCAGCACAGATAACACAATCCTCAGATGCTCGACATGCTCTCCTTCGCTCTTCGAATAAACCAAGATGTCGTCGATAAACACCACCACAAACTTATCCAAATAAGGATGGAAAATCCTATTCATGTACTCCATAAATACACCTGGTGCATTAGTCACACCAAATGGCATCACGGAATACTCATAGTGTCCATACCTCGTTCGGAAGGCCGTCTTCTGAATATCCTCAGCTTTCACACGGATCTGATGATACCCAGATCTCAAATTAATCTTGCTGAACACGCTTGCACCAACCAACTGATCCATCAGATCATCAATCCTTGGAAGGGGATACTTATTCTTAATAGTCACCTTGTTCAACTGTCTGTAATCCACACAGAGCCTCATAGAACCCTCTTTCTTCTTAACCAACAAGACCGGTGCACCCCACGGTGACACGCTCGGACGAATAAACCTCTTTTCAAGCAAATCCTCAAGTTGACTCTTCAACTCTTTTAACTCTGAGGCCGACATACGATATGGAGCCATCGATATCGGACTAGTTCCAGGAATCAAATCTATCGAAAACTCCACTTCTCGCTCCGGCGGTAAATCCTTTATCTCTTCAGGGAATACTTCCGGAAAATCTCTAACAATGGGCACAACATCAATCTCTTCACTTTCACTAGTCCTCAAAGTTGCCATAAGCATAAATACCTTAGCCCCATCTTGTACCGATTCCTTCACTTGCTTCCTCGTCATAAACAATTCCTTTTCAACTTCCGAATCGGGAAAGATAACCGTTTTGTCAAAACAGTTAATATACACACGATTGAATTTTAACCAATTCATTCCAAGAATGACATCCATTTGATCCAAATGAAGACACACTAAATCGATCCCAAAATCTCTACCGAAAATACTCAACGGGCAATTCAAGCAAACATACGGTGTAGTTACCGAACCCGTAGCAGGAGTATCAATAACCATACCGCCACCAATCACAGACAACTCAAGATTCAACCTTCTAACACAATCCAAAGAAATAAAAGAATGCGTAGCTCCGGTATCAATTATAGCGATCAAAGGTATACCATTAATAAAACACGTACCTCGGATCAATCGATCGTCGCTAGCAGTCTCAGATCCAGAAAGAGCGAACACTTTCCCGCTCCCTTGATTCTTCTTCGGCTTATCACATTTTGTACTAATGTGTCCTTGCTCACCACAGTTATAGCAAGTAACACCCGTACCGCTTCTGCACTCAAGCGCCTTGTGGCCTAGCTTGCCACACTTAAAACACGCCTTCTCAACACTTTTGCATTCGGGAGCACGATGTCCCGCTTCACCGCACCTATAACATCTCACCGGAGTAGAAACTCCCCCACTTGGCCTCTTGCCATAACCCATTCTCTGCTTCCCTTTATCCGCAGGAGTCACATAAGGTTTTCCTCTGAATTGACCTTTTCCTTTCTTATCACTTAGGCTCTTGTAGTGGCTAGACCTAGCCCTACTGTCTTCATCATAAATTCTGCTCTTGTTAACCAACTCAGAAAACCGCCTGATTTCCTGGTACCCAATAGCTTGTCTAATCTCGGGTCTCAAACCGTTCACAAACTTGAGGCACTTAGACCTCTCAGCATTACCAGTATTATAGTGAGGACAAAATTTGATCAACTCCTCAAATTTCGCCGCATACTCGGCAACCGTCGAATTACCTTGCTTCAACTCAAGAAATTCGATCTCTTTCTTCCCCCGCACATCCTCTGGAAAATACTTCTCTAGAAAAGTTTCTCTAAACAAATCCCACGTAATCACAATATCATCTTCCTCAAATCTTTGGCGAGTATTACCCCACCAATCTTCAGCTTCTTCTTCGAGCATATGAGTCCCAAACTGCACCTTCTGTGCATCCGAGCAATTCATAACTCGAAAAATCTTTTCCACAGCTTTCAACCAAATTTGTGCCTTGTCCGGTTCATGAGTTCCCTTGAAGACCGGAGGGTTATTCTTTTGGAATTTCCCCAAAGCACGGAATCCATCATCCGGATGATTCCTCACATTCACATTGGCCGGAGGATTCTGCCCAATTGCCCCCGCCAATCTCGTCAATGCCTCCGCAATCGCTTCGTCGTTCCTCCCTGCAACCATCTTACTAATTCCAACAACAGAACCACGTAAGAACAACCAATATTGATAATGCATCACACGCACATCAATAACACACAGGGAAAAACACTCTAACAACTTGGCCGGACGGACCGACCTGCTCTGATACCACTATTGTAACACCCCCTTTTCTATACCCCAAATAAATGCGTATAAAACAATTAAGCACATACAAATTATCAGAGTAAAAAGGTTTTATAATAAGGTATAAAAGAAGAATGCCACAATTTCACCAATAAACCACTTTCACTATTTGCTCCATAAAATATGTAACATTTTCAATTTAAGCGAAAGATAAAATCATTTGATCGTTTTTCAAAATATTAATTCACGTACACATAAGCTATCCAATTTAATATATATCATATCAGTTAGATTACAAAACCACATCAACTGATACACCGCAATGTATCACAAAAGAATGACTGCACTAGTCTAACTACCCGGTGTTACATATCAGAGCAGTAGACTCAAAAGAATGAAGACTATTCTTCACAAAAGGACTCCAGCATCCTAATCTGCAATGCCTCATAGAGCATTATAAAACAGCAGAAGGGTGAGAAATATAACCATAATAATCAAAGCATGAGATTATATATATATAGGTAGTCATATAGCACATATTCACATTTCTCACCACCCTTCATTCTCATAGTCATAAATCATATCACGTTCATATATATATCAACATTATGAACATTCACAAGCACATCCCTTCATGCTTAATTTCACAATCATTCACAAGCACATTTGTACAACAACAATATTATGCAATGTGACTCAACATATTCAATGCAACTCAATGCTATGCGGTACCGACTCTCGTTATCTTTTTTTCGGTTTTTACTTTAAACCGGGTCCACCCTTCTAGACCGATAACAACCAAGCCCGTCCCCTAGGCTTCAAACCCACCCTTCTAGGTTTGGGACAAGCCACTAGTTTCCACGAAACTAACGGACATTGCCTCTTGACTGAATGATGCATGTACAATCAACCAATCACAATAAATGCACTTAAGACCGTTCCCGCGTCTTAATCCCATGCATTCAAATAATTCACCCCTTCGAGAATTTCATCATGATTGCACATACAACATATATCAAACATTTATCATTGTATTCATTTCACACATCATCATATTCAACAACAATGCACACATATCACATATGTTCCCATGCATTCATACAACAATCGCATACATATATGCACCCACAATTCATTAGACGATACACATACATTCCTCATTGTATTCCCATGTATCTCTAATTATCACAACAATCAACATTCACAACTCATCAATTAATACACACATAATCATCATTATGTTCTCATGTATTTTAACCGATTACAATTAATCATTCATACCACAACTCTAGGATTCACGCCCGTAGGCTACCCACAGCACACATTATCACAACATGTCATATCTATATTCATATCATAAGGTATCCACCTATGTGAAACAACCAAACCATCTTCACATGATCAACACAGCAAAAGAGAAATGCTGTCAAATTCGCCTTCATTCGCCTGGCGAACCCTCGCAGCGAACCTTCGCCTGGCCTTCGCCTGGCGAACTCTCTCAGCGAACACTCGCTAGGCTTCGCCTGGCGAAACTCCCCAGCGAGCCCAAGTCAGTAGCTACTGACTTCATTCGCCACCGTTCGCCAGCACCTTCGCTGGGCGAACCTTCGCTATCCAACTTCGCCTGGCGAACCCACCAGCGAAGTCTACTGGGACTTAATTATAATTATTCGCCAACATTCGCTAGGCTTCGCCTGGCGAAGCTTCGCCTTCGCTCGCCTGGCGAGAGCCAGCGAACCTGCGCAGAACAGAACCCTATTCTGTTCCACCTCCATAATCCACCATCATCCAACTTCTCACACAACAAAATCAGTACAAACATCATACCCTTATATTACCCGACTATTCTACGGCATTATTTCCAAGTTCCAACCGATTAAATCATCAATCTACCGATTATTCCAACTTTTGCCCTAATTGGAAAGTGATGAAAGCTCTACCAAAACCCCAACCCAACATACATAACATCATACAATGATCAAATAGAAACATTTCTCACCTTTACCTCGATTTAATCGGAGCTTTGATGTTGGTTCTTGATGATTTCCACTTTTCTTCTTCTTCTCTTCTCTCCTTTCTTCTTCTTTCCTCTTTCTTTCCAAATGTTTTCTATCTTTCTTTTCTTTTCTTTCTCTCTTATATAATTCCTTTATTTTCCTTCCTTCCAATTTCCTTCTCAATTATCTATTAATTCCAATTAATAAAAATTAATTCCAACATTAATAAAAATCCCACTAAATCAATTAATTACTATAATTAATTATTTAATGAAATTTGGGCTGTTACACCTTTAATCCTTGGAAACCATTTTCATAAGGAGAGTTTCGTTAACTCCCGGTTCTATCGCAAACGGTAACGCCTATGTCTCTAAAGGTCGAGCTGCATACACCAACTACTAGAATCGCTTGTTAACCCCACTCGGGTAAAACTTTTGAACCAACCTGTGGTCTTGTTAGCCCGAACTATGTTTGCTATGATCTTTCATACCAGATGAAAGTACGTAGGCATGAGATGCAATATCTCGACGAGCAACCTTCCCCACCTTTCACCCGTAGTTAGGCGAACTATGTTGACTCTGATTTCTTGTTCCAGACGGGAATACGTAGCCATAGAACTGTTGTGTTCTTCCGAGTCACTTTTTCTTTTCTTTTTTCCTTAAGCCTTTAGATAGATATATTAACACCCTCTTAGATAGACAACAAGCGTGGATCCCGTCGAGTACGACAGATGTGAGGGGTGTTAATACCTTCCCCTTGCGTAACCGACTCCCGAACCTAGGACTTGGTTACGATGACCTCGTCTTTTCCCTTTTTCGTTAGGTTTTATCTGAGAGTTTCCTTTCCCTCCTTTGGGATAAATAATGCACGGTGACGACTCTTCTGTCATTGCCGACCTCGTTTTTCGCAGTAGTGACAGCTGGAGACTCAGCTGGGGACAGGCACATCCCCTATACGAGTCAATCCTAACGCTTGTTTGTTTTTCTTTTTGGTGTGTTATACATATGTGTTTTACCTTTCTTTATTCGCTTTCTACATTTGCTTTCCGCATGACATCATGGATTGCTGTGCTGTAGGAGGGGGTTTCATTGAGAGATAAGCCAGACCCAGGCTTGAGTATAAACCTAGTATTAGTTGTGGAGATTAGTGAAGGACCTGTTTGCTTAGCAGGCATAGTTCCTCATGAAATTCGCGCTCGGACGAGATTCTCTTTGATGACTTCTTTTCTGGCCCTTAGGGCTCGACGAGTTGTTGGATCTGAGGGTTGTCGACTCTGGGGACCGATCATTTGGGATTCAGCTAAGTGAGGCAGCTTCAAGAGATGATGATGCCAAACCAGCAATGGTACCCGTATCATTGTTTCTTGAAAGTCTGTGACGCTGATGAACGCATAGGATGCCATACCTTGTCCATGGATTAGGTCCATACCAATGAGAGGGATTGGGTTATGCAGGAAACTTTGGCCTTCAGAAAACCCGGTTTTTCTGTATCAGTGTGAATCAAGGGATCATATTGTTAGATTGGTTCTTACTAAGGCGATACGCTGATCATCCTCAAGCTACCGCACAACAATCTTGATCCCCTGTTTGCATATGCATTTTCATTTCCATTTTGCATTTCATTAACATGTATTTATGTTGCAGGTGTACATTTCCTCCCGATTTCTAGTGGTCTTGTCCCTTTTTCCTGACATGGAGCCTTTGAAGAGGACAGTTTCTTACATATTTCTGACTCCGGATGTTAGTTCTTTACGGAGCTTGATTGCCATGACTGATGGGGAGGTGATGGGGAATTTCATAGAGTCTTATGGGAGATTGGCGAGATATGTCTGTAGGCCTTCAGCACATGAGATCAGTGGTGTCTACACTCTTCTTCAGTTTTATGATGCTCAACTGAGATGCTTCGTATTTCCCGATTATGTTCTGGCTCCTGCCTTGGAGGAGTATTCTGATTTGCTAGGGATCCCTATTCTTGATCAGGTGCCATATGTTCATGTTGATGCTAAGCCTGATTTGGATGAGCTCGCTGTTGTGTTACATTTGAATTCTTCAGAGTTGAAGGGGAAGCTGGTTAAGAGGGGTGAGACTTACGGTTTTCTTTTTCCTTTTCTAGTTGAGAAAGCTCAGCATTTCGCTAAGAATGGATGTTGGGTGGTGTTCAATGCTATTCTAGCTGTATGCATTTATGGTATTATGTTATTTCCTAATCTCCCTAATTTTGTGGATGTGGATGCTTTCTTTTTGCTTGCTTCAGGGAACCTAGTGCCTACTCTCTTAGGAGATGTTTATCATTCTGTTCACCACAAGAATGAAAACCGAAGAGGAAAGAATGTCTCTTGTTGTACTCCTTTGTTATACAGATGGTTTTCTAGTTACATGCCCAAGTCATGCCCCTTCGTTGCTACTGCTGCTACTTCGGAGTGGTCAGATAGGTTGATGGGGTTATCGGCGGAGAATATCATTTGGTTTGATAGGGATTTACTTGGCAGGGATATTATTTATAGTTGTGGCGGGTTTCCTAACGTCCCATTGGTCGGAAGGAAGGGTTGCATCAACTATAATCCTTCGTTGTTAGTGAGGCAGTTCGGATATGCACTGAGGGATCCTCCCAAATAAGAGGAGATACAGGAATCTCTGTATCTCACAGGCTTATTGGAAGGTGATACCTTGGCTAGAGTGGAGCATGCATGGAGAAGTGTTCACAAAAGAGGTAAGACGCTGTTGGGAAAGAGCAATAGTCGAGCATATGATCCTTATTTTGTTTGGATCCATGAGAGAGCTAGGAAGTTTTTGATGCCATTTCCTGCGGTGGAGCCACTGTATCCTTTTTTGATTGAGGAACCTACCACCGTGGAGATTGAAAAGTATAATAAGTTGTGGGCCGAAAAGGAAGAGTTGAGAAAGACAAATGAAGATCTAGAGAAAGAGATCGTTCAGCTTCAACATGAGAAGAATGAAGCGACCTATGCTTTGAAGAAGCAAACTGAGGTGGTAAACAGGATGGGTACATAGTTGACTGAGGAGATTAGCACAAGAGAGAGATTGGGTTTGGATATGAAGGTTGTTAGTAGTGTGTTTGCTACTAAGAAAGAGAATCTAGACAAAGCTTATTTGGAAGTCTCTAGGTGGGAATCATTGTGGAATGCCACGCTTACCAGCTGCAAGGAGCGTGAGGACAAGCTGAAGCTACAGATTTCCAAGTTGAAGATACAACTTAACACCAAGGATGCGAAGATTGCAGAGGAGTCGTCACTTAGGCGAGATGCTGAGTACAGATTGAGCGATACTGTTACAGAGCTGAAGAGTTGTAGGTTGCGGGCTGACTTTAAGAGGTGCAAGCTCGACGCATGTTTCGGTGACGGAACTTGTGAAGAGGATGCTAGGAGTTTACAGTCCAATATTGGCCAGCAGGAGCTACTTATACAGGGACTACTCTCCAGACCAGACCATCTCGAGACGCTGAGATTGCTAGAGAATTTTCGGGCGTGTCACCCATCTTGACTAGCTTTGTTGTTTCCCTTTGTATCTTGTTATCTTGCTTGTATTTACCATCGCCAGGCTTGTTGGCGGAGGTCTTCTCTATTTGTACTCAATTGTAGTTTGTACATTGCCTATTGGCTTATGCTTATATACGAGGAGTTTTGATTTTATGCTTGTTCGGATTGGCTTTCCATTGACATTATGGCTTCTTCCTGGAACTAGAATCAGGGGGGAATTTCCCTGTTGCATATTTACATGTTAGCATCTTGCATATTCATTTTGCATCGCAGGTACCTCAAAACCGTGGGTCTTATCTCCTGTTGTCCACTAGTTTGTTGCAGGAATCCTGCAAAGATATGGAACAGGTTCAAGCTGAATTGATTGAAGTCCGAGGCCAGCTGGGGCAAATTATGATGGACATGCAAGAGTTGCGTCTGGATCAGAAGATGCTTAGGGAGGAAAACAATAAGCTAAAGACCCAGGTGGGCTTGATCATGGAGGTGATCAATAAAGAGGAAAACAATCAGCTGAAGACCCAGGTGGGTTTGATCATGAATGTGCTCAGGAAAGAGGGTGATCAGTTACCCGAAGCTGTAACAAAAATGCTTGTTCCACTTATGCCTGTGGAACCTGCTCCAAGGGTTGATAAGTCTCGAATGTATCATGGACGACGTAGAGCTCTAGATTTTTCTCCTCAACGTCGTGCTTATCAGGATAATCAGAAGACAAGATCCTGTAACAGAACCTTTGACCAGATCCCAATGACATCTGCTCAATTGCTGCAATCCTTGCTTCAATGTCAAGTGGTCAAGCTTAGGACCATGAATCCTTTGATTGGTGAGCCTCCATCAGGTTTTGATATGAATGCCCATTGTGATTTCCACTATGGGGCACTGGGGCACAACATTGAGGACTGTAAAGCTTTTAAGCATAAAGTCCAGGACCTGATTGAATCGAAAGCTTTTGAATTCACTCCGGGCGGCGTAACTGTATCAGATGGTCCTATTCCAGCTGTTGCCAAGATGATGGATGTTTTCGTTCTCCGACCTGAAGCTGCAGTAGGTCAAGAGTATATACTGCAATCTTTAACTTCTGAATCCCCTGGCCCATAGCTGTTGCCTGTTCCTGGGGCAGGTCTGAGAAAGAAAGTGCCTGAGCGTAAGGAGTGCCTTAATCAGTACAACGGCAATCAAGAATCCAGCTGGTTACAAAGGCAGAGCTTGTCACAGAAGAATACTAAGAGCTTCAGGGAGTACACCCAGAGATGGCGAGAATTAGCAGCCAGCATGCAACCTCCCATGGCGGAAAGAGAGATGACTGATGCGTTCATTGCTAAATTATCCGGATTATATTATGAGAAGCTAATAGGTTGCATGGCTGGAAGTTTTTCGGATCTGGTAACTATGAGAGAGAGAGTCGAAAGAGGCATCAAAATGGGAAAGATTCAAGTCGCCCTTGTTTCTTCAAAAGATGCAAAGAAGCCTTATGCTGGGAAGGAAAGAGAAACCAATTTTGTATTTGCTACAACTGTTGTTCAACAGTCAGCCCAGTACCGACAACCCCATGCTCCTCAGCAGCAAAACAATTAGCGCCAGAATCAGAAGAGGCCTCGCAGCAATAACTTGGAAAGAAGGAATGCTCCCCTGCATCCCGTGCCTATGACATACAGTCAATTGCTTCCGCATCTAATTCAATACTCTTTGGTGGAACCCAAGACTCTCAAATCGGTGCCAAAGCCCTACCCTCCCGGGTACGATCCCAGTGCTCAATATGGATATCATGGGGGATCTAGTGGACACTCAACTGAAGATTGTGAGGCTTTCCAAGCCAGGGTGCAACAGTTGATGGATAGAAGAAGCATATCCTTTCTGGGAGAAAGGTTGGTCATACACGTCAATCGCTTGTCTACTTGAGTTTAAAGACTTCAAAGGGCACGTCCCTCAGCAACAAATCAGTTTAAAAATCCTAGTTCCAAGGAGATGGCAATTTTTGTTTTATCTTGTTATTTCTTTGCATTTGTAGTTTATTTCCTGTGTAAAGCGCAAATCTCATTTGTAAAACTTGTTTGTTTTCAATTGATAATGATAATGAAATGAATATGCATGTTTTGATTTAATCCAGTCTTGTTCACTCTTTCGCTTTCATTTATTTCAAACGCTTGTTCAGGTGGAATCCGGGGAGGATGACGAAATCGAAAGACGTGCAAGCTTCCAATTTTATGCTTTTGAATAAAACCTGCTGATGATGTACATGCATTGTTTCAAATCCCTAAACACTGGAGATATAAGGAAGATAATCCCTTGTCAACCCCTTTGAGCCTAGTAGTGGGAGTTCTTTTTGAAAATGAAAAAACCCTCGATTTTAACTTGGGGTAGGGTAGGTGTTAGCTAATTTGACCGAGCGTCCAAATTACAAAAGGAGTGTCCGTTCGAGGATCAATCACACCTCTAGAGGCCGTGTCTAAAAAACCATAATGGTTAAACGTCAGGAGTGAGACAGTCACATTATTCCCCAAATAGTCAAACAACCAGTGTCACACGACTTGTTCGAAACAAAAAAGAGAAAAAAAAGAAAAGCCCGCTAAGTCGAATCTTGAAAACAAGTGACTTAGGAAAAAATGAGGGTATCCCACTGGACTTCAAAATCGAAAATTCAAAAGAATTAGTCCAGCAAAAAATTAGGGAAAAACAAAAAGAATCGAAAAGTAAAAGGATTACAAAAGAAAAATCCTCGAAAATACAAGTCGTGTGACTCCAGGTCCCAAAAGACGAAAAGTGGATGATTGTCACTTCCAAAACCTCATAGTTTCTCGAACTGTCACTCCTATCTATCAACCTCTGAGAGGTGAGCGCTAAGGTCGAATTAGCTGAACGTAGGATTGGAGAACATCAAGGAGAATGAGTGGGTTAAAATAAATTTTGAGCCTTTATCCTTTCTTTCTTAAACCGTGAACCTGACCACGCTACAACCTTCAAAAGTCTTAATTGAAGCAGGTTTATTTCGAGAGCATACTTCGGTAAAGATCGCATCGAAACTGTCTCCTAAAAGGATTCCTCTTACAGTGTTGCATTAATATTGACATTCTGATAATTGATTCACACACTATATGTCACTAATTTTTTTCTAGTGAACAAAATTGGATTTCAAAACTGTCATATGCATTGCATTTAATATATCTTTTATGCAGAACAATTTGTTTTACTTGCGAGTAAGCGCTTGACAGCAGGAAAGCTTCCACAGTGGAAAGTTTGACCAGGATAGAATGAAAAGCGCCAAATACTCATTTGAGGCGGAGCTAGCTATATCAAATGATCCCCAGTAAGGCCAGCCATCCAAAGTCAGTAAATCTGGGGAAATCAATTCGAGATTCGACAAATCTCTCGCAGCTAGGGGTGCTGCTCCACGAACCAGTCAATCAGGGGGAAATTCATTTCAAGACTGGGGCAGGCCACCCTAAGAGCACAAAAGCTATTTTTTGGAACACCTCTTTGAGGTTCGAAATGCAGAAGTAGTTCATATCCAACCATCAGGGTACGGAGATTGTAGGGCCCTTTTAGGGGAAGATGTTGAGATCCCATGAGCTGGGGCAAAATTGGAAATGAAAGAAGTAATCCTCTCCATATTTTCAGATTCTATCAGAAGTTATTGCAGATTCAGGGGCAAACAATCTCGAGGTCGTTTCATGGCCAGCCTTTCCTTTCAAGACTAAATGTTCTAGAGTTTGGAGTGGGGCACGTTAGTATTTTTGGGGGAACTTTCCGAGAGGGTGGATGAAATTCGTTTTTTCCCAGCCAGAGTCCCTTAATGTAGGAGCAGGCTCTAAGTGAGACTTACTCCTCCCCAACAGATGGAATTTGCATTTTATCCCCGGTAAAGTCGGATCCAGGTTAAGCAAGCAGTCGAGCAGGAATACATATCCCTAGCATTTGGTCATATGCACCTTTAATCCCCACAGAGTACAGGTATGTGGTTACTCTTCAGTTGAGACGTCTTCTCCATGGTAGGAGACCATTCAAGGTTGTTTAATCCCCAACAGAGTTTGTAACTCCGAGTCTTTTGGTCTGTCCCTCGGAGAAGTGGGATCGTATCCTCCGAAGAATCATATTTTCGAGATCATTCAGAGCTTTCCCCAGTGTGGGTCCATTGTACTTGTTCTGGTTTGTTCTGGCGGTGATGTCAGATGTTTGGTGGTTATCTAGCGGCAATGTTAGATGCCTTGTTTCTAGCGGAAAAGTTAGATGCCTTGTTTCTAGCGGCAATGTTGGATATTTTGGTGGTTATCTAGCGGGAATGTTAGGTGCCTTGTTTCTGGCGGCAATGTTGGATATTTTGGTGGTTATCTAGCGGCAATGTTAGGTGCCTTGTTTTTGGCGGCAATGTTGGATATTTTGGTGGTTATCTAGCAGCAATGTTAGGTGCCTTATTTCTGGCGGTAATGTTCGATATTTTGGTGGTTATCTAGCGGCAATGTTAGATGCATTATATGTTAGGTGCCTTGTTTCTGGCGGCAATGTTGGATATTTTGGTGGTTATCTAGCGGCAACGTTAGGTGTCTTGTTTCTGGCGGCAATGTTGGATATTTTGGTGGTTATCTAGCAGCAATGTTAGATGCCTTGTTTCTGGCGGCAATGTTGGATATTTTGGAGGTTATCTAGCGGCAATGTTAGGTGCCTTGTTTCTGGCGGCAATGTTGGATATTTTGGTGGTTATCTAGTGACAATGTTAGGTGCCTTGTTTCTGGCGGCAATGTTGGATATTTTGGTGGTTATCTAGCGGCAATGTTAGGTGCCTTGTTTCTGGCGGCAATGTTGGATATTTTGGAGGTTATCTAGAGACAACGTTAGGTGCCTTGTTTCTGGCGGCAATGTTGGATATTTTGGAGGTTATCTAGCGGCAATGTTAGGTGCCTTGTTTCTGGCGGCAATGTTGGATATTTTTGTGGTTATCTAGCGGCAATGTTAGATGCCTTGTTTCTGGCGGCAATGTTAGATGTTTTTTTTATGGAGGTGATGTCAGATGTTTTCTTTGTTTCTAGCGGCAATGCTAGATAGTGAGGTTGTTTCTGGCGGCAATGTCAGCTGTTTGTGTCTTCTGGTAGCGAGGTCGGGTGCTCACAAGCTTCACGGTTTTTTTACGGCAATGTCAAATGCTCAACAATTTGAACAGGATGCCTGGCGGCAATGTCAGACATTTATTATCTTCAACAAGTAGCCTGGCGGCAATGTCAGACACTTATCAACTTCGTGGATACATGGCGGTGATGTCATTTGGTTTTTAATCCTGTAAATGCCTGACGGCAATGTTGGGTGGTTATCAGTTTATTACCTATCCAGTTTTTAGATTGTTGGCGGCAATGTTCAATCTTTATCAGCTTTGCGGTATCCTTGCGGCAATGTTAGGTATTCTGTATATGTTGTGGTTATCTGACGGTAATGTTGGATGTGTATTAGGCTTGGTGGTCCGGCGGTGATGTCAGATGTTGATCTTGTTCTCGGAGGCCTGATGACAATGTCAAAGTTTGTTACCCCTTACAGGAATGTGGCGTCAATGCCAAATGACGTGTGTCAATCCCGTGACTATCTGACGGCAATGTTAGATGGTTATTGACTGTGTTGGTCTGACAGCGAGGTCAGAAAGTTTCATACCCTAGGGCGCTTGATGGTAATATCAGATGTTTGCGTTTTCACTGGCGGCAATGTCAGATGTATCAGTTTGAGCTATCAGTACAATGTTCTCCTCGATAGGAGCTTGCAGTTTATTTATGTGGTTGGCAAATTTCCGAGTTCTTTGGTATTCAACCGTCTTTTACCTTGATTGTCTGCAAGTCGTTCGCTTTTCACCCAGTCAGGTCTAAGTCGCTTGAATAGGGGCAGCTGTTGCACCCCAAAATTTTCCTAACCTTTTTCCTAGCATTTGCATTAGCATATCATTGTTCTAGCATTTGGATTAGCATATCATTGTTCTAGCATTTGCATTGCATAGTCATGTTGCATTTAACAGGGGATCAAGAAAGGAGTACTTGTAAAGAGCGGAGAACCAAGGGTTCAAAGCCTAATCAATAGGTTATATTCAAGTCATCAAGGGGGTTATCATCATCAGAAGCAAGTCAAAGTCCTTGAAGAAAGGCAGACAAGTGAATTAGGTTCAACTCTTGTCTAGGAGGTTATCTGGAGACCATCTGAGGATCACAAGCTCTGGTTATGGATAGAGATTGTCATTGAAGCTCATTGGAGGCCTTGAGGGTCATGGTGGAGTTCACTCAAGTGTTTATGGCAAGTATGGAAAGTCACAGTTGAAGGTGTTGCAATTAGGGTTTTCATCTGGTCAACCTTAAGTCAACTGTGCAATTAAAGGAGATTAAGACTCAATTATAAGCCTATGTGATCATGGAATGTTGTGTTTAGGCATTTGAGATGTTATTCCAAGATCAATTCAAGAAGAATCAAAAGTGTGAGGAGATACTAAATTAGGGTTCTCAGTGTAAAATCCCCAATTTAGTGCTTAACTTTTGAGCCAATTATCTCAATATGTAAGTCTCATCTCATCTTGGCTCACACATGAAACTTGTAGAGCATGCTTTTAGCCTTATTTTGAGTACTAGAAGTCCTTCATTAAATTCATGGAACTCTAGTTACAGTGCTGACAAGTTATAGGTCACCAGATGAATGTCAAATTAGTCAACAAAAGTCAACCAACTTCCAAGGCATTTTTGACCTAGAAGGATGTTTCTCCTAGCTTTGACCCATGAAAGTTGTTTCTCATGATCTTATATTTCCAAAAAGTCCTAGAAATCCTTCATCGGATTTGTAGAGCTCAAGCTATAAGCTTTGCAAGGAAGGGGTATTTTGGGAAAGTGAGATTATAAGTCATTTTCATTATACGTCCATTTCACTATCTTGCACACTTCAAATGGAAATATTTCCAACATCAAATGTGCTCCAAATGGTGTCAATTGTTCAACCAAACAATGAGAAGTCATGGATTTGGTTTAGAGTGAAGAATTGGTATTTGAATTTTCATGAATAAATGATTAAAAGGGCAAAATTAGAATTAATTCATGATAAATCATTTTTGTGCAAATAGGTACATTTTTTAGTGCAATTCATGTTTTAAGAACATTGGTAATATTAGAATTTGGATTTGAGGTGTTTTTGTGAGCCATTTCCAAGATTACTTCACCATGAAGTTACACAATAAAAAACAACCATTGGATTGGAAACAAGGGCTGAATCTTGACCATTCATACTCCATACACTCCAAGCAGTTGAATTGAGCCAATTTAGAGCCAAGAAAGAGCCATTTTTGTGCTCTTGCATATTCAAAAAATTGAAGAAAACTTGAAAATTCAATTGGGCTTTGGAGGCTGAGATTGGGCTCAATTGTGATCAAGATCCATTGTATATAACATTTCCATCATGAACAAAGCTTCAGAAGTCGAAGTTGGAACCAAATTGGAGCTAGAGCATTTTCAAAAAGTGGTGAAATTTTGAAATTCGAATTTGAAGAATTAGCAAGTTTCAAGCCAAATTGTGAGTTGCAAAAGCTTTATTGAGGATCACTGAACGTGTTTGCATCGTTTTCTTCAAGCTTTAGCATTAGTTGAAGGCTCAGTGGAAGTTCTCCACTAGGTAACTTGAATTCAACCTTACACTCTAATTATGCATTGATTCTCTGCCATTTTTGCATGTTTGAGACATAGGAAACATGTAGATCATTAATATCTAAAATGAACTAGCATTTGTGATGATTTTTGGTTGATGCACAAAAATGTTTGGATCTGATATGGTTTGTTCTTGCGTGTTTTTGCTTGTTTCTTGATGGATCTATAACCTCCATAACATGAGGATGATGTTAGAATTAAATTGGAGAAGTTTTGGTGAACTTTTGTATTGGTGCACATACCTTGTTGTTCGCTTTTCTCTTTAATGGTGTAAAATTAATGGAAACTATGGTTAGATTCATGTTCCTTGCGATTTGGAGATGAATTTTCATCTAAAGTTTGTTGAAAACGGTTTAAATTTCATGGAGGTATGGTTGCTTGATGAACCCGCGGCGGTGCTCTGGCCGGAGGGGGTGGTTCCGGCCACCGCGGGCGGTCCCCCTTGTTTGTGTGGGGAAGATGATGTTTTGGCCGCATGATCTCCATCGTGCGTTTTAGATTAAAACTCATGGTAGTCTTTGTTTGCTTTGCTACACATTATTACTTTTGAAATTCATTTAATGACATGTCTTCTTGCGAGTGGTTTGATTGGAATACTTTTGATCATGTGGTTGTGTGTCGAGGTTCTACCATGTGCTATTGTTGACTTAATGTATGGGATTTTCTAATTTTTTTATTTTTGTGTGGATTTTCGTGTGGGCCTTGTGCATGCTGCTACCCGCACCCCCAGTCTGGGCCCAGTCCAGATTTGCACTTCATTTTATTGCTATTCATACCATTTGGTTGTTGCTTTAATTTCTTTTGCTTTTAATTTTTGTTTTGTTAGCTGTTTGATTTTAATTAATTTTAAATACTTCCAAACATCCAAAATTTCCAAAAAAAAAAAACATTTTCTAGACACCATGTGATGTCTACTTTTTAATCAAATTTTTATTTTATTTTTTCATTTTATTTTCAATTAAAAAAGGAATTAAATGTTGGAAGTGTTTTAAATGGATTAAATTATGACTTTGTTTGTTTTTGATTTTCTTTTTGCACTTTCTTTTGGATCCAATGATTGAAAATAAATCCTCATATTCTTGATGAGTTGAATTATTTTTTAGGATCATTTTTCCCCTGGTTAGTTGATTTTATGGTTAACTTTTGTGGCTTTTCTTTTTGCCTTTGTTTCTCCCATTTCAAAGTGGTACCTCCTAATAAACGTTTTCTTTTGAGGGTGCTTTGAGGGAATATTTGCCTTGTGGCTGTGGCTTTTGTTTGCCAACATGTTTAGCTTCCTTGTGGATTTTATTTGTTATTTTTTGAACCATTTTCCTATTTTTGAGATGACTTGCAAGTTAAGTCACCTCTAAGGGAGGTTCACACAAGTGTATGACCTAGTTTGAATTGGAAATGACTCTTATGGATCCAATAAGCTCTCAATTCTTTTGGTTTCACATAATAGACATGTTGAGCTTTCTGTATGTTCATTTATAGGTCAAAATTATGTTCATTGCTTGTTGGTTTGCGCCTTTCCTTTAGTGCTTTCAACTTGAACTTCAATGTGATGCATGCTTGCTTCCTTTGTGCTTTTGCTTGCATTTCTTTTTGTTTTATTTTGATTTAGCTTTTCATCTTTCTTCTCTTCATCTCCCTTCTGTCCAATGATCATGGAGTGACATTTAAGGTGATTTGGTCCCTCCTTATGAGGTACTAAAAGCTACCTAAAGTGATGGAATCCTAGAGGGCTTTTCTTGATGTTTTCTTGTGCTTCTTTGCACATTGTTTGTGATGCTCATGGTTGAGTGAATTTTATGAGGACCTTGCTACCCTCATATTAGCCTCCCATCCTCACTTTGTTTTAGGCTTGCTTTGCCTTCCATTTGTGCTTTGTTTTGCGCTTAGTGGTTGATGTTGTTTGGTTTAGGCCATTTCATCCTACTTTTGTATGCTTTTGTGATTTGCTTTTGTTGCATTTCTTCTCCTCTTCTCTTGCATTTATTCATACTATGGCTTGAGGTTGAGATGAGCTTGTGAAGGCTCCAGCCTCACATATATTTCCTCCCTCACTTGCAATGCATTCTTGCCTTCCATGTTTGCATTTCATGTTTGCATTCTCATGTTTGTTTTCTTCTTCTTATTTTGTCTTTCTTCCCTTAGGATTTCCATTCCTTCTTATTCAAGTTGGAACGTGATAGACATTAGGGTTCTAACCATGCATGATAACAGTAGGTAGCTCCCTCCTAACCTCAATCATAGGATCAACTTTGCATGACAACTTTAGGATTGGATTAGTTCCCCTTTAGTGCGTCCTTTCTCTTCTCATCTTCAAACACCTCTAAAACATCTAATAAAGGATAACAAGTGTTGTACGCCACGAGCCTTAAGCTACTTGGGAAATAGTGATTGAGTGGCTTCCTCTCGATTTCTTAGAGTGTTTAGTGTACATCCTTAGGATGCTATGCGACGCATTCGCTCCTAAGTCCAAGTCTTTAGTGCAACAAGAGTTACAAATAAACATCAAAACACTTCTTCTTTAAAAGACTTCAAAAATAAAGATCAAACTTCTTTTTGTCCCTTGGGACCTTTAATCCTTGGAAAACATTTTCATAAGGAGATATTCGTTAACTCTCGGTTCTATCGCAAACGGTAACGCCTAAGTCTCCAAAGGTCGAGCTGCATACACCAACTGCTAGAACCGTTTGTTAACCCCACTCGGGTAAAACTTTTGAACCAACTTGTGGTCTTGTTAGCCCGAACTATGTTTGCTCTGATATTTCATACCAGATGAAAGTACGTAGGCACGAGATGCGATATCTCAGCGAGAAACCTTCCCCACCTTTCACCCGTAGTTAGGCGAACTACGTTGACTCTGATTTTTCGTTCCAGACGGGAATACGTAGGCATAGAACTGCTGTGTTCTGCCGAGTCAATTTTTCTTTTTTTTTCCTTAAGCATTTAGATAGATAGATTAACACCCTCTTAGATAGATATCAAGCATGGATCCCGTCGAGTACGACGGATGTGAGGGGTGCTAATACCTTCCCCTTGCGTAACCGACTCCCGAACCTAGGACTTGGTTGCGATGACCTCGTCTTTTCCCTTTTTTATTAGGTTTTCTCTGAGCATTTCCTTTCCCTCCTTTGGGATAAATAACGCACGGTGGCGACTCTTCTGTCATTGCCGGCCTCCTTTTTTGCAGTAGCGACTCTTTAACCAAAATTCACACTTCGACAGTTTTGCATAGTACTTCTTTTCTTTTAACACTTGTAACACAATTCTCAAATTCTCAACATGTTCTTTTTCAGATTTAGAGTATACTAAAATATCATCAATGAAGACCACAATAAACTTATCCAAATACTCATGGAAAATTCGATTCATATACTCCATGAACACATATGGTGCATTGGATACACCAAATGGAATTACAATGTATTCATAGTGACCATACCTCATCCTGAAAGTTGTCTTCAGAATATCATCGGGTATAACATATATCTGATGATAACCAAACCTTAGATAAATCTTGCTAAACAGACAAGCGCCTACTAATTGATCTATCAAATCGTTGATTCTCGATAGTGGATACTTATTTTTGATTGTCACTTTATTCAACTGCCGATAATCAACACACAACCTTATATTATCGTCTTTCTTCTTAACTAACAACACGGGAGCACCTCACGGAGAAACACTTGATCTAACAAATGTTTTCTCAATTCTTCCAATTGTTTCTTCAATTCACTTAACTCAGAAGCTGACATCCGATAAGGAGCCAGTGACATCGGATACGTTACTGGTACTAAGTCCATTGAAAACTCTACTTCATGCTCTAGAGGAAAAACACTGATGTCATCCGGGAACACATCTGGAAATTCACGCACAAAAGGTAATTCGACACTCGCAATTTCGCGATCAACTTACAACGATGCAAACAACGTAAACACTGAGGCTTCTTCTTCCAAAAGTTAGTATACTTGCTTAGCAGACAAGAACATTAACTCTCCATTATCACCAAACTCCGGAAACTCCACAGTCATATTATAACAGTTGATATGAACATAGTTGAACTTCAATCAATTCATTCCCAGGATTACATCGACTTGGTGTAAAGGTAAACACACCAAATCCATCACGAAACTCTTTCCAAATATTGTCAACGAACATCTCAAACACACAAGATTAGTAGTAATAGAACCATTAGCAGGAGTTTCTATCACCATATTACCATTCATATCAGATGAATTCAAACCCAAACTATTAGCACATTGAAGAGAAATAAATGAATGGGTAGCACCAGTATCAATAATAGAGACTAACTCAACATTGTTAATAAAACAAGTACCTCAAATCAGGTTATCCTTCTTAGGAACTTTTGAGCCACTCAAAGCAAATACTCTGTCATTAGTCTGAGCAGTAGTAGCAGTCTTCTTCGGCTTTTGACATTGGGTACTGATGTGACCCTGTTCACTACAGTTGAAACAAGTCGGACCCTCATCCTTGCAGCCGGTAGCCCTATGGCCTCTCTTACCATATATGTAACACCTCAACACATTATTGTTACAAACCTCAGCACGGTGGCCTTTCTCGTCACACTTGTAACACTTAATAGAAACGGGAGATGCTCCCCCACTTATCTTCTTCCCATCTGCCACCTTTTGTTTCCCTTTAACAGCTGGAGTCACATAAGACTTTCCTCTAAACTGTCCTTTCTCTTTCTTCTCACTAAGATGCTTGGAGTGAGCAGATCAAGCTTGATTATCCTCATTATAGATCCTACTCTTACCCACCAGCTCAACATACATGCCAATTTGTTGGTATCCAATACCCTTCTTGATTTCTGGTCTCAGCCCATTCTCAAACTTGATACATTTAGACATCTCGGCATCAGCACGATTGTAATGCGGGAAAAACTTCACCAACGCCTCGAATTTTGTAGCATACTCTGCCACAATCATGTTTCCTTG
Source organism: Lathyrus sativus (assembly GCA_963859935.3). Lineage (NCBI taxonomy): Eukaryota > Viridiplantae > Streptophyta > Magnoliopsida > Fabales > Fabaceae > Lathyrus > Lathyrus sativus. Next base: position 540,134,988 of record OZ012738.1, on the reverse strand, counting down.
CCTCAACTCAAGGAATTCCACCTCCTTCTTTCCGCGAACATCTTCATGGAAATAATTTCTCAAAAATTATCTCTTGAATACATCCCAAGTTATTTCGGTACCAACATCCTCCAATCTCTGATGGGTATTATCCCACCAATCTTCAGCTTTTGCTGATAACATATGAGTACCAAACTGGACTTGTTGGGCGTCTGTACACGACATCACTAGAAATATCTTCTCAATCACCTTAAGCCACTTTTGGGCACTCTCTGGATCATGGGTACTCACAAAAGTTAGAAGATTGTTCCTCTGGAACTTCCCTAAAACACGAAACTCATTGGGAGCCCCTCTGTTCTGATTGTTCTGCACATTTTGAGCCGCCACATGGGTAATTAATTCCAACACATCAGAAATAGCACAATCATTTCTCCCATCCATTCTGCACACCATCAATCAATATTACAAGAAACAATTATCGACAGTGTACACACGCTCATCGACTGATAGGGAATAACATTATAAAAACATGGCCAGACAGACCGGTCTGCTGTGATACCACTAATGTAACACCCTTCTACCCCAACACTCATTCACGATAAATAAAACCATTATATCATAGTACATCACCACAAGGGTGCCACATTTCACCATAAAACCACAGTAACGTCCTACTGCGTAACACAGGTTCTATCATCAATAAAGTTCAAAACAAATGGAGCTACAATGCAGCGGAAAATCATAATCTCAAAAACCGTCAAAATAGCCAAATTCATAATGACGTCAAGTCTATAAAACCAACATAAAAATTCAACTCAATATCGTCCCGACCCGATGTTACATATCAGAGCAAGACACCTTCTAAGTTCAACGAAATTAAAACTAAATACTCCAAAAGCTAAACCTTCATGCACCAAGAGCTAATCATGATCACCTGTACGTTACCCACGTGGAGGCAACATTCAAATAGGAAGGGTGAGTAATCATAAGTCATTATACAAGATATAAAGAAAAGATAAACATATATACAAATACATCAACATTCAACAATTCCCATACATCGTCACAGAATCATCCAGCAACATAATCATCACTAAGTCATCATCAGATGTGTTATTTTAAATCACATAATCAAATAGAACATTCTTTCACAATTATGCAATGTCACATAACATGAAATGAAACAACACTAGACTCATGCATGTGGTACCAATTCGTCATGTTGATGGACTTTGGGCCATCACCCTCCAAAGATCCCCACCAATAGGATCGATTCTACACAAGAAACAGAACACGTCTTAAACATCCCAATCCACACAATGGGATTGAAGTCACCACTGGTCCAAAGTCCTAACATGCTATGAATGCATGACACAAAACATCATAAATCACATCATCGTCAAAGGTGCATCATCATTCATGAAAATTCCGCCAGCAACGTCCTAGTATTACATCATTATTAAGCGTCATATTACATCATCATTATGCGTCATATTACATCATCATCATTACTTCATGCATCATTATGTTATAATCCTCAAGACACAACACATCAATTACTCAAGGTATACAGACAACAAGACACGAGACAACACAGAAAGACAAGAAAAGAAAGAAAACCAAGGACCCTAACAATTTGGAGGGATTTGGAGGGGCGGGGAGATGTTTGATTTTAATTATAATTATATTTACATATATACCCTTATTATTTATTTAAATATAAATTTAACTTATAACAATGTTAAAAAATTCATTTTGAACAAATTTAATTTTTATTTTTATTTTTATATCTTCATTTTATTGTCATTATATCTGTTAAATTGTTTATATTTTAATGTTAATTTTTAATTATCATAATATTTTTTTTTATAATAATAATAGGGGGCCAAAACTGTAATTTAGCCAATTATACATTATAATCGTTATATTTTTATAAAATATTTCATGATAATTTCTGATTAAATATTCATATTTCATCAATAAATTTGTATTTGAATTATAAATGATAAATATTACAAGTCTTATGGTAAAAGTAGAAGGATAAAAAAATAAATTACTTTTAAAATTCCCTTGTGATTAAAATTTCTCCCCTCCGTTCTATTGAACCAAACAAACTCTAAGAGTGTACTCGTAATTGCCAAATATCAAGATTTAAGAAAATAACATCTCTTAAATTTTTTTATTCAAAAATAAAATACCTATATTTAATAGGCCAAATTATACCAGAGATTTTTTACATTATTATTTTAAAAAAATTATCTTTTAAGTTTTCTTTTGTAATAATTTGATCATTTAAATTATCTAACGTCAGACCGTTACATTTTTTTAATATAGTGTATATGCTAATTATGGGTGCAATCATTTGAGTGGTATAAAAATAATAAATTTCAATCAGAAGTACAACAATTACTCATTTTTAAATGTTTAAAATATGAAGAAAAAATAATGTAGAAATCACTCTAAATGATCAACTTGTTAAAAAAAACATAATCAATCAACATGTAGAAAAAACTTAAATCATCTTTGATGTTATTTTATCTATAACAAATCAATTTTTGTTTTAAATTGTTAGTTCATTAGGGTTCTTGTGTAGTAAAGTAACTAGTGAAAATCATAATAGTGGTAATAATTTTATTAATATCTTATAATTTATAATTTTATATAGATTGTTATTTTATTAACATTAGTTAGTTTAAGTTACTAACAAATTTTGTTATAAATTGACTAATCTAACTATATACACGCATGGATGTTTAGTATGGTTTTGTTTGATAAAAATAGTGATTGGTTGATAAATTAATTGATTTTTTTATAGTTTATGATTGATGTTTGATGACTTATAGATGATGGTTGATGTCTGATAATTGATGAGTTAATTGAATTGTTGGTAAAACTAGCGGTTTAATTAACTAATTAATGTAAAATGACATAAAAGAATATTTCTTAATTAATAATAAAATATATTTAAAATACTTTAAATTTATAAGGGTAATAGTGGAAAAAACAAATATAAGTTATAAGCTACAAGTTATAAGCTAAAACTCTATTTAAAATAACGTTTAAAAAATAAACTATAAGCTAATAGTAAAATAAATTATAAACTGGTGATAAAAAAATCATTACTAAAAATGTTTTTTAGTGTCATACGACCTTATAAGCTATAAGGTATAAACTATAAGTTCAAAATATAACTTGACAAATAAAGCCATATATGAGAACTAACTACTTCACTGAATTATATACTTGAACCGGTGTATAGTATATATGAGAACTAACTACTTCACCTAATAATATACCGGCACATGTGTATAGTATAAATGGGAATGATATATTTAGGAATTATGAAACAACATTCCCCATTAGAATAAACATACATCAATCTTAGTTGTTCTCTCAAATTCACATAGTAATTAAAAAAACATGTCTTCTTCCTCTTCTATTCAAGTCTCTTCTTTCAAATCAAAACATCATGATCATCACCAACAAGTGTTGTTTCTTTATACACCAGAAAATGGAAACCTTATTCTACATGAAAACATAGTTGATGTGCTTTTTTTATCAGTTATATCACCACACTAATCATAATCTGAATAGCCTATGAAATAACATGTAGACCTAGTTGTTCATTGGTAGTGATACTCAACAATCTTGATGACTATGATGATTTTTTAGTCTAAGGATTAATGGTGATTGTATCATTCCAAATGATGTTTAGTCACTTCCCGTATCAAGCGATTCATGGAAATGGACTTATGATGGTTGATCATTGTTCCCTTTTAAGAGGGAGTCTTTTCAAATTATCTTGGAGTTTGAGGTAGTACACTCAATAGAGGTTGAACAATCAGAAAACTCTTGATAACCTTCTAGAAATTGATTTATTAAAATGTCTACCATTTAAAATACTTTTACTAACCTTTCGGTTAAGTTTAGAGTATTTTATAAGCAAATGGGCGAGAATGGAAAGCAGGGGAGGTTCCGAAGAGAAAAAAATTACAAGATCCCAATATCAATCTAAGGTAAAATGATCATCTCTTGAAAGGAATCTTAATAAAATAAGAAGTAGATTCCCGAATTGCCTCACTCTAGACTATGTTCTTACTCATCTATTTATCAAGTAACTTGTTCATTTACTTGTGAAATCATGTGATATATGTGCTTGCTTGTTCTTAAGACGTTTTTCCTTACATGTGTTATTTTTAATTCCTCCATGTTATTTCTTATTTTTTGTACTTTGCATGCTTTAATTAATGAAAACCTTCCTTGTTTACTTAAACTCGTCTGAATTACAATATTTATGTGTTTTCTCTAAGTAAAATATATGTTTGCATGTTTATAATTTATGTCTAGCATCTTACACGTCTTTTTCATAATGCCAAAGAGGGAGAAGTATAATCTCTATTCATATAAGGGGGAGTTTAACCACTCTAAACTTTACCTATTTATTTTCCCTCTTACCACATCCCTAAGAGATACATTGTCATCTATGTGCTTGCTGGTATTGTCAAGGTGATCCAACATGGTAGAGTTTGACAATAGCAAAACTGCACAACCTGTTGATTTGGTTTTGATGTTTACAATGCTCTTAAGAGAAGTCTTCATCAGTCTTAATGTTCAAGTGATGGTGTTTGACATGATGTTAATTAAGTGGTGGTGCTTGATATGATTAATCAAGTGATGGTGCTTGACATGTTGCTAATCAAGTGATGGTACTTGATATGATTGTTCAAGTGATGGTGTATGGCTTATTGCTAATTAATTAATGTTGATTGATATGATTATATAAGTGGTGGTGTTTGACAGGTTATTTGTCAAGTGATGGTGCTTGATATGTGATAACACTCTGTCATCATATACTTTTTACAAGCATTTACTAGTGTTTTTGGCTTCTTTTAATTGTTTTTTCTTTAGTTTGATTAATAAAAGGTAAGAAATTGAAGAAGTGGAAGAAATAGGGAAAAAGGTGAAAATATGAATAAATGGCATAAAAATTCACTTTTTCCATTGAATATTTCACGCGCATAAAGTGACACAGTAGCTTGTCATCGAGACCATGATCCAAGTGTGAAAAGAGCATCGTGGGCGCGATGGTAACCTACTTCTGGCGTGTTTTTGCTACTATAAAAGACAAAGAAGTGTAGAAAATTTGTGTACTTGATTTGGGAAAAGAAGTGGATGACAAAGCACTTTCTAGAGCTCTGGAGTTAAGGTTTTCATCACCGGAAGCCAAATTCAAACTAGAATTTCATGCACTATTTTTTCATTACTTCTGTTATGAATTTTGTTATTATGAGTTGCCAAGTTCTTTTGATTAGGGCTTGTTAGATGAACATGTATGAATCAGTTGGATCATATGTTAGGTCTTTGTAATATTTCACTTTTAATTAATTTAATTATGTTATTCAGTTAGTATTCTTGCTTAATGTTTCATACGTGTTTACAAATTCATATATTGATTTAGACTCGTATTGCTTATTGAACCTAACTGTATGAAACTGATCTAAGCTAACTATTTAACTTATTAATTAATTAGTGATAGGAAATTATAAGTTGTGACATAGGGTTTAAGGCACCGAAACATTGTTTGATTATATCCAGTTGAGCTAAGGAATTAGGGAGTTGTAGTCTAGAATAGTGAGTTAGACACTAAGTAATTGCGTATAACGACTAAGTTAAATTGTGGTAATCATTGAATTAATCATTGTAAGGGAGAATAGACACTAGCATCAACAGTGACATATTGGGTATTCGAAGTAAGGCATAATCACCTTTAATCTAATCAAGTTTCCAATAATTTCTATATGCATTTATTTTACTAAATCAAACCTTGAAAACCCCTCATTTACTTTCTATAAGCACGCAGATCGCCTTGTTAAAATAAAGCAATCCATGTGAATACGAACTTAGAAAATTATTACTTTGATACTTTTAGTACACTTGATAAATTTTCATCAGTATGTTACTCGAGTGATGGTACTTGATGTGTTTGCTCAAGTGATGGTGCTTGATAAGTTGTTTATCAAGTGATGGTATCTGGTATGTTATTCAAGTGATGGTGCTTGATGTGTTTGCTCAAATGATGGTGTTTATCAAGTTTTTTATTAAGTGATGGTGCTTGGTATGTCACCTGAGTGATATTGCTTGATGTGTTTGCTAAAGTTATAGTGCTTGACAGGATGTTTATGTAATTCAAGTGATGGTTCTTGATTAAAATGAAGTCTGGGTATCATTATTGTGCTTGGAGATCAAGTTATATGCCTCTATATATGAAGATAACACCTTATGTCAAACAAAATTTAGTGAAGTCAACAAAGATATTTGATCAAGTAGTTTTACCTGATGATGAAGTTTATTATTAATACTTATCTCAAGCCTCATCAAAATAAAATTCAGGATAATGCTAAGAGTTAAAGCTTTAGAGTGTGAAAGAGAGGAAGTGTAAAAGCTCGCATGATCGTGTTCGTATGAGTGATCAACATATCGTAAAAAGACAAGGTCGTTTTTATAAGTATTATAGATTAACCACAAACACAGTTAAAACCTTGATAAGCCTCTAAAGATTTTATTAAAACAACCCGAAAATGTTTTTGGATCCTAGCTAGCTGAATTGGGAACTGTAAAATTGATCAGGACAGTTTTTTAACTGTCTAATCGATTAGATTTTTAGCCTAATCGATTTGATGAGTCCTAAATGTGTTCATAACTGATTATTATAATCTCTTAATGATTGGTAACATCTCTCAATCAAAACCTTCTATTTTGGGCATCAATAACCAATTATTTGCATTGCCTAACCTATTAGCAAATTGGTTAGGTGCATTAAAAAGCCTATGGATTGTTTCCAAATTTACATCACGCCTTGGCCTATAAATAGAGAGTTTGTCTATAACTTTTTCACATCAAGAAAACTTGGAAACCCTCACTTTTCATTTCTCTCGTCACCTCTCTATATTGTTTATATTTTCTCATATATTTTAGCCATAGTGCTTCGAGAATGTTCTTGAGTCTAGTGAGGAATTTTGTCATGGGTAAGCGCATAATTGTAATTTTACCAAGAAGTCATTTTTCTCTTGAGTAAATAATTCTTCCTTAGGAAGTTGATATTTTAGTTGGGAGTTAAACCATTTAAAAAGGTCTTGTTTGGGGAGTGGTCTTAGTCTATGTTTGGTTTGTGAGCTCTGTCATTAAAGAAAGCTCTATCTTGGTTTGGGATCAGCCATTGGAAGATCTTTTTTAGATGAGAAGACTAACCACTTCAAGCCTTGATCGTTGTTTGCTTGTAAGTTTACTTGAAAACTTCATTTCCTTTTAAAATGAGGTTCGTGGGAAAATCCTTCTAAAAGCTCTTAAGATATGGTGGATACTTTCAAGATCAATCCTTTGGAAGAGGATTAGATCACTTTATTAAATTGAATCTCTATAAATTATTGGTTTCATTTCTCTTCCATTATCTCTTTTATTTCCACTTAATTTTTTTACTTTGAATTGCCACGGCTTATTCAAACATTTTATAAAATGTTTTCAAAATTTAATTGGAAAACGATTTTTTGAAAATAAAATATCTTCAAACTTACACAACTCACCTCCCTTATTATGTATGGAGTCTCAAGTCCAACATTTGCAACCACAAGGTGTGAATTCTTACACTCACTAATGAACCCATTAATTATACTTTTTGCATAGCATATGTCTTATCTACATTTGTAAAAGTACCTCAATGATTCCAGAATCTTCTCGTACATGGTTGCTTCTACCTTCTCTTCATCAGTCTATTCATCATAAGCCCATTGATTCATTAATTTCGCTAAGTCTTTTCCATGAAGAACTACTTGAGGTTGTGATATTTCAACATGTCTTTCCAATTCACCAATGTCATCAGGAATCACATTTCCCTAAATGCATCCACTCACCTCAATTGTGCATTCCTCCATATTATTATCAACATCAACTACATTTTTTAATTCAACATCAATTTCTTTATTTCAACCATTACTTTGAAGAGGTTGTACAAATACATGATTGTTATCACTTCCTTTATTTGGCATGTCATGCCACTCCCTTGCCTCTAACTCATTGAAAAATCACACCACTACTAATGTGCACTCTCTTATCCACATAATTGTACACCTAATATGAACCTATGGATTGATATCTTATGAATATCATGCTTTTGTGGTTCTAATTGCTTAAATGGTATTACAAATTTTGATGATGACAAAAAGGATCATAGAAAAATATCATATACATCATCATACAAAGGAGAAAGGTTGAAAAAATAAAAAGGCGAGAAGGTTCTAATGTTTGGCTCAAAAAATCAAATTCTAAAGATGGGTATGATTATGTGTTCTTGATTAGTGTTATGGAAACAAGTGCAACTTAAAAAAGACTTGAAAACTAAAACTATTAGAAGTGGTATGGTGGGGATAAAAATAAATTGTACTTACTATGAGTATAATAGTGTAAACCTTGCTTGAGATTAGGGAAGTGAATATCGTATACAAGTGATTTGTAAATAATATCCCTGTTGCACCCCAAAATTTGCTCAACCTTTTATTCACCTGGTTATGTTTCATTGCATAGCATATCATAGTTCTAACATAGTTCTAGCATTTGCATATCATAGCATCATCCTTTATGCAGGGGATCAAGAGTGAGATATAAGAGATAAGAGCCTAGCCAGAGGTTTACTCTAGTTAGAGAAGCCACCAGGGTCATCAGTCAAAGGTTTGAATGCTTAAAGAGTTGCATTGATTGTACAAGGTCTATCTCCAAGTATGAGGGGTTTTGTGAAGGGCCTCAGAGGTCCATGAAGTCTTGATCAAGGGTGTGATATATGGATGAAGCTTGTTGAGCCTCTAGAAAGCCAAGGAAGAGTTCAAGCAAGTCACAATGCCAAGTGCAAGAGCTTTGTTTGAGGTATGCACAATTAGGGTTTCATCTGAGTAATCCTAGCTCAAGGAAGATGTTTGAGAGGCATCAAGGCCTATCTCTAGATCATTCTAGCCATGAAATGATTTGATGAAGTATGTGTGGTGTTGTGCCAAGAAAAATCAAAAAGAATCAAGAATGGTTGAGGTTGTAAAGACAGGGTTCCTAGGGTAAAATCCCCTATTTTGCACTGAACTTCCAAGCCATATAAGTCAAGATGCTAGCTTAAAATGACTTTTACTTCCGCATGAATGTTGTAGAGGATGTTAATAGCTTTAATTTGAGTACTAGAAGTATTCAAGGAGATTTATAGAACTCAAGTTATAGCTCAGACAAGTTATAGGTCCTAAGAGGCATCTGAAAATTTTATGTGAAAGTTGCTTGACTTCCAAGGCACTTTTGGGCTAGAAGGAGTTTTCAAATGGACTTTTTATGAACATGAAAGATTTTCCTTATATTCTTAGCTTTAATTTTAGTACCAGAAGTCCTCAAGATGATTTGTGGAACTCAAGTTATGGTTTGTGCAAGTGAGGGGTATTTTTGGAAAGATGGATTATAGGTCCTTTTTCAACATTGGTCCATATCTCCACTTTCCACTCATCAAATGGAAAAATGTTAAACACGAGATGTGTTCTAAATGGTGTTTTTAGGCTACATAAGAGGTCATGGTGAGTTGGAATGCCTTGTGGCCAAGAATGCCCAAAAATGGTTTGAATATGGAAGAATTTCAAATGGATCCAAGGAGGGAAAATGGGATTTTCAAGTTACAAGTCTAAAATGCATCATATGAATACTCAATTTGATTGGAAAAGAGATTTTAGAGATGATGGCATTAACACATTTTGGAGTTGTGGCCAGAATTATGGAGTTGCTTTATAAACTCATTGCTTGAAATACAAGTCACATGTCCATAACTCAACACAAGCTGACTCAGGTCAAGCCAGCCATCCAAACACATTTACCATGACTTGTATGATTGAAAGGGAGAGTTTTAAACTTGCTATAACCAGAATAACACGACTGTACCATTGAATTTTCACTTCCATAACAGAAATTTTGAACTACTGGTTTGGGCCTTAAGAATGGATCAAAAGCCCATGGACATGTTCTATAAATAGTTTAGAGTATGTGCAGATGAAAAAGGTTGGTGATTTCGTGCTATAGAGAGAGAGAGCCATAACTGAATTTTGGAAGAAGAGCTCAGGATCGGTTTTGGAATTGGAGAAGCTTTCAAGCCAAATTGAAGATTGGAGAGTGTTCCTTGTTCATCACTAAAAGTGTTTGCATTGTTTTGGAGTTGATTTCGTGCCTCAAAGACCTTCTGTTGGTCACTTCTTTGCAGGTATGTAACCTTCAAATTATGCTTTGTTCTAGGCTGATTTAGATAGCATTCTTCATGTGGTTAGGACCTAGGATGTATAGAGAACGATTCTGGATAGTTTTGGTAGCATTTGGTGAGGTTCGATCATGGAGTGTAATTTCTATTGAGAGTTGGTTATGGTGATCTTGGATGAATTAATCATGATTGAATAGTTAGAAGTGATCAGTGTAACATGAGGATTTAATCCATGGCTTTGGATTTTAGAATTGAGAGAATTAAAATTGGTGTGCATTCTGAAAATGTGATCGTGTTTTAATTTGGAGTGAGATTTAGAGGATTTGGATGCTTGATTCGTGATCAGCGTGAGAAAACGAGTTGGAATGATATAATGCTTGGTATTTCTGGTCACCTGAAAATGGATGTTCGCCGGAGAAGACGGTGGTTTCCACCGTGAACCACCGTCTGGTTATGTTTGGCTCACCTGAGTTATTGAGGAAGACGACACGAGAACCATTGGATTTATGTCTTGACTTTGACTCAGGCCACGCATTGGACGGATGAGATTCATTTGGAAACTCAGTATACTGAGCTTTACATCAAAGCGCAGCATTTCATTAAACGCTTGGCTTGGGCCTTGGACTCGTTTGCTATTCCCACCCCCGTTCTGAGCCCAACCTGGAAATGAACTAAGTCTGATTGCTATTTGACACGCTTATTTCTCCATTTCTTTTCTTTTTCTTTTATTTTCTTTATTTTATGCATGATAGAAATTAAATCACCAAAAATAGTAGATTAGGTCAATTAAATCCCTTCTTTTTTCTATAGGTTCATAATTAGATTTAGGATTTTATTGAATAAAAACATTAGTTTAATCATGCATTTTTATTTTAATTGCATTTTTTACATTTTAATTGATATTGAATTGGATTTTGTGTACATATCTGCCTTGCTGATTTTATTTCTCTTGATTGGTAACGAATCTTGACTTGATTGTTTAGTATGTTGCACTTGACAAATGCATGTTCCCCTAAGATTTTTTGTAGATTTCTTAGGAGTAGTTTGATTCTGATTTGGGGTTGTGGATTAGGACCCTCCTCAATTCATGGATAACCTTGACCTTCTCCACTCTAGGATCGGTTTAGTGGCCTTAGAAGTTGATCTAGGTTTGGATGTGTGGGCTTTTTATTAGTAATACATATAGGTTCCCCTAGTAATTTTGTTAGATTTTTAAGAGGTGTTTTCCTATTTTTTCTTGAGGGTAGAAGTATGGTGAGTTTTGGGGGCTTCTATCTTTGGTATAGGGTTTTAAGTGGGCTTCAGAGGGGCTTGTTTTTGCTTGTGGAGCTTGGAATCATTCTTGTTGATAGAAGGAGCTTGTTGAAGGTTGTGAAGATACTTGGATTGAAGACCCTTTTACTTGGAAGCTTGCTCTCTGTCTTTGAGGATTGAGATCTTTAGGTTTGGATTGGAGTTCATAGTACTTTCCTGAGGAAGGCACTATGATCTTTCCCCATTCCTTTTTCTCTCCTCTATTCTTAAGTGTCCAATGATGTTGGAGCCTTCATGTGAGTTTGGTTCTATCCTAAGGGGGAGGATGCAAACCATTCACAGTTGTTGAGCCACATGGGGCATGATTCCTAAGTGGGACCTTCATAGTACTTTCCTGAGGAAGGCACTATGATTATATTCACTTAGTTCACTTAGTTCATCTAGGCTTTTCTTAAGTGTCCAATGATGTTGGAGCCTTCATGTGAGTTTGGTTCTCTCCTGAGGAGGGGATGCAAACCATTCACAGCTGTTGAGCCACATGGGACATGATTCCTAAGTGGGAGCCTCACAGTACTTTCCTGAGGAAGGCACTATGGGTTTATCCACTTAGTTCACTTCTTCTCTCTTCTTAATTGCCCAGTGATGTTGGAGCCTTCATGTGAGTTTGGTTCTCTCCTGAGGAAGGAATGCAAACCATTCACAACTGTTGAGCCACATAGGGCATATCTCCTAAGCTGGTAGTTTCATAGAACTTTCCTGTGGAAGGCACTATGATTCTCATCACTTAGCTTCCTTTCTTTTGTAAGCTTGTCTTGAAGCTTGAAGATTGGGATAGAACCTCTCCTTTTAGAGTTTTTGCTTAAGGTTTAGCCTTTTGCTTTTGAGCAGGAGTTTGTCTTGCTGGTTAGCCTTCTCCTTTGTTTTGATTGATTTGTGTGGTGCTGTGTTGCATTAGAATTAGGTCTTCATATAGATGATTCCTAGCCTAGGAGCATCATAAAGATAAGCTTGTGTGCATGAGAAGTTGAGTGTTTGACTCCTTCTGCTTGATTGTTATTGAGTGGCTTTTGCTTGTGGGTACTTGGTTGAGCTGAGCTCCCTTGCCCTTGTGGTGTGTGGCCCTTGTGCCTTGTTTGCTCAGAAGTTGAGGTGTCCTCCTTCTGCTTGGTTGTTGCATTCATGCATCTTTACTTACAGTATTCCTTTCTTTACAGTTTGTTGTTTGATCTCTTTGCCATGATCCCTTAGGAGCTCTGATTTCTCTGCTGTGGAGGAGTTATGATAGACATTAGGTTGGTTAACCATGTATGATAACATTAGGGTAGGATTTCCCTTTCTAACCTTACCTGTAGGATGAACCATGTATGATAACAGTAGGGTCAGTTTCCCCTTAGAGAGTCTTTCTCTTCTCATCCTCTAACAATTCAAAAACACTTAATAAAGGTTACAACATAGTTGAATTAATTTCTTCCGTAAAAGACTTAAAAACAAACATCAAACCTTTTGTCCTCTTGGACTGTGAAAACCCTTGGTTAAGGAGAATTTTCAGATAAAAAACACTTGAACAGCTTGTGTCTTCCGTAGCCCGAACTACGTTCGCTCTGATCTTTCATGTTGTATGAAAGTACGTAGGCATAAGACACGATGTCTTAGCGAGCAACCTTCCCCTCTTTTTTACCCGTAGTTAGCCGAACTACGTTGACTCTGATTTCTCGTTCCAGACGGGAATACGTAGGCATAAAGTGCGATACTTTGCCGAGTCACTTTTCTTTCTTTTTCAGACTGACCATTAAATAGATAGATAAACACCCTTTTCCAGGTAAACAAACAAGCGTGGATCCCATCGAGTACGATGGACGTGAGGGGTGCTAATACCTTCCCCTTGCGTAACCGACTCCCGAACCCAGGTTTTGGATGCGATGACCATACCTTTCCCGTTTTCGTGAGGTTTTCTCTGAGAGTTTCCTTTCCCTCCTTTGGGATAAATAACGCACGGTGGCGACTCTTCTGTTTTGTCGGCGCTGATTTTCGCAGTAGCAACAGCTGGCGACTCTGCTGGGGAAAATATAGCATCTTGGGATTCTTCCCATCCCTTATGCTGGGACCGTTTCCCATCCCCTATGCGAGTCAACCCTAGCGCTTGCCTGTTTATCTGTTAGGTGTTGTATATGTGTATTTTACTTTCCTGTACCTTTATCTTTCCGCATTTATTTTCATCATTATATTATTGTAATTATTGCTGTGGGAAAGGGAGGTTACTGTGAGCGATAAGCCGGACCTGGGCTTGAGTATGCACCTAGACATAGTTGCGGAGATTAGTGGATGAACCTGTTTGCTAAGCAGACACAGTTCCCTACGAAATCCGCGCTCAGACGAGATTCTCTCCGAGGTATTCCTTTCCGGTCCTGAGGATCTGAGAGGAGTCCAGACGTGAGGATTGTCGACTCTGGGGACCGATCATTTGGAAGTCAGCTAAGTGAGGCCGCTTCATGAGACGATGATGCCACAACTTCTGGGTATCGTATCTTCCCTCATGAAAGTCTGTGACGCTGATGACCGCATAGGATGTCGTACCTTTGTCCGTGGATTAGGTCCATACCTATGAGAGGGGTTGGGTTATTGCAGGAAACTTGGCCTCCAGAAACCTTGGTTTTCTAGTCAGAGGAGTTGTTTTATCTGTATCAGATGGGTTTCTTGTTCTCAAGTCAGTGTGTTACCGGTGCCAGATGGATTTTTTGTCTGAGGGTCAGTACTATTATCAGATGGTTTTCTCGCCAGAGACAGAGGTTCAGATGGATTTCTCGCCAGAGTATTGGTATTATGGGATTCTGGTGACCTTGGTGGTATTCTGTTCTTGATATTACAGAAGTGATTCTTCCTCAGACTGCAACATGGCACTTTTGATCCCCTGCTTGCATCATTTAACATATTTCATTCTTACATTGTCATTTGCATCCAACTAATGTGTGTGCATTGCAGGTACATATTTTCTCCCAGTTCTGGTGGTCTTTGCCTAGTAGACATGGAAGCCATGAAGAGAGTATTACCCTACAGATTCCCATCTCCTGATATCAGTCTGTTGTTGGAGCTGATCACTACTGCTGGAAAGAATGTGATGGGAGATTTCAGGAAGACCTATGGGAGGATTCTGACCTATGTTTACCAGCCCTCTGCTTATGAGATTAGCAGTATTTACACCCTGTTGCAGTTTTATGATGCTAAGCTTAGGTGTTTCATATTTCCTGACTTTGTCTTGGCTCCCACCCTAGAGGAGTATTCTGCACTATTGGATATACCCATTCGCAAACAGATGCCTTTCTTTCACACGGACGCTAAGCCTTGTCTGGCTAAGCTTTCTACCATCCTGCACTTAGGAGAGTCTGAGTTGACCGGGAGGATGCTTAAGAGAGGAGATGTGTGGGGATTTCCGTTGGCTGTTTTAGTGGAGAAGGCTCAGGAGTATGCCAAGGAGGGTTGTTGGGTTGTTTTTGATGCCATTCTTGTTGTGTGTGTCTATGGCATTGTGTTGTTCCCAAACCTACCTGATTTTGTTGATACGGACGCTTTTCATATTCTGGCAGCAAGGAATCCAGTCCCTACCTTGCTGGGTGATGTTTTTCATTCCACCCACTACAAAAATGAAAAACGGTGAGGAAAGAATGTATCTTGCTGTGTACCTTTATTGTACAAGTGGTTCGCTAGCCATATGCCCAAATCAGGGCCTTTCGTCACTTCTATTGATTCTTTGGGTTGGCCCGAGCGCTTAATGGGATTGACTTCAGAGAATGTTGTCTGGGCTAACAAGGATGTGTTAGGGGTTGATGTTATCTATAGCTGCAATGGATTTCTGAATGTTCCTTTGATAGGAAGGAAAGGGTGCGTCAACTACAACCCTTCCTTATTGATCAAGCAGTTTGGGTATACACTTCGGGAAGCGCCAAAGCCAGGGGAGATACAGGAATCTCTGTATCTTACTGGGACAGTAGAGGGAGATATGTTGATCAGACTTGAGAGAGCGTGGAAGAATCTTCATAGAAGAGGGAAGTCTTTGTTGGGTAAAAGTGATAATAGAGTTCTTGGTCAGTATGTGGAATGGATTCGTGAACGAGCTACCAAGTTTCTAATGCCTTATCCTGCAGTCCAACCGTTATATCCTCCCACAGTGGAAGAGCTCGTTACCATACATATGCAGACATACAAGCAGTTGTTGGGTGAGAAAGAGGAGTTAGCAAGGGCTAATGAAGCTTTGGAAAAGGAGAACGCTCAACTTCGGCACGAGAAGATTGAAGAAGGATATTCTTTCAAGCAGCAGGCTGAAGCGTTAAAACATCTGAAGGGTACTTTATTGGAGTTGACTGAAGCTAAGAAGCGTCTAGAGCTAGATGTGGACTCTATAAGCAGTGTATTGGTTACCAAGAAACAAGTGCTGGATAAGGCCTGTACGAAGTTAGCCAAGTACAGAGATCATTGGGATGTTACTATGGCCAAACGAAGGGAATGGGAAGAAGAGTTGAAGGTACGGGTTGCTCAGCTAGAAGAGCAGGTTAAGGTGAAGAATGAAGAACTTGAAGCAGAAGCATTTCGTCGATACGATACCAAGCGCAAACTGAGTGACACCACGAAGAATCTGGAAGATTGTCAACGCCGAGAAGACACCAAGAGGCCCTAATCTGAGAGTTGTGTTAAGGATAAAGCCTGGGAAGATTTTGTCCGAGACGTCGAGGGAACGGTCAAGAAGAGAGATCTGTTGATAAAAGGCTTGATTGATCGGCCGGATCACCCGGACACCAAGAAGTTGTTTGAAGATTTTTGCGCTCGTGTCCGCACTTGATTTTGCTTGTACTCTCTATGTGCTGTGATCACCACCAGACATGTTGGTCGGGATCCTCCTTTGTCATTTCAGTTGTAATGAAACGCTGTTGTATAAATCCTTGATGAGACTGCTATTCCAATAAATATATGAGGGTTTTTCTAAATATTGTCTTTATGGCTTCTCTTGTCTTGCTGCCTTGACACTGGAATTGGAGGGAAAATATCCCCAACGCACACATGCACGTTAGCATTTTTGCATATTTGTTTGCATAAATCATATTGCATTACAAGATTATGATCTACGTACCTTATTTCTTGCATCCATTTCATCAGGTTATTTCAGGATTGCAGAACAGCGGGTCCACCGTTACTCTACGAGAATCAATCATAGGAAAGTCATGGACAGCATGCAGAATGAGATGCAAGAAATGCGTGACAGGATGGCCCTGCTCATGTAAGCCATGGAGATCGTTGCCAAAGGGCAAGAGCAGCTGCAAACTCTGGTGCAACCGCTGGTTGCACGTGCTGAGGGAAATGGCACACCACGTGGAGATAATGTTTCTAACTCCCCTCGAGCTGAGATCCACCAGAGTGCGGATGCTATTCCAGTGGTTGGTCTGAGTGTTGGAGAAACGGGTCCCGTAGCTGGAAATGGGAACACTGGTAACATGAATGCTAATGGGGATACTGCTGGGGTGTTCGTCGGTAATGTCAATCCTGGTTTCAATGTTGGCGTTGAGAATGTCGGTATGAATGTTTGTAACGGTAATCTGGGTTTCAATGGTGTGAACTTGGAATATGGCAACGCTGCGGGTG
Organism: Lathyrus sativus; assembly: GCA_963859935.3. Taxonomy (NCBI): domain Eukaryota; kingdom Viridiplantae; phylum Streptophyta; class Magnoliopsida; order Fabales; family Fabaceae; genus Lathyrus; species Lathyrus sativus. The sequence goes on along the minus strand of OZ012738.1, from coordinate 540,117,866 downwards.
CCAAGGCTGGGTTTTGAGACCAAGGTTATGGCAATCAGGGGTACATAACTGGAATGTACAATGCTCAAGAGATGGGTAACCTGAGGTACGACCCCAGGTACTTTCAGACCAGTCCAGGACGTAATGCTGAATATGTTGGATATGATGACGAAGTTCCTCGCTGGGAAGAACGCCAAGAGGATGTATTTTTGGTCAGAATGAAGGTTACGGAAGGCCTGCTGAAAGCAACCGTCGAATTAGAATGCTAGAGGAAAAGGTGAATGGGTTAACAAGCCAGAACGCTGTTGGTTTAGACATGTCAAATATGGGGTTAGTCCCAGGGCTGAGAGTACCACTGAAGTTCAAAGCACCATCGTTTGATAAGTACAAGGGAGACACATGCCCTAGGGTGCATGTACGATCTTTCTATAGACGGATGTCTGCATACTCGGATGATGAGAAAATGCTGATGCACTTTTTCCAGGATAGCCTGTCTGGGCCATCGCTGGAATGGTACATGAGTTTGGAGCCTACTCGAGTAAGGAGCTGGAAGGAGTTGGCAGAGGCCTTTGTCCGACATTACCAGTAAAATAATAATCTCGCCCCGAATCGAGTTCAGCTACAGAGCCTTTCCCAGAAGCCCAGTGAGAGCTTTAAAGAATACGCCCAGAGGTGGCGGGATCTTACGGCTAGGGTACATCCTCCGATGGTGGAAAGGGAAATGGTGGACATGTTCATAGGAACATTTTCTGGGATGTACTATGACCGATTGCTTAATCTTTCGATGAGTACCTTTTCTGAATTAATCTTGATGGGAGAACGAATTGAGAACGGGGTTAAAATTGGTAAAATCCAGGCGGGTGAGTCTACTTCAGCAGGAAGTAATAAAAAGGCTTTTGGTAGCAAGAGGCAGGGTGATACCAATTCTGTATACAGTGCCCGACGGAGGAGTAGAAGTCAGAACTGGGACCAACAACCGCAGGTTGCAAGTGTAACCATTCCAGCGCCTCAACAGCAAAGACCTCAGCCACAGCCTCAGGCTCAGCAGCAACAAAACCCTAATCAGCGTAGATTTCAGAATCCAAGACCAAGGAGAGTATTCGAGGTACCTCCGGTGCCCTATGCAGAACTTCTCCAAGCCTTGTTGAAGTTGCAGTTGGTTGAAAAGAGAACTTTGGCGCCACCGACAGGCACGCCACCAGCTGGGTATGATATTAATGAACACTGTGATTTTCATTCAGGAGCACCTGGGCACAACATTGAAAACTGCCTGGCTTTCAAGCACAAAGTACAAGATTTGCTTGATAGTACGACTATTAACTTCGGGTGGGAAGGGCCCAATATCACGCAGCAGCCAATGCCCAAGCATGGGGCAGCGGGGGCGAATGCCATCCTGACAGATGCTGAGTTGGATTTGGTTTCGGATGTCGACGAGTTGAAAACTCCTTTGAGTTATGTGAAGAAGTGTTTGCTAAAAGGGGGTGTTTACCCAGGTTGCAGTGAAGGGTGTGCGAATTGTCTGATTCAGCCTGAGGGTTGTGAGAATCTGAAAAGAGGGGTTCAAAGTTTGATTGATGAGGGGACTTTGCAGTTTGACCGGTCTGTGGGTCAGGAGAAGCCCATTGAGACGAAGATTGAAGAAGAACATAGTGAGATTGCTACTGTCACTATCCCATTTAAATCCGTGACGATTTCGGCGCCTGTGAAGCGACCGACAATTACCATCACAAAAGCTAGACCGATCCCTTATGAGAATACAAAGGCAGTTCCGTGGAGCTACGGAGCAGAGGTGTACTGCAATGGGGAGAAGATTGATTTGAATGATCCGCCGGCAGGATCTGTAGACAACGTGGTAGGATCAGGTGGGATAACCCGGAGTGGAAGGATCTTCGCCTCACCTGAAGTAGAAGCAGAAAGGCTCGCCAAGGGTAAAAACAAAATTGTTGAGGGAGGACCTTCTAGGGACAAAGAAAAAGAACCGACGAGTAAGGACGTGGAAGAATTCATGAGATTGATCCGCAAAAGTGACTATAAAATCGTCGACCATTTATAGCAGACTCCGTCGAAGATTTCTATTCTGTCTCTGTTGTTGTGTTCTGAGGCGCACAGAAACGCCCTGTTAAAGGTGCTCGAGACGTCTTTTGTGCCTCAAGAGATTTCAGTCAATCAGCTGGAGGGGGTTATAGCATATGTCAATGCAGGGCATGGTTTGGGATTCACGGATTTCGATTTAACGCCTAGAGGGCGTAATCATAACAATGCCTTGCACATCTCTATTGAATGTCGGGGCACCATTATGTCTCATGTGCTGGTCGACACTGGATCGTCTCTAAATGTGTTGCCGAAGAAGGCCCTGTTGAAATTGGACACCCGTGGGGTGATTTGCACGCCTAGTGACTTAGTGGTGAGGGTGTTTGATGGGACACGGAGGTCGGTGTTCGGGTCAGTGACGTTACCTATTCAGGTGGGACCCGAAGTATTTGACACGGTATTTTATATCATGGACATCCAGCCTGCGTACAGCTCTTTGATCGGAAGACCATGGATCCATGCCGCCGGGGCAGTAACCTCTACACTCCATCAGAAGTTGAAGTATATGGTTGATGGGAGTATTGTAACGGTATGTGGCAAAGAGGACATCCTGGTTAGCCACTTATCATCCTTCAAATACGTCGAGGTAGATGGAGAGATTCATGAAACACTCTGTCAAGCGTTCGAGGGGGTGAAGGTTAAAGAGGAAGCTCCAGTGAAGAGTGAAGGGCTTGAAGTGGTTGTGTCCTCATACAAAGAAGCTAAGGCATTAGTACAAGCAGGAGAGACCAAGAAGTGGGGGCAGGTTCTGGACATACCAGTGAAGCAAGATAAGTTCGGCTTGGGGTATCGCTCGTCTTCCACGCAGATTGTGCCTAAGTTCAGAGGACCTATGGTGTTTACTCCGGGAGGGGTTAGCTTTGAAAGGATCAATGCCGTGTCTGATACGGAGGAGGTGGATAGCGACTGTGACATGGACGCATGGATCCGACCCAGCATGTCGGGGCAAAGTCTATGCAACTGGTCCATCCAGGACGTCATCCAAGTGACAAATAAACAGTAATGTTTTGTTTTATTCAATCATTGTATGATCATATGTCCTGCCCGGGGCATAGTTGATTTTGTCTTAGGGCCTAACTGTTTACTTGTATGTTCGTTTCAATAAATAAAGGCGTTTTCTACATTCAAATGTTGTGATCCTTTTCTATCTATTTTTATTTTTCAATAAAAAGGCAACGTGGTTATATGCTTTGCTTGCATATCATTTGAAGCATTTAACCATTTCCCTCGCAGGACTCATATATTTTCAGATGACGTCGATCAAAGACTTCCTATGACTCGTTTCGACTTCGAGCATCCGATCTTTCAAGCTGAGGAAGAGATTGTTGAAGGTAGCGATTTATCAGAAGAGTTGACTCGGTTGTTGAAGCAAGAAGAAAGAATCATTCTGCCTCACCAGGAAGAGATTGAGATCGTCAACTTGGGGTCTGAAGAGTGTATCAGGAATGTCCGTATAGGGGCTGCGCTACAGAATGACATCAAGCAAGGGCTTATTGAGATGCTGCGAGAATACAGTGATATATTTGCTTGGTCCTATGAAGATATGCCTGGGCTGGATACCGATATGGTGGTTCATCGGTTGCCTTTGAAAGAGGAATGTCCGCCTGTTAAACAGAAGAAGTGCAGAAGCAATGGGATGCTGGATTCCTCGCTGTCACCACTTATCCCTCTTGGGTTGCTAATATTGTGCCTGTGCCGAAGAAAGATGGCAAGGTCCGGATGTGCGTCGACTATAGGGATTTGAACAAAGCGAGCCCGAAGGACGATTTCCCGCTCCCACATATTGATGTGTTGGTTGATAACACGACTCAGTTTTCGGTATTCTCCTTCATGGATGGCTTTTCAGGGTATAACCAGATAAAAATGGCTCCAGAGGACATGGAGAAAACGACTTTTATCACCCCGTGGGGAACTTTTTGCTATAAGGTGATGCCCTTTGGTTTGAAAAATGCTGGGGCAACGTATCAACGGGCCATGACAACTTTCTTTCATGATATGATGCATAAGGAGATTGAAGTATATGTCGATGATATGATTGCCAAGTCTCAAACAGAGGAAGAACATCCGGTCAATTTGCTGAAATTTTTCAAGAGGCTTAGGAAGTTCAGGCTGAGGCTGAACCCTAACAAATGCACCTTCGGGGTAAGATCCGGTAAGCTACTGGGGTTTATTGTGAGCGAGAAAGGAATCAAGGTCGATCCTGCAAAACTAAAAGCGATACAAGAGATGCCAGCACCGAGAACAGAAAAGGAGGTTAGTGGCTTCTTAGGAAGATTGAACTACATTGCTAGGTTCATATCTCACCTAACGACCACGTGTGAACCATTGTTCAAGCTGTTAAAGAAAGATCAAGTGGTGGCCTGGAACGATAATTGCCAAAGGGCATTTGAAAGAATAAAAGAATACTTGCAGGAACCTCCAGTTTTGATACCCCTAGTAGCAGGTCGACCACTGATTATGTATCTGACGGTTCTTGAGAACAGCATGGGTTGTGTTCTCGGTCAACACGACGAGACCGGACGTAAAGAGCATGCGATTTATTATTTGAGTAAAAAATTCACAAATTGTGAATCTCGATACTCTATGCTTGAAAAGACGTGTTGCGCACTTGCCTGGGCTGCCAAACGTCTGAGACAGTACATGTTGAATCACACAACCATGTTGATATCGAAGATGGATCCGATCAAGTATGTGTTTGAGAAGTAGGCACTCTTCGGGAGGATTTCCAGATGGCAGATGGTACTGACGGAGTATGATATCCAGTATGTTTCCCAGAAGGCCATTAAAGGTAGTGTTCTGTCAGAGTACCTTGCCGAACAGCCGATTGACGATTATCAGCCTATGAAGTTTGAGTTCCCTGATGAGGATATAATGTACTTAAAGGCAAAAGATTGTGACGAACCATTGCCTGATGAGGGTCCTGAGCGGAGTTCCCAGTGGCAACTGATTTTTGATGGCACGGTCAATTCGTACGGAAGCGGAATAGGGGCAATTATCACCACTCCTCATGGGTCGCATATCCCATTTACGGCCAGATTGAATTTCCCAGTAACGAATAACGAAGCAGAGTACGAAGCTTGTATCATGGGGTTAGAAGAAGCCATTGATCTGAGGATCAAGAATCTGGATGTATATGGTGATTCCATGTTGGTTGTGAACCAGATTAAAGGAGAATGGGAGACCCGTCAACCTAATCTGGTGCCATATATGAATTATGCAAGAAGATTGCTACCTTTCTTTGATAGGGTGGAGTTTCATCACGTACCTCGGGCGGAGAATCAGATGGCGGACGCCCTTGCAACATTATCTTCAATGTACAAAGTCAATTACTGGAACGAGGCTCCCAGGATTGTCATTTCTCGCCTTGATAGGCCTGCCTTCGTATTCGCAATTGATGAAGCGTTTGACGGCAAACTCTGGTATTTCGATATCCAGAATTTCCTGAAGAATAAGGAGAATTCGGCTGGGGAATCCAGTCGTGATCAGAAGACTCTCAGGAGATTAGCGGGCAATTTCTATCTAAACCCCGATGGTGTCTTGTATAGAAGGAACCACGATTTGGTACTCCTACGGTGTGTAGACGAGAAGGAAGCCAATTTACTCATGGAAGAGGTTCATGAAGGTACTTTCGGTACGCATGCTGGTGGACATGCTATGACCCGAAAGTTGCTGCGAGCGGTATATTACTAGCTAACAGTGGAAACAGACTGTTTCAAATTCGCAAAGCGGTGTCACAAGTGCCAGATCTATGCGGATAAGATTCATGTGCCGCCGAGCCCTCTAAACGTTATGGCATCTCCATGGCCTTTCTCCATGTGGGGAATTGATATGATTGGCAAAATAGAGCCTGCAACATCCAATGGGCATCGCTTCATCCTGGTAGTGATCGTTTATTTCACCAAGTGGGTGGAAGCAGCATCCTACGCCAACGTGACCAAGCAGGTGGTAGCCAGATTTATCAAGAGAGACATAATTTGCAGATACGGTATTCCTGAGCGAATCATTATTGATAATGGTTCGAATCTGAACAACAAAATGATGAAAGATCTATGTCGAGACTTCAAGATCGAGCACCACAACTCATCTCCTTACAGACCCAAGATGAACGACGCTGTTGAGGCGGCCAACAAGAACATAAAGAAAATTGTTCAGAAGATGGTTGTGACGTATAAGGATTGGCATGAGATGCTGCCTTTCGTTTTGCACGGTTATCGCACTACGGTGTGTACATCGACTGGGGCAACTCCGTTCTCACTGGTGTATAGCATGGAGGCTGTCCTGCCATTAGAAGTTGAGATCCCATCTTTGAGAGTTTTACTCGATGTTGAGCTGGACGAGGCAGAATGGGTGAGGGATAGATTGAATCAACTGAGCTTGATGGATGAGAAGAGGTTGGCCTCTATTGCATATGGTCGGCTGTATCAGAGCCGGATGAAGAAAGCTTACGACAAGAAGATACGACCGTGAAGCTTTCAGACGGGCGATCTTGTGCTGAAGAAGATTCTCCCACCACAATCAGATCACAGGGGCAAATGGACTCCCAATTATGAGGGTCCATATGTTGTGCGAAAGGTCTTCTCCGGAGGAGCCTTACTGTTATCCACCATGGATGGTGAAGACTTTACGTCCCCTGTGATCTCGGACGCAATCAAAAAATACTTTGCTTAAAGAGACCCGCTGGACAGGAAAAAGAGAGTCCAGGTAAGAATGGGGCATCCCGGCGAACCAAGAAAAAGAGAAAAGGTTCGGGCAAAAGTTAGGGATAAAAATCGAAAAGAATGTACACCTGCAAAGTCGAAAACCTGAAAAGGGCGACTTCGGCAAAAATGGGTATCCCAGTGAATTAAAAACCCGCAAAGGGCGGTTCACGCAAAAGTTAGGGATCGAGAGAAGCAAATGACTGTGGTCCGAGTTTGATACTTCATTGCTAGTAGTTTGGGAGTACCTAAGGGTCGACTATCCAAAACAATCTCTTACGAAGATGGAGAATCGGGAAAGCGTCAGAGTCAGGCGAGTCATAGGAGGATCAGCTCATGGTGTTCGTCTGTACCACGTTGTCGACATGTGTACAAATTTTCCTTTGTATTTTTGTACATACTTGCATTTGTTTATGAGTGACTTCCTCTTTTCAGGAGTTTCATCTGATGTACAAACTTTGCCTATTTTACAGGCCGTTATCAATAAAGCATGTTATTCAGTACTTGATGTGTGATTTTGGTTTTAACTTTTACTGTTTTGTTTGTGAAAAACGCCGATGTTTTTGATAAACTTACATGTGCGTAAACACGCAGGCCTCGGCCAATGATTGTTAAAACTTTGGATTAATTGAATAATTGTCACGGATACTAACCAAGATGTTTCCCTTTGCATAGAATGTCTTGTGTTCGTTAGGGTTTTGTAGGGTTGTTACCTTTTGCAGGTATTCAAAAGCTCGCGAAGTCCCCAGCTAGAGTCCCTCGCAGGCTATAATAAACTTACCCTTCCCAGAGGATGAGATTTGTTTTCTTCCCCTACAGGTAAAAATCGAGGTTTTTTATCCCCAGGAGAGTTGAGATTGCGTCAGATGCAAGATCAGAGTGTCCTCAGTAGTTCAGAATTGACTTATTCGGCATGGATAAAGTCATCCCCAGCAAGGGTCAAGATGGATATGTTTAGCACCCTAGAGAGTCCCTGTATAGTGCAATCAGAACGCACCATTTAGTTCTCGACTAAGTGTCAGCAAATTGAGTTAGCCCCACAGAGCATAATCTGGTGGTCAACATCTTGGAAAGGAACATCCCCGAGCAGGACTGCCCCTTTCTTTCCCCAGCATGTCATTTTCCCTCGACAGGATGATCATCCTCAGCAGAGTGCATAGTCCTGAGCTTGTGAGCTACTTTCCCAGCAGGATGGTTATCCCCCAGCGGAGTTAGTTTCACCTTTCCAGCATTTATTTTGTTGGAAAAGTATCGGTAGTATTCCGGTCATCCCCAGCGGATTCAGCTTTGTCTTCAGCATTTATTTTGCTGGAGAGACCCTTTGCATTTGCATGTATTATCATACTTGCATTTGACCCAAATACTTAGCATTTCCATGTTGTATGGAAGCATTACGTCATTATCAAACATGTGCATTTTTAAAACATAAGCCAGGTTGGTTACCTTTTTGGTTTCAGGTGTGTTTCCCCTGCCGATAATTGAGATTATGGTTCAGGAAGATGTTCGGATATTTGAATTTGTGGCACAAGGCACGCAGTGATCGTGTTCGTCCTGTCATGTGTACCCCTAGCAAAGTTTCTTGGTCAAGCTCTTCTTCTCCCCAGCTGAGTCCTTCTCAGGTCGTTGTTACGTCAGCTTTGGAAGAGTTCATAGTACAGATTTTTGGGTGGTCACCTACAATTTCCCCAGTAGAGCTTTTGTTCCCTCCACGGAGTCGCACGAGTAGAATTCGTTCCTCCAACAGAGTTTTCCCCACCGAGTTGCTTAGTTAAGCTCTTCGCCTTCCCCAGTGGATTTGTTCTTCAGATTACTGTCACGTCAGTATGTGAAAATCTCGAAGTTGTTACCAATGGTCGAAATAGGTGCTTGACGGCCGTCGTCAGAGGTTCCCCGCAGAGTGGCTTATTCAAGTCTTCGGACAATAATTTCTCGTTGTTTAGCATTTTCTCATTTCTTCGGATATGGAAGGTTGACAAGTGTGTTCAACGATTTCTCGCTGTTTAGCGTTTGCTCATTTCTTCGGATATGGAAGGTTGACAAGTGTGTTCAACGATTTCTCGCTGTTTAGCGTTTGCTCGTGTCTTCGGATATGGAAGGTTGACAAGTGTGTTCAACGATTTCTCACTGTTTAGCGTTTGCTCATTTCTTTGGATATGAAAGGTTGACAAATGTGTTCAACGATTTCTCCCTGTTTAGCGTTTGCTCATTTCTTCGGATATGGAAGGTTGACAAGTGTGTTCAACGATTTCTCGTTGTTTAGCGTTTGCTCGTGTCTTCGGATATGGAAGGTTGACAAGTGTGTTCAATGATTTCTCGCTGTTTAGCGTTTGCTCATTTCTTCGGATATGGAAGGTTGACAAGTGTGTTCAACGATTTCTCGCTGTTTAGCGTTTTCTCATTTCTTCGGATATGGAAGGTTGACAAGTGTGTTCAACGATTTCTCGCTGTTTAGCGTTTGCTGATTTCTTCGGATATGGAAGGTTGACAAGTGTGTTCAACGATTTCTCGCTGTTTAGCGTTTGCTCGTGTCTTCGGATATGGAAGGTTGACAAGTGTGTTCAACGATTTTTCGCTGTTTAGCGTTTGCTCATTTCTTCGGATATGGAAGGTTGACAAGTGTGTTCAACGATTTCTCGCTGTTTAGCGTTTGCTCATTTCTTCGGATATGGAAGGTTAACAAGTGTGTTCAACGATTTCTCGCTGTTTAGCGTTTGCTCATTACTTCGGATATGGAAGGTTGACAAGTGTGTTCAACGATTTCTCGCTGTTTAGCATTTGCTCATTACTTCGGATATGGAAGGTTGACAAGTGTGTTCAACGATTTCTCGCTGTTTAGCGTTTGCTCATTTCTTTGAATATGGAAGGTTGACAAGTTTGTTCAACGATTTCTCGCTGTTTAGCGTTTGCTCATTTCTTCGGATATGGAAGGTTGACAAGTGTGTTCAACGATTTCTCGCTGTTTAGCGTTTGCTCATTTCTTCGGATATGGAAGGTTGACAAGTGTGTTCAACAATTTCTCGTTATTTAGCGTATGCTCGTGTCTTCGGATATGGAAGGTTGACAAGTGTGTTCAACGATTTCTCGCTGTTTAGCGTTTGCTCATTTCTTCGGATATGGAAGGTTGACAAGTGTGTTCAACGATTTCTCGCTGTTTAGCGTTTGCTCATTTCTTCAGATATGGAAGGTTGATAAGTGTGTTCAACGATTTCTCGCTGTTTAGCGTTTGCTCGTGTCTTCGGATATGGAAGGTTGACAAGTGTGTTCAATGATTTCTCGCTGTTTAGCATTTGCTCATTTCTTCGGATATGGAAGGTTTACAAGTGTGTTCAACGATTTCTCGCTGTTTAGCGTTTTCTCGTGTCTTCGGATATGGAAGTTTGACAAGTGTGTTCAACGATTTCTCGCTGTTTAGCGTTTGCTCATTTCTTCGGATATGGAAGGTTGACAAGTGTGTTCAACGATTTCTCGATGTTTAGCGTCTGCTCGTGTCTACGGATATGAAAGGTTGACAAGTGCGTTCAACGATTTCTCGCTTTTATCAGCGCATGCCCGTTTCTTCAGGAATAAAGATGTTTTCAATAGATGTTACAGACGGATTGATGGTGGTAGTCGTGTCTTTTAATTCAATGCCTGTGGCGTCGCATGGGCAGTTGATATGGAATTGATTATTTCTTTTCAAGATAATTGGTCGGTTGTTGCCGTGACAACTAGATCCAGTCCCTTGATGGTTCTCCCCAAGTAGTTGTGTGCGCAATTTATTTTTGCGGTTGGTAAATTTCCGGGTTCTTTGGTATTCAACTGTCTTCTACCTCGAATGTATGAAAGCCGTTCGCTTTTCACCCAATCGGGTCCAAGCCGTTTTAATAGGGGCAGCTGTTGCACCCCAAAATTTGCTCAACCTTTTAATCACCTGGTTATGTTTCATTGCATAGCATATCATAGTTCTAACATAGTTCTAGCATTTGCATATCAATGCATCATCCTTTATGCAGGGGATCAAGAGTGAGATATAAGAGATAAGAGCCTAGCCAGAGGTTTACTTTAGTTAGAGAAGCCACCAGGGTCATCAGTCCAAGGTTTGAGTGCTTAAAGAGTTGCATTGATTGTACAAGGTCTATCTCCAAGTATGAGGGGTTTTGTGAAGGGCCTCAGAGGTCCATGAAGTCTTGATCAATGGTGTTATATGTGGATGAATCTTGTTGAGCCTCTAGAAAGCCAAGGAAGAGTTCAAGCAAGTCACAATGCCAAGTGCAAGAGCTTTGTTTGAGGTATGCACAATTAGGGTTTCATCTGAGTAATCCTAGCTCAAGGAAGATGTTTGAGAGGCATCAAGGCCTAGCTCTAGATCATTCTAGCCATGAAATGATGTGATGAAGTATGTGTGGTGTTGTGCCAAGAACAATAAAAAAGAATCAAGAATGGTTGAGGTTGTAAAGACAGGGTTCCTAGGGTAAAATCCTCTATTTTGCACTGAACTTCCAAGCCATATAAGTCAAGATGCTAGCTTCAAATGACTTTGACTTCCTCATGAATGTTGTATAGGATGTTAATAGCTTTAATTTTAGTACTAGAAGTCTTCAAGGAGATTTATAGAACTCAGGTTATAGCTCGGACAAGTTATAGGTCCTCAGAGGCATCTGAATTTTTTTTGTGAAAGTTGCTTGACTTCCAAGGCACGTTTGGGCTAGAAGGAGTTTTCAAATGGACTTTTGATGAACATGAAAGATTTTCCTTATCTTCTTATCTTTAATTTGAGTACCAGAAGTCCTCAAGATGATTTGTGGAACTCAAGTTATGGTTTGTGCATGTGAGGGGTATTTTGGGAAAGATGGATTATAGGTCCTTTTTCGACATTGGTCCATATCTCCACTTCCCACTCATCAAATGGAAAAATGTTCAACATGAGATGTGTTCCAAATGGTGTTTTTAGGCTAGATAAGAGGTCATGGTGAGTTAGAATGCCTTGTGGCCAAGAATGCCCAAAAATGGTTTGAATATGGAAGAATTTCAAATCGATCCAAGGAGGGAAAATGGGATTTTCAAGTTACAAGTCTAAAATGCATCATATGAATACTCAATTTGATTGGAAAAGGGATTTTAGATATGATGGAATTAACACATTTTTGAGTTGTGGCCAGAATTATGGAGTTGCTTTGTAAACTCATTGCTTGAAATACAAGTCACATGTCCAAAACTCAACACAAGCTGACTCAGGTCAAGCCAGCCATCCAAACACATTTACCATGACTTGTATGATTGAAAGGGAGAGTTTTCAGCTTCCTATAACCAGAATAACACGACTGTACCATTGAATTTTCACTTCCATAACAGAAATTGTGAACTACTGGTTTGGGCCTTAAGAATGGATCAAAAGCCCATGGACATGTTCTATAAATAGTTTAGAGTGTGTGCAGATGAAAAAGGTTGGTGATTTCGTGCTATAGAGAGAGAGCCATAACTGAATTTTGGAAGAAGAGCTCAGGATCAGTTTTGGAATTGGAGAAGCTTTCAAGCCAAATTGAAGATTGGAGAGTGTTCCTTGTTCATCACTGAAAGTGTTTGCATTGTTTTGGAGTTGATTTCGTTCCTCAAAGACCTTCTGTTGGTCACTTCTTTGCAGGTATGTAACCTTCAAATTATGCTTTGTTCTAGGCTTATTTAGATAGCATTCTTCATGTGGTTAGGACCTAGGATGTATAGAGAATGATTCTGGATAGTTTTGGTAGCATTTGGTGAGGTTCGATCATGGAGTGTAATTTCTGTTGAGAGTTGGTTATGGTGATCTTGGATGAATTAATCATGATTGAATAGTTAGAAGTGATCAGTGTAACATGAGGATTTAATCCATGGCTTTGGATTTTAGAATTGAGAGAATTAAAATTGGTGTGCATTCTGAAAATGTGATCGTGTTTTAATTTGGAGTGAGATTTAGAGGATTTTGATGCTTAATTCGTGATCAGCGTGAGAAAACGAGTTGGAATGATATAATGCTTGGTATTTTTGGTCACCTGAAAATGGATGTTCGCCGGAGAAGACGGTGGTTTCCACCGTGAACCACCGTCTGGTTATGTTTGGCTCACCTGAGTTATTGAGGAAGACGACACGACAACCATTGGGTTTATGTCTTGACTTTGACTCAGGCCACGCATTGGACGAATGGGATTCATTTGGAAACTCAGTATACTGTGCTTTACATCAAAGCGCAACGTTTCATTAAACGCTTGGCTTGGGCCTTGGACTCGTTTGCTATTCCCACCCCCGTTCTGAGCCCAACCTGGAAATGAACTAAGTCTAATTGCTATTTGACACGCTTATTTCTCCATTCCTTTTCTTTTTCTTTTATTTTCTTTATTTTGTGCATGATAGAAATTAAATCACCAAAAATAGTAGATTAGGTCAATTAAATCCATTCTTTTTTCTATAGGTTCATAATTAGATTTAGGATTTTATTCAATAAAAACATTAGTTTAACCATGCATTTTTATTTTAATTGCATTTTTTACATTTTAATTGATATTGAATTGGATTTTGCGTACATATCTGCCTTGCTGATTTTATTTCTCTTGATTGGTAATGAATCTTGACTTGATATTTTAGTATGTTACACTTGACAAATGCATGTTCCCCTAAGATTTTTTGTAGATTTTTTAGGAGTAGTTTGATTCTGATTTGGGGTTGTGGATTAGGACCCTCCTAAATTCATGGATAACCTTGACCTTCTCCACTCTAGGATCGGTTTAGTGGCCTTAGAAGTTGATCTAGGTTTGGATGTGTGGGATTTTAGTTAGTAATACATATAGGTTCCCATAGAAATTTATTTAGATTTTTAAGAGGTGTTTTCCTATTTTTGCTTGAGGGTAGAAGTAGGGTGAGTTTTGGGGGCTTCTATCTTTGGTTTAGGGTTTTAAGTGGGCTTCAGAGGGGCTTGTTTTTGCTTGTGGAGCTTGGAATCATTCTTGTTTATGGAAGGAGCTTGTTGAAGGTTGTGAAGATGCTTGGATTAAAGACCCTTTTGCTTGGAAGCTTGCTCTCTGTCTTTGAGGATTGAGATCTTTAGGTCTGGATTGGAGTTCATAGTACTTTCCTGAGGAAGGCACTATGATCTTTCCCCATTCCTTTTTCTCTCCTCTATTCTTAAGTGTCCAATGATGTTGGAGCCTTCATGTGAGTTTGGTTCTCTCCTAAGGGGGAGGATGCAAACCATTCACAGTTGTTGAGCCACATGGGGCATGATTCCTAAGTGGGACCTTCATAGTACTTTCCTGAGGAAGGCACTATGATTGTATTCACTTAGTTCACTTAGTTCATCTAGCCTTTTCTTAAGTGTCCAATGATGTTGGAGCCTTCATGTGAGTTTGGTTCTCTCCTTAGGAGGGGATGCAAACCATTCATAGCTGTTGAGCCACATGGGACATGATTCCTAAGTGGGAGCCTCACAGTACTTTCCTGAGGAAGGCACTATGGGTTTATCCACTTAGTTCACTTCTTCTCTCTTCTTAATTGCCCAACGATATTGGAGCCTTCATGTGAGTTTGGTTCTCTCCTGACGAGGGAATGCAAACCATTCACAGCTGTTGAGCCACATAGGGCATATCTCCTAAGCTGGTAGTTTCATAGAACTTTCCCGTGGAAGGCACTATGATTCTCATCACTTAGCTTCCTTTCTTTTGTAAGCTTGTCTTGAAGCTTGAAGATTGGGATAGAACCTCTCCTTTTAGAGTTTTTGCTTAAGGTTTAGCCTTTTGCTTTTGAGCAGGAGTTTGTCTTGCTGGTTAGCCTTCTCCTTTGTTTTGATTGATTTGTGTGGTGCTGTGTTGCATTAGACTTAGGTCTTCATACAGATGATTCCTAGCTTAGGAGCATCATAAAGATAAGCTTGTGTGCATGAGAAGTTGAGTGTCTGACTCCTTCTGCTTGATTGTTATTGAGTGGCTTTTGCTTGTGGGTACTTGGTTGAGCTGAGCTCCCTTGCCCTTGTGGTGTGTGGCCCTTGTGCCTTGTTTGCTCAGAAGTTGAGGTGTCCTCCTTCTGCTTGGTTGTTGCATTCATGCATCTTTACTTACAGTATTCCTTTCTTTACAGTTTGCTATTTGATCTCTTTGCCATGATCCCTTAGGAGCTCTGATTTCTATGCTGTGGAGGAGTTATGATAGACATTAGGTTAGTTAACCATGTATGATAACATTAGGGTAGGATTTCCCTTTCTAACCTCACCTGTAGGATGAACCATGTATGATAACAGTAGGGTCAGTTTCCCCTTAGAGAGTCTTTCTCTTCTCATCCTCTAACAATTCAAAAACACTTAGTAAAGGTTACAACAGAGTTGAATTCATTTCTTCCGTAAAAGACTTGTAAACAAACATCAAACCTTTTGTCCTCTTGGACAGTAAAAACCCTTGGTTAAGGAGAATTTTCAGATAAAAAACACTTGAACAGCTTGTGTCTTCCGTAGCCCGAACTACGTTCGCTCTGATCTTTCATGTTGTATGAAAGTACGTAGGCATAAGACGCTATGTCTTAGCGAGCAACCTTCCCCTCTTTTTTACCTGTAGTTAGTCGAACTACGTTGACTCTGATTTCTCGTTCCAGACGGGAATACGTAGGCATAAAGTGTGATACTTTGCCGAGTCACTTTTCTTTCTTTTTCAGACTGACCATTAAATAGATAGATAAACACCCTTTTCTAGGTAAACAAACAAGCGTGGATCCCATCGAGTATGATGGACGTGAGGGGTGCTAATACCTTCCCCTTGCGTAACCGACTCCCGAACCCAGGTTTTGGTTGCGATGACCATACCTTTCCTGTTTTCGTGAGGTTTTCTCTGAGCGCTTCCTTTCCCTCCTTTGGGATAAATAACGCACGGTGGCGACTCTTCTGTTTTGCCGGCGCCGATTTTCGCAGTAGCGACAATCCCTCAAGGTAGGTTTATATATACCATATGACCTAGTGGGTCACACAGTCTTTGAGACTATTTTCTCGGTCTTGACTCTCACCATCACGCTTCATCAGGGTGGCAAATGACTTATCCAGTAAGATGTCTTGATAAGTGGTGAAGTAGCCCATATATATAACATGTGTTTAATGTCGTCTGATATCACTTAAATCCTCTCATTGCATTCAACATGGTCATAAATGAATGACCCTATGTCATATATACTATGTGGAATTGGGATAGAATATTAAGACGATCCATAATCCACCAAACACAAAGCTTGTAGGGGAAAATGGTTAAGAAAAGACATTATAATTCACAACTTCCCAAATATGAGGCATGTAAAGGCAAAGTAGTTATTTAAAAGGACTTTTTTTTACCTAATTACCTTACTTTGAAACAAAATATTCCAAAATACCATACTTTAAAAAAAATTACGTGAATGCCCCACATGCAATGCATGCTCGTCCAATGAATGAGCAAGTGTATGAAGACGTTTTTGGTTCAGGTGTTTCCATGTTTAAGTGATTTCTCCCTTACCCACTTTCTTTATTATATTCATACCATATGCACCCCTTCTTTTCTATAAGGCTATGATACCACACTGTGCGGGAGCCTTACATGCCATGAAACTCAGCCTTAACTGTATCGTCCTCAAATAGCCAACCATAGGCATAACATGGACTAACAATTAAAACTGAATGTCATAACAGCAAGGACCATAGCATGGATCAATGGTCATATGTTTTCTGATACATAAGATCCTCATTTAGAGTAAAGTGTAGAGCATGCTTGCATCTATGGGGGAATTATGATATGAATACAATAACTAAAGCTTTAAGGGAGAAAGAAGATATTTTTAGAACATGTTTATTCTTAAGCACACAAGAGAGTTTATTTGTGATTGCTTGATGAAAATATGTTACAAAGGCCCTCCTTTTATAGCCAAGGAGGTACATATAGGACAAAAGCAACACTATTTACAAGCATGGCATTTTTAATACTATATGAATTCCTTTTTTTAAAAGTCTGACACACTTATCACTTATGGATTACATTATTACACAAAAAGACAAAATTTACTATTCATAAACATGCTTGTGATCTTTGAAGGACACTTGTTCATTTTTGAAGGATACTTGTTCATTTTTGAAGGACACTTGTCCATTTAGTCTTTGCAAATAGGTTCATGAGAGGGGGACATATTCTGGTCAGATAAATTTCCGTCAGAAAGGCAATCTTCATAGCGAGATGAATCACACTGCCAGCCATCATCCATCATGTAGGTGTGATCTGCTAATCTCATATTAGCCTCTTCCACTTGTCCTTCAGAGAATTCAGCTTCCATCATAGAATCTGGTTTTTGTTGTGTGGCTTGAGTCGAGCATTCTCCAACTTCCAGTCTTATGAACTTTTCATGATGTATGCAAGTTGAAATTTCATCAAGTTTCTTTGGATCATAGAGATTGATGTAGTTAACATATTCCAGTAATTGCCTTGTGAATTTTAGACTAGGAGGATATTCATCAATGGTTTCCCATAGGTGAACATAACTCTTATAATTGAGCAACTTAGTTACAGGATCTGTCAAATAGGGCCTATGTAAAAAGAAAATAGACTTGAGCTTTCCAATATCTTCTGCAGATAATCTTCGTTCCCTGACCTCATCTATGACTGGTTTTAATTGATCTCTCCATCATTGCAATGGAGAATACGATTCAAGAGTGGTCCAAATCAAAGACTTGTGCTTTTCAGGATCCATTATATGTTGATACATGACCTTAGTGGGAATAAGAATAGGCATGTAGTACAAACAAGTGGCACACCAAATATACCACAAATGGTTCTTTGTGAATTTAGCATTTGGGTTTATTAAAATTGGCAGGAGAAAAGGTGTATCTGAGAAATAAGGACTGTGATCTGGTAATTTGTTCCTTATGATCTTTGTCATGTAATAGAAAATATTGTTCCTGGCATACTGCTTGAGTTGGGACGGTGAAGAGGATGTAGTTATTCCTGGAGGAAAATTCTTTGTTTTGGATGCATGGGTTGGTAGTGGTTTGACCATAAGAATTAGAGGGAAAGTGTGCTTGGCTGTGATGATTTGGATAGGTTTCATGGGTCTGGAGAGTAGGTCTGGGATTACATTTTGGGTTCCCTTGATATGTTTTACCGAGAAATCATATCTAGAAAACCAATCTTTGAGCCTAAGAGTTTGAGGATCAGGAGGCATCTTAAATTTAAAATTCAAGGATCTTAGGGAAAGAGGAGTTGTCCATCTGGACTTCAAATTGGTAGCCTCTTAGGTGGAAGTCAAACTTTTGAATTCCCATCTTTACGGCGAGGGCTTCTTTGTAGGTGGTGTGGTAGTGTTTCTCAGCTTCTCTAAATTGGCCACTGGCATGGCCACAATAGTATCTTTTTCCTTCAAGTTCCTCTACCAGGACTGCTCCCCAATAATGATCACTGGCATCAGTCTGTAAAATTCTTTTTCCACTCCCAGAGATTTTTAGAGCAGGAGGAGTTTGTGCGATTTTCTTTACGGCTTTTACTGCTTCGATTTGTTGTTATCCCCCTGGTGGAGGTTTTTTCTTTAGCATTTGGGATAGAGGAATCGTGTATCTCGCCAGTTTCGGCAGGAAATCTCGGATATAATTAATTATACCAACAAATTGTTGGATTTGCTTAACTGTGAGATTTTCATCAAGAAAGTTTAATAGTTCATGGGCAATATGAGGTTGAGGTTGATATTTCCCTTGGGAGAAATGCAGCCCTAGAAAATCAATTTCTGTCTGTCCCAATTGAGTTTTCTTTTCAGAGAGCATCATTCCATGTTGTTGGGCTATTTGAAGAAATTGGCCCAATAATTGTTTATGGGTTTTTTCTTCTTTTGAGAACAATAACACATCATCAATATAGATGAGGATAATGTTGAGGATGGGATCAAAAATTCTAGTCATGGCTTTTTGAAAGAGTGATGGGGCTACCTTAAGCCCAAACGGTAACACTGTCCATTGGTATTGGGCGTTAGGAATGCAGAACGTCGTTTTATAGAGATCTCCAGGGTCGATCCCCAATTGCCAAAATCCTGACTTAAGGTCAAACTTTGAATAGATCTGGGCATCTTTGATGAAAACATTTCAGGAAGAGGCTCCTGGATGAGTGGCCTTGGTTGGATTAACATTTTCATTGAGCTTGAAAGGACGTTGAACGAAGAAGTCTTTATTCTTCCATAGAGGTTTTGGGTGGTGGAATTTCTCATGGCTATCTGCACATAGTCTGAGAAGGTTGGACTTGATCTCTTCATAGCCAGCAGGAACCTTAGAAAATGAGTACAATTTCAGTATCCCAGAATACGGTTCGAATTCCCTTTTGAATTTGATTCCTGTGGGGAGAATTTGGAGTTTAATTGCTGTTGAGTAGACATCTATTCCTACTAAAATATATTTGTTTGGCAAATTGCTGCCGATAACCTTGGTCCAGACTATGCTGTCTAGGAAGAATTTAATCCCTATTTTGTCCTTGGTCATTAGATTTGTCTTGAAAACTTTTCCATCTGCTGCTACAAAGTATGCAACATGTGTTACCCATGAT
Source organism: Lathyrus sativus (assembly GCA_963859935.3). NCBI lineage: Eukaryota > Viridiplantae > Streptophyta > Magnoliopsida > Fabales > Fabaceae > Lathyrus > Lathyrus sativus. Next base: position 540,098,572 of record OZ012738.1, on the reverse strand, counting down.
TCTACAGGGAGAATGTTGGGATTCATCATGGTGATCTAGGCTCCAGTGTCCATATATGCTATAACTTTCTTTGGACGGGAAAACTTTTTTGCGAGAATATGGACTTCAACACAAGGAAGTGGTGTAGTAGGAGGAGAACTACCTATCTCTTTGATGGAGTAAACCGGGAGATATCTGTCATCTTCTGACTCCGAAAATGATGCTTCATCAGACGAAGAGTCTTAAAGGGCAAAAATTGTTTCTTCATTAGCAGAGCTTTGTTCAGAATACAAAGATTCTAAGTCTCCTTCTAGAGGTTGAAGAGAGTTAATCAATTTTGCAGCTTTATGGGTGTTATTAGGACATTTTTTTGAGAAATGCCCTTTTTCCCGCAAATAAAGCATCTCTGATTTTTCCATTGAAAGTCCTGTGAGATTTTGTGTATTCTTTATGTTTGTTTTTTGATGGACAACCACACCTTTTGTATTTACACTTAATCTCTAGGTAGGGTTTCTTACAAGCTTGGGTGAAATTTGACTTTTGTTGTATAACTTTTGAAAATTGATGATGAAAACTGCAAAGCTTTTCAAGTGCTTCTAAGGTTACTTGGTGAATCTAGCTGAGACTCATATCTTTGATATCCTTTTGAGCTGTGGCTAACATTCTATGAATTTATGGCTGAAGTTCTTTTGGTAGAGAGGATACATAGGTATTCTTGAGACATGGGTCATTGTACCCATTAAGGACATAATACCTCTGTGCCATCCTATGATAGTGTTTGTCGAGGTCTTTTGTTTTGAGAGAACAACACTTCATCTCAAAGAATTCTTGTCTGTTTTTTCTATCAAATATCTCCATATCACCGATGAATTCTCGGTGGAGAACCCCAAGAACACTAGCTGTAGTTTCTAGACGATGTAACTCATCTTGTTTGAAAGCTCCAAGATTGTGATACCATTATTTCAACGTGCCTGCAATTCTACAGCAAAATTCTTCAATGAACTTATAGCTATCTGCACTTGTTTTCATCATTTGGGTGTCAAGCCAAGCTCCAAATTCAAGTATTCTTTTTCTCCAGCGGTTAGGAGGTAAATCATCAAAGGTGAACCAAGGACCTCTGGTTAGTTTAGTCCTTTCAGGGACAAGAGTTTCTTTAGGGGATTCTTCTTCAAAAAAGGATTCTTCCTCTTTTACATTCGCCATGAAGAGCCTTGGGAATTAGTTGTCTTCAGATTCTGATTTAGTTGAAAAAGATCTTGGTGTCTCATCAGAAGATGATTTTGGATCAGAGTTGTTGTCACCATCTGAGAAGGACTCGTCTCCCTTTAGTTTTGATGATGGAGGAGATTCATGATTTGTAGTGATTGCCATAGCTTGGAAATCTTTATTAGGAATTTCTTCTTCCTTTTGGATTTTTGAAGGGGGTGTTTCAGGGATATCTTGAGAATCTGAGGATGAAGCGCTTAAGCAGGCAACTTTCCCCTTTGATTTGGAGGTTGAGGTAGTGGTAGTTCTGGAAGACTTTGGTCTGTAAGCTGTTGGTATGTATTTAGCTGGGTCTGATGGTGATGAAACATAAGTGGGGTAGAAAGGAGAAGGCATTTATAATCGTTTGAAATATGTAGGAAAAGTAGGTGGATCCAAGAAAGAGTTTTCAACTGGTTTGGGCTTTCTTTCATGAGAGGCCCTTAAGAAATCATCTATCTCTTTTACTTGGCTTTGTAGACTTCTGATTTCTCTTTCCTTTTGGTCGAATGTTTTACAAAAAGCTCTTTCTTCTAACATCTGCCGCGAATCCCGATCTAGCTGGGATACTTGGGCTTTCAAGCTTCTGTATTATTTCTTCATTTTTTGGGATAAAACCTTGAGATCTTCATTTGTCTCGTCTATTTTTTCGGCAATCTTATCTACCTTTTTGTCAAGGTTTTGAAGGATCTCATTTTGATAAACCATGTTTTCAGATTTCCAATTCAGAACTTCCTCAGCCTGAGTTAAAGGTTTAAGCTTCCCATCGGGCTGAACTTCACTCGGATGAATGAAGGGTTTGGATGTTCTTCCTGTGACTGGATCCATTTTTCTCTCCAAAGCCGGAAATTGTCGGTCTTACTTTGAGTTTATGGTTGAATACATAAAGCAAGGAATTGGCTGAGCAGCAGCTGGAGGATGTAACAGTTTATAATGGTCTCTTGGTGACCATGTAATAAGATTCGGATCATTAGGTGGTAACAATCCTTCTCTCCTGAGGATTTTTAGTCCTTCTTCATAGATACAGAGGGGTTTCTTTTTTCTATGGATTCCTACCCATGGGCCATTGTCTAGATCAGATCTCCTTTGAGGAGGTGGCGAGGGCTTACACGTTCCCTTCTTCTTTGTTTTGGGAAGAATGATATCTCGGTCAATATCATCGTCGTGCATCCAGCAGTCACAATCTGGGTCACATCTTGTTGGATCAACATCCCAAATTAAGTGGCCATCTATTTTTTCAGTGTAGATGGGTTTTCCCTCTGTTGTAACAGCATAGACAGGACACTAATCTTCTTTGAGAACTGGTTGGATCATCATTATCTGGAAGATCAGAGATATTGAGGTTGATCCTTCGTCTGGTTTTTTAAAGATCGTCTTGACTGTCTTGTCAACGGATCTCCTGAAAGTAGCCTCTTGAGATTGGATAGGTCTTCTGTCAACATGAAGTTTTTCATAGTTGGTTATCCATTCAAGGGGATTTAGCTGAGTTAATTCTTCCCTTGTGATCTTTCTTGGAATCTGAACAATGGAGGGTATGTCTTCTTCTCTATTGGTGACAACCAATAGTGAATCAGAAGAGCATCCTGAGAGAGGAAGATCTATCGAGTGATTTTGTAAGCGGTATATTATCTGATGGTGGAGGGTAGCTGACATAGCTTCTAGAACTTAGTCAGTTCCAGTGATTTGGATCTATACTTTCAGTCTTGTGGATAAGGTGTTATCATTAAGACTTACGTTATAGTTTGGGAAGATGGTGAGGACAACACCTCCTGCATGAAGTTTGGTTCTTCCTTCCATGAAGAGAAAGGATGAGTCTGACATCCCCAAAGTGTAAGGTTGTATATCCTTCAGTTTTCCAGTGGTTTATGAGATATTGGGGAATATCCAGATCTACATACTGCTTTTGGTTTGTAGCTCTTAGGCTGCATTGGTCTAGCCTAGATGACTGGACGTACTCTTTCATATGAGGGTGATTTGTAGAGATAAGGTTTCTTTGTGTTTTGAAGATGTTGTACGGACTCAACAGAGGAGGTATTGTTTCAGAAATTTGAGCATATTCAGGAACATGAGAGTACTCAATAAGGTTTTCTATTTTATGAGAGTTAGTGTAACACCCCGTTCCCCAAAATAAAATAAATGCAATTTAAAATAAACAAATATCAGAGTTTCACACAAACACACGGGATGTCACAGAAGGAAACCAACTAAAACATTTTTTTCTTTTTAAATGGTATCAACCATAATCAACAGCGGAAATTTGTCATCATATATATATATATATATATATATATATATATATATATATATATATATATATATATATATATATATATATATATATATATATATATATATATATATATATATATATATATATATATATATATATATATATATATATATATATATATATATATATATATATATATATATATATATATATATATATATATATATATATATATATATATATATATATATATATATATATATAAACATCATATACATGTCATAAACATCATCATCGGCCAACTGCCCAAAATATACCAGACATATATACACTAAAAGAATTCATCAAACATCATACGCCACAGGACACACAAAATCATCAGATAAACGCAAAACTCCCCAAAGCCACGGTGTTACGTAGAAGAGCATTCCTACGACACGACTCGCCACATCCAAGCTATCTACGCACCTGGATTATCTGTACTTCCGAAGAAGCACATACCACAACAACAACAAGAAAGGGGTGAGAATCACGATCAAAATATAACGGTAAGAGCGCACATGAATAAAAGGCAGTAACACACAATTGCCATTCACATACATCAATCCGGACCTACTGTCCCACACTAACATAGCATATAAAACAATGCAACACATGCAACTCAACCCATGATATGAGGTACCGACTCACTGTTTCGTCAACCAAACTCAGGATAGATCGCATACACTCCATCCGAGCAACGATCTATTCCTACCATGCTCCCTTTAGGAGCCCCGGAAAATGAAACTCAGGATAGATCGTATACACTCCATTCGAGCAACGATCTATCCCTACCACTCCCTTCCGGAGCACCGGGAAATCACACTCAGGATAGATCACATTCGCTCCATCCGAGCAATGATCTATCCCTACCACGCTCCTCCTGTGAACATATAATCATGCATCATAATATGCATACATAAATGCCTAACATCAATCCACGCAAACAAGGTGCCCACGATCCATCCGATCACATCTCATCATGCGTCATATTTATACATATATATCACATATCACTACGGTCATGCATCATATACATACATGATACACCTCAATGAAAAATTATAATTACACGAATAATCAAGGAAAATCATGTTCCAACCTCATATATACACTCTCCACGGATTAACATCATTCTCATAATCAGACATAACCAACAAGGGTCCAATAATACTAGTGAACCAAACAGAACAACACCAAAAACACAACCTGCTGTCATGCTTGCTGGCTCATTCGCCTGACGAGGCCCCACAACGAATACTCGCTACCCGTTCGCTTGGCGAATCCCCCAGTGAAGACTCGCTACAAGCTCGCCCAATGAACTTCCTGGCGAATGCAGACAGTGGCTACTGGAAGCACTCGCTGCCCAGTTCTCTTGGAAAATCCCTAGCAAAGGTTCGCCCCCAGTTCGCCCAGCGAAGGTTCTGGCGAACGCCTGCGATTTCAGAAAAAAAATGCCACTACTTAGAGTCAGCAAAACGCTCCGAACTCAGCCGATTCTACTCAACCCAAACCCCATCATATCAGACCAATATTCTAAGATTCAATTATAGAGGCTATTCTCAATTTTACCTGATCAAACATCACCTCAACTAAATAAGCACTTCCGGCTTAAACACGACAAATATCGCAAAATCCCCAATCGATCAAACAAACACATGCAATGGTTTAATCATAACATCAACAACTCAGAAATCAAACAACATAATGAATAAGTTCATCAAAACCTATGGGGAGTAGGGAAATCCCCTTCTTCCTAATATTCATGCAATACCGAATTCGACCTGATTTCTCCCCCCCTCCCCCTTACCTCGACAACTCGGACAAAACGAAGAAGAAGACTCGGAACTTCTAGCTTCTCTTTGATTCTTCTCCTTCAATCTTGCTCCAATCTGATCTTGCTCTTCTTCTCCAATTTCTTCTTCCTCTTTCACGTTTTCTTCCTTCCTCTTCTCCTTCTAACGTGTTTTCTTTCTTTCTTTTCCAAATTCCTCAAACAGCCCCTTAATCCAAGTTTCCTTATTTGTATTTTCTTTATTCCATTACCAATATTAATAATAATATTAATAATAATAATAACCATAATAGCAATAATAATAATATTAAAAATATTACTATTATTCATTTAAAGTATTATTATCATTGATAATTTTATTATTAATCTTAAACTCCAAAATTATCCAATAAACTCCAACTTTAGGGCTACACACAATCGCACTCAAACACCCCCACAAAGCACGCCGAAAATAAAATACACAGAAAAACGAGATAATTAAAATGTGCGTTACAACTCTCCCCCACTTTAATTATTTTCGTCCTCGAAAATACCTGATGGAAACAAATCTGGATACGCATCCTGCATCCTGCTTTCCAACTCCCAGGTCACATTGCCTCCTGCAGCACCTCCCCAAGCCACTCTCACCAAAGGTATCTCTTTCCCTCTGAGTCGCTTCATCTTGCAATCCTCGATCCTCAAAGGCATTGTCTCCATAGTGAGATTCTCCCGGACTTGCACTTCATCTCTCTGAATCACGTGAGATGGATCCGCGACATACTTCCAAAGTTGAGACACATGAAACACATCATGCAAATTCGAAAGCTCAGGCGGCAATGCCATCCTATAAGCCACAACACCAACTCTCTGCAAAATCTGATACGGCCCAATGAACTTCGGATCCAACTTCTTGGACTTCAAAGCACGACCTACACCGGTCACTGGGTTAACTCTCAAGAATACGTGATCACCTTCACTAAATTCCAACTCCTTCCTTCGGTTATCATGATAACCCTTTTGCCTATCCTGAGATGCTTTCATCTTCTCACAGATCATCTGAACGGTCTCAGTAGTCTATTGCACGATCTCTGGTCCCAATACAACATTCTCGCCTGTCTCATACCAACACAGAGGAGTTCTGCACCTCCTACCATAAAGAGCCTCAAACAGTGCCATTCTGATACTGGAATGGTAACTGTTGTTGTACGTGAACTCAATCAATGGCAAATGAAAATCCCATGCACCACCATTTTCCAACACACAAGCCCGCAAAAAATCCTCCCGAGTTTGAATAGTCCTCTCTGACTGACCATCAGTCTGGGGATGATAAGCTGAACTCAGCTTCAACTTGGTACCCAACGCTTCCTGCAAACTCTTCCAAAATTCCGAAGTAAACCTCGGATCTCTATCCGACACAATACTCGATGGCACACCATGCAGCTTCACAATCACCCGAACATAAATCTCTGCCAACTTCTCCAACAGAAAACTGATACTGATCGGCACAAAATGTGCAGTCTCGTAAGCCGGTCCACAACTACCCAAATGGCATCAAATCCTCTCGTTGTACACGGCAATCCTGTAACAAAATCCATAGTAATGCAATCCCACTTCCAAACCGGAACCTCTAACGGTTGCATCAACCCACTAGGCTTCTGATGCTCCACCTTCGATTTCTGACCCGTCAAACAAGCATAAACAAACTGAGCTATATCCCTTTTCATACCTGACCACCAAAACATCTTCCTTAAATCATGGTACATCTTCGTAGCTCCCGGATGAATACTCAGACTACTACGATGTCCTTCGCTCAAAACTGACTTCTTCAGCTCATCGTTATCCGGCACACAAGTTCGGCCTCAGAATCTCAACACACCTGCACTATCCAACTTGAAATCACAATCGGAGTTTCTTCCCACTCCAGACATCAAATCCACAAGCTTCACATCTAGCTTTTTGCCTTCTCTAATCATATCCAAGAAATTGTTGTTCACTTGCAACTTGCCCAACATTACACGATCTGCCGATGTCTCACAAACCAAGCTCAAATCTCTGAACTACTAAATAAGCTCCATCTCTTTCACCATCATAGTCGACATGTGAATCGCTTTTCTGCTCAAAGCATCGGCTACCACATTAGCCTTTCCTGGATGATAACTTAGGCTAAAGTCGTAATCTTTCAAGAATTCCAACCATCTTCTCTGTCTCATATTCAACTCTTTCTGATCAAACAGATACTTCAGACTTTTATGATCGCTGAACACGTCAAATCTCAAACCATACAAATAATGCCTCCAGATCTTTAACACAAAAACTACCGCAGCCAACTCAAGATCATGAGTAGGATAATTCTGCTCATGCACCCTCAGTTTCCGCGAAGCATAGGCCACCACCTTACCATTCTGCATAAGAACTCTGCCTAAACCCATCTTAGACGCATCACAATACACCTCAAATGGTTCACTTGGAGTCGGAAACACAAACACCGGTGCCGTAATCAATCTCTTCTTCAATTCCACAAAGCTCTCTTCACAAGCGGCATCCCACACAAAAGCTTGGTTCTTTCTCGTCAACGGAGTCAATGGCAACGCAAAAGCAGAAAAACCTTCAATAAATCTTCGATAGTACCCTGCCAAACCCAAAAAGCTTCTAACTTCCGTCGCTGTCCTCGGCGGTTCCCACTGCAACACTACACTCACCTTAGAAGGATCTACCAAAATACCCTCACCAGATATCACATGCCCCAAGAAACTCAACGTCTTCAATCAGAACTCACACTTAGACAATTTCGCAAACAACTTATTATCCTTAAGCACCTGCAAAGAAATCCTCAAATGTTCGGCATGCTCCTCCTCGGACTTAGAATAAATCAGTATATCATCAATAAACACAACAATAAACTGATCCAAATAAGAATGGAAGATCCAGTTCAAATATTCCATAAACACTCCTGGCGCATTAGACACTCTAAAAGGCATTACCGCATACTCGTAATGTCCATATCGAGTTCTAAACACTGTCTTCTGAATATCACCTTCTTTCACTCTGATCTGATGGTAACCCGACCTCAAGTCAATCTTGCTGAACATACGAGCTCCCACCAACTGATCCATCAAATCATTAATCCTTGGGAGAGGATATTTGTTCTTGATGGTCACTTTGTTCAACTGACGGTAATCGATGCACAAACGCATACTACCATCCTTCCTCTTCACCAACAACACTGGAGCTCCCCAAGGCGACACGCTTGGTCTGATAAACTTCCTGTCCAACAACTCCCTAATCTGGGGCTTCAACGCAGCCAACTCCACTGCCGACATCTTGTACGGCGCCATAGATATAGGCCTCGTACTAGGTACAAGATCAATGCTAAACTCAACTCCCCTCTTCGGAGGAAACTCCGTAATATCATCAGGGAACACTTCAGGAAATTCATTCACCACCGCTAACTCTTCCAATGACGCCTTGCTGTCCACAGATAATGATACAAATAAAGAAAACATTTTAGCTTTGTCTTCCAACAAGATCCTCAATTCCTTACTGGACAGGGAATCCGCCAAAGCTTCTTCTTCTGGAAAAGGAACAACAACACTTTCCTAAAACAATCGATGTAGACTCGATTGAACTCCAACCAGTTCATACCTAGAATAAAATCCAACTTACCAAGCGGCAAGCAAATCAGATCCACTCCAAAATCTCTACCAAAAATAGTCAGCGGACACTTCAAACACACCAAAGAAGTAGTCACTAAACCAATCGAGGGAGTCTCGATAGTCATCCGCTGCTCAGGAGTAGTCGGCACCAAACCTAACCTCTTCACACAATCAACAGAGATGAACGAGTGGGTCGCACCCGTATCAATCATAGCAGACAAAGGAACATTATTGATGAAACAAGTACCTCGAATAGAACGATCCTCACTAGTAGCTTGAGTTCCCACCATTACAAACACTTTACCACTGGTCTGAGGCACCTTAGACGACTTTGGCTTCCCACAATGAGTACTGATGTGGCCCTTCTCACCACAGTTGTTACAGGTAGGCATGGCGACTCGACAATCAGCCATCACGTAGCCTGGCTTACCACACTTGAAACACTTCTTCGCCTCTTGAGGACAATCAATGGCACGATGACCCATGCCACCGCACCAAAAACACTTCCCACCAGTAAACGCCCTCCCTTCTTAGGGCTTCTTATCATTAGCACCCTTGAACTTCCCTTTATCAGTCGGAACACTGTACGGAGTACCACCGAACCTTGGCTTACCCTTACAGTCATTAGCAGCCTTGTAATGCGCAATCCTCGCCCGATTATGATTGTCTTAAATCCTGCTTCTACTTATCAGCTCAGGATAATCCCTGATCTTCTGACAAGCTATCCTCATCTTAACTTCCGGACGCAGCTCGTTCTCGAACTTCAAACACTTGGAGGTCATCGCTCCATCGGTATTGTAATGGGGACAATACTGCACTAGCTCCTCAAACTTAGCCGCATACTCGGCCACTGTCATATTTCCCTGCTTCAGCTCCAACAACTCAATCTCTTTAGCACTTCGGGTATCCTCCGGAAAATACTTCTCCAGAAAACTAGTTCAGACCACATCCCAAGTAATTGGAGTTCCTGCAATCTCCAACCTTTGGCGACTGTTGTCCCACCAAGCTTCACCTTCACCCTCTAACATGTGAGTACCGAACCTCACCTTCTGCTCATCGCTGCAACCCATCATTCTGAAGATCTTCTCAATCTCCTTCAGCCACTTCTGCGCCGCTTCAGGATCCAAAATCCCTCCTTGAAACGTCGGCGGCTTGTTACTTTGAAAATGCGCCAAATCTATAAATTGCGCACCCGCAGATTGGTTCTGATTAGCAACCACCTGCGCCATTGCTTGCATAGCTGCAACCAACGCAACATCATTCCTCCCCGCCATATTGCTCAACAACAATAACAACGCCAGGTAACAGAGAGACAAACTCTATCCTACACTCAGACTCAACTACTACACTGGCCGGACGGACGGACCTGCTATGATACCAGCTTGTAACACCCCGTTCCCGAAAATAAAATAAATGCAATTTAAAATAAACAAATATCAGAGTTTCACACAAACACACGGGATGTCACAGAAGGAAACCAACCAAAACATTTTTTTCTTTTTAAATGGTATCAACCATAATCAACAGCGGAAATTTGTCATCATATATATATATATATATATATATATATATATATATATATATATATATATATATATATATATATATATATATATATATATATATATATATATATATATATATATATATATATATATATATATAAACATCATATACATGTCATAAACATCATCCTCGGCCAACTGCCCAAAATATACCAGACATATATACACTAAAAGAATTCATCAAACATGATACGCCACAGGGCACACAAAATCATCAGATATACACAAAAATCCCCAAAGCCCCGATGTTACGTATCAGAGCACTCCTACGCACCTAGATTATCTGTACTTCCAAAGAAGCACAGACCACAACAACAACAAGAAAGGGGTGAGAATCACGATCAAAATATAACGATAAGAGCGCACAGGAATAAAAGGCAGTAACACACAATTGTCATTCACATACATCAACCCAGACCTATTGTCCCACACCAACATAGCATATAAAATAATGCAACACATGCAACTCAACCCATGATGCGGTACCGACTCACTGGTTCATCAACCAAACTCAGGATAGATCACTTACACTCCACCCGAGCAACGATCTATCCCTACCACGCTCCCTTTCGGAGCCCCGACAAATCAAACTCAGGATAGATCACATACGCTTCATCCGAGTAACGATCTATTCCTACCACTCCCTTCTGGAGCACATGGAAACCACACTCAGGATAAATCACATATGCTTCATTCGAGCAATGATCTATCCCTACCACGCTCCTCCTGAGCACATATAATCATGCATCATGGTATGCGTACATCAATGCCTAACAGCAATCCACGCACACAAGGTGACCACGATCCATCCGATCACATTTCATCATACATCATATTTATACATATATATCACACATTACTACAGTCATACATCATATACATACATGATACACCTCAATGTAAAATTATAATTACACGAATAATCAAGGAAAATCATGTTCCAACCTCATATGTACACTCTCCACGGATTAACATCATTCTCGTAATCAGACACAACCAACAAGGGTCCAATAATACTAGTGAACCAAACAGAACAGCACCAAAAACACAACATGTTGTCATGCTCGCTGGCTCATTTTCCTGGAGAGGCCTCGCAGCGAATACTCGCTACCCGTTCGCCTGACGAATCCCCCAGCGAAGACTCGCTACAAGCTCGCCTAGTGAACTTCCTGGAAAATGCAGACAGTGGCGACTGGAACCACTCGCTGCCCAGTTCGCCTGGCGAATCCCTAGCGAAAGTTCGCCCCCAGTTCGCCCCCTGTGATTGCTTGATGAAAATATGTTACAAAGGCCCTCCTTTTATAGCTAAGGAGGTACATATAGTATAAAATCAACACTATTTACAAGCATGGCATTTTTAATACTATATGAATGCCTTTTTTTAAAAGTCCGACACACTTATCACTTATGGATTACATTATTACACAAAAAGACAAAATTTACTATTCATAAACATGCTTGTGGTCTTTGAAGGACACTTGAAGGACACTTGTCCATTTAGTTTTTGCAAATTGGTTCATGAGAGGGGGACATATTCTGATCAGATAAATTTCCGTCAGACAAGCAATCTTCATAGCGAGATGACTCACACTGCCAGCTATCATCCATCAGGTAGGTGTGATATGCTAATCTCATATTCACCTCTTCCACTTGTCCTTCAGAGAATACAGCTTCCATCAGAGAATCTGGTTTTTGTTGTGTGGCTTGAGTCGAGCATTCTCCAACTTCCTGTCTTATGAACTTGTCATGATGTATGCAAGTTGAACTTTCATCAAGTTTCTTTGGATCATAGAGATTGATGTAGTTAGCAAATTCCAGTAATTGCCTTGTGACTTTTAGACTAGGAGGATATTCATCAATGGTTTCCCATAGGTGAACATAACTCTTATAATTGAGCAACTTAGTTACAGGATCTGTTAGATAGGGCATGTATAAAAAGAAAACAGACCTGAGCTTTCCAATATCTTCTGCAGATAATCTTCATTCTCTAACCTCATCTATGACTTGTTTTAATTGATCTCTCCACCATTGCAATGAAGAATACCATTCAAGAGTGGTCCAAATCAAAGACTTGTGTTTCTCGAGATCCATTATATGTTGATACATGGCCTCAGCGGGAATAAGAACAGGCATGTAGTAAAAACAAGTGGCACACCAAATATACCACAAATGGTTCTTTGTGAATTTAGCATTTGGGTTTATTAAAATTGGCAGGAGAAAAGGTGTATCTAAGAAATAAGGACTGTGATCTGGTAATTTGTTCCTTATGATCTTTGTCATGTAATAGAAAAGATTTTTCCTGGCATACTGCTTGAGTTAGGACGGCGAAGAGGATGTCGTTATTCCTGGAGGAAGATTCTTTGTTTTGGATGCATGGGTTGGTAGTGATTTGACCATAAGAATTAGAGGCAAAGTGTGCTTGGCTATGATGATTTGGATAGGTTTCATGGGTCTGGAGAGTAGGTCTGGGATTACATTTTGGGTTCCCTTGATATGTTTTACCGAGAAATCATAGCTGGAAAACCAATCTTTGAGCCTAAGAGTTTGAGGATCAGGAGGCATCTTATTTTTAAAATTCAAGGATCTTAGGCAAAGAGGAGTTGTCCATCTGGACTTCAAATTGGTAGCCTCTTAGGTGGAAGTCAAACTTTTGAATTCCCATCTTTACGACGAGGGCTTCTTTGTAGGTGGTGTGGTAGTGTTTCTCAGCTTCTCTAAATTGGCCACTGGCATGGCCACAATAGTATCTTTTTCCTTCAAGTTCCTCTACCAGGACTGCTCCCCAATAATGATCACTGGCATCAGTCTGTAAAATTCCTTTTCCACTCCCAGAGATTTTTAGAGCAGGAGGAGTTTGTGCGATTTTCTTTACGGCTTTTACTGCTTCGATTTGTTGTGATCCCCCTGGTGGAGGTTTTTTCTTTAGCATTTGGGATAGAGGAATCGTGTATCGCGCCAGTTTCGGCAGGAAATCTCGGATATAATTAATTATACCAAGAAATTGTTGGATTTGCTTAACTGTGATATTTTCATCAGGAAAGTTTAATAGTTCTTGGGCAATATGAGGCTGAGGTTGATATTTCCCTTGGGAGAAATGAATCCCTAGAAAATCAATTTCTGTTTGTCCCAATTGACTTTTCTTTTCAGAGAGCATCATTCCATGTTGTTGGGCTATTTGAAAAATCAGCCCAATAATTATTTATGGGTTTTTTCATCTTTTGAGAACAATAACACATCATCAATATAGATGAGGGTACTGTTGAGGATGGGCTCAAAAATTCTAGTCATGGCTTTTTGAAAGAGTGATGGGGCTACCTTAAGCCCAAACGGTAACACTGTCCATTGGTATTGGGCGTTAGGAATGCAGAACGCCGTTTTATAGCGATCTCCATGGTCGATCCCCAATTGCCAAAATCCTGACTTAAGGTCAAACTTTGAATAGATATGGGCATCTTTAATGAAAACATTTAAGGACGAGGCTTTTGGAATGGGAAATTTATCATCTTTGAGAAAATGGTTTAGAGGTTTGTAATCAATTATTAGCCTCTTTTTTCCCTTCAACTTTTCAGATCTTTTTTCCACATAGAATGCTTGGCAAGCCCACTCTGATTTGGTAGGTTCTATCAGACCTTGTTTGAGCAGTTGATTGCATTCTTCCCTATCTAATACGTAATCTGATGGACTCATCCCTGGATGAGTGGCCTTGGTTGGATTAACATCTTCATTGAGCTTGAAAGGAAGTTGAACGAAGAAGTCTTTATTCTTCCATAGAGGTTTTGGGTGGTGGAATTTCTCATGGCTATCTGGACATAGTCTGAGAAGGTTGGACTTGATCTCTTCATAGCCAGCATGAACCTTAGAAAGTGAGTACAGTTTCAGTATCCCAGAATAGGGTTTGAATTCTCTTTTGAATTTGATTCCTGTGGGGAGAATTTGGAGTTTAATTGCTGCTGAGTAGACATCCATTCCTACTACAATATATTTGTTTGGCAAATTACTACCAATAACCTTGGTCCAAACTATGCAGTATGGGAAGAATTTAATCCCTATTTTGTCCTTGGTCATTAGATTTGTCTTGAAAACGTTTCCATCTGTTGCTACAAAGTATGCAGCATGTGTTACCCATGATTCTGCAGGGAGAATGTTGGGATTCATCATGGTGATCTGGGCTCTAGTGTCCATGGGCTCCAGTGTCCATATATGCTATAACTTTCTTCGGACGGGAAAACTTTGTTGCGAGAATATGGTCTTCAACACAAGGAAGTGGGTAGTAGGAAGAGAACTGCATATCTCTTTGATGGAGTAAACCGAGAGATATCTGTCATCTTCTGATTCTGAAAATGATGCTTCATCAGACGAAGAGTCTTGAAGGGAAAAAATTGTTTCTTCATCAGCAGAACTTTGTTCAGCATACAGAGATTTTAAGTCTCCTTCTAGAGGTTGAAGAGAGTTAATCAATTTTGCAGCATTATGGGTGTTATTAGGATATTCTTTTGGGAAATGCCATTTTTCCCGCAAATAAAGCATCTCTAATTTTTCCCTTTTCCTCTGAAAGGTTTTCTTCTAAAGAACTTCATATTCTTTCTCTTCTTTCCCTTGAAAGTCCTGTGAGATTTGGTGTATTTTTTATGTTTGTTTTTTGATGGACAACCACACCTCTTGTCTTTACACTTAATCTCCAGGTAGGGTTTCTTACAAGCTTGGGTGAACTTTGACTTTTGTTGTATAACTTCTGAAAATTGATGATGAAAACTGCAAAGCTTTTTAAGTGCTTCTAAGGTTACTTGGTGAATCTGGTCGAGACTCATATCTTTGATATCCTTTTGAGCTGTGGCTAACATTCTATGAATTTATGGCTGAAGTTCTTGTGGTAGAGAGGATACATAGGTATTCTTGAGACTTGGGTCATTGTACCCATTAAGGCCATAATACCTTTGTGTCATCCTATGATAGTGTTTGTCGAGGTCTTTTGTTTTGAGAGAACAACACTTCATCTCAAAGAATTCTTGTCTGTTTTTCTATCAAATATCTCCATATCACTGATGAATTCTCGGTGGAGAACCCCAAGAAAACTAGCTGTAGTTTCTAGACGATGTAACTGATCTTGTTTGAAAGCTCCAAGATTGTGATACCATTCTTTCATCGTGCCTGTCATTCTACAGCAAAATTCTTCAATGATCTTATAGCTATCTGCACTTGTTTTCATCATTTGGGTGTCAAGCCAAGCTCCAAATTCAAGTAGTCTTTTTCTCCAGCGGTTAGGTGGTAAATCATCAAAGGTGAACCAAGGACCTCCGGTTGGTTTAGTCCTTTCAGGGACAAGAGTTTCTTCAGGGGATTCTTCCTCTTTTACATTCTCCATGAAGAGCCTTGGGAAATAGTTGTCTTTAGATTCTAATTTAGTTGAAAAAGATCTTGGTGTCTCATCAAAAGATGATTCTAGATCAGAGTTGTTGTCACCATCTGAAAAGGACTCGTCTCCCTTTAGTTTTGATGATGGAGGAGATTCATGATTTGTAGTGATTGCCATGGTTTGGAAACCTTTATTAGGATTTTCTTCTTCCTTTTGGATTTTTGAAGGGGGTGTTTTAGGGATATCTTGAGAATATGAGGATGAAGCGCTTAAGCAGGCAACTTTCCCCTTTGATATGGAGGTTGAGGTAGTGGTAGTTCTGGAAGATTTTGGTCTGTAAGCTGGTGGTATGTATTTAACTGGGTCTGATGGTGATGAAACATAATTGGGGTAGAAAGGAGAAGGCCTTTCTAATCGTTTGAAATATGTAGGAAAAGAAGGTGGATCCAAGAAAGAGTTTTCAACTGGTTTGGGATTTCTTTCATGAGAGGCCCTTAAGAAATCATCTATCTCTTTTACATGGATTGGGAGACATCTGATTTCTCTTTCATTTTGGTCAAATGTTTTACCAAAATCTCTTTCTTCTAACATCTGCCGCAAATCCCGATCTAGATGGGATACTTGGGCTTTCAAGCTTCTGTAATGTTTCTGAATTTTTTGGGATAAAACCTTGAGATCTTCATCTGTCTCGTCTATTTTTTCGGAAATGACAGAAGATTCGCCACCGTGCGTTATTTATCGCAAAGGAGGGAAAGGAAACGCTCAGAGAAAACCTAACGAAAAAGGAAAGGAATGGTCATCGCAACCAAGTCCTGGATTCAGGAGTCGGTTACGCAAGGGGAAGGTATTAGCATCCCTCATGTCCGTCGTACTCGACGGGATCCATGCTTAATTGTTTATCTCGAAGGGTTGATTAATCTATCTACCTAAAGGGTTAGGGAAAAAGAAAAGAAAAATGACTCGTCAGAACACAACAGTTCTATGCCTACGTATTCCCGTCTGGAACGAGAAATCAGAGTCAACGTAGTTCGCCAAACTACGGGTGAAAAGGAGGGAAGGTTACTCGCCGAGATACTGCATCTCGTGCCTATGTACTTTCACACGGCATGAAAGATCAGAGCAAACATAGTTCGTGCTAACTAGACCACAGGTTGGTTCAAGTGTTTTAACCCGAGTAGGGTTAACAAACGGTTCTAGCAGTTTGGTGTATGCAGCTCGACCATTGGAGACTTAGCCGTTTACCGTTTGCGGTAGAACCGAGAGTTAACAAAACTCTCCTTAAGAAAATTGTTTCCAAGAATCAAGGTTCCAAGAGGACAAAAATAATTTGAATGTTTGTTTTTGTACCTTTTAAAGAAGAAGTGTTTTGAGTTTTGATTGTAACTCGTGTTGCACTAAAGACTTGGACTTAAGAGTGAATGCGTCGCATGTTACTCAAAGGGTACCACACTAAACATTCAAGCTATGGGAGAGAGACCATCCAACAAATCTTTCTCAAGTGCTTAAGGCTCGTAACGCACAACACGTGTTATCCTTTATTAAGTGTTTTAAGAATGTTTGAAGATGAGAAAAGAAAGGACGTACTAAAGGGGAACTAATCCAATCCTAAAGTTGTCATGAAAAGTTTATCCTATGGTTGTGGTTAGGAGGGAACTACCTAATGTTATCATGCATGGTTAGGACCCTAATGTCTATCACATTCCATCTTGAACAAGAAGGAATGGAAATCCTAAGGGAAGGAAGACAAAAGAAGAAGAAGAAAACAATTATAAGAATTCATACATGAAATGCAAACATGGAAAGCAAAGATGCAATGCAAGTGAGGGAGGAAATATGTGTGGCGCAGGAGCCTCCACAAGTCCATCTCAACCTCAAGCCAAAGTATGAATAAATTCAAAGAGAGGAGGAGAGGAAATGCAACAAAAGCAAATCATAAAAAGCATGCAAAATAAGTCCTCAAGGATTCACCACTTTAGGCATGCCTTAGAGACCTCCAAAGGAGGGACCTAAAACTTCCTTAAATGACATACCAAGGTCATTCGACAGAGAGTGGCATATTCTAATCATACAAACTAAGCCACAAATGAACATTAAAATAATAATGGCAACGAATCAAGAGAAATATGCAAAAGGTGCTAATGTAATGACATTTACAAGGACAAAGTTTAAACATTAGAAGATGAAGGAAAATGAGAATGTTACACACAAGTTAAAGACCTATAAATTGGTACACAAGACCTATAATGAGCCTATAACATGAATCAATCACCATAATGTCCATCATACAAGCATTACAAGGCTTTTGGAGCCAAAATAATACAAGTGTACAAGTGAAGGTGCCAAATTATGAGTCAACTTGAAAAATAAGGAAAACAAAATAGTAAAATGCATCTAAAAATGCCAAATAAATTCTCTAAGGACCTGAAAAGTGTTAGTGATCATAGGTTCAAAGGGGAAGAAAATAATCCAAAGGGAAGTTCCTAAACAGAGAGCAAAAACTCAAGGGTACCCCAAACCTAGGCAATCTAGAGCATGAACAAAATGCTATTCAAAACCTATGCAAATTGTACAATAAAATCCAGAGAAAAATATAAATATATCCTTCAAGATGTATACAACAATTCCACAAAAGATCAAGAGTTTATTTGTTGTTTTGGTACTTCAAAAAATTTCCACAAGAAAGTGTCGCAATTATCACATTTTTAATGGCATTAAAAATAAGAAAAATCCAAATAAAATGAAAATAAACCTAAAATCATTTTTTCAATTTATAAAATTCCTAAACATGTCCAAGAATGTTGTGTAAAAACCTCAAGATTTAATATGCAATATTTCTATTTTTTTATGAATCAAAAGCAAGCAAGTATGAAATAAGAAAATAAGAAAAACCAACTGAAAAATAAATAAGAGAGCGTGGATATTAGAAAAGAGATGCAGTTGTAAATCATTGGGCCAATCACAGGGGGTGGGGATAGCGTTCCAAGCCCAGGTCCACTCAGCCTTGTTAATTTAAACGGTGTGTTTAGGGAGAGTGATGGTATGGTAAGCTAATACACTTGAGATGGAGAGACTGAGTCAATAGTTTCCAACAAGATCCAATGGCTGGCGTGTATCTCCCTCGTTTAAACTGAGAATTGAGAGGGAAAGACCAGAGCCATCGTGGATGGGGGCCGGTGAAATACGCCGGTCATCTTCAACCTCTGACCAAGAACCTAAATCACTCAAAACTCCAACAAATCCAAAGTTTCTTGAACCAAAATCACTCTATTTTTCATGTAGAATACGAATATGGTGATGAATTGAATTAATACCCTCTAGAACTCCAAACCCGTACCCTTCTAAGAAATCTTCAAGAACCCAAAAACTCCATGAAACTTCTCCAAACATTACCAGAAACGTAATTGACTTCCAGGGGATTACAAATATGCAAGAATGGAAGCATAAAGATCCATAATTAATGATATATCTTGAATTTCCATTACCTCTGAAATTGGAGATGGATAGCTTCACACAGACACAAATTCTTCAGGAAATCTATGCAGAATCAATCCAAGATGGTTGATGAAGGTGTTTGAATACTTGAAATGCCTTGAATTGATGAGAAAAGGAAAATTCGAATTTCACTTTAAGCTCACTTTTTCAACTTGCAATAGCTCTGTTCTTCACCCAATTTCATCCAAAAAAATCATGAATTTACTCCACAATACTTATAGAACATGTTTGCAATGAAATGGGGGCCCAATTGTGGCTTAAACATCAAATTGGATTTTTGGATTTTTGAAGTTGGAAGCCCATGAAAATGGATGAATTCATGGCCAATTTTCTTTGTTTCTGATTCAATTTCATTCCTTGCAATGTAAGGAAGATCTAAGGCTCATAAGCTCCCCTTGTTTGGAACTCAATGGCCATAATCCATTATGTTGCTTAAACATGAAGAAAGCTTGAAATACCCCATGAAATATGTCTCAATTGCAATTTATTTTGTCACCAATTTTCTTAAAATGTGTTTTCCATTCAAAATAAGCACAAATATGACCATATTTGATTAAATTTTGGCAAGATCACAAACTTGGATTTTCACATGCTTTTCACAAAATCTCCTTCACCAATCTTCAACCCCAAGATAGCCCATTGATAAATTGAGTTTTAGTTGACCAAATGGCCCCATTTGGAGCAAATTTAATGTTGGAAAAAATTCCATTTGAGTTATGCAAAGTAGTGAACTTGACCTGTAATTTTATGACCTGTAATCAAAGTTTCCCAAAATACCCATGCCTTGCAAAGCTTGTAACATGAGCTCTACAAATCATATGAATGACTTCTAGGACTTTTTAGAAATCTAAGATCATGAGGAACAACTTTCATGTTTATCAAAAGGTCATGT
Organism: Lathyrus sativus; assembly: GCA_963859935.3. NCBI lineage: Eukaryota > Viridiplantae > Streptophyta > Magnoliopsida > Fabales > Fabaceae > Lathyrus > Lathyrus sativus. The sequence goes on along the minus strand of OZ012738.1, from coordinate 540,078,350 downwards.
GAAACTTCCTTCTAGGGAAAAAGTGGCATGGAAGTTAGTTGACTTTCACAGACAAAATTCACATTCATCTGATGACCTGTAACTTGTCTGGCTCACAACTTGAGTTCTAAAAATCCAATAAATGACTTCTAGTACTAAAATTTAAGGTATGAAGATGCTCTACAACATTCATGTGGATGCCAAAGTCATGTGAGACTCGTATCTTGACTTGTATGGACTTGAAGTTAGGCACTAAACATGGGATTTTACACTGATAACCCTAATTTAGCAACTCCTCACACTCTTGATTCTTTTGATTTGATATTGGAACAACATCTCAAATGCTTCAACATAAAATTCCATGACCACCATGACTTAGAAATAAGCTTTGAACGCCTCCAATTGCACAATTCACTTAGGGTTGACCAGATGAAAACCCTAATTGCAACACCTTCAACTGTAGCTGCTTGCACTTAGCATAATGACTTGACTGAACTCCACCATGACCCTCAAGGCACTCCATGAACTCTATACACATATTCTATCCATAATCAAGGCTTCACAACCCATTGATGGTCTTCAATTGGCTCCCAAGTTAGGAGATGAACCTCATACGAGCATCCTAACTTCTCAAGAACACAAACCATTTCCTGATGACTTTGGTGACTTCTCAAGCTTGAATAAAACCTCTAGCTAGGATCCTCTTGATATAAATCACACTTCATCCCCTGCTAAATGAATAATGCTATGCAACGCAAATGCTAGAGCAATGATATGCTAATGCAATGAAACATAAACCAAGTAAGAAAAGGTTAGGCAAATTTTGGGGTGCAACAGCTGCCACTATTCAAGCAGCTTGGACCTGACTGGGTGAAAAGCGAACGACTTTCGAACAATCGAGGTAAAAGACGGTTGAATACCAAAGAACCCGAAAATTTTCTAACCGAAGAAATAAACTATAACAACTGCTTGGGGAACACTATCCAGAAAAATCGAATCCGGTTCTCACAACAACAACTGATCAATCATCTTATAAAGAACACCTGATTTCACCAACAACCACCTGTGTGACGCCACAGGCATTAAATCTACACACTGGATCAACAGCAATCAATCTTCAAAAATACGCTACAATAAGCGGGCACCGAGCCACAGGACCATATCAAAATATTATCCTCGACCTTCCATTTCCGAAGAAACGAGCAAAACACTACGTAAAGCGCGTCATTAATATACTATCCTTGATCTTCCATTTCCGAAGAAGCGAGCAAAGCACTAAATAAAAGTGCGAACCGTCAATATACTGTCATTGACCTTCCATTTCCGAAGAAATGAGCAAAGCACTACGTAAAGCGCGTCATCAATGTACTATCCTTGATCTTCCATTTCCAAAGAAACAAGCAAAGCACTACGTAAAAGCGCGAACTGTCAATGTACTATCCTTGACCTTCCATTCCCGAAGAAACGAGCAAAGCACTATGTAAAAGCACGAACTGTCAATGTACTATCCTTGACCTTCCATTCCCGAAGAAACGAGCAAAGCACTAAATAAAAGCGCGAACCGTCAATGTACTATCCTTGACCTTCCATTTCCGAAGAAACGAGCAAAGCACTAAATAAAAGCGCGAACCGTCAATGTATTATCCTTGACCTTCCATTTCCGCAGAAACGAGCAAAGCACTAAATAAAAGCACGAACCGTCAATGTACTATCCTTGACCTTCCATTCCCGAAGAAACGAGCAAAGCACTACGTAAAGCGTGAACCGTCAATGTACTATCCTTGACCTTCCATTTCCGAAGAAACGAGCAAAGCACTAAATAAAAGCGCGAATTGTCAATGTACTATCCTTGACCTTCCATTTCTGAAGAAGCGAGCAAAGCACTGAATAAAAGCACGAACCGTCAATGTACTATCCTTGACCTTCCATTTCCGAAGAAACGAGCAAAGCACTACGTAAAGAGCGTCATCAATATATTATCCTTGATCTTCCATTCCCGAAGAAACGAGCAAAGCACTACGTAAAAGCGCGAATCGGGCATCTGAAGACTTGAACAAACAACTCTACGGGAAAATTCTGACGACAACTGCCAAACATCTATCTTGAACAAAAATGAGTAAGAACTTCAAAGGTCTAATCCATGAAATCTTTTAACGCTGACGTAACAACAATCTGAGGAAAACTCCGCTGGGGAAGAAGAGAAACTTAACCAAGCAACTCTGATAAGGGAACACATGATAGGACGAACGTTATCATCACATATCTTATGCCAAAAACTTGAGTATCTGAAAACCATCCTGAACAAGAATTCCAATTACCTGCAGGGAAAAAACACCTGAAAACAAAGAGGTAACCAACCTGGCTTATGTTTCAAAATGCACATGTTTGAAAATGGCGTAATGCTCCATACGGCATGGAAATGCTACGCGTTTTGGTAAATGCTATGCACGATGCACATGCAAAGAGGCGTTCCGGCAAAATAAATGCCGGAGGAACGAAACCAAACTTCCGCTGGGGGAAGAAACAATCCTGCTGGGGGATAGCTCAGAAAAATAGGAGTTACAAACTCTACAGAGGATGATCGACCTATTGGAGGAAAGACAACCTGCTGGGGAACAAAAAGGAAAGTCCTCCGTGGGGATGATCCTTATAAACCACTGACAAACTAATTGTACTCTGTGGGCTTAACTCGGGAATAAATGTGCATATGATCCACTGTTGGGAATGCACATAACTGCCTGACCGCTGGCTAGCTTACATCCAACTTTTATGGGGATAAAATGCGACTTCCATCCGCTGGGGAGGAATAAGTTTCTCATAGAGCCTGCTCTTACGTTAAGGGACTCCGTCTGGGGAAACACGATCCATTGGCTGTTTGCTTCAAAGGTGACGACCCTGCAAAATCATGAACGAAAGCAAGACATTCTACACAAAAGGAACTATCTTGGTCAATATCCGTGACAATTGTTCAGTTAATTCAAAGTTTTAACAATTATTGGCCAAGGCCTGCAAGTTTATGCACGTGCAAGTTTATCAAAAACATCGGCGTTTTTCACAAACAAAACAGTAAAAGTTAAAATAAGAAACAAACATCAAGTACTGAATAGTATATGTTTTATTGATAATGGGCCTATAAATAGGCAAAGTTTTGTACAATGGATGCAACTCCTGAAAAGAGGAAGTTACGCAAAAGAAAATATAGATATGTATAGAGGTACAAAGAAATTTGTATACATTTTGGTAACGTGGTACAGACAAACACCATGAGCTGATCCTCCTATGACTCTCCTGACTTCGACGCTTTCTCGATGCTCCGTCTTCGGAAGATATTGACTTGGATAATCGACCCTCAGGTACTCCCAAACCACTAAGCAATGCAGTATCAAACTCGGACCGCAGTCATTTGCTTTTTCAATTCCTAACTTTTGCTTGAATCTCCCTTTGCGGGTTTTCAATTCACCGGGATACCCTTTTTTGCCGAAGTCGCCTTTTCAGGTTTTCGACTTCGCGGGTGTACATCTTTTCAATTTTATCCCTAATTTTTGCCCGAACCTTTTCTCTTTTTCTTGGTTCGCCGGGATGCCCCATTTTTGCCTGGACTTTCTTTTTCTGTCCAGCGGGTCTCTTTAAGCAAAGTATTTTTTAACTGCGTCCGAGTTCACAAGGGATGTAAAATCTTCTCCATCCATGGTGGACAACAATAAGACTCCTCCAGAGAAGACCTTTCGAACGACGTATTGACCTTCATAGTTGGGAGTCCATTTGCCCATGTGATCTGATTGTGGCGGGAGAATCTTTTTCAACACAAGATCACTCGTCTGAAAGCTTCGAGGACGCACCTTCTTGTCAAAAGCTTTCTTCATCCGGCTCTGATACAGCCGACTATGTGCAATAGATGCCAGTCTCTTCTAGTCCATCAAGCTGAGCTGATTCAGTCTACTCTTTATCCACTCTGCCTCATCGAGTTTGACATCGACCAAAACTCTCAAAGAAGGAATCTCAACCTCCAATGGTAGGATAACTTCCATACCATACACTAGTGAGAATGGAGTTGCCCCGACTGAAGTGTGTACCGTCATATGATAACCGTGTAAAGCGAAAGGCAACATCTCGTGCCAATCCTTGTATGTTACAACCATCTTCTGTACTATCTTCTTGATGTTCTTGTTGGCCGCTTCGACAATGCCATTCATCTTTGGCCGATAGGGAGATGAATTGTGATGCTCAATTTTGAAATTCTGGCACAAATCCTTCATCGTCTTATTATTCAAGTTCAAACCATTGTTAGTGATAATCCGCTCGGGGATTCCGTATTTGCAGATGATGTCCTTCTTAATAAACCAGACTACAACCTTCTTGGTAACATTGGCGTATGACGCTGCTTCGACCCACTTGGTGAAGTAATCAATAGCTACCAAGATGAAACGGTGTCCATTGGACACAGTGGGCTCAATCTTTCCGATCATATCGATGCCCCACATGGAAAAAGGCCACGGGAACGCCATAATGTTCAAAGGGCTCAGCGGCACATGAATCTTATCTGCATAAATCTGGCATTTATGACATCGCTTTGCAAACTTGAAACAATCTGTTTCCATCGTCAGCCAATAATATCCTGCTCGTAATAACTTTCGAGTCATGGCATTTCCGCCGGCATGCGTACCAAAGGTACCTTCGTGGACCTCCTCCATAAGCAGATTAGCTTCCTTCTCATCCACACATCGCAATAACACTAAATCATGGTTTCTCCTGTACAGAACACCATCTGGATTCAAGTAGAAATTGCCCTCCAATCTCCTAAGAGTCTTCTTATCGCGGCTGGATACCCTAGTCAGATACTCTTGGTTCTTTAGGAAATTCAGGATATCAAAATACCACGGCTTGCCATCGGAAACTTCCTCAATGACGAATATGAAAGCGGGCCTATCAAGGCGAGAGATAACTATCCTGGGAGCCTCATTCCAGAAGTTAACTTTGTACATCGAAGAAAATGTCGCAAGGGCGTCTGCCATCTGATTTTCTGCCTGCGGCACATGGTGAAACTCTACCTTGTAGAAGAAAGGTAACAACCTCCTTGCATAATTCATGTAAGGTATCAGATTAGGTTGACGAGTCTCCCATTCTCTCTTGATCTGGTTCATGACTAGCGCGGAGTCTCCGTACACATCAAGGTTTTTAATCCTTAAATCAATAGCCTCTTTGAGACCCATGATACACGCTTCATATTCGGCCTCATTGTTGGTAACTGGAAATGTCAATCTGGTAGTGAATGGGATATGCGACCCATGGGGAGTAGTAATGATTGCCCCTATTCCACTTCCGTATGAATTAACAGCATCGTCAAATATCAATTGCCATTGGGAACCCCGCTCAGGACCTTCATCATACGACGACTCCTCACAATCTTTCATCTTTAGGTACATAATATCCTCGTCGGGAAAATCAAACTTCATCGGCTGGTAATCATCGATTGGCTGCTCAGCTAGGTACTCTGACAGAACGCTAACTTTGATAGCCTTTTGCGAAACATACTGGATGTCGTACTCTGTTAGTACCATCTGCCATCGGGCAATCCTTCTAGAGAGCGCTTGCTTTTCAAAGAGACACTTGATCAGATCCATCTTCGAAATCAGCATGGTTGTATGATTTAGCATGTATTGTCTCAAACGTTTGGCAGCCCAGGCGAGTGCACAACACGTCTTTTCGAGCATTGAGTAATGAGACTCACAATCTGTGAACTTTTTACTCAGGTAGTAGATCGCATGCTCTTTCTGTCCAGTCTCGTCGTGTTGACCGAGAACACAACCCATGCTGTTCTCAAGAACCGTCAAATACATGATTAGTGGTTTCCCGGCTACTAGGGGTATCAAGATCGGAGGTTCCTGCAAGTATTCTTTTATTTTTTCAAACGCCTTTTGACAATTTTCATTCCAGACCACCGCTTGATCTTTTTTCAACAATTTGAACAATGGTTCACATGTGGTTGTGAGGTGAGATATGAACCGAGCTATGTAGTTCAATCTCCCTAAAAAGCCACGAACCTCTTTCTTCGTTTTTGGCGCTGGCATTTCTTGTATAGCTTTTATTTTCGCAGGATCAACCTCGATTCCTTTTTCACTAACAATAAACCCCAATAGCTTTCCTAATCTCACCCCGAAGGTGCACTTATTAGGATTCAGCCTCAACCTGAATTTCCTAAGCCTCTCGAACAATTTCAAAAGATTCACCAAATTCTCTTGCTCCGTCTGGGATTTGGCAATCATATCATCAACATAGACCTCAATCTCTTTATGCATCATGTCATGAAAGAGCGTCGTCATGGCACGCTGATACATTGCCCTAGTGTTCTTCAAACCAAAGGGCATCACTTTGTAGCAGAACGTTCCCCACGAGGTAATAAAAGTTGTTTTCTCCATATCCTCCGGCGCCATCTTAATCTGATTATAGCCCGAAAAGCCGTCCATGAAGGAAAACACAAAGAATTGAGCAGTATTGTCGACCAATACGTCAATATGAGGAAGCGGGAAATCATCCTTAGGGCTCGCCCTGTTCAAGTCCTGATAGTCAACGCACATCCACACCTTACCATCTTTCTTCGGTACAGGTACTATATTGGCAACCCAAGGAGGGTAAGTTGTAACAGCTAGAAAACCGGCGTCCCATTGTTTCTGTACTTCCTCTTTAATCTTTACAGCCATATCTGGTCTTGTTCTTCTGAGCTTCTGCTTGACCGGTGGACATTCTTCACGCAATGGCAAGCGGTGGACCACGATATCAGTGTCTAACCCAGGCATATCTTCGTAAGACCAAGCAAAGATGTCACTATACTCTCGAAGCATCTCGATCAGCCTTAGCTTGATATCGCTTTGCAGCGCAACCCCTATCCGAACGTTCCTGACAACTTCTTCGGAACCCAAGCTGACGACCTCAATTTCCTCCTGATGAGGCAGAATGATTTTTTTCTTGTTTCAAAAGTCGAGTCAGCTTTTCTGGTAAGTGATTATCCTCAACAATCTCTTCTTCGGCTTGAAATATCGGGTGCTCAAAGTCGAAGCGAGTCATAGGGAGTTCTTGATTGGTGTCATCTGAAATATGGATCCTACAAGGGAAATAGTTAAATGCTTCAAATGATATGCAAGCAAAGCACACAACCACGTTGCCATTTTATTGTTAAAAATAAAAATAGAAAGACAAGGATCGCAAAATTTGCATGAGAAAAACGCCTTTATTTGATGATTAAAGCAAAGTACAGACATCAATAAGTAAGCCCTGAAATAAAATCACTATGCCCTGGGTAGGACATAGGATTGTACAATAATCGAAAAAATAAAGCATTATTGTTTCGTCGTCACTTGAATAAATTCCTGGGTAGACCAGTTGCATAGAGTTTGTCCTGGCACGCTGGGCTTGATCCACGAATCCATATCACAATCGCTATCTCCGCCTTCGCTATCGGACACAACATTAATCCTTTCAAAACTGACTCCTCCTGGAGTGAACACAACCGGACCCTTGAATCTTGGCGCGCTAAGTGACGAAGATGACGACGACGGGCGAACTATTGCAACTTCGCCCTGCTTTTCAACTATCGCCTCAACAGGCTTCTCTTCAGCAGTACGGTCAAATTGAAGCATACCTTCATTAATCAGACCTTAAATACCTCTTCTTAAACTATCACAACCCTCAGGCCGGGCTAAACAGTCCACACAATTCACACCACACCCAGGGAACACTCCCCTTTCTAGCAACCTACTCTTTACATAGCCCAAAGGTGTCTTCAGCTCATCTACGTTCATGATCAAGTTTAGCCTAGTATCTTCCAAGATAGCACCCACCTTTGCAGATCCGTGAGACAACATCGGAATTTTCTCACCATTGGGTACATCGTGACCAAAGTTTATAGTTGTACTATCTAGAAGATCCTGCATTTTGTGTTTGAATGCATGACAATTCTCTATGATATGATCGGCCGCTCCGGAGTAGAATTCACAATGTGCATTGGCATCATAACCAAAAGGAGGCGTGCCTTTTTGTGGAGCTAACGTCCTTTTCTCCACAAGCTCCAATTGTAATAAAGTTTGCAAAAGCTGAGCATACGGCACTGGAGGCGTATCAAATACTCTTTTCACTGCCCTATCACGACCTTGGAACCTTTCTGGAGCCGAACCCTGTTGTCTCTGTTGCTGCTGTGGCTGTTGTTGTTGTTGAGGTATGGGAATTGTCACACTGGCAACTTGTTGCATGCGATAATTTTGGCTTCTATTATTTCTCCGAGCACTATATACTGAATTAGTGTTTCCGTGCTTCTTATTTCCAAACACCTTTTTCCCACCTCTAGCGGAGGCTGATTCTCCTGCTTGAATTTTTCCGATCTTGATGTCGTTCTCTATACGCTCTCCCATGAGTATCATATCAGAAAAACTACCCATCTTACAACCGAGAAGTTTATCGTAATACATACCAGAAAAAAGTTCCCACAAAGAGATCCATCAATTCACGCTCTACCATGGGTGGCTGCACCCTAGCTGCAAGTTCACGCCACCTCTAGGCGTATTCTTTGAAACTCTCATCATTCCTTTGAGAAAGACTCTGAAGTTGGACCCTGTTAGGAGCAAGGTCGCTGTTATACTGATAATGCCTTACAAAGGCCTCCACCAATTCCTTCCAGATACCGATCTGAGCAGGCTCTAACCCCATATACCATTCCAGTGACGGTCCAGACAAGCTATCCTGGAAAAAAATGCATCAGCATCTTTTCATCGCTCGAATAAGCAGACATTCTCCGATAATAAGACCGCATGTGAACTCTTTGACAGGTATCCCCCTTATATTTATCAAAAGTAGGTGCTTTAAACTTGAGCGGCACCCTCAAGCCAGGAACCAACCCCATATTAGCCATGTCTAGCCCTAAGGAATTCTAATTGGCCAGACCTCTCACTTGTTCCTCTAACAGCTTGAACCTTCGGTCATTTTTTGTGGGCATCTCGAGAGCCATGCCCGGCACAGAGAAAGCATCCTCTTGACGATCCTCCCCCAATGAGGACCCACATTATCATACCCAGCGTAAGCAGCATTAGGACCAAAGTCGTCCTAATTAAACTTGGGACCGTATCCCGCATTACCAAAGCCCTGATTAGCCACACCCGGGCCAAATCCAGCGTTATAGGCACCCATCCCGAAACCGTTGTTGCTTGCGTTGCCAAAACCTGCATTGTCGTAGCCCACATTACCATTGCCTACATTGGCACCACCAAAAACTGTATTTCCATTACCCCTACCTGCACCAGTATTTCCAGCACCAGTGCCAAACCCAGCATTTCCGACGTTTACGTTGCCTCCACCAACATTCCCGTTGGTTTCAACATGTCCGTTACCATTACCAGCTACATTTTGATTCCCAACTCCATTACCGTTCTCGCCAGCGTTGAGAATGACTACCGGTATAGCATCACCCGCTCAAGGGGTCTCGACTTGAGGAGGATTAGTAGCGGTCCCATCATGTAGCACACCATTACCGTCAACCCGTGAAATCAGAGGCTGCACCAGAGTCTAAAGCTGCTCCTAGCCCTTAGCCATAGTTTCCATCACTTGCATGAACTGCGCCATCCTGTCACGCATCTCCTACATCTCAGTTTGCATTTGATCCATAGCTTTCTTGCAATTACCTCTTGTGGAGTATCAGTGAATTCGATGATCGGCAATCCTGAAACAACTGCACAGAGATACAGGAGATAAGATACAGAGTTTAAGGCACCTGCGATGCAAAATGAGTATGCAAAATGCTAACATGTAAATATGCAACAGGTTAATTCCCCCCCCCCCCCCCCCCCCCCCGATTCTAGTTCCGGGGAGAAGCCATAAAGACAATGGAGCCCATATAGACAAGCACAGAATCAGAAATCCTCGTATATAAGCATGAGCCAACAGGAAGTGTACAAATTACAACTGAGTGCAAATAGAGAAGAACTCGGCCAACAAGCCTGGAGATGGTCAAATACAAGCAATATAACAAGATACCAAGGGAAACATCAAAGCTAGTCAAGACGGATGACGCGCCCGGAAGTCCTCTAACAATCTCTGCGTCTCAGGGTGACCTGGTCTAGAGAGTAGTCCCTGTATAAGTAACTCCTTCTGGCCAATAGTGGACTGTAAACTCCTAGCATCCTCTTCACAAGTTCCCTCACTGAAACACGCGTCGAGCTTGCACCTCTTGAAATCAGCCTGCAGCTTACAACTCTTCAGCTCTTTAACAATATCGCTCAATCTGTACTCATCATCTCGCCTAAGTGACGAATCCTCTGTTATCTTTGCCTCCTTGGCGTTGAGTTGCGTCTTCAACTTGGAAATCTGCAGCTTCAGCTTGTCTTCACGCTCCTTGCGGCTAGTAAGCGTGGCATTCCACAATGATTCCCACTTAGAGATTTGCAAATAAGCCACGTCTAGATTCTCTTTTTTAGTAGCAAGCACACTACTAACGACCTTCATATCCATACCCAATCACTTTCTTTTGTCAATCTCCTCATTCAACTTTGTACTCATTCTGTTTACCACCTCAGTTTGCTTCTTCAAAGTATAGTTCGCTTCAGTCTTCTCATGTCGAAGTTGAAAGATCTCCTTTTCTAGTTCTTTGTTTGCCTTTCACAACTCTTCCTTTTCGGCCCACAACTTATTATATTTTTCAATCTCCACGGTAGTAGGTTCCTCAATCACAGAAGGGTATAATGGCGCTACTACAGGAAATGGCATCAGAAACTTCCTAGCTCTCTCACGGATCCAGACCTAATAAGGATCATAGGCTCGACTGTTGCTCTTGCCAAGAAATGCTTTTCCTTTTCTATGGATGTTACCCCATGCATGCTCCAATATGGGTAAGGTACCAATTTCCAATAAGCCCGTGAGATACAGAGATTCCTGTATCTCTTCTTCAATAGGAGGACTCTTTAACGCGTATCTAAACTGCCTTACGAGCAAAGAAGGGTTATAGTTAATACAGCCTTTCTGACCAATCAACGGGACATTCAGAAAGCCGCTGCAACTATATACAATATCAGCCCCAAGCACATTCCAATCAAACCATACAATATTCTCCGCCGACAAACCTATCAACCCGGAAGACCACTCTAAAGTGCTGGCAGTAGCAACAAATGGTCCTGTCTTCGGGAGGTGACTGAGGAACCATTTGTACAGTATGGGTACACAACAGGAAACGTTCTTACCCCTTCGTTTCTCATTCTTATAGTGGATAGAATGATAAACGTCTCCTAATAGTGTAGCACTAGATTCTTTGAAGCGAGAATGAAGAAAGCATATAACTCCACAAAATCAGGCTGGTTGGGAAATAAGATGATACCATAAATGCACACGGCCAGAATAGCACTGAATACGATCCAACACCCGTCCTTTGCACACTGCGCAACTTTGTCAACCAAAAAGGATAAATGAAACCCATACGCTCCGTTTAGCTTAACCAATTGTCCCGCGAACTCAGAAGCATCCAGACAAACAACCCCAGCAAGCTTATCCAGATTAGGCTCAGCATCATCATGAACATACGACATCTGATCTAACACCCGAACTCCTAGCAAAGCAGAGACTTCCTCCAAAGTTGGTGCCAAGATGTAATCAGGAAACAGAAAGAACCTCAGCCGAGGGTCATAAAACTGCATCAGGGCATATAATCTGTTCAACTCAAACACAGATGGCTTGCACACAAAACTGAGCAGTTTCTCGTACGAGTCTCTGAACTCAACCCTCACTTTCTGATAAGCTAAAGCAACTAACTTCAACAAAGAACTGATGTCAGGAGAAGGCAACTTGTAAGCAACGGTCTTCTTCAGAGGCTCCGTGTCAGGCAATAAGAACAGAACACTAGAATCCGAGGGGAAAAGTACACCTGCAACATAAGTACATGTTAATGAAATGCACAAATGAAAGTGCGAATGCATATGCAAAGAGGGGATCAAGCTTGTTCAGTTGTAGCTTGAGAATAATCAGAAGTTTGTTGTGTTGTAGCTTGAGAATAATCAGTGCTTCGCCTCAATAAAAACCAATCAACCAATAGGAACCCTTGTATCAAATTCACACTTGTACGGAACTGGGTAATCTGGAGGTCAAGTTTCCTGCATAACCCCAGCCCACTCACAGGTATGGACTTAATTCTCCGACGAGGTATGGCATCCTATGCGTTCATAAGCGTCACAGACTTTCAAGAAACGATGATACGATACCCAGAAGGTGTGGCATCATCATCTCTTAAAGTGGCCTCACTTAGTTGAATCCCAAATGATCAGTCCCCAGAGTCAACAACCCTCAAATCCAAAATCCCTTCGAGCCCAAAGGGCCAGGAGGAAAATCATCAAAGAGAATCTCGTTTGAGCGCGAATTTCATGGCTAGCTGGTGCATGCAAAGCATACAGGCTCACCTCTAATCTCCACTTCTAAGTCTAAGTCTATGCTCAAGCCCAGGTCCGACTCATATCTCAAAGTGAAACCCCCTCCCCATAGCACAACAGTAATAATATAGTGCGGAAAGTAAAACCCAAAAGATAAACAAGTAAGTGCTAGGAATGACTCGCATAGGGAACCGTTGGAGTCCCCAGCAGAGTCGCCAGCTGTCGCTACTGTGAAAAATGAGGCCGGCAATGATAGAAGAGTCGCCATCGTGCGTTATTTATCCCAAAGAAGGGAAAGGAAACGCTTAGAGAAAACCTAATGAAAAGGGAAAGGAATGGTCATCCCAACCAAGTCCTGGATTCGGGAGTCGGTTACGCAAGAGGAAGGTATTAGCACCCCTCACGTCTGTCGTACTCGACGGGATCCACGCTTAATTGTTTATCTCGAAGGGTTGATTAATCTATCCACCTAAAGGCTTAGGGAAAAAGAAAAGAAAAATGACTAGGCAGAACACAATAGTTCTATGCCTACGTATTCCCGTCTGGAACGAGAAATCAGAGTCAACGTAGTTCGCCTAACTACGGGTGAAAAGGGGGGAAGGTTACTCGCCGAGATATTGCATCTCGTGCCTACGTACTTTCACACGGCATGAAAGATCAGAGCAAAAGTAGTTCGGGATAACTAGACCACAGGTTGGTTCAAGTGTTTTAACCCGAGTAGGGTTAACAAACGGTTCTAGCAGTTTGGTGTATGCAGCTCGACCATTGGAGACTTAGGCGTTTACCGTTTGCAGTAGAACCGAGATTTAACAAAAATATCCTTAATAAAATGGTTTCCAAGGATTAAGGGTCCAAGAGGACAAAAATAATTTGAATGTTTGTTTTTGTGTCTTTTAAAGAAGAAGTGTTTTGAGTTTTGTTTGTAACTCGTGTTGCACTAAAGACTTGGACTTAAGAGTGAATGCGTCGCACGTCACCCAAAGGGTACCACACTAAACATTCAAGCTATGGGAGAGAGACCCTCCAACAACTCTTTCTCAAGTGCTTAAGGCTCGTAACGCACAACAGGTGTAATCCTCTATTAAGTGTTTTAAGAATGTTTGAAGATGAAAAGAGAAAGGACGTACTCAAGGGGAACTAATCCAATCCTAAAGTTGTCATGCAAAGTTTATCCTATAGTTAAGTTTAGGAGCTAACTACCTAATTTTATCATGCATGGTTAGGATCCTAATGTCTATCACATTCCATCTTGAACAAGAAGGAATGGAAATCCTAAGGGAAGGAATACAAAAGAAGATGAAGAAAACAATTATAAGAATGCATACATGAAATGCAAACATGGAAAGCAAAGATGCAATGCAAGTGAGGGAGGAAATATGTGTGGGGCAGGAGCCTCCACAAGCCCATCTCAAACTCAAGCCAAAGTATGAATAAATGCAAAGAGAGGAGGAGAGGAAATGCAACAAAAGAAAATCATAAAAAGCATGCAAAAGAAGTCCTCAAGGATTCACCACTTTAGGCATGCCTTAGAGACCTCCAAAGGAGGGACCTAAAACTTCCTTAAATGACATGCCAAGGTCATTGGACAGAGAGTGGCATATTCTAATCATAAAACTTAAGCCACAAATGAACATCAAAAGAATAATGGCAAGGAATCAAGAGAAATATGCAAAAGGTGCTCATGTAATGACATTTACAAGCACAAAGTTTAAACATTAGAAGATGAAGGAAAATGGGAATGTTACACACAAGTTAAAGACCTATAAATTGGTAAACAAGACCTATAATGAGGCTATAACATGAATCAATCACCATAATGTCCATCATACAAGCATTACAAGGCTTTTGGAGCCAAAACAATACAAGTGTACAAGTGAAGGTGCCAAATTATGAGTCAACTTGAAAAATAAGGAAAAAATAGTAAAATGCATCTAAAAATACCAAATAAATTCTCCGAGTGTTAGTGATCAGGGGTTCAAAGAGGAAGAAAATAATCCAAAGGGAAGTGCCTAAACAGAGGGAAAACAATCAAGGGTACCCCAAAACTAGGCAATCTAGAGCATGAACAAAATGCTATTCAAAACCTATGCAAATGGTACAATAAAATCCATAGAAAAAAAACCTAAATCTTTCAAGATGTATACAACAATGCCACAAATGATCAGGAGTTTATTTATTGTTTTGGTACTTCAACAAAATTCCACAAGAAAGTGTCATAATTATCACATTTCTAATTGCATTAAAAATAAGAAAAATCCTAATAAAATGAAAATAAACCTAAAATCATTTTTTCAATTTCTAAAATTCCTAAATATGTCCAAGAATTTTGTGTAAAAACCTCAAGATTTAATATGCAATATTTCTATTTTTTTATGAATCAAAAGCAAGAAAGTATGAAATAAGAAAATAAGAAAATCCAACTGAAAAATAAATAAGAGAGCATGGCAATTAGCAAAGTGATGCAGTTGTAAATAATTGGGCCAGTCACAGGGGGGTGGGGATAGTGTTCCAAGCCCAGGTCCACTCAGCCTTGTTAATTTAAACGGTGCGTTTAGGGAGATTGATGGCGTGGCAAGCTAATACATGTGAGATGGAGAGACTGAGTCAATAGTTTCCAACAAGATCCAATGGCTGGCGTGTATCTCCCTCGTTTGAACTGAGATTTAAGAGGGAAAGACCAGAGCTGTCGTGGATGGTGGCCGGTGAAATACGCCGGTCATCTTCAACCTCTGACCAAGAACCTAAATCACTCAAAACTCCACCAAATCCAAAGTTTCTTGAACCAAAATCACTCTATTTTTCATGTAGAATACGAATATGGTGATGAATTAAATTAATACCCTTCGGAACTTCAAACCCGTACCCTTCCAAGAAATCTTTAAGAACCCAAAAACTCCATGAAACTTCTCCAAACATTACCAGAAACGTAATTGACTTCCAGGGGATTACAAATATGCAAGAATGGAAGCATAAAGATCCATAATTAATGATATATCTTGAATTTCCATTACCTCTGAAATTGGAGATGGATAGCTTCACACAGACACGAAATTCTTCAGGAAATCTATGCAGAATCACTCCAAGATGGTTGATGAAGGTGTTTGAATACTTGAAATGCCTTGAATTGATGAGAAAAGGAAAATTCAAATTTCACTTTGAGCTCACTTTTTCAACTTGTAATAGCTCTGTTCTTCACCCAATTTCATCCAAAAAAATCATGAATTTACTCCACAATACTTATAGAACATGTTTGCAATGATATGGGGGCCCAATTGTGGCTTAAACATCAAATTGGATTTTTCGATTTTTTAAGTTGGAAGCCCATGAAAATGGATGAATTCATGGCCAATTTTCCTTGTTTCTGATTCAATTTCATTCCTTGCAATGTAAGGAAGATCTAAGGCTCATAATCTCCCCTTGTTTGGATCTCAATGGCCATAATCCATTATGTTGCTTAAACATGAAGAAAGCTTGAAATACCCCATGAAATATGTCTCAATTGCAATTGATTTTGTCACTAATGTTCTGAAAATGTGTTTTCCATTCAAAATAAGCACAAATATGACCATATTTGATTAAATTTTGGCAAGATCACAAACTTTGATTTTCACATGCTTTTCACAAAATCTCCTTCACCAATCTTCAACCCCAAGCTAGCCCATTGATAACTTGAGTTTTAGTTGAACAAATGACCCCATTTGGAGAAAATTTAATGTTGTAAAAAATTCCATTTGAGTTATGCAAAGTAGTGAACTTGACCTGTAATTTTATGACATGTAATCAAAGTTTCCCAAAATACCCCTGCCTTGCAAAGCTTGTAACGTGAGCTCTACAAATCAGATGAATGACTTATAGGACTTTTTGGAAAGCTAAGGTCATGAGGAACAACTTTCTTGTTTACCAAAAGGTCATGTGAAATATCCTTCTAGGGAAAAAGTGGCACGGAAGTTGGTTGACTTTCACAGACAAAATTCACATTCATTTGATGACCTGTAGCTTGTCTGGCTCACAACTTGAGTTCTACAAATCCAATCAATGACTTCTAGTACTCAAATTAAAGGTATGACAATGTTCTACAACATTTATGTGGATGCCAAAGTCATGTGAGACTTGTATCTTGACTTGTATGGTCTTGAAGTTAGGCACTAAACATGGGATTTTACACTGATAACCCTAATTTAGCAACTCCTCACACTCTTGATTCTTTTGATTTGATCTTGGAACAACATCTCAAATGCTTCAACATAAAATTCCATGACCACCATGACTTAGAAATACGCTTTGAACGCCTCCAATTGCACAATTGACTTAGGGTTGACCAGATGAAAACCCTAACTGCAACACCTTCAATTGTAGCTGCTTGCACTTAGCAGAATGACTTGACTGAACTCCACCATGACCCTCAAGGAACTCCATGAGCTCTATCCACATATTCTATCCATAATCAAGGCTTCACAACCCACTGATGGTCTTCAATTGGCTCCCAAGTTAGGAGATAAACCTCATACGAGCATCCTAACTTCTCAAGAACACAAACCACTTCCTGATGACTTTGGTGACTTCTCAAGCTTGAATAAAACCTCTAGCTAGGCTAATATTGATATAAATCACACTTGATCCCATACTAAATGAATAATTCTATGCAATGCAAATTCTAGAGCAATGATATGCTAATGCAATGAAACATAAACCAAGTAAGAAAAGGTTAGGCAAATTTTGGGGTGCAACACTTATCTACCTTTTTGTCAAGGTTTTGAAGAATCTAATTTTGAGAAACCATGTTTTCAGATTGCCAATTCAGAAATTCCTCAGCCTGAGTTAAAGGTTTAAGCTTCCCATCGGTCTGAACTTCACTCGGATGAATGAATGGTTTGGATGTTCTGCCTGTGACTGGATCCATTTTTCTCTCCAAATCCGGAAATTGTCGACCGTAATCTGAGTTTGTGGTTGAATACATAAAGCAAGGAATTGGCTGAGTAGCAGCTGGAGGATGTAACGGTTTACAATTGTTCTCTTGGTGACCATGTAATAAGATTCGGATCATCAGGTGGTAACAATCCTTCTCTCCTGAGGATTTTTAGTCCTTCTTCGTAGATACATATGGGTTTCTTTTTTCCATGGATTCCTACCCATGGGCCATTGTCTGGATCAGATCTCCTTTGAGGAGGTAGCGAGGGCTTACACGTTCTGTTCTTCCTTGTTTTGGGAAGAATGATATCTCGGTCAATATCATCGTTGTGCATTCAGCAATCACAATCTGGGTCACATCTTGTTGGATCAACATCCCAAATGAAGTGGCCATCTATTTTGTCAGTGTAGATGGGTTTTCCCTCTGTTGTAATAGCATAGACAGAACACCAATCTTATTTGAGAACTGGTTGGATCATCATTGTCTGGAAGATCAGAGATATTGAGGTTGATCCTTCGTCTAGTTTTTTAAAGATCGTATATATTGTCTTGTCAACGGATCTCCTGAAAGTAGCCTCTTGAGATTGGATAGGTCTTCTGTCAATATGAAGTTTTTCATAGTTGGTTATCCATTCAAGGGGAATTAGATGAGTTAGTTCTTCCCTTGTGATCTTTCTTGGAATCTGAACTATGGAGGATATGTCTTCTTCTCTATTGGTGACAACCAATAGTGAATCAGAAGAGCATCCTGAGAGAGGAAGATCTATCGAGTGATTTTGTAAGCGGTATATTATCTGGTGGTGGAGGGTAGCTGACATAGCTTCTGGAACTTGGTCAGTTCCGATGATTTGGATCTGTACTTTCAGTCTTGTGGATAAGGTGTTATCATTAAGACTTACTTTATAGTTTGGGAAGATGGTGAGGACAACACTTTCTGCATGAAGTGTAGTTATAGCAGTTCCTATCGCAGCATTTTCATAGTGGAGGTAGCTGGAGTCCAGTAGAGCTATTTTGCAAAAAAACAGGTTGGTTCTTCCTTCTATGAAGAGAAAGGGTGAGTCTGACAGTCCCAAAGTGTAAGGTTGTATATCCTTCAGTTTTCCAGTGGTTTATGAGATATTGGGGAATCTCCAGATCTACATACTGCTCTTGGTTTGTAGCTCTTAGGATGCATTGATCTAGTCTAGATGACTGGACGTACTCTTTCATATGAGGGAGATTTGTAGAGATAAGACTTCGGATGGATCAAGTAACACTTCTTTGTCTTTTGAAGATGTTGTACGAACTCAACAGAGGAGGTATTGTTTCAGAAATTTGAGCATCTTCAGGAACATGAAAGTACTCAATAAGGTTTTCTATTTTATGAGAGTTAGTTTTTTTACAGAGTTTAGGAAGTGATAAAGAAGAAGTAGTAGTAATAGGTTGAGTGTTTGGTTCAGGTGTTTCCATGTTTAAGTGATTTCTCCCTTACTCACTTTCTTTATTATATTCATACCATATGCACCCCTTCTTTTCTGTTAGACTCTGATACCACACTGTCCGGGAGCCTTACATGCCATGAAACTCAGCCTTAACTGTATCGTCCTCAAATAGCCAACCATACGCATAACATGGTGTTAGAACACAGATTGGTGTTTAATATATCTCTATGTTTTGATGATAACACTAATGAAATTTTGTATTAAGAAAATATATACTCTAATTTTGTTCAAGCGTTTTTCTTTCAGATATTAAATTAAATATTCTTATGGAAGCAAAAATGCATCTGATTACTCTACTCTAGGCTTTGAGTGTTAGAAGCAAATCATCAGAAGACTCTGAGCGCTGCCAGAAGAGACTCTGAAGCAGAAGCAACGGAAGACTCTGAAGCAGAAGCTACAGAAGACTCTGAAGTGTCGCATTGTTTCTGAAGACTCTGGAAGTACTTTACACTGCAAGTACAGAGGACCTGATCTTCAAACTCTGCTCTGATTGATATTCACGCTGAAGCAAATTGGCTGCAAAACTCTGATCTCTTCAAGACTCTGATAACATCAAACTCTGATGTGTATAACTTTGAGAAAGAAGCTTGTTGAAGAAGATGCCATTCAAATAAAGATTCGTTGGTATATTCCTTGTCTTTATCTGAACGACTCTTTCCTTATTCATGTATGTCACGGGAAATTAGACAAAAGGGATTTGTCTGAACATTCCTCTTCTGGGAAAGCTAAAGTCAATAGAAGACAAAAGGCTACAGCTACTCTGCTACGCACAGTCTTCAAGTATTGGACATTCTGGTCTAAAAAAGCAAGTCTTCAACAACTCTTCAAAGTTGACGAATCCTTAGAAAAATCAATTAGAAAACTACTCTCAAGCTCTCATAAAATATACTTCATAAGCTGAATAGTTTTTATTCGTTCTTAATCTAAGTGTAAAAATCACGGTTGTGATATAGCTTTTTAGAAGCATCTTAAACACTTGTTTGTTTACATCTTTGTAAAAGGTTCCTTAAGAAGACCAAGTTGTGGTCAGGATTTCTTGAGAAGACTAAGATAGTTTGTCTTAGTGGTTGACACTGTAATCTGTTTGAATATAGTGAATTAAGTCCTTGTTGAGAAAGGCAAATCACCTTGGTAGGGTGGACTGGATTAGTTGAGTTCAACAAACCAGGATAAAAATATTGTGTTATTTTTCATTGCCATATTTATTTCAAAACCCTTATTCAACCCCCCTTCTAAGTGTTTTTCCCACCTTCAGTTGGTATCAGAGCTCCGGCTCTGTTGTGCTATCACTTAACCGTGAAAGAGAAAAGACCCAATGGAAAAACTCTTGATATATTTTTGGTTGATACATTATGGATGAAGCTTCAACATCCAACAACAAATATGAAGACAGAGATAGAATCAGCACCAAACCTCCCGTGTTTGATGGTGAGAAGTTTGATTACTGGAAAGATAGAATTGAAAGCTTTTTTCTAGGATATGATGCTGACCGTTGGGACTTGGTTATTGATGGTTATGCTCACCCCACTGATGGGGATGGTAAGAAGATTGACACAAAGTCAATGACTGAGGATAAAAAGAAAGAATTCAGGAATCATCATAAAGCAAGAACCATTCTATTAAATGCTATATCTCATACTGAGTATGAGAAAATTACAAACAGAGAAACAACATTTGATATGTTTGAATCTTTGAAGATGACTCATGAAGGGAACTCCCAAGTAAAGGAGACCAAAGCTCTGGCACTGATCCAGAAATATGAAGCCTTCAAAATGGAGGAATCTGAATCTGTAGAAGCTATGTTCTCTAGATTTCTAATTCTCACAGCTGGCTTAAAGGTTCTGGACAAAGGTTACTCCATATTTGACCATGTCAAGAAGATCATCAGAAGCTTGCCAACTAGGTGGAGACCAATGGTCACAGCTCTGAAGCTTGCAAAGGATCTGAACAAGATCACGCTGGAGGAACTAATCAGCTCCTTGAGGAGTATTGAGATTGAGCTAGAAGAAGACGAACCTCAGAAGAAAGGTAAGTCTGTTTCTTTAAAGTCTAACAAATCTGCCAAAGCTTTACAGGTCATAGAAGAAAGTTCTGAAGAATCTTCTTCTGAATAAGAAGATGAATTGTCCCTGCTGTCTAGAAGGATCAACAAACTCTGGAAGCATAAACAGAAGAAGTTCAGGAACTTCAAGAAAACAGATCAACGTAAAAATTCCTCTGGACATAGAAGATCTAGAAAGAAAGAGGTGGTCTGCTATGAGTGTAAGGAACCTGAGCACTATAAGAATGAATGCCCAAAACTTTTGAAGGAGAAGCCAAGAAGGAAGTTTGATAATAAGAAGAAAGTTCTGATGGCAACATGGGATGATTCAGATGCATCTGAATCTTCATCAGAGTCAGAAGAAGAATGTGCAAACATGACACTTATGGTTGACGTGGAAGACCATGCAGAAACATCTGGATCTGAATCAGAATCTGATTCAGAAGAGGTATTTTCTGAACTTTCTAGAGTAGAACTTATTGAGAGTTTATCTGAAATGCTGGAAAACTATAGTAAGATTAAGCTCAAGTACAAGAAGCTTGAAAGCAATCTTGTATCTGAGAATAATCTTCTGAAATCAGAAGTTGCTGAGCTTAAAGCAAACAATTTTAAAATTAAAAATGAATTAGAAAAAGCTCAACAAGATTCTGAAGATGAAACTAAGTCAAAATCTAAAAACATTTTAGAAGAATATGACTATAGTTTTCAGAAGTTTCTGTCAAGAGGCCTAGATAGAAGCAAGATGGCTTCAATGATCTATGGTGTAAGTAGAAACAACAGAAAGGGCATTGAATATGAATCTTCTTCTGAAAAAGATTTAAATCCAACATCTGTTGATAAACAGATCATTAAGCATACTCCTCTGTATACTCACTTTAAGTATGGTCACCTTAATGATATTAAGCACACACGTTCTGATCAGAACACACCTATGTTTAAACCTAAAGTACGTCAGAACAAACCTGTTGTCAAAAGACAGAAGTTCAGACAAAACATTAAGGCAACTAACCCTAAAGGACCCAAAAAGATCTGGGTACCTAAGGACAAAATAATATCTGTTGCAGATGTCTTTAGCAGCAAAGTCAAGACACCAATCGTGGTACCTGGACTCTAGCTGCTCACGTCACATGATGGGAAAAAGGTCTATGTTCCAAAGCCTAGAACTTAGATCTGGAGGATACGTCAAGTTTGGAGGGAATCAGAAGGGCAAAATAGTTGGCTCTGGAACTATTGGCAATGGTAACCTTCCTTCCATATCTAATGTCTTACTTGTAGAAGGATTAACACATAACTTATTGTCTATAAGTCAATTAAGTGACAATTGTTATGATATAATCTTCAATCAAAAATGTTGCAAGGCTGTGAGTCAAAAGGATGGCTTTGTCCTCTTTAATGGAAAAAGGAAGAACAACATTTACAAAATTAATGTTTCAGAACTTAAGGTTCAAAATGTATAATGCCTTATGTCTGTTAATGATGAGCAATGGATTTGGCACAAAAGATTGGGGCATATTAGTATGAGACGTATATCTCATATTAATAAACTCAATCTGGTCAGAGGACTTCCTCAGTTGAAGTTCAACTCAGATGCTTTTTGGGAATCATGTTAGAAAGGAAAATTTTCAAAATCTTCTTTTAAAACTAAAAATGTTTTTTCAACCTCAAGACCATTAGAGATGCTTCATATTGATCTGTTTGGACCAGTGAAAACTGCATCCATCAGAGGCAAGAAGTATAGATTAGTCATTGTTGATGACTACAGCAGATGGACATGGGTAAAATTCCTAAAACACAAGGAAGAGACACATTCTGTGTTCTTTGACTTCTGCAAACAAGTCCAAACTAAAAAAGAATTTAAAATTGTTAAAGTCAGAAGTGATCATGGTGGAGAATTTGAAAATAAATTTTTTGATAAATATTTTAAAGAAAATGGCATTGCACATGATTTCTCATGCCCTAGAACTCCTCAACAGAATGGAGTTATAGAGAGGAAAAATAGAACATTGCAAGAAATGGCCAGAACCATGATCAATGAGACAAACATGGCAAAACATTTTTGGGCATAAGCAATTAACATAGCTTGTTACATTTAGAACAAAGTGTCTGTAAGACCTCTTCTAGAGAAGACTCCCTATGAATTGTGGAGGAATAGAAAGCCCAACATTTCTTATTTCCATCCTTTTGGATGTATATGTTTTATGTTGAATACTAAAGAGAATCTGAACAAGTTTGATTCTAAAGCACAGAAGTGTTTCATGCTTTGGTATTCTGAACGCTCTAAAGGCTACAGAGTATACAATACTGAGATACAGATTGTGGAGGAATCAATTCATGTTAGATTTGATGATAAGCTTGACAATCAAAAGCCAAAGCAGCTTGAACATTCTGCAGATAGAAAAGTCATTCTCACAAACTCTGAAGCCTCAGAAGCAGATAAGGCTCAAGGGAAAGAACCAGAAGCAACGCCAGATGCAACTCCCTTGGCTGCTCAGATGAACAATTTGAATATTTCTGAAGAACCAACTATTAAAGGATCATCCAGAATCAAATCTTCTCATCCAGAAAAAATGATCATTGGAAAGAAGGATGACCCTATCAGAACAAGATCTTTTATCAGATCATCTGGAACATCCTTATTTGGTCTGGTGTCAGTTATTGAACCAACCTCAGTGGATGAAGCTCTGCAATACAATGATTGGATACTTGCCATGCAAGAGGAGCTAAATCAATTCATAAGGAATGAAGTTTGGGATCTGGTTCCAAGGCCAAAAGGATTTAACATCATTAGAACTAAATGGGTCTTCAGAAACAAACTGAATGAGTAAGGAGAAGTTATTAGAAACAAAGCAAGGCTAGTTGCTCAAGGATATAGTCAGCAAGAAGGAATTGAATACACAGAGACTTATGCTCATGTGGCCAGGTTAGAGTCTATACGCTTACTTATATCTTTTGCTGCACAAAATAACATCACTTTATATCAAATGGATGTTAAGAGTGCCTTCTTAAATGGTATTATAGAAGAGGAAGTTTATATCCATCAACCTCCTGGTTTTGAAATTGATAAATTTCCAGAACATGTTTTCAAACTTAAGAAATCACTCTATGGTTTAAAACAAGCTCCCAATGCTTGGTATGAGAGATTGAGTAATTTTCTTCTGGAAAAGAATTTTATCAGAGGCAAAGTGGATACAACTCTCTTCTATAAATCATTTAAGAAAGACTTTTTAATTTTTCAAATCTACGTAGATGATATTATATTTGCATCTACCAATATTACGCTTGGAAAGGAGTTTGATCTATCTATGCAGGCTAAATTTGAGATGAGCATGATGGGAGAACTCAATTTCTTTCTGGGAATTCAAGTTAACCAAACTCCAGAATGCACCTACATACATCAGACTAAGTATGTGAAGGAGCTTCTGAAGAAGTTTAACATGACTGAAAGCAAGTTAGCAAAGACTCCAATGCATCCTACACCCACTCTGGGTAAGGAAGAGGTAAGTAAAAAGGTAGACCAGAAGCTCTACAGAGGTATGATTGGTTCTCTTCTGTATTTGACTGCTTCTAGACCTGATATCCTCTTTAGTGTTTGTCTATGTGCTAGATTCCAATCAGATCCTAGAGAATCTCACTTAACAGCTGTTAAGAGAATTCTGAGGTATCTGAAAGGTACTACTAATGTGGGCTTGTGTTACAGAAAATCAGATGAATTTAAATTAGTTGGATTCTGTGATGCTGATTACGCTGGAGACAGAGTGGAGAGAAAAAGTACTTCTGGAAGCTGTCAGTTTCTAGGAAGCAACTTAATCTCTTGGTACAGCAAGAAGCAACCCACAATAGGTCTTTAACCCACATGAGCAAAATATATAGTTGCAGCTGGTTATAGCACTCAGATGCTCTGGATGAAGAGTCAACTAGAAGATTATCAGATATATGAGAGTAACATTTCTATCTTCTGTGATAATACTTCTGCTATATGCTTATCTAAAAATCCAATTTTACACTCTAAAGCTAAGCATATAGAAATTAAGCATCACTTTATTAGAGACTATATTCAGAAGGGAATTTTAAGCTTAAACTTTGTTGATACAGACCATCAATGGGTTGATATCTTTACTAAACCCCTTGCTGAAGATAGGTTTATATTTATTCTGAAAAATATAAGTATGGATTTCTATCCAGAATAAAATATTTATCAGAAGCAAATTTACTCAGATGCAAAATGCTTAAACTCTGAAGTATTACATCTGTTATTTCTTTGATTATTTCTTTGTGTGTATCTAAACTAACAAGCCTCGGAAGATCTGAACGTTGGCTAACGTTTCATTTCTCAAAGAGTTTCAGAAGCACATTGTTGCACCCTAAAATTTGCTCAACCTTATCCACTTGGTTTAGGTTTCAATATCATTAGCATTTGCATGTACATAGTCTACTCATCTGCATAGCATAAGCATAGAAAGTCATCCAACAGGGGACCAATCATTATTCTCATTTCTATAAGCCTATCAAGAGGTGATTCAATCCCATTCAAGTCATCAGAAGAAATTTGAAAGCTGAGAAGTCAATGGGTCAATCAGTTCATCCATCTCCTATCTGAGGGTATCTGGGGATCAACAAGTAAGTTGTGAGCTGTGGGCTGAGCATGGAGAGTATCTGGTATCATGGGAGACTTAGAAAGTCATTTGGAGAAGGGGACAAGTCATTGGTGTAGTCACAAGAGTTGTGGATGAAGACAGTCAACTAGGGTTTCATCTGGGTCAACCCTGGGTCAACTCTAGGTCAATTGGTTGATTGGAAGGCATTAAGGGCTATTGGAAAGATGTGGGGTTCATCATTTGGCATTAAGAATAAGGATATGGTGTTGTGATAAGAAGAAATCAAGAGAAATCAAGGAGGAGAGGAGTTTCTAAATTAGGGTTTCTGTGTGGAATTCCCTAGTTTAGGTCAAATTTCCAAGCAAGATAAGTCAAAATTCAAGCTTCAAATGGATCCTTGGCCAAAATGGAACTTGTAGAGGATCTCAATACCTTTAATTTTAGTTGTGGAAGACATCAAGGAGATTTATAGAACTCAAGTTATGGTCCTTGCAAGTTACAGGTCATCTGAGGTATCTGAAATTTTGTCTGTGAAAGTGACTTGACTTCCAAGCAATTTTTACCCCTCAAGGATATTTCAAATGAATTTCTGGTCAACATAAGAATTGTTCCTCATTGTCTTAGCTTTCTAGAATGGTATAGTATGCCTTCATATGATTTATGGAACTCTAGTTATGGTCTTGGCAAGCAAAGGGTATTTTGGTCATTTGAGAATTACAGGTCATTTCAAGCCTATGCCCAAAACTCATACAAGGAAGTCTCAAATGGAAAACTTTACAACATCAAACTTGTTCCAAATGACATTTTGAGTCTAGAAAAATGACCATGAGAGATTGGAAAGATTCATAGCACAAGTTTTCAAAATTGTTGGATTTAATGAATAAAAATGACCTAAAAATGAGATTTTTCATATTTTGGCCAAATGAGGTGAAATTATAGGTCATTTTGAATGGAAGGATCATTTTGAGAACATTGGCTAAAGTAGAATTTTGAGCTTGGTTCACATTTTGGGAGTTATTCAAGGTTACTTATCATGGAAGAAACATAAGCCAAATCCAAGGGAAATCACACATGGGAAGTTTCTCCAAGTTTCTAGGAGGTTCTAATGACATGTATATATTGGATGGAGAGGGTTCATGCCATGTTTGGTGATCACATTTACTCAAAACCACAAGTTTCACACACTTTCTCTCATTTGCAGAAGCTTCTCAAACTCTCTCAAACTATCATCAATTTCCACCATTCTTGATCTGTTCTTCATCATCATCATCCAAGGATCAGAATTCACACATTCATTTGGCAAATTGAAGGAGGAATCGTGCCATTCATCATCATCATTCAAAGTTCAAGAATCTTGGAATTAGGATATTCAAAGCATTGGAGCAAGATCTTTTGCATACAGAATTCAAGAACAAGCTCACTGATCAAGTTCAGACCATTGCAAGCATCAGATTCAAGGATCTCCATACCTGTTTTCCTCATCAAACCAGGTTTGTATCTCCATTCTAATTGATTGAATTAGCCAGCATGTTAGGGAATTTTTAGTATAGAACGGTTAAGATAGGTTAGATGATGGATTGTGCAAAGTTTGAAGAAGTTTCATGAAGGTTGATCATAGTGTACCATAACTGTTGAAGCTTGTAACCATTAGGATATTGCACGAAAATCTTGATGGAATAGCATGTTGTGATCAGCATAAGGTGTAGATGAGTTTAGGACAAGAATTGGTGAGCTTTGGATAAGTTGATGACAGGTGTTAATGGTGGTTTGCAACTGTTATTCTCTTCGAGTTGGTCTATTGAGTGAGTGTTAGGGAGAGTTATGGTTATGGCTGTGTAGAGGAGAGTTTCTAGAGCAACTTTGCTCTTTGGATCTAAGGCATCTATGGAGAATGGAGAGAGAACAGGGAGCTCGAAGATTGCATGCATGGAAGATGGTTTCAGGGTTAGGGTTTGTCCAAGGTTGAAGATAACCTTTGGACCGTTTGATCTGGCTTTAACCTTAGACTTATTTACCAATCCAACGGCCACGATTGATTGACAAAACGGAGGGAATTTCAAACAATGAAACGCCCCGTTTCATTTAAGTTCGCTGATGGGCTCAGATGATTTGTTGCTATACACACCCCTCAATGCAGACCCAATCTAAACTGAACGTGAAAAGATGTTATTCGCACCGTTTTGTTTTTTTTAATTTTTGTTGGCTTTCTGACGCCTCCTGGGCCTAATGCAAATCTGCTATTCGTACCCCCACTGCCTGGCCCAGTTCATGGTTTTAACTAGTTTTACTTACTTTCTGCACCCCTTTCATATTAATTCATTTCATTTTATTTCAAAAAACATTAAATCTTTAAAAAATCATAATAAATCCTAAAATGCATATTTTCCATTGGTTCTTTTTGCATTATTTTCTTAATTTGATCAAGAAAATTATCATCCAAAAAAATTAATAGTTCCTTTTATTTTCATATTTTTGGCATATTTTCCTTTTAATTAGGTGTAAATAATATTTAGTTTAATACTTAAATTTGTTAATTTTAGTTTGCATAGTTGCTTTAATATTTTTAATCCATTCTTTTTAGGTTGGTTAATAGACATTGTTAGCTTGTATATACATTTTAGTTCATATTTTTAGGAGTTAATTTTAGGTGATTAGTTTAGGTGAGAACAACATGAACAAAATTAGGGTTTAAGTGATAACTTAGGAGAATTTAATCATTTCCCTTAGGACTTAGAGATTGAATATTTTAGATATGGGACTATAGGGACTATGGGTAGTTATTAGATCCCTTAGAAATCACTAGGATTCCCCTACTGCTATTAGTATATTACTGTCTATGTTTGATTGATTGGTGTGGTGTGCCCTCTGGGGATTATTGTTTGTCTGTGTGGGTATTGGGATTGCTTGGGGATTGGGAGAGCTGAAGACTTGTGATGATGAAGCCATTGGAGATCCAGAGCTTAAAGACCGACTTCCAGAGTTGAAGAGGAGATTCTTGCTAGCAGCTGTTGAGGAGACTAGGGTTTAGGAGCTAGGCAGAGCTCTAGATTAGAAAGCTTGTTTCTCAAACATGGAGTGCCTTGTCTGCATCCATCCTTTCTCTATGATTCAAAGTCTCTTTCAAATATCCACCTCCTTCCTTTGGAAGGATCAGTGAATGTATTTGAAAGATAGAACTTTTGAGAGAAAACTGTCTGTTTAATGTTAACAGTTGATGAACCACCCTTGGTAGGTAATTGACTGGCTAACATTCATTCACTTCATCTTGTTGATTGATGTTCATCCTGGAGATTGAGACTTGAAGAAAAGCCATTGCAGATGGAAGATTGATGATCAAGACCTTGCTTGAAGGCTGTGGAGATGGAGATAGATGCTTGCTAAAGCTTGTAGCTGTTTGATGATGACTTAAAGATAGGTGTTGATGCAGAGCTGCTGTGGCTGTTTTATTTTTGCTGTTTATTTCTGATGTATTGTTTGGTTTTCCCTGACTGTATTGTTTGCTGTTAACCTGTTGGGTTGAAAGTGAATTCTGTTCACTTTTGCCTATTGTTTTCTAGGTTCGAGGTTGAGTGGGACTCCCTTGCCTCGCTTGTATTATTGCATTCATGCATTTTACTGCTTTACTGTATATATCTGCTATTGTTTCTGTTTCCGTCTATTCCCTTAGGATCTCTGTTTCTCTCTGTGCAAGAGAGGAGCATGATAGACACTAGGTCTTAACCCATGCATGATAACATTAGGTTAGTTTGATTCCCTTCGCAACCGTAGGTTAGAGTGTTGTCTCTTCTTTCTCAAAACAAACAGAAAAACACAATAAATATTTCAAACACAATAAAAGACACTTCTTCCGTAAAAGAATGTGAACTCATCAAAACGTCATTTTTGTCCGCTTGGACTGCTAATCAGAGAAACCTTTTTCAGAAGGAATAAAAACTATCAAGACAGACTTGTGTCGTACGTGGCCCGAACTACGTTTGCTCTGATCTTCCATGCAGTGTGGAAGTACGTAGGCATAGGATGCGATATCCTAGCGAGCAACCTTCCCCTCCTTTCCCGTAGGTAGGCGAACTACGTTGACTCTGATTTCTCGTTCCAGACGGGAATACGTAGGCATAAAGTGCGATACTTTTCCGAGTCCTTTTATTTCTTTTAACCCTTGACCTTTAGTTTAGATAGAATAACAATCCATACCCGAAAGCAAGCATGGATCCCGTCGAGTACGACGGACGTGAGGGGTGCTAATACCTTCCCCTTGCGTAACCGACTCCCGAATCCAGGTTTTGGTTGCGATGACCATACCTTTCCCGTGTTGTGCGAGGATTACTCTGAGTGTTTCCTTTCCCTCCCGTGGGATAAATAACGCGCGGTGGCGACTCTTCTGTTCAGCCGGCGCCGATTTTCGCAGTAGCGACAGCTGGCGACTCTGCTGGGGAGTTGTAACGTCCCCTGGCTGCTAAGGACTGCGATGTTTCTTATGCGTTTGGGATCCAACGTCCCTTAAGAGAGTCAATCCTAACGCTTGTTTTCCCGTCGAGGATTTTGTATGGATTTATATTTCTGACCTTTATTTTCAGCATTATATATATTGTTATTATTGCTGTAGTGGGTTGTGATGGGTGGTTCTATGATTGAGAGATAAGTCGGACCTGGGCTTGAGTGCACCTAGAATTAGAGTAGAAAGTAGTGGGCGCGTGCCGGCTTTGCTTGCATTAGTGTCTCATGAAATCTACACTCGGGCGAGGTTCTTCTGGTTGGCTTCTTTTTCTACCCTTTGGGTCGAAGGGGTTGTTGGTCAGCTGAATTGTCGACTCCGGGGACCGATCATTTGGAAGTTGGCTAAGTGAGGCCTCTTCAGGATTTGATGATGCCACTCCTTCTGGGAATCGTATCATCAACCCTGAAAGTCTGTGACGCCGACGACCGCATAGGATGCCATACCTTTGTCAGTTACTAGGACATCCACCTGTGAGAGGGTTTGGGGTTATGCAGGTAACTAGACCTTCAGATACCGGTTATTTCTTGATCAGAGATCCTGGGTATTTATGGAGAGTTATGAGGTCTGTCAGAGACCATTTGGAGATGTGTTATGAGGTCTGTCAGAGACCAGTTGGAGAGTTCTGAGGTCTGTCAGAGACCAGTTGGAGAGTCCTGAGGTCTGTCAGAGACCCGTTGGAGATATGATTTGAGGTCTACCCGAGACCAGTTGGAGTTATGGTTTGAGGTCTATCAGAGACCGTTGTTGGAGCTTTGATTTAGGTCTATCTGAGACCAGGGTTTGAGGACTTCTAGAGAGTCTATCTGAGACTTCTTGATATGGTTCAGGCTATTCAGCTACGACATTTGGTCCCTGTTTCATGTTACCTGCATTGCATTGTTTGCATACTCATTATCATTGCATCCCATTAACGTGTGTCTGTGCTGCAGGTGCATTTGCATATCCCCCGGTTCTAGTGCCCAGACTTCTGAGTATTGACTATGGCTGGATTGAGGAAGACAGTTGCGTATAAGCTGCCGACACCTGATATTACTCCTTTGCTTGGTCTGATATCTCTTGCCGATGAGGAGGTTAGGAGAAGCTTCAGAATGAGTCATGGGAGATTACTGAGATTAGTCTGCAAGCCCACTGCTGATGAGATGAACGGGCTGTACACCTTGATGCAGTTCTATGACCCCGCATTGAGATGTTTTACATTTGCTGACTTCATTCTTAGGCCTACCATTGAGGAGTACGTGGAGTTTACTAAGCTACCAGTGCAGAACAAGGTTCCCTTTATTCACTCTGCTGCTGAGCCCAAGTTGGGGGACTTAGCCAAGGCTTTGCACATGGACGCTGCAGAACTGTTAGTGACTTCTTGGCTTGGGGTTTCAGGGTTCTCTCTTGATTTCCTGGTTGGCAAAGCGCAGGAGTATGCCAAGAGCGGATGTTGGATGGTTTTCAATGCTATTTTGGCTCTATGCATTTATGGAATTGTGTTGTTTCCTAACTTGCCCAATTTCGTAGACTTGGACGCTTTCCATCTATTTGCTGCCGGCAATCCAGTGCCAACATTGATCGGAGACTTCTACCACTCCTTTCACTACAAGAACGAAAACAGAAGGGGAAAGGTTGTTTACTGTTGTGCTCCTTTGTTGAATATGTGGTTCAAGAGTCATCTTCCCATGAAGGGATCTTTTGTGGAGAGTGCAACCACCGCTAGCTGGTCAGAGCGCCTGATGAGGCTATCTTCCGAAGACGTTGAGTGGTTTGATCGAGACCTGCTAGGGGCTGAGCTTATATTCAGTTGTTCTGGGTACCCTAATGTGCCGTTGATAGGAAGAAAAGGGTGTATCAACTACAACCCATCGCTGTTGGTCCGTCAGTTCGGATATGCGCTGAAGAACCCACCCGCAGAGGAGGAAGTACAGGAATCTCTGTACTTCACCGGAGACTTGAAGGGGGAGTTATTGGCCAAGCTGCAGCATGCCTGGACGCGTATTAACCGAAGAGGGAAGCCGTTGCTAGGGAAGAATGACTGTCAGGCCTATGCACCTTACAAGGTTTGGATCCAGGAGAGAGCCAGTCAGTTGCGGATGCCATTTCCAGATGCACCAGCCCTTGTTCCTATTCCGGTAGCAGAACCAACTACTGTTTCTAGGGAGGCCTACGAGCAAGTTGTGAAAGAAAAAGAAGCCTTGATGAAGATCAACGAAGGGTTAGAGCAGGAGTTAGCCCAGATACGCAGCGAGAAAAATAAGGCCGTGCATGCTTTCCAACAGCAGATTGAGCTAATGAACAGATTAGGGGCTGAGTTGACTGAGGAGAGGAGGAAGCGTGAACGTCTGGGGCAAGAGTTCAGAAGCTCCCACGACATGCTCGAATCCAAAAAGAAAGCGCTCGACGCAGCACACCGAGAAATCTCTTCTTGCAATAAGACTTGGAATGCCATGCTCACCAATAATAAGAAGAGGGAAGATAAGTTGAAGCAGCAAATCTCCGACCTCGAAGAGCAGTTAAAGTCCAGCATCAAGAAATGTGAAGAAGAAGTGATGACCCGGTATAGTCTCCAGAACACACTGAACAAGGCCATCAAAGGCAGAGATGAAGCTGTGTCTCAGAAGCGTAAACTAGAAGATCGCTTCGGAGAAGGGGCATGGGAGGAAACTGCTGAAGACGTGCGACGCGTTCTCAAGAGAAGAAACCAACTTGTTGAAGGGCTGCTTGCTCGACCAAGTCATCCGGAGACCAAGAAGTTGCTAGAAAAGTACCAGACTTATGGGAGTGTTTGATCATTTCATGTAGTAACTTGTATGCTTTATTTGCATAGCGCTGACCATCACCAGGATTGTTGGTTGAGGTCATGCCTTCTTATTGTACTCTCAGTGATATTGTACTCTGGGCTTATTGGTTTCTCTGCAATATATGAGGCTTTCTGTGATTCAACTCCGATCTTTGTATTGCTAGCACTGTCATTGCACCGGCACCTTCACACTAGAATCGGGGAATGAATTTCCCTAATGCACAGACACACATTGCATTGCATTCATATTCATATTGCATTACAGGTAATCATTGGATGGTATCTTATTTCCTGTTTTGAACCAGGTATTTTCAGGATTGCAGATCAGCACCCGCACCGCTATTCCACTCGCACCAACTGTCGAAGAATCATGGATCAAATGCAGAACGAGATGCAAGATGTGCGCGAGAAGCTAGCTCTCTTTATGCAGACCATGGAAGCTATTGCAAAAGGTCAGGAGAATTTGCAAGCCATGGTGCAGCCTCTGTTGGTCAGAAACGCCGGCCACGGTAATGAGGATCATCAGTCTGTGCGCGTTGATACTGTTCAGGGAGATGGCACTCCCACGCCAGTGGCTCCACCTGTAGTCAATATACCTGCTGCTAATGTCAACAACGCTACCGTTGCTGGGAACGGTAACGTCGGAGTTGGGAACGAGACGACTGTCCATAACGTTGGGCTTGGTGATGTCAACTTGGGTGATAATATGGGAGGCAACGGCTTCGGCAATACTGGATTCGGGTTCAACGATCAGGGATTCGATAACGCTGGGAAATATGGTTTCAATGCTCAAGGCTTTGGGCAAGATGGTTACGGTGTGGCCAATCAGGGTTACAGAGGTTTCGGAAATGGAAACGGCGCTGGGTTAATGGCTTTTGGGCCTGCCGGAGGTGTTCAGGGATACGGCAACAGAGGCCGAGGCCTGGTGATGAATCAGATTAGAGCTGGCCGCAATAATGAATATGATGGGTATGGAGCTGGGAATGGCATGTGGCAAGAAGATCAGCAGGAGGACGCCTTCTCTGGGGGAGGCTTTGAAGGGCCGATGGATAACTCCCAGAAGATTAGAATGCTAGAAGAGCAGATGAGGGGGGTCCTGAACCAAAGTGTTGTGGGCTTGGACATGGCAACAATGGGTCTGGTACCTGGCTTGAGGGTGCCAATCAAATTCAAAGCTCCTACGTTTGATAAGTATAAAGGGGACACCTGTCCAAAAGTGCATGTGCGAGCTTATTACAGAAAGATGTCTGCGTACTCAACTGATGAGAGAATGCTAATGCATTTCTTTCAAGATAGTCTGTCGGGTCCTTCCTTAGAGTGGTACATGGGGTTGGAGCCGACTGATATAAAGACATGGAAGAAATTGGCAGAGGCATTTGTAGCTCACTACAAGTATAACAGCGACTTGGCGCCCAATCGGGTCCAATTGACAGGGCTGTCTCAGAAGAAGGGTGAGAGCTTTAAAGAGTATGCGCAAAGGTGGCGCGATATGGCTGCCAGGGTCCGTCCTCCTTTAGAAGACAAGGAAATGAATGACATGTTCATCGGCACGTTCACAGGCATGTTTTATGACAAGTTGTTTCACACATCTTTGGCTAGTTTCTCAGACTTGATTCTGATGGGAGAAAAGATTGAAAACAACATTAAGCAAGGCAGGTTCTAGGCTGAGGAATCAACTGCATCTGGCAGTAATAGGAAGGCTTTTGGTGGGCGCCGTCAGGGAGAGGCAAGCGCAGTATTTGGAGGCCGAGGCTGAGGCCGAGGCAGGGGACGAAACCAATATCATCAGCCGCAGTAGGTGGCGAGTGTTACTATTCCATATCAACAACAACCGTTTCAGCAGCAACCAATGCAACAACAACAACAACAACAACAGCAGCAGCAGCAGCCACAGTAGGGGGCACAGCAGGCTCAGCGAAGATTCCAGGGTGGTAAACCAAGAAGAGTGTTTGAGAAGCCTCCCTCAACGTATGCTGATTTCTTGCAGACATTGTTGGGTTTGAACCTGGTAGAGAAGAGAACTCTGGCACCGATAACGGGAACTCCTCCATATGGTTATGATGCAAGCAGGCATTGCGAGTTCCACTCTGGGGCTCCGGGCCACGATGTAGAGGGTTGCCATGCTTTTAAGCACGTTGTGCAGGATCTTTTGGACACTAAGGCTATCAATTTCGGAGCGGCAGGTCCGAATATAGTGCAGAAACCCATGCCTAATCATGGGGCAAACGCTATTCTGACTGAGGAAGGGTTGAATCTGATTATGAATGTTGATGATTTAAAGACGCCGCTGAGAGAGATAAAAAGCAGACTGTTGCAAGGGGGTGTTTATCCAGGATGTGACGAGTATTGCTTAGAATGCTGGACCCTAGCTGGGGGGTGTGATGATTTGAAGAAAGGCATCCAGGCTTTAATTGATGGAGGCGCATTGCAGTTTGACCGAGCAGCAATTGAAGAGCCCGCAGGGGCAGTAGCAGATGATCAGAGTGATGTGGCCACTGTGACGATTCCTCGAAAGACAATCACTATAACAGCACCGGCTCAGCGACCGCCGATCACCATAACTAAGGCCGAACCAGTCCCGTACGAGAACACAAAAGCAGTCCCATGGTCATATGGGTTGGAGGTGTATTGTGACGGAATAAAGATTGATGTTAATAAACAGCCAGCCGAGACTGTGGACAACGTCGTTGGTTCAGGAGGTATGAAAAGGAGTGGTAGGATCTTCATATCGCCTGAGGTGGAGGCCGAAAGACTAGCGAAAGGAAAGGGGAAGATGGTTGAGAATGTCCCAGTGCAAGCAAGCGAAAAAGAAGCGGCATCGAAAGACGTAGAAGAGTTCATGCGCTTGATTCGAAAAAGTGATTATAAGATTGTGGAGCATCTGCAACAGACGCCATCCAAGATATCTATCCTGTCATTGCTACTATATTCTGAAGCTCACAGAAATGCTTTGTTGAAAGTCCTGGATACTTCTTTTGTACCCCAAGACATCTCCGTGAATCAGCTGGAAGGAGTGCTGGAACATGTGAATGCCGGCTACAGCTTAGGCTTTACCGACTTCGATTTGACCCCGAAAAAGAGAGATCATAATATGGCGCTGCACATATCTGTCGAGTGTAGAGGATCAGTAATGTCGCATGTATTGGTCGACATCGGATCGTCTTTGAATGTGATGCCCAAGAAAGCGATGATGAAGCTAGATGTCAGAGGAATCCTGTGCACGCCCAGTGACTTGGTAGTCAGAGCGTTTGATGGCAAGCGAAGAACAGTCTTTGGATCGATAACATTGCCTCTACAGGTGGGGCCGGAGGTGTTCGCCACTGAATTCTACATCATGGATATTCAACCTGCATATAGTTGCCTGCTCGGAAGACCCTGGATTCATGGGGCTGGGGCAGTTACGTCTACCCTGCATCAGAAGTTGAAATATATGGTCGGAGACAGCGTAGTCACCGTATGCGGAGAAGAAGACATCCTGGTCAGCCATCTGTCGTCATTTAAATATGTGGAGGTCGTCGGAGAGATCCACGAAACACCCTGCCAGGAATTTGAAGGGTTGCGTATCAAGGACAAAGGTCCCGGGCCGAGCAAAGTGTCAGAGATAGCCGTCTCGTCGTATAAAGAAGCTCAAGCTCTGGTGGAGGCAGGAGGAGCAAAGGGCTGGGGCAAAGTGCTGGATATTCCTGTAAAGATGGACCGGTTCGGGCTGGGATACCAACCGTCGTCGTCAGCTCCTGCTGTAGGGGCACCCCGTTTCAGAGGGCCAATAACCATCTCTGCCAGTGGAGTATGTCATGAAACCATCAATGCTGCTTCGGAGTCTGATGAAGGAGACGGCGACTGTGATATGGATGCCTGGATTCAGCCAAGCACGCCAGGACAGGGACTGTGCAACTGGTCTATTCAGGAGCTTGTTCCTGTGACTCTTAAACAGTAATGCTTTGTTTTATTAATTGTTGAACAATCTGATGTCTTGCCCGGGGCATCGTGATTTGCTTAGGGCTGTGTTGTTATGAACATTGCGTGTTAATCATTAAATAAATGGCGTTTTTTCATGTGCAAATACTGTAATCTCTGTCTTTCTTGTTTTGTATTTTTCAATAAAATGGCAACGTGGTTATTCGCTTTATACGCATTTTGAAGCACTTAACCATTCCTTTTGCAGGATAACATTTTCAGATGACATCCTTGAACCACCTATGACTCGTCCCGACTTTGAGCACCCGGTATTTCAGGCCGAAGAAAAGGTTGTCGAAGATAGTGACGTTCCTGCAGAACTGTCTTGGTTGGTGAAGCAAGAGGAAAGAGCCATTCTGCCTCACGAAGAGGTCATCGAAATCATCAACTTGGGGTCGGAAGGGGTTGAGAAGAATATTCGTATCGGAGCCACGCTGCAGAGCGATATCAAGCGAAGACTGGTTGAAATGCTCAGGGAGTATAGTGATGTATTCGCTCGGTCGTATGAAGATATGCCAGGGCTCGATACAGATATGGTTGTGCACCGTCTGCCACTGAAAGAAGAATGCCCACCGGTCAAACAAAAGCTTCATAGAACTAGACCAGATATGGCAGTGAAGATCAAAGAGGAAGTTCAAAAACAGTGGGACGCTGGTTTCCTGGCTGTGACAAAATATCCCTCATGGGTTGCTAACATCGTACCAGTGCCAAAGAAAGACGGCAAGGTTCGGATGTGCGTGGATTATAGGGATTTGAATAAAGCAAGCCCAAAAGACGATTTTCCACTTCCTCATATCGATGTGCTAGTTGATAATACTGCTCAATACTCTGTATTCTCCTTCATGGATGGCTTTTCAGGCTATAATCAGATTAAAATGGCGCCAGAGGATATGGAGAAGACCACTTTCATAACGCCTTGGGGAACATTTTGCTACAAAGTGATGCCCTTTGGCTTGAAAAATGTTGGGGCAACATATCAGCGTGCGATGACGACTCTTTTCCATGATATGATGCATAAAGAGATCGAAGTTTATGTTAACGATATGATTGCCAAATCCCAGATGGAAGAAGAGCATCTGGTGAATCTGCTGAAGTTATTTAAAAGGCTTAGGAAGTTCAGGCTGAGACTGAACCCTAACAAATGCACCTTCGGGGTGAGATCGGGTAAGCTGCTGGGGTTCATCGTAAGCAAAAGAGGAATAGAGGTCGATCCTGCTAAAATAAAAGCGATTCAAGAAATGCCGACGCCTAAAACAGAGAAAGAGGTGCGCGGGTTTTTAGGGAGGTTGAACTACATCGCTCGGTTCATATCTCATCTAACGGCCACGTGTGAACCATTATTCAAGTTATTGAAGAAAGATCAAGATGTAACATGGAACGAAAATTGTCAAAAGGCGTTCGATAAAATAAAGCAGTATTTGCAGGAACCTCCTATTTTGATACCCCTAGTGGCAGGGAGACCCTTGATTATGTATTTGACAGTTCTTGAGGGAAGCATGGGTTGTGTTCTCGGTCAACACGACGATACAGGAAGAAAAGAGCATGCGATCTACTACTTGAGTAAGAAATTTACAGATTGTGAATCTCGATACTCAATGTTGGAAAAAACTTGTTGCGCGCTAGCCTGGGCCGCCAAGCGTTTGAGGCAATACATGCTGAATCATACAACCATGCTCATCTCGAAGATGGATCCTATCAAATATGTATTCGAAAAGCAGGCGTTGTCAGGGAGAATTGCCCGTTGGCAGATGGTCTTGACTGAGTATGACATTCAATACGTCTCGCAAAAGGCTATAAAGGGGAGCGTGCTGTCTGAGTATCTGGCGGAGCAGCCTATTGAAGATTACCAATCGATGAGGTTTGATTTTCCTGACGAGGATATCATGTACCTAAAGATGAAAGATTGTGAAGAGCCGTTGCCAGACGAAGGGCCCGAAGTGGGTTCCAAATGGAAGATGATATTTGATGGAGCTGTGAACGCTTACGGTAGCGGAGTAGGCGCAATCATCACTACACCACACGGGTCGCACATCCCATTTACTGCCCGATTGACCTTTGTCGTTACCAATAATGAAGCCGAATATGAAGCTTGTATAATGGGGCTTGAAGAAGCCATTGATTTGCGAATCAAGAATTTAGACGTATACGGAGACTCATCTCTGGTGGTGAATCAGATCAAAGGAGAGTGGGAGACACGTCAGCCCAATTTGATACATTACATGAATTATGCAAGGAGATTGTTGCCTTTCTTTGACAAGGTTGAATTGCATCATGTACCGAGAGCCGAAAATCAAATGGCCGACGCTCTTGCCACTTTGTCTTCCATGTACAAGGTCAATTTCTGGAACGAGGCCCCCAGAATCGTTATCTCTCGGCTTGACAGACCAGCTTTCGTATTTGCTATTGATGAAGCATCCGACGACAAACCGTGGTATTTTGATATCCTTAATTTTCTGAAGAATAAAGAGTATCCGGCTGGGGCATCCAGTCAAGATCAAAAGACTCTCAGGAGATTAGCGGGTAATTTCTATTTGAATCTGGATGGCGTCTTATACAGAAGAAACCACGACTTGGTGCTGTTGCGTTGCGTAGATGAAAGAGAGGCAAAGCTGCTCATGGAGGAAATACACGAAGGTACCTTTGGTACGCATGCTGGTGGGCATGCTATGACGAGAAAGCTGCTGCGGGCAGGTTATTTTTGGCTGACTATGGAAACTGATTGTTTCAAGTTTGCGAGGAAGTGCCACAAGTGCCAAATCTATGCTGATAAGATCCATGTGCCTCCGAGTCCTCTGAATGTAATGTCATCGCCATGGCCATTCTCGATGTGGGGAATCGATATGATTGGAAAGATCGAGCCGACAGCTTCTAACGGGCATCGGTTCATCCTAGTAGCAATCGATTATTTCACCAAGTGGGTGGAAGCGGCGTCGTACGCAAATGTAACTAAGCAAGTGGTGGCCAGATTCATCAAGAGAGATATCATTTGCCGATATGGGATCCCCGAGCGGATAATCACGGACAACGGTTCAAACCTAAACAACAAAATGATGAAGGAGCTCTGTCATAATTTCAAGGTCGAACATCACAACTCCTCCCCTTACCGACCCAAGATGAATGGCGCTGTCGAGGCGGCCAATAAGAATATCAAAAAGATCGTTCAGAAAATGGTGGTGACCTATAAGGATTGGCATGAGATGCTACCTTTCGCTTTGCACGGTTATCGTACGACGGTACGCACCTCAACCGGGGCAACCCCGTTCTCGTTAGTATACGGAATGGAAGCGGTATTACCATTGGAAGTTGAGATCCCTTCTCTGAGGGTATTGCGAGACGTTCAGCTAGACGAGGCAGAATGGGTGAAAGACAGGTTGAACC
Source organism: Lathyrus sativus (assembly GCA_963859935.3). Lineage (NCBI taxonomy): Eukaryota > Viridiplantae > Streptophyta > Magnoliopsida > Fabales > Fabaceae > Lathyrus > Lathyrus sativus. The sequence goes on along the minus strand of OZ012738.1, from coordinate 540,038,342 downwards.
AACTGAGTTTGATGGATGAGAAGAGGCTAGCTTCTCTAGCATATGGTCGTTTGTACCAGAGCCGAATGAAGAAAGCATATGATAAGAAGATACATCCGCGGAGCTTTCAGACGGGTGACCTTGTGCTGAAAAGGATTCTCCCGCCGCAAGCAGATCACAGGGGCAAGTGGACCCCCAACTACGAAGGGCCATACGTTGTCAGGAAAGTCTTTTCAGGAGGGGCGTTATTGTTATCCACTATGGACGGTGAAGACTTCACGTCGCCTGTGAATTCGGACGCAGTTAAAAAATACTTTGCTTGAAATTCACCCGCTGGACAGAAAAAAGAGAGTCCAGGCAAAAATGGGGCATCCTGGCGAACCAAAAACAGAATGAAAGGTTCGGGCAAAAGTTAGGGATAAAATTGAAAAAATGTACACCCGCGAAGTTGAAAACCTTCACTGGGCGGCTTCGGCAAAAAGGGGTATCCCGGTGAACTGAAAACCCGTAAAGGGCAGTTCACGCAAAAGTTAGGGATTTGAAAAGCAAATGACTGCGGTCCGAATTTGATATTACAGTGAGCATCAGTGCGGGAGAATATACCTGAAGGGTCGATTATCGGATACAATCTCTTCGGAAGTGTGAATGCCGGGAAGGCATTAGAGTCGGGCGAGTCATAGGAGGATCAGTTCGTGGTGTTCGTCTGCATCTCGTTGCCGACATGTGTACAAAATTTAATTTGTCAAAATATTTATGCTTCTTGTGCATACTTGTATATCTGCTTTGCGTAGCTTCCTCTTTTCAGGAGTTACATCCCGTGTACAAAAAAAAATTCCGCCCATTCAGGGGCCCAATCAATAAAATATGTTATTCAGTACTTAATGCTGGTTCTTTACTGTTTTTTGCATGATAAAACGCCTAAGTTTATTGAAACTAGCATGAGTATAACATCGTTGGCCCTTGCCAACAATTGCTAAAGCTTTGAATTAACTGAAAATAACGTCACTAACCTGAATCGATTTGGTTGTATAGGCTTGTCTTGTCTTGTTTGTGTTGTTGCAGGTTTCATAGCCGTATGAGGAAGACGATCAAAAGATTGCGATAACGAAAGACTCGACCCCCACGCAGGTCGTGCATGTTCGTCCTGAAGAGAGATTGAGTTCCCCAGCTGGTCGTAGCTTATCCAAGGGACATGCTCCAGCAAAGTCATTCATCCTCAGCAGAATTGACAATTCAAAGATTGTAGGCTGTATTCAGGCAGTATGGTGTCTCCCAGAAGGATTCCCTATCTCAAGCAGAGTGGTTTAGCCGCAGAAGATCAATGTTTGTGAGCTGTATTCAGACAGTTTACCTTTCCCCGCAGGGACATTTACTCTCTCCCAGTGGAGTCAGTTAATTTTCCCCAAGAGAATCATCCCATCCCCAGTGGAATTTTCTTTGCAAGGGTTTTCATTCCTCCTAGTGGAACTCGAAGATTAAGACTCTCCCCGGAAGAGTTGGTGTGGGTCCTGGCATTTATTTTGTCATAATACCGTGTGATATCAGTTCACTCTCCAGCAGAAGCGCATCTGGTATTCCCCAGCAGGGTGTTACTTCAGTGAGGTGTTTGGTTCGAGTTCCCAATTTCCCAGCTGAGTCGACTTCCCTCTTCCGGCATTTATTTTGCCGGAATAATTCTATAGCATCTGGCTATCCCCAGCGGAGTTGGCATTATCTTCAGCGTTTATTTTGCTGAAGCAGTTTCTGTACCCAACAGTTCGAGTCTGCAATTGCATTGGCATATAGTGTCATACTTGCATTCACCAAATAAACACGCGTAGCATTTCCATGACGATTGAAGCATTGCGTCAGTATCAAACATACGCATTTTAGAAGCATAAACCAGGATGGTTAACCTTTTGTTTCAAGTATTGTTTCTCTTGCAGGTAGAGAGAGCCCTCGCTCAGGTGAATCAATAAACATTCGAGGTCTCGGCATGAGACATTCAACGAAGTGTCAGCTTTGGCACTACTCCCCACAGAGTTATCAGGATAAGTTTCTCTTTGTCCCCAAGCAGAGTTACTTATTTGCCCGCCAGGATTTCTTGTTGAAGTTTCTCTAGTCCGACCAGCGGATTGTTTCCTTCAAAGTTGTTGTTACGTCAGCATTAAAAGGTTTCATGAACCAGAATTTCAGAGGCTACCGCCGGTTATCAGAACAGGTGTCCGGAAGTTTGGTTTCCAAATATCCCCAGTAGAGTCTGCCTCAAAGCTGCTGTAACGTCAGTGATAAAAAATTTGCGGACCAATGGAAGGATGAGTCCTAACGTGGACGGGTTTATTGACAGGTTTTTTGTGCTAAGAGAAGTGGGAGTCCTGACGTGGACATTTCCTCAAGTTGACGATATGTGTTGGTCCTAACGTGGACAGGTTCGATTTCTCAGAACAGATGGAAGTGGGAGTCCTGACGTGGACATTCCCTCAAGTTGACGATGTGTGTTAGTCCTAACGTGGACAGATTCGAGTTCTCGGTATTGATTGAGTGTGGAGTCCTGACGTGGACAAAAGTTGGTTACTCTTCGTGTTGGTGTCCTGACATGGGCAAAGTTATAGTTTTTCGCGATGACAAGATACGAGAGTCCTGACGGGGACAAATTTATCCGTCTTCGTGTTGTTGGCAGAGTGTGTGTCCTGACGTGGACAAAATCTTATTCCCCCAGCAAGTCGAAGACACGCAAGTCCTGACGTGGACAGGTTCTATTATTCAGCAGGTTGAGATGTGAGTCTTGACGGGGACAAGTCTCACTTCCCCAGCAAGTCGAAGACGCGCAAGTCCTGACGTGGACAGGTTCTATTACTTCAGTAGGTTGAGATATGAGTCCTGACGTGGACAAGTCTCACTTCCCTAATGGGTCGAAGGTGCACGAGTCCTAACGTGGACAAGTTTTTATTTCCTCAGTAAGTCAAGAGGCGAGTCCTAACGTGGACAAATCAAGACGAAACGCGAGTCCTGACGTGGACAGGTCTATTCCTTACGTGGAAAGAGAAGTTGTTTCCTTACGTGGAAAAGTTTAGTCCTGACGTGGACAGATCAAAGTTTGATTCCTAACGTGGAAAGATTGAGTCCTTACGTGGACATATCAAGTGGGGGTCCTTACGTGGACGGAGTTGGTTTCCTTACGTGGAAAGATAGTATTCCTTACGTGGAAAGAGGCTTGTATTCCTGACGTGGAAAGATAGAGTGTATTCCTGACATGGAAGGGGTTTAGTCCTGACGTGGACAAATTCAAAAGAAGACGTATTCCTTACGTGGAAGAGTTTGACGAAGAAGAAGTTCATTCCTAACGTGGAAAGGTGAGTCCTAACGTGGACAGTGTTATTCCTAACGTGGACAGTGTTATTCCTTACGTGGACGGTGTTATTCCTCACGTGGACGGTGTTATTCCTTACGTGGACGGTGTTATTCCTTACGTGGACGGTGTTATTCCTAACGTGGAAGAGTTTATTCCTAACGTGGACGATTTATTTCTGGCGAGAAGGCAGACGGGCCCTCCCCAGCAAAGTTGTTGAAGTTTTTTTTGAGTTAACGGCAGGTGGAGTCCTAACGTGGACAAACAAAGTTTTATTCCTGCAATGATAAATGTCTTTTTCAGGCTGATGAAAATAATCCCCAGCACCGTCGCTAATGGATCAGTTGGTTGTCGTAACAGTTAAATTCGGTCAATGAATGTCGTTCCCCAAGCAGGAGCGCAGTTTATTTCTGCGGTTGGCAAATTTCTGGGTTCTTAGTATTCAACCGTCTCGTACCGCGAATGTCTGAAGGCTCCGGGCTCTTCACCCAATCGGGTCCAAGTCGCTTGAATAGGGGCAGCTGTTGCACCCTAAAATTTGCTCAACCTTATCCACTTGGTTTAGGTTTCAATATCATTAGCATTTGCATGTACATAATCTACTCATCTGCATAGCATAAGCATAGCAAGTCATCCAACAGGGGACCAATCATTATTCTCATTTCTATAAGCCTATCAAGAGGTGATTCAATCCCATTCAAGTCATCAGAAGAAATTTGAAAGCTGAGAAGTCAATGGGTCAATCAGTTCATCCATCTCCTATCTGAGGGTATCTGGGGATCAACAAGTAAGTTGTGAGATGTGGGCTGAGCATGGAGAGTATCTGGTATCATGGGAGACTTAGAAAGTCATTTGGAGAAGGATACAAGTCATTGGTGTAGTCACAAGAGTTGTGGATGAAGACAGTCAACTAGGGTTTCATCTGGGTCAACCCTGGGTCAACTCTAGGTCAATTGATTGATTGGAAGGCATTAAGGGCTATTGGAAAGATGTGGGGTTCATCATTTGGCATGAAGAATAAGGATATGGTGTTGTGATAAGAAGAAATCAAGAGAAATCAAGGAGGAGAGGAGTTTCTAAATTAGGGTTTCTGTGTGGAATTCCCTAGTTTAGGTCAAATTTCCAAGCAAGATAAGTCAAAATGAAAGCTTCAAATGGATTCTTGGCCAACATGGAACTTGTAGAGGATCTCAAGACCTTTAATTTGAGTGGTGGAATACATCAAGGAGATTTATAGAACTCAAGTTATGGTCCTTGCAAGTTACAGGTCATCTGAGGTATCTGAAATTTTGTCTGTGAAAGTGACTTGACTTCCAAGCAATTTTTACCCCTCAAGGAAATTTCAAATGAATTTCTGGTAAACATAAGAATTGTTCCTCATTGGCTTAGCTTTCTATAATGGTATAGTATGCATTCATATGATTTATGGAACTCTACTTATGGTCTTTGCAAGAAAAGGGTATTTTGGTCATTTGAGAATTACAGGTCATTTCAAGCCTATGCCCAAAACTCATACAAGGAAGCCTCAAATGGAAAACTTTACAACATTAAACTTGTTCAAAATGACATTTTGAGTCTATAAAAGTGACCATGAGAGATTGTAAAGATTCATAGCACAAGGTTTCAAAATTGTTGGATTTAATGAATAAAAATGACCTAAAAAATGAGATTTTTCATATTTTGGCCAAATGAGGTGAAATTATAGGTCATTTTGAATGGAAGGATCATTTTGAGAATATTGGCTAAAGTAGAATTTTGAGCTTGGTTCACATTTTGGGAGTTATTCAAGGTTACTTATCATGGAAGAAACATAAGCCAAATCCAAGGGAAATCACACATGGGAAGTTTCTCCAAGTTTCTAGGAGGTTCTAATGACATGTATATATTGGATGGAGAGGGTTCATGCCATGGTTGGTGATCACATTTACTCAAAACCACAAGTTTCACACACTTTCTCTCATTTGCAAAAGCTTCTCAAACTCTCTCAAACTATCATCAATTTCCACCATTCTTGATCTGTTCTTCATCATCATCATCCAAGGATCAGAATTCACACATTCATTTGGCAAATTGAAGGAGGAATCGTGCCATTCATCATCATCATTCAAAGTGCAAGAATCTTGGAATTAGGATATTCAAAGCATTGGAGCAAGATCTTTTGCATACAGAATTCAAGAACAAGCTCACTGATCAAGTTCAGACCATTGCAAGCATCAGATTCAAGGATCTCCATACCTGTTTTCCTCATCAAACCAGGTTGGTATCTCCATTCTAATTGATTGAATTAGCCATCATGTTAGGGAATTGTTAGTATAGAACGGTTAAGATAGGTTAGATGATGGATTGTGCAAAGTTTGAAGAAGTTTCATGAAGGTTGATCATAGTGTACCATAACTGTTGAAGCTTGTAACCATTAGGATATTGCACGAAAATCTTGATGGAATAGCATGTTGTGATCAGCATAAGGTGTAGATGAGTTTAGGACAAGAATTGGTGAGCTTTGGATAAGTTGATGACAGGTGTTAATGGTGGTTTGCAACTGTTATTCTCTTCGAGTTGGTCTATTGAGTGAGTGTTAGGGAGAGTTATGGTTATGGCTGTGTAGAGGAGAGTTTCTAGAGCAACTTTGCTCTTTGGATCGAAGGCATCTATGGAGAATGGAGAGAGAACAGGGAGCTCGAAGATTGCATGCATGGAAGATGGTTTCAGGGTTAGGGTTTGTCCAAGGTTGAAGATAACCTTTGGACCGTTTGATCTGGCTTTGACCTTAGACTTATTTACCAATCCAACGGCCACGATTGATTGACAAAACGGAGGGAATTTCAAACAATGAAATGCCCCGTTTCATTTAAGTTCGCTGATGGGCTCAGATGATTTGTTGCTATACACACCCCTCAATGCAGGCCCAATCTAAACTGAACGTGAAAAGATGCTATTCGCACCGTTTTGTTTTTTTTTTTATTTTTGTTGGCTTTCTGACGCCTCCTGGGCCTAATGCAAAGCTGCTATTCGTACCCCCACTGCCTGGCCCAGTTCATGGTTTTAACTAGTTTTACTTACTTTCTGCACCCCTTTCATATTAATTCATTTCATTTTATTTCAAAAAACATTAAATCTTTAAAAAATCATAATAAATCCTAAAATGCATATTTTGCATTGGTTCTTTTTGCATTATTTTCTTAATTTGGTCAAGAAAATTATCATCCAAAAAAATTAATAGTTCCTTTTATTTTCATATTTTTGGCATATTTTCCTTTTAATTAGGTGTAAATAATATTTAGTTTAATACTTAAATTTGTTAATTTTAGTTTGCATAGTTGCTTTAATATTTTTAACCCATTCTTTTTAGGTTGGTTAATAGACATTGTTAGCTTGTATATACATTTTAGGTCATAATTTTAGGAGTTAATTTTAGGTGATTAGTTTAGGTGAGAACAACATGAACAAAATTAGGGTTTAAGTGATAACTTAGGAGAATTGAATCATTTCCCTTAGGACTTAGAGATTGAATATTTTAGATATGGGACTATAGGGACTATGGGTAGTTATTAGATCCCTTAGAAATCACTAGGATTCCCCTACTGCTATTAGTATATTACTGTCTATGTTTGATTGATTGGTGTGGTGTGCCCTCTGGGGATTATTGTTTGTCTGTGTGGGTATTGGGATTGCTTGGGGATTGGGAGAGCTGAAGACTTGTGATGATGAAGCCATTGGAGATCCAGAGCTTAAAGACCGACTTCCAGAGTTGAAGAGGAGATTCTTGCTAGCAGCTGTTGAGGAGACTAGGGTTTAGGAGCTAGGCAGAGCTCTAGATTAGAAAGCTTGTTTCTCAAACATGGAGTGCCTTGTCTGCATCCATCCTTTCTCTATGATTCAAAGTCTCTTTCAAATATCCACCTCCTTCCTTTGGAAGGATCAGTGAATGTATTTGAAAGATAGAACTTTTGAGAGAAAACTGTCTGTTTAATGTTAACACTTGAGGAACCACCCTTGGTAGGTAATTGACTGGCTAATATTCATTCACTTCATCTTGTTGATTGATGTTCATCCTGGAGATTGAGACTTGAAGAAAAGCCATTGCAGATGGAAGATTGATGATCAAGACCTTGCTTGAAGGCTGTGTAGATGGAGATAGATGCTTGCTAAAGCTTGTAGCTGTTTGATGATGACTTGAAGATAGGTGTTGATGCAGAGCTGCTGTGGCTGTTTTATTTTTGCTGTTTATTTCTGATGTATTGTTTGGTTTTCCCTGACTGTATTGTTTGCTGTTAACCTATTGGGTTGAAAGTGAATTCTGTTCACTTTTGCCTATTGTTTTCTAGGTTCGAGGTTGAGTGGGACTCCCTTGCCTCGCTTGTATTATTGCATTCATGCATTTTACTGCTTTACTATATATATCTGCTATTGCTTCTGTTTCCGTCTATTCCCTTAGGATCTCTGTTTCTCTCTGTGCAAGAGAGGAGCATGATAGACACTAGGTCTTAACCCATGCATGATAACATTAGGTTAGTTTGATTCCCTTTGCAACCGTAGGTTAGAGTGCTGTCTCTTCTTTCTCAAAACAAACAGAAAAACACAATAAATATTTCAAACACAATAAAAGACACTTCTTCCGTAAAAGAATGTGAACTCATCAAAATGTCATTTTTGTCCGCTTGGACTGCTAATCAGAGAAACCTTTTTTAGAAGGAATAAAAACAATCAAGACAGACTTGTGTCGTACGTGGCCCGAACTACGTTTGCTCTGATCTTCCATGCAGTGTGGAAGTACGTAGGCATAGGATGCGATATCCTAGCGAGCAACCTTCGCCTCCTTTCCCGTAGGTAGGCGAACTACGTTGACTCTGATTTCTCGTTCCAGACGGGAATACGTAGGCATAAAGTGCGATACTTTGCTGAGTCCTTTTATTTCTTTTAACCCTTGACCTTTAGTTTAGATAGAATAACAATCCATACCCGAAAGCAAGCGTGGATCCCGTCGAGTACGACGGACGTGAGGGGTGCTAATACCTTCCCCTTGCGTAACCGACTCCCGAATCCAGGTTTTGGTTGCGATGACCATACCTTTCCCGTGTTGTGCGAGGTTTACTCTGACCGTTTCCTTTCCCTCCCATGGGATAAATAACGCGCGGTGGCGACTCTTCTGTTCAGCCGACGCCGATTTTCGCAGTAGCGACACACATGCAATCAAACACGTGTAACTCTGAATCTGAAAAGGCGGGGTGCACAACACTAAAATGACGTTAGAGGTACTGTTTTGAATAATCTTCTCTCGTTTTCCCCCCAATTTGTCAGAATCATTAAATGCTTGAAATGATTATATTCTTTTTATTTAATGCAATTAAATTCTAAGTGTTAAACGTGCTGAACGTGTGACTCTATGTGTGCCCTAATTTTTCTCTATAAATTCCACAACACAACACTTCTCACACTTTTCACTCTCTCACATTATTGTATGCATTTCTGCTTATTTCACTGCTTTCATCTCTCTACCAAACCCAAAATCATTTGTAACCCTAAACCTTCAACTACTTCAATGGCAACTTCATCTTCAACCTCTTCTCAGTTTGCTTCAACAATGGATGTTGTTTCATCTTCTAACATGGGTGTTGTTGCTTTCAAAGAACCAGTTAGAACTCTTCTCACACCAGTTGACAAGATAGAGGTTTTGTGTGAATCAATGGTAGATTTTGACTCCATGGCTGCAAATGGGTTTGATTTGCATCCTATTATAGATGCTCAAGGCTGGGTAAAGTATTTTGATAGACTGATTGGACCAGTTTATCCACATTTAGTGAAATTTTTTTGGATTCATGCATTTGTCTATCCTAAATTCATAGTCTCTTCAGTTTTGGGAAAAGAGATTATCATAACAGAAGATCCGATTAGGAAGCTCATTGGGTATGAAGAAACTGATGGAGTTTCTCATCTGCCAGCTGGGCGTGTTGACATGGATGACGTTTATGCTGAAGGGCTTACATCTGGTAAGGCTTCAAGCAAATTTAAAGATCTGAAAGCTGAGTACAAGATTTGGGCCAAGATTTTTCTGGGCTTTATACACCATAAGAAGTCAACAAACTCTCATGACTAAGTCAACAATGAACAGATGTACTTTATGTTCTGCCTAAGTTAGAGCATAAAAGTGGATCTGCCACACATTCTCTTCATGCATTTGTGGAATCACATTAGTGCATCCAGAGATCATGCCACACATTATGTGTATCGTATCGTCGTTTCTTGAAAGTCTGTGACACTGATGACCGCATAGGATGCCATACCTCATCGGCGAGTTAAGTCCATACCTGTGAGAGGGCTGGGTTTTTTTTTTGCAGGAAACCCTAAACTTCAGACTACCCGGTTCTTCTTCGTCAGTGAATTTGGTACAAGGGTTCCTACTGTGATTGGTTTTCTGAGATGAAGCTCTGGTTCTTCTCAAGCTACAACACAACACACTTCTGATTATTCTTGTCACAACACAGCACTTGATCCCCTGTTTGCATATACATTTGCATTTTCATGTATGCATCTCATTAACATGTATCTATGTTTCAGGTGCCCTTTCCCCTCAGATTCTAGTGTTCTCTTATTGCCTGACATGGAGTCCCTTAAGAAGATTGTTGCTTACAAGCTTCCTTCTCCCGACATCAGTTCTTTGCTGAAGTTAGTTGCTCTGGCTGACCAGAAAGTAAGGGCTGAATTCAGAGAGTCTTACGGGAAACTTCTCAGTTTTGTCTGCAAGCCATATGTGTTTGAGTTGAATGGACTTTATGCCTTGATGCTGTTTTATGACCCTCAACTGAGGTGCTTTCTGTTTCCTGACTATATTCTGGCACCAACCTTAGAGGAATTCTCTGCTCTGCTAGGAATCCGGGTGTTAAATCAGATGTCGTTTGTTCATGATGACGCTGAGCCTAATCTGGATAAACTTGCTGAAATTGTCAGTCTGGATGCTTCTGAATTTTCAGGGAAACTGGTTAAGCTTAACGGAGCATATGGATTTCATTTATCCTTCTTGGTTGACAAGGCTGCACAGTGTGCGAAGGACGGGTGTTGGATTGTATTCAGTGCTATTCTGGCTGTATGCATTTATGGTATCATCTTGTTTCCCAACTTGCCAGATTTTGTGGACTCAGATGCGTTCTTCATTCTTGCTTCGAAGAATCCAGTGCCTACTCTATTGTGAGACGTCTATCATTCTATCCACTATAAGAATGAGAAACGTAGGGGTAAGAACATTTCCTGCTGTGTGCCCATATTGTACAAATGGTTATCCAACCACCTTCCGAAGACATGACCATTTGTTGATACTTCCAGTACTATAGAGTGGTCTTCTAGATTGATGGGTTTATCTGCTGAGAATATTATATGGTCTGACTGGAGTATGTTGGGAGCTGATATTATCTATAGTTGCAGTGGCTTTCCAAATGTCCCGCTGATTGGACGGAAAGGATGTATCAACTATAACCCTTCTTTACTTGTGAGACAGTTTGGTTACGCGCTGAAGAGTTCTCCTATTGAAGACGAGATACATGAATCTCTATATCTCACGGGCTTATTGGAATCAGACATCTTGGTCAGACTGAAGCATGCATGGGGTAATGTTCATAGAAGAGGAAAAGCATTGCTTGGCAAAAGTGACAGTCGAGCATATGATCCTTATTTGATTTCGGTCCGTGAAAGAGGTAGAAAGTCTTTGATGCCATTCCCTGCTGTAGAGCCTTTATACCCTCCTGTGATTGAGGAACCCACTACAGTGGAGATTGAGGAGTACAATAAGCTCTTGGCCGAAAAGGAAGAGTTGCGACAGGCAAATGAAGAGCTAGAGAAAGAGATCTTCCAACTTCGACATGAGAAGACTGAGGCTACCTATGCTTTGAAGAAGCAAACTGAGGTGGTAAACAGAATGGGCACAAAATTGACTGCAGAGATTAGCAAAAGAGAGAAACTGGGTCTAGATATGAAGGCTGTTAGTAGTGTGCTGGCTACTAAAAAAGAGAATCTAGACAAAGCTTATATGCATATTTCCAAATGGGAATCATCATGGAAAGCCACGCTTGATAGCCGCAAGGAGCGGGAAGACAAGCTAAAACTATAGATTTCCATATTGAAGACGCAACTCAGCGCCAAAGAGGCAAAGATTGCTGAAGAGTCATCACTTAGGCGAGACGCTGAGTACAGACTGAGTGATATTATCAAAGAGCTGAAGAATTGCAAGCTGAGGGTTGATTTCAAAAGGTGCAAGCTCGACGCATGTTTCGGCGAAGGAACTTGTGATGAGGATGCCATGGTTTACGATCCACTATTGATCAGCACGAGCTATTGATACAGGGATTGCTCTCTAGACCAGGCCATCCTGAGACGTTGAGATTGTTGGAGGATTTCCGGGCGCGTCATCCGTCTTGACTAGCTTTGATATTTCCATCTGTATCTTGTTATATTGCTTGCATTTGACCATCGCCAGGCTTGTTGGCCGAGGTCCTCTCTACTCAGTTGTATCTTGTACACTGCCTGTTGGCTCTTTGATTATATACGTGGATTTATGATTCTTTTGCGTGTTTATATGGGCTCCATTATCGTTATGGCTTTCTTCCTTGGAACTAGAATCGGGGGGGGGGGGGGGGGGAATTAACCTGTTGCATATTTACATGTTTGTGTTTTGCATATTCATTTTGCATAACAGGTACTTTGAGCTCCTTATCTTATCTCCTGCATCTCTGTTTAGGTTGTTTCAGGATTGCCGAACAACGAACTCATCGTTATTCTACCATAACTAATTGCAAGAAAGTCATGGACCAAATGCAGGATGAGATGCAGGAGATGCGCGACCGTATGGCACAGTTCATGCAGGTGATGGAAACTATGGCCAAGGGCCAGGAACAGCTTCAGACTCTCGTGCAGCCTCTGATTGCACGAGTTGATGGCAACGGTGTACTACTTGGGGGGACCGCTGCTAATCCTCCCCGTGTCGAATCTTCTCAGGCATGTGATGCTATACCAGTGGTCGGTCTCAATGCTGGTGAGAACGGCAATGTGGCTGGTAATGGGAATGCTGGTAATGGTAACAGTAATGTGGAAACCAACGGGAACGTTGGTGGTGGCAACGAAAATGCTTGTTTTAACGTTGGTGCTGGAAATACTGGTGTGAATATGGTTAATGGCAATGCAGGCTTCGGTGGTGCCAATCAGGGCTTTGGTAATGCTGGTTATGGTAATCAGGGTTTTGGTAATGTAAGCAACAACGGTTACGGAACGAGTGCCTACAATGCTGGCTTTGGGCCAGCTGCTGCCAATCAGGGCTTTGTTAACATGGGGTATGATCCCAAGTTCAATCAGAGTGGTTATGGTCGCAATGCTGCGTACGCTGGGTATGATAATGAGGGTACTTATTGGGAAGGAGACCGTCAAGAGGATGTCTTCTCTGGGAAGGGCATGGGTTTCGATATGCCCACTGACAATGACCGCAGGTTCAAGATGTTAGAGGAACAGGTGAGAGGTCTGGCCAATTAGAATTCTGTGGGGTTGGACATTGCGAACATAGGATTGGTTCCTGGTCTGAGGGTGCCACTCAAGTTTAAGGCTCATGCTTTTGATAAGTATAAGGGAGATACCTGTCCAAGGGTTCACGTGCGGTCGTATTATCGGAAAATGTCTGCTTATTCGAATGATGAGAGAATGCTGATGCACTTCTTTCAGGATAGTCTGTCTGGGCCGTCATTGGAATGGTACATGGGACTAGAGCCTGCTCAAATCGGTAGCTGGAAAGAGTTGGCAGAAGCTTTTGTGAGACATTACCAGTATAATAGCGACCTGGCGCCGAACAGGGTCCAACTTCAGAATCTATCTCAAAGGACTGGTGAGAGTTTTAAAGAGTACGCCCAGAGGTGGCGTGAGCTTTCAGCGAGGGTGCAACCACCCATGGTAGAGCGGGAATTGTGGATCTCTTTGTGGGTATGTTTTCTGGTATGTACTATGACAAACTTCTTGGTTGTACGATGAGCAGTTTTTCGGATATGATACTACTGGGTGAGCGTATCGAGAACGGAATTATAATTGGTAAGATTCAGGCTGGTGAATCAACCTCGGCTGGAGGTAGTAAAAAGACTTTCAGGAATAAGAAGCAGGGAGACACTAACTAGGTGTATAGTGCTCAGAGGAAAAATCGAAGCCAGAATTATCATCAGCAGCAAGTTTCCAGTGTGACAATTCCCACACCGCAACAACAACAACAACAACCGCAGCAGCAGCAGAGACAACAACATTATGTTCAGCGAAAAGTTCAGAATGTGAGACCGAAAAGAGTATTTGATACACCTCCAGTGTCATACGCTGAGGTCCTTCAGACCTTATTATGTCTACAATTGGTTGAGAAAAGGACCTTGGCCCCGCCGACAGGCACGCCTCCTTTTGGTTATGATGCCAATGCACATTGCGAATTTCACTCTGGGGCGCCCGGTCATAGCATCGAGAGTTGTCATGCTTTCAAGCATAAGGTGTAGGATTTAATTGATAGTACGACTATAAATTTCGGTAAGGAAGGATCCAAAATTGTGCAACAACCGATGCCAAATCACGGGGCAGTAGGAGCAAATGCTGTTTTGATAGATGCAGATTTGGATCTGGTGATGGACGTAGAGGACTTGAAGACGCCTCTGAATTACGTAAAGAGCAAATTGTTGAAGGGGGGAGTCTTCCCCGGGTGTAATGAGGATTGTGTGGACTGTTTAGCCCTGCCTGAGGGTTGTAATAGTTTGAGAAGTGGTATTCAAAGTCTGATTAATGAAGGTACGCTGTAATTTGACCGCGCTGCTGCCGAAGAGAAGCCTGTTAAGGCGACAGTTGAAGAGCAGGGCAAAGTTTCCACAGTTACAATTCCATTCAAGTCTGTTACGATATCGGCGCCTGCCAAGCGGCCGACTATCACGATAACTAAAGCTGGACCCATTATGTACGAGAGTAATAGAGCCATCCCTTGGAACTATGGGGCCGAGGCTTATTGTAATGGGGATAGGATTAACCTAGATAACCCGCCGGTAGGATCAGTTGATAATCTGGTAGGAGCGGGGGGCATGACCCGCAGCGGTAGAATCTTTACGTCTCCAGAAGTAGAAGCTGAGAGGATCACGAAGGGGAAAGGCAAGGTTAATGAGGGAGGACCTTCTCAGGAGAAAGAGAAAGAACCATTGACCAAGGATGTGGAGGAATTTATGAGACTGATTTGAAAAAGTGATTATAAGATTGTGGATCATCTTCAGCAAACGCCTTCTAAAATCTCAATTATGTCCTTGTTGCTTTGTTCGGAAGCTCACCGGAACGCTTTGCTGAAGGTTCTTGAGACATCCTATGTACCCCAAGAGATTTCCATCAATCAGCTGGAAGGGGTAATTGCGCACGTAAGCGCAGGGCACGGTCTTGGATTTACTGACTTTGATCTGACGCCCAGGGGTCGAGACCATAATAATGCTTTGCACATTTCAATTGAGTGTAGGGACACTGTTATGTCCCATGTTCTTGTTGACACCGGGTCATCCCTGAATGTTCTGCCTAAGAAGGCACTATTGAAGCTGGATACCCGAGGAATAATATGCACGCCAAGTGATTTGGTAGTAAGAGCGTTTGACGGGACTCGAATGTCTGTATTTGGGGCATTGACTTTACCGATCCAGGATGGTCCAGAAGTGTTTGACGCCGTGTTCTATATTATGGATATTCAACCAGCATATAGTTGTCTGCTCGAACAACCGTGGATTTACTCTGCAGGGGCCGTAACGTCGACGCTGCACCAAAAGCTCAAATATATGGTCGATGGCAGCATTGTAACTGTATGTGGTGAAGAAGACATTTTGGTGAGTCACCTGTCGTCATTCAAATATGTCGAAGTGGATGGGGAGATCCACAAGACATTATGCCAAGCCTTTGAAGGGGTCCAGATCAAAGATAAAGCTCTTGTTGTCAGCAAAGGGCCAGAAGTGGCTATGTCTTCGTACAGAGAAGCCCAAGCGGTAGTGCAGGCCAGAGAAACCAAGGGATGGGGCCAAGTCCTAGATATTCCTGTTAAGCAGGACAAATTTGGGTTGGGGTATCGCCCATCATCGTCGGCTTCATCACAGAGCGCACCAAGATTCAAAGGGCCAGTTGTATTCACTCCAGGGGGAGTCAGCTTTGAAAGGATTAATGTTGTGTCCGATGCCGAAGACGGAGACAGTGACTGTGACATGGATGTCTGAATAAGACCTAGCGTGCCAGGACAGAGCTTATACAACTGGACTATCCAAGACTTTATCCAAGTGACGACGAAACAATAATGCTTTGTTTTTAGATTATTGTACAATCCTGTGTCCTACCCAGGGCATATTGATTTTATTTCAGGGTCTACTTGCTTATGTGTATGCTTTGTTTAATCATCAAACAAAGGCGTTTTCCCATGCAAATTTTTTGATCCTTGTCTTTCTGTTTTTATTTTTAACAATAAAATGGCAACGTGGTTATGTGCTTTGTTTGCATATCATTTGAAGCATTTAACCATTTTCCTCGCAGGGTCCACATTTCAGATGACACCGATCAAGAGCTTCCTATGACTGTCTTCGACTTTGAGCATCCAATCTTCCAAGTCGAAGAAGAGATTGTTGAGGATAATGACTTACCAAAAGAGCTGACTGGATTGTTGAAACAAGAAGAGAGAATCATTCTGCCTCATCAGGAGGAAATTGAAGTTATTAACTTGGGGTCCGAAGAAGTGGTCAGGAATGTTCGGATAGGGGTTGCGCTGCAAAGTGATATCAAGCGAAGATTAATCGAGATGCTTTGAGAGTATAGTGATATCTTTGCTTGGTCTTACGAAGATATGCCTAGGCTAGACACTGATATGGTGGTTCACCATTTGCTATTGCGTGAGGAATGTCCGCCGATTAAGCAGAAGCTCAGAAGAACTAGACTAGATATGGCTGTGAAAATTAAAGAGGAAGTACAAAAACAGTGGGACGCTGGTTTTCTTGCTGTTACAACTTATCCTTCTTGGGTCGCCAATATAGTACCGGTGCCGAAGAAAGACGGTAAGGTGCGGATGTGCGTTGATTACCGAGACCTGAACAAGGCGAGTCCTAAGGACGATTTCCCGCTTCCTCATATTGATGTTTTGGTTGACAATACCGTTCAATTCTCTGTGTTTTCCTTCATGGACGGCTTTTTGGACTATAATTAGATAAAGATGGCGCCAGAGGATATGGAGAAAACAACGTTTATTACCCCGTGGGGAACGTTCTGCTACAAAGTGATGCCCTTTGGTTTGAAGAATGTTGGGGCAACATATTAACGTGCTATGACGATGCTCTTTTATGACATGATGCATAAAGAGATCGAGGTCTATGTTGATGATATGATTGACAAGTCCCAAACGGAGGAAGAGCATCTGGTGAATCTTCTGAAATTATTCAAGATGCTTAGGAAATTCAGGCTGAGGCTGAATCCTAACAAGTGCACCTTCGGGGTGAGATCTGGAAAGCTATTGGGGTTTATTGTTAGCGAGAAAGGTGTTGCAGTGAAAATCAGATATCAAGCTATTAAATTAACTTGAACCTTAATTCTTTTACAACCTAACTTTAATTTATCCAAAGGAAAGGTCTAAAGAAATAAAAACCCTTTTCGCGATGTAAGAACAATGCTAAGAGATTCGGGGGTCGGGGGTTGGTTATACCTAGGGAAGGTGTTAGCACCCTAAGCATCTGTAGTACTCTACAAGAACCTTTTGTTTGATTGCTTGCTAAGTTGTGAAATGTTTACTATGGTTTGGGATTTGAGTAAAGGAATATGTAAAGACCTAATGATGGTTTCTAAGTTTGCTCGCAAAGACGTCGCATCTTCTGCCTACGTATCCTAACTAGGATAGAATCAGAGCAATCATAGTTCACCTCACGAGGGAGAAAGAACACTTGATTATGATCAAGGTTCAAAGGGGAACAAACATGACTATGTTTGTGTGGAGTTTGACAAAACTCCCTAATCTAAGTTGTAACACTCAAAAGGGGAAGTAAGAAATCATGACAATGATTCTTACATAGAGTTGACAAACTCTATCCTAGGGTTCTAGTTGAAGAACACTCCTAGTACAGGTGGGTTTCTTAGACTTAAAGCAAAGTCTAATGGCTTCTAAACTAATGTTAAAGATGACTTATCAAAGTCAGAAAGGGGGTAATGAGCTTTCCATGACACAAGGGTCAATGGAGAGACTTTTCCTTTGGAAGGAGAGAGGGGACGCAACTTGGATGCGAACTAACAAGTTTCATCACTTGGGGAAAAGAAGACACTTAATCAAAGTACTAAACATGGTGAAGATAAAGGCATGGTGACAACCATTAAATGATCATGTTAAAAGTAACAACAAAAGAGGCATTGATGACAATCAAAGCAGATAATCAAGCAAGAAATGTGACGACAGATCAAGCTTAAGTAAATTCCTTAGAGGAAGCAAAATATTCATGGTAACAACCCAAAGATACAATCCTAACATGTTGACTAACATTTAGGATATGAATGTAATCAAATACCACAATATACACAAGTATAACAAGAAAGGAAATCATCAGTATACGCGAAAACGATCACAAAAAGTAACTAACTTGCAAGTGGTCAAAAGGGATTAAAATTGGACAAACATGGAATTTTAAAATATGAAATAAAAATAGATATAAAAATAAACACAATGCAAAAAGAATGGGTGCAAAAAGATTAAAAATGAAGGAGATATGATTTTTGGAAGTTTGGTAAAATAATGGTGAAAAAACACAAAAGGGTTGCCCTCCTCAGGGGTCGAACCCAGGCTAGCATGGTACAAGGCGCTTTTGGTGACAAGTTGGTTACCATTGGGGTGGCTGTACATCCATTGATGAAGCCACCCCAATAAACATATAGGGGTAAATTTCAAGGCAGGCTGGGCAAAACAAGAACAAAAATCAGCATTTGCATTTTGATATGTAACTCAGTCAATTCTCAATGGATTTAAGCAAACTTTTAGTCTAAATTGCATGGTATTTAAAAAGGAATTAAATGGTGGCATTAGTTTTTCAAGATCATGCTCTCATTTAAAAACACGATAGTGTGTGCAAAGTGAACCTTAGAAATGCATTTTGGAATGAAGCTCATCTCCAGCCAATTTTAAACCAATATAATCATACACACACACACACACCACAAAAATGTTATTGAGTGAGTCCAAGCCATAGTCTTGGATCAAAACAACTTGAAACAAGGAATGATATGCAAGTTGCAAAAGTGTCATGTAAGATGCATGATGATGTTCAGTTTCCATTCTATGCACATACAAGTCAAATAAGTCATACACACAGGTCACATACATATTAACAAGTGGTTTTATGCACAAGAATTAGCTTAAAAAAACTGTGGTAAAAAATGGTATCCAAGATTCAAGTGTCGTGAATGTAATGCATGATAAGGTGTAGTTCAGGTCTTAGGCATGTTTAAACCAGATAGATCACACATACAACTTGAAAACATGTTAACAAGTGAAGATCAAGCAAAGGAAATGTTCAAAACAGTCTGTTATGAAAAAAGCGTATTAAGTTGCAGATTTGATATTTTGATGAAATGCAAGATGATGCTCAAGTCAGTTTCAAGGCATTTTGATCAAAACAAAACACATGCACATCTTATACATATGCTGGCAAGTGGTTTTAAACAACTAAGTTGGTTTCAAAATGGCTGCTATGGAAGATGACATACAGGCTGCAAAATGGCATTTTGATGCAACATGAAAAAGTGCAGTTCGGTATTCTAAGCACAAAATGATCAATTTAATCACATACACAGATTATGTATCCATAGACAAATGAGTTTACACAATGAAATTGGTTTCAAAAGGGCTGATAGGAAACTTGATGAGTTAAATGCAACATGATGCTCTTAAGTGCAAGTTGAATGACCAATTCATGTTTTATGCAAAATTATGGCAAGCAAATCATGTGCACATACTACATATATGTTGTTAAGTGGATTCAAGCAAAGAAAACAAGTCAAAGCAGTCTTTCATGAAAAGTGAAGATTGAGTGCAAAATTTGACATGTATGATGCATCAAAGAGTTGAAATCAAGTGTAAAGCACAATTACACCATGTGAACCATACACACAGTTCATATACATGGAAATAAGGGTGTTCATTCTTAAAAATCAGTTACATTGTAAAGAGAACAGGTTTTGGCATATCTCATGGCAGCTTGTCTTAAAAATGCATTTTTGGAGGTGAGATGTCAAAACATGTGAAAACAAATTATGTAGTTCATACACATATGTCACAAATACACAAATAGATGATGTTGAACTCAAACTTAAGCAACTCCTGGCCTGTAACCAAAACTGACATGTTCATGGCAACAATATGCAAGACAAGGCATTTTGAGAGTGACCAAACAAACCAAATGAAAACAGCTCAAACCAATTATACATATCCACCATAATCATGATTTTAAGTCTGATCTAATTCAACAAACAGCTATATCTCTATCATAACAAGATTTTGACATATGACATGTTCATGACACATTTTCAACAAAACAAGCTCAAAATGCCAAACATGAGATTATGATGTAAAATAGGAAATGGATTGTCCACATACCTCTAGTAGACTGTGTTGAGCAGATTAGAACACCAAGAAACCCAGAGGAACTTCAAATGGTACCTAGCTTTGGAGCTTCCTTCTTCTTGAAGCAAAAGTGCAATCCTTAAGGCAGCTGGAGAAATAAGTTTACCAATGATCCTCAATGCTTTAGACAGTTGAGGTATGATATATGAGAGGTGTTTGAATGATTAGAACATCAAGAAAGTGCTTAGATCATGATTTGGCACATTTCATGCATTATGGTCAAAGTTGCTTGGTATGGAAGTTGACTTTTGGAATGGTGAGGTTTTTGAATGGTTTAAGGGCTTAGACACCTTCTACATCATATTTAGGATTGTGTGGATGGTTGTTGGTGAGTTTGAGTGTAGAGAAATGGTTTTGGCAGCTGTACTACCAAGGCATATTTTTGTGGTTTTTGGTAACTTTGTGATTTTGGTGCAAATGGAGCAAAGTGTGAAAGAGTTAATGCTTGAACTTTCTCTGGTTTTTAGAAGAGTTCTTGTGTGTAGAATGAGGTGGAGAGTGCCTCTATTTATAGGCAAATGAGAGGTAGTGGGCAAATTTGAAGTTTCCTTCCTAAGAGGGAAAGGTTTTGCATTTTGGCTCCAATCTTTCAAAAAGGCTTTCATAGCTTGGATGTAAGCTTGAAGTCAAGCATCATGATGAGTTTAGAGTGGCTAAAATCAGGCTAGAGAGCGTAGGTTCACGGATGGTGCAGAATTCACTTTCCACCTCTTGCTTTTTTATGATATTTTAATGCAAGTTGCATTTGCAACTTGCAAGCCTACTTGCAAACTTGGCCAATTCCATTCTTCTGCATATTCTTCACACTTCTACACTACAAAGTCTCTACATATCAGAAACAATAACATCCAAGGGCTGAGATTGGTCCAATTGATCAAAGAATGATATTTTTGAAAATTTGTCAATGTGGGACTCAAGTGTGAAAACACCAACTTGCCAAATCCATAACTTTCAGCTCACAACTCCTCTTGAGGAGTTCTAATACTTTTTGGAAAGCCCTCGTGTAGCTCTAAAACATTCATGTTTGCCAGAAAATCTAACTCCAATTGGAACTATGTCAAAAATCCCTCCAAAGTTGGTTGAAAATAAGCTTTAAAAGTGAAATAACTTAGAATTTTTAAGTTATTTTACCCTCTTGTAATGAATTTGATTCTAACTCCAAAAATATGCATTTTCTGATTGTGGACCACTGTGGGACTTTTGTAGGACTTGTCAAGAGATTTCCAATGAGCTTTGAACCAACTCATTTGGGTGTGTGGTTAAGGAGTTAGGGTTTAGCCCCTTTCAAAACCCTAATTTCCCGATTTTTCGATTACTTCCTCATCCTTGATCCAATGGTCATGAAAATTGATAGGAAAGTGAAATATGACATAAGGAACATTTTTGATTCACACCTTGAAGTCCAATTCCTAAACATTGAAGAGTTGACTTTTCGGTCAACCGTACGATCGATCGGTGACTACCGGGTCGCCTGTTGACACTCTGGACCTTATGAGACTTTGACACTTCTTGAATGGACTTTATTAATCTATATGAAATTCATGGACCATGATCCCACCATCAAAACACCTTTTAAATCAAAAGTCAAACCACAGTTGACTTTTCCTAAAAAAACCTAATCGGGTAACCTGAAATGCACTGTTCTTGATTCTGGGGTAATAACCTCAAATTGGATTCTCATTTGACCTCATATAACATCCTTGATCATGTTTCATGATTTAACTAACCCAAAACATTGATTGATCACCTCTTTGAAGCTTTATTTTGACTGTACAAAACCTTGATTCATCTGTAACTTGACAAAGACAAACTTGCACTGGGTTAAGGTTAGATGATCACATGAGTATGCTCCTGATGATGAGGATCTAAAGGGGGAAAAATTTGGGGAGCAACAGTTGCCCCTATTTAAATATCTTCACTAGATAGAACTGAGAGATGACAATCCTCGTAGAATCGCAGCGAAAGGTATTTAAATATAGAAAACCAAAAATTTTGTCCTTTAGATCTAATGATATGCAAAAGGACAGGTCGTGATATTCCATGAATTCTAAAAGATGCTTTATGATGCTTGGGTGCAAGACATATGCAGACACAAGAGCAAAAATGAAAGAACAACAAAACAATGAGTAACTACCCACGGGGACCTAATACTGTGGACTCGACACTGGGGAAAATCGAGGTATAACAACCAACAGTTCAAACATGACCAATGATGATATCTGAGAGGAAACTTTTCACATGGGGAAAGAAAAAATCCAATAAGGATGAAAATCTCACTGGGGAAGAGAATACACTTCACTGGGGAAAAGAGCGACTTTCCACCGGGAAAGCGAAAGACTAGGGACACAAACCTCACTAGGTATGATCAGATGAGGAACTTCCTATAGTGAAGAGTTCAAATGGGATCTTCAGGAATGGACTAGAAACAAGACTAGACACACTGGGGATACTAGTGACGACCAGATCTCCGAGACTGGACTGGGGAAAAGAGATTCACTGGGGATACCGATGTCACCCAGTTTTAACAAACAATTCAAACAGTGCTAGTAACCACTAGACTTTCTGGGGGTAATGGTAATGACCAACCCGAGGTAATAACAAATGGGATTTCTCAAGCCAAATTGGTAAAACGGGACTTCGACTGAGGAAATTGGTAACGACCAAATTTCAAACAATGCCAGTAACCACTGGGCTTTAAAAGAGATTGGTAACAACCAAGTCAGGGTACCAATGAAGATTGGATTTCAAGAAATGTCAGTCACGACTGGGCTTTAAAAGGAACATGGTGACGACCCAATCAGGGTATACCTACAACACTTGGTTGTAAGAAAGCTAGCAGCCATTAGTTTTCAGCTGGGGAGGTTGGTAACGACCAAACCAAAAGATATCAATAACGATTGGCTTTCAGACGATGCCAGTTACGACTGGACTTCAATGGGGAAGGTTGGTAACGACCAAACCAAAAGATAATAACGAGTGGAGTTAAGACAATTCCAGTTACGACTGGACTCAAAAGGAAATATGGTGACGACCAAAAGAATACCAATAACGATTGGCTTCTAAAACAATGCCAGTTACAACTGGACTTTAAACGGAAATTAACTAGTAACGACTAGACTTCACAGGGGATTGACAGATAGCACCCCGAATCCAAGAGACGAGATGAATCAGACTGAACCCAAGATGAAGGGTGTATATGGATTTGGTAAATAAACCCAACTCTACTGGGAAACAGAGCTTAGATAAGCTGGTCAGAGATGACAAAGTAACTTCAAACAAAGGTCTAGAAATCCTCCGCTGGGGACAAGTCTTCACATCGTCATAAGAAGTTCTGAGAGACAGTCTTCAAACTTGATACCCACACATGACCAAAGGAACTTAGCAGCTCAACTTGATAACACTTCAACGGGAGATGCAATAGGATTGCGTATCAATGTTTCTGCTACCCTGAGGTTTCGGGGAAGTATGATTTTCCTCGAATCGTTTCCATGAGTTGAAGCTTTTTACGTTTGTTAATCTTTTCAAGTTTTATTCAATAATTTGAACCTAATGCTTTCAAAATTATCGTTGATCAACAATCAATATTTTGCATAACAAAGAAAATAAAGGAAATAGTAAATTTGCAAAAGAAAGAAAGGCTCAAAACTGATTTTATTCAAGAATGTAATCTTGCCAATGACAAAATTCCATAGAAGTTTTACAAGTGAAAAATGGCAACGTGGACAAGGTTACATTGAATCCCATGACCAACTATCCCTAAAGACTAAAAACTCCCCAAAATCCTTGCTTCTGACGAGAGTGGTTGAGATGAATTCTTGTAGAATCTTCTGCAATAGTGACAACTCATCTGATGCAGTGAAACGCCTTTGTCCTTAACTTCTGCAATAAGGACGCACATTTTTGCCTAAGTCGCCCTTTCGGGTTTTCAACTTAGCAAGCTCTTAATTCTCTTTTTCTTTTTCTCTTTTTCTCTTTTTCTTCTTTTCTTTTTCTTCTTTTCTTTTTCTTCAACCCTAACTTTTGCATAAGCCGCTCTTTTGAGTTTTCGACTTATCGGGTTCTTTTAGGCGTAATATTTTCGTACTGCATTAGAATTCACTAGATGTGTAAGCTGCTCTCCATCCATAGTTGTGAGAATCAACGAGCCTCTTGAGAAAATTGTTTTCACAACAAACGGGCCGTCATAGTTAGGCATCCATTTTCCTCGTGCATCCTTGTGAACTGGTAAAATCTTTTTGAGTACGAGCTCCCCTTCTCAGAATTCTCGGACACGAACTTTCTTGTCAAAAGCTCTCTTGATCCTCTTCTGATACAACTGACCATGACACATCGCAGCCATGCGTTTCTCATCAATAAGATTCAACTGATCAAAACTTTCCCTAATCCATTCTGCTTCTTCAAGCTTGGTTTCCATTATGAATCTTAAGGAAGGTATCTCGACCTCAATAGGAAGTACCGCATCCATTCCATATACCAAAGAAAATGGGGTTGCCCCTATTGAAATGCGGACGGACGTTCTGTATCCATGCAAGGCAAATGGCAGCATCTCATGCCAATCCTTGTAAGTTTTCACAATATTTTGCTAAATCTTTTTGATGTTCTTATTCGCGGCTTCTACAGCTCCATTCATCTTGGGACGATAAGGAGAAGAATTGTGATGTTCAATTTTGAAGTCATCGCACAACTCTTTCATGATCTTGTTGTTCAAATTGGTACCATTGTCTGTTATGATTTGGCTCGGAATTCCGTAACGACAAATAATCTCTTTCTTGATAAAACGGGCCACCACTTGTCGAGTAACATTGGTGTAGGATGCGGCTTCAACCCACTTTGTGAAATAATCAATAGCAACTAGAATAAACCGGTGTCCGTTAGAAGCATTTGACTTTATTGCCCCAATCATATCAATGCCCCACATAGAGAAAGGCCAAGGTGATGACAACACATTTAACAACGTCGGTGGTACATGCATCTTGCCCGCATAAATCTGACACCTGTGACATTTCCTAGCATATTGAATACAGTCAGTTTCCAAAGTCAACCAGTAATACCCAGCCCTCAAAATCTTTTAAGACATAGCATATCTATTGGCATGAGTGCCAAATATTCCTTCATGACCATCTTGCATTAACAAATCTGCTTCTCGTTTTTTGACACATCTATGCAGGACCATATCAAAATTCCTTTTGTAAAGCACACCATTACTGAGAAAGAACTTGGATGCTAATCGTCTCAGATTTTTCTTGTCAAGCGACGTAGCATCTGCTGGATACTCTTGTTTCAATAGGTAATTCTTTATGTTGTGGAACCATGTCTTGTCATCAGTTTCTTCTTCAACCATCTGACAGTAGGCGGGCTCAGTCTTACGTTCAATTCGAATGAGAGTGGCATCATTGACGTACCTGACTTTCCATATTGAGGCTAACATGGCTAGGGCATCGGCAATGTGATTCTCAGATCTTGGGACATGCCTGAAGGTGACTTCATCAAAATATTCAATCATCTTGACAATGTAGGCTCTGTAGGGGATCAAATTATCATGTCTAGTCTCCCATTCACCAGTAACTTGATAAATAACCAAAGCTGAATCTCCGCTAACTTCAAGAAGTTTGATTCTGAGGTCGATAGCTGCTTCGAGGCCGAGAATGCATGCTTCATATTCGGCGATATTGTTTGTGTATTCAAAGTCTAACCTTGCTGTGAATGGAGTGTAACCACCCTCCGGATTCATCAGAACGGCACCTACACCATGCCCACTGTAATTGGAGGAACCATCGAACATCATTTTCCACCAAAGACCTGTCTGTGGACTTTCATCAGGACCTGACTCTTCACAATCTTTTACCAACATAATGTCTTCATCTGGGAAATCAAATTTGAGAGACACATAATCTTCAACTGGTTGATCTGCAAGATATTCTGACAAAACACTACCCTTGATAGACTTCTGGGCTACATACTGGATGTCATATTCTGATAATAACATATGCCAACAGGCGAGCCTTCCAGTCTGAGCAGGCTTCTCAAAAATATACTTTATCGGATCCATTTTTGAAATCAATAAAGTGGTATGACAAATCATGTACTGCCTCAAACGTCTAGCAGCCCATGCTAAAGCACAACAAGTTTTCTCCAGAAGTGAATACCGGCTTTCACAATCAGTAAACTTCTTACTCAAATAATAGATAACATGTTCTTTTAGTCTAGACTCATCCTGCTGACCTAACACACAACCCATCGAATTCTCGAGTACTGTTAAATACATGAAAAGAGGTCTTCCGGGAACAGGAGGTATCAAGATCGGAGGTTCTTGAAGGTAACCCTTGATCTGCAAGATATTCTGACAAAACACTACCCTTGATCTTCGCAAGTAGGAGTCATATTAGAAATGAATCTGGATATATAGTTCAACCTTCCAAGGAAACTTCTTACTTGATTCTCAGTTTGCGGAGCTGGCATGTCTTGAATGGCTCGAACTTTATCTGGATCTACCTCAATCCCTAGGTGACTGACAATGAAACCGAGTAACTTCCCAGATATTACTCCAAAGGTACACTTGGTTGGATTTAGTCTCAACTGATTTTTCTGAGTCTCTTAAACAACATCAAAAGATGTTCCAAATGGTCCTCCTTACATTGAGATTTGGTGATCATGTCATCAACATATACCTCTATCTCTTTGTGCATCATGTCATGGAACAGAGCCACCATGGCCCTTTGATAAGTAGCACCTGCATTCTTCAGACCGAAAGGCATAACTTTGTAACAGTAAGTCCCCCAAGGAGTAATGAAAGTAGTTTTTTCCATGTCATCTGGATCCATCTTAATCTGGTTGTAGCCGGAGAAACCATCCATAAATGAGAAAACTGCAAAACGAGTCGTATTATCTACCAATGTATCAATATGTGACAAAGGAAAATCATCCTTCGGACTGGCTTTGTTCAAATCCCTATAATCCACACACATTCTGACTTTTCCATCCTTTTTCGGTACAGGTACAATATTAGCCACCCATTCGGGGTATTTGGATACTGCCAGGAAACCTGCATCAATCTGCTTCTTCACCTCATCTCGAATTTTAAGAGCCATGTCAGGTCTTGTTCTTCGGAGCTTTTGTTTAACCGGTGGGCATTCTGGTCGAAGCGGTAACTTGTGAACCACTATATCAGTGTCTAAACCCGGCATATCTTGGTATGACCATGCAAATACATCCACATACTCTTTCAGAAGCTTCTCTAATTGCTGCTTGACTTCTGCCCCTAGAGCTGCCCCAATCTTGACTTAATTCTTGTCTTCTTCGGTGCTAAGATTAATCACTTCTACATGTTCTTTGTAGGGTTGAAGCTCTGTGTACTCATAATGTGCCCATTTTACCAGTTCATAAGGGATTTCAAAATCTTCGTCCTTATCTTCAGCTTGGTATATTAGTGAATCAAAGTCAGGAGGGAATGCAATGTCACAGGATTCAATGGGTTTTAGGACATCACTGCACGTTGGAATGGCTTAATTTATTGAAACACACAAAGACAAATGTAGCATACAAAAGGAGAAAATTGTTTTGGTTTTTTGAGATTGCCACTTTTCTTTTAAAATTAAAGCAAAGACAGTAAAGGAAATAACACAAAGAATTTAACAAAATAGTTCGTTTATCATTGATATTCTTGAAAGCACGGGGCCCTTACAAAACAGTCCTATAGCCTTGGGCACGACTATGGAGGTTTAAAACAACAACAAGAAAAGAAAACAAACAAATTACTTTAACTCAGGAAAGACCACGGGAATCTCAATAGCTTCCCAGTTGCTCAAAGTAGATTCGCCATGATACACCAATTGTTCAAGGTCTTCATCTTCAAAATCTTCTCCCACAGCATTGACTTGGAATCCTCTACTGACGAATACTTCCTGTATAGTCTTCGGGCGTCCTTTGTCATGTGTCGGTGCTTCAACATGAGTTGGTTTGTAACCCAACCCTTGGTGATCAATTTTTGGCTTCACTTTAATAATCTCTCCCCAACCTGCAGGAGTACCTTCTTCCAATGTAGACTTGCTGCTCTGAGCGGATGCAAAAGATGGACCACTCTTAGCCAATGTTTCTTCTACTATCACTGTGTTAGCTATTTCAAGTGCCTGAAATGAAGTTTCCAATGCGCCTTCATCGGCCTCAATATACCTGAATGATGACAAGTGGCTCACCATTAGGTCTTCCTCACCGTGTACAATTACCAACTTGTCATTCACAACAAATTTCATTCTTTGATGCAAGGTGGAAGTTACTGCTCCAGCTTCATGAATCCAAGGCCGTCCCAATAAACAATTGTAAGCTGGGTTAATATCCATCACCTGAAATGTGATACTGAACACGTGGGGTCCTACCATGATTGGTAACTCTACTTCCCCAATAACTGTTGTTCTTGATCCATCAAAGGCTTTAACAATTAACGACGTCGGTTTCATTTCTGCCCCTGCATATACCAACCTTGTGAGCGACCTTGCGGGCAATACATTCAATGAGGATCCGGTGTCAACTAAAACTCGTGCCAATGTGTCTTCTTGGCACCTGACAGATACGTGCAACACACGGTTGTGATTATGTCCTTCCTTAGGCTACTCCACATCACTAAAACTCAACGTGTTACATGTTGTAATATTGGCTATCACCGAATCAAACTGACCGAGCGTTATATCTTTTGTCACATGCGTCTGTCTCAATACCTTTTGCAGAGCTTCTCTATGGGCTAGAGAATTCATCAAGAGAGACAAGATTGATATCTTCGATGGTGTTTGATGAAGCTGATCAATAACCTTGTAATCACTTTTCCGGATAATCCTTAAGAACTCCTCATCATCTCCTTCAATACTTGGTACCTCTTTATCTTTTGTTGCCACAGCAGGAGTAACCTCTTTTGGAGTGACCACTGTTATCCTTGGTTGATAAATTCGACCGCTACGGGTCATCTTGCGTGTGCCTGCAATATTTGTCACGTCAACCTGATCCTCTTTCACTTCTTCTTCCTGAATAATCTTCCCAGACCTTTGATCTATCACAGTCATGTCATATTTCCACGGGACGGCCTTTGTACTATCAAAAGGAAATGGTCTTGGTTTCTGAATAACAACCGGTCGAGGCTGATCGAATACAGATCTGTTGAAAACAGGCTTCACACTTTTGTTGGTCATATTGAACACCAGAACTTTTTCACCTTTCTTTGACAGATCGAAAACAGGCTCAATTACCGAAACCTCCTCTTTCTTTTTCTTACCACATACTTGCAATACTCCGTCATCGATCAACCTTTGTATATCCCCTCGCACCACATCACACCCTTTAGGATCAATAGAACATTCTTTACAGTTATCATGAATACCTTCAATCAGCCCGGCTTTCAACAACGTCTCATGTAGGGATCTCAAAGGAGTTCTGATTTCTGACACATCACCGACCAATTTCTCATCTGAGACCTCTATAGCATTAACTCCTCCATGATTCGGTAGTGGATTACTTTTAACATTAGGCGGTACATCATCAAAAGACAAGATCTTCTTTTTCTATTAACTCTCTGATAAGATGTTTTAAGGCAAGGCAACCCTCTAAGTCATGACCGACAACACCTTCATTAAAGGCACAATGAGCATTTGGATTGTAGTGAGGAGATGTAGTGTCTGGATTGAGCGGTCACGTTGTTACCAACCCTTGTTGTACTAAGGATGGGTACAATTCTGTGTAAGTCATTGGTATCTAAGGAAGTGGAGGTTTTGTTGTTGGTCTCTGATTTTGATAGTTTTGTCTGGGTTGCTGAGCTCTAGGCTGATGATATTGCTGATAGGGTGGAGCGTTGGGTGCTCGTTGATACCCTTGCTGAACTGGCTGATACACGGGTGTCGGCTGCACTGTTTGAAAATTGGGAACAGGATGATTAAAAGCTGGTGTTACAGTTGCCACATATGGTTGTTGAGCATACTGTAATGGATACATTGGTCTTTGTTACTGATGTTGCTGAACATAACTTGGTTGAGGCTGCTGAATAAAGTCTTACTGAGGTTGCTGATACTGTTGATAAGGCTGTCTCCAAGTACGATTCTTTCTTCCCACTGCTATTGCATTTGTTTCTCCCTCTCTCTTTTTATGGAAAGTACCACTGGCCTTTTTAACATTGTTGTTGCTAGAACCACTAGAACCACCTGCCACTTTTCCATTCTTCATTCCCAACTCCACTGTCACTCCCACAGCCACTTGTCGCTACTGCGAAAATCAGGTGCCGGCACAACAGAAGAGTCGCCACCTTTCGTTATTTATCCCTCGAGCGGGAAAGGAAACGAACAGGAAAAACCTCGCGAAAATGGGACAAAACCGGTCATCGTAACCAAATCATAGGGTTCGGGAGTCGGTTACGCAAGGGGAAGGTATTAGCACCCCTCACGTCCATCGTACTCGATGGGATCCACGCTTGTTTGTTGTCTGGACGGATTGTTAATCTAATCTACCTATCAAGGCTGGTTTAAAACTAAACAAAACTAAACCAAAAAGAAAGGAAAAGGACTCGACAAAAGCGTCGCGCTTTGGGCCTACGTATTCTCATCAGAGAAAATCAGAGTCGACGTAGTTCGGCTAACTAAGGGTGGACGGTAGAAGATGGCTCGCCAAGACGTCGCATCTTGTGCCTACGTATTTCTCGTCAGAGAAAATCAGAGCTAACGTAGTTCGGGATAAAACGGAACACGGGTTGTTCAGACAGTTTTTTACCCGAGTAGGGTTAAACAACAGTTCCAGCAGTTAGGGATGAAACCTGTTTGCGGTGGCGCTGAAGTTTAACAACACTCTTTTCTTCAGAAAATTCTTCTTAATTTGCTGACCCCAAAGGGAAAATGATTTGACGTTTGTTTTCAATCATTTACGCAAGAAGTGTTTCTTATTGTGTTTGCAATTTCAATCGCACTAAAGACTATGACCTAGGAGTGAACGCGTCGCATGTCACCCAAAGGGTACCATACTAAACATCCCAACTATTGGAAAGAAACTCTCCAACAGCTGTTTCCTAGATAGCTTAAGGCTCGTAGCGTACGAAAGAAATCATTCATGATTACTGTATCTTAAGTTGTTTGTAGATGAGAAGAGAACGCAACTAAGGATTCATCCTAAGGTTGAGTTTGGGAATTCCTAGAAGTTATCATGCAAAGGCTTCAGCCTAAAAGTCTAATCATCACTTTCCCATCAGAGAAGAGTGAGAACCTAAGGGGAACCATGTCAATGGTGACCAAACAGACGGTAAGATAAACAGTAAAATAATCAACAGTAAAGATGCATGCCATGCAACAATACAAGCGAGGCAAGGGAGTCACACTCTACCTCGAGCCTAATCAAACAACAGGCAAGGGAAGGCTAGCTTCCACTCAAGCCTATGGGGAATGCTTTCAAGCAAACAAACAATACAGTAAATGAAAAGCAACCCAGGAGACACTGCTTCAACAACTCCAAGCTATCTTCAACTGTAGACTCCACCTTCAGGCTTTGTCTTCAACAGCAAGTCTCAACTTGCTTCTTCAATGGCTTTGACTGTAGCTAATACAAGTATCAACTTGCATCCTTCACCTCTCTAGGCTTCATTATCCTCTTCAAGCTTCAACTTGATCATGCAAACATCAGCTGCTTCTTCACCTGCTCTAAGCTTCAGCTTCAAGCACAAGGAAACACAAGCTCTAACATCCATCTCTGAACCAAACTTCAATGTTCAAGGATTCATCCTCTTCAAAGCTTCAGCTTCTAACTCTCAAGTATCAACTTGATCTTCACAAAGTCTTCAGACTCAAACAATCTTTAAGGAAATCCATCCTCTTCAGAGCTTCAGCTCCTATCTTCAATGCAAGAGTCATCTTCAACAATCTTCAATCATCTTAAATGAAGTCTTCATCTTCAAACAAACCCAATGCACCATCAAACCAAGAAGAATTACTTAACAGGATAAGCTGGGATGTTAAAATGCTTACTGACCACCAAAGGAGGCCTATAAGGATTTAACATCAAAAGGAATGGTTCCCTCAAAGTTCTACCTCTTAGGTAAGGCCACTTATCCCTCCAAAGGAGGGAGGTGAATACCCTAGAGGAGCTTTATGTCATAGATAGGAATGGAGGTGAAGGATACACTCCATATTTAAGAAAGAAATCAATCTAACTAAAGCTCTCCCTATGTCCTATCTCCTAAAACAACAATAAAATCAACAAGATCACAAGCTCTCAAGCTCCTTCTTCAATCTTCAAGTCTTCTACTATGCTCCTCTATGCTCCACAAAGCAAGACCAAGCCCACCAAGCAAAATGAAAGGCCCAAAAACAAAGCAAACAACAACAAAATGCCCCAAAATGGCAACACAAACAACAACCAACATACAAAAATCCACTAAAAATAGAAAACTATTATATTAAAGTCTAATATAATTTCTAAGGGATCCTATGTATCTACCCTACATACCCTATATTTCCCATAACCTAATTCAAACTAAAAACCCAAAATATTATTATCATAATGGACCTATGTCAATTTTAAACCCTAATCTAACTAACCTAATGTTCTTTATTCAAAACTAATCAAGATTTAATCACAAAAATGTGAAATAAATCTAGGGGAAAGCTAACTCCTAATCTAATCAATATAAAAAGAATGGAAGTAAAATTAAAAGGGAACTAGCTAAACAAAATTCACCAAATACATGTATCAACATAAAAGGAATTAAAAAGCTATTAAAATTAAAAATATACAAAAAATATTAAGAATGCATGAAAAGCAAATATTATGATTTTATAATTTTCTAGAGACAAATGTGAAATAGGAGCAAAAACTCCCATGTGAAAATCATTCTTTTTCTATTTAATATGGTTTTCCAAAGATTAATGAAAATAAAAGAAAATGAAATGGAAATGTGAAATATTTCGTGCAGATAGTAACCCAGGCTAGTGTAAAAGATTAATGGGCCCAGAAAGGGGGGTACGGATAGAAAAGCGCCTAAGCCCATGTGATAGTCAGAAAATCAATTGAAAAAGATAAAGAAAACGGAAAAATGCACGGTGTAAATAGAAAGAGGATTCAGTGTAAATTCCAAGTGGGCCACGAGAGGGGGTGTGGGTAGCTGTTTGGTTCACTTAAGCCCAAGACCTCCGTTTAACGAAACGGAGCGTTTCATCACTTAGAATTTCTCCCTCTCACAAAACAAAATTAAATCACAGCCATACGATCTGGCCTTGGTCAAAGTCTTCCTCCTAATCTAAGGGTTGAAACATCATCTTCTTCCTTTGAATGGAATTTGGAGGGAAGAATCCATTGTTGCAGAGCTTGAACTCTCATCTTCTCCAAGTTCGTACCCCATCAATTCTTCATCAAATGCAACAATTAAAAACCCTAGATTGCTCCAAATTTCACCAGGAATCTAGCCATGGCATCAAAATACACTGAATCCACCTCTAACTCAAATCACGATCAAGAACTCAAAATCTGGTCAATCATCAACCATCACCAAACCTAGAATTAATTGGTTCAAACTCTTCCTTATGTTACCCTAATCAGTTCTTGCTATCACACCAAGATTATCTCTCAAGATTAAGCGAGTTACAACTCCAAACAGAAATCTTGTCAACCTCTTAATTGTCTCTAAAAGCCACGATTCAATGCCAGAAAGCTTCCTATACCATTCTATAACCTATCTAACCTAACAAAACCTTTGAATTATACTTAATTTAAGCGGTGGAATGAGAGTTACAAACCTGTGAAATTGAGATGAACAGATGTAGCAAATCTTCAAATCAAGCCTTCAAACCTTCCAGACACGATCAATGAGTCATAAACTTGCAGAAGATGAAACTCAAGTACCAACTCTTCAATTCTCCATAGATTTGCTCTCAATTTGATCTGGATTCACTCAGTGTGATCAATGGAAGAAGTTCCAATGGAAAGAATTGATGGAAATGATGTGGAATGTAGAAACTGAATCCAACTTGCAATGGAAGAAAGTGAAGTTGTGAACTATCTCTCCTCTCTCAACTCTCACCAACCTCTGCTTCTGATCAGCTCTAAACAATATATAGATGAGGTTTGAATCTTCTAGAATGACCTGGATGCTTCTAATGAGATTTTGGAAATCTCATGTCATGATATTTTGATTTCAAGCCAAGCACATATCAGTCCATGCTACACCTCTTGCAGCAACTTGTTCTCATTTGAAAATCTCCTTAGATGAGATATATGGTGTGTTAGAATGCAATAGTAGCTTGTACATTGATCTCACATATGTTTTGCAAGTGTTACTTGTTTTGTAAGCAACTTATGATAAGTCCATGATCTTGACCTCAAATGAAAAATCTAATGATGCCATTGTCTCTAAAATCTCATTTCCACTCAAAATGACCTATAATCTTGTATCATTTGGTCATGTAACACAAAATCCCCAAAATTGGCTTTTTAATGTATTAAATTTCTTCCTTTTTTAGGCCATTTTTACAACTTTGAGCTACAAGCATTTCCAAACTCTCAAGACCTCTAGATTGACCTTTAAACATCATTTTTAACAAGTTTGATGTTGGACATTTTCCCATTTGAAGCTTGCAAGTATGAGTTATGGGCACATGCTTGGAATGACCTATAATCTCACTTTCCCAAAATACCCCTGACTTGTAAAGCTCATAACTTGAGTTCTACAAATCATCTTGAGGCATACCATACCTTTTTGGAAAGGGGAGATCATTAGGAACATCTCTCATGCTTGTCCAAAGTCCATTTGAATCTTTCTTGAAGGGCAAAAGTTGCTTGGAAGTCAAGTAACTTTCACAGATAAATTTCAATGTCACCTGATGACCTGTAACTTGCAAAGACTATAACTTGAGCTCCACAAATCCTTTCAAGGACTTCCACCACTAAAATTAAAGCTAAGAGCATCGTCTACAAGTCTCATGACCATAATGAGGTGAGATGAGGCTTGTATTTCAACTTATCTTCTTTTGAAGTTGGCATCAAACTAGGGGATTTTACACTGTCAAGCATAGTAACCCTAGCTCTCAAACTTCTCAATCATGAGCAAGTAACCTTGGAATCATCCAATAGGCATCTTAAGGCATCAATCCATGGTAACATGGCATTGGTGATAGGTCTCAACCCTCCTCAAATTCATCTGTTGACTTAGGGTTGACCAGTCAAACCCTAATTCTACCACTCATGGCAAAACTTCTCAATCTTCATTCAAGGACTTGTCTAGGTCTCATGATGGCTTTCAAGACATCCTAGGAGCTTTAGCAAGGCTTTAAGATCACATTCATGGCTTCATAATCATCTGAGTAGCTTCAATAACTTTCAAGTTAGGAGACATTCAACTTTGCAATCAACCCTATCTCTGAGGATCTTCATTTTCAACTGAGGAGACAACAACCCTCATAAACTTCAATAACAATCTCCAAGAGGTTCTCAAACCTTTCATTAGCTCTCAAAAGATGATCACACCCCTTGATCCCTGCACACATATCAATGTAATGCATATGCTAGTGTATGAATGAATGCAATGGAACATGAACCCAGTCTCAACAAGGTTAGGCAAATTTTGGGGTGCAATAGCTGCCCCTATTCAACCGGCTTGGGCCCGACTAGTTCTCAAACAAACGCGGCGAAAGACGGTTGAATACCAACAAACCCGAAAATTTGCCAATCACTGAGGCAAACTCCCAATTCTAATACCTGCACTGATAAACCCCCGCGGTACTCCGCTGGGGATGAAAGACTTAACCGAGCACCTTTTAATCTGGGGGGTCACCCTCAGAAAATGACAAATGCAATCAAATACTGCTGCACACCGAGTTCACCGTAGAACTTCCTTAGCCATTCATGACTCTGGTGATGATATGTAAACTTGCCTTCAGGCAACCCTTCAGGGGACATTTTCAACATTAGTCTGAAGAACAAAATCCTGGGTCATTCATGGCTCCGCGGGAATCCTTAAACTTGCCTTCAGGCAACTCTGCAGGGACTATCTTCAACATCAGTCTGAAGAATGGAATCCTTGGCCATCAAGGATAGAAACTCGCCTTCAGGCAATTCCGTCTCTGCTAGAAAATTTGTGACTTCAGTCAGGGAGATACTTCGGTCTTCAGTCCGAAAAATGAATCCTAAGTCATTTATAACTTTGAGGGATAACCTTGCCTTCAGGCACCTCGCATCAGCTAGGGAAATCCGTGACATCGGTCAGAGAAGTGGTATCCTGAGCCATTCATGACTCTGTGGGGATTCAATATTTTTCCCTCCAGCATCTCCGCTTTAGCTGGAGAACATCTTCGACATCAGTCTGAAGAAACACTAGTTGGGTTATACCATAGCCTTCAGGCCTCGACGTCAGTCGGGAAAAACCGCTAGTCAAGTGGTACCATAGCCTTCAGGCCTCGCCATCAGTCGGGAACAACCACTATTTGCTCGATCGCAATCAGTAACCACCTCAGGACAACTGATTTAGTCATCAGACCAATACGGATCACTTCGTATACAAAAGCTGCACTTGCGAACTTCTAACATTGTCTTCAGACAAACATTGAATCATCAATGGGGAACCTAAATCCACAGGAACTTTTTGCCATCAACTTCAGGTGTTCTCAAAGTCAATCTTCACATCTGACATCGCCGTCAGAGCAACATATCACGCGGCTAATCTCGTTGACAACCTTGTCAAGCCATCGCTAAATAAAAGCGAACACCGGGTCACCGGAGATAACCATCAGATTACAATCCCGTTGGGGAGGAAGGAAGGGTTCACCCAAAAAATCCTGGAGACTTCGCTGGGGAATGACGAGAGAGTTCACTCAAACGTTTCCTGTAGACTTCTGGGGAACAGAGGTACTTCTGCTGAAGAAATGGTAACCACCTGGTTCATGTTTCACATGCACATGCTGGGAAATGCATGGATGAGCGCAATGCTCCGCACAAAACGGAAATGCTACGCTTTTGGGTAAATGTTATGCAATCATGCAAAGAAATGCTCCATCAAAATAAATGCTGGAAAGAGGAATCATCCTCTCAGGGGAGAGTAACCACTCTGCCGAGGAATAAGCTACCCATCAGGGGGACTGCAACCTGTGCCAATCTCAACTGGACTTAAACTTGGGGATGACGGACTCCTCCGGGAAAATCCAGCACCTCAGGCTGACCAATATACTACCTTCTGCTATACTCTGCATGGCGAAGAAGATAAATTCCATGAGCGGCTCTCTGAGTGAAGATTCTCTGGGGAGATAGCCTTCAGTCTACGAGACGCTCAAGTCAATAAGTTCTCAAAATTACGGGGAGGCAAACTTCAGTTTGCTGAACAATCCTTCAGGATCTGCTTGGGGGAAAACCCTTTATCTGCCAGGCATGGTCACACTTGGCTGGGGAGATCCATCTACCTGCCAGAAACGACTGCTGCTGGGGGAATGCAATCCACCTGCTGGGGAAAAGGCTACGCTCTATCGATGATATCAGTCTCGACCTGCTGAGGATAACTCTTGCACACGTCTCACGGAGACCGACCCTTGC
The DNA here is from genome assembly GCA_963859935.3 of Lathyrus sativus. Classification (NCBI taxonomy): domain Eukaryota; kingdom Viridiplantae; phylum Streptophyta; class Magnoliopsida; order Fabales; family Fabaceae; genus Lathyrus; species Lathyrus sativus. The sequence goes on along the minus strand of OZ012738.1, from coordinate 540,000,855 downwards.
TGGGGACGACCGTAGGACTAATCAAGTCTGAGGAATATTAGTGCATCAGCACTGCTGGGGATGTCAATCCTTACTTTCTTCGTGACTCTGGCTGGAGATGCTGAACCTGTCAAGGAACGGCTTTGGCGATCTCTGAGGGGAGATGTACTGCGGAGGATATCAATCCTGCAAAAATGAACAAACAAGCACAATACCCTTCACAAAGGGACCGTCAGGTTATCATATGCGACATTGTTCAGGTAATTCAAAGCTTTAACAATCATTGGCCGAAGCCCACAAGCTTATGCACGTGTATTTTATCAAAAACACCAGGCGTTTTTCGCAGACAAAACTGCGGAAATAAACAAGTAAACCATCAGTTCACTGAATAGTATGTTTATTGATGAACGGCCTGTAAATAGGCAAAATGTTTTACAACGGATGCGAGCTCCTGAAATGAGGAAGCTGCAAAGAAGACACAAATACAAATATACAACAGGTATGTACAAATGTTGGCAATGCGGTGTAGACGAACACCATGAAGCGATCACCCCTATGATTCTCTCGACTCCAAAACTTCCCGACGATTCATCTTCGGAAGAGATTGATTCGGATAGACGACCTTCAGGTACTCCCAAATCACTGAGCTAGGAAAATCACACGGACCGCGGTCATTTGCTTTTAAATCCCTAACTTTTGCCTGAATTGCCCGTTAGGGTTTTTGATTCACCGGGATACCCTTTTTTGCCAAAGTCGCCCCTTCAGGTTTTCGACTTTGCGCGTTTACATTTTTTCATTTATATCCCTAACTTTTCCCGAACCTTTTTCATTTTTCATGGTTCGCCAGGATGCCCTAATTTTTGCCTGGATATTCTTTTTCTTTCCAGCGGGTCATTTTTTAAGCAAAGTATTTTTTAACCGCGTCCGCGTTCACTGGAGATGGAAAATCTTCCCCATCCATCGTGGATAATAATAAAGCTCCTCCCGAGAAGACCTTGCTAACAACGTACGGCCCTTTATAATTCGGCGTCCACTTGCCCCTTTGATCGGAGTGCGGTGGGAGTATCTTCTTCAGGACGAGATCACCCATCTGAAAGCTTCGATGGCGCACCTTCTTATCGTAAGCTTTCTTCATTCGGCTTTGGTATATCCGACCATAAGCAATAGAAGCTAATCTCTTCTCATCCATCAGGCTGAGTTGGTTCAATCTATCCGTTACCCATTCAGCCTCGTCAAGCTTTACGTCGCGCAAAACTCGCAAAGAAGGAATCTCGACTTCCAATGGTAATACTTCTTCCATTCCGTATACTAAGGAGAAAGGGGTTGCCTCGGTTGATGTACGTACTGTCGTGCGATAACCGTGGAGAGCAAACGGCAACATCTCGTGCCAGTCCTTATAGGTAACAACCATTTTCTGCACAATCTTCTTTATATTCTTATTGGCTGCTTCAACAGCACCATTCATCTTCGGCCGGTAAGGCGATGAATTGTGATGTTCTATCTTGAAATTCTGACACAACTCCTTCATCATCTTGTTTTTAAGATTCGAACCATTGTCCGTGATAATCCAATCTGGGATACCATATCGACAGATGATGTCCTTCTTTATAAACCTCGCTACCACCTGCTTGGTGACATTTGCATACGACGCGGCTTCAACCCACTTCGTAAAGTAATTAATAGCGACCAGAATAAAGCGATGTCCGTTGGATGTTGTAGGCTTAATCTTTCCAATCATATCAATGCCTCACATAGAGAACGGCCACGGGGAAGACATGACATTCAACGGGCTCGGCGGCACGTTAATCTTATCAGCATAAACTTGGCACTTGTGATAGTTCTTCGCGAACTTGTAACAGTCTGACTCCATGGTCAGCCAATAATATCCTGCCCTCAGGATCTTTCTCGTCATTGCATGCCCGCCGACGTGCGTACCGAATGTACCTTCGTGAACCTCTTCCATCAGGAAACCAACTTCTTTTTCATCTACACACCTCAGTAGCACGGGGTCATGATTCCGCTTATACAAAACACCATCAGGGTTGAGATAAAAGTTTCCAGAAAGCAGTCTCAGAGTCTTCTTATCCTGGGTTGATGAACCCACCGGATACTCCTTATTCATAAGGAAATTCTGGATGTCGTAGAACCAAGGTTTGCCATCACGCGCCGTTTCAACGGCAAAAATGTGCGCAGGCCTATCAAGGCGAGAAATCACAATAATTGGAGCTTCATTCCAAAAGTTGACCTTATACATCGAGGATAAGGTCGCTAAGGCATCAGCCATCTGATTTTCAGCCCTCGACACATGGTGGAGCTCTACGCGATCAAAGAATGGTAACAACCTTCTGGCGTAGTTCATATATGGAATCAAGTTTGGTTGTCGAGTTTCCCACTCTCCTTTGATTTGATTCACAACGAGTGCTGAATTGCCATACACATCAAGATTCTTGATCCTCAGATCAATGGCTTCTTCCAATCCCATTATACAAGCTTCGTACTCAGCCTCATTGTTGGTGCACGGGAATGTCAAACTGGCAGTGAACGGGATATGCGACCCATGGGGAGTTGTAATAATTTCCCCAATTCCACTACTGTACGAGTTAACCGCACTATCAAAAATCAACTTCCATTGGGAACCCAACTCCGGCCCTTCTTTCGGCAAAGGCTCTTCGCAATCCTTCATCTTAAGGACCATCACATCCTCATCAGGGAATTCAAATTTCATAGGCTGGTAGTCTTCGATAGGCAACTCAGCGAGATGTTCAGACAACACGCTCCCCTTGATTGCTTTCTGGGACACGTATTGAATATCATATTCCGTCAGAACCATTTGCCATCTGGAAATCCGCCCGGAAAGAGCTTGCTTTTTAAAGACATACTTTATTGGATCCATTTTCGAGATCAACAGGGTTGTGTGATCCAACATATACTGGCGGAGACGCTTGGCAGCCCACGCCAATGCGCAACACGTCTTCTCTAGCATCGAGTACCGGGATTCACAATCAGTGAACTTCTTACTCAAGTAGTATATGGCATGTTCCTTCCTGCCTGTCTCGTCGTGCTGGCCGAGTACGCAACCCATACTATTCTCGAGTACCGTCAAGTACATTATCAAAGGTCGTTTGGCAACTGAGGAATCAAAATAGGAGGTTCCTGCAAGTATTTCTTTATTTTATCGAAATCCCTCTGGCAATCTTCGTTCCATACCACCGCTTGATCTTTCTTTAACAGTTTGAACATCGGTTCACATGTGGCCGTGAGCTGAGAAATAAACCTTGCAATGTAGTTTATTCTCCCCAGGAAACCATGCACTTCTTTTTCTGTATGCGGCGCTGGCATATCTTGAATAGCTTTAATTTTGGCAGGATCAACCTCGATGCCTTTCTCACTTACAATGAACCCCAGTAATTTACCGGATCGCACCCCAAAAGTGCACTTATTAGGATTTAGCCTCAGCCTGAATTTCCTTAACCTATCAAAAACCTTTTGCAGATTGACCAGGTGTCCCTCCTCCGTTTGAGATTTTTCTATCATATCGTCCACGTAGACTTCAATCTCGTGGTGGATCATGTCGTGAAACAATGTTACCATCGCCCGTTGGTAAGTTGCCTTTGCGTTCTTCAGACCGAAGGGCATGACCTTGTAGCAGAATGTACCCCATGGTGTAATAAAAGTAGTTTTGTCCATGTCTTCCGGCGCCATCTTGATCTGATTATAGCCGGAGAAACCATCCATGAACAAAAATACTGAGAATTGAGTCGTGTTATCCACCAACACGTCAATATGAGGTAACGGGAAGTCATCCTTAGGGCTCGCCCTATTCAAATCCCGATAATCTACACACATCCGTACCTTACCATCCTTCTTTGGTACAGGAACGATGTTTGCAACCCACAGAGGGTAACTGGCCACAGCCAAAAATCCAGCGTCCAATTGCTTCTGGACCTCTTCTTTTATCTTGACGGCCATATCTGGTCTGGTCCTTCTAAGCTTCTTCTTAACAGGAGGACAATCTTCTCTTAGAGGCAAGTGATGAACCACAATATCGGTGTCCAACCCTGGCATATCCTCGTATGACCAAGCAAAGATATCACTGTACTCCCTGAACATCTCAACCAATCTTCGCTTGACGTCATCTTGCAATGCAGCCCCTACCCGGACATTCCGGACAAGTTCTTCAGAACCCAGATTAACGATCTCAATCGCTTCCTCATTAGGCAGAATGACCTTCTCTTCCTGTTTCAACAGGCGAACCAACTCTTCTGGTAGATCTTTGTCATCTTCACCAATCTCTTCTTCAGCTTGATAAACCGGGCGATCGAAGTCGAAGAGAGTCATAGGGAGTTCTACGGTGTTATCTGTAATAAGAGTCCTGCAATAAACATGGTCACATGCTTAAAAGATGCACTGGTTAGCTCTTAACCCAACATTGTCGTTTTAATGTTTTTTTCAATTTTCAAAAATAAGAAAAAAGGGAAAAACGAAACATGAACAAAAGGGAACACAAAGTTTTGAATGCAAAAACGCCTTTTGATTTATTTAACAAAATATACATTCATAAGCAAGTAAGGCCCTAACAATAAACCACTATGCCTCGGGTAAGGCATAGGGTTGTACAATGACCGAAAAAGTAAATCATTACTCTGGGCTTGTCACTGGTATGATTTCCTGAATGGACCAGTTGTTGAGGCATTGCCCTGGAATGCTCGGCTGGATCCAGGCGTCAAGGTCACAGTCACTATCGCCTTCGTCTTCAGACAAAGCGTTGATGCTCTCGAACGCCACTCCTCCTTTAGTGAACACTACAGGTCCTCGTCGACACTGCAAATTCTGGGACGACGAAGCACCAGGAGAATAACCCAGTCCAAACCTGCCTTGCTGGTAGGGAATCTCCAACACACGACCCCATCCTGGAGCTGAACCACTCTGGACCATGGCTTGCGCTTCCTTAAACGAAGACAAAGCCAACACTGGTGTAGGAACTGTTGCGGAAGATTCATCTTTCACCTTTACTGTTTCAAAAGCCTGACACAAGGTCTCGTGGATCTCACCATCCACCTCAACGTACTTGAAAGATGACAAATGGCTCACCATTATGTCTTCTTCTCCACACACCGTCACAATGCTGCCTCCGACAGAATACTTCAACTTTTGATGGAGAGTAGAGGTTACTGCCCCTGCTGAATTAATCCATGGGCGACCTAACAAGCAGCTGTAGGCTGGCTGGATATCCATGATATAGAAAATCGCATCAAAGACTTCTGGCCTCACCTGAATGGGCAACGTACTCTCGCCGAACACCGACTGGCGAGTACCATCAAAAGCTTTAACCACCAGATCACTGGGGGTGCAACGAATCCCCTGGACATTCAACTTCATCAACGCCTTCTTCGGAAGGACATTCAAAGAAGAGCCGGTATCAACCAGCACATGAGACATCACCGTCCCTCGGCACTCCATAGAAATATGAAGAGCGCTATTATGATTACGACCTTTGGGCGTCAGCTCCTTGTCAGTAACTCCCAATCCGTTCCCCGCGTTCACATGTGAGACCACGCCCTCAAGCCGGTTCACCGAGATTTCCTGAGGAACGTAAGCAGCATTCAGTACCTTCAGGAGCACATTGCGATGCGCTTCTGAACTAAGAAGAAAATTCAGGATAGATATTTTCGATGGCGTCTGCTGAAGATGATCAGTGATCTTATAGTCACTCCTCTTGATCAACCGCATAAATTCTTCAGCATCTTTGACAAGCAAATCCTTCTCTACCTCCCACGAGGTCTCTTCAACCACTTTGATTTTTCCTTTATCAGCCTTCTCAGCATTCTCTGCTACCGGCTCAGGCGCGGAAAATATTCGTCCACTTCGAGTCATACCGCCAGTACCCACAACATTATCCACAGAAGATGTAGGGGTTCCCAAATCCAACTTCTTCCCATTGCAATAGGCTTCCACCCCATATCGCCACGGAACAACATTCGAACTCTCATATGGGACTGGACCGGCTTTAGTGATCGTGATGGTAGGAGGCCTCCGGCCAGTGATGGTAATTGTTTTATAGGGAATGTTGATGGTTGCCACTTCGTCTTCCAGCTTCAGCAGTACTCCTCCAACCTTAGCATCAACTGTTCGGCTGAACTGTAACATACCTTCATTAATCAAACTCTAAATCCCCTCTGACAACTGTTCACATCCATTCGACGTCTTCGCACATCCTACACAGAACTGCCCACATCCTGGAAAAATCCCTTTCTTAACCAGCTTGGCCTTGACAAAGCTTAATGGTGTCTTCAGATCACTCACTTTACTCACTACCTCCAAATCATCCTCCACTTCAGTGATGGCATTGACTCGAGGTTGCCCATGAGGCGGCATAGGATTATCCATAACATTGGGAACTTCATTCGAGAAATTGATCAACTTGCTATCAAGCAAGTCTTGAACCTTATGCTTAAAAGCTTTACAGTTCTATATAGTATGGCCAACCCCTCCGGAGTGGAACTCGCATCTTGCGTTGGCGTCATACCTAGGTGGTAATTGACCCGTAATGGGAGGCAAAGTCCTTTTCTGTACAAGATTAAGGGACAACAAAATCTGAAGCAGATCTGCATAGGTCGATGGTGGTGTATCAAAATGTCGGTTATTCAACAACCCTCTATTCTGAAACCTCTGATTACCCTGTTGGCGTTGTTGGTTCTGCTGAACCACCTGTTGTTGCTGAGGACCAGCAGGAATGGTAATGCTGGCTATCTAGGGACGCTGAGTGCCCCTGTTCTGACCTCTCCCTCTGCCACGGGTGCTAGTCACCGAGCTAGTTTCACCCTCTCTTTTCCTGCTACCAAGATTCCTCCTACCTCCGGCTGAGGAAGTATCTTCACCTTGGATCTTCCCGATCTTGATCCCATTTTCAATACGCTCACCAGTGATAATGAGATCCGAGAAACTACCAGACATGCCACCGACAAGCTTTTCATAATACATTCCAGGCAGAGTAGATACGAACAAGTCTACGAGTTCACGTTCCACCATCGGAGGTTGAACCCGAGCAGCCACAGCACGCCACCTCTGTGCGTACTCTTTGAAACCTTCCCCACTTTTCTGGGACAAGTTCTGTAGATGGATACGATTGGGAGCCAAATCTCTGTTATACTAGTAGTGACGGACGAATGCTTCATCAAGCTCCTTCCAGTTACGCACGATGTTGGGTTCCAAACCCATATACCACTCCAAGGATGGTCCAGATAAGCTATCTTGAAAGAAGTGCATCAGCAACTTCTCGTCATCAGAATAGGCCGACATCTTTCGATAGAATGACCTCAGATGCATCTTGGGGCAGGTTGTACCTTTGTACTTCTCAAAGTCAGGTACCTTAAATTTCTGTGGAATCTTCAGATCGGGAATCATCCCCATACCAGCCATATCAAGTCCTATAGAACTCGCATTCTCAATACTCTTCACTTTATCTTCCAAAGCCTTAAACCTCAGTTTCGCTTCAGCGTTCATTTCAACATCAGCTCCTCCCAGAGAGAGCATGTCATCTTGACGCTCGTGTGTCCAGGGTTGAGGACCAAGTCCCACACCAACATGACCTCCTCCTTGGAAGTTAGCATTGTTGTTCCCATTGGCAGCGCTAGCGCCTCCTTGATTCACAACTGCTGCTCCGGTCGTACCATTGGCAACCCCAGCTGGGCCAGCACCTGCTCCAGTGTTCCCATTCACAACTCCAGTAGGGGTAATCACTACTGGTATAGAGTTATCCCCTCCGTTTGCACCCACCTGGGTCTGGGCATTCTCACCAGCATGAAATACTCCATCAGCATCCAGCCTTGCAATCAAAGGCTGCACCAGGTTCTTCAGCTGATCCTGGCTGTTGGCGATCACTTGCATCATATCTATGAAGTGTGCCATCCTGTCCTTAAGCTCTTGAACATCGTTCTGCACCTGCTCCATTATCCTCAGCTGATTGGCTCTGGTAGAATAACGGTGTGCTGGTCTATGATCAATCCTGAAATAGAACTCATGTGAAAATTAAGAGTTAGTAAGTAGCTCAGAGTACCTGTCATGCAAATTGATTTATGCTAATGCAATGTGTGTCTGCGCATTAGGGAGATCGCCCCCAATTCTAGTGTCAATGTGCCAGTGACAGTGCAGTGATAAAAAGCTTGGGTCCATTCGTGGAAGGAACATCTCATATATTGCTGAAAACGGGCCTATCAAGGCGAAGTTACAACATCACTGACTTACAAACAAAGGCATGACCTCAGCCAACAAGCCTGGTGATGGTCAGCACATAACAATACATACAGCAATCAAGTGCGACTACCCGCCCAATACTCCTTCAACAATCTCTTAGTCTTAGGATGATCCGGCTGGGAAAGCAACCCTTCGATGAGAACGTCTCTTTGTCTGATAATACATTGAAGCTCTTCAATGGATTCCTCCCAAGTACCTTCTCCAAAGCACTCATCCAACTTCTGCTTCTGAGATGCAGACTCTTTCCTGCGCTTGATAGCTTTGTTCAATGATGCTTGAAGGGAGAAGCTACGCACTGCTTCTGTTTCAGACTTCCTGATGCTAGCCTTCAACTGATCTTCTAACTCGGAGATTCGCAGCTTCAGCTTATCTTCTCTCTCTTTGTTGTTGATCAGCGTAGCATTCCAGGTTTTATTGAACGCAGAGATCTCCAGGTAGGCTCTATAAAGGGCCTTATTTTTGGACTCTAGCATATCATGGGAGCTCTTGAAATCTATCCCCAAACGTTCGCGCTTCTTTATCTGCTCAGCCAATTCCGTGCCCAACCGGCTTACTAGCTCAGTTTGCTGCTCGAAGGAAAATACCGCTTCATTTTTCTCACACCTGAGTTGCATCAGCTCCTCTTCCAATCTCTCATTGGTTTTCATCAGGTCCTCTTTCTCCTTCACAACCTGTTCATACCTCTCGATAGGGACAGTAGTGGGCTCCTCAATCATGAGGGGAGTGGGAGGTAGTACTGCAGGAAAAGGCATCATCGCCGGCTTTGCCCTATCTTGCATCCAGACCTTGTACGGCGCGTAGGCTTGACTATCACTCTTGCCCAACAATGGTTTCCCTCTTCTGCAAATATGGTTCCAAGCATGCTGAAGCTTGGCTAGCAGCTCCCCGCTCAGATCGCCAGTGAAATACAGAGATTCTTGTACTTCCTCTTCCTTAGGCGGACTTCTCAAAGCATAGCCGAATTGACGGACCAACAGTGAAGGATTGTAGTTGATACACCCCTTTCTCCCAATCATGGGAACATTAGGATACCCAGCGCAGCTATAGATGATATCTGATCCCAGCAGATCCCTATCAAACCAGACGATGTCTTCTGCAGAAAGTCCCATTAAACGCTGAGGCCATTCAACCGTAGTTGCTGATTCAACAAAACCACCCTTCTTGGGCATGTGGCTATCAAACCACATATACAACAAAGGTACGCAACAAGAAACGTTCTTTCCTCTTCGGTTCTCGTTCTTGTAGTGCAAAGAATGGTAGAAATCTCCAATCAATGTAGGCACCGGGTTGCCTAATGCGAACAGGTGGAAGGCATCCAAATCAACAAAATCAGGCATATTTGGGAATAGTATAATGCCATAGATGCACAACGCAAGGATAGCATTGAACACAACCCAGCAACCGCTCTTATCATACTCTTGTGCTTTTCCCACCAAGAATTTGAGAGAGAAACCGGGAACTCCGTTCCACGAGGTTAACAATAATTCTGAAGAATCCAAGTGCAGAGCAGCAGCTAAGTCTTCCATCTTAGGCTTAGCATCCATGTGAACAAAAGGCACTTTGTCCTGAATAGTCAGCTCTAGTATCGCAGCATACTCTTCCATAGTCGGAGCTAAGATGAAGTCCGGAAACACAAAGCACCTCAGAGGAGGATCATAGAATTGCATCAGCGCGTATAATCCATTCAGCTCATACGCAGTTGGCTTACAGACCAACCTCAGCAGCTTCCCATATCTTTTTCTAAAGCTTCTCTTCACATCGTCCCCAGCTAAAGCAATCAGACTCAACAGAGGAGCCACATCAGGAGTAGGCAACTTGTAGGCTACGGTCTTCTTCAACATATCTCTAATAGCAGACAGAAATCCGGGGCACTAGAATCAAGGGGTATAAAATGCACCTACAACACAGACACACGTTAATGATATGCAACATGATTATGCAAACGATGCAATATGCAAATGGTGCAACATGCAACTATGTGGCAGGGATCGAGAGCTGCATTTATGAGAAACCGAATCTTCAACATCTGTCTCAAGCAATCCCGTAAAACTGCTCAAACCAAGTCTCCACAGACCAAAAACAGTGCTCCAACCTGGCCTTAAACAGACCTAATAACACTGTCCTCAAATATCAATACCACTGAATCTCAATCAAGAAAAAACCGGTAGTATGAAGGTCGAGTTACCTGCATATCCCAACCCCTCTCACAGGTAGGTATCCTATCAACGGACAACAAGGTATGGCATCCTATGCGGTCGTTGGCATCACAGACTTTCAAAACTGATGATACGATACCCAGAAGGTGTGGCATCATCAATCCTGAAGAGGCCTCACTTAGCCAACTTCCAAATGATCGGTCCCCGGGGTCGACAATCCAACTAACCAACAACCCACTCCACCCAAAGGGTGGAACAAGAAGCCAACCAGAAGAACCTCGTCCGAGCATGGATTTCGCGCGACACTAGTACACGCAAGGCATGCACGTGCCCACTACTTTCCACTCTAAATCTAGGTGCACTCAAGCCCAGGTCCGGCTTACCTCTCAATCATAGATCCCCTCCCCACAACACAGCAATAATAACAATAATATAATGCTGAAAAGTAAATGCAGGAGAATAAAGGACTGAAACTGTAAATCCATACAAAATCCCAGACGAGCAAACAAGCGCTAGGATTGACTCTCTTAAGGGACGTTGGATCCCTATGCATAAGGAACTATCGCAGTCCTTAGCAGCTGGGAACCGTTGGAGTCCCCAGCAGAGTCGCCAGCTATCGCTACTGCGAAAATCAGGTGCCGGCACAACAGAAGAGTCGCCACCTTTCGTTATTTATCCCTCGAGCGGGAAAGGAAACGAACAGGAAAAACCTCGCGAAAATGGGACAAGACCGGTCATCGTAACCAAATCATAGGGTTCGGCAGTCGGTTACGCAAGGGGAAGGTATTAGCACCCCTCACGTCCATCGTACTCGATGGGATCCACGCTTGTTTGTTGTCTGGACGGATTGTTAATCTAATCTACCTATCAAGGCTGGTTTAAAACTAAACAAAACTAAACCAAAAAGAAAGGAAAAGGACTCGACAAAAGCGTCGCGCTTTGGGCCTACGTATTCTCATCAGAGAAAATCAGAGTCGACGTAGTTCGGCTAACTACGGGTGGACGGTAGAAGATGGCTCGCCAAGACGTCGCATCTTGTGCCTACGTATTTCTCGTCAGAGAAAATCAGAGCTAACGTAGTTCGGGATAAAACGGAACACGGGTTGTTCAGACAGTTTTTTACCCGAGTAGGGTTAAACGGCAGTTCTAGCAGTTAGGGATGAAACCTGTTTGCGGTGGCGCTGAAGTTTAACAACACTCTTTTCTTCAGAAAATTCTTCTTAATTTGCTGACCCCAAAGGGAAAATGATTTGACGTTTGTTTTCAATCTTTTACGCATGAAGTGTTTCTTATTGTGTTTGCAATTTCAATCGCACTAAAGACTATGACCTAGGAGTGAACGCGTCGTATGTCACCCAAAGGGTACCATACTAAACATCCCAAGTATTGGAAAGAAACTCTCCAACAGCTGTTTCCTAGATAGCTTAAGGCTCGTAGCGTACGAAAGAAATCATTCATGATTACTGTATCTTAAGTTGTTTGTAGATGAGAAGAGAACGCAACTAAGGATTCATCCTAAGGTTGAGTTTGGGAATTCCTAGAAGTTATCATGCAAAGGCTTCAGCCTAAAAGTCTAATCATCACTTTCCCATCAGAGAAGAGTGAGAACCTAAGGGGAACCATGTCAATGGTGACCAAACAGACGGTAAGATAAACAGTAAAATAATCAACAGTAAAGATGCATGCCATGCAACAATACAAGCGAGGCAAGGGAGTCACACTCTACCTCGAGCCTAATCAAACAACAGGCAAGGGAAGGCTAGCTTCCACTCAAGCCTATGGGGAATGCTTTGAAGTAAACAAACAATACAGTAAAAGAAAAGCAACCCAGGAGACCCTGCTTCAGCAGCTCCAAGCTATCTTCAACTGTAGACTCCACCTTCAGGCTTTGTCTTCAACAGCAAGTCTCAACTTGCTTCTTCAATGGCTTTGACTGTAGCTAATACAAGTATCAACTTGCATCCTTCACCTCTCTATGCTTCACTATCCTCTTCAAGCTTCAACTTGATCATGCAAACATTAGCTGCTTCTTCACCTGCTCTAAGCTTCAGCTTCAAGCACAAGGAAACACAAGCTCTAACATCCATCTCTAAACCAAACTTCAATGTTCAAGGATTCATCCTCTTCAAAGCTTCAGCTTCTAACTCTTAAGTATCAACTTGATCTTCACAAAGTCTTCAGACTCAAAAAATCTTTAAGGAAATCCATCCTCTTCAGAGCTTCAGCTCCTATCTTCAATGCAAGAGGCATCTTCAACAATCTTCAATCATCTTCAATGAAGTCTTCATCTTCAAACAAACCCAATGCTCCATCAAACCAAGAAGAATTACTTAACAGGATAAGCTGGGATGTTAAAATGCTTACTGACCACCAAAGGAGGCCTATAAGGATTTAACATCAAAAGGAATGGTTCCCTCAAAGTTCTACCTCTTAGGTAAGGCCACTTATCCCTCCAAAGGAGGGAGGTGAATACCCTAAAGGGACTTTATGTCATAGACAGGAATGGAGGTGAAGGATACACTCCATATTTAAGAAAGAAATCAATCTAACTAAAGCTCTCCCTATGTCCTATCTCCTAAAACAACAATAAAACCAACAAGATCACAAGCTCTCAAGCTCCTTCTTCAATCTTCAAGTCTTCTACTATGCTCCATAAAGCAAGACCAAGCCCACCAAGCAAAAGGAAAGGCCCAAAAACAAAGCAAACAACAACAAAATGCCCCAAAATGGCAACACAAACAACAACCAACATACAAAAATCCACTAAAAATAGTAAACTATTATATTAAAGTCTAATATAATTTCTAAGGGATCTTATGTATCTACCCTACATACCCTATATTTCCCATAACCTAATTCAAACTAAAAACCAAAAATATTATTATCATAATGGACCTATGTCAATTTTAAACCCTAATCTAACTAACCTAATGTTCTTTATTCAAAACTAATCAAAATTTAATCACAAAAATGTGAAATAAATCTAGGGGAAAGCTAACATCCTAATCTAATCAATAGAAAAAGAATGGAATTAAAATTCAAAGGGAACTAGCTAAACAAAATTCACCAAATACATGTATCAACATAAAAGGAATTAAAAAGCTATTAAAAGTAAAAATATACAAAAAATAATAAAAATGCATGAAATGAAAATATTATGATTTTATAATTTTCTAGAAACAAATGTGAAATAGGAGCAAAAACTCCCATGTGAAAATCATTCTTTTTCTATTTAATATGGTTTTCCAAAGATTAAAGAAAATAAAAGAAAATGAAATGGAAATGTGAAATATTTGGTGCAGATAGTGACCCAGGCTAGTGTAAAAGATTAATGGGCCCAGAAAGGGGGGTACGGATAGAAAAGCGCCTAAGCCCATGTGATAGTCAGAAAATCAATTGAAAAAGATAAAGAAAACGGAAAAATGCGCGGTGTAAATAGAAAGAGGATTCAGTGTAAATTCCAAGTGGGCCACGAGAGGGGGTGTGGGTAGCTGTTTGGTTCACTTAAGCCCAAGACCTCCGTTTAACGAAACAGAGCGTTTCATCACTCAGAATTTCTCCCTCTCACAAAACGAAATTAAATCACAGCCATACGATTTGGCCTTGGTCAAAGTCTTCCTCCTAATCTAAGGGTTGAAACATCATCTTCTTCCTTTGAATGGAATTTGGAGGGAAGAATCCATTGTTGCAGAGCTTGAACTCTCATCTTCTCCAAGTTTGTACCCCATCAATTCTTCATCAAATGCAACAATGAAAAACCCTAGATTGCTCCAAATTTCACCAGGAATCTAGCCATGGCATCAAAATACACTGAATCCACCTCTAACTCAAATCACGATCAAGAACTCAAAATCTGGTCAATCATCAACCATCACCAAACCTAGAATTAATTGGTTCAAACTCTTCCTTATGTTACCCTGATCAGTTCTTGCGATCACACCAAGATTATCTCTCAAGATTAAGCGAGTTACAACTCCAAACAGAAATCTTGTCAACCTCTTAATTGTCTCTAAAAGCCACGATTCAATGCCAGAAAGCTTCCTATACCATTCTATAACCTATCTAACCTAACAAAACCTATGAATTATACTTAATTTAAGCTGTGGAATGAGAGTTACAAACCTGTGAAATTGAGATGAACAGATGTAGCAAATCTTCAAATCAAACCTTCAAACCTTCCAGACACGATCAATGAGTCATAAACTTGCTTCTGTATGCAAAAGATTTGCTTGAAAGTGCTTGAATCAAAGAACCCGATGGTGAGTTGCAGAAGATGAAACTAAAGTACCAACTCTTCAATTCTCCATGGATTTGCTCTCAATTTGATCTGGATTCACTCAGTGTGATCAATGGAAGAAGTTCCAATGGAAAGAATTGATGGAAATGATGTGGAATGTAGAAACTGAATCCAACTTGCAATGGAAGAAAGTGAAGTTGTGAACTCTCTCTCCTCTCTCAACTCTCACCAACCTCTACTTCTGATCAGCTATAAACAATATATAGATGAGGTTTGAATCTTCTAGAATGACCTGGATGCTTCTAATGAGATTTTGGAAATCTCATGTCATGATATTTTGATTTCAAGCCAAGCACATATCAGTCCATGCTACACCTCTTGCAGCAACTTGTTCTCATTTGAAAATCTCCTTAGATGAGATATATGGTGTGTTAGAATGCAATAGTAGCTTGTACATTGATCTCACATATGTTTTGCAAGTGTTACTTGTTTTGTAAGCAACTTATGATAAGTCCATGATCTTGACCTTAAATGAAAAATCTAATGATGCCATTGTCTCTAAAATCTCATTTCCACTCAAAATGACCTATAATCTTGTATCATTTGGTCATGTAACACAAAATCCCCAAAATTGGCTTTTTAATGTATTAAATTTCTTCCTTTTTTAGGCCATTTTTACAACTTTGAGCTACAAGCATTTACAAACTCTCAAGATCTCTTGGTTGACCTTAAAACATCATTTTGAACAATTTTGATGTTGGACATTTTCCCATTTGAAGCTTGCAAGTATGAGTTATGGGCACATGCTTGGAATGACCTATAATCTCACTTTCCCAAAATACCCCTGACTTGTAAAGCTCATAACTTGAGTTCTACAAATCATCTTGAGGCATACCATACCTTTTTGGAAAGGGGAGATCATGAGGAACATATCTCATGCTTGTCCAAAGTCCATTTGAATCTTTCTTGAAGGGAAAAAGTTTCTCGGAAGTCAAGTAACTTTCACAGATAAATTTCAATGTCACCTGATGACTTGTAACTTGCAAAGACTATAACTTGAGCTCCACAAATCCTTTCAAGGAATTCCACCACTCAAATTAAATCTAAGAGCATCTTCTACAAGTCTCATGACCATAATGAGGTGAGATGAGGCTTGTATTTCAACTTATCTTCTTTTGAAGTTGGCATCAAACTAGGGGATTTTACACTGTCAAGCATAGTAACCCTAGCTCTCAAACTTCTCAATCATGAGCAAGTAACCTTGGAATCATCCACTAGGCATATTAAGGCATCAATCCATGGTCACATGGCATTGGGGATAGGTCTCAACCCTCCTCAAATTCATCTGTTGACTTAGGGTTGACCAGTCAAACCCTAATTCTACCACTCATGGCAAAACTTCTCAATCTTCATTCAAGGACTTGTCTAGGTCTCATGATGGCTTTCAAGACATCCTAGGAGCTTTAGCAAGGCTTTAAGATCACATTCATGGCTTCATAATCATCTGAGTAGCTTCAATAACTTTCAAGTTAGGAGACATTCAACTTTGCAATCAACCCTATCTCTGAGGATCTTCATTTTCAACTGAGGAGACAACAACCCTCATAAACTTCAATAACAATCTCCAAGAGGTTCTCAAACCTTTCATTAGCTCTCAAAATATGATCACACCCCTTGATCCCTGCATACATATCAATGTAATGCATATGCTAGTGTATGAATGAATGCAATGAAACATGAACCTAGTCTCAACAAGGTTAGGCAAATTTTGGGGTGCAACACCACTATATCAGAGAAACTTGCGGTTACACTGCTGATCATCTTCTCATAAAACTCTGGTCTCACCGTATAGACAAACCAATCTGTTAATTCTTTTTCACTCAAAGAAGGTTCCACCTGAGATGCAGTCTCCCTCCACCGTTGCGCATATTCTTTGAATGACTCTGAACTCTTTTGTGACATACTCAGTAACAGTCTTCTATCAGGAGCCAGATCCATGTTGTACTTGTAATGCTTTATAAAAGCATCAGCTAAGTCTTGAAAACTGTGAATACGAGATTGATCCAAACCCAAATACCATTTAGCAGGAGCTCCTTTCAAACTATCTTGGAAACAATGGATCATCAACTTATCATCTTCTACATGTGCGGCCATTCTTCGGTAGTACATAATCAGATGTGTCCAAGGACAAGTAGCTCCAGAATACTGATCGAAATTGAGAATCTTGAACTTTGGCGGGATTACCAACCCAGACACTAAGCACATATCTCTGGCATTAGTACCAAAGATGGCATTTCCTTCCATTGCTCTGACCTTCCTGCCTATAGTCTTTACACTTTCTTTCAACTTCTCATGTCATCCACTTTCTTCTTCAGACCCATCAATACCTTCGTATACTTGTGGAGGATTATGGAAAACAGGGCATGCTTGAGTTTCGACAGAAGTTGGAGCATAAGTAGGAATTTCTTGAGGAAACTCTGCCCCTTGGGGAACTACTTGTTGGTTGATTGTTGGTGGAGGTACAAAGCCAGGCGGTAATCCATAGGTTGGTACATTTGCAACAGTAACTGCCGTTGGGGTCAGCTCCAAAGCTATACCAGTGATTTCAGAAACAACAGTGGCTTCAGTGTCCAGTTTTGCACGAATGACTTGTAGGGCTTCCATGATTTGCCCCATACCTCCTCGCAGTTCTCCGAGTTCATTATCAATTCTGTCCACGTCCAAATTCTGTCCTTCCATTCTCAGACGAGCTTGGGCTCGAGTATTGTATCGGTGTTGAGGATTCAGTTTGATTCTCTGAAGACAAGACAGCGAGATGAGACACAACATAGGAATATGCACATGCAAATGCTTATGAATGCAGACATGCAAATGCAGAATTAAACATTCAAGGAATTTAAAGCCATATTTGCAAACATTATAACAATGGGGAAAACAAAGCAGACAAATTTCATAAATTAACAACTGGAGAGTTTTACAACAACAACTAGGAAATGAAATACAAATCTTCAACACAACTTAATGATAGAATATAGAAAACATAAAGATTCTAGATCTTCTGGCCAGATGGTCCTTCGTCTTCAAGCTGGCTCTTCTTTCCATTTTGATAAACCAACTCTTGGAGCTCTTCCTTCTCTTGCATAACCTTGAAATACCTATCCCTCCAAACTCTTCCTCCTTCCTCAGCTTTTTCCAGAGCAGATCTTAATTCCTCCACAAGAGCGAGCCTTGTCGGGCTAGGCTCAAAACTGGTGTAGAACATCTTTAATGCAGCTTCTTTCACCCACGATAAGTAAGATTCTGAAACATCTTCAATGCAGCTTCTTTCACCCACGATAAGTAAGATTCTGAAACTGATGCGACGCCAAGCATACACAATTCGAGCCTTGTAAGCTATATCTTTCCCTTTTTCAATGTAGAAACTCCTTAAAAGGGAGAAGTCTGGTTCACTCTTCATTGGGTATCCCAACTAGCGACGGGCTAAGATAGGATTGTAGCTAATACAACCATCAGTGCTGATAAGCGGTACATTTGGGAAGTCCCCACAACTTTGAATTATAGGGATCCCTCCATACATGGGGTCATACCATTTGATGTCTGAGTGCTTGAGCAACAAAATCCTTTCTGTCCATGAGAGTCCATTCTGTCTATCCCAAAGAGCTGGTAGTCTCGGCAAGTGCAAAATAAACCACTTGTAGAGAAGAGCAGTTCAACATACAATTTGTCCACCTCCATAACAACTGCTACGATGGATAGATAAGTATGTATCAGCTAACAACATAGGTACAGGATTCTTGAGTAAGAACAGGTTGATTGCATTTTCTTCCATTAAATTATCAATAGTCGGGAACAAGAAAAGTTTATAAATTAGCAAAGCCAGAATAGCCTCAAATGTCTCCACCTTCTTTGACTCTGCATAAAATTGTGCTTTCTTAAACAAGAACATAGCTGGCAACCCATACATGCTTCCTCTAGTAGTCAAATGTGATCGTACTTCAGCCATCTCTAGATATACAGCATCTGCAATTACCCTTTCATTGGGTGTCCCTTCTCTTCCAGAAAATGGCCTATGGGCAACGCCTAATCCCATCAACGCAGAATATTCTTCCAAGGTTGGCAGTAATTGGTAATCTGGAAAGGTGAAGCAATGATAAGTCATATCATAGAACCGCACAAGTGCTGATAACATCTCTTCGTCCACTTGAAGCTCAAGTAAAGACAACATGTTCCCATACTTCTCTTTGAATGCCTCAGGATCCTCCACTAAACCTACCAGTCTTCTTAGATTCTCCAGGTTTGGTCTTCGAAACACAATCTCTACAGTTGTTCTTTTTATAGAATCCATTTGATAATATCTGCAAAACAAACTTTAGTTCCTTGAATGTTTAATGAGAATGCAAATGCGCAAAGTTTTACGGAACTCGGATATTTGTAAACATCAAAAACATCATGGATTTCATTTCATTGATTCTCAAGTTTTGAATTACAAAATATCTAGTACATCTTACAAAAAGTCTTTAAACATAGATCTAAATATATTCTAACAAAAAGTCCTCTCTTGCTTTGAGCTTCTTGAGTTCTTTTTCCATCTGCGTCTTCTCAAGAATGAGCTTGTCCACGATCAGCTTCCATGGAGTTGACTGAGGGTTGGAAGAAAATAAATCTTCATGCGTCTTCCTCTTCTTACAAGCAATCATTTCTTCATCCCTCAACTGGAGTTGTCTACGGAGTTCATCATTCTCTTCTACGGCCACTTCTTACTTGTATTTCCAAGCTACTTCAGTTTTTTGTGATTTCCTCAAAGCAATCTTCAACTTCTCCTCTTCAGACATAAAGATCAATGGGTGTTCCTCCTCCAAAACCATGGGTTCCTGCTGAGGATAAGGCATTTTTAGTTGAATGGCTCTCCTTCGGACCCATTAGAGATAAGGCTCGAGAGAGACGCAATTAGGTTTCCCTAAGTCTTCCTTTCCTTTCTTATGCACATGACCCTAAGCTTTGAGAATCTCTTCTTTTAATCTTGAATCTTCCTTAAAGAAAATATTCTCCACATGAGCACTATTGGGTTTGTCCTTCAAAGGATATTCAAGCTGTCGGCGAGCGAGAACAGGGTTGTAACTGATTCCTCCATTTGTACCAAGGAGAGGTACGTTACCAAAACTTCTGCAGCTGTCAATGATCTTTATCCCATCGTAGTCACGGCTGTACCAATCAATATCAGAGTGAGTGAGAGCTATAACCTTTTGAGACCACCAACCTTTCTTCTAAAAAACAAGAGCCTTAGGTAAGTGAGAAATAAACCACTTGTATAGCAAAGGGACACAACAGGTAATCATTCCTCCCTTATGAAGATTCCTCAGATGAACAGAATAATAGGCGTCAGCTAGTAAAGTAGGCACAGGGTTTTTCTTCAAGAAAATCTTAATGGCGTTAAGGTCCACAAAATTATCAAAACTTGGAAACAAGATGATACCATAAATGGGTGTCGCTACTGCGAAAATCGGCGCCGGAAAAACAGAAGAGTCGCCACCGTGCGTTATTTATCTCAAAGGAGGGAAAGGAAACGCTCAGAGAAAACCTCGCAAAAAAGGGAAAGGTATGGTCATCGCAACCAAAACCTGGGTTCGGGAGTCGGTTACGCAAGGGGAAGGTATTAGCACCCCTTACGTCCATCATACTCGATGGGATCCACGCTTGTTGTTTATCTGGAAAAGGGTGTTTAACTATCTAACTAAAGGTCAGTCTGAAAAGAAAAGAAAAGGTGACTCGGCAGAACACAACAGTTCTATGCCTACGTATTCCCGTCTGGAACGAGAAATCAGAGTCAACATAGTTCGCCGAACTACGGGTAAAAGTGGGGAAAGGTTGCTCGCTGAGACATCGCATCTCGTGCCTACGTACTTTCATACGGCATGAAAGATCAGAGCAAACGTAGTTCGGGCTACGGAGGACACAAGTTGTTCAAGTGCTTTTTATGAAACTCTCCTTAAACAAGGGTTTTCTGAATTAGCAGTCCAAGAGGACCAAAAGGTTTGATGTTTGTTTTCAAGTCTTTTACGGAAGAAATGAATTAAACTCTGTTTGCAACCTTTATTAGGTGTTTTTCTGTTGTTAGGAGATGAGAAGAGAAACAGACTCTCTAACGGGAAACTGACCCTACTGTTATCATACAATGTTCATCCTACAGGTGAGGTTAGAAAGGGAACTTCTATCCTAATGTTATCATGCATGGTTAAATAACCTACTGTCTATCATAACTCCTCCACAGCAGAGAAATCAGAGCTCCTAAGGGATCATGGCAAAAGAGCTAAACAGCAAATAGGGATTACTGTAAAGAAAAGATTTACTGTAAGTAAAGATGCATGAATGCAACAACCAAGCAGAAGGAGGATACCTCAACTTCTAGGCAAGCAAGGCACAAGGGACACACACCACAAAGGCAAGGGAGCTCAGCTCAACCAAATACCCACAAGCAAAAGCCACTCAATAACAATCAAGCAGAAGGAGTCAGACACTCAACTTCTCATGCACACACTTACCTCTAAGATGCTCCTAGGTTGGGAATCATCTATACGAAGACCTAAATCTAATGCAGCACACACCATACAAGTCAAACAAAACAAAGGAGCAAACTAAACAGCAAAGCAAGCTCCAACTCAAAAGCAAAGGGCTAAACTCTCAGGCAAAACTCCAAAGGGAAGACTCCAATCCAATCTTCAAGCTCCAAGGCAAACTCACAAAGGAAGTGAACTAAGTGGATAAAATCATAGTGCCTTCCTCAGGAAAGTACCATGATGATCCCAGCTTAATAGGTGTGCCCCATGTGGTTCAACAACTGTGAATGGTTTATATTTCCTCCTCAGGAGGAAACTAAACTCACATGAAGGCTCCAACATCATTGGACACTTAAGAAGAGAGGAGAAAAAGTGAACTAAGTGGATAAAATCATAGTGCCTTCCTCAGGAAAGTACTAAGAAGATCCCAACTTAGGAGGCATGCCCCATGTGGCTCAACAACTGTGAATGGTTTACATTTCCTCCTCAGGAGAAAAATAAACTCACATGAAGGCTCCAACATCATTGGACACTTAAGAAGAGAGGAGATAAAAAGTGAACTAAGTGGATAAAATCATACTGCCTTCCTCAGGAAAGTACTATGAAGATCCCAACTTAGGAGGTATGCCCCATGTAGCTCAACAAATGTGAATGGTTTATATTTCCTCCTCAGGAGAAAACTAAACTCACATGAAGGCTCCAACATCATTGGACACTTAAGAAGACAGGAGAGCAAAAGGAATGGGAGAAGATCGTAGTGCCTTCCTCAGGAAAGTACCATGAGCTTCAACCAAACCTAGGAGACTCAATCCTCAGAGAAAGAGAACAAGCTTCCAAGCTAAGTCTTCATTCCAAGCATCTTCACAAGCTCCACCAAGCCTCCATCATCACCAAGAAGGATCCCAAGATCCTCAAGCAAAACAAGCTACTCTTGAAGCCCATCCAAAGCACAATCCAAAGCTAGAAGCCACCAAAGCTCACCCTACTTCCACCCTCAAGCAAAAATAGAGAACTACCTCCTAAAAATCTAAGAAAAATTCTATAGGAACCTACATGTATCAACATTCCAAAGGTCAAAGATCCAAACCTAAGTCAACTTCTAGGTCCACTAAACAAATCCTAAGATGGAAGAGGTCAAGGTGATCCATAATTTGGGAAGGTCCTAATCAACAACCCTAAAACAGAACCAAATTACATCTAAAAAATCTACAAAACATCCTAAGGGAGCATGCAAGTGTTAGCTACAATACTCTAAAAGATCTAAGCAAGAATCATCACCAATCAAGAGAACAAAAATTAACAAGGCAGATGATCAAATGTACACAATTTTAATAACAAATAAAATGTGAAAAATGAAAATAAAATGAAAATGCATGATTTTTTCTAATATTTTTATCCATTAAATTTCTAGACTCAATCATGATTCAGGGGGAAAAAACCTAGAATTAATTGAACTATTTTTCTATTTTTTATGAATTATTTCTAAACTAGTATGAAATGAAGAAATTAAAAGAAAAAGAAAAGAAAATAACCAAGAGCGCGTGGTGAATAGCAATAACATTCAGTTCAAGCAATGGATTGGGCCAGAAAGGGGGTGTGAGTATCAATCTGGTATTAAGCCCACCCAGGTATATTAAGTGAAACGGTGCATTTCACTCTTCAGAGTTTTTCCTTCAATCGTGGACGTCCAATACTTGCCTGAGTCAAGGGTCAAAAGACCATCCAAGGGTCATGACTCATCGTCCTCAATTCAAACTCAGGTTGGAGGGAGATCACAGACGGTGGCCTGAGCAGCGGCGCCACCGTCTTCTCCGGTGAGGCTTCTCCCACAGGTCATCAAAAATAACCAAACCATACCCTATCTCACTCAATTTTTCATCCTGAGCACAAATCCATCATCAGAATTTCCTAATTCTTACTCTAACTCATAACACGATAAGATTTTCAGAAATTGGCAAGATCTTGATCCTCACCATTCTCAAAATTGATGGTACCAATTCAATCCTCACCTATCAGTGATCAATTCTCACTATCCAAACATGATTATCTCTCCACGAATTACAAGAAATCAGCATCAACAGAATTCAGGTGTCCACCTATTTTGTCTCTAATCATGCTATTCTTGATATAGAATCCATCTACATCTCATCAGGAACCTAACCACCTATAGAATGCTATCTATCTCCTCATGAATTGTGCATAAAGAAGAAAGTTGCTAACCTGAGTTCAGATGATCAACAGAAGTTGTTCTTGCTCGATTCCTTCTTCCAGATGATCCAGACACACTCCAAATCTTCCTCTGAAGCTAATGCAACCTTCAATTTGGCTAGATTTCCTCTGGAACTTCAAAACCGATTCTGAGTTGCTCTCTTGAAAATTTAGTTACAAATTCTTTGCTCAGCACGAAATGAACTCCAAACTCTAACTGAATTCACTCGATTCCTTATATAGAAGCTATCCATGAGCTTCTGATCCAACTTTGTGGCCCAATTCAGTGATCCACAAAAACTGATTTTCACTTGAAAGTGTGATGCACCAGTCGTGTATGGCTTGCTACATTCAGCTCTAAAGTGTTCCTTTCAATCATATGGACCATGGAGAACATGTTTGGATAGCTGGCTTGGCCTGAAATGCCTTGTGTAAGGTTTTGGCTATGTGACTTGTAATGTAAGTAAGCACTTCTCAAAGCAAGTCATGGAATGGTAGCTCAATTCAAAATTTTGATAATGCCATCATGTTTGAAATGCATTTTTCACTCAAATTGAGTATTCATTTGAGGCATTTAGGACCTATAATTCACAATTCTCATTTTCCCTCTTTTGATCCATTTGAAAAACCTTCTTTTTTAGGCCATTTTTGGGCATTTTTTGATACAAGCCATTTCAACTCACCATGACTTCTTACCTAGCCTAAAAACATCATTTTAAACACATCTCATGTTGAACAAAATTTCATTTGATGAGTGGAAGATGGATATTTTGACCTATGTTGAAAAAGGACCTATAATCTCACTTTCCCAAAATACCCCTGGCTTGTACAAGCTATAACTTGAGCTCCACAAATCCAAATGAGGACTTCTATAACTTTTTGAAAGTTAAGATCATAAGGAACATCTTTCATGTTTGCCAAGAATCCATTTGAAAACTCCTTCTAGCCCAAAATGGCTTGGAAGTCAAGTGACTTTCACAGATAAATTTCAGATGCCTCTGAGGACCCATAACTTGTCTGGGCTATAACTTGAGTTCTATAAATCCCCTTGAGGACTTATAGTATTAAAATTAAAGCCATGAACCTCCTCTACAACATTCATATGGAGGTCCAAGTCATTTGAAGCTTGCATCTTGACTTATATGGCTCGGAAATTCAGTGCAAAACAGGGGATTTTACCCTAGGAACCCTGACTTTACAACCTCAACCATTCTTGATCCTTCTCAACTTGATCTTGATACAACCTATCCCATATCTTAACATATCATTTCATGGCTTTGATGACCTAGAGCTAGGCCTTTATGCCCTTCAACTCCTCTCCTTGACCTAGGGTGGCCCAGATGAAAACTTAATTGTACACACCTTAATCAAAGCTCTTGAACTTGATACCATGACTTGCTTGAGCTTCTTCTTAGCTCTCTAGAGACTCATTAAGCTTCATTCACACCTCATACCCTTGATCAAGACTTCACATCCTCTTGAGGCCCTTCACATACCCCCTCATGCTTGGAGATAGATCCTATACAATCAATGAAACTTCTCAAGAACTCAAACTTTGGACTGATGACCTTGATGGCTTCTCTAACTTGAATAAACCTCTGGATAGGCTCTTATCTTTCATATCTCACTCTTGATCCCCTGCACAAAGGATGATTCTATGCTATGCAAATGCTAGAACTATGTTAGAACTATGACATGCTATGCAATGAAACATAAAACCAGGTGATGAAACAGTTGAGCAAATTTTGGGGTGCAACAGCTGCCCCTATTCAAACGGCTTGGACCCGACTGGATGAAAAAGCTAACGGCTTTCAGACATTCGAGGTAGAAGACGGTTAAATACCAAAGAACCCGGAAATTTGCCAAACGCAAAGATAAATTGTGTGAATAAAACTGCTTGGGGATAACATCAAGGGAACTGAACCCAGTTGTTACAGCAACAACTGACCAATTATCTTGAAGAAGAACATTTAGTTCAACATCAACTGCCCATGTTTCGCCACAGGCATTGAATCAAAAGACTGGATTACCACCATCAATCCGTCTGTAACATCTGTCAGGAAATCACCTTCACTTCCGAATAAACGGGCATAGGCTAAAAACGAGGAATCGAGAAATCGTTGAACTCACCGTCAACTGTTCATATCCTGAAGATACGAGCATACTCTAAAAAAGAGAGAAATCGTTGAACTCACCATCAACCTTTCATATCCTGAAGATACGAGCATACGCTAAGAAGCGAGATATCGTTGAACTCACCGCCAACCTTTCATATCCTGAAGATACGAGCAAACGCTAAAAAGCGAGAAATCGTTGAACTCACCGTCAACCTTTCATATCCTGAAGATACGAGCATACACTAAGAAGCGAGATATCATTGAACTCACCGCTAACCTTTCATATCCTGAAGATACGAGCAAACGCTAAAAAGCGAGAAATCGTTGAACTCACCGTCAACCTTTCATATCCTGAAGATACGAGCATACGCTAAGAAGCGAGATATCGTTGAACTCACCGCCAACCTTTCATATCCTGAAGATACGAGCAAACGCTAAAAAGCGAGAAATCGTTGAACTCACCGTCAACCTTTCATATCCTGAAGATACGAGCAAACGCTAAAAAGCGAGATATCGTCGAAACATCTTATCGAGCTTTCGTCTACACAGAAACGAGCATTCGCTAAATAAAAGCGAGGAATTGTTGAACTCACCGCCAACCTTTCATATCCTGAATATACGAGCAAACACTAAAAAGCGAGAAATCGTCGAAACAACTTATCGACCTTTCGTCTACACAGAAACGAGCATTCGCTAAATAAAAGCGAGGAATGGACATCCGAAGACTTGAACAAACAACTCTGTTGGGAAATTCTGACTACCGCCGTCAAACATCTATTTCGACCATAGGTAACAACTTCAAGATTTTTCACAATTGACGTGACAGCAATCTGAAGAAAATCCTGTTGGGAAAGACGAGGAGCTTAACCAAGCAACTCAGTGGAGAAAACTCTGTTGGAGAAATCATACGCGATAACTCCAAAAATATGTATTACAAAATCTTCCAAGGCTGACGTAACAATGACCTGAGAAGGACCCAGCTGAGGAAAAGAGAAGCTTGACCAAGCAACTCTGTCGGGAACACATGATAGGACAAACACCATCACTACGTACTTTATGCCATAAATCTGCATATTTGGACATCTTCCTGAACAATAATCTCAATTATCTGCCGGGGAAAACACCTGAAACCAAAGAGGTAACCAACCTGGCTTATGTTTCAAAATGAAAATGTTTGATAATGACGTAATGCTTCCATACGGCATGGAAATGCTACGTGTTTAGGTAGATGCAAATATGATGATATATGCAAATGCAAAAGATGCTCCAGCAAAATAAATGCTGAAGACAAAGCTGGATCCGCTGGGGAATATCGGGATACTACCGACACATTTCAGCAAAATAAATGCTGGAAAGGGAGAACTAACTCCGCTGGGGATAACCATCCTGCTGGGGAAGTAGCTCACAAGCTCAGAATTACGAACTCTACTGAGGATGATCATCCTGTCGAAGGAGGAACAACCTGCTGGAGAATAAAGGAAACCCTGCTCGAAACTGCTCCTTTCAAACTTCTGACCACCGGATTACGCTCTGTGGGGCCAACTCATCCTACTGACACTCAGCTGGGAACCGATCTGTGTACTCTGATTACACTGCATAAGAACTCTCTGGGGAGTAAACACCTTCATAATCAACCACCGGGAATACGCACTCCACTGGATATATCAATCTCGTCTTGCTAGCGGTGACTTCATTCTACCGAATAAATCAAACCTGAACCGCTGAGGATACTCCGATCCTGCATCCGATGAAAACCCACTCCGCTGGGGATAAGACCTTCATCTTTTGGAGAAGGAAATAAACTCCATCTGTCGGGAAGGGATAAGTTTCTCATAAAGCCTGCTCTGGCTGGGGAACGCCATCCCTTGGATATCAGCTGCAAAGGTGACGACCCTGCAAAACACGAACAAACACAAGACATTCTACACAAAAGGAACCATCTAGGTTAGTATCCGTGACAACTATTCAGTCAAGTCAAAGTTTTAACAATCATCGGCCGAGGCCTGCACGTTTACGCACATGTAAGTTTATCAAAAACATCGGCGTTTTCCACAAATAAACGGTAAAGGTTAAAACTAAAATCACACATCGAATACTGAATATCATGCTTTATTGATAACGGCCTGAATAGGCAAAGTTTGTACATCAGATGCAACTCCTGAAAAGAGGAAGTTACGCATAAACAAATGAAAATATGTACAAAGATACAAAAGAAAATTTGTACACATGTCGGCAACATGGTACAGACGAACACCATGAGCTGATCCTCCTATGACTCACCTGACTCCGACGCTTTCCCGATGCTCCATCTTCGGAAGAGATTGTTTTGGATAGTCGACCCTCAGGTACTCCCAAACCACTAAGTCATGAAGTATCAAACTCGGACCGCAATCATGTTCTTTTCCAATCCCTAACTTTTGCGTGAACCGCCCTTTGCGGGTTTTCGATTTACCGGGATACCCTTTTTTGCCGAAGTCGCCCTTTTCAGGTTTTCGACTTCGCGGGTGTACATTCTTTTTAATTTTATCCCTAACTTTTTCCCGAACCTTTCTCTTTTTCTTGGTTCGCCAGGATGCCCCATTTTTGCCTGGACTCTCTTTTTCCTGTCCAGCGGGTCTCTTTAAGCAAAGTATTTTTTAACTGCGTCTGTGTTCACAGGAGATGAAAAGTCTTCTCCATCCATGGTGGATAACAACAAGGCTCCTCCGGAGAAGACCTTTCACACAACATATGGACCTTCATAATTGGGAGTCCACTTGCCCCTGTGATCTGATTGTGGTGGGAGAATCTTTTTCAGCACAAGATCGCCCGTCTGAAAGCTTCGAGGTCGTATCTTCTTGTCATAAGCTTTCTTCATCCGGCTCTGATATAGCCGACCATATGCTATCGATGCTAGCCTTTTCTCATCCATTAAGCTTAGCTGATTCAATATATTCTTCACCCATTCTGCCTCATCCAGTTAAACATCGAGCAAAACTCTCAAAGACGGGATCTCAACCTCTAATGGTAGGACAACCTCCATACCA
This sequence comes from Lathyrus sativus, assembly GCA_963859935.3. Taxonomy (NCBI): domain Eukaryota; kingdom Viridiplantae; phylum Streptophyta; class Magnoliopsida; order Fabales; family Fabaceae; genus Lathyrus; species Lathyrus sativus. The sequence continues at coordinate 539,972,325 of OZ012738.1, read as the reverse complement.
TACACCAGTGAGAACGGGGTTTCCCCGGTTGATGTACGCACCGTCGTGCGATAACTGTGCAAAGCGAAAGGCAACATAACATGCCAATCCTTATATGTCACAACCATCTTATGAACAATTTTCTTTATGTTCTTGTTGGCCGCCTCAACAGCGCCATTCATCTTTAGTCTGTAAGGAGACGAGTTGTGGTGCTCGATCTTGAAATCCCGACACAAATCTTTCATTATTTTGTTGTTCAGATTCGAACCATTATCTGCAGATTATGTCTCTCTTGATAAATCTGGCCACCACCTGCTTGGTAACATTGGCGTAAGATGCTGCTTCCACCCACTTGGTGTAATAATCGATCGCTACCAAGATGAAGCGATGCCCGTTGGATGCTGTAGGCTCTATTTTGCTGATCATATCAATTCCCCACATGGAGAAGGGCCATGGGGATGCCATGATGTTCAGAGGGCTCGGCGACACATGGATCTTATCCGCATAAATCTGGCACTTGTGACACCTCTTTGCAAACTTGAAACAGTCTGTTTCCATCGTTAGCCAGTAATATCCTGCCCGCAGCAGCTTTTGGGTCATAGCATGTCCACCAGCATGCGTACCGAAAGTACCTTCATGGACCTCCTCCATGAGTAAATTGGCTTCCTTCTCATCTACACACCGTAGGAGTACAAAATCATGGTTCCTTCTGTACAAGATGCCATCCTGGTTCAGATAGAAATTGCCCGCTAATCTCCTGAGAGTGTTCTAGTCGCAACTGGATGCCCCAGCCGGATACTCCTTATTCTTCAGCAAATTTTGGATATCGAAATACCAAGGTTTGCCGTCAGACACTTCATCAATTGCGAATACAAAGGCAGGCCTGTCAAGGCGAGAAATGACAATCCTGGGAGCCTCGTTCCAGTAATTGACTTTGTACATTGAAGATATTGTCGCAAGGGCGTCCGCCATCTGATTCTCTGCCCGAGGGACGTGATGAAACTCCACCCTATCGAAGAAAGGTAGCAATCTTCTTGCGTAACTCATGTACGACACCAGATTACTCTTGAAGCCCCTCCAACATCACCAAGAAGGATTCCAAGATCCTCAAGCAAAACAAGCTACTCTTGAAGCCCATCCAAAGCACAATCCAAAGCTAGAAGCCACCAAAGCTCACCCTACTTCCACCTTCAAGCAAAAATAGAGAACTACCTCCTAAAAATCTAACAAAAATTCTAGGGGAACCTACATGTGTCAACATTCCAAAGTTAAAAGATCCAAACCTAAGTCAACTTCTAGGTCCACTAATCAAATCCTAAGATGGAAGAGGTCAAGGTGATCCATAATTTGGGAAGGTCCTAATCTACAACCCTAAAACAGAACCAAATTACATCTAAAAAATCTACAAAAAAATCCTAAGGGAGAATGCAAGTGTTAGCTACAATACTCTAGAAGATCTAAGCAAGAATCATCACCAATCAAGAGAACAAAAATCAACAAGGCAGATGATCAAATGTACACAATTTTAATAACAAATAAAATGTGAAAAATGCAAATAAAATGAAAATGCATGATTTTTTCTAATATTTTTATCCATTAAATTTCTAGACTCAATCATGATTCAGGGGAAAAAAACCTAGAATTAATTGAACTATTTTTCTATTTTTTATGAATTATTTCTAAACTAGTATGAAATGAAGAAATTAAATGAAAAAAAAAAGAAAATAACCAAGAGCGCGTGGTGAATAGCAATAACATTCAGTTCAAGAAATGGATTGGGCCAGAAAGGGGGTGTGAGTATCAATCTGGTATTAAGCCCACCCAGGTACATTAAGTGAAACGGTGTGTTTCACTCTTCAGAGTTTTTCCTTCAATCGTGGACGTCCAATACTTGCCTGAGTCAAGGGTCAAAAGACCATCCAAGGGTCATGACTCATCTTCCCGAATTCAAACTCAGGTTGGAGGGAGATCACAGACGGTGGCCTGAGCAGTGGCGCCACCGTCTTCTCCGGTGAGGCTTCTCCCACAGGTCATCAAAAATAACCAAACCATACCCTATCTCACTCAATTTTTCATCCTGAGCACGAATCCATCATCAGAATTTCCTAATTCTTACTCTAACTCAAAACACGATAAGATTTTCAGAAACTGGCAAGATCTTGATCCTCACCATTCTCAAAATTGATGGTACCAATTCAATCCTCACCTATCAGTGGTCAATTCTCACTATCCAAACATGATTATCTCTCCACGAATTACAAGAAATCAGCATCAACAGAATTCAGGTGTCCACCTATTTTGTCTCTAATCATGCAATTCTTGATCTAGAATCCATCTACATCTCATCAGGAACCTAACCACCTATAGAATGTTATCTATCTCCTCATGAATTGTGCATAAAGAAGAAAGTTGCTAACCTGAGTTCAGATGATCAACAGAAGTTGTTCTTGCTCGATTCCTTCTTCTAGATGATCCAGACACACTCCAAATCTTCCTCTGAAGCTAATGCAACCTTCAATTTGGCTAGATTTCCTCTGGAACTTCAAAACCGATTCTGAGTTGCTCTCTTGAAAATTCAGTTAAAAATTCTTTGCTCAGCACGAAATGAACTCCAAACTCTAACTGAATTCACTCTATTCCTTATATAGAAGTTATCCATGGGATTCTGATCCAACTTTGTGGCCCAATTCAGTGATCCACAAAAATTGATTTTCACTTGAAAGTGTGATGCACCAGTCGTGTATGGCTTGCTACAGTCAGCTCTAAAGTTTTCTTTTCAATCATATGGACCATGGTGAACATGTTTGGATAGTTGGCTTGGCCTGAAATGCCTTGTGTAAGGTTTTGGCTATGTGACTTGTAATGTAAGTAAGCACTTTTCAAAGCAAGTCATGGAATGGTAGCTCAATTCAAAATTGTGATAATGCCATCATGTTTGAAATGCAATTTTCACTCAAATTGAGTATTCATTTGAGGCATTTAGGACCTATAATTCACAATTCTCATTTTCCCTCTTTTGATCCATTTGAAAAACCTTCTTTTTTAGGCCATTTTTGGGCATTTTTTGATACAAGCCATTTCAACTCACCATGACTTCTTATCTAGCCTAAAAACATCATTTTAAACACATCTCATGTTGAACAAAATTTCATTTGATGAGTGGAAGATGGAGATTTTGACCTATGTTGAAAAAGGACCTATAATCTCACTTTCCCAAAATACCCCTGGCTTGTACAAGCTATAAACCTCCTCTACAAATCCCCTTGAGGACTTATAGTATTAAAATTACAGCTATGAACCTCCTCTACATCATTCATGTGGAGGTCCAAGTGATTTGAAGCTTGCATCTTGACTTATATGGCTCGGAAATTCAGTGCAAAACAGGGGATTTTACCCTAGGAACCCTGACTTTACAACCTCAACCATTCTTGATCCTTCTCAACTTGATCTTGAGACAATCTCTCCCATATATTAACATATCATTTCATGGCTTTGGTGACCTAGACCTATGCCTTTATGCCCTTCAACTCCTCTCTTTGACCTAGGGTGACCCAGATGAAACCCTAGTTGTACATACCTTAATCAAAGCTCTTGAACTTGATACCATGACTTGCTTGAGCTTCTTCTTAGCTCTCTAGAGACTCATTAAGCTTCATTCACACCTCATACCCTTGATCAAGACTTCACATCCTCTTGAGGCGCTTCACATACCCCCTCATGCTTGGAGATAGATCCTATACAATCAATGAAACTTCTCAAGAACTCAAACTTTGGACTGATGACCTTGATGGATTCTCTAACTTGAATAAACCTCTGGCTAGGCTCTTATCTTTCATATCTCACACTTGATCCCCTGCACAAGGGTTGATGCTATGCTATGCAAATGCTAGAACTATGTTAGAACTATGACATGCTATGCAATGAAACATAAAACCAGGTGATGAAAAGGTTGAGCAAATTTTGGGGTGCAACAGCTGCCCCTATTCAAACGGCTTGGACCCGACTGGATGAAAAAGCTAACGGCTTTCAGACATTCGAGGTAGAAGACGGTTGAATACTAAAGAACCCAGAAATTTGCCAACCGCAAAGATAAATTGTGCGAACAAAACTGCTTGGGGATAACATCAAGGGAATTGAACCCAGTTGTTACAGCAACAACCAACCAATTATCTTGAAGAAGAACATTTAGTTCAACATCAACTGCCCATGTGTCGCCACAGACATTGAATCAAAAGACTGGATTACCACCATCAATCCATCTGTAACATCTGTCAGGAAATCCCATTCACTTCCGAATAAACGGGCATAGGCTAAAAACGAGGAATCGAGAAATCGTTGAACTCACCGTCAACTTTTCATATCCTGAAGATACGAGCATACGCTAAAAAGAGAGAAATCATTGAACTCACCGTCAACCTTTCATATCCTGAAGATACGAGCATACGCTAAGAAGCGAGATATCGTTGAACTCACCGCCAACCTTTCATATCCTGAAAATACGAGCAAACGCTAAAAAGCGAGAAATCGTTGAACTCACTGTCAACCTTTCATATCCTGAAGATACGAGCATACGCTAAGAAGCGAGATATCATTGAACTCACCGCTAACCTTTCATATCCTGAAGATACGAGCAAACGCTAAAAAGCGAGAAATCGTTGAACTCACCGTCAACCTTTCATATCCTGAAGATACGAGCATACGCTAAGAAGCGAGATATCGTTGAACTCACCACCAACCTTTCATATCCTGAAGATACGAGCAAACGCTAAAAAGCGAGAAATCGTTGAACTCACCGTCAACCTTTCATATCCTGAAGATACGACCAAACGCTAAAAAGAGAGATATTGTCGAAACATCTTATCGACCTTTCGTCTACACAGAAACGAGCATTCGCTAAATAAAAGCGAGGAATGGACATCCGAAGACTTGAACAAACAACTCTGCGGGGAAATTCTGACGACGGTCGTCAAACACCTATTTCGACCATAGGTAACAACTTCAAGATTTTTCACAATTGACGTGACAGCAATCTGAAGAAAATCCTGTTGGGTAAGACGAGGAGCTTAACCAAGCAACTCGGTGGAGAAAACTCTGCTGGAGAAATCATACGCGATAACTCCAAAAATCTGTATTACGAAATCTTCCAAGGCTGACGTAACAACGACCTAAGAAGGACCCAGCTGAGGAAAAGAGAAGCTTGACCAAGCAACTCTGTCGGGAACACATGATAGGACAAACACCATCACTGCGTACTTTATGCCATAAATCTGCATATCTGGACATCTTCCTGAACAATAATCTCAATTATCTGTCGGGGAAAACACCTGAAACCAAAGAGGTAACCAACCTGGCTTATGTTTCAAAATGCAAATGTTTGATAATGACGTAATGCTTCCATACGGCATGGAAACGCTAAGTTTTTAGGTAGATGCAAATATGATGATATATGCAAATGCAAAAGATGCTCCAGCAAAATAAATGTTGAAGACAACGCTGGATCCGCTGGGGAATATCGGGATACTACCGACACATTTCAGCAAAATAAATGCTGGAAAGGGAGAACTAACTCCGCTGGGGATAACCATCCTGCTGGGGAAGTAGCTCACAAGCTCAAAATTACGAACTCTACTGAGGATGATCATCCTGTCGAAGGAGGAACAACCTGCTGGAGAATAGAAAAGGAACCCCTGCTCGAAACTGCTCCTTTCAAACTTCTGACCACCGGATTACGCTCTGTGGGGCCAACTCATCCTGTTGACACTCAGCTGGGAACCGATCTGTGTACTCTCATTACACTGCATAAGAACTATCTGGGGAGTAAACACCTTCATAATCAACCACCGGGAATACGCACTCCACTGGATATATCAATCTCGTCTTGCTAGCGGTGACTTCATTCTACCGAATAAATCAAACCTGAACCGCTGAGGATACTCCGATCCTGCATCCGATGTAATCCCACTCCGCTGGGGATAAGACCTTCATCTTTTGGAGAAGGAAACAAACTCCATCTGCCGGGGAGGGATAAGTTTCTCATAAAGCCTGCTCTTGCTGGGGAACGCCATCCCTTGGATATCAGCTGCAAAGGTGACGACCCTGCAAAACACGAACAAACACAAGACATTCTACACAAAAGGAACCATCTAGGTTAGTATCCGTGACAACTATTCAGTCAAGTCAAAGTTTTAACAATCATCGGTCGAGGCCTGCACGTTTACGCACATGTAAGTTTATCAAAAACATCGGCGTTTTCCACAAACAAACGGTAAAGGTTAAAACTAAAATCACACATCGAATACTGAATATCATGCTTTATTGATAACGGCCTGAATAGGCAAAGTTTGTACATCAGATGCAACTCCTGAAAAGAGGAAGTTACGCATAAACAAATGCAAATATGTACAAAGATACAAAAGAAAATTTGTACACATGTCGGCAACATGGTACAGACGAACACCATGAGTTGATCCTCCTATGACTCGCCTGACTCCGACGCTTTCCCGATGCTCCGTCTTCGGAAGAGATTGTTTTGGATAGTCGACCCTCAGGTACTCTCAAACCACTAAGTCATGAAGTATCAAACTCGGACCGCAGTCATTTTCTTTTCCAATCCCTAACTTTTGCGTGAACCGCCCTTTGCGGGTTTTTGATTTACCGAGATACCCTTTTTTGCCGAAGTCGCCCTTTTCAGGTTTTCGACTTCGCGGGTGTACATTATTTTAAATTTTATCCCTAACTTTTACCCGAACCTTTCTCTTTTTCTTGGTTCGCCAGGATGCCCCATTTTTGTCTGGACTTTCTTTTTCCCTTCCAGCGGGTCTCTTTAAGCAAAGTATTTTTTAACTGCGTCTGTGTTCACAGGAGATGAAAAGTCTTCGCCATCCATGGTGGATAACAACAAGGCTCCTCCGGAGAAGACCTTTCGCACAACATATGGACCTTCATAATTGGGAGTCCACTTGCCCATGTGATCTGATTGTGGTGGGAGAATCTTTTTCAGCACAAGATCGCCCGTCTGAAAGCTTCAAGGTCGTATCTTCTTGTCATAAGCTTTCTTCATCCGGCACTGATATAGCCGACCATATGCTATCGATGCTAGCCTTTTCTCATCCATTAAGCTTAGCTGATTCAATCTATTCTTCACCCATTCTGCCTCATCTAGTTTAACATCGAGCAAAACTCTCAAAGACGGGATCTCAAACTCTAATGGTAGGACAGCCTCCATACCATACACCAGTGAGAACGGGGTTTCCCCGGTTGATGTACGTACCGTCGTGCGATAACTGTGCAAAGCGAAAGGCAACATCTCATGCCAATCCTTATATGTCACAACCATCTTCTGAACAATTTTATTTATGTTCTTGTTGGCCGCCTCAACAACGCCATTCATCTTTAGTCTGTAAAGAGACGAGTTGTGGTGCTCGATCTTGAAATCCCGACACAGATCTTTCATCATTTTGTTGTTCATATTCGAACCATTATCAGTAATGATTCGCTCAGGAATACCGTATCAGCAGATTATGTCTCTCTTGATAAATCTGCTTCCACCCACTTGGTGAAATAATCGATCGCTACCAGGATGAAGCGATGCCCGATTGATGTCGTAGGCTCTATTTTTCTGATCATATCAATTCCCCACATGGAGAAGGTCCATGGGGATGCCATGATGTTCAGAGGGCTCGGCGGCACATGGATCTTATCCACATAAATCTGGCACTTGTGACACCTCGTTGCAAACTTGAAACAGTTTGTTTCCATCGTTAGCCAGTAATATCCTGCCCGCAGCAGCTTTCAGGTCATAGCATGTCCACCAGCATGCGTATCGAAAGTACCTTCATGGACCTCCTCCATGAGTAAATTGGCTTCCTTCTCATCTACACACCGTAGGAGTACCAAATCGTGGTTCCTTCTGTACAAGACGCCATCCGGGTTCAGATAGAAATTGCCCGCTAATCTCCTGAGAGTGTTCTAGTCGCAACTGGATGCCCCAGCCGGATACTCCTTATTCTTCAGCAAATTTTGGATATCGAAATACCAAGGTTTGCCGTCAGACACTTCATCAATTGCGAATACAAAGGCAGGCCTGTCAAGGCGAGAAATGACAATCCTGGGAGCCTCGTTCCAGTAATTGACTTTGTACATTGAAGATAGTGTCGCAAGGGCGTCCGCCATCTGATTCTCTACCCGAGGGACGTGATGAAACTCCCCCCTATCGAAGAAAGGTAGCAATCTTCTTGCGTAATTCATGTACGACACCAGATTAGATTGACGAGTCTTCCACTCTCCTTTAATCTGGTTCATAACCAACGCGGAATCACCGTATACATCCAGATTCTTGATCCTCAAATCAATAGCCTCCTCAAGGCCCATAATACAAGCTTCGTACTCGGCTTCATTGTTAGTCACCAGAAATGTTAATCTGGCCGTAAAGGGGATGTGCGACCCATGGGGAGTGGTGATGATTGCCCCTATTCCGCTTCCGTACGAATTGACAGCACCATCAAAAATCAGTTGCCACTGGGAACTCCGCTCAGGACCTTCATCAGGCAACGGCTCATCGCAAACTTTCGCCTTCAAATACATTATATCCTCATCTGGAAACTCAAACTTCATTGGCTGGTAATCGTCAATTGGTTGTTCGGCAAGGTACTCTGACAGAACACTACCTTTAATAGCCTTTTGGGAGACGTATTGTATGTCGTACTCTGTCAGCACCATCTGCCATCTGGCAATCCTTCCAGAGAGCGCTTGCTTCTCGAAAACATACTTGATCGGATCCATCTTAGAAATAAGCATGGTTGTGTGATTCAGCATGTACTGTCTTAGACGTTTGGCAGCCCAGGCAAGTGCGCAGCACGTCTTTTCAAGCATAGAGTATCGAGATTCACAATCCGTGAACTTTTTACTCAAGTAATAAATCGCATACTCTTTACGTCCGGTCTCATCGTTTTGATCGAGAACACAACCCATGTTGTTCTCACGAACCGTCAGATATATAATCAGTGGTCGGCCCGCTACTAGAGGTATCAAAACTGGAGGTTCCTGCAAGTATTCTTTTATTCTTTCAAATGCCCTTTGGCAATTATCATTCCAGACCACCGCTTGATCTTTCTTTAACAGCTTGAACAATGGTTCACACGTGGTCGTTAGGTGAGATATGAACCGGGAAATGTAGTTCAATCTTCCTAAGAAACCTCGAACTTCCTTTTCTGTTCTCGGTGCTGGCATTTATTGTATAGCTTTTATTTTTGCAGGATCGACGTCGATTCCCTTCTCGCTGACAGTAAACCCCAGTAGCTTACCGGATCTTACCCCGACGGTGCACTTGTTAGGGTTCAGCCTCAGCCTGAACTTCCTAAGTCTTTTGAACAATTTCAGCAGATTGATCAGATGTTCTTCCTCCATTTGAGATTTGGCAATCATATCATTAACATATACTTCAATCTCTTTGTGCATCATATCATGAAAGAGAGTTGTCATAGCTCGCTAATACGTTGCCCCAACATTCTTCAAACCAAAGGGCATCACCTTATAGCAAAATATTCCCCACGGGGTAATAAAAGTCGTTTTCTCCATGTCCTCCGGCGCCATTTTTATCTGGTTATAGCTTGAAAAGCCGTCCATGAAGGAAAATACTTAAAACTGAGCCGTATTATCAACCAACACATCAATATGCGGGAGTGGGAAATCATCTTTGGGACTCACTTTGTTCAAATCTCGTTAATCGACACACATCCGTACCTTGCCATCTTTCTTCGTCACAGGCACAATATTAGCGACCCACGAGGGATAAGTGGTGACAGCAAGGAATCCAACATCCCATTGCTTCTACACTTCTTCTTTTATCTTCACGGCCATATCTGGTCGAGTCCTTCTGAGCTTCTGTTTGATTGGCGGACATTCCTCTCTCCAAGGCAACCGATGAACCACCATGTCGGTATCCAGCCCAGGCATATCTTCGTAGGACCAAGCAAAAATATCACTGTATTCTCGCAGCATCTCAATAAGTTTCTGCTTGATATCACCCTGTAGCGCAGCCCCTACACGGATATTCCTGATACATTCTTAAGACCCCAAATTGACAATTTCAATCTCTTCCTGGTGAGGCAGAATGATTCTCTCTTCTTGCTTCAACAACCGAGTCAGCTCCTCTGATAAACCGTTATCCTCAACAATCTCTTCCTCAGCTTGAAAGATCGGATGCTCGAAGTCGAAGCGAGTCATAGGAAATCTTTGATCGATGTCATCTGAAAATATATGGGTCCTGCGAGGGAAATGGTTAAATGCTTCAATTGATATGTGTTGCACCCCAAAATTTGCCTAACCTTGTTGAGACTTGGTTCATGTTTCATTGCATTCATTCATACCCTAGCATATGCATTGCAATGATATGTGTGCAGGGATCAAGGGATGTGATCATCTTTTGAGAGCTAATGGAAGGTTTGAGAACCTCTTGAGGAATTTCATTGAAGTTTATGAGGGTTGATATCCTCCTCAGTTGAAAATGAAGATCCTCAGAGATAGGGTTGATTGCAAAGTTGAATGTCTCCTAACTTGAAAGTTATTGAAGCTATTCAGATGATTCTGAAGCCATGAATGTGATCTTGAAGTCTTTCTAGAGCTCCTATGATGTCTTGAAAGCCATTATGAGGCCTAGACAAGTCATTGAATGAAGATTGAAAGGTTTTACCATGAGTGGTAGAATTAGGGTTTGACTGGTCAACCCTAAGTCAACAGATGAATTTTAGGAAGGTTGAGACCTATCCCCAATGCCATATGATCTTGGATTGATGCTTTAAGATGCCTAGTGGATGATTCTAAGGTTACATGCTCATGATTGAGGAGTTTGAGAAGTTTAAGAGCTAGGGTTACTATGCTTGACAGTGTAAAATCCCCTTGTTTGATGCTAGCTTCAAGAGAAGATAAAATGAAATACAAGCCTCATCTCACTTTGGCATGGCCATGCGACTTGTATTTGAGTGGTGGAAGTCCTTGAGAGGATTTGTAGAACTCAAGTTATAGTCTTTGCAAGTTACAGGTCATCAGATGACATTGAAATTTGTCTGTGAAAGTTACTTGACTTCCACGCAACTTTTGCCCCTCAAGAAAGATTTAAATGAACTTTGAACAAACATGAGAGATGTTCCTCATGATCTCCCCTTTCCAAAAAGGTATGGTATGCCTTCATCTGATTTGTGAAGCTCTAGATATGATCTTGACAAGCCAAGGGTATTTTGGGAAAGTGAGATTATAGGTCATTTCAAGCACATGCCTAAAACTCATACTTGCAAGCTTCAAATGGAAAATTGTCCAACATCAAACTTGCTCAAAATGATGTTTTGAGTCCAAAGAAGAGGTCATGAGAGTTTAGAAATGCTTGTAGCTCATATTTGCATAAATGACCTAAATATGGAAGGAATTAAGTTCATTAAAATGACTATTTTGGGGAATTTTCAATACATGACCAAAATAATGCAAGTGACATATCATTTTGAGTGGAAATCATATTCTAAGATCAATGGCATCATTGGATTTTGCATTTGAGGTCAGATTAATGGAGTTGTAATGGGTTGCTTGTAATTGAAGTTACATATCCAAAGCATATCAAGGATCAAAGGGCAAGCTTCCTAGGCATTGTAACACTTCCAAAATCTCTTCTAATGAGAATTTCAAATCAGAACTAAGTGCTGCAAGGGGTATAACATGGACTGGTGTATGCAAGGCTTGAATGTAAAATGTCATGACATGAGAAACTCAAATTCTCATTAGAAGCTTCCAGTCACTTCTAGAAGGTACAAACACCTTCTATATATTGAGTAGAGTGGATCAGGACCAAAGGTTAGAGAGAATTGAGTGAGAGAGGAGAGATTTCAACTTGAAATTTCCATTGAGGATCAAGAATAGGTTTCAGAGATTCACCTTATTTCCATCCCTCTTTTCAATTGGAACACATTCCATATGGATCACTGAAGGTGTGCATATCAAATTGAGAGCAAAACCATTGAAGAATCGTGTGGGAGCTTTTGAATTTTCACCTCTGCAAGTCACAATCGGTTTCCTTGATCCAAGCAATTTCAACCATTCCTTTTGCATACAGAAGCAAGAACTCCACTCAAGGAAAGATTCTGAGAAGATTGAAACATTGAATTGAAGGTTTGATCCACCTGTTCATCTCAATTACACAGGTTTTTAACTTTCTCTCTATACTCTAATTTAAGCACAATTAAGTTGATTTGTTAGGTTAGAGTGATTAGAAACAGTTAGGAGATCGTTTCTAGAAAGTTTGAAGCCAATTGGTGATGATCAACATGATGACACATTTTCTTTATTGAGCAAGAACGTGCTAGATATTGAGAGTTATTGAGAGTTCTTTAGTGTAAATTGATTAGGGCAAGATGGTGATCACTCTGGTACCATCAATTTCAAGAATCTTGAGTTTTGATTTCTGAGCATAATTTGGATTCACTATCGGGTTTTAAGTTGGAGTGAGTTTCAGTTGATTTTGAGATCAGGATCGTGATCAGTGAGGAATTTAGAGTGATCTAGGGTTTTGAATTTCAGTTTTTGGTGAGGTATTGATGGGATACGATTGGGAGAAGGAGCTCTGTTCTTCCATGGTTTTTCCCTCCAGCTCAGGTTCAAAGGTAGAAGACGAAGTTTTGGTCGTTAGATCATAGGTAGACTTGTTGACTGAAGAGAGATCGTGTGGTCACGATTTGATTCCAACTTGAGAGGGAGTTTGAACATAAGATGAAACGCGGGCGTTTCATTTAAAAGAACTTCTTGGGCTTTAGTGAACTTGATACCCACGCCCCCGTCTGAAGCCCAATGCCATATTGCACTATGTTTGGTTTCTATTGGCACCGTGGATTTTTCCTTTTCTTTCCCATTTTCTTTTTGATTTCTGATTTAGTAAATGGGCCTAAGCGCATTGATGTCTGCACCCCCATCTTGGGCCCAGGCGCGTAATGAACTGAGTATTATTGCTAATTGCACCAATGGTTTCTCATTTTATCTTTTATTTTCATCATTTTATTTTAATGTTTGAAAAATCATATAAAATAGGAAAATTAATATTTTTACATGGGAGTTTTTCTCCCATTTCCTTTTAATGTCTAGAAAAATATGAAATCATAAAATTGTCATTTTATTTCATTTTCATATTTTTTGCATATTTTTACATTTAGTAACTTTTTAATAGTTTTATGTTGATACATGAATTTGTGGAATTTTGTTTAGTCGTTCCCCTTTGAATTTTTGTGCCATTCTTTTTCTATTAGTTAGAATAGGATGTTGGATTTCCTCTGGATTTATGCCATAATTTTGTGATTAAATTCTTGATTAGTTTTGATTAGAGAACATTGGAGTAGTTAGAGTAGGGTTTATCCTTGACATAGGTTCACTATAACACCTAGAATTTTGGGTTTATTTTGAATTAGGTTATGGGACATATAGGGCATTAAGGGTATGTATGTAGGATACCTTAGAAATTATCTTGGATTTTAATATAGTGTTTTACTATTTTTCATGAATTTTGCAAGTTGTATATTGTTTGTGTTGCCATTTTGGGCATTGTATTTTCTTTGCTTGAGTTGTGGGCTTTCCCTTTGCTTGTGGAGCTTGGTCTTGCTTTGAGGAGCATAGAGGAGCTTTGTAGTATGCTTGAGGATTGAAGAAGGAGCTTGAGAGCTTTGCTTTAGTAGTTTGGTTTTGTTTTTGTTTTAGGGAATAGGATATAGGGAGAGCTCTAGTTAGATGAACTTCTTTCTTAAACATGGAGTGTATCTTTCACCTCCATTCCTCTCTATGACATAAAGTCCCTCTAGGGTATTCACCTCCCTCCTTTGGAGGGATAAGTTGCCTTACCTATGAGGTAGAACTTTGAGAGAACCTTTCCTTTTTGATGTTGAATCCTTATAGGCCTCCCTTGGTGGTCAGTAAGCATTTTAACATCCCTAGCTTATCCTGTTAAGTGATTCTTCTTGGTTTGATGGAGCAATGGGTTTGTTTGAAGATGAGAATTACATGGAAGAGTGTTTGAAGATGAAGACTTCTTTGAAGATGGTTGAAGAGTTTGTTTGAAGTTGCCTCTTGCATTGAAGGTAGGAGCTGAAGCTCTGAAGAGGATGATTCCTTAAAGATTGTTTGAGTCTGAAGACTTTGTGAAGATCAAGTTGAAACTTGAGTTTGAAGCTGAAGCTTTGAAGAGGATGAATCCTTTAACATTGAAGTTTGGTCTAGAGATTGATGAAGAGCTTGAAGATGTTAGAGCTTGTGTTTCCTTGTGCTTGAAGTTGAAGCTTAGAGCAGGATGTTTGTTTGCATGATCAAGTTGAAGCTTGAGGAGGATGTTGAAGCCTAGAAAGGTGAAGTTACAAGTTGATACTTGTATTAGCTACAGTCAAAGCCTGAAGAAGCAAGTTGAGACTTGCTGTTGAAGATGAAGCCTGAAGGTGGAGTCTACAGTTGAAGATATCTTGGAGCTGCTGAAGCAGAGTCTCCTAGGTGCTTTTCTTTTTCTGTATTGTTTGTTTGCTTGAGAGCATTCCCCATAGGCTTGAGTGGAAGCTAGCCTTCCCTTGCCTGTTGTTTGATTAGGCTTGAGGTTGAGTGTGACTCCCTTGCCTCGCTTGTATTGTGCATAACATGCATCTTTACTGTTGATTATTTACTGTTTATCTTACTGTCTGTTTGTTCACCATTGATATGGTTCCCCCTAGGTTCTCACTCTTCCCTGATAGGAAAGTGATGATTAGACTTTTAGGCTGAAGCCTTTGCATGATAACTTCTAGGAGTTCCCAGTTTAAACCCAACCTTAGGATGAATCCTTAGTTGCGTTCTCTTCTCATCTACAAACAGCTTAAGATGCAGTAATCATGAATGATTTCTTTCGTACGCTACGAGCCTTAAGCTATCTAGGAAACAGCTGTTGGAGAGTTTCTTTCCAATAGTTGGGATGTTTAGTATGGTACCCTTTGGGTGACATGCGACGCATTCACTCCTAGGTCATAGTCTTTAGTGCGATTGAAATTGCGAACACAATAAAAAACACTTCTTGCATAAAAGATTGAAAACATACTGAAAATCATTTTCCCTTTGGGGTAAGCAAAATTAAGAAAACTTTTCTGAAGAAAAGAGTGTTGTTAAACTTCAGCGCCACCGCAAACAGGCTTTGTCCCTAACTGCTGGAACTGTTGTTTCACCCTACTCGGGTAAAAACTGTTTGAACAACCCGTGTTCCGTTTTTTCCCGAACTACGTTAGCTCTGATTTTCTCTGAGGAGAAATACGTAGGCACAAGATGCGACGTCTTGGCGAGCCACCTTCTACCTTTCACCCGTAGTTAGCCGAACTACGTCGACTCTGATTTTCTCTGATGAGAATACGTAGGCCCAAAGCGCGACGCTTTGTCGAGTCCTTTTCCTTTCTTTTACTTTTAGTTTAGTTTTGTTTTAAACCAGCCTTGATAGGTAGATTAGATTGACAATCCGTCCAGACAACAAACAAGCATGGATCCCATTGAGTACGATGGACGTGAGGGGTGCTAATACCTTCCCCTTGCGTAACCGACTCCCGAACCCTAAGATTTGGTTGCGATGACCGGTCTTGTCCCGTTTTCGCGAGGTTTTTCCTGTTCGTTTCCTTTCCCGCTCGAGGGATAAATAACGAAAGGTGGCGACTCTTCTGTTGTGCCGGCACGTGATTTTCGCAGTAGCGACAATATGCAAACAAAGCACATAACCACGTTGCCATTTTATTGATAAAAATAAAAACAGATAAACAAGGATCACAATATTTGCATGCAGAAAACGCCTTTATTTATTTGATTAAACTAAACATACATGTAAATAGTTAGGCCCTAAGACAAAATCATTATGCCCCGGGCAGGACACAGGATTATACAATGATTGAAAAAACAAAGTATTACTGTTTATTTGTCACTTGGACGACATCCTGGATAGACCAGTTGCACAGACTCTGCCCCGGTACACTGGGTTGGATCCACGCATCCATGTCACAATCGCTATCCCCATCCTCTGTATCTGACACGGCATTGATTCTCTCAAAGCTAATCCCTCCAGGAGTTAACACCACAGGTCCCTTGAACCTAGGCACAATCTGTGATAACGATGGGTGGTACCCCAAGCCGAACTTGTCTTGCTTAAACGGAATGACCAAAACTTGACCCCACTTCTTAGTCTCTCCGGCCTGCACCAATGCCTGAGCTTCCTTGTATGAGGACACAGCCACTTCCTGATCTTTACTGCTTACAGGGATTTCGTCCTTACTCTTTACCCCTTCGAATAATTGACAGAGAGTCTCATGAACTTCTCCGTCCACCTCAACATACTTGAAGGACGACAAGTGGCTAACCAGGATATCTTCCTCGCCACAGACCATAACGATACTTGCATCAACCATGTACTTCAACTTCTGATGGAGCGTGGATGTCACGGCTCCAGCTGAATGGATCCATGGTCTTCCTATTAAACAACTGTATGCTGGCTGGATGTCCATGATATAAAATATCGTGTCGAACACTTCGGGACCCACTTGAACAACTGTATGCTGGCTGGATGTATGGATTTACAGTTTTCAGTCCTTTATTTTCCCGCATTTACTTTTCAGCATTATATTATTGTTATTATTGCTGTGTTGTGGGAGGGGATCTATGATTGAGAGGTAAGCCGGACCTGGGCTTGAGTGCACCTAGATTTAGAGTGGAAAGTAGTGGGCGCGTGCATGCTTTGCGTGTACTAGTGTCCCGCGAAATCCGCGCTCGGACGAGGTTCTTCTGGTTGGCTTCTTGTTCCACCCTTTGGGTGGAGTGGGTTGTTGGTTAGTTGGATTGTCGACTCCGGGGATTGATGATGCCACACCTCCTGGGTATCGTATCATCAGTCTTGAAAGTATGTGATGCCAACGACCGCATAGGATGCCGTACCTTGCTGTCCGTTGATAGGATACCTACTTGTGAGAGGGGTTGGAATATGCAGGTAACTCGACCTTCAGACTACCGGTTTTTCTAGATTGAGATTCCGTGGTATTGATATTTGAGGACAGTGTTACTAGGTCTGTTGAAGGCCAGATTGGAGCATTGTTTTTGGTCTGTGGAGACCTGGTTTGAGCAGTTTTATGGGGTTTCTTGAGACAGATGTTGAAGATTTAGCTCCTGATCCCTGCCACATAGCTGCATGTTGCACCATTTGCATCGTTTGCATAACCATGTTGCATTTCATTAACGTGTGTCTGTGTTGCAGGTGTATTTCATACCCCTGATTCTAGTGCCCGGATTTCTGTCTATTATCAGAGATATGTTGAAGAAGACCGTAGCCTACAAGTTGCCTACTCCTGATGTGGCTCCCCTGTTGAGTCTGGTTGCTTTAGCCGGGGATGATGTGAAGAGAAGCTTTAGAAAAAGCTATGGGAGACTGCTGAGGTTGGTCTGTAAGCCAACTGTGTATGAGCTGAATGGATTATATGCGCTGATGCAATTTTATGATCCTCCTCTGAGATGCTTTGTGTTTCCGGACTTCATCTTAGCTCTGACTATGGAAGAGTATGTTGCGATGCTAGAGCTGACTATTCAGGATAGAGTGCCTTTTGTTCACATGGATGCTAAGCCGAAGCTCGAGGACTTAGCTGTTGCTCTGCACTTGGGTCCTTCAGAATTATTGTTAACCTCATGGAACGGAGTTTCTGGTTTCTCTCTCAAATTCTTGGTGGGAAAAGCACAAAAGTATGCTAAGAGCGGTTGTTGGGTTGTGTTCAATGCTATCCTTGCGTTGTGCATCTATGGCATTATACTATTCCCAAATATGCCTGATTTTGTTGATTTGAATGCCTTTCACCTGTTCGCATCAGGCAATCCGGTGCCTACCCTGATCGGAGATTTCTACCACTCTTTGCACTACAAGAACGAGAACCGAAGAGGAAAGAACGTTTCTTATTGCACACCTTTGTTGTATATGTGGTTTGATAGCCATATGCCCAAGAAAGGTGGTTTTGTTGAATCAGCAACTACGGTTGAATGGCCTTAGTGCTTAATGGGACTTTCTGCAGAAGACGTCGTCTGGTTTGATAGGGATCTGCTGGGATCAGACATCATCTATAGCTGCGCCGGGTATCCTAATGTTCCCATGATTGGGAGGAAGGGGTGTATCAATTACAATCCTTCATTGTTGGTTCGTCAATTCGGCTATGCTTTGAGAAGTCCGCCTAAGGAAGAGGAAATACAGGAATCTCTGTATTTCACTGGCGATCTGAGTGAAGAACTGCTAGCCAAGCCTCAGCATGCTTGGAACCATGTTTGCAGAAGGGGAAAACCATTGTTAGGCAAGAGTGATAGTCAAGCCTACGCGTCGTACAAGGTCTGGATGCAAGATAGGGAAAAGCAGGCACTGATGCCTTTCCCTGCAGTACTACCTCCTACTCCCCTCATGATTGAGGAGCCCACTACTGTCCCTATCGAGAGGTATGAACAAGTTGTGAAGGAGAAAGAGGACCTGAGGAGAGCCAATGATATGTTGGAAGAGGAGCTGATGCAACTCAGGCGTGAGAAAAGTGAAGCGGTATTTTCCTTCGAGCAGCAAAAGGAGCTAGTAAGCCAGTTGGGCATGGAATTGGCTGAGCAGATAAAGAAGCGTGAACATTTGGGGATAGATTTCAAGAGCTCCCATGATATGATAGAGTCCAAGAAGAAGGCCCTTGATAGAGCCTACCTGGAGATCTCTGCATTCAACAAAACCTGGAACGCTACGCTGACCAATAACAAAGAGAGAGAGGATAAGCTGAAGTTGCGAATCTCTGAGTTAGAAGATCAGTTAAAGGCTAGCATTAGGAAGTCTGAAACAGAAGCAGTGTGTAGCTTCTCCCTTCAAGCATCATTGAACAAAGTTGTCAAGCGCAGGAAAGAGTCGGTATCCCAGAAGCGGAAGTTGAATGAGTGCTTTGGAGATGGTACTTGGGAGGAATCCATTGAAGAGCTTCAATGTATTATTAGACGAAGGGACGTGCTCATCAAAGGGTTGCTTTCTCAGCCGGATCATCCTAAGACTAAGAGATTGCTGAAGGAGTATCAGGCGGGTAGTCGCACTTGATTGCTGTGTATTGTTATGTGCTGACCATCACCAGGCTTGTTGGCTGAGGTCATGCCTTTGTTTGTAATTCAGTGATGTTGTAACTTCGCCTTGATAGGCCCGTTTTCAGCAATATATGAGATGTTTCTTCCATGAATGGACTCAAGCTTCTTATTCCTGCACTGTCACTGGCACATTGGCACTAGAATTGGGGGCGATCTCCCTAACGCACAGACACACATTGCATTAGCATAAATCATTTTGCATGACAGGTACTCTGAGCTACTCATTAACTCTCAATTTTCACAGGAGTTCTATTTCAGGATTGATCATAGACCAGCACACCGTTATTCTACTAGAGCCAATCAGCTGAGGATAATGGAGCAGGTACAGAACGACGTTCAAGAGCTTAAGGACAGGATGGCACACTTCATGGATATGATGCAAGTGATCGCCAACAGCCAGGATCAACTGAAGAACCTGGTGCAGCCTTTGATTGCAAGGCTGGATGCTGATGGAGTATTTCATGCTGGTGAGAATGTTCAGACCCAGGTGGGTGCAAATGGAGGTGATAACTCCATACCGGTAGTGATTACCCCTACTGGAGTTGTGAATGGGAACACAGGAGCAGGTGCTGGCCCAGCTGGGGTTGCCAATGGTACAACCGGAGCAGCAGTTGTGAATCAAGGAGGTGCTAGCGCTGCCAATGGGAACAATAATGCTAACTTCCAAGGAGGAGGCCCTGCTGGTGTGGGACCTGGTCCTCAACACTGGACACCGGAGCGTCAAGATGACATTCTCTCCCTGAGAGGGGCTGATGCTGAATTGAACGCTGAAGCGAAACTGAGGTTTAAGGCTTTGGAAGATAAAGTGAAGAATATTGAGAATGCGAGTTCTATAGGGCTTGATATAGCTGGTATGGGGCTGATTCCCGATCTGAAGATTCCACAGAAATTTAAGGTACCGGACTTTGAGAAGTATAAAGGTACAACCTGCCCCAAGATGCATCTGAGGTCGTTCTATCGGAAGACGTCCGCCTATTCTGATGACGAGAAGTTGCTGATGCACTTCTTTCAAGATAGCTTATCTGGACCATCCTTGGAGTGGTATATGGGTTTGGAACCCAACATTGTTCATAACTGGAAGGAGCTTGCTGAAGCATTCGTCCGTCATTACCAGTATAACAGCGATTTGGCTCCCAATCGTATCCATCTACAGAACTTGTCCCAGAAGAGCGGGGAAGGTTTTAAAGAATACGCACAGAGATGGCGTGCTGTGGCTGCTCAGGTTCAACCTCCGATGGTGGAACGGGAACTCGTAGACTTGTTTGTATCTACTCTGCCTGGAATGTATTATGAGAAGCTTGTTGGCGGCATGTCTGGTAGTTTCTCGGATCTCATTATCACTGGTGAGCGTGTTGAAAATGGGATCAAGATTGGGAAGATCCAAGGTGAAGATACTTCCTCAGCCGGAGGTAGGAGGAATCTTGGTAACAGGAAAAGAGAGGGTGAAACTAGTTCAGTGACCAGCGCCCGTGGCAGAGGCAAAGGTCAGAACGGGGGAACTCAGCGTCCTCAGATAGCCAGCATTACCATTCCTGCTGGTCCTCAGCAACAACAGGTGGTTCAGCAGAACCAACAACGCCAACAGGGTAATCAGAGGTTTCAGAATAGAGGGTTGAATAACCGGCATTTTGAGACACCACCGACGACCTACGCAGATTTGCTTCAGACTTTATTGACCCTTAATCTTGTACAGAAAAGGACGTTGCCTCCCATTACGGGACAATTACCACCTGGGTATGACGCCAACGCAAGATGCGAGTTCCACTCCGGAGGAGTTGGCCATACCATAGAGAACTGTAAAGCTTTTAAGCATAAAGTTCAGGACTTGCTTGATAGCAAGCTGATCAATTTCTTGAATGAAATTCCCAATGTTCTGGATAATCCTATGCCAACTCACGGGCAACCTCGAGTCAATGCCATCACTGAAGTGGAGGATGACTCGGAGGTAGTGAGTAAAGTGAGTGATCTGAAGACACCATTAAGCTTTGTCAAGGCCGAGCTGGTTAAGAGAGGGATTTTTCCCAGATGTGGACAGTTCTGTGTAGGATGTGCGAAGACGTCGGATGGCTGTGAATAGTTGTCAGAGGGAATTCAGAGTTTGATCGATAAGGGTATGTTACAGTTCAGCCGAACAGTTGATACTAAGGTTGGAGGAGTACTGCTGAAGCAGGAAGACGAAGTAGCAACCATCAACATTCCTTATAAAACGATTACCATCACTGGCCAGAGGCCTCCTACCATTACGATCACTAAAGCCGGTCCGATCCCATATGAGAGTTCGAATGCTGTTCCGTGGCAATATGGGGTGGAAGCCTATTGCAATGGGAAGAAGTTGGATTTGGGAACCCCTACATCTTCTGTGGATAATGTTGTGGGTACTGGCGGTATGACTCGAAGTGGACGAATATTTGTTGCGCCTGAGCCAGTAGCAGAGAATGCTGAGAAGGCTGATAAAGGAAAAAGCAAAGTGGTTGAAGAGACCTCGCGGGAGGTAGAGAAGGATTTGCTTGTCAAAGATGCTGAAGAATTTATGCGAGTGATCAGGAAGAGTGACTACAAGATCATTGATCATCTTCAGCAGACACCATCGAAAATATCTATCCTGAATTTGCTTCTTAGTTCAGAAGCGCATCGCAATGTGCTCCTGAAGGTACTAAATGCTGCATATGTTCCTCAAGAAATCTCGGTGAACCAGCTTGAAGGCGTGGTCTCACATGTGAACGCGGGGAACGGATTGGGATTTACCGACAGGGATTTGACGCCCAAAGGTCGTGATCACAACAACACTCTTCATATTTCTATAGAATGCCGAGGGACGGTGATGTCTCATGTGCTGGTTGATACAGGCTCCTCTTTGAATGTCCTTCCGAAGAAAGCGTTGATGAAGTTGAACGTCCAGGGCATTCGTTGCACCCTCAGTTATCTGGTGGTTAAAGCTTTTGATGGTACTCGCCGGTCGGTGTTCGGTGAGATTACGTTGCCCATTCAGGTGGGACTAGAGGTCTTCGATGCAATTTTCTATATCATGGATATCATGCCAGCCTACAGCTGCTTGTTAGGTCGCCCATGGATTCATTCAGCAGGGGCAGTAACCTCTACTCTCCATCAAAAGTTGAAATATGCTGTCGGGGGCAGCATCGTGACGGTATGCGGAGAAGAAGACATAATGGTGAGCTATTTGTCGTCTTACAAGTACATTGAGGTGGATGGTGAGATCCACGAGACCCTGTGTCAGGCTTTTGAAACGGTAAAGGTGAAAGATGAATCTTCCACGGCAACACCTACACCGGTGTTGGCTTTGTCTTCGTTTAAGGAAGCGCAAGCTGTGGTCCAGAGTGGTTCAGCTCCAGGATGGGGTCGTGTGTTGGATATTCCCCACCAGCAAGGCAGGTTTGGACGGGGGTATTCTCCTGGTGCTTCGTCGTCCCAGAATTCGCAGTGTCGGCGAGGACCTGTGGTGTTCACTAAAGGAGGAATGGTGTTCCAGAGCATCAACGCTTTGTCTGAAGACGAAGGCGATAGTGAATGTGACTTTGACGCCTGGATCCAGCCGAGCATTCCAGGGCAGTGCCTCAACAACTGGTTCGTTCAGGAAATCATACAAGTGACAAGTCCAGAGTAATGCTTTACTTTTTCAGTCATTGTACAACCCTGTGCCTTACCCGAGGCATAGTGGTTTATTGTTAGGGCCTTATTTGCTTATGAATGTATATTTTGTTAAATAAATCAAAAGGCGTTTTTGCATGCAAAACTTTGTGTTCCCTTTTGTTCATGTTTTGTTTTTCCCTTTTTCTTATTTTTGAAAACTGAAAAAACATTAAAACGACAATGTTAGGTTAAGAGCTAACCATGTGCATCTTTTAAGCATGTGACCATGTTTATTGCAGGAATCTTATTACAGATAACACCTCAGAACTCCCTATGACTCTCTTCGACTTCGATCACCCGGTTTATCAAGCTGAAGAAGGGATTGGTGAAAATGACTAAGACCTACCAGAAGAGTTGGTTCGCCTGTTGAAACAGGAAGAGAAGGTCATTCTGCCTAATGAAGAAGCGATTGAGATCGTTAATCTGGGTTCTGAAGAACTTGTTCGGAATGTCCGAGTAGGGGCCGCATTGCAAGATGACGTCAAGCGAAGATTGGTTGATATGCTCAGGGAGTACAGTGATATCTTTGCTTGGTCGTACGAGGATATGCCAGGGTTGGACACCGATATTGTGGTTCATTACTTGCCTCTAAGAGAAGATTGTCCTCCTGTCAAGCAGAAGCTTAGAAGGACCAGACCAGACATGGCCGTCAAGATAAAAGAAGAGGTCCAGAAGCAATTGGACTCTGGATTTTTGGTTGTGGCCAGTTACCCTCCGTGGGTCGCAAACATCGTGCCTGTGCCAAAGAAGGATGGTAAGGTATGGATGTGCGTAGATTATCAGGATCTGAATAGGGCGAGCCCTAAAGATGACTTCCCGTTACCTCATATTGACGTGTTGGTGGATAACACGGCTCAATTCTCAGTATTTTCATTCATGGATGGTTTCTCCGGTTGCAACCAGATCAAGATGGCGCCGGAGGACATGGAGAAAACTACTTTTATTACACCATGGGGTACATTCTGCTATAAGGTCATGCCCTATGGTCTGAAGAACGCAGGGGCAACATACCAACGGGCGATGGTAACGTTGTTTCGCGACATGATCCACCACGAGATTGAAGTCTACGTGGACGATATGATAGCAAAATCTCAAACGGAGGAAGGACACCTGGTCAATCTGCAAAAGCTTTTTGATAAGTTAAGGAAATTCAGGATGAGGCTGAATCCGAATAAGTGCACTTTCGGGGTGCGATACGGTAAGTTACTGGGGTTCATTGTATGTGAGAAGGGCATCGAGGTCGATCCTGCCAAGATAAAATCTATTCAAGATATGCCAGCGCCGCATACAGAAAAAGAAGTGCGTGGTTTCCTGGGGAGAATAAACTACATTGCAAGGTTTATTTCTCAGCTCACGGTCACATGTGAACCGATGTTCAAGCTGTTAAAGAAAGATGAAGCGGTGGTATGGAACGAAGATTGCCAGAAGGCTTTCAATAAAATAAAGAAATACTTGCAGGAACCTCCTATTTTGATTCCCCCAGTTGCCGTACGACCTTTGATAATGTACTTGACAGTACTCGAGAATAGTATGGGTTGCGTGCTCGGTCAGCACGACGAGACAGTCAGGAAGGAACATGCCATATATTACCTGAGTAAGAAGTTCACTGATTGTGAATCCCGATACTCGATGCTGGAGAAGACGTGTTGCGCATTGGCATGGGCTGCCAAGCGTCTCCTCCAGTATATGTTGAATCACACAACCCTATTGATCTCGAAAATGGATCCAATAAAGTATGTCTTTGAAAAGCAAGCTCTTTCCGGACGGATTGCCAGATGGCAAATGGTTTTGACGGAATATGACATTCAATACGTGTCCCAGAAAGCAATCAAGGGGAGCATGTTGTTTGAACATCTCGCTGAGTTGCCTATCGAAGACTACCAGCCTATGAAGTTTGAATTCCCTGATGAGGATGTGATGTTCCTTAAAATGAAGGATCGCGAAGAGCCTTTTCCTGATGAGGGGCCGAAGTTGGGTTCCCAATGGCAGTTGATTTTTGATGGTGCGGTTAACTCGTACGGTAGTGGAATTGGGGCAATTATTACAACTCCCCATGGATCGCATATCCCGTTCACTGCTAGGTTGACATTCCCGTGCACCAACAACGAGGTTGAGTACGAAGCTTGTATAATGGGGTTGGAAGAAGCCATTGATCTGAGGATCAAGAATCTTGATGTGTATGGCGATTCAGCGCTCGTTGTGAATCAAATCAAAGGAGAGTGGGAAACTCGACAACCGAACTTGATTCCATATATGAACTACGCCAGAAGGTTGTTACCATTCTTTGATCGCGTAGAGCTCCACCATATGTCGAGGGTTGAAAATCAGATGGCTGATGCCTTAGC
This sequence comes from Lathyrus sativus, assembly GCA_963859935.3. Lineage (NCBI taxonomy): Eukaryota > Viridiplantae > Streptophyta > Magnoliopsida > Fabales > Fabaceae > Lathyrus > Lathyrus sativus. The sequence continues at coordinate 539,947,210 of OZ012738.1, read as the reverse complement.
TACCTTATCCTCGATGTATAAGGTCAACTTTTGGAATGAAGCTCCAATTATTGTGATTTCTCGCCTTGATAGGCCTGCGCACATTTTTGCCGTTGAAACAGCGCCTGATGGCAAACCTTGGTTCTACGACTTCCAGAATTTCCTTATGAATAAGGAGTACCCGGTGGGTTCGTCAACCCAGGATAAGAAGACTCCGATGAGGCTTTCTAGAAACTTTTATCTCAACCCTGATGGTGTTTTGTATAAACGAAATTTTGACCTCGTGCTACTGAGATGTGTATATGAAAAAGAAGCTGGCTTCCTGATGGAAGAGGTTCACGAAGTTACATTCGGTACGCACGCCGGAGGGCATGCAATGACGAGAAAGATCCTGAGGGCAGGATATTATTGGCTGACCATGGAGTCGGACTGTTACAAGTTCGCGAAGAAGTGTCACAAGTGCCAAGTTTATGCTGATAAGATTAACGTGCCGCTGAACCCGTTGAATGTCATGTCTTCCCCGTGGCCGTTCTCCATGTGGGGCATTGATATGATTGGAAAGATTGAGCCTACGGCATCCAACGGACATCGCTTTATTCTGGTCGCTATTGACTATTTTACGAAGTGGGTTGAAGTCGCGTCGTATGCAAATGTCACCAAGCAGGTGGTAGCCAGGTTTATAAAGAAAGAAATCATCTGTCGGTATGGTATCCCGGAGCGGATTATCACGGACGATGGCTCGAATCTTAACAACAAGATGATGAGGGAGTTGTGTCGGAACTTCAAGATAGAACATCACAATTCATCGCCTTACTGGCCGAAGATGAATGGTGTTGTTGAAGCAGCCAATAAGAATATAAAGAAGATTGTGCAGAAAATGGTTGTTACCTATAAGGACTGGCACGAGATGTTGTCGTTTGCTCTCCACGGTTATCGCACGACAATGCGTATATCAACCGGGGCAACTCCTTTCTCCTTAGTATACGGAATGGAGGAAGTGTTACCGTTGGAAGTCGAGATTCCTTCCTTGCGGGTTTTGCGCGACGTCAAGCTTGATGAGGCAAAATGGGTAACAGATAGATTGAACCAACTCAGCCTGATGAATGAGAAGAGACTAGCTTCTATTGCTTATGGTCGGATATACCAAAGCCGAATGAAGAAAGCTTACGATAAGAAGGTGCACCATCGAAGCTTTTAGACGGGTGATCTCGTCCTGAAGAAGATACTCCCACCGCACTCCGATTACAGGGGCAAGTGGACGCCGAATTATGAAGGGCCGTACGTTGTTAGCAAGGTCTTCTCAGAAGGAGCTTTGTTATTATCCATGATGGATGGGGAAGATTTTCCATCTCCGGTGAACGCGGACGCGGTTAAAAAATACTTTGCTTAAAAAATGACTCGCTGGAAAGAAAAAGAATATCCAGGCAAAAATTAGGGCATCCCGGCGAACCATGAAAAATGAAAAAGGTTCGGGCAAAAGTTAGGGATATAAATGAAAGATGTAAACCCGCAAAGTCGAAAACCTGAAGGGGCGACTTTGGCAAAAAAGGGTATCCCGGTGAATCGAAAACCCTAACGGGCGATTCAGGCAAAAGTTAGGGATTTAAAAGCAAATGATCGCGGTCCGTGTGATTTTCCTTGCTCAGTGATTTGGGGAGTACCTGAAGGTCGTCAATCCGAATCAATCTCTTCCGAAGATGAATCGTCGGGAAGTTTTGGAGTCGAGAGAATCATAGGGGTGATCGCTTCATGGTGTTCATCTACACCGTATTGCCAACATTTGTACATACCTATTGTACATTTGTATTTGTTTGTTTTGCAGCTTCCTCATTTCAGGAGCTCGCATCCGTTGTAAAACACTTTGCCTATTTACGGGCCATTCATCAATAAACATACTATTCAATGAATTGATTGTTTACATGTTTATTTTTGCAGTTTCGTTTGCAAAAAGCGCCTGGTGTTTTTGATAAAATACGCGTGCATAAGCTTGTGGGCTTTGGCCAGTGATTGTTAAAGCTTTGAATTACCTGAATAATGTTGCAAATGATAACCTGATGGTCCCTTTGAGAAGGGCATTGTGTTTGTTTGTTTTTGCAGGATTGATATCCTCCGCAGTCGCAAAGCGGATCCTTGATAGGATCAGTACATCTCCCCTCAGAGATTGTCAAAGCAGTTCCTTGACAGGTTCAGCATCTCCCGCCGGAGTCACGAAAAAAGTCAGGATTGATATTCTCGGAGGTTGCTAAAGCATATCCTTGATAGGAATGTCGTTTCTCCCCAGATGAGTCGCGAAGGAAGTAAGGATTGATATCTCCAGCAGTGCTGATGCACTAATGTTCCTCAGACTTGATTGGTCCTACGGTTGTCCCCAACAAGGGTCGGTCTCCGTGAGACGTGTGCAAGAGTTATCCTCAGCAGGTCGAGATTGATATCGTCGACAAAGCGTAGCCCTTTCCCCAGCAGGTGGATGGCATTCCCCCAGCAGCGGTTGTTCCTGGCAGGTAGATGAATCTCCCCAGCCGAGTATAGCCATGCTTGGCAGATGAGGGTTCTCCCCAAGCAGATCCTGAAGGATTGTTTAGCAAACTGAAGTTTGCCTTCCCGTGAGTTTGAGAACTTGTCGACATGAGTGTCTGGTAGCCTGAAGGCTATTTTCCCTAGGAGAGTCTTTTCCCAGAGAGCCGCTCAGGGCATGTATCTTTTTCCCCACGCCGATCCTGAAGGATTGTTCAGCAAACTGAAGTTTGTTTCCCTAGTCGAGCAGAGGGTAGTATGCTGGTCAGCCTGAAGCGCTGTATTTTCCCGGAGGAGTCCGTCATCCCCAAAGTTTAAGTCCAGTTGAGATTGGCACAGGTTGCAGTTCCCCTGATGGGTAGCTTATTCCTCAGCAGAGTGGTTACTCTCCCCTGAGAGGATGATTCCTCTTTCCAACATTTATTTTGCTGGAGCATTTCATTGCATGATTGCATAACATTTACCTAAAAACATAGCATTTCCGTTTCGCATGAAGCGTTACGCTCATGCATTCCCCATCATGTGCATATGAAACATGAACCAGGTGGTTACCGTTTCTTCAGCAGAAGTATATTTGCTCCCCAGAAGTTTACAGGAAACGTTTGAGTGAACTCTCTCGCCTTTCCCCAGCGAAGTCTCCAGGATTGTTTGGGTGAACCCTTCCTTCCTCCCCAACGGGATTGTAACCTGATGGTTATAGCAGCGTGATATGTTGCTCTGACGGTGATGTCAGATGTGAAGATTGACTTTAAGAACGCCTGAAGGCGATATCAAAAGTTCCTGTAGATTCAGGTTCCCCATTGATGATTCAATGTTTGTCTGAAGACAATGTCGAAAGTTCGCAAGTGCAGCTTTTGTATACGAGGTGATCCGTGCTGGTCTGATGACCAAATCAGTTGTCCTGATGGCTACTGATTGTGATCGAGCAGATAGCGGTCTTTCCCGACTGATGTCGAGGCCTAAAGGCTATGGTATAACCCAACTAGTGTTTCTTCTGACTGATGTCGAAGATGTTCTCCAGTTGAAGCGGAGTCTGCCTGAAGGCAAAATATTGAATCCCCCAGAGTCATGAATGGCTTAGAATACCACTTCTCTGACTGATGTCACAGATTTCCTTAGCTGATGCGAGGTGCCTGAGGGCAAGGTTATTCCCCAAAGTCATGAATGACTTAGGATTCATTTTTCGGACTGAAGACCGAAGTATCTCCCTGACTGAAGTCACAGATTTTCCAGCAGAGACGGAATTGCCTGAAGGCAAGTTTGAATTCTTCAGACTGATGTTGAAGATAGTCCCTGCAGAGTTGCCTGAAGGCAAATTTTGAGGATTTCCCCGGAGTCATGAGTGACCAAGGATTCTCTTTTCGAGCTGATGCCGAAATACTCCTTTGACTGATGTCAAAGTTTCTCCCCAGCAAGACGGAGTTGCCTGAAGGCAAGTTCACAGATCCCCCGAGTCATGAGTGGCTCAGGATTTTGTTTCTTCAGACTGATGTCGAGGAAGTCCCCTGGAGAATTTCCTGAAGGCAATATTGCATATCATCACCAGAGTCGCCAGCTGTCGCTACGCGAAAAATGACACAGAGTCGCCACCGGATTTTATTTATCCCACGGAGGGAAAGGGAAATAGCGATAAAACCTTTTTGGGAAAAGAGCGTGGTCGTCGCAACCAAGTCTTAGGGTTCGGGAGTCGGTTATGCGAGGGGAAGGTATTAGCACCCACTCGCATCCATCGTACTCGATGGGAACCTCCTAGGTTGTTTTGCTTGAATGGGTGTTTTAATTAAGGGTTTGCTTGTTTTAGGAGAAGAGGGGTTGAAGTTTTATTATAGTGCTCGCCAAGGATTGTGGCCCTTGTGCTACGTATCATCGCTTAAAAGAAGCGAAGAATCAGAGCTCCGTAGTTCGGAGGCTTATGAAATTGTTGTTTGTTGGTTGATTTTATACCTTGAAAAAGGGTTTTGGATTGATGCCCTAAGGCGAAAATAAGTTTGATGAGTTGATTTTATTTTTATGTTTTTTTGAATTAAAATGGTTCTTGATTAGGATTATACACAAAAGACTTTGGATGGAAATGAATGTCTCGAATAACCAAGTCGAGCGCCTTGTATTCAAAACATTCGGAACGAGTGTAGGAGAGTTCCATTCTCATTCCTTCTCCACCACTTTAAAGTCCATGGTGTATAGTCACAATCGTATATTAATTGTACTTTAGATTTTTATGAGAAAAAGGATCACTTGATGTTGGATCAAGGTTTATTGTTTACGAAAATGTAGTTGAAGTGATACGAATAAGGTCGGTAGCGATGCATAAGGCAATTGACTTACAAGGTTGAAAATGGCTCGATAAAATCGAGAGTTTGCTTTTGAAAATGGTTTTTAGGAATCAAAGGTCAATAAGGACCACAACAATACTCACATTAAAAAATATACAAGCATATGAAGTTAGTTGCATAAAAAAAATCGAGACATGCCAATAAAAACGGCACGAAGTTAGTTGTAAAAAATCGAGACATGCCAATAGGGGCATATGAAGTTAGTTGAAAAAATTTTTTAGAGGTAAAACGTCAAAAAAGTGGTCAAACAGTGGTGTGACACGGGTGCCCGTGTCACAAGGTGCATACAAATAACAGTTTTAGGGTTTGACAGAGGTGGGACACGGGTGGCCGTGTCGTGTGACACGGCCCGTGTCATGGATCCTGGGGGAAAACAGGTTTTTAGGGCAAACAGAGTTGTGACACGGGTGCCCGTGTTGTGTGACACGGCCCGTGTCACAAGGTCTGGGAACTTTGTGTTTCAAAACCTCAAACAGAGGTGCAACACGGGTGGCCGTGTCATGTGACACGGCCCGTGTTGTGAAGCCAGGGTTTTTTTCATGTTGAAAATGCAACCAGAAGGGTGACACGGGCGCCCGTGTCATGTGACACGGCCCGTGTCAGGCTACCAGAGCCAAAACCCTAATCTTTTCATGTTTTTGTTTCGTTTTTATGGTTCCTTGAGGATGGTTTCTTAGTCCCTTAGGGGATCTTACATGATTTGTACAATACAACAACATACAAGGGAGTGAATAAAATGAATATAAAAGCAAAGAATAAAAGGAGAAAGGTTTGAAGAAGGGGATACCAAGAGCTTTCTATCCTTCTTGCAAGTACTCCAATGACCTTTGTTGGATGTGCTCTCCACTCTTCACTCTATGTTGTGAAATCTCTCCTTCCCAATGGTCCTCTTATGCTTCTATCTCACTCTCTTTTTCTGGTTTTGCAATGCTTTCTATTTTCTAGTTTTGCAAATGTGTTTTGCTCTCAATCTCTCTATCTCAATGTGTTGTGAATGTGAATCAATGATAATGTGTTGTGTCTATCCTTTTGTTGACAGCCCATTTCCTTCTTTTCTTGCTGCTTTTTCTGCTGTACCACCACAACAACTCTTGCACATTCTCCCATTTTCAGAATTTCCATTTTTGGCAACACCTTTTACTACTTTCTTGGTGCAGCCCCACTTTCCTTCCATTTCTAGTATGCCTTTGCTGCATTTTTCTCTGCAGCACTCTATCTTGCTATCCATCCTTGTATCCCTTGGTTGGTAGGCTATGCTTGGACATACTCATGTAGCCAATGCAACTACTTTTTGACAGCATTTTCAAATTCTGGTTTTTTGTATGTAGATGCATAATTGTATGTTATTCCTTTGGTTTTGTGACATAACATAACTTTGTAACATGATACACATTGCCACTTCTTGCATGGGGCTGTTTTGCATGATATTCAATATTACTCATGGTTGAACATGCATGATATTGATCTTGAAATACCAATGTTGTTTTAACTCTTAAGTATTTTTCTTTGGATGTTTGTGAGCATAATGTAACACATGACAACTTGGTGTGGCATGAAAAATACCATATCATGGATTTGATTAGAGACTTGAATGAAGATTAGAAATAGAATAACTTCTAAACATTACTTAGAGTTGAAAATATTGTAACAAATGACATTCTTGTAATGTCATAAAATTCCTCTTTGTAATATTCTTGCTTCCAATCTTGAATTCATGATGGATTTTCTTTGTACCATTAGACTTGAAATGGATGAAGTCTTGAATCATGCAATTGTGATATTGACTCATGCTTTGCAAATTTGAACTCCACTTGATCAAGAATTTGAAACAAAGTTGGATGAGGAAGTCTTGAATTATGCCTTGTATTTCATGATCATTAGGAGTATATCTTGAATATCCTAATATTGTGTCAAGTAACCTCTCCTTGAAGAAATTTACATGAGTAGATTTTCTCACTTAGATCAAACCTTAGATGAGGAACCTTTCCTTCCATGTAGCCCAAGATAGACAAATCATCTCATTTGGAATGAATAATACATGAACCGACCCAATCTTTACCTTATGAACCCACATGCTCAAAATGCGAAAGAACAATGTATGATATGACAAATGTTGGGTATAAAGGATAAAGTTGAAAATGAGGGTGTGACAATGAGTGACCCAGGATGTTAGGGTTTTGATGTTGAAGTTCTACGGTGAACTCAGTGTGCAGCAGTATTTGAAGGCATTTGTCATTTTCTGAGGGTGATCCCCCAGATTAGAGAGTGCTCGATTAAATCTTTCTTCCCCGGCGGAGTACCGCGGGTATTTATCAGTACAGATATCAGAAGTGGAAGTTTGCCTCAGCAGTTGGAAAATTTTCGGGTTTATTGGTATTCAACCGTCTTCCGCCGTGCTTGTTTGAGAACTAGCCAGGCCCAAGCCGCTTGAATAGGGGCAGCTGTTGCACCCCAAAATTTGCCTAACCTTGTTGAGACTTGGTTCATGTTTCATTGCATTCATTCATACCCTAGCATATGCATTGCATTGATATGTATGCAGGGATCAAGGGGTGTGATCATATTTTGAGAGCTAATGGAAGGTTTGAGAACCTCTTGAGGAATGTCATTGAAGTTTATGAGGGTTGATATCCTCCTCAGTTGGAAATGAAGATCCTTAGAGATAGGGTTGATTGCAAAGTTGAATGTCTCCTAACTTGAAAGTTATTGAAGTTATTCAGATGATTCTGAAGCCATGAATGTGATCTTGAAGTCTTTCTAGAGCTCCTATGATTTCTTGAAATCCATCATGAGGCCTAGACAAGTCATTGAATGAAGATTAAAAGGTTTTACCATGAGTGGTAGAATTAGGGTTTGACTGGTCAACCCTAAGTCAACAGATGAATTTGAGGAAGGTTGAGACCTATCACCAATGCCATATGATCTTGGATTGATGCTTTAAGATTCCTAGTGGATGATTCTAAGGTTACTTGCTCATGATTGAGGAGTTTGAGAAGTTTAAGAGCTAGGGTTACTATGCTTGATAGTGTAAAATCCCCTAGTTTGATGCTATCTTCAAGAGAAGATAAAATGAAATACAAGCCTCATCTCACTTTGGAATGGTCATGAGACTTGTATTTGAGTGGTGTAAGTCTTTGAGAGGATTTGTAGAACTCAAGTTATAGTCTTTGCAAGTTACAGGTCATCAGATGACATTGAAATTTGTTGTGAAAGTTACTTGACTTCCAAGCAACTTTTGCCCCTCAAGAAAGATTCAACTGAACTTTGAACAAACATGAGAGATGTTCCTCATGATCTCCCCTTTCCAAAAAGGTATGGTATGCCTTCATCTGATTTGTGAAGCTCTAGATATGATCTTGACAAGCCAAGGGTATTTTGGGAAAGTGAGATTATAGGTCATTTCAAGCACATGCCTAAAACTCATACTTGCAAGCTTCAAATGGAAAATTGTCCAACATCAAACTTGCTCAAAATGATGTTTTGAGTCCAAAGAAGAGGTCATGAGAGTTTGGAAATTCTTGTAGCTCATATTTGCAAAAATGACCTAAATATGGAAGGAATTAAGTTCATTAAAATGACTATTTTGGGGAATTTTCAATACATGACCAAAATAATGCAAGTGACATATCATTTTGAGTGGAAATCATATTCTAAGATCAATGGCATCATTGGATTTTGCATTTGAGGTCAGATTAATGGAGTTGTCATGGGTTGCTTGTAATTGAAGTTACATATCCAAAGCATATCAAGGATCAAAGGGCAAGCTTCCTAGGCATTGTAACACTTCCAAAATCTCTTCTAATGAGAATTTCAAATCAGAACTAAGTGCTTCAAGGGGTATAACATGGACTGGTGTATGCAAGGCTTGAATGGAAAATGTCATGACATGAGAAACTCAAATTCTCATTAGAAGCTTCCAGTCACTTCTAGAAGGTACAAACATCTTCTATATATTGAGTAGAGTGGATCAGGACCAAAGGTTAGAGAGAATTGAGTGAGGAAGAGAGATTGCAACTTGAAATTTCCATTGCGGATCAAGAATCGGTTTCAGAGATTCACCTCATTTCCATCCCTCTTTTCAATTGGAACACATTCCATATGGATCACTGAAGGTGTGCAGATCAAATTGAGAGCAAAACCATTGAAGAATCGTGTGGGAGCTTTTGAATTTTCACCTCTGCAAGTCACAATCGGTTTCCTTGATCCAAGCAATTTCAACCATTCCTTTTGCATACAAAAGCAAGAACTCCACTCAAGGAAAGATTCTAAGAAGATTGAAGCATTGAATTGAAGGTTTGATCCACCTGTTCATCTCAATTACACAGGTTTGTAACTTTCTCTCTACAATCTAATTTAAGCACAATTAAGTTGATTTGTTAGGTTAAAGTGATTAGAAACAGTTAGGAGATCGTTTCTGGAAAGTTTGAAGCCAATTGGTGATGATCAACATGATGACACATTTTCTTTATTGAGCAAGAACGTGCTAGATATTGAGAGTTATTGAGAGTTCTTTAGTGGAAATTGATTAGGGCAAGATGGTGATCACTCTGGTACCATCAATTTCAAGAATCTTGAGTTTTGATTTCTGAGCATAATTTGGATTCACTATCGGGTTTTGAGTTGGAGTGAGTTTCAGTTGATTTTGAGATCAGGATCGTGATCAGTGAGGAATTTAGAGTGATCTAGGGTTTTGAATTTCAGTTTTTGGTGAGGTATTGATGGGATACGATTGGGAGAAGGAGCTCTGTTCTTCCATGGTTTTTCCCTCCAGCTCAGGTTCAAAGGTAGAAGACGAAGTTTTGGTCGTTGGATCATAGGTAGACTTGTTGACTGAAGAGAGATCGTGTGGTCATGCTTTGATTCCAACTTGAGAATGAGTTTAAACATAAGATGAAACGTGGGTGTTTCATTTAAAAGAACTTCTTGGGCTTTAGTGAACTTGATACCCACACCCCCGTCTGAAGCCCAATGCCATATTGCACTATGTTTGGTTTCTATTGGCACCGTGGATTTTTCCTTTTCTTTTCCATTTTCTTTTTGATTTCTGATTTAGTAAATGGGCCTACGCGAATTGATGTCTGCACCCCCATCTTGGGCCCAGGCGCGTAATGAACTGAGTATTATTGCTAATTGCACCAATGGTTTCTCATATTATCTTTTATTTTCATCATTTTCTTTTAATGTTTGAAAAATCATATAAAATAGGAAAATTAATATTTTTACATGGGAGTTTTTTCTCCCATTTCCTTTTAATGTATAGAAAAATGTGAATTCATAAAATTGTCATTTTATTTCATTTTCATATTTTTTGCATATTTTTACATTTAGTAGCTTTTTAATAGTTCTATGTTGATACATGAATTTGTGGAATTTTGTTTAGTCGTTCCCCTTTGAATTTTTGTGCCATTCTTTTTCTATTCGTTAGAATAGGATGTTGGCTTTCCTCTGGATTTATGCCATAATTTTTTGATTAAATTCTTGATTAGTTTTGATTAGAGAACATCGGAGTAGTTAGAGTAGGGTTTATCCTTGACATAGGTTCACTATAACGCCTAGAATTTTGGGTTTTAGTTTGAATTAGGTTATGGGACATATAGGGCATTAAGGGTAGGTATGTAGGATCCCTTAGAAATTATCTTGGATTTTAATATAGTGTTTTATTATTTTTCATGAATTTTGCAAGTTGTATATTGTTTGTGTTGCCATTTTGGGCATTGTATTTTCTTTGCTTGAGTTGTGGGCTTTCCCTTTGCTTGTGGAGCTTGGTCTTGCTTTGAGGAGCATAGAGGAGCTTTGGAGTATGCTTGAGGATTGAAGAAGGAGCTTGAGAGCTTTGCTTTAGTAGTTTTTTTTTTTTTGTTTTAGGGAATAGGATGTAGGGAGAGCTCTAGTTAGATGAACTTCTTTCTTAAACATGGAGTGTATCTTTCACCTCCATTCCTCTCTATGACATAAAGTCCCTCTAGGGTATTCACCTCCCTCCTTTGGAGGGATAAGTGGCCTTACCTATGAGGTAGAACTTTGAGAGAACCTTTCCTTTTTGATATTGAATCCTTATAGGCCTCCCTTGGTGGTCAGTAAGCATTTTAACATCCCTAGCTTATCCTGTTAAGTGATTCTTCTTGGTTTGATGGAGCATTGGGTTTGTTTGAAGATGAGAGTTCCGTGGAAGAGTGTTTAAAGATGAAGACTTCTTTGAAGATGGTTGAAGAGTTTGTTTGAAGTTGCCTCTTGCATTGAAGGTAAGAGTTGAAGCTCTGAAGAGGATGATTCCTTGAAGATTGTTTGAGTCTGAAGACTTTGTGAAGATCAAGTTGAAACTTGAGTTTCAAGCTGAAGCTTTGAAGAGGATGAATCCTTGAACATTGAAGTTTGGTCTAGAGATTGATGAAGAGCTTGAAGATGTTAGAGCTTGTGTTTCCTTGTGCTTGAAGCTGAAGCTTAGAGCAGGATGTTTGTTTGGATGATCAAGTTGAAGCTTGAGGAGGATGTTGAAGCCTAGAAAGGTGAAGTTACAATTTGATACTTGTATTAGCTACAGTCAAAGCCTGAAGAAGCAAGTTGAGACTTGCTGTTGAAGATGAAGCCTGAAGGTGGAGTCTACAGTTGAAGATAGCTTGGAGCTGCTGAAGCAGAGTCTCCTGGGTGCTTTTCTTCTTCTGTATTGTTTGTTTGCTTGAGAGCATTCCCCATAGGCTTGAGTGGAAGCTAGCCTTCCCTTGCCTGTTGTTTGATTAGGCTTGAGGTTGAGTGTGACTCCCTTGCCTCGCTTGTATTGTGCATAGCATGCATCTTTACTGTTGATTATTTACTATTTATCTTACTGTCTGTTTGTTCACCATTGATATGGTTCCCCCTAGGTTCTCACTCTTCCCTGATGGGAAAGTGATGATTAGACTTTTAGGCTGAAGCCTTTGCATGATAACTTCTAGGAGTTCCCAGTTTAAACCCAACCTTAAGATGAATCCTTAGTTGCGTTCTCTTCTCATCTACAAACAACTTAAGATACAGTAATCATGAATGATTTCTTTCGTACGCTACGAGCCTTAAGCTATCTAGGAAACAGCTGTTGGAGAGTTTCTTTCCAATAGTTGGTATGTTTAGTATGGTACCCTTTGGGTGACATGCGACGCATTCACTCCTAGGTCATAGTCTTTAGTGCGATTGAAATTGCGAACACAATAAAAAAACACTTCTTGCGTAAAAGATTGAAAACAGACTGAAAATCATTTTCCCTTTGGGGTAAGAAAAATTAAGAAAACTTTTCTGAAGAAAAGAGTGTTGTTAAACTTCAGCGCCACCGCAAACAGGCTTTGTCCCTAACTGCTGGAACTGTTGTTTCACCCTACTCGGGTAAAAACTGTCTGAACAATCCGTGTTCCGTTTTTTCCCGAACTACGTTAGCTCTGAGTTTCTCTGATGAGAAATACGTAGGCATAAGATGCGACGTCTTGGCGAGCCACCTTCTACCTTTCACCAGTAGTTAGTCGAACTACATCGACTCTGATTTTCTCTGATGAGAATACGTAGGCCCAAAGCGCAACGCTTTGTCGAGTCCTTTTACTTTCTTTTCTTTTTAGTTTAGTTTTGTTTTAAACCAGCCTTGATAGGTAGATTAGATTGACAATCCGTCCAGACAACAAACAAGCGTGGATCCCATCGAGTACGATGGACGTGAGGGGTGCTAAAACCTTCCCCTTGCGTAACCGACTCCCGAACCCTAAGATTTGGTTGTGATGACCGGTCTTGTCCAGTTTTCGCGAGGTTTTTCCTGTTCGTTTCCTTTCCTGCTCGAGGGATAAATAACGAAAGGTGACGAATCTTCTGTTGTGTCGGCACCTGATTTTCGCAGTAGCGACAATATGCAAACAAATCACATAACCACGTTGCCATTTTATTGATAAAAATAAAAACAGATAGACAAGGATCACAATATTTGCATGCAGAAAACGCCTTTATTTATTTGATTAAACTAAACATACATGTAAACAGTTAGGCCCTAAGACAAAATCACTATGCCCCGGGCAGGACACAGGATTATACAATGATTGAAAAAACAAAGTATTACTGTTTATTTGTCACTTGGACGACATCCTGGATAGACCAGTTGCACAGACTCTTCCCCGGTACGCTAGGTTGGATCCACGCATCCATGTCACAATCGCTATCCCCATCCTCCGTATCTGAAACGGCATTGATTCTCTCAAAGCTAACCCCTCCAGGAGTAAACACCACAGGTCCCTTGAACCTAGGCACAATCTGTGATGATGATGGGCGGTACCCCAAGCCGAACTTGTCTTGCTTAAACGGAATGTCCAAAACTTGACCCCACTTCTTAGTCTCTCCGGCCTGCACCAATGCCTGAGCTTCCTTGTATGAGGACACAGCCACTCCCTGATCTTTACTGCTTACAGGGATTTCGTCCTTACTTTTTACCCCTTCAAATACTTGACAGAGAGTCTCATGAATTTCTCCGTCCACCTCAACATACTTGAAGGACGACAAGTGGCTAACCAGGATATCTTCCTCGCCACAGACTGTAACGATACTTGCATCAACCATGTACTTCAACTTCTGATGGAGCGTGGATGTCACGGCTCCAGCTGAATGGATCCATGGTCTTCCTATTAAACAACTGTATGCTGGCTGGATGTCCATGATATAAAATATCGTGTCGAACAATTCGGGACCCACTTGAATAGGCAATGTCACTGCTCCGAACACAGACCTTCGTGTGCCATCAAACGCCCTCACCACAAGATCACTAGGCGTACAAATCACCCCACGGGTATCCAATTTCAGCAACGCCTTCTTAGGCAACACATTTAAAGACGACCCGGTGTCGACGAGAACATGAGACATGATGGTGCCCCGTCACTCAATGGAGATATGCAAGGCATTGTTATGATCACGACCTCTAGGCGTCAGATCAAAATCTGTGAACCCCAAACCATGCCCCGCATTGACATGAGCTATCACCCCCTCAAGCTGATTAACTGAAATTTCCTGAGGTACAAATGATGTCTGGAGCACTTTTAACAAGGCATTTTTGTGTGCTTCGGAGCATAACAACAGAGACAAGATAGAAATCTTCGAAGGCGTCTGCTGTAAATGGTCGACAATTTTGTAATCAATTTTACGAATCAACCTCATAAACCCTTATACATCTTTATTCGCTGGTTCTTTTTCTTTCTCCCCAGAAGGTCCACCTTCAACAACTTTACCTTTACCCTTGGCGAGCCTCTCTGCTTCTACCTCTGGCGAAGTGAATATCCTTCCACTCCGGGTTATCCCATCTGATCCTACCACGTTGTCCACAGATCCTGCTGGTGGATCGTTCAAATCAATTTTCTCCCCATTACAGTAAACCTCCACCCATAGCTCCATGGAACTGCTTTGGTACTCTCATAGGGGATCGGTCTAGCTTTCGTGATGGTGATGGTCGATCACTTTGCAGGTGCCGAAATTGTAACTGTCTTAAACGGAATAATGACGGTGGCAATCTCACTATGCTCTCCAACTTCTGCCTCAACAGGTTTCTCTTGAGCAATAGAGCGTTCAAACTGCAATGTCCCTTCATCAATCAAACTCTGAATTCCTCTTTTCAATTTTCCGCAACCCTCGGGCTGAATCAAACAATCTGCACAATCCTCACTGCAACCAGGGTGTACACCCCCTTTTAACAAACAATTCTTCACATAACCCAACGGCGTCCTCAACTCTTCCACATTCATAACCAAATCAAGTTCGGTATCTGTCAGAATGGCGTTCGCCCCCACTGCCCCATGCTTAGGCATTGGTTGTTGTGTAATATTGGGCCCCTCACGCCCAAAGTTGATGGTCGTACTATCAAGCAAGTCTTGTACCTTGTGTTTGAAAGCCTGGCAGTTTTCTATATTGTGCCCAGGCGCTCCTGAATGAAACTCGTAGTGTTCATTAGCATCATACCCATACAGAAGCGTGCCAGTCGGCGGGGCCAGAGTTCTCTTTTCAACCAATTGCAATTTCAACAAGGCTTGTAGAAGCTATGCATAGGACACCGGTGGTACCTCAAATATTCTCTTTGGTCTCGGATTCTGAAATTTACGCTGATTAGTATTCTGCTGCTGCGGAATCTGAGGTTGTGGCTGAGGCCTTTGCTGTTGAGGTGCTGGAATAGTTACGCTCGCAACCTGCGGCTGTTGCTGCCACTTCTGAATTCTGTTCCTCTGTCGGGCGCTATACACAGAATTGGTGTCACCTTGCCTCTTGTTACCGAAAGCCTTCTTACTACTTCCCGCTGAGGTAGACTCACCGGCCTGAATTTTACCAATTTTAACCCCATTCTCAATTTGTTCTCCCATCAAGATCAAATCGGAAAAGGTACTCATCGAGCAGTTAAGCAACTTGTCATAGTACATCCCCGAGAATGTACCTATGAACATATCCACTAGCTCTCTTTCCACCATCGGAGGGTGTACCCTAGCTACAAGATCTCGCCACCTTTGGGTGTATTCTTTAAAACATTCACTGGACTTCTGAGATAGGTTCTGCAGCTGAACCCGGTTTGGTGCGAGATCACTATTGTATTGGTAATGCCTTACAAAGGCCTCCACTAACTCTTTCCAGCTTTTCACTTGAGCAGGTTCCAGACTCATGTACCATTCCAGCGATGGCCCGGACAGGCTTTCCTAGAAAAAGTGCATTAGCATTTTCTCGTCATTCGAGTACGCAGACATCCGTCTATAGAAAGATTGCACGTGCACCCTAGGACACGTGTCTCCCTTGTACTTATCAAACGATGGAACTTTGAACTTCAACGGTACCCTCAGCCCGGGGACTAGCCCCATATTTGACATATGCAGACCGACAGAGTTCTGACTGGCTAACCCATTCACCTTTTCTTCCAGCATCTTAATTCAGTGGTTACTTGCAGTGGGCCTTTCATACCCTTCACCCTGACCAGAAAATACATCTTCCTGGCGATCCTCCCAGCGAGGGACTTCATCATCATATCCGGCGTATCCAGCATTACGGCCCGGACCAGTCTGAAAGTACCTAGGGTCATACCTCATGTTACCCATCTCTTGAGCATTGTACATACCTGTTCTGTACCCGTTGTTACCATAGCCTTGGTCACCAAACCCAGTCTTGGCACCAGCAGCATTGCCATACCCCAGATTCGCACCAGTAAAACCCAGATTACCGTTACCTAGATTCACACCAACATTCTCAGCCCCACCATTGAACCCTGCGTTGCCATTGCCAACAAAAACTCCAGCAGTTTCCCGTTGACATTCATATCACCAGCGTTTCCGTTTCCAACCACATGACCTGTTTCTCCAGCGTTAAGACCAGCTACTGGAATAACACCAGCACCCTGAGGGATTTCAGCTCGGGGGGAGTTAGCAACATTGCCCCCGCGTGGTGTACCATTACCCTCGGCACGTGCAATCAGCGGTTGCACTAGGGTTTGAAGTTGCTCTTGCCCTTTGGCTACAATCTCCATAGCTTGCATGAGCAGGGTCATCCTGTCACGCATCTCTTGCATCACGGTCTCCATGTTGTCCATAGCTTTCTTGCAGTTGGTTCTCGTGGAATACCGGTGGACCCGCTGTTCTGCAATCCTGAAACAATCTGGAAAAAGATGGATGCAAGAGATAAGGTATAGAGATTAAGGTTCCTGTAATGCAGTATGATTATGCAAACAATTATGCAAAATGCTAACGTGCATGTGTGCGTTGGGGATATTTCCCCTCCAATTCTAGTGTCAAAGCAGCAAAACAAGGGAAACCATAAAGACAATTATCAGAAAAGCCCTCATATATTCATTGGAGCAGAAAGCCCATCAAAGCATTACACAACTGTGGTTTATTATAACTGGAGTAACCAAAGGGGGATCCCAACCAACGTGTCTGGTGGTGACCAAAACATACAAGGAGTACAAGAAAGTCAAGTGCGGATACGAGCACAGAAATCTTCAAACAGCCTTTTCGTATCGGGGTGATCCGGCCGGTCAATCAAGCCCTCTATCAACAGGTCTCTCTTTCTAACAGTACCCTGGATGTCTCTGACAAAATCCTCCCAGGCCTTATCTTTAACACCATCCTCAGACTTGTGCCTCTTAGCATCTGCTCGGCGCTGACAATCCTCCAAGTCCTTCATGGCGTCACTCAGTTTGCGCTCGGTATCGTATCGGCGAGATGCTTCTGCTTCAAGCTCTTCATTTTTCACCTTAACCTGATCTTCTAGCTGAGCAACCTATATCTTCAACTCTTTTTCCCGTTCCCTTCGTTTGGCCATAGTCATATCCCAATGATCCCTGTACTTGGCTAACTTCGTATAGGCTTTATCCAGCTCTTGTTTCTTGGTAGTCAACACACTGCTCACAGAGTCTACATCTAACTCGAGACGCTTTTTGGCCTCAGTCAGCTCCATTAGAGTACCTTTCAGGTGCTTCAGTGCTTCGGCCTACTGCCTGAAAGAATATCCTACTTCAATCTTCTCGTGACGAAGTTGGGCGTTCTCCTTCTCTAAAGCTTTATTAGCCCTTGCTAACTCCTCTTTCTCAACCAGTAGCTGCTTCTAGGTCTGCATATCTATGGTAGTAGGCTTTTCCACCATAGGAGGATATAGTGGCGTAACCGCAGGGTAAGGCATCAGAAACTTCGTAGCCCGTTCACGAACCCATTCCATATAAGGACCAAAAGCTTTATTGTCACTCTTTTTTAACAAGGCCTTCCCTCTCTTATGAAGATTCTTCCACGCTCTCTCAAGTTTGATCAAAGTAACTCCCTCTATTGCCCCAGTAAGATACAGAGATTCCTGTATCTCCTCCGACTTTGGTGCTTTCCGAAGTGCATACCCAAACTGTCTGACCAATAGTGAGGGATTGTAGTTGACACAGCCTTTCCTTCCTATTAAAGGAACATTTGGAAATTCACCACAGCTGTAGATAATATCAATTCCTAATACATCCTTGTCAAACCAGGTAATATTCTATGAAGTCAATCCCATTAAGCGCTCGGACCACTCCAAAGTATCAATAGAAGTGACGAAGGGACCTTTTTTAGGCATATGGCTGGCAAACCACTTGCACAATAAAGGTACATAGCAAGAGACATTTTTTCCTCGACGATTCTCATTTTTGTAGTGGGTGGAATGATAAACATCACCCAACAACGTAGGGACTGGATTCCCTGAAGCCAGAATGTAAAAAGCATCCGTATCGACGAAGTCGAGTAGGTTCGGAAACAACACAATACCATAGATACACAAAGCTAGAATGGCATCAAAGACGATCCAGCAACCATCTTTGGCACATCGTTGAGCCTTCTCAACCAAAACAGTTAACGAAAACCCCCATACTTCTCCTCTCTTAAGCATCTTCCTGGTCAACTCAGACTCTTCCAAATGCAGAATAGCAGGAAGCTTAGCCAGATTAGGCTTAGCGTCCATGTGAAAGAAAGGCATCTGTTCGCGAATGGGTATATCCAATAATGCAGAATACTCCTCTAGAGTGGGAGCCAAGACAAAATCAGGGAATACAAAACATTTGAGCTGAGCGTCGTAAAACTGCAGCAGGGTGTAAATACCACTAGTCTCATAAGTAGAGGGCTGGTAAACATAAGTTAGAATCCTCCCATAGGTCTTTCTGAAATCCCCCATCACATTTTTTCCAGCAGTGGTAATCAACTCCAACAACAGACTGATATCAGGCGATGGAAACCTGTAAGGCAATACTCTCTTCATGGCTTCCATGTCACACTACTAGGCAAAGACAACCAGAATTGGGGGGGAAATATGTACCTGCAATACACACACACGTTAGTGGGATGCAAATAAAAAATGCAATAGTGCAATATGGTGAATGATGCAAGCAAGGGATCAAAAGTGCCATGTTGCAGCCTGAAGAGAGACATCTCTGCAATATCAAGAACAGAACACCTCCAAGGTAACCAGAACCCCCTAATACTGACTATCTATCAAGAAGACCATCTGACACCCATAATACCAATTCCCTGTCAAGAAATCCATCTGAACCTCTGTCTCTGACAAGAAAACCATCCGATAACAATAACACTGAACCTCTGACAAGAAATCCATCTGATACTGATAATACTGAACCAAGGTTTCTGGAGGTTAAGGTTTCCTGCAATAGCCTAGCCCCTCTCACAAGTATGGACCTAATCCACGAAAAAAGGTACGACATCCTATGCGGTCATCAGCGTCATAGACTTTCATGAGTGATGATACGATACCCAGAAGGTGTGGCATCATCATCTCATGAAGCGGCCTCACTTGGCTGAATCCCAAATGATCGGCTCCCAGAGTCGACAATCCTCACGTCTAGAATCCTCTCAGATCCTCAGGACCGGAAAGGAAAACCTCGGAGAGAATCTCGTCTGAGCGCGGATTTCGTGGGGAACTGTGTCTGCTCAGCAAACAGGTCCACCCACTAATCTCTACAACTATGTCTAAGTGCATACTCAAGCTCAAGTCCGGCTTATCGCTCACAGTAACCTCCCTCTCCCACAACAATAATCACAATAATATAATGATGACAATAAATGCGGAAAGGTAAAGGTACAGAAAAGTAAAGCACATATATACAACACCCAACGGATAAACAGGAAAGCGCTAGGATTGACTCGCATAGGGGATGGGAAGCGGTCCCAGCATAAGGGATGGGAAAAGTCCCAAGATGCCATGAGTCCCCAGCAGAGTCGCCAGTTGTCGCTACTGCGAAAATCGGCGCCGGCAAAATAGAAGAGTTTCCACCGTGCGTTATTTATCCCAAAGGAGGGAAAGGAAACGCTCAGAGAAAACCTCGCAAAAAAGGGAAAGGTATGGTCATCGCAACCAAAACCTGGGTTTGAGAGTCGGTTACGCAAGGGGAAGGTATTAGCACCCCTCATGTCCATCGTACTCGATGGGATCCACGCTTGTTGTTTATCTCGAAAAGGGTGTTTAACTATCTAACTAAAGGTCAGTCTGAAAAGAAAAGAAAAGGTGACTCGGCAGAACACAGCAGTTCTATGCCTACGTATTCCCGTCTGGAACTAGAAATCAGAGTCAACGTAGTTCGCCTAACTACGGGTAAAAGTGGGGAAAGGTTGCTCGCCGAGACATCGCATCTCGTGCCTACGTACTTTCATACAGCATGAAAGATCAGAGCAAACGTAGTTCGGGCTACGGAGGACACAAGTTGTTCAAGTGCTTTTTATGAAACTCTCCTTAAACAAGGGTTTTCTGAATTAGCAGTCTAAGAGGACCAAAAGGTTTGATGTTTGTTTTCAAGTCTTTACGGAAGAAATGAATTAAACTCTGTTTGCAACCTTTATTAGGTGTTTTTCTATTGTTAGGAGATGAGAAGAGAAACAGACACTCTCAAGGGAAACTGACCCTACTGTTATCATACAATGTTCATCCTACAGGTGAGGTTAGAAAGGGAACTTCTATCCTAATGTTATCATGCATGGTTAAACAACCTACTGTCTATCATAACTCCTCCACAGCAGAGAAATCAGAGCTCCTAAGGGATCATGGCAAAAGAGCTAAACAACAAACAGGGATTACTGTAAAGAAATGATTTACTGTAAGTAAAGGTGCATGAATGCAACAACCAAGCAGAAGGAGGATACCTCAACTTCTAGGCAAGCAAGGCACAAGGGCCACACAACACAAAGGCAAGGGAGCTCAGCTCAACCAAATACCCACAAGCAAAAGCCACTCAATAACAATCAAGCAGAAGGAGTCAGACACTCAACTTCTCATGCACACACTTACCTCTAAGATGCTCCTAGGCTGGGAATCATCTATATGAAGACCTAAATCTAATGCAGCACACACCACACAAGTCAAACAAAACAAAGGAGCAAGCTAAACAGCAAAGCAAGCTCCAACTCAAAATCAAGGGCTAAACTCTCAGACAAAACTCCAAAGGGAAGACTCCAATCCAATCTTCAAGCTCCAAGGCAAACTCACAAAGGAAGTGAACTAAGTGGATAAAATCATAGTGCCTTCCTCAGGAAATTACTATGATGATCCCAGCTTAGGAGGTGTGCCCCATGTGGCTCAACAACTGTGAATGGTTTATATTTCCTCCTCAGGAGGAAACTAAACTCACATGAAGGCTCCAACATCATTGGACACTTAAGAAGAGAGGAGAAAAAGTGAACTAAGTAGATAAAATCATAGTGCCTTCCTCAGGAAAGTACTAAGAAGATCCCAACTTAGGAGGCATGCCCCATGTGGCTCAACAACTGTGAATGGTTTACATTTCCTCCTCAGGAGAAAACTAAACTCACATGAAAGCTCCAACATCATTGGACACTTAAGAAGAGAGGAGAGAAAAAGTGAACTAAGTGGATAAAATCACAGTGCCTTCCTCAGGAAAGTACTATGAAGATCCCAACTTAGGAGGTATGTCCCATGTGGCTCAACAACTATGAATGGTTTACATTTCCTCCTCAGGAGAAAACTAAACTCACATGAAGGCTCCAACATCATTGGACACTTAATAAGAGAGGAGAGCAAAAGGAATGGAAGAATATCATAGTGCCTTCCTCAGGAAAGTACCATGAGCTTCAACCAAACCTAGGAGACTCAATCCTCAGAGAAAGAGAACAAGCTTCCAAGCTAAGTCTTCATTCCAAGCATCTTCACAAGCTCCACCAAGCCTCCATCATCACCAAGAAGGATCCCAAGATCCTCAAGCAAAACAAGCTACTCTTGAAGCCCATCCAAAGCACAATCCAAAGCTAGAAGCCACCAAAGCTCACCCTACTTCCACCTTCAAGCAAAAATAGAGAACTACCTCCTAAAAATCTAAAAAAAATTCTAGGGGAACCTACCTGTATCAACATTCCAAATTTCAAAGATCCAAACCTAAGTCAACTTCTAGGTCCACTAAACAAATCCTAATATGGAAGAGGTCAAGGTGATCCATAATTTGGGAAGGTCCTAATCAACAACCCTAAAACAGAACCAAATTACATCTAAATAATCTACAAAAAATCCTAAGGGAGCATGCAAGTGTTAGCTACAATACTCTAAAATATCTAAGCAAGAATCATCACCAATCAAGAGAACAAAAATCAACAAGGCAGATGACCAAATGTACATAATTTTAATAACAAATAAAATGTGAAAAATGCAAATAAAATGAAAATGCATGATTTTTTCTAATATTTTTATCCATTAAATTTCTAGACTCAATCATGATTCAGGGGGAAAAAACCTAGAATTAATTGAACTATTTTTCTATTTTTTATGAATTATTTCTAAACTAGTATGAAATGAAGAAATTAAATGAAAAAAGAAAAGAAAATAACCAAGAGCGCGTGGTGAATAGCAATAACATTCAGTTCAAGCAATGGATTGGGCCAGAAAGGGGGTGTGAGTATCAATCTGGTATTAAGCCCACCCAGGTACATTAAGTGAAACGGTGTGTTTCACTCTTCAGAGTTTTTCCTTCAATCGTGGACGTCCAATACTTGCCTGAGTCAAGGGTCAAAAGACCATCCAAGGGTCATGACTCATCGTCCCCAATTCAAACTCAGGTTGGAGGGAGATCACAGACGGTGGCCTGAGCATTGGCGCCACCGTCTTCTCCGGTGAGGCTTCTCCCACAGGTCATCAAAAATAACTAAACCATACCCTATCTCACTCAATTTTTCATCCTGAGCATGAATCCATCATCAGAATTTCCTAATTCTTACTCTAACTAAAAACACGATAAGATTTTCAGAAACTTGCAAGATCTTGATCCTCACCATTCTCAAAATTGATGGTACCAATTCAATCCTCACCTATCAGTGATCAATTCTCACTATCCAAACATGATTATCTCTCCACGAATTACAAGAAATCAGCATCAACAGAATTCAGGTGTCCACCTATTTTGTCTCTAATCATGCAAATCTTGATCTAGAATCCATCTACATCTCATCAGGAACTTAACCACCTATAGAATGCTATCTATCTCCTCATGAATTGTGCATAAAGAAGAAAGTTGCTAACCTGAGTTCAGATGATCAACAAAAGTTGTTCTTGCTCGATTCCTTCTTCCAGATGATCCAGACACACTCCAAATCTTCCTCTGAAGCTAATGCAACCTTCAATTTGGCTAGATTTCCTCTGGAACTTCAAAACCGATTCTGAGTTGCTCTCTTGAAAATTCAGTTACAAATTCTTTGCTCAGCACGAAATGAACTCCAAACTCGAACTGAATTCACTCTATTCCTTATATAGAAGCTATCCATGGGCTTCTGATCCAACTTTGTGGCCCAATTCAGTGATCCATAAAAACTGATTTTCACTTGAAAGTGTGATGCACCAGTCGTGTATGGCTTGCTACAGTCAGCTCTAAAGTGTTCCTTTCAATCATATGGACCATGGTGGACATGTTTGGAAAGCTGGCTTGGCCTGAAATGCCTTATGTAAGGTTTTGGCTATGTGACTTGTAATGTAAGTAAGCACTTTTCAAAGCAAGTCATGGAATGGTAGCTCAATTCAAAATTGTGATAATGCCATCATGTTTGAAATGAATTTTCTATTCAAATTTAGTATTCATTTGAGGCATTTAGGACCTATAATTCACAATTCTCATTTTCCCTCTTTTGATCCATTTGAAAAACCTTCTTTTTTAGGCCATTTTTGGGCATTTTTTGATACAAGCCATTTCAACTCACCATGACTTATTATCTAGACTAAAAACATCATTTTAAACACATCTCATGTTGAACAAAATTTCATTTGATGAGTGGAAGATGGAGATTTTGACCTATGTTGAAAAAGGACCTATAATCTCACTTTCCCAAAATACCCCTGGCTTGTACAAGCTATAACTTGAGCTCCACAAATCCAAATTAGGACTTCTATAACTTTTTGGAAAGCTAAGAGCATAAGGAACATCTTTCATATTTTCCAAGAATCCATTTGAAAACTCCTTCTAGCCCAAAAATGGCTTGGAAGTCAAGTGACTTTCACAGATAAATTTCAGATGCCTCTGAGGACCCATAACTTGTCTGGGCTATAACTTGAGTTCTATAAATCCCCTTGAGGACTTATAGTATTAAAATTAAAGCTATAAACCTCCTCTACAACATTCATGTGGAGGTCCAAGTCATTTGAAGCTTGCATCTTGACTTATATGGCTTGGAAATTCAGTGCAAAACAGGGGATTTTACCCTAGGAACCCTGACTTTACAACCTCAACCATTCTTGATCCTTCTCAACTTGATCTTGAGACAACCTCTCCCATATCTTAAAATATCATTTCATGGCTTTGGTGACCTATAGCTAGGCCTTGATGCCCTTCAACTCCTCTCCTTGACCTAGGGTGACCCAGATGAAACCCTAATTGTACACACCTTAATCAAAGCTCTTGAACTTGATACCATGACTTTCTTGAGCTTCTTCTTGGCTCTCTAGAGACTCATTAAGCTTCATTCACACCTCATACCCTTGATCAAGACTTCACATCCTCTTGAGGCCCTTCACATACCCCCTCATGCTTGGAGATAGATCCTATACAATCAATGAAACTTCTCAAGAACTCAAACTTTGGACTGATGACCTTGATGGCTTCTCTAACTTGAATAAACCTCTGGCTAGGCTCTTATTTTTCATATCTCACTCTTGATCCCCTGCACAAAGGATGATGCTATGATATGCAAATGCTAGAACTATGTTAGAACTATGACATGCTATGCAATGAAACATAAAACCAGGTGATGAAAAGGTTGAGCAAATTTTGGGGTGCAACAGGTGTCATAAGCATGGAAGGGAAAAACGGAATAGTTGCGCCACTAAGGAAAAGGGGAATTTAAAACGAAGCATGCAAAAATGTGACATCGAAAATATAAAAAAAAAAACTGACCTTCCAAACCCAAGATTGGCGAAAGGACAATTTTTGGGGGCAATTTGTTAACTCCTAATTTTCGACACCAGTCGAGGATTGTATTATCTGAAGTCAAGAACATTAATACTGAGCAGACAAGAGAATTTCGACCAACATCAAGGGGTTTTCAGTCAAAGAAGGAAGAAAAAGCCAAAAATGCTAAGTGTTGGGAAGCGTTCGACAGAGACTGCAGTAGGAGAAGCGCAAAAGAATATTTTCCAAGACTTGGGGGGAATTTCCAAGTATTCAAAATTCAAGCTTAATAAAAGTGTGGGAACGAGTGCAACGAGAATGTACGGGATACAAAACCAAACCTTTTACTATCAATGTGATTTGTCTTTACAATTCAACTACCTCTTTTAACTTTCAGTTTTTACATTTCAAACTGCCCTTTACAATTTTCTGCCCATTTGCTTTGTAAAGACCCCCTAGTCGAACGTGGAGTTCTGATTAGAGTTATTTTTCAAGCCATTTATTTGCTTATATCTTTATTTTAAATTCTTTTATGATTTCAAGGGATTTGCGTTGAACGCAGAGTTTGGCAATAATCTTAACGTTACGTTTACGACGTCTTTTCTGCACTTTCCATCTTTATTCTCACGCAGTAGAAACACTCTTTTGCACGTGTCTTGGGATTTAGTATGGTCGATCCTGCATGTTAGTCAATTTATTAGAAATTTATAGACCAGCGGTTGTTTACCAAAAATCACAGTAAACATCGTCAGAAATGTCAGCCTTTGCTAAAGGACCAGAAAGCGCGTAGGGTTTACCCGAAATAATTAAAGGAATAATTACCTGAGAGTGGTAGATGCTCTTTGCAGCTTCAGTAGTAGGTTCCGGAACACATTGACGGTTCCCCACCAGTTGAGGGCAGATATGTTTGCAAAGGGAGGAATGGCTTGCTTGGATTGAGTGACGCGACCCTTCTGGGTTGTCTTTTCCTGAACGGTAGAATGGGAAGATGCCATTGTTGTTGAAAGAAGTGAAGTAGTTTTTTCTCTAAGTTTGGTAAAGAAAGCTGAAGGAAGAGACAAGATGCTTGAGATTATGGAGATTATAAAAAATTCACAAATTAGTGAAGGGGGTATTTATAAGCGTTTGGGAGTCCCAAAGAGTGAAACCCACCATTGAAGACAAGAGGATAGTGGGACACGTGTCTGTCTATGGAGAAAGGATACGTATAGGCAGTTATGGTCAGACTGTAAATGTACGTTTTCAAGACAGTAATGATAAATACGGCTGAAAAGGCGTTTAAAGATTTATCATGATGACATGATGTCATAAGCGTGGAAGGCAAAGAAATGAACAGTTAAGCCACTAAACAAGTAGTGGGTGGCTCAGTCAAAGCCATGCAAATTAACAGGCGTCAAAACGGTGAGAAAAAATGACCTTCCTACCAAAGCTGGTGAAAGGACATTTTTTGGGGGCAATTTGTTAGCTCTCAATTTTTGATGTAACACCCCCTTTCTATACCCCCAATTAATACAATAAATCAATTAGGCACTTAGAATATTTATTTCATCAGAGTTTAATTAAAACATGGTATAAAAAAAGGCGCATCACATTATCATGAAATTAAACACATACGATATCTGCTCAAGATAGATATGCAACAATGGGTAACCCACATCTCAATATTTAGACTAATAGCGGAAACATCCAAATATTGAATCAATCACATTCATAAAACTATATACAACCATCAGTTAATTCATGCTTTACAACATATCCACAGCAGATACATACCCATATGTATCACAAAAGAATCAAAACAAATGTAACTCCAAAAGAGTCAAAGGCTTCCTAACTACCCAGATGTTACATATCAAAGCCATTGACCAAAAAGAATGAAGACATCGCTTCACAAAAAGAACCTCCAGCTTCCTACTCTGCAATGCCTCATAGAGCATTATAAAACAGCAGAAGGGTGAGAAACAACATCATAACAGTTAATGCATAAAATTGTATATATACATATATCCATAATTGCACCAGTCATACTCAATTTATGTTCTCACCAAATTAAGCATATACAATTAATCATGTCTCTATACATACACAAGAATATTCACTATATGTTCATCCAGACAATCATATATAACATACACAGTTATATTCATTCAACTAATGCATCATACACAGATGACTCATGCAACTCATAGAGACCGACACACGACTCTATGCAGATGCAAATGCGGTACCGACTCATTCAACAAATTCCCTAAGGAATCGAGTATTCAGCAGATCCTCCACGGGATCAAGTACTCAGCAGATTCTCCACGGAATCAAATACTCTAGCCAATCCTCCACGGGATTACATGTTATGACCGATTCTCCGAGGAATCACACAATGCGACCGATTCTCCAAGGAATCTAATATAACCGTCGTGTCATACGAGGTTCTACAAATCCTCCGAGGGATCAATCAACACAAAAATGCATACTATGTTCACAAACATACTCATTGCATTTATCACATACATCGCATATATCTATCATGCATTCACATTATGCACCATTTCACACATGGTTTACACACATATCAGCTTATCAACGCATTTCTATTCAATTCAAGCAAAATACACAAGATTATCAAATATTCAAGATTCACCATTTACTCTACAATCTAGGATTCACGCCTTTCGGCCACCCACAGCACGACATGTCAAAATAGTTCACACATCGATCATTCATATAGGCATTAATCATAATTGAATCAACCAAACATCATGCTATAATCAAACAGCAAAAACAAATAACACTGCCAGGTTCGCCAACCTTCGCCTGGCGAAGCCACGCAACGAATGCTCGTTGGCCTTCGCCTGGCGAACTTCCCAGCGAAGTCCACTGGGAGTAATTCTGGAATTACTCGCTGAGGCTCGCTACACACTCGCCTGGAGAACCTTCGCCAACTCACTTCGCCTGGCGAACTTGCCAGCGAATACAGGGTATTAGCTTCTGACTTGCTTCGCTACAGCTCGCTGGGCTTCGCCTGGCGAAGCTTCGCTGCCATTCGCCTGGCGAACTTGCGAAGACAGAACTTCCATGGCTGTCCCAAAGCCCAAACTCCACACAACCAACCGATTAAATCCAAACCAGTCTCAGTGGCACAACCCAACCATCACCCGACTAAACTACATCGTCTAATTCGAGTTCTAACCGATTAAAACCTCATTCTACTCACAAAACCAACTTCTAACCTAAGTGGAAAAAGAGTAGAAACTCTACAAAATCCACACACATACACATATAATCATACACATTAAAGAGATGATAGAGTTTCACACCCTTACCGATCGATTGCAAGCTTTGGTGATGATCCCTTGATGATTCTAGGTTTTCCTCTCCACTTTCTCTTCTCTTTCTCTTCTCCTCTTTTCTTTCTGTTATTTTTCTTCTTATGTTACTATCTTTCTTCCTTTTCCTCTCTTATTCTATTTCTATCTCTATTTATTTCCTCTCAAATTCTTTCCAACTCTTACCAATCAATTCTCACACTAATTGCTAAATGTCTAAAATGCCCTTTTTACTCTAATCCCCCGAAAACTCTCCAAATCGGTAAAAATAGATAAAATAAGCAAACACCACATAGCAATATATAATTTCTCAATTTAAAACAAACATCAAATAAATAAATTAAAAGACTCAACAATTAATGGGAATTCAGAATCGGGGCGTTACAACTCTCCCCCACTTTAGAAATTTTCGTCCTAAAAAATATCACCTGATTCAAACAACTCTGGATGCAATTCTCACACCTTGCTCTCCAATTCCCAAGTCATGTTGCCTTCCGCGGCACCTCCCCAGGACACTTTCACAAGCGCAATATCCTTGCCTCTCAGTTTCTTAACTTCACGGTCCAAAATACTAACCGGTAAAACTTCAACTGTAAGGTTATCCTTTACTTCAACTTCATCCATTGGAATCACATGTGAAGGATGCGGAAGATACTTCCGAAGCTGCGAGACATGAAATACATCATGCAAATTTGAAAGATTCGGAGGCAACGCCACACAATAAGCCACAACACCAACTCGTGCGACAATCTGATACGGACCAATAAAACGAGAAGTCAACTTTCTCGACTTCAAAGCACGACCCACACCCGTAACCGGTGTAACTCTCAAAAACACATGGTCGCCCTCTTGAAACTCGAGATTCTTTCTCCTTCTATCATGATAACTTTTCTGTCTACTCTGAGAAGCTCTCATCTTTTCCCGAATAAATTTCACCTTTTCCGTCGTTTGCTGTACCATTTCAGGACCAACTACCGACCTTTCACCCGTCTCATGCCAACACAGAGGTGCTCGACATCTCCGACCATATAAAGCCTCAAATGGCGCCATACCAATACTCGAATGGAAACTATTATTATAGGTGAACTCAATCAACGCTAAATAACTGTCCCACGCACCACCTTGTTCAAGCACACAAGCACGCAATAAATCTTCTAACGATTGAATCGTTCTCTCGGTTTGACCATCCGTTTACGGATGATATGCCGAACTCAATCTCAACTTAGAACCCAAGGCACCTTGCAAACTCTCCCAAAATCTTGAAGTAAATCTAGGATCTCTATCCGACACAATACTCTTAGGAACTCCATGAAGCTTCACAATAGTGCCAACATAAATCTCGGCCAACCTTTCCAAAGAATAAGTAATATCAATCGGAATAAAGTGAGCCAATTTAGTAAGCCTATCAATAATCACCCAAATAGCGTTATGTCCTCTTTGCGTATTCGGCAATCCCGTAACAAAATCCATCGATATACTATCCCATTTCCATTCCGGAATATCCAACAGTTATATCAATCCACTAGGCTTCTGATGTTCCACCTTATACTTCTGGCAAGTCAAACACGAGTACACAAAACGAGCAACATCGCTTTTCAATGCAGACCACCAAAAGATCTTCTTCAAATCCTGATACATCTTATTCGCTCCCGGATGAATACTCAAGTTACTCCGATGTCCCTCTTCCAATATCATCTTTTTCAAATCCGCATCATCGGGAATACAAATACGACCTCGAAACCTCAAAACTCCTAATTCATCAACTTTGAAATCTTCATTTCCATTCGTCATCAAATCCACAAATTTCAAATCCAACTTTTTCTTTTCACACACCGTAGTAAGGAAATCATTCGTGACATGCAACATTCCCAGCTTCACACTACTCGGTGTTAACTCACAAACCAAACTCAAATCTCTAAAGTTCTCCAAAAGTTCCCACTCTCTAACCATCAAGGTAGACACGTGCAACGACTTCCGACTTAAAGCATCGGCTACCATATTCGCCTTACCCGGATGATAATTTAAACCAAAATCATAGTCCTTCAAAAGTTCTAGCCATCTCCTTTGCCTCATATTCAATTCTTTTTGATCAAACAAATACTTCAAACTCTTGTGATCGCTAAAAACTTCAAATCTTGCACCATAAAGATAGTGCCTCCAAATTTTCAAAACGAACACTACGGTCGCTAACTCCAAATCATGAGTAGGATAATTCTTTTCATGCACTCTCAACTGTCTAGAAGCATACGCCACGACCTTCCCATCTTGCATCAATACACCACCCAATCCTGACAAAGAAGCATCGCAATAAACCACAAAAGGTTCCGTAGGATTCAGCAAAATCAAAACTGGCGTTGTTGTTAACCTTCTCTTTAATTCCATGAAACTCTCTTCACAATTAACATCCCAAATAAAAGTCTTTCCTTTACAAGTCAACTGCGTTAACGGAAGTGCTAACTTTGAAAATCCTTCGATAAACCTCCTGTAGTAACCGGCCAAGCCCAAAAAGCTTCGAATTTCCGTAACCGATCTTGGAGTCTCCCATTGCATTACCGCATCGATCTTGGATGGATCCACACTAATACCATTTCCGGAAATAATATGCCCAAGAAAACTCACCTCCGACAACCAAAACTCACACTTAGACAACTTTGCGTACAACTTCTTCTCTTTCAAAATCCGCAACACAATCCTTAAATGTTCTTCGTGTTCCTCTCGAGACTTAGAATAAATCAAAATGTCATCGATAAACACTACCACAAAACGATCCAACTGCTCGTGGAAGATACGGTTCATATATTCCATGAAAACACCCGACACATTAGAAACTCCGAATGGCATCACCGTATACTCATAGTGACCATATCGTGTTCTAAAAGCCGTCTTCGAAATATCTTCTTCCTTAACCTGAATCTGGTGATAACCGGATCTCAAATCAATCTTACTAAAAACACGGGCTCCAACCAATTGATCCATCAAATCATCAATTCTTGGAAGCGGATACTTGTTCTTAATTTTCACCTTATTCAACTGCCGATAATCAATACACAATCGCATACTACCATCCTTCTTCTTTACCAACAATACCGGTGCACCCCAAGGAGAAACACTTGGTCTTACAAATCTCTTATCCAACAAATCATTCAACTGCTTCTTCAATTCCACCAACTCCGATGCCGACATCCGATACGGGGCCATCGAAATCGGTCTAGTACTCGGAACTAGATCAATAGAAAATTCAACCTCTCTCTTTGGCGGCACATCCGCAACATCTTCCGGAAACGCTTCAGGAAATTCACAAACCACAAGAAACACGTCGAGCTCAACTTTGCTCTCCACCGACAACGATGCAAACAAACCAAACAACTGAGCTTCGTCCGCTAACAGTTTCTTCAACTCTTTAGTGGAAAGAAAACTCTCGTTTTCACCATCTTCCAAAGAAGGAAACCTTACTAACTTGTGATAGAAATCCAAATGAACCCTATTAAATTGCAACCAGTTCATACCCAAGATTACGTCCAAACCTTCCAACGGCAAACACACTAAATCCATAACGAAGTCCTTACCATACATGGTCAAAGGACAACTTGCACACACCAAAGAAGTAGTTACCGACCCCGAAGCGGGAGTCCCAATAACCATACCACTACTCAAAGAAACCATACACAAATCCAACCGCTTAGCACACGCAAGAGAAATGAACGAGTGAGTCGCTCCAGTATCAATAATAGCAACTAAAGGCATATCATTAATAAAGCATGTACCTTTAATCAAATGATCCGCTGCATTAGTAGCGTCTGAACCTGCTAATGCGAATACTTTTCCGCCCGCCGGAGCTTGCTTAGGTTTGGTACAATTCGGGCTAATGTGACCCACCTCGCCACAATTAAAACACTTCACAACATTCTTTCTACACTCTGCTGGATCATGACCAAAGAGTCCACAGTTGGAACACTTCGCCTTGAACTTTCCACAATCATAAGACTTGTGGCCCATCATGCCACACTTAAAACATTTGATCGCACCGGAACCTCCTCCGGGTCTCCTATCAAAGTTTCCCCTATGTTTGCCCTTATCAGCAGGAGTCACATAAGGTCCGCTTCGTACTTGCTGCTTCCCTCTCCTCTCGCTCAAACCCTTATAATGAGTAGAACGAGCTCTACTGTCTTCTTCATAAATTCTACAACACTCGGTCAAATCCGAAAATCTCTGTATCCTTTGATAACCCACCGCTTGCTTGATCTCAGGACGCAAGCCATTCTCATACTTGATACATTTGGAAAATTCCGCCGTCACCGCATCATAGTGAGGGTGAAACTTCACTAACTCAGTAAACTTAGCGGTGTAGTCCACCACCGACATATTACCTTGTTTCAACTCCAGAAATTCCATTTCTCTCTTCCCTTTAACACTTTCGGGATAATACTTCCTTAGAAACTCAGCACGAAATAAATCCCACGTAATCTCCTCGTCGTCGACCTCAAGAACTTGCCTCATGCTGACCCACCAGTCATCGGCCTCTTCTCTCAGCATGTGAGTCCCTAGTCTCACCTTATTCCCTTCAGCATAATCCATCACCCTAAAGATCCTCTCAATTTCCCTTAACCATATCTGAGCACCATCCGGATCAAATCTCCCTTTGAACACCGGTGGTTGGTTCTTCCTGAACTCATCATTCGCATTCACGTTAGGTGCACCCTGCACAGCTCTGGCCATAGCCTCTAACGCCGCTGCCATAACATTGTCATTACGACCTGCCATATTCTGAGGATTCCCAAAAATAACAACAAGGTTAAACAACCGTTCAACCAACACAACAACAAGACAGACACGACTGACTCAACACTGGCTCTGATACCACTTAATGTAACATCCCCTTTCTATACCCCCAATTAATACAATAAATCAATTAGGCACTTAGAATATTTATTTCATCAGAGTTTAATTAAAACATGGTATAAAAAAAGGTGCATCACATTATCATGAAATTAAACACATACGATATCTGCTCAAGATAGATATGCAACAATGGGTAACCCACATCTCAATATTTAGACTAATAGCGGAAACATCCAAATATTGAATCAATCACATTCATAAAAGTATATACAACCATCAGTTAATTCATGCTTTACAACATATCCATAGCAGATACATACCCATATGTATCACAAAAGAATCAAAACAAATGTAACTCCAAAAGAGTCAAAGGCTTCCTAACTACCCAGATGTTACATATCAGAGCCATTGACCAAAAAGAATGAAGACATCGCTTCACAAAAAGAACCTCCAGCTTCCTACTCTGCAATGCCTCATAAAGCATTATAAAACAGCAGAAGGGTGAGAAACAACATCATAACAGTTAATGCATAAAATTGTATATATACATATATCCATAATTGCACCAGTCATACTCAATTTATGTTCTCACCACATTAAGCATATACAATTAATCATGTCTCTATACATACACAAGAATATTCACTATATGTTCATCCAGACAATCATATATAACATACACAGTTATATTCATTCAACTAATGCATCATACACAGATGACTCATGCAACTCATAGAGACCGACACACGACTCTATGCAGATGCAAATGCGGTACCGACTCATTCAACAAATTCCCTAAGGAATCGAGTATTCAGCAGATCCTCCACAGGATCAAGTACTCAGCAGATTCTCCACGGAATCAAATACTCTAGCCAATCCTCCACGGGATTACATGTTATGACCGATTCTCCGAGGAATCACACAATGCGACCGATTCTCCAAGGAATCTAATATAACCGTCGTGTCATACGAGGTTCTGCAAATCCTCCGAGGAATCAATCAACACAAAAATGCATACTATGTTCAGAAACATACTCATTGCATTTATCACATACATCGCATATATCTATCATGCATTCACATTATGCACCATTTCACACATGGTTTACACACATATCAGCTTATCAATGCATTTCTATTCAATTCAAGCAAAATACACAAGATTATCAAATATTCAAGATTCACCATTTACTCTACAATCTAGGATTTACGCCTTTCGGCCACCCACAGCACGACATGTCAAAATAGTTCACACATCGATCATTCATATAGGCATTAATCATAATTGAATCAACCAAACATCATGCTATAAACAAACAGCAAAAACAAATAACACTGCCAGGTTCGCCAACCTTCGCCTGGCGAAGCCACGCAGCGAATGCTCGCTGGCCTTCGCCTGGCGAACTTCCCAGCGAAGTCCACTGGGAGTAATTCTGGAATTACTCGCTGAGGCTCGCTACACACTCGCCTGGCGAACCTTCGCCAACTCACTTCGCCTGGCGAACTTGCCAGCGAATACAGGGTATTAGCTTCTGACTTGCTTCGCTACAGCTCGCTGGGCTTCGCCTGGCGAACTTGCGAAGACAGAACTTCCATGGCTGTCCCAAAGCCCAAACTCCACACAACCAACCGATTAAATCCAAACCAGTCTCAGTGGAACAACCCAACCATCACCCGACTAAACTACATCGTCTAATTCGAGTTCTAACCGATTAAAACCTCATTCTACTCACAAAACCAACTTCTAACCTAAGTGGAAAAAGAGTAGAAACTCTACAAAATCCACACACATACACATATAATCATACACATTAAAGAGATGATAGAGTTTCACACCCTTACCGATCGATTGCAAGCTTTGGTGATGATCCCTTGATGATTCTAGGTTTTCCTCTCCACTTTCTCTTCTCTTTCTCTTCTCCTTTTTTCTTTCTCTTCTTTTTCTTCTTATGTTACTATCTTTCTTCCTTTTCCTCTCTTATTCTATTTCTATCTCTATTTCTTTCCTCTCAAATTCTTTCCAACTCTTACCAATCAATTCTCACACTAATTGCTAAATGTCTAAAATGCCCTTTTTACTCTAATCCCCCGAAAACTCTCCGAATCGGTAAAAATAGATAAAATAAGCAAACACCACATAGCAATATATAATTTCTCAATTTAAAACAAACATCAAATAAATAAATTAAAAGACTCGACAATTAATGGGAATTCAGAATCGGGGCGTTACATTCGACGCTAGTTAAATCTAGAAATATCTTAAGTTAAAATATCATTTTAAATATTTGACCATTTCGACACAACAAAGGAGAACTCCCCGTCGAAGAACATTGGCTAAAGTTGATAAAAATACTAAGTGTGGGAAAGCGCTCGACAAAAGGCCATGCTGAGAAGAACAAAAGGAAGTTATAACCAAGCTTGGAGGGAACCATTAAGCATTCAAAATTCAAACTAAGTAAGGAGAAAAGTGGGAACGGTTGAGACAATGAAGAGCGCCAAAAGGAGCATGTTGTGAAGCTTCAACCGTCACATTACAGTTATTCTATAGTATTATAAATAGATGTAAAATTTATGTAATAAGCGTGTTCATTGGTACTAGTCACTCCGAAACACTCAAAGTACTCGTGTGTAGAGAAACGAGTTAGCGAGAATGTACGTGATACAATACCAAACCCTTTTCATTTATGCAATCTACTTGCCTTTACCCTTCATGCGCAGTTACTCCTTCTGCAATCTAACTTTCAGCCTTTACATTTAACTGTTTTTACAAGCTTTCCATCCTTCTATCTTAAATATTCCCTAGTCTAACGTAGAGTTCAGACTAGATCTATTTTTTAATACAATTTACTTTCCTGCACCTTTACTTCCAAAGCCATTTATCTTTTAAAGTCATTTACTTTACAAAGATTTCATAGTCGAACGCGGAGTTCAGATTCTAATCTTTTTGCATATTCACCTTATTGCATTTACTTTCAAAGCCCTTTAAACGTTTCAGTCTTTTATCTTAAGATCCCCTAGTCGAACGTGGAGTTCAGATTAGAGTTATTTTAAAAGCAATTTACTTTCTTGCACCTTTAATTTCAAGCATTTACTTTACAAAGAGTTTGTAGTCGAACGTGGAGTTTGATTGTAATCTTTTCGCCATTTACAATACTACAAGTTATTTTCAAAGTTATTTACTTTAAAAGTCATTTACTGTCCTGCATTTATTTTTTACTTTACTTTTCAAAGCGCTTTACATTCTTGCTTTTATCTTCGACGTACTACGCACTTTTCAAAGGATTTTGCAGTCGAACGTGGAGTTCAACTTAGGATCTTTTCCACTTAGCACGTGTTCTAAGATTTAGTATGGTCAATACTGCAAGTTAGTCAATTTTACCCTAAAATTGATAGACCAGCGGTTGTTTACCAAAGTTCACAGTAAACAACTTCTCACCATATTCATGATGGTTCTGTTCTTGCATTCTGCAATCCCATTTTGCTGTGGAGTGTATGGTGGCACCACGTCATGCAAAATCCCTTCTTTTACACATAGTGTATCGAACTCTTTCGACACATACTCTCCACCACCATCAGTCCTCAGAATTTTCATCTTTCAACCACTCTGTCTTTCGACCATGGACTTGAATCTGGAAAATACCTCAATCACATGACTTTTCTTCTTGATGAGGTAAGTCCATAACTTTCTACTGTAATCATCTATAAACGTGACAAAGTATCTATTTCCATCAATCGAATCCACTTGGATTGGACCATATACATCACAGAGTATATGACTTCAAGTATTGCCTTCGACTTCCTTCCTGCATCCTTGTTGAAGCTATTCTTGTGTTGTTTCGACTAAACACACTCCTCACAGACTTCACTTGGAATGTCGATTTCTGGCAATCTTGAAACCATATTTCTTCTCTTCAGTTCTCTGATGTCATTAAAGTTGAGATGACCTAGTCGAAAATGCCATAACCATTCATATCTGTTGGCTGCAGTTTCTAGACACTTGTACTCCATTGTATTGAGTTAAATCTTGAAGGTCCTATTCTGAGACATTTGAGCCTTCAAGATTAATCTACCACCTGCGTCGAGAACTCTCATCATCTTGTCTTCAACAGCTACCTTGTAGTTCTTTTCGACAAGCTGCCCTATACTGAGCATATTACTCTTCATGCCTGGTATGTACAACACATTGGAAATTTTTGACCTTTTGCCATCTTTCCTCATAATTAGAACATCACCAACATCTTCAGCTGCTAGAGTGTTGTCATTTGAAAACTTCACTATGTTCTTCGACGAGGGCTTCATGTTGACAAACCAATATTTCCTTCCAGTCATGTGTGATGAGCATCCTAAGTCCAAGTACCACTGATCTTGAAATCTTTCTTCATCTTTTGTTGTGACCATTAGCAACGTTTCTTCTTCTTCATGTTTCACCAGCTTCGCATCAGTCTCTTGATTTCTCTTCCTTTCTGGACAATCACTAACATAAAGACCATACTTCTGGCAATTGAAACATTGAATGTGGATTTTGTCTGTCTTTCGACCACCACCTCTTCCTTTACCTGCAGCACCACCTCTTTGGTTGCCTTGGTTCCAAGGTTTCTTCTGATTCGACTGGTTTCCTCCTTTGTTGCCATTCCAGCTACCTTTGACTTTTCTTTCCTTTTCTGACTGCGTCTGCAAAGCCATATTTTTGACTTTCCTGCAGCTCTCTCAGCCATCCTCTGTTCATGAGACTCAAGAGTCCCTTGAAGCTCTTCCTTCGTCAACACTGACAGATCTTTCGACTCTTTTATGGAAACTACCACGTGGTCGAATTTTGGAGCCAACGATCTCAAAATCTTTGAGACAACTGATTTTGTCGTCAGCGCTTCTCCACATACTTTGATTTGATTCACCAACTTTGTAACTCTGGTGAAGAAATCTGTAATGCTTTCGTTGTCTTCCATCTGAAGCAACTCATAGGTTCTCTTGTGAGTTTGTAACCTCACATCTTTCACCTTCTTTGCGTCTCCAAACGACTTTTCAAGAATCTCCCATGCTTCTTTTGCTGAATCAACATCACTAACCTTTTCAAAGTTATCAGGATCAACATCACTAACCTTTTCAAAGTTATCAGGATCAATACACTGATGAATTATAAAGAGTGCTTTATAATCCTTCTTCTTCAGTTCTTTGTGCGCATCCTTTTCCGCCTCCGTTGCGTTCTCCCTAAGCGATGTTACTCCATCCTTCATAAGATCCCAAAGATCTTATAACAGAAAATCACCTTAATCTGCTTGCACCAATTCTCATAATTGTCTTTCTTGAGAATTGACAGGGTCGCCGGAAAGTTTCCGTTCGGATAGTTCATCGCCATCGCTATCTTCCTTCCTTGAACCTCTCAACCGGAGCTCTAGATACCATATGTTGGAAATTCACCTCACACCCTATTAAGAATCCCCTTCAATCTTGATCTCAAGATTGATGAACAAACCCACAATATGATAGTAATTGTGATAACAAGTAAAGAGTTATCAAGAACAGCAAAAGAGAAGAAGAATAACAAACAAATAGCAAGAAAGAGAAGAATGAGAGAAGAAATATTTGGAGAAAATTGTGTTACCCGAAAACTATGGAATTTCTGATTACTATTGAACTTTCACTTGCTAAACTCTGCAACTGTGAAATCTGTTTTATTATTGATTACAAAGCAAGGCATCTATTTATAGTTTTAGGCTTATAAAAGCTCAAAACATAAAAGACCCAAAATATTCAAAATGAAATCTAAATCATATCAAATATCATCAAAACAAATTTTGTGACAAAACAAACTGTTTCGACACACTATGAATTACATTTAACACTTATGAATTAGGAGCGAGAAAACTATTTAAGTGTTGACTGGGATTGTCCGTTTATATGTTATGCCTTCATTTTGACAACCTAAAATTATTGAGGAGCATATACTTTTCATAAAATACAATGTTATAGGACCCTAAACTTTTAAACTTCCTAACTCTTTAAAATAGATCCAGTAAACATGATTAATATCTCAAACCTCCTATAGTTCTTTGTAACCTAATTTTGTAAATTTAAAAAACTCACCACATAATGCACAATACACTTAAACCTCATATCTATGACCCACTTAAGCTAAATAAGGTATAAGAAGCATTGAAGAAGATTGATAAACAAAAACTATTACTTTTTTAGTAAGTTAGAGTTGAGTATTCGTACCTTTAAAAAAAATGAAAATAGAGTTTCATCTTCAAACATGAGAAATATGAATAATAAAAATGCACTTAGTTTTTTCTTCAAGTCTTTGTATTATGAGTTTTGTATTCTCTTTCAAAATCGCCTATCTTCTCTTTCAATATAGTTGTCTTCTCTTGTGTTTGATAAAAAATGTTAAAAGAGCTGGAGCTTGAAATATTTTAGCTTAATGAAAAAAATGTTTAGTCTTGTCTTGTTTTTTTAATTATAAATTTATGCTTAATAAATTATAAATAATAAAATATTCCATAACAAATAAAATAATTCTATATCAAAAAAACTAATATCAATTAGAGTGCCACGTATATAACTTATCTAAGTGAAGCCAAAGTTCCCTTGAGGAAGCCCTTACGCAGACTATGAAGAATATCTTCCATGGGTGAAGAGCAACAGGTACAACTTGAGGAAGTTACCATGTTTCAATTATGTTGACAGACATTAAGAGAAGTGTATTATAGAATCAAAGTTACATAAATGTAGTTTTATTGTGACTTCATACGCTTGAGATGATTCGTGTTACAGTTCCCTTCTCAATTTATGTTCTGTTGTAAAAGCCAATAGTGACCACTCGAGCAAGCATATGGACCTTCTTTGGTTCCAAGTTTAGACAACATGAAGCCTTGTATTTAAAGTATTCATTGATAGGAGTTGTTGGATATAGTAAAAATTATTACATCGTATCATAGTGGAAAGACTTTGCAAGACTCATACATCCTTATAATATATCCTTCAACCATATAATTGTATCTCTCATGCTAATGCGCGTAACTCGGTGACAAAGAAGACCGAGTATATTCTAGTCAATATACCAAACTAATCGATTTCAAAAGTAGTAATGGCATCTTGTATACATCTCCAAGTAAAATTTAACATGTATGTGTCAACTAGTAAAAAAGTCAGTTTCACAAACATGTTTATGATTACGGTAACACTCTGTATTTCCTTAAATGCTTAATTGAACGTCAGTTAGGATCAATTGAGTTCTTATATACAGTATCTTTTGTTAATTGAAATAATTAAGCTCCTAAAT
This sequence comes from Lathyrus sativus, assembly GCA_963859935.3. NCBI lineage: Eukaryota > Viridiplantae > Streptophyta > Magnoliopsida > Fabales > Fabaceae > Lathyrus > Lathyrus sativus. The sequence goes on along the minus strand of OZ012738.1, from coordinate 539,907,085 downwards.
ACTCTAAAATGTTATCCGTTGAGATCAATAAAATAACAAATAAATTTTGAAGAGATCAATTATTGATAAAAGAAACATGTTCTGGACTGAGCCGACGCTTAGCCCACACTTGATCAGGGCCCAAATCCCACTAGATTTGGGCCCAATAAGACCTCACAGACGAGCACAAGATCCGTCGAGCACAGCATCCTCTCCCGTCTGGCACAGACGCACAACTGTCGGGCAGGACCCTTCCAGCTATCCGGGTAGCCTCCTTCTCCCCCTCTTTGCTGAGCAGAAGACCCGTCGGGCACAGGCCAACAACTATCGGGCAGGACCCTCGTAGCTATCCGACTAGCCTCCTTATCCCCCTCACAGACGAGCAGAATATCCGTCGAGCACAACATCCTCTCCCATCTGGCACAGGCCCAAAGCCCACTTAGGAAGAGGCCCCTTTTTCACCGTACTTACGGACAGAAGAGACATCGAGCACCACCCCTATCCGTCGGGCACATACCAGCACCCGTCGGCCAGGACCTTCTTGCCCGACTGGCCAGGACCTTATTGCCCGACCGACCAGCCTCTGTCGTTCCCCACGTCGGGCAAGACCACCACATCCGACCATACGACCCTGTCTGCTCGGGGGATTCCTCAAGACTCCCCCCCCCCCACGTTCTCCGCGTGCCTCTCACGCAGGGACACGTCATGAAGTAACTACCCACTTCCAGAAGATTCGGTCTTCCTCCTCCCGGATAGTGCGGAATAGTTACCCTAGGGCGAAGACCACGCGTTGGTCCTCACGATGTCACGTTAGCCCTAGCAGTTACTAAGGTTGGGCTTTGGCCTTGCGTTGGAGGCTCACTATAAATACCCTATTCACTAAAGGGTCAGGTAACTTAACTCTCTCACTCTCTCTATGTACTTTCTTCCACTCTGTCTGTCACTTACTTTAGCATCAGAGTGTGTTTCAGGTACACCCCTTACTCCTCAACACTTTGGTGGACAACTTCTAGATCAACGACACGTGGTAGCTCATCGATCCCCTTCTGGTTAGGTAAGATCAGTGGCGCCGTCTGTGGGAACGAGAAGCTTCCTCGTTCTTCCGAGAAAAGAACCAAAGCTTCACCTCTTAAATCCAAGATCATGATAGCCCACGTCACGATGACACTGTCCACAACTCCGCTCTCGCACCGGTCACCAACAGAGATCTTCAGCCGAGGATATTTCAACCCCGCGAGACCGACCTCAGGGACGGTCAAGCTGCCTCCCCTTCTTCCGAGGACGCGACACACCATGTCATTCCTTGGGCGAGGAACCCGGTGGTGTTCCAGCCCATTCCCACGCCGGCTAGGGCTGATCCAACGATGGCTGCCCTCTTCGCAGACATTAACCAGACAAATCAGATGTTGTTCCAGCAAAACGAGCGCATCGGCACGCTGGAACACGACACCTCGTCCCGCTCCCCTCCGCAGGGAAACCAGCGCGGGAACTCTAGGAGCCCCTCTCCCTGACCACTGGGGCGCCGACCAAAGGTGGAGAGGCCCCAACCCGTGGCCTCAAAGAAGCGAGCAACGTCACCACCCCAGAAGGAGAGGCACTCCCCGGATCCTAGGGGGAGCAGGCCTGAAGCCCCGACCAGAAGACCAAGAGGGCATAATCTTCCTCCTCGGCACGAGCCGTCTCCTCCACAATCCCCGGTTCGTAGCGACGAGGACGGCTATAGGGCCCCTCTATCACGGGAAATCATGGCGACCCCCATCCCCCACGGAATGGAGAAGCCACCCGTGCTCTCAACGTACGACGGTACCTCGGATCCCGACGACCATCTGGAGGGTATCGAGGCAATGCTCGACTACAGGAACGTCAGAGAAGCCATCAAGTGTTGGCTCTTCCTGATAATCCTGAGGAAAGGCGCCATGGCATGGTACAAAAGTCTGGAGCCTAAGTCTGTCACGTCCTGGAGGGTCCTGAAGGACCTATTTTGACGGCATTTCACGATGTCAAGACGACATCTGAAGACGGAGGCCGCGTTAGGCGCGATCATACAGGCCCTTGACGAGCCTCTTAGAAACTACATTGAGAAGTTCACGATGGAGGCGGTCCAGGTAACGACTTCAGACGATATGAAGCGCTACCTGATGGAACAGGGCCTACACCGAGGCTCCAAGTTCTACAAGGCTATGGCCATCCACCGGCCAGAAACCCTCCAAGACTTCCTCGAAAGAGCCCACCCGTTACATCTGGTACGAGGAGACCAAGGCCGCCAGTTATTCTCGAGAATCCCGCAACCAAGACACTCCCCGTGGATCTCGGGAGGAAGGGGCACCCGCCCCCCGGCACGAGGAGACCGACGAATGGACGATCTTCCCCGGGAGCACAGGCCCTACAACCTCGAGAACTTACACGGGGACGAGAGAGCTCGACCATGGAACGTTAAAAAGCTAAAAAAATACTACAGTTAAACACTGCCCGCGAGGACACCCCTCGCGACCACAGGAGCATGGAGTGGTACGACTGCGTCTCCTCATAATCAACGAGATAGGAAGCATCTGCCCTTTGTGTGTACGGGCAGAACGCTCTGCTCGACGGTGACCCCTCGACCGAGAGTCACCGCCGCAATACCGAGATTGGAAGAACACCCAGCTCACGATGGGACGTTCACGCCGCGGGGATAGGACCCCAACCGTGGTCAATCTCCCTAACCAACCAGGTAACCACACCGAATATCGAGCTACTACTCCAAACTTAGCAAAATATACATTAAGCATAACAAAAAGTGCGAACAAGCATTCAATACGAACAGAAATATAAACCATATATAAACGAGCGCACACACAACTTAGAAAAGAAAACAAAAATTCTATAAACGGGCACAAGCCCAGAAGTCACAATATTACAATAAACAGGCACAAACCCGACTGTCAAAAACTACAAAGTAGGGCACGCAGGCCAACAAAATAAAAAGGGGCACGCAGGCCGCCTTCCCTAATCTAGGTGGTCCTCCTCATGTCTGACAGTGTGGTCCTCTTCTCTGAGCCCGCCTAACGGAGCAACGCGCCCGACGCCCTTCGCTGCTTAAGTCATAGCTCGCTTCACCGCGAACAACGACTTGGGGGGCTACTGTTCTGGACTGGGCAAACGCTTAGCCCACACTCGAGCAGGGCCCAAACCCCACTGGATTTGGGCCCAATAAGACCTCACAGACGAGCAGAAGATCCGTCGAGCACAGTGTTGCACCCCAAAATTTGCCCAACCTTTTCTTTATTTGGCTTTTTGTTCATTTTATATTCTAGAATATTGCATTGCATAACATTGTTCATTTAGTAGGGGATCAAGAGAGGTGTGCCTAGCAAGAGGTTTTCCAAAGATTTTGAGCCTAGTCAAGAGGTCTACTCAAGCATGAGTGCTCATCAAAGTCCTCAAGAGGTGGTCAGTGCTCTTTGAATGAGTTGATGGATGTATGTGGATTGTCTCCTAACTTGGAGGCCAATTGAGATCATCAGAGGATTGTGAATTCATGATTATGGATGTGGGATATTGAGGAAGCTCATTGAGTGCTTTGAAAGCCATTATGGAACTTATCCAAGTTGTTGTGTCATGTGCAAAGAGCCACAGTCAAAGGTATTGCATCTAGGGTTTTCATCTGGTCAACCCTAAGTCAACTGTGGACTTGAAGGAGATTAAGACTCAATTTTAAATCATGGTGATCATGGAATGTTGTGTTGAAGCATTTGAGATGCTATTCCAAGATCAAACCAAAAAGAATTCAAAGTGTGAGGAGTTACTAAATTAGGGTTCTCAGTGTAAAATCCCATGTTTAGTGCCTAACTTCAAGACCACATATATCAAGATACAAGTGTAATTTCATTTGGATGTGGACATGAGACTTGTAGATCATGTTCTTAGCTTTCTCATCTGATTTCTAGAACTCAAGTTATGATGCTGACAAGTTATGGGTCCTCAGATAAATGTGATTTCAGTTAACAAAAGTCAACCAACTTCCAAGACATTTTTGACCTAGAAGGATGTTTCTCCTTACTTTGACCCAAACATGAAAGTTGTTCCTTATGATCTTAGATTTCCAAAACGTCCTAGAAGTCCTTCATCTGATTTGTAGAGCTCAAGTTATGAAGCTTGCAAGGCAGGGGTATTTTGGGAAAGTAAGATTACAGGTCATTTTCATTATAGGTCAATTTCACCACCTTTCACACTTCAAATGGAAATCTTTCCAACATGAAACTTGCTCCAAATGGGGTCATTTGCTCAACCAAACATCAAGGAGTCATGGATTTGGCTTGGATTGGAGAATTGATGTGTAAGGTTTTCATGAAGAAAGCTTAAAATCATAAAATGGAATTAATTGATTTTTAATCATTTTAAGGCAACCTTATGCATGTTTTGAGTGCCAAAGATGTAACAAACATGATGCAAGCTTTAAATTTCAGTTTTGGTACCATTTTCATGTGTTCTTCAAATGCCATTCCAAGTGGAATTTTGACAATCCAATATCAACCATGTGATCAAACCAAGGGACAAATCACATCCACATGATCAAATTAAATTTCCAAAAATGATTTTGAATGAAAAACAAGGGTAATTGTGGTTGTTTCATGTATGCATGGATATGGGAAAAGTGGAATTGGGCATTTTCAAAATTGGTGTAATTGAGCTACAATTGGGCCTCCAAACATTCACCAATCCATCATATATAAAGTTCAAATGAAATTTGAGAGATCGTTCATGCATTCTCGTGCCCTAGGAGCTCAAGAACACTTGCAGCAAGCAAAGGAGATTTGAAAATCGTGAAAGCAAATTCAGGCATTCTCAAAGCAATTCAAGCTCAAATTCATCTTCCTCAAGCTTCCTTGAGTGGATCTGCAGAGTTTCATCATGCTTCTTCAAGTGTAGAAGGCTCAGTGGAAGCTCTCCACTAGGTAACTTTCATTTAAACATATCTCACTGTTTACAATGCAATTGCTTGCCATTTTTGCATGTTTAAGACCTAGGAACTGTGTAGATCATTTATAACTAAAATGGACTGGCATTGGTGATGATTTGTGTTTGGAGCTCATTTCTGTTTGGCTTCAATCTGACTTGTGTGTGCATAATTAATAAAAACTAAAGGCATATTCATGATCTACGTGAGATGTAGTTGATTTTTGACTATTAATTTGCCTGATTTGGTTGAGTTGAACCCTACCTGTGTTTGTTGCTTCGCCGGAGAAGGTGGCCGGAGCCGCCGTGCTCCGGCACCTGGTTGTTTCCCCCCATTTCCATGTTTAAACAAAGGAGATGATGATGTGTTTATGTGTAGGCCCTCAGATCTGATTACTTTTTGAATCCATGGTCATGATTAAGACCTACCGTGGGTCTGTTTTGACTTGCCATATGTGATCCCTATGAAACGTTGCGTTTCATTTATTTGTTTGCCTGAGCCACGTGACTTGTTGTAGACCTCATGATGTGCTGACTGTTTTGATCCAATGAACCCTAGCGCGTCTCACCATGCGCTTTTGTTTGACTATCTCACCTGATCCTTCTGATTCCAATGCGCCTTTTTTAACTTGGGCCTCTGATTGTTGTTTGCACCCCCTTGACTGAGCCCATTTGATTTTCAATGTGTTTGGATTGCTATTTGAACCACTGTTTTTTTTCTTTTCTTTCTATTTTCTTTTCTTTTTCTTTTTTATCTCTTTTTGCATTTTAAATCAAATAAAATACTTCCAATGGTTTAAAAATTCCACAAAAATATGTTTTAGAAATTTTGAAGTGTCCTCTAATTTTAGGATTTTTTTTTTGATTATTTTTCAATTAAAAATGGAATTAAATATTGGAAGTGTTTTAGTTGAGTTTCTTTTTGACTTTGTTTGTTTCTTGTTTTGTTTCTCTTGTTTCCTTTTGATCTAATGACTAAAACTTAATCCTCATATCCATGATGAGTTGATTAAATTTTGAGGACCATTTTGCCCCTATTTTGTTGACTTTAGGGTTGACTTTGGTTGCTTTTCTTTTGACCCTTGATTCTCCCATTTCAAAGTGGTACATCTTGAGGATTGTTTTCTTTTGGTGGTGCTTTGAGGGAATATTACTTTGATATTTTGGCCTCTGTTTGCCAACATGTTTAGGTACCTTGTTTATTTTATTTGGTAATTTTTGAATCATTTTCCTAATTTTGGGATAACTTGCAAGTCAAGTTACCCCAAAGGGAGGTTCATACATACACATTGACCTAGTTTGCCTTGGAGATGACATTTATGGATCCTTTGAGCCTTCAATGCCTTTTGATTCATGTTTCTAACATGTTAAGGATGATGCTTGCTCATTTTTAGGTCATGGCATTGTTTCTTTCTTGTTCATTTGTGTTTCTTTTGTTGCTTTCAATTAAGGTTTCCATGTGTGATTTGCTTGCATTTCTTTGTGTTCATGCTTGCATATTCTTGTTTCGTGTTTGCTTTTTCTTTGGAGCACTCTTCACTTATCTTCCCCTCTGTCACATGACCTTGGAGTGTCATTTAAGGTGGTTTAGTCCCTCCTTAGGAGGTACTTGAAGCCTACCTAAAATGATGAATCCTTGAGGACTTTTCTTTGTGTTTCTTCGTGCTTTCTTTTAAACTTTGTTTGTGATGCTTATGGTTGAGTGAATTTTATGAGTTCCTTGTTGTCCTCATATTAGCCTCTCATACTCACTTTGTGTTAGTCTTCTTTACCTTTCATTTGTGTTTGGTTTTTGTAATGTGGTTGATGTTTGTTGCGGTGAAAATTGGATATCAAGCTATTAAATTAACTTGAATCTTAATTCTTTTACAACCGAACTTTAATTTATCCAAAGTAAAGGTCTAAAGAAAGAAAAACCCTTTTCGCGATGTAATAACAACGCTAAGAGATTCGGGGGTCGGGGGTTAGTTATACCTAGGGAAGGTGTTAGCACCCTAAGCATCTGTAGTACTCTACAGGAACCTTTTGTTTGATTGCTTGCTAAGTTTAGTGAATCTTTGTTATGGTTTGGGATTGGGTAAAAGGATAAGTAAAGACCTAATGATGGTTTTCTAAGTTTGCTCGCAAAGACGTCGCATCTTCTGCCTACGTATCCTAACTAGGATATAATCAGAGCAGTCGTAGTTCACCTCACAAGGGATAAAGAAAACATGATTATGATCAAGGTTCCAAGGGGAACAAACATAACTATGTTTGTGTGGAGTTTGACAAAACTCCCTAATCTAAGTTGAACACTCAAGAGGGGAAATAAGAATTCATGACGATGATTCTTACATAGAGTTGACAAACTCTATCCTAGGGTTCTAGTTGAAGAACACTCCTAGTACAGGTGGGAGGTTTTTTAGACTTAAAGCAAAGTCTAATGGTTTTCTAAACTAAGGTTAAAGTGACTTAACAAAGTCAAGGGAAGGGTGAATGAGCTATCCATGACATGAGGGTCAATGGAAAGACTTTTCCTTTGGAAGGAGAGCGAGGAGGCAACTTGGATGAGAACTAACAAGTTTCATCACTTGGGGAAAAGAAAAACTACTTAATAAAGAAATAACATGATGAAGACAAAAGCATGGTGACAACCATTTAAAAGAACATGTTAAAAGTAAAACAAGGAGGCATTGATGACAATCAAAGCAAATGATCAAGCAAGAAATGTGACGACAGATCAAGCTCAAGTAAATTCCTCAGGGGAAGCAAAATGATCATGGTAACAACCCAAAGACAAAACCTAACATGTTGATTAACATTAAGGAACTGAGTATAAGCCAATATCACAACATACACAAGTATAATAGGAAAGAAATTCATCAGCACATGCGATAACGATCACGAAACGTAACTAATCTTGCAAGTGGTCAAACGGGATGTAAATTTCAACAAACATGGAATTTTAAAATATGACATGAAAATAGACATAAAAATAAACATAATGCATAAAGAATGGGTGCAAAATGATAAAAAAAAATGAGGGAGATATGATTTTTAGAAGTTTGGGTAAAAATGGTAAAAAATCACAAAAGGATTGACCCTCCTCAGGGGTCGAACCCAGGTTTGGTTGGTGAAAGGCGCTTTTGGTGACAAGGTGATTACCACTGGGGTGGCTGTACATCCATTGATGAAGCCACCCCCATAAATACATAAGGGATACTTCTATGGCAAGCTGGGCAAAAACACACCAAAATCAGGATTTGCATTTCATACCATAACTCAATCAATTCTTCATGGATTCAAACAAAATTTAGGTCTAGATTGCATAGAATTTCATGAGGAATAATATGGAAAGTGACCACTTTATTATTTTTTTGAGATACGCCCTACAAATAAAAACCCGATAGTATGTGCAAAGTGATCACTTGAAGTGCATTTTGAAGTGAAAGTCCAATTCCAAACAGTTTTGAATCAAGATAATCATACACACACACTACATAAATGCTAAAGAGTGAGTCCAAGCCATAGTTTTGGATCAAAACAGTCTGAAATAACTGATGTGCAAGTTGCAACACTGTCATGAGAAATGCAAGTTGATGTCCGGTTCTGTTTTTATGCACAAGTTGATCAAGTTAATCACATACACACACTGAAAACATGTTGTTGGATGAATTTAAACAAAGGGTATGGCTCAAACCAGACTGGTATGAAAAATGGTGATCAATATGTAAATTTGTATTTGTGAAGTGTATGAGGGAGTCCAGTTCAGGTTTAAAGCATAATCAGACCTAGTAACTCACATACACACATTGCAAATATGTCATCAAGTAAATTCAAGCACAAGAATAGGTTAAAAACAAGTTGTGGTAAAAAAATGGGGTTCATGCTGCTACATGGTGTTTTGATGAAGCATGAAAAGGTTCAGTTCATATCCTAGGCATATTTTGATCAAGTAAATCATGCACATAGTTCACATATAAGTTGTTGAATGAATTCAAACACCAAAAATAGTTCAAAATGGTCTGTGGTGAAAAGTGGCATTCTAGGTGCAAGATTGACAAGTGTGGTGCACAAGAATGTTCAGTTCATGTTTTATGCATATACAAGTCAAATAAATCATACACACAAGTCACATACATTTTAACAAGTGATTTTGAACACACAAATTGGTATGAAACAGATGGTATGGAAACTGACAAGTAAGCTGCAATTTTGATGCTTTGATGCATACATGAAAATGTTCAGATCAGATTCTTGGCATGTTCAACTCAAAAAAGTTATTCACACACTTCTCAAATATGTTATCAAATGGTTCTAGGCACATGGATCAGTTCAAGGCAGGTTGATGCAAAAAGTAATGTCACAGATGCCTTTGGCATGAGTAAGAGGCATGATGAAGTTCAGTTTAATTTCCAGGCACATTTAAACCAAACAAATTGCACACACAAGTCATAAATATGTTGACAAAAGAGTTCAAACCTAACATTAAGTTCAAAACAGGTTGTGGTACAAACTGAAGTTCATGTTGCAGCTTGGTAACTTGAGATATTCATGAAAAGCTCAAAACGGGTTTCAGACATGTTCACATCAAACAAACACCTCAAGCAAGTCACAAATATGTATTCAAGTGATTCTAAACATGTTACCTAGTCCTAAAACTAGTGGGAGTGCAAGTGGCATGTTCATGGCAGAAGTGGCACATTGAAAAGCAACAAGAAATGCAAAACAGGTTCAAGCACATATTCATGTTGAGCAATCATTTCACACAGATTATATGTCATATGAATGAGGTTCTTATACTTTAAAACTGATCAAAGATCAAGAGGAACCAAGACTGCTATGGTGATAGCTCAGTTTTGTTGAAAAATGCATTTTCAAGGTGAAAGATCAAACCATGTGAAAACAGATTATTCAATTTATACACACATGTCACAAATACATAGATAGATGATTTTGAACTCAAATTTAAACAAATTCTGGCCTGTAACCAAAACTGATATGTTCATCGCAATAATATGCAAGATAAGACATTTTGAGAATGAACAAACAAACCAGATGAAAACAGCTCAAACCAATCATACTTACCCACCATAATCATGATTTTAAATGTGATCCAATTCACCAAAATGATATACTTCAGTCATGACAAGATTTTGACATATGACATGTTCATGACATATTTTCAACACAACAAGCTCAAAATGCCAAACATGAGATTATGATATAAAGTAGGAAGTGGACTATTTGCATACCTCTTGTAGATTATATTGAGCAGATTAGAACACCAAGAAACCCAGAGAAACTTCAAATACCTCCTAGTTTTTGAAACTTTCCTTCCTTTTGAAGCAAGATGCAAGTTTTGTGACAATTTGAGAAATAAGTTTTTCCAATGATCCTCAATGCTTTGGACAGTTGAGATATAATGTATATGAGGTGTTTGAATGATTGGAACATCAAGAAAATATCTAGAGCATGATTTGGCAGATTTTATGCATTATGGTCAAAGTTGCTTGGTATGGAAGTTGACTTTTTGGAGAATGAGGTTTTTGAGTGGTCTAAGGGTTGGAACATATTCTACACAATATTTATGGATTATGTAGATGGTTATTGGTGAGTTTGAGTGTATGGAAATGATTATGGCAGTTGTTTTGCTCAAGACAGATTTTGTGGTATTTTAGTGATTTTGTGACTTTGGTGAAAATGGAGCAAAGAGTGAGAGAGTGAGAGCTTGCAACTTCTCTGGTGTTTAGAGGAGCTCTTATGTGTTGAATGAGGAGGAGAAGGCCTCTATTTATAGGCAAAGTAAGGGTATGGACAAATTTGAAGATTTCCTTCCTAGGAGGGAAAAGTTACTTTTTGGCTCCAATCTCTCAAAGAGGATTTCTTGGCTTGGAGGTAAGCTTGAAGTCAAGTATTATGATGATTTTAGAGTGGATAAATTCAGGCTAGAGGGTATAGGTTCATGGCTGTTTGCAGAACTTACTTTCCACCTCTTGCTTTTTTATAATACTTTAATGCAAGTTGCATTTGCAACTTGCAAGCCCACTTGCTAACTTGCCAAATTCAAATCTTCTGCATAATTTTCATATTTCCACACTTCAAAACATTCTCATATAATAAAAGAATGAAATACAAGAGTTGAGATTGGTCCAATTGATCAAAGAATGGATTTTTGAAAGTTTGTCAATGTGGGACTCAAGTGTGAAAACACCATCTTGCGAAATCCATAACTCTTAGCTCAAAAATTCTTTTGAAGAGTTCTAATACTTTTTGTAAAGCCCTCATATAGCTCTAAAACATTAATGTTTTCCAAAAATTCTAACTCCAATTGGAACTAAGTCAAAAATCCCTCCAAAGTTGGCTGAAAATAAGCTTTGAAAGTGAAATAACTTAGAATTTTTCTGTTATTTTTCCCTCTTGTAATGAATTTGATTCTAACTCCAAAAATATGCATTTTCTGATTGTGGACCATTGTGGGACTTTTGTAGGACTTGTCAAGAGCTTTCCAATGAGCTTTGAACCAACTCATTTGGGTGTGTGGTTAAGGAGTTAGGGTCTAGCCCCTTTCAAAACCTTAATTTCTCGATTTTTTGATTACTTCCTTATCCTTGATCCAATGGTCATGAAAATTGATGGGCAAGTGCAATATGACATAATGAACATTTTTTATTCACACCTTGAAGTCCAATTCCTTAAAATTGAAGAGTTGACTTTTCAGTCAACCGTACGATCGATCGGTGACTACCGAGTCGTCTGTTGACACTCTAGGCCCTCTGAGACTTTGAGACTTCTTGAATGGACTTTATTAAGCTATATGAACTTGTTGGACCAAGATACCATCATTAAACACCTTCCAACATAAAAGTCAAACTACAGTTGACTTTTACTAGTCAAAAACCCTAATCGGGGCTCCTGGAGTGCACTGTCTTCAATCCTGGGTGGCCATCTCAAAATTAATCCACTTTTGATCTCATATTGTATCTTTGAACTTGTTTCATGATTGAATCAACCCAAAACATTGATTGATAAAACCTCAAAGCTTGGATTTTGACTGCGTGGAAACCTGATTTATCTGCATCTTAACAAAGATAGACTTGAACTGGGTTAAGGTTATATAGCCACATGAGTATGATCCTAAAATGATAATGAGAATATAAGGGGTCAAAATTTAGGTTGCAACAGTTTCCCCTATTTAAATATCTTCACCAGATGGAACCGAGAGATGACAATCCTCGTAGAATCGCAGTGAAAGGTATTTAAATATAGAAAACCAGAAATTTTGTCCCTTAGATCCGATGATATGCAAAAGGACAGGTCATGATATGCCATGAATTCTAAATGATGCTTTATTATGCTTGGGCGCAAGACATATGCAGACACAAGAGCAAAAATGAAAGAAAAACAAAACAACGAGTAACGACTCACGGGGACCTGATACTGTGGACTCGACACTAGGCAAAACCGAGGTATAACTGTAACAGCCCAATTTTGATTAACTAATTAATTTATTAATTGGAATTATTTTAATTATGGGATAATGTGATAATATGTTATGTTTGCATATTATGCTATTTTATCATTTGGAGAGTTATGAGAAATTAAGTTAAAGGATATTTGAGGTATTCCTTATTAATGATAAGATGAGATAATTTATGAGAAAATGAATTGGTAGGTATTTTGAGAAAAGAATTATGATGGAAAGAAAACACAAAGACATATAAAAGGAAATAGAGAGAAAAGGAAAGGAAGGAAAAAGATAGAAGGAAAAAGAGGTGAAAGAAGGAAGGAGAAGAGAAAAAGGAAAGAAAAGAGGAAAACTTGGAAAATTTTCAAGATCCGCTTCTAGCTTCGATTAATCAAGGTAAGGGTGTGAAATGTTGTTATTCTACCAATGTTAATGATTATGTATGTGTGTGTGTATATTTGTTGGAGTTTTACTCATTTTCCATCTTAGGGCATAATGAGTTTAATCGGTAGAAATAACGCTTTAACGGTTAGAATCGGGAATAAACATATTAGTTTAGTCGAGTAATGTTGGGATAAGACTACTAGGATTTATTGGAAATGAATCGGTAGGTTTGTGAAGATTTGGTGATTTTGGAACAGTTAGGGTTTCTGATTTCACAGATTCGCCATTGTTCGCCAGGCGAGCTCCAGCGAAGCTTCGCCAGGCGAAGCCCAGTGAGTGGGCAACAAACAAGTCAGAAACAGAACACTCAGTCTTCGCTGGCAAGTTCGCTAGGCGAAGGGGGGTGGCGAAGGTTCGCCAGGCGATTGAAGCGGCGAGTGGCAGCGAACCAAGTCAGTAGCTACTGACTATATTCGCCAGCGAGTTCGCCAGGCGAAGGTGGTAGCGAGCATTCGCCAATGGCTTCGCCAGGCGAAGGCCAGCGAATGTGTCAGCATTTCCAGTTCCTGTATTTTCCTTTCCAATGTTGATTACTTGATTCTATTATGTTTAATTCTTATCTGAAATGAATAGTTAGTGTACTATTGTGATAGGATATGCTGTGGGTAGCCGTAAGGCGTGAATCCTAGATTATGAATTGATTGTGAAACATGGTCTTTTGACAATATATGCATTATTTAGTTGATTTAAAAGTGCATGATAAGTGTGATTGAGTTCGTTGCAGTTGGTACGACCTTATGAATGTGTATTGATTTTATGTAATAGTGTGTGAAGAATGCATGAGAATATATGTGATTGTGGTACGAAAGTGTGAAATGTGGCCGTTTGGCAATTATGTGCATAATTGTATGTGCTTGTGTCAGATAAATGCATAATTATATGCTTGTGAATAAGTATGTATTTCAAAAGTGTATTGAGTTGTTTTGCATGTGTAGCATCATGATTTCATTCTTGTGAGTCTGATCCCGCGTAGGATCTGCCGAAATTATCATGTGCCCTTGTGGGGTGTGAGCGATGGTTTAGTTACCTTACCCTTGATCCCGTGTAGGATCTGCATAAATTCACTTTGTGTGATGGTTATATTTGATCCCGTGTAGGATCTGCAGAACCTCGCTTTGTATGATGGTTATATTTGATTCCGCGTAGAATCTGCAGAAATCGTCGTGTGCCCTTGTGGGGTGTGAGCGACGGTTTGGTTACCCTTGATCCCGTGTAGGATCTGCAGAACCTCGTGTGCCCTTGTGGGGTGTGAGCGATGGTTATATTTGATTCCTTGGAGAATCTGCTGAACGAGTCGGTACCGCATGTGCATCTGCATAGAGTCGTGAGTCGGTCTCTATGAGTTGCATTTATCATCTGTGTATGATGCCTTGGTGAAATAAACATGAATGTAGATGTTTATGTGATTTGGTGATGAAATAAACATATTGTGTATGTTTATGTGGATTAATTGAAAATATAGATATGTGTATGATTTGTGTAAATGTGAATTGTTGAATTGAGGAGTATAGATATGTGTATGATGAAACATGCTAGGTGATTACCCATACTTGAATAATATATGTATTATGATGTATATGACGAGTTGTAACGTGAGGTGGTGAGAAATGTGGAATTATGTGTAGTTTATGCTTGTGTATACATATATGATTATATGCACTGTTATTATGATAATGTTTCTCACCCTTCTGCTGGAATGATGTCCTACGTGACATCGTGCAGGTATCAAGGAGTAGTATTGCTCATAGTTGCGGAGTCGCTATTGGTGTAGCTGTTTAGTGTTAGTTAAGTTGGGTCAAGTCGTGCTCTGGTCATGTAACAATGGGATCGCTTGGTTTATATTTTAGAAACATGCTATGTTTTCGTGATTAGTGAAATAATATGGTGTTGATTTATGTGATGAACATAAATGCTTCTTTATGAGAATTGTAATATAAATGAATCCGCTGTTTCATGCAACGTGAAATTTTGAATAGCATAGTTAATTATTGGAGTGTTAATGAGAATGACAGGATGTTTAAATGTTTTGAAAATTATGTGTGACGCCCTTTTGTTAAAGCATGAAAATTTACTCTGATTTATTCATATGTTTTCCGTGGGTTTTAGAAGGGTGTTACATTAATGGTATCAGAGCAGGTCGGTCCATCCGCCCAAGTTGTCTAATGGTGGTTGTTCCCTTGTATGCGACATGTGTGTGAAAGCACTGTCGATACGTGTTTGTTGTCTAGCTTTTGTTTGCAGAAGTGGGAATGTTCCAAGTGTGGGAGAAAGTTATGCTCTCCAGGATGCTGCAAGTGTAGAGTTGTAGATCAGGGTATGGTTAAACGCTTTTATAGTTTGGTAAAGATGGTTTATACCCCATCATGATTTCGGCTGTCTATTGACAAATTGAGGAACTGATCACCCTTAATCTCTTGTTGATAGTAGTTGGGATTGTGTTGGATGGGATAGGCGTGTCTTGCAAGCTTAGATGGCGTGAGTAGTGAAGTGTTTCGAGTTAAGCTAAGTGCTTAAGAGTTGTTTTGATAAAGCGGCGCAGGACGGTGTTGAAATGTCTAATTTTGATGGTAAAGTCGAGTGTATAATGGACAATGATTTTTGGTGATTGTGAGAAGAGGTCGACGTAGAATGCAATATTGATGTACTTGAGTTTTGAAATATTTCAAGTTGGAAATGTGTTGAATGGATTCCTAAGTGTGGAATTGTTGTTGTACGTCGAATTCCGAGATCGCATCTTTTTACAGAATCGAAATCGGACATACGGAACTCGGGCAACGGTCGAAAACAGGATTTTGGACTGTCATGTTCGCCTGGCGAGCATGCTAGCGAACGGCGCCCTTGTTCGCTACTAGGTTCGCCTAGCGAAGTGTCCTGGGCAGAAAATGTTGTTTTGGTATTTTTGTCGTAACGAGAGAACCGTAACTCGGAATGATGCACGGTTCGAAGCGTTGGAAAGCTACTCCGGTGATCTATGTGATGGTGAAGTAGTGAGATAGAGTTAAGTTTATTATTGATGGAATATATTTGGATTTTGTAGTAGATGCAGAGCGTGTGGTTCGTGTTCCCGCCGTAACTCACGAAGTGAGTGTCGGTTTGACATGGGATGTTCCATACTTGTTTGAGTGAGTCAATAGTTATGTAACCGATGATATTTGGATGTATTCGAAGAATACAGAGGACCATGTTGAGCATCGGGAATTTGAGTTATTAGTATTAGAGAATAAATAATGGTATGCTACTGTGAGGAAAATTCAAAGAATTTTTGGGAGAGCTGTCAACAGCTTGTGTGTTGGTTTGCCGAGTCCGACGAATCTGTTTGTTGTGTTTTGTGGCGCCTTGCTGATATGATTGAGAGATATGTTAAGTGCAACATTAGTGAGTTTTGATTATGCTTTAAGGCAACTTAAAGTGCATAAGGGAATTATCTGACAAGTAATTTAGAGTTGATCGTTGTTGTGTGCTTGTGCCAGAGGTTGGAAGCCTCAATTGTTGAGTTGAGATTTGAGATGGCTAATGATCTTAAGAGCTTAAGGTATTTGTTTGATTTGAAAAAGTTGGACATGGTGTGGAAAGAATAACTGGGAATTCTGGAAGAATATGGCTTTGGGTTGAATTACCGTTCGATTAAGCAATGTGATAGTTGAGGTATCAAAATTGGAAGTTTCTATATATGCTGGCAATAATGGAAAGAGTTAGAACGGATTAAGCAAGTTCGGGGTATGAATTGGAATTTTAAAGAGACTTCTTATGAGACTGAGCCTTGTATGTTGAGATTGACTATAGGTATTCTCGATGGGATTCGAGGAAGTCGGAATTCTAATTTGAGCAAGTAGAGTGATTGAATTTCAGGGATTAGAGCCGAAGGACTGATTTTTGGATTAATGGAAATGGTGTCACGAGGTGTTGTGATAGAGTTGTATTCCAAATAGTGTGAGTTGGATAAGAGTACCCAAGAAGAAGGACATTGATATTGATTGGGTATCCGTTCAGGTACTGAGACGACGTGACCGAGTTCAAGGAATTGTTTTAATGGCAATAGAAGAAGAGCGAAATGGTTGAGTTTGCACATGTTGGATAGACTTGTTGGAAGTCGAAGTGTAGACGTCAGAGACTGTTGGGTCTGATGCAACTGTTGAATATTTTTGAGTGGGACGGAATGGTGTTCCCATGGACTTTGTGTCGGGTTTTCCGAAGAATTTGGAAGGGGTATGATTCTATTTGGGTGGTTATGAATGGGTGGACAAGATTAACTCATTTCTTACCAATGAGGATGAATCATCCTATGCTGGAATTAGCTAAGAGGTATATTGAGAAAGTTACAGAGTGGCATGAGATACCGTCGAATCTTGTATCAGATGGAAACCTGAGTTTTCATTGAGATTTTGAGAAAGTTTGTAGACGCTTTGGGTATCATATCGAATTTGAACTTTGTCTAGCATCCGAGGATGGAATGGACAAACATAAAGAGAGCTATCTAATATGTATAAGATTGTGAGGACTTGTATGTTGGATCAAAATGGATCAGGGGATAGTTAATCGTTGCTGATTGAGTTTACCTACGATGATCGCTATCATTCTAGTATCGGAATAACATCGTATGAGGTTTCGTTTGGTGAGCGGTAAGAATCCTTTACGTCAATGTGTGTCAGGCGAGAGTGTTATACTCGAACCTGAGATTGTATAAGAGACGATTGGAAAGGTCAAGAGGAATCCAAGAAAGGACGTGTGTTGAGAGTTCCGATGGTAACGAGTGTTGGTCGAGTCTGAGGTCTCGGAAGCACACTTTGTTTTGTTGATCTGCATCAGAGTGGCGCAACGAAAGCGTGGAGAAAATAGCATGTAGACTGT
The DNA here is from genome assembly GCA_963859935.3 of Lathyrus sativus. Lineage (NCBI taxonomy): Eukaryota > Viridiplantae > Streptophyta > Magnoliopsida > Fabales > Fabaceae > Lathyrus > Lathyrus sativus. Next base: position 539,889,432 of record OZ012738.1, on the reverse strand, counting down.
TTTACCAATGTTGCTCGTGGGAATTGCATGATGTGTTCATGTGCCTAAGCTGAGGAAAGTTGGATTTAGAAGATTAGGGTGCGAGAGTCGTATCCAGAGTTATGTGAATCAGGTCACATTTTCGAGGACGAAAATTCTTAAAGTGGGGGAGAGTTGTAACAGCCCAATTTTGATTAACTAATTAATTTATTAATTGGAATTATTTTAATTATGGGATAATGTGATAATATGTTAAGTTTTCATATTATGCTATTTTATCAGTTGGAGAGTTATGAGAAATTAAGTTAAAGGATTTTTGAGGTATTCCTTATTAATGATAAGATGAGATAATTTATGAGAAAATGAATTGGTAGGTATTTTGAGAAAAGAATTATGATAGAAAGAAAATACAAAGATATATAAAAGTAAATAGAGAGAAAAGGAAAGGAAGGAAAAAGATAGAAGGAAATAGAGGAGAAAGAAGGAAGGAGAAGAGAAAAAGGAAATAAAAGAGGAAAACTTGGAAAATCTTCAAGATCCGCTTCTAGCTTCGATTAATCAAGGTAAGGGTGTGAAATGTTGTTATTCTACAAATGTTTATGATTATGTATGTGTGTGTGTAGATTTTTTGGAGTTTTACTTATTTTCCATCTTAGGGCAGAATGAGTTTATCGGTAGAAATAATGTTTTAACGGTTAGAATCGGGAATAAACAGACTAGTTTAGTCCAGTAATGTTGGGATAAGACTACTAGGATTGATTGGAAATGAATCGGTCGGTTTGTGAAGATTTGGTGATTTTGGAACAGTTAGGGTTTCTGATTTCGCAGATTCGCCATTATTCGCCAGGCGAGCTCCAGTGAAGCTTCGCCAGGAGAAGCCTAGCAAGTAGGCAGCGAACAAGTCAGAAATAGAACACTCAGTCTTCGCTGGCAAGTTCTCCAGGCGAAGGTTCGCCAGGCGAGTGAACCGGCGAGTGGCAGCGAACCAAGTCAGTAGCTACTGACTATGTTCTCCAGCGAGTTCGCCAGGCGAATGTGGTAGCGAGCATTCGCCAATGGCTTCGCCAGGCGAAGGCCAGCGAATGTGTTAGCATTTCCAGTTCCTGTATTTTCCTTTCCAATGTTGATTACTTGATTCTATTATGTTTAATTCTTATCTGAAATGAATAGTTAGTGTACTATTGTGATAGGATATGTTGTGGGTAGCCGTAAGGCGTGAATCCTAGATTATGAATTGATTGTGAAACATGGTCTTTTGACAATATATGCATTATTTAGTTGATTTAAAAGTACATGATAAGTGTGATTGAGTTCGTTGCAGTTGGCACGACCTTATGAATGTGTATTGATTTTATGTAATAGTGTCTGAAGAATGCATGAGAATATATGTGATTGTGGTACGAAAGTGTGAAATGTGGCCGTTTGGCAATTATTTGCATAATTGTATGTGCTTGTGTGAGATAAATGCATAATTATATGCTTGTGAATAAGTATGTATTTCAAGAGTGTATTGAGTCATTTTGCATGTGTAGCATCATGATTTCATTCTTGTGAGTCTGATCCCGCGTAGGATCTGCAGAAATTATCGTGTGCCCTTGTGGGGTGTGAGCGATGGTTTAGTTACCTTACCCTTGATCCCGTGTAGGATCTGCAGAACCTCGCTTTGTGCGATGGTTATATTTGATCCTGTGTAGGATCTGCAGAACCTCGCTTTGTGTGATGGTTATATTTGATTCCGCGTAGAATCTGCAGAAATCGTCGTGTGCCCTTGTGGGGTGTGAGCAACGGTTTGGTTACCCTTGATCCCGTGTAGGATCTGCAGAACCTCGTGTGCCCTTGTGGGGTGTGAGCGATGGTTATATTTGATTCCTTGGAGAATCTGCTGAACGAGTCGGTACCGCATGTGCATCTGCATAGAGTCGTGAGTCGGTCTCTATGAGTTGCATTTATCATCTGTGTATGATGCCTTGGTGAAATAAACATGAAGGTAGATGTTTATGTGATTTAGTGATGAAATAAACATATTGTGTATGTTTATGTGGATTAATTGAAAATATAGATATGTGTATGATTTGTGTAAATGTGAATTGTTGAATTGAGGAGTATAGATGTGTGTATGATGAAACATGCTAGGTGATTACCCATACTTGAATAATATATGTATTATGATGTATATGACGAGTTGTAACGTGAGGTGGTGAGAAATGTGGAATTATATGTAGTTTATGCTTGTGTATACATATATGATTATATGCATTGTTATTATGATAATGTTTCTCACCCTTCTGCTGGAATGATGTCCTACGTGACATCGTGCAGGTATCAAGGAGTAGTATTGCTCATATTTGTGGAGTCGCTATTGGTGTAGCTGTTTAGTGTTAGTTAAGTTGGGTCAAGTCGTGCTCTGGTCATGTAACACTGGGATCGCTTGGTTTATATTTTAGAAACATGCTATGTTTTCGTGATTAGTGAAATAATATGATGTTGATTTATGTGATGAACATAAATGCTTCTTTATGAGAATTGTAATATAAATGAATCCGCTGTTTCATGCAACGTGAAATTTTGAATAGCATAGTTAATTATTGGAGTGTTAATGAGCATGACAGGATGTTTAAATGTTTTGAAAATTATGTGTGACGCCCTTTTGTTAAAGCATGAAAATTTACTCTGATTTATTCATATGTTTTCTGTGTGTTTTAGAAGGGTGTTACAATAACAACCAATAGCTCAAACATGCCCAGTGATATCTGAGAGGAAAATTTCACACGGGGATGCAAAAAAGTCCAATGAGGATGATAATCTCACTGGGGAAGAGCAAACACTCCATTGGGGAAAAAGAGCAAATTTCCACCGGGGAAACGAAAGACTAGAGACACGAACCTCACTGGGAATGATCAGATGAGGAACTTACTATAGCGAAGAGTTCAAACGGGATATTCAGGAATGGACTAGAAACAAGACCAAACACACTGGGGATACTAGTAACGACTAGATCTCCGAGGCTTGACTGGGGAAATCGGTAACGACCAACTTGCGGTACTAACGACCAAGCTTCAAGCAATGCCAGTAACTACTGGACTTGAAAGAGATTAGTAACGACCAAGTCAGGGTACCAATGACGATTGGATTTCAAGCAATGCCAGTTATGACTGGACTTAAAAAGAAACATGGTGATGACCAAATCAGGATATACCAACAACATTTGGTTATGATAATGCTGGCGGTCAATAGTCTTCAGCTGGGGAGGTTGGTAATGACCAAACCAAAAGATACCAATAACGATTGGATTTCAAACGATGCCAGTTATGACTGGACTTCACGGGGAAGGTTGGTGACAACCAACAAGATACCAATAACAAACGGATTTCGAACATCTACCAGTTACGACTGGAATTTAAGGGGAAAGGTTGGTAACGACTAAACCAAAAGATACCCACGAGTGGAGTTAAGGCAATGCCTTTTACGACTGGACATAAACGAAAATATGGTGACGACCAAAATAATACCAATAACGATTGGCTTCTAAAACAATGCCAGTTACAACTGGACTTAAACGGAAATTAACTAGTAACGACTAGACTTCACAGGGGATTGACAGATAGCACACTGGATCCAAGAGATAAGATGAATCACACTGAACCCAGGATGAAGGGTGTATGCGGTCTTGGGAACTAAACCCAACTCAACTGGGGAAACAAATCTAAGACAAGCTGGTCAGAGATGATAGGATAACTTCAAACAAACGCCCAGAAATCCTCTCCTGGGGATGGGTCTTCATATCATCATAAGAAAACCTGGGAGACGGTCTTCAGACTTGATAACCACAACGGGAGATGCAATAGGATTGCATATCAAAGTTTCTGCTACCATGAGGCTTCGGGGAAATATGATTTTCCTCGAATTTTTTCCGTGAGTTGAAGCTTTTACGTTTGTTAATCTTTTCAAGTTTTTATTCAATAATTTGAACCTAATGCTTTCAAAATTATCGTTGATCAACGAACAATATTTTGTATAACAAAGAAAATAAAGGAAATGATAATTTGCAAAAGAAAGAATGGATCAAAACTGATTTTATTCAAGAATGAAATCTTGCAAATGACAAAATTCCATAGAAGTTTTACAAGTGAAAAAAAATGGCAACGTGGACAAGGTTACATTGAATCCCATAACCAACTATCCCTAAAGACTAAAACTCCCAAAAATCCTTGCTTCTGACGAGAGCGGTTGAGATGGATTCTTGTAGAATCTTCTGTGGTAGTGACAACTCATCTGATGCAGTGAAACACCTTTGTCCCTAACTTTTTCCTGGATCGCCCTTTCAGGTTTTCAATCCACCAGGACGCTCATTTTTGCCTAAGTCGCCCTTTCGGGTTTTCAACTTAGCGAGCTATTAATTTTTTCTTTTCTCTTTTTTCTTCTTTTCTTCTTTCTCAACCATAACTTTTGCATAAGCCGCTCTTTTGAGTTTTCGACTTATCGGGTTCTTTTAGGCGTAATATTTTCGTACTGCATCAGAATTCACTGGATGGGTAAGCTGCTCTCCATCCATGGTTGTGAGAATTATGAGCCTCTTGAGAAGACTGTTTTCACAACAAACGGGCCGTCATAGTTGGGTATCCATTTTCCCCGTGCATCCTTGTGAACTGGTAAAATCTTCTTCAGGAAAAGTTCCCCTTCTCGGAACTCTCGGACGCGGACCTTCTTGTCAAAAGCTATCTTGATCCTTTTCTAATATAACTGACCATGACACATCGCAGACATGTGCTTCTCGCCGATAAGATTCAACTGATCAAACCTTTCCCTCACCCATTCTGCTTCTTCAAGTTTGGTTTCCATTATGACTCTCAAGGAAGGTATCTCGACCTCAATAGGAAGTACTGCATCCATTCCATATACCAAAGAAAAGGGGTTGCCCCTGTTGAAGTGCGGACGGACGTTCTGTACCCATGCAAGGCAAATGGCAGCATCTCATGCCAATCTTTGTAGGTTTTCACCATCTTTTGTAAGATCTTTTTGATGTTCTTATTTGCAGCTTCTACAGCTCCATTCATCTTGGGACGATAAGGAGAAGAATTGTGATGTTCAATTTTGAAGTCATCGCACAACTCTTTCATGATCTTGTTGTTCAAGTTGGTACCATTGTCTGTTATGATTCGGCTTGGAATCCCGTATCGACAGATAATCTCTTTCTTGATAAAACAGGCCACCACTTGTCGAGTAACATTGGTGTAGGATGCGACTTCAACCCACTTTGTGAAATAATCAATAACAACCAGAATAAATCAGTGTCCATTAGAAGCTTTTGGATCTATTGCCCCAATCATATCAATGCCCCACATAAAGAAAGGCCACGGTGATGACAACACATTTAACAACGTCGGAGGTACATGCATCTTGTCCGTATAAATCTGACACTTATGACATTTCCTGGCATATTGAATACAGTCAGTTTCCAAAGTCAACCAGTAATACCCAACCCTCAAAATCTTCTTTGACATGGCATATCCATTGGCGTGAGTGCCAAATATTCCCTCATGAACATCTTGCATTAACAAATCTGCTTCTCGTCTGTCGACACATCTAAGCAGGACCATGTCATGATTCCTTTTGTAAAGCACATCGTTACTGAGAAAGAACTTGGATGCTAATCGTCTCAGAGTTTTCTTGTCAAGTGACGTAGCATCTGCTGGATACTCTTGTTTTAACAGGTAATTCTTTATGTCATGGAACCATGGCTTGTCATCGGTTTCTTCTTCAACCATCTGGCAGTAGGCGGGCTCAGTCTTGCGTTCAATTCGAATGAGAGTGGCATCATTGACGTACCTGACTTTCCACATTGAGGCTAACATGGCTAGGGCATCGGCGATGTGATTCTCAGATCTCGGAACATGCTTGAAAGTGATTTCATCAAAATACTCAATCATCTTAACAATGTAGGCTCGATAAGGGATCAAATTCTCATGTCTAGTCTCCCAATCACCGGTAACTTGATAAATAACCAAAGCTGAATCTCCACTTACTTCAAGAAGTTTGATTCTGAGGTCGATAGCTGCTTCGAGGCCGAGAATGCATGCTTCATATTCGGCAATATTTTTTGTGCATTCAAAATCTAACCTTGTTGTGAATGGAGTGTAACCACCCTCCAGATTCATCAAAACGGCACCTACACCATGCCCATTGTAGTTGGAGGAACCATCAAACATCATTTTCCATCAAAGACTTGTCTGCGGACCTTCATCAGGACCTGACTCTTCACAATCTTTTACCAACATAATGTCTTCATCTGGGAAATCAAATTTGAGAGACTCATAATCTTCAATTGGTTGATCTGCAAGATATTCTGACAAAACACTGCCCTTGATAGACTTCTGAGCTACGTACTGGATGTCGTATTCTGATAATAACATATGCCAACGGGAGAGCCTTCCAGTCTGAGCAGGCTTCTCAAAAATATACTTTATCGGATCCATTTTTGAAATCAACAAAGTGGTATGACAAATCATGTACTGCCTCAAACGTCTAGCAGCCCATGTTAAAGCATAACAAGTTTTCTCCAGAAGTGAATATCGGCTTTCACAATCAGTAAACTTCTTACTCAAATAATAGATAGCATGTTCTTTTCGTCCGGACTCATCCTGCTGACCTAACACACAACCCATTGAATTCTCATGCACTGTCAAATACATGAAAAGAGGTCTTCCCGGAACAGGAGGTATCAAGATCGGAGGTTCTTGAAGGTAACCTTTAATTTTATCAAAAGCTTGCTGACAATCTTAATTCCAAACAACCGTCTGATCCTTGCGTAACAATTTGAAGATGGGCTAACAAGTAGGAGTCATGTTAGAAATAAACCTGGATATATAGTTCAACCTTCCAAGGAAACTTCTTACTTAATTCTCAGTTTGTGGAGCTGGCATATCTTGAATGGCTCGGACTTTATCTGGATCTACCTCAATCCCTCGGCGATTGACAATGAAACCGAGTAATTTCCCAGATCTTACTCCAAAGGTACACTTGGCTGGATTCAGTCTCAACTAATACTTTCTGAGTCTCTTAAACAATTTCAAGAGATGTTCCAAATGGTCCTCCTCACTCTGAGATTTGGCGATCATGTCATCAACATATACCTCTATCTCCTTGTGCATCATGTCATGGAATAAAACCACCATGGCCCTTTGATAAGTAGCACCTGCATTCTTCAGACTGAAAGGCATAACTTTGTAATAGTAAGTCCCCCACGGAGTAATGAAAGTTGTTTTTTCCATATCATCGGGATCCATCTTAATCTGATTGTAGTCGGAGAAACCATCCATAAATGAGAAAACTGCAAAACGAGCTGTATTATCCACCAACGTATTAATATACGGCAAAGGGAAATCATCCTTCGGACTGGCCTTGTTTAGATCCCTATAATACACACACATTATGACTTTTCCATCCTTTTTCGGCACATGTACAATATTAGCCACCCATTTGGGGTATTTGGATACTGCCAGGAAACCTGCATCAATCTGTTTCTTCACCTCATCTCGAATCTTAAGAGCCATGTCAGGTCTTGTTCTTCGGAGCTTTTGTTTAACCGGTGGGCATTCTAGTCGAAGTGGTAACTTGTGAACCACTATGTCGGTGTCTAAACCTGGCATATCTTGGTATGACCAATAAAATACATCCACATACTCTTTCAGAAGCTTCTCTAATTGCTGCTTGACTTTTGCCCCTAGAGTTGCCCCAATCTTGACTTCTTTCTTGTCTTCTTCGGTGCCAAGATTAATGACTTCTACCTGTTCTTTGTAGGGTTTAAGCTCTGTGTACTCATATGTGCCCATTTTACCAGTTCATCAGGGATTTCAAAATCTTCATCCTCATCTTCAGCTTGGTATATTGGTGAATCAAAGTCAGGAGGGAATGCAAAGTCATAAAATTCAATGGGTTTTGGGACATCACTGCATGTTGTAATGGTTTAATTTACTAAAACACACAAAGACAAATGCAGTACACAAAAGGAGAAAATTGTTTTGGTTTTTTTTTTTAGATTGCTATTTTTCTTTTAAAGTGAAAGCAAAGACAGTAAATGAAATAACACAAAGAATTTAACAAAATAGTTCGTTTATCATTAATATTTCTTGAAAGCATGAGGCCCTTACAAAACAATCCTATAGCCTTGGGCATGGCTATGGAGGTTTAAAGAAACAACAAGAAAAGAAAACAAAAAAATTACTTTAACTCAGGAAAGACCGCAGGAATCTCAATAGCTTCCCAGTTGCTCAAAGCAGATTCGCAATGATATACTAACTGTTCAAGGTCTTCATCCTCAAAACCTTCTCCCACAGAATTGACTTGGAATCCTCCACTGATGAATACTTCTTGGATAGTCTTTGGGCATCCTTTGTCATGTGTCGGTTCTTCCACATGAGTTGGTTTGTAACCCAACCCTTGGCGATCCATTTTTGGCTTCACTTTAATAACCTCTCCCTAACCTGCAGGAATACCTTCTTCTAATGTAGACTTGATGCTCTGAGCGGATGCAAAAGATGGACCACTTTTAGCCATTGTTTCTTCTATCATTACTGCGTTAGCTATCTCAAGTTCCTGAAATGAAGTTTCTAATGCGCCCCCATCTGCCTCAATGTACCTGAATGATGACAGATTGCTCACCATTAGGTCCTCTTCACCATGCACAATTACCAGCTTGTCATTCACAACAAATTTCATTCTTTGATGCAAAGTAGAAGTCACTGCTCTAGCTTCATGAATCCAAGGCCGTCCCAATAAACAACTGTAAGCTGGGTTAATATCCATCACCTAAAATGTGATACTGAACTCGTGAGGTCCTACCATGATTGGTAACTCTACTTCCTCAATAATTGTCCTTCTTGAACCATCAAAAGCCTTTACAATTAACAATGTCGGCTTCATTTCTGCCCCTGCATATGCCAACCTTGCGAGCGACCTTGCGGGCAATACATTCAATGAGGATCCATTGTCAACTAAAACTCGCGCCAATGTGTCTTCTTGGCATCTGACAGATACGTGCAACGCACGGTTGTGATTACGTCCTTCCTTTGGCAACTCTGTATCGCTAAAACTCAGTGTGTTACATGCTGTGATATTGGCTATCACCGAATCAAACTGGCCGAGAGTTATATCTTTTGTCACATGTGCCTGTCTCAATACCTTTTGCAGGGCTTCTCTATGGGCTGGAGAATTCATCAAGAGAGACAATATTGATATCTTCGATGGGGTTTGATGAAGTTGATCAATAACCTTGTAATCACTTTTCCGAATAATCCTTAAGAATTCCTCATCATCTCCTTCAGTTCTTGGTACTTCTTTGTCTTTTGTCGCCTCAGCAGGAATAACCTCTTTTGGAGTGGCCATTATTATCCTTGGTTGATAAATTCGACCGCTACGGGTCATCTTGCTTGTACCTGCAATATTTGTCACGTCAACCTGATTATCTTTCACTTCTTCTTTCTGAATACTCTTCCCAGATCTTTGGTCTGTCACAGTCACATCATACTTCCATGGAACGGCCTTTGTACTATCATATCGAAATGGTTTTGGTTTCTGAATAATAACCGGTCGAGGCTGATCAATAGCAGGTAGCTCTCCGAGTTCATTATCAATTTTGTACTATCATATCGAAATGGTTTTGGTTTTGGTTCCATGATCTGCCCCATGCCGCCTCGTAGCTCTCCGAGTTCATTATCAATTTTGTCCACATCCAAATTCGGTCCCTCCATTCTCAGACGAGCTTGGGCTCGAGTATTGTATCGATGTCGAGGATTCAGTGTGATTCTCTGAAGACAAGACAACGAGATGAGACACAACACAGGAATACGCACATGCAATGCTTATGAATGCAGAATTAAACATTCAAGGAATTAAAAGCTATATTTGCAAACATTATAACAATGGGGAAAACAAAGCAGACAAATTTTCATAGATCAACAACTGGAGAGTTTTACAATAACAACTGGAAACTGAAATACAAATCTTCAATACAACTTAATTATAGAATACAGAAAACATAAAGATTCTAGATCTTCTGGCCGGAGGGTCCTTCATCTTCAAGCTGATTCTTCCTTTCACCTTCATAAACCAACTCCTGGAGCTCTTGTTTTTCTTGCATAACTTTGAAATATTTACCTCTCCAAGCTCTTCCTTCTTCTTCAGCCTTGGTCAAAGCAGCTTTTAATTCTTCCACAAGAGTGAGCTTTGTAGGGCTAGGCTCGAAACAGGTGTAGAACATCTTTAATGCAGTTTCTTTTACCCATGATAAGTAAGATTCTGAAACAGTTGTGTCGGGATAACCTAAGGCAGTCATTCCTCTTGTATTAATGCGACGCCAAGCATACACAATTCAAGCTTTGTAAGCTAGATCTTTCCCTTCTTCGATGTAGAAACTCCTTAAAAGGGTGAAGTCTGGTTCACTCTTCATTGGGTATCCCAACTGGCGACAGGCTAAGATAGGATTGTAACTAATGCAACCTTCAGTGCTGATGAGCGGTACATTTGGGAAGTCTCCACAACTTTGAATCATAGGAATCCCTCCATACATGGGGTCATACCATTTGATGTCTGAGTGCTTGAGAAACAAAATCCTTTCTGTCCATGAGAGTCCATTCTGTCTATCCCAAAGATCTGGTAGTCTCGGCAAGTGCAAAATAAACCACTTGTAGAGAAGAGCGGTACAATATACAATTTGTCCACCTCCATAACGACTGCTACGATGGATGGAAAAATACGTATCAGCCAACAATGTGGGCACATGATTCTTGAGTAAGAAAAGATTGATCGCATTCTCCTCCACAAGATTATCAACAGTCGGGAACAAGAAAAGTCCATAAATTAGGAAAGCCAGAATAGCCTCAAATGCCTCCACCTTCTTTGACTCCGCATAAAATTTTGCTTTCTCGAACAAGAACATAGTTGGCAACCCATACATGCTTCCTCTAGTAGTCAAATGTGAGCATACTTCAGTCATCTCTAGATATAAGGCATCTGCAATTACTATTCCACTATGCGTCTCTTCTCTTCCAGAAAATGGCCTAGGGGAAACACCTAGTCCTATCAGTGCGGAGTATTCTTCCAAGGTTGGCAGCAATTGGTAATTTGGAAATGTGAAGCAATGATAGGTTGAATCATAGAACCTTACAAGTGCTGGCAACATCTCTCCATCCACTTGAAGCTCAAGTAAAGACAACATGTTCCCATACTTCTCTTTGAATGCCTCAGGATCCTCCACCAATCTTACCAGTCTTCCCAGATTCTCCAGATCTGGACTTCGGAACACAATCTCTGCAGTTGTTCTTTTTCCAGAATCCATTTGACAATATCTGCAAAACAAACTTTAATTCCTTGAATGTTTAATTAATGGGAATGCAAATGCGCAAAGTGTCATGGAACTCAGATATTTGTAAACATCAAAAACATCCTGGATTTCATTTCATTGATAATCGAGATTGCATTACAAAATATCAAATACATCTTATAAAAAGTCCTAAACATAGAGCTAAATAAATTCTAACAAAAAGTCCTCCTTTGCTTTGAGCTTCTTGATTTCTTCTTCCATCTGCGTCTTCTCGAGAATGAGCTTGTCCACAATTAGCTTCCATGGATTGGACTGAGGGCTGGAAGAAAATAAATCTTCCTTCGCCTTCCTCTTCTTACAAGAAATCATTTCTTCATCCTTCACCTGGAGTTGTCTACGGAGTTCAACATTTTCTTCTACGGCCACTTGGTACTTGTATTTCCAAGCTACTTCAGTTTGTTGTGATTTTCTCAAAGCAACCTTCAACTTCTCCTCTTCAGACATAAAGATCAATGGGTGTTCCTCCTTCAAAACCATGGGTTCCTGCTAAGGATAAGGCATCTTCAGTTGAATGGCTCTCTTTCGGACCCATTGGAGGTAGGGCTCGAGAGAGACACAATTAGGTTTCCCTAAGTCTTCCTTTCCTTTCTTATGCACATGACCCCAAGATTTGAGAATCTCTTCTCTTAATTTTGAATCTTCTTTAAAGAAAAATATTCTTCACATGAGCACTATTGGGTTTGTCCTTCAAAGGATATCCAAGCTGTCGGCGAGCGAGAACAGGGTTGTAACTGATTCCTCCATTTGTACCAAGAAGAGGTACGTTACCAAAACTTCCACAACTGTCAATGATCTTTATCCCATCGTAGTCATGGCTGTACCAATCAATATCAGAGTGAGTGAGAGCCATAACCTTCTGAGACCACCAACCTTTCTTCCAAAAAACGTGAGCTTTAGGTAAGTGAGAAATAAACCACTTCTATAGCAAAGGGACACAACAGGTAACCATTCCTCCCTTATGAAGATTCCTCAGATGAACAGAATGATAGGCGTCACAGCTAGTAAAGTAGGCACAGGGTTTTTCTTCAAGAAAATCTTAATGGCGTTGAGATCCACAAAATTATCAAAACTTGGAAACAAGAAGATCCCATAAATGAGCAAGGCAAGGATAGCCTCGAATGCATCCATACTCAAATGATCAACATAATATTGAGCTTTCCCAACCAAAAACTCTGCAGTTAAACCAAAAGCTCCTCCTTTAGTAGCCATATTTTTCTGAATATCCACCAATCCCAGGAGTGTAGCTTTAGCAATACCTTCTTCTTTATGGTCTTTCTCCATGTTTGGAAAAGGAGACTTATCAAGAATGGGTAACCCAACCAAACAAGAATATTCCTCAAGTGTAGGTACCAGCTGATAATCAGGAAAAGTGAAACAATGATAGAGCGGATCATAAAACTGGAGAAGTGTGGAGAGAAGTCCCAGATCCATCTTCTTCTTCACCCTCAACAATGACAATAAGTTCCCATACCTGCTCTTGAACCCTTCTAGGTCTGTTATCACAGTGCTCAACCTCTCTATGTCATCCAAGTTAGGATTCTTGTAAGTTTACTTTATAGTTTTCTTCTTTCCACTATCCATGATGATCCTAATGTTTAAAAGCAAAAAGTCTGAGTTCCATGAAACTTTTATGATATGATGCTCATGAATGCATGAATGCACAAACACAGGTGAGCACAAATTTCACATATACACATAGGTAAATAGATAAAGGTTTAGGTTTGGAGAACACGAGCGTGGAGCCAAGGTCTACCCATCCCAAGGTATGTACTAAGGCCTTCAAAACTGTAGAACAAGGTTCTAAGAGGTTCCCAGAGTCCTCAACCCATCTTTCGGATATTATCAATTTCCCAAATAACTCGGTGGTCGATAATATTCTCAAGAGAGTCTCATCCAAGTGTAGTATCGCGTATTAACTATTTCGGAATTACTCCCTCATAGTCATCGCACTACATCCTAATAAAGCCAAAGTGGGGGAAGAGGTGATCTAAAGGTCCTCAGTGTCATGGGCTCCCATGTAGAAAGTAGCATTATTTTCACGAATACTCGATCAACAATACTAACTCTCAAAAGGGCCTCCACTGAGTGGTGATTTATCAAGTCAGCTTGGTCGAGAATCAACTCCCTATAAGCCTTCTTGAATATACCACCATCCTATCATAAGTATGCTCAAACACGGGCATAGTGCTGTCTCACCACTCAAAGTTCCCAAGATCCAACAGAGCACATATGTACATATTTACAAGTATTCACAAATATAGCAAGTAATCAAACAAGATAGGCTAAACCCTCAAAATAAGGTCAAATCCCCAGTGAAGTTGCCATTTCTGTTGCAGTGAAAATCGGATATCAAGCTATTAAATTAACTTAAATCTTAATTCTTTTACAACCGAACTTTAATTTATCCAAAGGAAAGGTCTAAAGAAAGAAAAAACCTTTTCGCGATGTAATAACAACGCTAAGATATTCGGGGGTCGGGGGTTAGTTATACCTAGGGAAGGTGTTAGCACCCTAAGCATCTATATTACTCTACAGGAACCTTTTTTTTGATTGCTTGCTAAGTTTAGTGAATCTTTGCTATGGTTTGGGATTGGGTAAAAGGATAAGTAAACACCTAATGATGGTTTTCTAAGTTTGCTCGCAAAGACGTCGCATCTTCTGCCTACGTATCCTAACTAGGATAGAATCAGAGAAATCGTAGTTCACCTCACAAGGGATAAAGAACACTTGATTATGATCAAGGTTCCAAGGGGAACAAACATAACTATTTTTGTGTGGAGTTTGACAAAACTCCCTAATCTAAGTTGAACACTCAAGAGGGGAAATAAGAATTCATGACGATGATTCTTACATAGAGTTGACAAACTCTATCCTAGGGTTCTAGTTGAAGAACACTCCTAGTACAAGTGGGAGGTTGTTTAGACTTAAAGAAAAGTCTAATGGTTTTCTAAACTAAGGTTAAAGTGACTTAACAAAGTCAAGGGAAGGGTGAATGAGCTATCCATGACATGAGGGTCAATGGAAAGACTTTTCCTTTGAAAGGAGAGCGAGGAGGCAACTTGGATGAGAACTAACAAGTTTCATCACTTGGGGAAAAGAAAAACTACTTAATAAAGAAATAACATGATGAAGATAAAAGCATGGTGACAACCATTTAAAAGAACATGTTAAAAGTAAAACAAGGAGGCATTGATGACAATCAAAGCAAATTATCAAGCAAGAAATGTGACGACAGATCAAGCTCAAGTAAATTCCTCAGGGGAAGCAAAACGCTCAAGGTAACAACCCAAAGACAAAATCCTAACATGTTGACTAACATTAAGGAACTGAGTATAAGCCAATATCACAACATACACAAGTAAAACAGGAAAGAAATTCATCAGCACATGCGATAACGATCACGAAACGTAACTAATCTTGCAAGTGGTCAAAAGGGATGGAAATTTCAACAAACATGGAATTTTAAAATATGACATGAAAATAGACATAAAAATATACATAATGAAAAAAGAATGGATGCAAAATGATAAAAAATGAGGGAGATATGATTTTTGGAAGTTTGGGTAAAAATGGTGAAAAATCACAAAAGGATTGACCCTCCTCAGGGGTCGAACCCAGGTTCAGTTGGTGAAAGGCGCTTTTGGTGACAAGGTGATTACCACTGGGGTGGCTGTACATCCATTTATGAAGCCACCCCCATAAATAAATAAGGGATACTTCTATGGCAAGCTGGGCAAAAACACACCAAAATCAGGATTTGCATTTCATACCATAACTCAATCAATTCTTCATGGATTCAAACACAATTTAGGTCTAGATTGCATAGAATTTCATGAGGAATAATATGGAATTATTAGTTTTTTGAGATACCCCCTACAAATCAAAACCCGATAGTATGTGCAAAGTGATCACTTGAAGTGCATTTTGAAGTGAAAGTCCAATTCCAAACAGTTTTGAATCAAGATAATCATACACACACACTACATAAATGCTAAAGAGTGAGTCCAAGCCACAATTTTGGATCAAAACAGTCTGAAATAATAAATGATGTGCAAGTTGCAACACTGTCATGAGAAATTCAAGTTGATGTCCAGTTCAGTTTTTATGCACAAGTTGATCAAGTTAATCACATACACACACTGAAAACATGTTATTGGATGAATTTAAACAAAGGGTATGGCTCAAAACAGGCTAGTATGAAAAGTGGTGATCAATATGCAAATTTGTATTTGTGAAGTGCATGAGGGAGTCCAGTTCAGGTTTAAAGCATAATTAGACCTAGTAACTCGCATACACACATTGCAAATATGTCATCAAGTAAATTCAAGCACAAGAATAGGTTCAAAACAAGTTGTGGTAAAAAATGGGGTTCATGATGCTACATGGTGTTTTGATGAAGCATGAAAAGGTTCAGTTCATATCCTAGGCATATTTTGATCAAGTAAATCATGCACACAGTTCACATATATGTTGTTGAATGAATTCAAACACCAAAAATAGTTCAAAATGGTCTGTGGTGAAAAGTGGCATTCTAGGTGCAAGATTGACAAGTGTGGTGCACAAGAATGTTCAGTTCATGTTTTATGCACATACAAGTCAAATAAATCATACACACAAGTCACATACATGTTAACAAGTGATTTGAACACACAAATTGGTCTGAAATAGATGGTATGGAAAATGACAAGTAAGCTGCAATTTTGATGCTTTGATGCATACATGAAAATGTTCAGATCAGTTTCTTGGCGTGTTCAACTCAAACAAGTTATGCACACACTTCTCAAATATGTTATCAAATGGTTCTAGGCACATGGATCAGTTCAAGGCAGGTTGATGCAAAAAGTAATGTCACAGATGCCTTTGGCATGAGTAAGAGGCATGATGAAGTTTAGTTTAATTTCCAGGCACATTTAAACCAAACAAATTGCACACACAAGTCATAAATATGTTGACAAAAGAGTTCAAACCTAACATTGAGTTCAAAATAGGTTGTGGTACAAATTGAAGTTCATGCTGCAGCTTGGTAACTTGAGATATTCATGAAAAGCTCAAAACAGGTTTTAGACATGTTCACATCAAAAAAACACCTCAAGCAAGTCACAAATATGTATTCAAGTGATTCTAAACATGTTACCTAGTCCTAAAACCAGTGGGAGTGCAAGTGGCATGTTCATGGCAGAAGTTGCACATTGAAAAGCAACAAGAAATGCAAAACAGGTTCAAGCACATATTCATGTTGAGCAATCATTTCACACAGATTATATGTCATATAAATGAGGTTTTTATACTTCAAAACTGATTAAAGATCAAGAGGAACCAAGACTGCTATGGTGATAGCTCATTTTTGTTGAAAAATGCATTTTCAAGGTGAAGGATCAAACCATGTGAAAACAGATTATGCAATTTATACACACATGTCACAAATACATAGATAGATGATTTTGAACTCAAATTTAAACAACTTCTGGCCTGTAACCAAAACTGATATGTTCATGGCAATAATATGCAAGATAAGGCATTTTGAGAATGAACAAACAAACCAGATGAAAACAGCTCAAACCAATCATACTTACCCACCATAACCTTGATTTTAAATGTGGTCCAATTCACCAAAAAGATATACTTCAGTCATGACAAGATTTTGACATATGAAGTGTTCATGACATATTTTAAACACAACAAGCTCAAAATTCCAAACATGAGATTATGATATAAAGTAGGTAGTGGACTGTCTACATACCTCTTGTAGATTATATTGAGCAGATTAGAACACCAAGAAACCCAGAGAAACTTCAAATACCTCCTAGTTTTTGAAACTTTCCTTCCTTTTGAAGTAAGATGCAAGTTTTGTGACAATTTGAGGAATAAGTTTCTCCAATGATCCTCAATGCTTTGGACAGTTGAGATATGATGTATATGAGGTGTTTGAATGATTGGAACATCAAGAAAATGTCTAGAGCATGATTTGGCAGATTTTATGCATTATGGTCAAAGTTGCTTGGTATGGAAGTTGACTTTTTGGAGAATGAGGTTTTTGAGTGGTCTAAGGGTTGGAACACCTTCTACACAATATTTATGGATTGTGTAGATGGTTGTTGGTGAGTTTGAGTGTATGGAAATGATTATGGTAGCTGTTTTGCTCAAGACAGATTTTGTGGTATTTTGGTGATTTTGTGACTTTGGTGAAAATGGAGCAAAGAGTGAGAGAGTGAGAGCTTGCAACTTCTCAAATTCTTAGAATTTTTCTGTTATTTTTCCCTCTTGTAACGAATTTGATTCTAACTCCAAAAATATGCATTTTCTGATTGTGGACCATTGTGGGACTTTTGTAGGACTTGTCAAGAGCTTTCTAATGAGCTTTGAACCAACTCATTTGGGTGTGTGGTTAAGGAGTTAGGGTCTAGCCCCTTTCAAAACCCTAATTTCTCGATTTTTTGATTACTTCCTTATCCTTGATCCAATGGTCATGAAAATTTATGGACAAGTGCAATATGACATAAGGAACATTTTTAATTCACACCTTGAAGTCCAATTCCTTAAAATTGAAGAGTTGACTTTTCGGTCAACCGTACGATCGATCGGTGACTACCGAGTCGCCTGTTGACACTCTGGGACCTCTGAGAATTTGAGACTTCTTGAATGGACTTTATTAAGCTATATGAACTTGTTGGACCAAGATCCCATCATTAAAACACCTTTCAACATAAAAGTCAAACTACAGTTGACTTTTACTGGTCAAAAACCCTAATCGGGGCTCCTGGACTGCACTGTCTTCAATCCTGGGTGGCCATCCCAAAACATTGATTGATCAAACCTCAAAGCTTGGATTTTGACTGCGCGGAAACCTGATTCATCTGCATCTTAACAAAGATAGACTTGAACTGGGTTAAGGTTAGATAGCCACATGAGTATGATCCTAAAATGATAATGAGAATCTAAGGGGTCAAAATTTGGGGTGCAACAATGTTGTTTGGTTTAGGCCATTTTATCCCACTTTTGAATGCTTTTGTATGTTTGGTTGAGATGAGCTTGCATTCCTCTTTCTTCTTCTCTTTCTTCTTTTGCATTTCTCATATGCATGCTTGGTTGAGATGAGCTTGCATTCCTCCCACTTTCATTCTATATGTGCATTCTATGTTTGCATGTTTGCATTTGCATGTTCTTCTTTCTTCTTTTTCTTTTGTCTTCTTTCCCTTAGGATCTCTAATCTCTCTTTCTCAAGAGAGGTTATGATAGACATTAGTTTCTCAAACATGCATGATAACATTAGGTATCTCCCTTCTAACCTCAATCATAGGATCAAATTTGAATGACAACTTTAGGTTTGGTTTAGTCCCCCTTTAGTGCGTCCTTTCTCTTCTCATCTTCAAACATTCATAAAACACTTAATAAAGATTAACGATTGTTGTACGTTACGAGCCTTAAGTATTTGGGAAATGATGATTGAGTGGCTTCCTCTCAATTGCTTAGAGTGTTTAGCGTACACCCTTTAGGGTGCTATGCAACGCATTCGCTCCAAAGTCATAGTCTTTAGTGCAACATGAGTTACAAACAAAAAACTCAAAACACTTCTTCCATAAAAGACTTCAAAAACAAACTTCAAACTTCTTTTTGTCCCTTGGGACCTTTAACTTTGGAAAACCATTTTTATAAGGAGAGTTTTGTTAACTCTCGGTTCTACCGCAAACGGTAACGCCTACTGCTAGAACTGCTAGAACTGATTGTTAACCCTACTCGGATAAAAACTTTTGAACCAACCGGTGTTCTTGTTAGCCCGAACTACGTTTGCTCTGATCTTTCATACCAGATGAAATTGCGTAGACACAAGACGCGATGTCTTGGCGAGCAACCTTCCCCACCTTTCACCAGTAGTTAGCCGAACTATGTTGACTCTGATTTCTCGTTCCTGGCGGGAATACGTAGGCCCAGAGCAGCGATGCTCTGTCGAGTCCTCCTTTTTCTTTTCGTTTGTCCCTGAGCCTTTAGCTAGATAGTTTTAACACCCTTTTAGATAGACAACAAGTGTGGATCCCGTCGATTACGACGGACGTGAGGGGTGCCCCTACCTTCCCCTTGCGTAACCGACTCCCGAACCTAGGACTTGGTTGCGATGGGCTCATCTTTTCCCTTTTTCTCTAGGGTTTTTCCGATCGTTTCCTTTCCCTCCTTTGGGATAAAAAAAGATAGGTGGCGACTCTTCTGTCATTGCCGGCCTCTTTTTTCGCAGTAGCGACAACTGGCGACTTTGCTGGGGACAGGAATATCCCCTATGCAAGTCAATCCTAGCGCTTGTTTGTTTTTCTTTTGGGTGTGTACATATGTGCTTTATTTTTACTTTCCGCATTGTATCATATTGTTGTGTTGTGGGGAGGGAAGTTCTGATGAGTGAGAAGCCAGACCCATGCTTGAGTATAAACCTAGCATTAGTTGTGGAGACTAGTGGGTGGCCTGTTTGCTTAGCAGACACAGTTCCCCATGAAATTCGCGCTCAAACGAGATTCTCTTTGATGATTTCCTTTCCGGTCCATAGGATCTGATGGGATTTTGGATTTGAGGGTTGTCGACTCTGGGGACCGATCATTTGGGATTCAGCTAAGTAAGGCCACTTCGGGAGATGATGATGCCAAACCAGAAATGGTGAACGTATCATCATTTCTTGAAAGTTTGTGACGCTGATGAACGCATAGGATGTCGAACCTTATCAATGGATTAGGTCCATACCTGTGAGTGGGACTGGGGTTATGCAGGAAACCTTTGCCTTCAGATTACCCGGTTTTCTCTATAGTTTGAATCAGAATTATTGGTATTAGTGGGTTCCTATCAGAGCGGTGCTATGTTCTTGTCAAAGCGGAGTGCTTCTTCTTCTCAAACAACGGAACATCAATCTTGATCCCCTGTCTTTGCATCTGCATCATCATCACATGTTTGCATTTTGCATATTGCATTCTCATTTGCATCGCAGGTTGTTCTTGGTGGCCTCGTGTTCTTATCTTCGCTTGGTTTTCTTCAGTAACAGGATTGAGCAGTTCAGTGTCCATAGATATCCAACCCGAAGTAATCAGCGAAAATTGATGGATCAGGTTCATGCTGAATTGCATGAATTCAGAGCTCGCATGTCCCAATTCATGGAGCTAATGCAGAACGTGGCCAAGGGACAGGAACAGTTGAGGACTATGGTCCAGCCGTTGATTGCACGAGTGGACGAAGAGGGTGTCTTGCACGAAGAAGATGATGTTGTTCCTCTTGTTGGTGGATCTGGTCCACGGGTTATTCCTATTGTTGTCATACCTCCAGGCGGAGGAGTTGCAAACGGAAATGGTAAGGTTGCTGGCGGAAGTGTGCGCACTGTGCACGAAGCTAATGGTCCTCATTGGGAAGATAATCAGAGTGAAAGATTTTCCGTGAGAAGTATGGAGGATGGTTTACCAACCGAAGCTGACAGAAGGTTCAAACTGATTGAGGAGAAGATGAAATCTTTTAAGAATTAGAACTCTCTGGGTCTCGATATATCAGATCTTGGTCTAGTCCCTGGGGTCAGGATTCCTCCCAAATTCAAGGTACCGGAGTTTGTCAAGTACAAAGGGACGACCTGTCTTAGAGTACACATCCGAGCATATTTTAGAAACATGTCTGCGTACTCCGAGGATGAAAAGTTGCTAATGCATTGCTTCCAAGACAGTTTGGAAGGAGCGTCTTTGGAATGGTATATGGGGCTTGAGAAGACCCACATCCATAGGTGGAGAGAGTTGGCCGAAGCTTTTGTGCGTCACTATCAGTACAACAGTGATCTGGCACCGAACAGGTTACAATTGCAGAACTTGTCGCAGAAAAATACTGAGAGCTTCAAGGAGTATGCCCAGAGATGGCGAGATTTAGCAGCGAGAGTGCAACCTCCCATGGAGGAGAGAGAAATGACTGACATGTTCATGGCTACACTACCCGGAGTGTATTATGAGAAGCTGATAGGTTGCATGACTGCAGGTTTTTCAGATCTGGTAGATGCAGGATAAAGAGTCGAAAGTGGTATCAAAATGGGAAAGATTCAAGTTGCTCTTGATTCTTCGAAAGATGCAAAGAAGCCTTATGTTGGGAAGGAAAGAGAAGCTAATGTTGTATCTGCTCTAGTTGCTGCTCAAAGGCCAGCACGCTACCAATGACCTTACGCTCCTCGACAGCAAAACAGTCATCGCCAGAATCAGAATAGGCCTCGCAGCAATAACTTGGAAAGAAGGAACACTCCTCTTCATCCAGTACATATGCCACAAAGTGAGCTTCTGCCATTTCTGATTCAGAACGTGTTGGTGGAGCCCAAGGCTCTCAAACCGTTTCCAGAGCCATACCCTCCCGGGTATGGTCCCAATGCTCAATGTGAATATCATGTAGGATCCATAGGACACGCAACTGAGGATTGCAAAGCCTTTCAGGCCAAGGTTCAATAGTTGATGGACAAAGGGTACATCTCCTTTCCCAAAGGAAGTTTGGTTGTGCACGTCGACCTCTCATCTAATTGAGTTTGAACACTTCAAGTGTTGCATCTCCCTAATCAGTGGTTCAGATAAAGAAGCCAGGTTCCCGAAGCTGGCAATTTGCTGTTTTATCATGTCATTTCTTTGTATTTGTAATTTCATTCCTGTTAGAATGCAAATTTCATTTGTAAAAATTGTTTGTTTTCAATTGATAATGATAATGAAATGAATATGCATGTTTTGATTAAGTCTATTCGTGTTCACTCTATTGCTTTCATTTTTTATGTCAAACGCTTGTTCAGGTGGAATCCGGGGAGGATGACGAAATTGAAAGACACGTAAGCTTCCGATTGTATGCTTTTGAATAAAACCTGCTGATGATGTACAGGCATTGTTTCAAATCCCTAAACATCGGAGATATAAGGAAGATAATCCCTTGTGTTTTGAGCCTAGTAGTAGGAGTTTCTTTCTGAAAATGAAAAAACCCTCAATCTTAACCTGGGGCAGGGTAGGTGTCAGTTAATTTGACCGAGCGTCCAAAATTGCAAAAGGAGTGTCTGTTCGAGGATCAATCACACATGTATAGGTCGTGCCTAAAAAGCTCACAATGGGTAAAAATCACCAATCAGGAGTGAAACAGTCACAATCCCTTTTCAAACAAGTTAGACAAGTCGTTGTCACACGTTTTGTTCCGAGGAAAATGAAAAAAAAGAGAGAAGAAAGAGAAAGGAATCAGAAAATTCTCGCTAAGTCGAATCTTACAAACAAGAGACTTAGGCAAAAATCAGGGCATCCCGCTGGACTTCAAAATCAAAGAAACTCCAAAGAGTTAGTCCAGGAAAAATTAGGGAAAAACGAAAAAACAAAAAGCAAAAGGATTACAAGAGAAAAATCCTCGAAAAGAACGAGTCGTGTGACTCCAAACATCAAAAGACAAAAAGCGAGTGATTGTCGCTCCAAAAACATGTGGTTTCCTGAACCATTACTCCTATCATTCAACCCTTAAGAGGTGAGCGCTCGTGTTGAATTAGCTGAATGTAGGATTGGAGAATATCAAGGAGAATGGGTGGGTTAAAATAAATTTTGAGCCTTTATCCTTTCCTTCAAACCGTGAACCTGACCATGTTACAACCTTCAAAAGTCCTAATTGAAGCAGGTTTATTTCGAAAGCATACCTCGGTAAAGATCACATCGAAACTGACTCCTAAAAGGATTCCTCTTGCAACGTTGGTGTTAATGATTAACATTTTGATAATTGATTCACACACTATATGTCACAAATTGTTTCCAGTGGACAGACTTAGATTTAAAAATTTTCATATGCATTGCATTTAATATATATTTTATGCAGAACAATTTGTTTTACTCGCGAGTAAGCGCGTGACGGTAGGAAAGTTTCCACAACGGAAAGTTTGACAAAGATAGAATACATAATGCCTGAGTACTCCGTTGAGCCCGGGCAAGCTATATCAAATGATCACAACATGGGAGTCAGCCATCCAAAAGTCAGTTAATCTGAGGCAATCAGGTCGAGATTTGGTGAATCTCTCAGCCAAAGGTACTGCTCCGCAAATCAGTCAGGGGCGAAGTTATTGCAAAGCTGGGGCAGGCCACCCTAAGAGCAAAGGAACTGTTCCTCTCCGTATCTTCAGAGATTATCAGCATAATTCAGTTAAAGACGAATCTTTTCATGATATAGATTCTGGGGCAAGCCATCTCGAGATCGTCTCATGGCAAAAAAAAATTATTCTCAGCGTAAACTTTCCCAAAGATCGGACTGGGGCAAGTTAAAGTACGCTGGGGTGTCGCTACTGCGAAAAAAGAGGCCGGCAAAGACAGAAGAGTCGCCACCGTGCGTTATTTATCCCAAAGGAGGGAAAGTAAACACTCATAGAAAACCTAACGAAAAAGGGAAATTACGAAGTCATCGCACCCAAGTCCTAGGTTCGGGAGTCGGTTACGCAAGGGGAAGGTATGAGCACCCCTCACGTCCATCGTACTCGACGGGATCCACGCTTGTTGTCTATCTAAAAGGGTGTTAAAACTACCTATCTAAAGGTCTCATGGACAAAATAAAATAAAAGATGACTCGGCAAAGCATCGCAGCTCCGTGCCTACGTATTCCCGTCTGAAACGAGAAATCAGAGTCAACGTAGTTCGGCTAACTATGGGTGAAAGGTGGGGAAGGTTGCTCGCCGAGACATCGCGTCTCGTGCCTACGTACTTTCATCTGGTATGAAAGATCAGAGCAAATGTAGTTCAGGCTAACTAGACCATGGGTGGGTTCAAAAGTTTTACCCGAGTAGGGTTAATAAGCGGTTCTAGCAGTTGGTGTATGCAGCTCGACCATTGGAGACTTAGGCGTTACCGTTTGCGATAGAACCGAGAGTTAACAAAACTCTCCTTATGAAAATGGTTTTCCAAAGTTAAAGGTCCCAAGGGAGAAAAAGAATTTTGAAGTTTGTTTTTGTGTTTTTAGAGAAGGAAGTGTTTTGAGTTTTTGTTTGTAACTCATGTTGCACTAAAGACTATGACTTAGGAGCGAATGCATCGCATATAACCCTAAGGGTGTACACTAAACACTCTAAGTAATTGAGAGGAATCCAATCAATCACCATTCCTCGAATACTTAATGCTCGTAGCGCACAACAATCGTTAACCTTTATTAAGTGTTTTTAGAAATGTTTGAAGATGAGAAGAGAAAGGACACACTAAAGGGGGACTAAACCAAACCTAAAGTTGTCATGCAAAGTTGATCCATATGATTAAGTTAAGGGGGATACCTAATATTATCATGCATGGTTAGAACCCTAATGTCTATCATAACCTCTCTTGAACAAGAGAGATTAGAGATCCTAATTGAATTAAGATAAAAGAAGAAGAAGAAGAAGAAGAAGAAAGAATATGCAAATGCAAACATGCAAACATAAATGCACAAGTAGAATGAAAGGTGTGGGAGGAAAGTAGTGTGGGGCAGTAGCCTCCACAAGCTCATCTAAACCAAGCATGCGTATGAGAAATGCAAAGAAGAAAGGAGAAGAAGATGCACAAAAGCAAACCACACAAATGCAACAAAAATGGGATGAAATGGCCTAAACAAAACAACGTCAACCACAAGGCACAAAACCAAACACAAATGAAAGGTAAACAAGGCCTAAAACAAAGTGAGGATGGGAGGCTAATATGAGGATAGCAAGGAACTCATAAAATTCACTAAACCATGAGCATCACAAACAAAGTGCAAAGGCACAAAGAAACACAAAGAAAAAGTCCTCGAGGATTCCATCATTTTAGGTAGGCTTCAAGTACCTCCTAAGGAGGGACCAAACCACCTTAAATGACACTCCAAGATCATGGGACAGAGAGTAAGATGATAGGAGAGAGCTCAAAAGCAAAAGCAAACACAACATAAGAAAAGGCAAGCAAATACACAAAGGAATGCAAGCATGCCTCACATTGAAACCCTAATTGAAAGCATTAAAAGCAACACACAAATGAAAAGGCAAAACCAAATATCATGACCTAAAAATGAGCAAACATCATCCTTAACATGTTAGTAACATGAATCAAAAGGCATTGAAGGCTCAAAGGATCCATAAATATCATATCCAAGTCAAACTAGGTCAAGCTGTATGTATGAACCTCCCTTTGGGGTAACTTGACTTGCAAGTTATCCCAAAATTAGGAAAATGATTCAAAAATTACCAAATAAAAATCACAAGGTACCTAAACATGCTAGAAAACAGATGCCAAAAGATCAAAGCCATATTCCCTCAAGGCACCATTAAAAGAAAATAATCGTTGAGATGTACCATCTTGAAATGGGAGAAATAAGAGTCAAAAGAAAAGCAACCAAAGTCAACCCTAAAGTCAACAAAATAGGGGGAAAATGGTCCTTAAAAATTGATCAACTCATCATGGATATGAGGATCAATTTTCAGTCATTAGATCAAAAGGAAAGTGCAAAAACAAATCAAGAAACAAAACATGTCAAGATTTAACTCAAATAAAACACTTCCAATGTTTAATTCCATTTTTAATTGAAAATAAAACAAAAAATAAAATAAAAATATCCTAAAAATTAAGGACATCTCAAAGTTTCTAAAACATATTTTTGTGGAATTTTTATACCATTGGAAGCATTTAAAAAGAATTAAATATAAACAGATTCAAAACAAAATGAAAAAAGAAAATAAAAGGAAAATGGAAAATAAATGGTGCAGATAGCAATTAAAACACGTTGATAATCCAAATAGGCTCAAGCTGGGGGTGCAAACAACAATTAGAAGCCCAAATCCATAAAGGCGTTGGATCAGATAGATTGGGTATGGTGAGGTCAAAGTGAGCGCATGGTGGAATGCGCTAAAGGCCAATGGATCAAAAGGTATGTCAATCAGAGGGACCAGAGCGTGCCATGTCATTTAATGAAATTCAAATCAGATCTAGTGTGTGTGGTCAAACATGGAACATCATACGTCTTAATTCAGGCCATGTGATTAAAAGTAAATCAGATCTAAGGACTCACATGCAAACACATCATCATCTTCCCCGTTTGAACATGGAAATGGAGGGAAATCTTAGGCGGCCGGAGCACGGCGGCTCCGGTCGTCTTCTCCGGCAAGGCAAAAATCCAGGTGAACTCAAACTCAACCAAAACATGCAAATTAATAGTCCAAATTCATCTACATCTCACGTAGATCATGAATATGAAATTATTTTTCAGTTTTAATCAACATACAAGCCAGATCGAAGCCAAACATAAATGAGCTCCAAACAAAAATCATCACCAATGCTAGTCCATTTCAGTTATAATTGATCTACACAATTTCTAGGTCTTAATGATGCAAAAATGGCAGTCAATTGCATTGTAAACAAAGAGAAAAGTTGAATTGAAAATACCTAGTGGAGAGCTTTCACTGAGCCTTCAATTCTTGATGAAAATTGTTGGAAATAAACCAGAATCACTCCTAGACCAAACTTGTGTTGCTTCTGAGGTATGTCTAGCACTTTCCCCCATCCTTGCGTTGCCCCAGTCTGCACTACTGCTTGGGCTTCCTTAAATGATGACATGGCCACTTCCGGCGCTTTGCTCACCACTGGAGATTTGTCCATGACCTGAACAGCCTCGAAGGCCTGGCACAAGGTCTCATGAATTTCTCCGTCTACCTCTACATATTTGAAAGAAGACAAATGACTAATCATAATGTTCTCCTCTCCACAGACTGTCACAATACTTCCGCCAACCATGTACTTAAGCTTTTGATGGAACGTGGATGTAACCGCTCCAGCCGAGTGAATCCACGGATGTCCCAATAGACAACTGTAAGCAGGCTAAATGTCCATGATATAAAACACCGTGTCAAATACCTTCGGGCCCACTTGGATAGATAAAGTTATCTCCCCAAAAACAGATCTTCGAGTTCCGTCGAAAGCACGCACAACTAAATCACTTGGCGTACAATAAAGGCCCTGATGATCTATCTTCATTAGTGCTTTCTTTGGAAGTACATTCAGAGATGACCCTGTGTCCACAAGGACATGTGACATAACTGCTCCCGAACACTCAATGGAAATGTGTAATGCCAAATTGTGGTTTCTGCCCTTGGGCTTCAAGTCCAAATCCGTAAAACCGAGACCATTCCCTGCATTCACATGCGCTACAACCCCTTCGAGTTGGTTGACTGATATTTCCTGCGGCACATAAGCAGTATCTAAAATCGTCAACAATGCATTACGGTGAGCCTCCGAACATAACAGTAGTGATAGTATAGAAATCTTGGAAGGAGTTTGCTGAAGTGATTGACTATCTTGTAGTCGCTTTTACGAATCAGCTTCATGAACTCTTCCACATATCTCGTCAAAGACTCCTTCTCACCAGCCCGAGAAGTTTCTTCCACCATCTTACCTTTACCTTATCAGTTTTCTCCGCCACCACCTCAGGCAATGAAAAGATTCTTCCGCTTCGAGTGATTCCTCCGGCTCCTACCAGATTATCTACCGCGTCAACAGTGGTACTCTTCAATTCTACCTTCTGTCCATTACAGTAAACCTTCACTCCATAATTCCATGGTATAGATTTGGTACTCTCGTATGGCATAGATCATGCTTTAGTGATAATGACTATTGGTGGCCTTGGCACTGAAATAGTAACGGTCTTATACGGAATCGAAATCGTCGCGATTTCATCGTGCTCTTCCTCTATTACTTCAACAGGCTTTTTCTCAGCAGTTCGGTCAAATTGCAACGTTCCTTCATCCATCATGCTTTGGATACATCTTTTCAAATTATCACATCCCTCGGGATGGCTTAAACAGTTCACGCCATCTTTATTACAACCCGGGAACACACCCCCTTCTAACAACTTATCCTTCACAAAAGCCAACGGCGTCATCAGCTCATTTACATCAGTTATCAGGTCTAAATTCTCCTCTGTCAGAATAGCACCAACCCTAGTCGGCCCATGATGTGGCATAGGGTTCTACACAACATTAGGCGCGTCGTGAGAAAAGTCTACTGCTTTGCTATCAATTAGATCCTGTAACTTATGCTTGAATGCCTTGCAGTTATCAATAGTATGGCCAGGTGCTCCAAAGTGGAATTCGCAACGAGCGTTTACATCATAATCGGGTGGCGACATACCTGTCAGAGGAGCCTGAGTCCTCTTTTGAATCAACTGCAATTGTAACAATATCTGAAGAACTTGGGAATACGGCATTGGTAGTGTATCAAATACTCTGTTTGCTGGCAGAATCGAAAATTTTCTATATCCCTATTGATTTTGTTGTTGCGTCTGTTGGCATTGTTGTTGATGTTGTTGTTGTTGTTGTACAGGAATCATAATGCTAGCAACCTATTGTTGACGGTATTGGTTTCGGCCTCTACTCCTCCCCGGAGAACTAGATACTGCATTAGTCTCACCTTCGCATTTCTTGTTACCAAATACCTTCTTTCCTCCTCCTCCAACTGAGGGAACTTCAACTGCATGTATCTTTCCAAGCTTGATACCATTCTCTACTCTTTCACCAGTAATTATCAAGTCAGAGAAACTTCCTGACATATTGCTGATGAGTTTCTCATAGTATACCCCAAGCAAAGTTGCGAAAAACATGTGAATCAGCTCACGCTCCACCATCAGAGGTTGTACTCTTTCAGCCAATTCGCGCCACCTTTTGGCGTACTCTTTGAAACATTCATTGTTTTTCTGGGAGAGATTTTGTAGTTGAACCCTATTTGGAGCAAGGTCTCTATTGTATTGATGGTGTTTTACGAATGCCTCAGCTAAATCCTTCCAGCTACGGATATTAATAGGCTCCAAGCCCATGTACCACTCAAAGGAAGGACCAGATAAGCTGTCCTGAAAAACGTGCATTAACAACGTTTCATCATTTGAGTAGGCAGACATTTTCCTGTAATAGGAGCGTAAGTGAACCCTGGGACATGTAGTACCCTTATACTTGTCAAAGTCAGGGACTTTGAACTTCAGCGGTACTCTTAGGTCAGGGATAAGTCCAAGGTTGGCCATGTCAAGGCCCATAGAGTTCTGACTTTCAAAGATCTTCATTCTGTCTTCCAACCATTTGAATCTTCTATTAGTTTCAGAAGGCATTTCACCACCAAAATCTATCACCGAGAAGATCTCATCCTGTCTGTCCTCAATCAACTGCTGACTCAGATTGCCATGAATAACACCGTTAGCTTCAAGCCCATACACATTACCCTAACCAGTAATTCCAGCGTTACCAACTCCAGTGTTTCCATATCCATTGTTGCCATTGCCTCCCCCAACATTTCCGTTAATTTCGACATTTCCATTACCAACACCAGTTGTGTTCCCGTTACCAGCACCATTGCCATTTCCATTCCCACCAGCATTGAGGACGACCAATGGTATAGAATTATCAGCTCGAGGTGTCTCAACCCGAGGAGGATTGGTAGCAGTCCCACCATGTAACACAACATCATTATTAACCCGTGCAATCAAGGGCTGCATTAAAGTCTGGAGTTGTTCTTGTCCCTTAGCAACATTCTGCATGACCTCCATGAACTGAGCCATCCTATCTCTCATTTCCTGCATTTCTGCCTGCATCTGGTCCATGATTCTCTTTTGATTTCCTCTGGTTGCATACTGGCGAGTCGTCTTGTCGGCGATCCTGAAACACACTAGCGGAAGCACAGGGGATAAGAATACAGTTCTGATGCACCTGTAATGCGAAAAAGGCAAAATGCAGACATGTATAAATGCTACAGGGAAATTTTCCCCTCGATTCTAGTTCCAAGCTGAACATAGTGACAATGGAGAACTTTACAGACAAGCATATAGAAACACCTCATATATAAACACAGGCCAACAGGCAATGTACAAACATCAACTGAGTACAAATAAGAAAGACCTCAACCAACATGTCTAGCGATGGTCAGTATAATAAGCACAAGCAACAAAATACAAAGGAAAAGATAAAGACAGTCAAGCTGGATGACGAGACCGGAAATCCTCCAGTAACTCCTGCATCTCGGAATGGTCTGGCCTAGTGAGTAAACCCTGTATGAGTAGCTCCCGCTGGCTAACGGTAGACTGCAAACTCTCAATGTGGTCCTCACAAGCTCCTTCCCCAAAGCATGCATCAAGCTTACACCTCTTGGCATCAGCTCTCAACCTACAGTCCTTCAGCTCTGTAACAGCTTCGATCAACCTATACTCTCCATCACGTCTGAGTGACGCCTCTGCTGCAATCTTCGCATCTTTGGCATTGAGCTGCATCTTCAACTTGGAGATCTGCTGCTTCAGCTTGTCCTCACACTCTTTGTTGTTGGTGAGCGTGGCATTCCACAATAAGTTAAACCTAGAAATCTCCATGTAAGCCTTGTCCAAATTCTCCTTCTTAGTAGCAAGCACACTACTAACAGCCCTCAAATCTAGACATGTCTATTCTCTGGTGCTAGTCTCCTTTGTCAAGTTCGTACCTAACCGGTTCACCAATTCAGTCTGTTTCTTCAAAGAATAAGTTGCTTCGTTCTTCTCACTTCGGAGCTGAACAATCTCTTTCTCCAACTCTTCGTTCGCTTTCTGAAACTCTTCTTTTTCGAACCATAACTAATTATACTTTTAAATCTCCATGGTGGTAGGCTCCTCAATCATGAGAGGATACAAAGGCTCCACTGAAGGAAAAGGCATCAAGAACTTCGTGGCCTGCTCACGAATCCAAGCCAAATAAGGGTCATAAGATCTATTGTTACTCTTCCCCAAAGCTGCTTTCCCTTTCCTGTGAATACTACCCCAAGCATGCTCCACCCTGGCTAAAGCGTTGCCCTCCAATAGACCTGTGAGATACAGAGATTCCTGTATCTCCTCTTCTTTAGGAGGATCTCTCAATGCATACCCGAATTGTCTGACCAACAAAGAAGGATTATAGTTGACGCAACCTTTCCTTCCGACCAAAGGGACGTTAGGAAATCTGCCGCAACTTTAAATAATATCTGAACCGAGTGTATCCTTGTCAAACCACGTGATATTCTCTACAGACAAACTCATCAACCTGTCTGACCACTCTGAAGTACCAGCGGTAGCAATAAACGGACCTGTCTTGGGCATGTGACTAATGAACCACCTGTATAACAAGGGAATGCAGCAAGAGACATTCTTTCCTCTTCGGTTTTCATTCTTGTGATGCACAAAATGATAGACATCTCCGAGGAGTGTGGGCACCGGATTCCCAGAAGCTAGCAAATAGAAAGCATCCACATCTACAAAGTCTGGAAGGTTAGGAAACAGTATAATACCATAAATGCAAAGAGCTAGAATGACGCCAAACACAATCCAACTCCCACCCTTGGCGAACTGCTGAGCTTTCTCCACCAGAAAAGGAAACAGAAAACCATAAGTCCCACTCCTCTTAAACAGATTCCCCTTCAACTCTGAATAATCCAAATGCAATACAACAACAAGCTTATCTAAATCAGGCTCAGCATCAACATGAACATATGACATCTGATCAAGAATGGGAATATCCAGCAACTCAAAATACTCCCCTAGGGTAGGAGCCAGAACATAATCAGGAAAGATGAAGCATCTCAGTTGAGCGTCACAAAACTGCAGAAGAGTATAAACACCACTGATCTCATGCGCTGAAGGCTTGCAAACACATCTCGCCAATCTCCCATAAGACTGCTTGAAATCTTCCTTCACCTTCTTGTCTGCCATAGCAATCAAAGTCAGTAATGAACCAACATCTGGGGTCGGAAACCTGTAAGCAATTGTCCTCTTCAAAGGCTCCATGTCAGGCAATAAGGAAGAAGATCACTAGAATCAGGGAGGAAATATGCACCTGCAACACAGATACATGTTAATGAAATGCAAATGAAAATTCAAATGCAAACAGGGGATCAAGATTGTTGTGATGTTGATCGAGAATAACCAGCGCTCTGCTTTAGCACAAACCAATCACTGATATTAGGACCCCTCGTCTCAAGAACACAAATCCAACACTGTAAAGAACCGGGTAGTCTAAAAGTCAAGGTTTCCTACACAACCTGATCCCGCTCACGGGTATGGACCTAATCCACTAATAAGGTATGACATCCTATGTGTTCATAAGCGTCATAGACTTTCAATAAACGATGATACGTTACCTATTTCTGGTTTGGCATCATCATCTCCTGAAGCGGCCTCACTTAGTTGAATCCCAAATGATCGGTCCCCAGAGTCGACAACCCTCAGATCCAACAAATCGTCGAGCCCTAAGGGCCAGAAAAGAAGTCGTCAAATAGAATCTCGTCCAAGCGCAAATTTCATGGGGAACTGTGTCTGCTAAGCAAACAGGCCCCCCACTAGTCTCCACAACTAATGCTAGGTTTATACTCAAGCCTGGGTTTTGTCTTATCTCTCAGTGGAACATCCCCCCCCCCCCCCCAACAGCACAACAATATGATACAATGCGGAAAGTAAAATGCGGGAATAAATAAAGATAAAGCACATATGTACACACCCAAAAGGAAAAAACAAACAAGCGCTAGGATTGACTTGCATATGGGATGTTCTTATCCCCAACAGAGTCGCCAGTTGTCGCTACTGCTAAAAAAGAGGCCGGCAAAGAAAGAAGAGTCGCCACCATGCATTATTTATCCCAAAAGAGGGGAAGAAAACACTCAGAGAAAACCTAACGAAAAAGGGAAAAGACAAGGTCATCGAAACCAAGTCCTAGGTTCGGGAGTCGGTTACGCAAGGGGAAGGTATGAGCACCCCTCACGTTCGTCGTACTCGATGGGATCCATGCTTGTTGTCTATCTAAAAGGGTGTTAAAACTACCTATCTAAAGGTCTCATGGACAAAATAAAATAAAAGATGACTCGGCAAAGCGTCGCAGCTCCGTGCCTACGTATTCCTGTCTGGAACGAGAAATCAGAGTCAACGTAGTTCGGCTAACTACGGGTGAAAGGTGGGGAAGGTTGCTCGCCGAGACATCGCGTCTCGTGCCTACGTACTTTCATATGGTATGAAATATCATATCAAACATAGTCCAGGCTAACTAGACCAATGGTGGGTTCAAAATTTTTACCCGAGTAGGGTTAACAAGCGGTTCTAGCAGTTGGTGTATGCAGCTCGACCATTGGAGACTTAGGCGTTACAGTTTGCGATAGAACCGAGATTTAACAAAACTCTCCTTATGAAAATGTTTTTCCAAAGTTAAAGGTCCCAAGGGACAAAAAGAAGTTTAAAGTTTGTTTTAGTGTTTTTAGAGAAGGAAGTGTTTTGAGTTTTTGTTTGTAACTCATGTTGCACTAAAGACTATGACTTAGGAGCGAATGCATCGCATATCACCCTAAGGGTGTACACTAAACACTCTAAGTAATTGAGAGGAATCCACTCAATCACCATTCTCTGAGTACTTAAGGCTTGTAGCGCGCAATAATCGTTAACCTTTATTAAGTGTTTTTAGAAGTGTTTGAAGATGATAAGAGAAAAGACACACTATAGGGGGACTAAACCAAACCTAAAGTTGTCATGAAAAGTTGATCCTATGATTGAGGTAAGGGGGATACCTAATGTTATCATGCATGGTTAGAAACCTAATGTCTATTATAACCTCTCTTGAACAAGAGAGATTAGAGATCCTAAGGGAAAGAAGACAAAAGAAGAAGAAGAAGAAAGAATATGCAAATGCAAACATGCAAACATAATTGCACAAGTAGAATGAAAGGTGTGAGAGGAAAATAGTGTGGGGCAGTAGCTTTTACAAGCTCATATTAACCAAGCATACATATGAGAAATGCAAAGAAGAAAGGAGAAGAAGATTCACAAAAGCAAACCACACAAATGCAACAAAAATGGGATGAAATGGCCTAAACCAAACAACATCAACCACAAGGCACAAAACCAAACACAAATGAAAGGAAAACAAGGCCTAAAACATAGTGAGGATGGGAGGCTAATATGATGACATTAAGGAACTCATAAAATTCACTCAACTATGAGCATCACAAACAAAGTGCAAAGGCACAAAGAAACACAAAGAAAAAGTCCTCGAGGATTCCATCACTTTAGGTAGGCTTCAAGTACCTCCTAAGGAGGGACCAAACCACCTTAAATGACACTCCAAGGTCATGGCGCAGAGAGTAAGATGAGAGGAGAGAGCTCAAAAGCAAAAGCAAACACAACATAAGAAAAGGCAAGCAAATACACAAAGAAATACAAGCATGCCTCACATTGAAAGCATTAAATGCAAGACACAAATGAAAAGGAAAAACCAAATATCATGACCTAAATATGAGCAAACATCATCCTTAACATGTTAGAAACATGAATCAAAAGGCATTGAAGGCTCAAAGGATCCATAAATGTCATATCCAAGTCAAACTAGGTCAAGGTGTATGTATGAACCTCTCTTTGGGGTAACTTGACTTGCAAGTTATCCCAAAATTAGGAAAATGAATCAAATATTACCAAATAAAAATCACAAGGTACCTAAACATGCTGGCAAATAGAGGCCAAAAGATCAAAGCCATATTCCCTCAAGGCACCTTCAAAAGAAAATAATCCTTGAGATGTACCACCTTGAAATGGATGAAACAAGAGTCAAAAGAAAAGCAACCAAAGTCACCCCTAAAGTAAACAAAACAGGGGCAAAATGGTCCTCAAAAATTGATCAACTCATCATGGATATGATGATCAATTTTCAGTCATTGGATCAAAAGGAAAGTGCAAAAACAAATCAAGAAACAAAACATGTCAAGATTTAACTCAAATAAAACACTTCCAATGTTTAATTCCATTTTTAATTGAAAATAAAACCAAAAAATAAAATAAAAATATCCTAAAAATAAAGGACATCTCAAAGTTTCTAAAACATATTTTTGTGGAATTTTTATACCATTGGAAGTATTTAAAAAGAATTAAATCTAAACAGATTCAAAACAAAATGAAAAAAGAAAATAAAAGGAAAATGGAAAATAAATGGTGCAGATAGAAATTAAAACAAGTTGATAATCCAAATGGGCTTAGGCTGGGGGTGCAAACAACAATTAGAAGCCCAGATCCACAAAGGCGTTGAATCAGATAGGTTGGGTATGGTGAGGTCAAAGTTAGCGCATGGTGGAATGCGCTAAAGGTCAATTGATCAAAAGGTATGTCAATCAGAGGGACCAGAGCGTGCCATGTCATTTAATGAAATTCAAATCAGATCTAGTGTGTGTGGTCAAACATGGAACATCATACGTCTTAATTCAGGCCATGTGATTAAAAGTAAATCAGATCTAAGGACTCACGTGCAAACACATCATCATCTTCCCTGTTTGAACATGGAAATGGAGGGAAATCCCAGGCGGCCGGAGCACGGCGGCTCCAGTCGTCTTCTCTGGCAAGGCAAAAATCCAGGTGAACTCAAACTCAACCAAAACATGCAAATTAATAGTCCAAATTCATCTACATCTCACGTAGATCATGAATATGCAATTATTTTTCAGTTTTAATCAACATACAAGCCAGATCGAAGCCAAACAAAAATGAGCTCCAAACAAAAATCGTCACCAATTCCAGTCCATTTTAGTTATAATTGATCTACACAATTTCTAGGTCTTAATGATGCAAAAATGGCAGTCAATTGCATTGTAAACAAAGAGAAAAGTTGAATTGAAAATACCTAGTGGAGAGCTTCCACTGAGCCTTCAATTCTTGATGAAAATTGTTGGAAATAAACCAGAATCACTCCTTGATCTTCAATGAAGCTTCTGATTTGCTTAATTTGGCTTGAGATGATGTGAATCTCAGAATTCGTGTTTCACTTTTCTTGAGATTTTTTCAAGTGTGTTCTCTGCAATTTCTTCACCAATTTTCATTCTGAGAGTTTGTGAAGCATCCTGAAGCTTTATATGTTGGATTCAAATGCTAAAGAAGCCCAATGCAATGCTGATTAAGCCCAATTGAAAATCAAAATTTTGGCACATGGAGCTTCATGTATGTGCACGAAAATGGAGCTGCCAAGCATGGAAATGCACTCATTTGGAGCAATT
Organism: Lathyrus sativus; assembly: GCA_963859935.3. Lineage (NCBI taxonomy): Eukaryota > Viridiplantae > Streptophyta > Magnoliopsida > Fabales > Fabaceae > Lathyrus > Lathyrus sativus. The sequence goes on along the minus strand of OZ012738.1, from coordinate 539,853,108 downwards.
TTCATGTTGGGAAGATTTTCATTTGAAGTGTACAAGGTGGTGAAATTGACCTATAATGAAAATGACTTGTAATCTTACTTTCCCAAAATACCCTTGCCTTGCAAGCTTCATAACTAGAGCTCTACAAATCAGATGAAGGACTTCTAGGACTTTTTGGAAATCTAAGATCATGAGGAACAACTTTCATGTTTGGGTAAAAGTTAGTAGAAACATCCTTCTAGGTCAAAAATGCCTTGGAAGTTGGTTGACTTTTGTTGACCAAAATCACATTCATCTGATGACCTGTAACTTGTCAGCATCATAACTTGAGTTCTAGCAATCAGATGAATGACTTCTAATATTAAAATAAAGCTAAGAACATGCTCTATAAGTCTCATGTAGGATCCAAGATGAGATGAAACTTGTATCTTGAGATATGTGGTCTTGAAGTTAGGCACTAAACAAGGAACTTTACACTGAGAACCCTAATTTAGTAACTCCTCACACTTTGAATTCTTCTTGATTTGATTTTGGACTAACATCTCAAATATCTTAACACAACATTCCATGATCACCATGATTTAGAATTGAGTCTTAATCTCCTTTAAATCCACAGTTGACTTAGGGTTGACCAGATGAAAACCCTAGATGCAAAACTTTTGACTGTGGCTTCTTACACATGCCACAACAACTTGAATAATCTCCACAATGGCTCTCAAAGCACTCAATGAACTTCCTCAATATCCCATATCCATAATCATGTATTCACAATCCTCTGATGATCCTCAATTGGCCTCCAAGTTAGGAGATGATCCACATACATCCACCCACTCTCTCAAAGAGCATTGACCACCTCTTGATGACTTTTATTAGCACTCATGCTTGAGTAAACCTCTGGATTAGGCTCAACACCCTTGGTATGAATCTCTTTCTAGACACACCTCTCTTGATCCCCTGTTAAATGAAACAATGATATGCAATGTAATATGCTAGAACAATGAAATGAAACATAAACCAAGTAAAGAAAAGATTGGGCAAATTTTGGGGTACAACATGGGGCAGTTACTCAAGCGAACTTGTTCTCGTCAGCAAGAGTTGAGTTTTGGGGAATCGTACCATCACCTCATCGGATAATCTGAAACCTCTTACATATCAAAACTTTATAACCGAAAGCATCTCCAAAGCCCAGTCCTCGTCTGGAGAACTTCTAAAGCCCCGTTCTCGTTAGGCAAACTTTCAAACCAGTCATTGTCTGGTCATCCTTTAGTAAGTATCGGTTCTCGTCTAGCACATATCAGATTTTCGACTAGTTCTCGTCCGGTCACCCTTTCTGTAGCCCACTGTTTAACTAGTTATCGCCGAGCAAACACAGTTTCAAAGTCGAGTTCATGTCTGGACAACCATAAATCAGTTCTCACCTGATATCTAAAACCAGAGATCAGTTCACGTCTAATACCTAAAGTTAGAAGTTCAGTTCCTACCTTAAAACCTAACCTCTTAACCCGGTCCTCGCCTGGTAATCTAGTTCTCGTCTGACCTTGTTTCTCGAACCCAGTCCTCGCCTGGTAATCAGTACTCGTCTGACCTTGTTTCTCGAACCCAGACCTCGCCTGGTAATCAGTACTCGTCTGACCTTGTTTCTCGAACCCAGTCCTCGCCTGGTAATCAGTACTCGTCTGACCTTGCTTCTCGAACCCGGTCCTCGCCTGGTCATCTAGTTCTCGTCTGACCTTGTTCTCGCCTGATAGTCAGTGCTCATCTGACGGTTTTACCTTTTTGCCACCAGTTTTCCCCTGATAGTCTACCCTTGAATACTAGTTCTTGTCTAGTAGTTCTCCTTTATAAATCCATTCTAGTTGGTAACCAGAGATAAATCAAATCATCATAACTTGGTCATGTCCTTAAATCAAAAGCCCGACCGTGCTTGGCACACTCCAGTTCTTGTCTGGAGAGCTGTTCAGAGTCTAATTCTTGCCTGGCCTGCCGTTCTTTTTGAAGCTCGATTCCCGTATGATAAGTCTTCATGGAATACCAGTTCTTGTCTGGTAAGACACATCAGAGTCCAGTTCTTGCCTGGCCTGCCATTATTTTTGAAGCTCAATGCTCTTATGATAAGTCTTCATGAAATACTAGTTCTTGTCTGGTAAGACACATTTGAGTCCAGATCTCGCTTGGTAAACGCCAGCTGTTCAAACCAGTACCCGTCCAGTCAATGTTTCTTTAGCCTACGTTGAAACTCCGGTTTCTGTCTGATGGTCGGTTATCTTTAATACCAGTTCCTGCCTGGTGAAAAGAGTTTTGAAGTCCAGTTATCGTCTGGAAAACCACATAAGTAGTTTATGCTCAGCACAAAACAGGAAACTAGTTCTAGCCTGGTAGTCATTTCTTGCCTTACTGGTTTTTTAGAACCCAAATTCTCTCTCAGTTGTCAGTTCTTGCCTGACCTATCTAATTCAGATCCAGGGTTTGTCTTCCCCCGTATAATTCTAATCATACTTGGCACACCCGGCCATCCCCAGCGGTGTTGGCCTCGTTTCTCTAGCATTTATTTTGTTGGAGCGTTTCCTTTGCATTTTGTGCATAGCATCTTCAGACGCGTAGCATTTCCATTTCGTATGGAGCATTACGCCATATCCAAACAAGTGCATCAGAAACATTAGCATTTGCATACCCTTTGTTTCTGTCTCCCCAATCGTTGTTTGCACTTTATTTCTGCGGTTGGCAAATTTCCGGGTTTCTTTGGTATTCAACCGTCTTTTACCTTGATTTTTTGAAAGTCGTTCGCTTTTCACCCAGTCAGGTCCAAGCCGTTTGAATAGGGGCAGCTGTTGCACCCCAAAATTTGCCCAACCTTTTTGTTATCTGGCTTTTGGTTCATTTCATATTCTAGCATATTGCATTGCATATCATTGTTCATTTAGCAGGGGATCAAGAGAGGTGTGCATAGCAAGAGGTTTGCCAAAGATTTTGAGCCTAGTCAAGAGGTCTACTCAAGCATGAGTGTCATCAAAGTCCTCAAGAGGTGGTCAGTGCTCTTTGAAAGAGTTGATGGATGTATGTGGATTGTCTCCTAACTTGGAGGCCAATTGAGGATCATCAGAGGATTGTGAATTCATGATTATGGATGTGGGATATTGAGGAAGCTCATTGAGTGCTTTGAAAGCCATTGTGGAGCTTATCCAAGTTGTTGTGTCATGTGCAAAGAGCCACAGTCAAAGGTATTGCATCTAGGGTTTTCATCTAGTCAACCCTAAGTCAATTGTGGACTATAATGAGATTAAGACTCAATTCTAAATCATGGTGATCATGGAATGTTGTGTTGAAGCATTTGAGATGCTATTCCAAGATCAAATAAAAAAGAATTTGAAGTGTGAGGAGTTACTAAATTAGGGTTTTCAGTGTAAAATCCCCTATTTAGTGCCTAACTTCAAGACCACATATATCAAGATACAAGTGTAATCTCATTTGGATGTGGACATGAGACTTGTAGAGCATGTTCTTAGATTTCCTTTGAGTACTAGAAGTCATTCATCTGATTTCTAGAACTCAAGTTATGATGCTGACACGTTATGTGTCCACAGAGGAATGTAATTTCAGTCAACAAAAGTCAACCAACTTCCAAGACATTTTTGACCTAGAAGTATGTTTCTCCTTACTTTGACCCAAACATGAAAGTTGTTCCTTATGATCTTAGATTTCCAAAAAGTCCTAGAAGTTCTTCATCTGATTTGTAGAGCTCAAGTTATGAAGCTTGCAAGGCAGGGGTATTTTGGGAAAGTAAGATTACAGGTCATTTTCATTATAGGTCAATTTCACCACCTTGTACACTTCAAATGAAAATCTTTCCAACATGAAAATTTCTCCAAATGGGGTCATTTGCTCAACCAAACATCAAGGAGTCATGGATTTGGCTTGGACTGGAGAATTGATGTCTAACTTTTTCATGAAGAAAGCTTAAAATCATAAAATGGAATTAATTGATTTTTAATCATTTTAAGGCAACCTTGTGCATTTTTTGAGTGCCAAAGACTTAAAAAACATGATGCAAGCTTTAAATTTCAGTTTTGGTACCATTTTCATGTGTTCTTCAAATGCCATTTCAAGTGGAATTTTGACAATCCAATATCAACCATGTGATCAAACCAAGGGACAAATCACATCCACATGATCAAATTAAGTTCCCAGAAATGATTTTGAATGAAAAACAAGGGGAATTGTGACTATTTCACGTATGCATGGACATGGGAAAAGTGGAATTGGGCATTTTCAAAATTGGTGTAATTGAGCTACAATTGGGCCTCCAAACATTTACTAATCCATCATATATAAAGTTCAAATGAAATTTGAGAGCTCATTCGTGCATTCTCGTGCCCTAGGAGCTCAAAAACAGTTGGAGCAAGCAAAGGAGATTTGAAAATCGCGTAAGAAAATTTAGGCATTCTCAAAGCAATTCAAGCTCAAATTCATCTTCCTTAAGCTTCCTTGAATGGATCTGCAGAGTTTCATCAAGCTTCTTCAAATGTAGAAGGCTCAGTGGAAGCTCTCCATTAGGTAACTTTCATTTCAACATATCTCATTGTTTACAATGCAATTGCTTGCCATTTTTGCATGTTTAAGACCTAGGAACTGTGTAGATCATTTATAACTAAAATGGACTGGCATTGGTGATGATTTGTGTTTGGAGCTCATTTCTGTTTGGCTTCGATCTGACTTGTGTGTGCATAATTAATAAAAAACTAAAGGCATATTCATAATCTACGTGAGATGTAGTTGATTTTTGACTATTAATTTGCCTGATTTGGTTGAGTTGAACCCTACTTGTGTTTGTTGCTTCGCCGGAGAAGGTGACCGGAGCCGCCGTGCTCTGGCACCTGGTTGTTTCCCCCCATTTCCATGTTTAAACGAAGGAGATGATGATGTGTTTGTGTGTAGGCCCTCAGATCTGATTACTTTTTGAATCCATGGCCATGATTAAGACCTACCGTGGGTCTGTTTTGACTTTCCATACGTGATCCATATGAAACGTTGCGTTTCATTTATTTGTTTTCCTGAGCCACGTGGCTTGTTGTAGACCTCATGATGTGCTGACTGTTTTGATTCAATAAACCCTAGCACGTCTCACCATGCACTTTTGTTTGACTATCTCACCTGATCCTTCTGAGTCCAATGCGCCTTTTGGACTTGGGCCTCTGATTGTTGTTTGCACCCCCTTGACTGAGCCCATTTGATTTTCAATGTGTTTGGATTTCTATTTGAACCACTGTTTTTTTTTCTTTTCTTTCTATTTTCTTTTCTTTTTCTTTTTTATTTTTGTTTGCATTTTAAATCAAATCAAATAATTCCAATGGTTTAAAAATTCCACAAAAGTATGTTTTAGAAACTTTGAAGTGTCCTCTAATTTTAGGAATTTTTATTTTATTTTATTTTATCATTTTTCAATTAAAAATGGAATTAAATATTGGAAGTGTTTTAGTTGAGTTTCTTTTTTACTTTGTTTGTTTCTTGTTTTGTTTCTCTTGTTTCCTTTTGATCCAATGACTAAAATTTAATCCTCATATCCATGATGAGTTGATTAAATTTTGAGGACCATTATGCCCCTGTTTTGTTGACTTTAGGGTTGACTTTGGTTGCTTTTCTTTTGACCCTTGATTCTCCCATTTCAAAGTGGTACATCTTGAGGATTGTTTTCTTTTGATGGTGCTTTAAGGGAATATTACTTTGATCTTTTGGCCTCTATTTGCCAACATGTTTAGGTACCTTGTGCATTTTATTTGATAATTTTTGAATCATTTTCCTAATTTTGGGATAACTTGCAAGTCAAGTTACCCCAAAGGGAGGTTCATACATACACATTGACCTAGTTTGCCTTGGAGATGACATTTATGGATCCTTTGAGCCTTAAATGCCTTTTGATTCATGTTGCTAACATGTTAAGGATGATGCTTTCTCATTTTTAGGTTATGACATTGTTTATTTCTTGTTCATTTGTGTGTTTCTTTTGTTGCTTTCAATTAAGGTTTCCATGTGTGCTTTGCTTGCATTTCTTTGTGTTCATGCTTGCATATTCTTGTGTTGTGTTTGCTTTTTCTTTTGATCACTCTTCTCTCATCTTCCCCTCTGTCCCATGACCTTGGAGTGTCATTTAAGGTTGTTTAGTCCCTCCTTAGGAGGTACTTGAAGCCTACCTAAAATGATGAATCCTTGAGGACTTTTCTTTGTGTTTCTTTGTGCTTTCTTTTGCACTTTGTTTGTGATGCTTATGGTTGAGTGAATTTTATAAGTTCCTTGTCGTCCTCATATTATCCTCTCATCCTCACTTTGTGTTAGTCTTCTTTACCTTTCATTTATGTTTGGTTTTGGTAATGTGGTTGATGTTGTTTGGTTTAGGCCATTTCATCCCACTTTTGAATGCTTTTGTGTGTTTGCTTTTGATGCATCTCCTTCTCTTTCTTCTTTTGCATTTCTCATATGTATGCTTGGTTGAAATGAGCTTGTGGAGGATACTTCCCGACACTATTTTCCTCCCACTTTCATTCTATTTGTGCATTCTATGTTTGCATGTTCTTCTTTCTTCTTTTTCTTTTGTCTTCTTTCCCTTAGGATCTCTAATCTCTCTTTCTCAAGAGAGGTTATGATAGACATTAGGTTCTCAAACATGCATGATAACATTAGGTAGCTCCCTTCTAACCTCAATCATAAGATCAACTTTGCATGACAACTTTAGGCTTGGTTTAGTCCGCCTTTAGTGCGTCCTTTCTCTTCTCATCTTCAAGCATTCATAAAATACTTAATAAAGATTAACGATTATTGTATGCTACGAGCCTTAAGTATTTGGGAAATGGTGATTGAGTGGCTTCCTCTCAATTGCTTAGAGTGTTTAGTGTACAACCTTAGGGTGCTACGCAACGCATTCGCTCCTAAGTCATAGTCTTAGTGCAACATGAGTTACAAACAAAAAACTCAAAACACTTCTTCCATAAAAGACTTCAAAAACAAACTTCAAACTTCTTTTTGTCCCTTGGGACCTTTAACTTTGGAAAACCATTTCCATAAGGAGAGTTTTGTTAACTCTCGGTTCTACCGTAAACGGTAACGCCTAAGTCTCCAATGGTCGAGCTGCATACACCAACTAGTAGAACTGATTGTTAACCCTACTCGGATAAAAACTTTTGAACCAACCGGTGTTCTTGTTAGCCCGAACTGCGCTTGCTCTGATCTTTCATACCAAACGAAAGTACGTAGGCACAAGACACGATGTCTTGGCGAGCAACCTTCCCCACCTTTCACCCGTAGTTAGCCAAACTACGTTGACTCTGATTTCTCATTCCTGACGGGAATACGTAGGCCCAGGGCAGCGATGCTCTGTCAAGTCCTCCTTTTTCTTTTCTTTTGTCCCTGAGCCTTTAGCTATATAATTTTAACACCTTTTTAGATAGACAACAAGCGTGGATCCCATCGAGTACATTGGACGTGAGGGGTGCTCATACCTTCCCCTTGTGTAACCGACTCCTGAACCTAGGACTTAGTTGCGATGACCTCGTCTTTTCCCATTTTCGCTAGGTTTTTTCCGATCGTTTCCTTTCCCTCCTTTGGAATAAATAACGATAGGTGGGGACTCTTCTGTCATTGTCGGCCTCTGTTTTCGCAGTAGCGACACACAGCATCCTCTCCCGTCTGGCACAGACCCACAACCGTCGGGCAGGACCCTCGTAGTTATCCGACTAGCCTCCTTCTCCTCCTCTTTGCCGAGCAGAAGACCCGTCGGGCACAGGCCAACTGCTGTCGGGCAGGACCCTCGTAGCTATCCGACTAGCCTCCTTCTCCCCCTCACATACGAGCAGAAGATTCGTCGAGCACAACATCCTCTCCCGTTTGGCACAGGCCCAAAGCCCAATTAGGAAGAGGCCCCCTTTTTCACCGTACTTACGGGCAGAAGACACGTCGAGCATAACCCCTATCCGTCAGGCACATACAAGCACCCGTCGGCCAGTACCTTCTTGCCCGACCGGCCAGGACCTTCTTGCCTGACCGACCAGCCTCGGCCGTCCCCCATGTCGGGAAAGACCACTAGATCCGACCATATGACCCTGTCTGCTCGGGGGATTCCTCAAGACTTCCCCCCACGTTATCCACGTGCCCCTCACTCAGGGACACATCATGAAATAACAACCCACTTCCGGAAGATCTGGTCTTCCTCCTCCCGGATAGTGCGAAACAGTTACCCTAGGGCGAAGACTACGCGCTGGTCCTGACGATGTCGCGTTAGCCCTAGCAGTTACTAACGCTGGGCCTGGTAGCCCAGCCCAGTGCTAGGTAACCGTTAGCCCTGCGTTGGGAGCTCACTATAAATACCCTCTTCACTAGAGGGTCAGGTAACTTAACTCTCTCTCTCTATGTGTACTTGCTTCCACTATGCCCGTCACTTACTTTGGCATCGGAGTGTGTTTCAGGTACACCCCGTCCTCCTCAACACTTTGGTGGACAACTTCCAAATCAACGACGCATGGCAGCCCATCGATCCCCTTCTGGTCATGTATGATCAAAGCAGATCAATATTAATAAAGTAACAAATTAAGAAACAGATCAATAAAATAACTCTAAGATTTAGTCAATTGGTGTTAGATAACAAAACAATATATATATATATATATATATATATATATATATATATATATATATATATATATATATATATATATATATATATATATATATATATATATATATATATATATATATATATATATATATATATATATATATATATATATATATATATATATATATATATATATATATATATATATATATATATATATATATATATATATATATATATATATATATATATATATATATATATATATATATATATATATATATATATATATATATTAGTGGGAATCAACTTACTAGAGTAAGTTTTTTTAACTTACTCCACATCATAGCATTTAAATTGAATCTAATATATTGGTTGAATTAGCATTTTTACTTATAACCATTCGATTAAATCTAATTTAAAGGCTATGATTGTGGAGTAAATTATAAAATTTAAATATATATATATATATATATATATATTTTAAGAATATATATATATATATATATATATATATATATATATATATATATTTCTTTTGAATCTAATTTAAAAGATATCCTCAATATATATATATATATATATATATATATATATATATATATATATATATATATATATATATATATATATATATATATATATATATATATATATATATATATATATATATATATATATATATATATATATATATATATATATATATATATATATATATATATATATATATATATATATATATATATATATATATATATATATATATATATATATATATATATATATATATATATATATATATATACGCGGATCCCAAAAATTTAAATAGTGGGGGCAAATTTATTACATTAAGGATATCTTTTAAGAATATTACCATTCATAAAATTTTATATATAACTCTTGAAGATGTTTATAGCAAAAAAATTCAACTTTAAAGTAGTTGATAACTAAAAAAGAATTTAAATATAATATATTGACAGTGTAAATATATTTTATACGATCAGATAATCACAATCAATTGATAAATTAAAAAATGACTTTTACTTAAAAACAATTTAAGTAATACAATTGAATGATTATGATATATTGAAGGTGTAATATTTTTTATAATTACAAAGCATTGCAATTGAATTCAAAGTTAAATTTTGACCCTATTAAAATTATAAACATATTAAGAAAACATGATAGTCGAGTTAATAATATCACAGAAATATAAAAATTTATCATGCCCGTAAATTTTGACCCCACTAATATTATAAAAATATTATTAATATAATTCATAAAAAGATATTGTTGTCTTAGAAAACATTATCTATGAAATACTTTTTAAATGATTCTTTATATATCATATAAATTATTTATGAATATGCAATATATGTTATCCAGTAGCATCATATTTGTTGTGTTTTAGAAGTTAGTGGGGCATGCGCCCCCAATATCATGGAAGAGGAAGAAGAATGGTTCTTGGAATCATCAATTCATTTTCTTCTTCAATAAGGTAGTTTCATTAGTTAGTTTAGCATTGGGGGAAAACATGACAATATGGTGGATTGGGGTTTTGTGTGAAAATATGCTAAGTGGAGGTTTGAATATTGTTATATGATGAATTTCATACACTACCATGTTATATCATGTCTATTAGATGTTTAGATGTGTGTTGTGATTATTGTGTGTTGATGTTTTGGAGCTTTTGGCCATGGATGACTTCTTTTCACGTTTCTAGAAATCTTAAAAATGCATGGGTCGCACAACGAGCTACAACGAGCATCTCGGTCTACTATGTTTGCACTGCTATCTTCGAGCAAAGTGAAGGCGAGACCCCACCTTGAGTTTGCACAACAACCACTAAGGTTTTTTTTCCACTGCCTCAATTTTTCCTACCTCGCCCAGAGCTCGCACAACAAACTCAAGGCGAAGGGGACTCGCCTAGCCCCCTCACTGCGAACCCTGCAGTATATTTCATGTTTTTCTTTGATTCTTGTAAGGTTGTCTCATATGTATGTTATAGTTATTGTGGGTCGTTCCACATGATTATTGATAATTGTTATGCATGTTTACCATGAATAATTTGTTGATATCTATAATGATTAAATATGTGAAAAGTGCATAAGAACACTTAGTGTTGTGGTGACTACCATGTGAATGATTTGATATTAGGTGAAGGACCTTTATTCCAAAACACCCATATATGCTGTGATCATGAGTTAACCAAGAATTTTTGGTAAAGGATGGTGATGACCATATATTTTATGTGAGATGTTTATGTTGACTTGTTATGCTATGCCTTTTATGTTTGATATATGTGTATGTTAATTAAGTGTTTGATTGTGAATTAACATGATTGAAATACTATGAACATGAGTGAGGAAATATAGATATTTGTATGGATCATGTATGGTTTGTGTTGTTTATGGTTAAGGTGAATGTGATGCCTTGTGGTTGTCAAATAAAATCATGTTATCTTTAGTGACTACATAAGCGAATGAAGCCTACGGGTAAAAGGCTTATGATAGGGTATGTCCCATGAGAAGTGATGATTCATAAGGTCGATTATATGTCCCTTAGAATCCGAATCCATTTGAAGTTATGTTATGCTTTATCACGTAGCCGGAATCAATTCCCTTGAGATATGTTGTTCCGAGATTGGAAGCTTATATAGAGATAGCTTCTCCCGAATGTACACATTATTACTTTGACAGGTTTGATTCTCGTTGTACGAATGGAGCCTACGGGTAAAGAGACTTGTGATAGGGTACGGCCCATGAGAAGTTATGATTCATGTGAATCATGTTTCCCTTGGATCCGAATCCATTTCATATGTCAAAGTACATTACAAGGATCCATGACTCGTGTCGATCTCCTAGACGTGGGAGAGGATCGGGACAAAGGGATGCCTTGGTGAGGTTTCTTATTAGTGATTTTTTGAGTTGATGAACTCAAGTGACATATTTCCATACATTGCGAACTATGTGAACTCAAGTCTTATCCCTTTCCTTTTTGACTTGAGATAGAAATTGGTTAGAACCCTGTAGAGTCGAGTGAACCGATAAGATAGGGGAACTCACTGAGATTATTATCCCACGTCATTATTTTTGTTGTTTTTCAGGTATTGTTTGCAGGTTTAGTTTACAAGCGGAGCTATGCATGGATATTTCAAGAGAAGCTTAGATTATGTTTTCCGTTGTGTATTATGTATCTCGAACAATGAAGAATATTGTTTTGGCACTTTCCATATCTTGTACCATAAGTTGTGTTTTATGTTTTAGAAATGGTCAAGTATGTAAATTATGCCAATAGGCACTTATGATGGTGTCAGTACCAGATAATAACTCTTGTAATTATATAATTCTAGACAAATATTATACAAGGCATTACAGTTGGTATCAGAGCAGGTCATATCCTTGACCTAGCCTTGAAACATCATAAGTAAATATATTCCTTCCTTATAAGTGTGTCTTGCTAACATGGTTCTTAATATCATATTATGTAGTATTGGGCCTGGTCAATCTAATGTTATGTATGTGGTAGGTAGGATCATGGTTGAGCGACCAAGAGGACTCTGAAGTGTTGTCAGAACTTACGTTATGAGGGTAGACTCAAGCCAAGAGTTAGAAGTAGGTATAACTGGTCAACTCAGTTGAGGTCTTAGTAGAAGTTGTGCTTCCGGTAACATGGAAATGAAAGAAGTTGAATGGTTCAGGAAATCTTAGAATTGATGGAGTTGAAAATTGAATATCTCTGTCGAATGAATGGTTAGGGTATGGATGAATATGAGGATTTTCTAGTGAAACCGGATTGACCACTGACATGGACAAGAATTTTGAGTAATTCCATTTAGTGGGGAAGGAAGGATGTTTTGTTAAGCGTACGACCTGAAGTCGGTAGATGAGGTAATTTATTAGGATTTCAGTCTCTAAGGTCTTTATGATATTATGAAGGAACAAGAGTATTTCAGGGAGCACACTCAGAATGGTACCTTCCCTATGGTTTAGAACGTGGGATATGAGGATGTTCAACACCCATGTAAGAGTCTAGTGTAGTCATGAAGTGTAAGAGGAGTCTCTAAGACCCGACTACCTATTCTAAGTGAATCATGTATACACATGACAAAAGGTAGCAGGTAAATCAAGTGTATTCAACCTATAATGGAAAATCAAGTTTAGGATAGTTCCCCCAAGAACTTAATATTTAGTGAAAGACCAATTTAGAAATGATAAGTTACCCAAAGATTAATTATAAGAGAATGTGTTATAGAAGAAATGAGTATTTTATAGTAACGGAATTCTAACGGTATGGGCAAATGGGGTTTGTGATGAAAGATAGAACAAGAAATTTAGATTCAAGGAAAATCTAGTAGGATGGTTTTATGATTGGGATCTAGAGAAGTGCCTTGGGTAGTGAAGCAAACGCAGAATGGAAAACGAAAGCAACGTTGCAATAAAGTGGTAACAGGATATATTTTAGGTGAATGTACAATGGAGTTATTAAGTGTTGTTGAGGCTAAGTAAGGAGGTGTACTCGTTGGTTGTCACTCATGAAGACTTTTGAAACGTGAAGTAGAGTGGAAGAAGTTGAACCTTAGTATTATGAGATATGTAGTAGTAACATTATGGTCACAAGTGTACATAATGGATTCTTAGTCTTGAGACGGATGCGAAGTCACACCCTCTTTGTTGAACAGTGAGGATCATGTTCTAAACAATTAGAATATGGTAAGCAACAAGTAGCAGACCAAGATTTAGTATGGAATAAGTGTAAATCGTGGAATGGATTATGTAGCAGGGAAATTTGTGAGTGTAAACTATTGATTAACTTAACTAAAAAATGTAAGATTTTCCACCGCACTTTTATTTTATTCAAAAGGAAAGAAAAAAGAGCGAACAAAACTTAAACAAGTTCTAAATCAAGAACAAATAAACCAAGACTAGATAAAGGGGTTGGTTACGCTAAGGGAAGGTGGTAGCACCCAAAATGTCTATAGTACTCAATAGGAAGCCTTTAAAATGTCTACGCTTTTTGGTTTGAAAAAGTTTGTTTGAAATGAGATTGGGGAGATGAGAAGAGAAATATTTTTTAAGATTTTTGTGTTTGGAGAGACTTATCGCCTCATGGCTACGTACCCACGAAGTGTAATATAGGATAAAAACCCCGTAGATTGTGGTACAAATAACAAAATGGATTTGTTATGATTGTTTTTAAATGTAAAGACAAGTCGTCATTTCCAAGCAAATAATTCCACTTAAAGAGATGAATCATGTCTAAACTTATGAAAAAGTTTTAAAATAAAAAGTGCACAAAGGCACGAAAAGAGTTGGCGAGTTTTTTTTATATTTTTTATGTCTTTTTGAAATTGGTCAAAATATGATTAACATTTATTGACATTTATTAAAGAAAACAAAGTTTGAAAAAAAATCACTTGACCAAAGTCAAGATTTTACTATGAAAGCGGTTTGACTTTGAAAACAATAAGGTTTTGAAAAAGGGAGAAGATTTTGAAAATTAAATAAGGGGTAGAGAAGAACGGATTATCCTATTGCATAAAGATAAAAGTTAAGGATAAGAACAATCTAGCCTCACAATAAATCCTCATAAGATAAGCATACATTCCTTTAGATTAGGCCTTGACCAAGATAGGTCTTCAAAGGAGAACTTCAAGTACACAAACATCCAAAGTTTACCATCACAAACTTCCAAGCATAGGTTAAGATCCTAGTTCTAGGTCCAAAATTCCATGTCCAGTGCAAAGGATAATAACCATAGTCCACCATTAAGAGAACAAGTTTTTAGGAATTTAAGACTTTATTAATGTTTTTGGTCCAAATGGACAAAAGAAAAAGTGCATAAACATAAACAAATGGTTCAAGTGGAGAAAGGAAAAATGGCAGAAGCATAAACAATAATATGATATGATATGATAACAATGGAGCATAAAAATAAAAGAGAGATAGGGAGCGGGAATGAAATAGGAACAAAATTAGTACAATAATATTGTTAATGAGTTAGTGATTAGTTGTTAGAACAAATGATCAACGATGGTTAAATAATGAACTTAGGCCAAAGTTAATGAAGACTCACTGGAGGATTGATAAAATCAAAGCCTCCTAACAACAAGTTTCATAAGTAATGGAACCAAGACAAATAATCAATCATATTTGGACTTTCAAACATAAGTTTGAGCCACGAATGATCATTTTCTGGTAGGGATAATTTAGTGTTATGTTAAGCAATCGTAATTGGGCTTATGTAGAAGTTCCCGACTATTTGAGGTCGGTCAATAACAATGTTAGTGCTAATACATGTTAGAGAAGTGATATGTAGATCACTTTGTGAAAGCAATATCGCACGAAAAGAAAATAGTAACAATCTCATCTTCATCAAGAACTTGAAACTAGTTCCAATGATATCAAAGTTTTTCATTGATCAGAATAAAAAAAGGAAGAGGATATGGGAAAGCCAAATTGACTCACAGTTCTAGAATCCTTCCATCTTTAAGTTCAACCACTCATTTTGGTAGACTAAAGCACTAAACATATCATTAGCTCAAAACACCTAAAATGAATTGAACAATTCACTTTAAAGATAGATTTGAATTAGTGAATGTTTATCCAACTTCATCTACACCCTAAGTCTATTGAATTTAAAGAGGAATAGGACCTTTAAAAGTGAAAACCAAGGCAAAAATCAAAAAAGAAAGGAAGAAGAGAAAAGAACCAAAACAGTCCCAAAACAAAGCCAAAAAACACATTATGCTATGTGCAAATCGATTGTACATCAAAAAATCAACAATTCTAGGAAAAAAACATTGTGCAATTGATTTCACACTGGCAGACAATAATAAAATCAGCATTTATAAGGTAAAACCGTGATCAATCATTTCTTCAAACATCTCATGATCAAGGGTGCAATTGAGCACGACAATTCAAGTAAAACAACAACAAATAACACCAATGAAACATAATTTGAAAGATCCAAAGATCAAATAACAAGAATTAACCATAGATCACATTGTAGAAGATGGATCAAGCACAACAATGGTGGAACAAGAGTTTACCACTTTAAATTTGAAAATGCTTCCAATCAACTTCAAGAGCCACACTCCAAAACATTGATCTAATCAATTTGATAATAATGAAGTAATTGGATGAAGGTTTTAGCTCAAAGATTAGTAAGCTTCAATGAAAAGCTTACTAACTTTTAATGGAAGAAAGAGCTTTGGTGAATTTGGTAGTTGGAGAAAATTGAGAGAGTCAAGAAGAAATTTGACAAGGTGAATTTGGCAATAAAAATCTTGAAGAATGAATGAAATTAGGCCTCTATTTATAGAATTTAGGCTTGGAAATTTGGTGGTTTGAAATTTGGTTTGGAATAAAAATTTGGCTTGGAATTTGAATTTGGAGTCAAAATCAAGATCAATTGGTGATTAATGAAGGTGGTATGGTGGGAATTAATTGTGATGAGGTAAGGGAATTAAAATGAGGTGATCTAGAATATTCTCATGACGAAACAAGTGAATTTGGTGCCAAAATGCAGCATATTTTGAATTTACTGATTCTTGGCCAAAACTGCCTTGTGCAATTGATTGCACTGCTGAAAAACTAGAAATCTAGTGCAAATATGAAGGGTGCAATCAATTAGACCATAATGCAAATCGATTGCACAACTGAAAAAATAAAAAATGCTTTCTTGGCTGGATTATTCTGGTTCTAGCTCCTATTCTTTTGACTTGTCAAAGAAGGCATAGAAATAAACACATGAACCTTAGAGTTTCTTGAAAATAATCAATTAATACTTGAGAACTCTTGATTAGGTGAATTTGAATTGTTTGCGGATCCACTTCAGATGAATTTCATTCGAGCTGAGGGATTGTTGATTGGTGTTCTTGATCCAAACTTCTTCCTGAAAAAGTTAGTAAAGGGAAAATAAACATATTTTTTTATTTTGATTAAAGGTTAGTAAACATAGGCAAAAACAAACAAGAAGCATACAAGGAAACAAGGGTGCCCACTGATATCCCTCAGAGACAAACCTGCAGAGGAAGACAAGAGAACCAATGCTTGTGATCTTGCTTGTGGTATGAAATGCAAATGATATATGGGACTTTAGGGGCAAAAATTAGGATATTAGAGTTGTCTCGATTTAAGTTTCTTCTATCCAGAGATATGAATATTGACATCTTTGTCTCGACTAGATAGAAGAGACTTAAATATAACAAATAAACCTAATTTTTGGTCCTAAGAGACCAGAAGATGGTATGATTATGCTTATGGTATGGTATGCAAACACAAGACCTCTTTGGGGAAAGCAAGCCGCAAGTGACAAGCAAAATTGGTGGAGAATAAAAGAAAAGAGACTCTGCTGGGGAAAACAAAATAGTAAGATTCCATTCCAATAAGGGAAAAGAATCCAACTCAACAGGAGAAGAGCTATCGATTGTCGGTCACTGGGCAAATAACGAAGATACTCAACTATAGGAGAAGACGGTTAAATACATTCTACCTGTCATTGGGTAGTGTTGCAGTGAGAATAGGATATCAAATTATTAATTAATTTGAATCACATCTTTAGTTCACAACCGGTCTTTAATTTATACGAAGGAAAGGTCAAAGAAAGAAAAAACCTAATTTTGCATCGTAAACACAATGCGGGGAAAAATCTAGGTAAAGGGTTGGTTAAGCTTAAGGAAGGTATTGGCATCCTAAACTTCTGTAGTACTCTATAGGAACCTTTGGTTTAATACTACTATTTTGCTTTAATTATTTGCTTAAGGGTATATGCTAAGGGTTAGAAAGTCACAGAAAGACCTAAGGGTTAAACCTAAATTTACTTGCCAAGATTCGCATCTTGTGCCTACATATCCGAGGTAGGGGATGAAATCAGAGTAATCGTAGTTCCCCTTGAAAGGGAGGTTAGAAACTTCTTGACGGCGGTCAAGGTTTCAATGGGGAATAAGCGTTCTTAAGGAAGTGCTTACGTGGAGTGCGGCGACTCCAATCTCTATATTAAAATTGAATTGAATAAAATGGGTAAATTAGGTATTCCACGGCGGGAAACCTAAGACGGAGTGCGGCGACTCCTTCACCTAATGCTAGGGTAAAGGGTAATTCGGTCCACGGCGGGACGCCTAGGCAATTATGGCTTTGAAAGGGTCAAAGGTGAAGACTATTGACACGGAGGTCAAACGGCTAGACCTATTCCTTCGGAAGGGAATTAATGGTAAATGAAAACGACAAATAATTACACAACGAAATTGAAATACGGGAAATTGCAGAAATAATAACTGAACAAAAGCGACGATTGCCTCGCATAAATTACAATCAAAATGAAATACGAAATTATTAAGCTGTACAAACTGAGAAATCCATCAATGGAACGACATAAAAATTATACGAGAATTAACGGGGCAAGGTTACGGGGCGACAGTTCCACTCGAAACCGAAAGCGATATGTTAGCAATACTTTTTAAGAAACGTCTAAAGTTAATTTGGGAATTTGTCAGAAATTAATATTTACACAAATTTGGATTTTTATTGGAAAATAATGGGGTTAATAAACTTAATAAACAAGTTAACAAAAAATTTAATTTTAAAATGGTGAAGTTTTAACTTATGATATTAAAAATGGATCTACTTTAAGAATTTTTTTATAAAAAAAAAAGAAGTTTTTAATTCTAAAAAAAGGTTCTAATTTTAAATATAAAAAAAAAGAGGATGTTAGTTTTACTTAAAAACAATTTAGATTAAAAAAAGAATTAATTAATTATTAAAAAGTGTTGGTTTTAATTTTAAAAGAATTGATTTTACAAAAGTTTTGATTAGAAAGAATGGTTTTAGTTTTACAAAGTTTTAATTAAAAACTAAATTAAAGTATGGTTATAATAATCTAAATACAATAACTTAATAAATTATAAATTAAATAAAAAAAATATATGAAATAAAAAAGGGGGAGGGGGAACGTGTTGCTGAAATTATGTTGTTGTTAGGGTTTTCTTTTAACCCTCTTCTTTCTCTTCACGAACGGCGGCGTCGTTGTTGTCCTTGGAGCTTTTCTTCTTATTTTTCCTAGACAGCTCGCCTTCACGCTTTTGATTTTGTGCGTGATGTTGCGAAAACAGATAAAAAAATCGTTAATATCAATTGCTCACCTCTTCAGAGAGGTTTGAAGCGATTGAACCGTTGGTGGATGCCGGAGATTTAATCGTCCCTTTTCTTCTTGTTCCAATGATGAATTTTTCTGAGGAACCTTTCTCTTTTCTCCTGGGTTCGTCCTCCCCCTCTTGATGGTGATGAGCTGACCCTTTTTTGTTTTCCTCTTTGTGATAAACTCTTAGTCTGTTGATGATGATGAACTTGGGTTATTCTATTATTCTTTTGATGATGATCTTCTGGGTTTTTCGCAGATCCTTGAGGCCCCTTCCCTTTGATGATTTCTGTTTGCTTTTATACTATTCTTCTTTCTAATATTTGGGCCTGGATCTGACCGTGTTGATTCGATTTAGGTTACGATTTTTCAGGATTTTCTTGTTGGAATGTGGCTGAACTTTTGGAATGTCTGTTGTTGCAAAACTTGTTGTTGGCTATTGCATTTTTTGAGGATCTTCTGGAACTTGGTTGTTTTGATTTTTTTCAGGAACTTGTTGGCTGAATTTGTTGCACTTTGTTGCATCCTAAAATTTGGCCAACCGGTTCTCGCATCTGGTTCATGTTTCGATGCATTTTTGCATTCGCATACCGCATACAGTGCATTTTTCCAGTTATATTGATTTTATCGGGATCACAACCCTCCTCTCGCGTTTCAGGTGATTTTTAATCAGTTCAGATAGGCGGAGTCGCATTTTTGGGAAGTCGTGCTCTTCCCGGTGTTTTTAGCTCGCACTGTTATTTTTCGGGGTATTTCGGTGTCCGTTTATTTTTACCATTTATCTTGTTGCGCTCTTGCGGTGTTATTTGTCGTTTTGTACTGTTTTTGTTCCTTCCGGAACTTTTAGGAATTTTCTAGGTCTTATTAGCTATTTTTAGAATATTAATAGCTTTTTAGAGAAAATAATAGATTTTAATAGGTTCTAATCATTTTAGAATAATGTTTAGAGATTAATATTTGTTTTTAATAGGTTGATAGATATTAATTTCTTTTAGATAGTATAAATTTTCAATAGAATTTAAATAGTTTTAATAGAATTTCTTTTTAGAATAAATAGCTTATTAGTTTTTAGATAAATAGATTTTTTTAATATAGAATATAATAGTTTTAGATATAGATTTTATAGGTTAATATAGATTTTCTAGAGTTTAAATAGGTTTCTTTTAATATTTTAACAGTTTTAAATCTTTTTTCTAGAATATAATAGGTATTAATAGAAGTTGATAGAAATTAGTAAATAGTAATAAATAGATAATAGTATAGATTTTTTTATTAGATCTTTAATAGGTTTTAGAATATTAGTTGTTAGAATAATATTAGGGTTATTTTAGATTTAATCTTTTAGTTTGAGTTGGATTAGTTT
Source organism: Lathyrus sativus (assembly GCA_963859935.3). NCBI lineage: Eukaryota > Viridiplantae > Streptophyta > Magnoliopsida > Fabales > Fabaceae > Lathyrus > Lathyrus sativus. The sequence continues at coordinate 539,833,027 of OZ012738.1, read as the reverse complement.
TAATTGATTAGGTGTTAATTAGCCAATTTTTAATATTAATCAGAGTTTGTTAATTAGCATTTAATTTGGTTTAGTCTTTTTAATTCATATTAATTAGTCATTAGCCTTTAATTCCATTTAATCCATTCAGTTTTAATCCATTAGCATTTAATTCATCATTAGTTTAATCCATAGTCCATTTAATTCAATCAATTAGTCTTAATCTAATCCAATCAGTTTTTTTTCATTTTGTTGAGAGTCTTTCGTAGGCCCAGAAGTGGTCTTTGGAGGCCCAGTATTCTCCAAGTCCATTTGCCACATGTCCCTTATATACCAACGCCACGCGTGTAACTCCGGGGCAAGCCACATCATTATCTCTCTCCTCCATTTCACGACACCTCACCCTTTCCACTTTCCTCTCTCCCCACACGTGGCACCACCTCCCTCAGCATGCATCACCACGCGTCCCCCATGCATGATCCCTCTCGCCACCTCACCCCTCGCCGGAATCCCTCCCGCCGGCCATGCAACTCATCGCCGACCACCGCAACAACCCGCCGGAAACTGCAAAATCACCAGAAAAGTCATCTCTTCATCTTCCCCGATCCCATCTTCATCAGTTCCAACGATCTTCATAGAAATTTCCTGATCGTCAATAACCTCCATGCGTTCTTCGCCCGTTCATCCGTCTCCTGGTTACTTCCAGAACTCCTTCGTGTGCTCTTCAGTTTCCCAGATGTTCTTCAAAGAAGATGAAGACATTCATCTCAACCTTCAAGAAAATCTCCAGAAAACCTTCAAAACGTCATGTGTTCTTCAACTTCACCCAGATTCTTACGAACCATAGATCTTCAACTTCATCCAAAGATCTTCTAACATCTTCATACATATTTCCAAGATCCCTCATCGTTTTTCAACAACAACTTCAAGAAATCTTCATAATAAACAGCAAGAACACTCATCCACTATTTTCCAGATCGTCAAGACTTCTCCGTCACAACAAGATCTTCAAGGCAACCGTTATCATTATCTGGATCCGCGTTCATCAACATCATCCGATCTTCCTCCACGAACATGCAAAGTTCATCAAGAACTCCAGATTCGTAACTCCCATCGTGAGACTCAAAGAACTCCCTTAGATCTTCACGATCTCCAAGCCGCGGATCATGTATCTTCCAGTTTTTTCTTACTTGAGTTTCTTTCTTTCAATTGCTGTAAAGTTTTAAAGCGAAAGGTTGATGGTAGAAAGGTTTGTGAGAGAGAGTTTGTGAGGGAGACGGAAGAGAAGAAGATTGGATTGAGAGAGAGAACGAAAGAGTGAGAGAGGCAGAGAGCGACGTATGAACAGTGGAGAGGGAGAAAGGAGAGTTAGGGTTTCAGATGGAGTGAAGAGTGAGGGAGAGTGGACTCAATGGGCGATGGGCTTTGCTTGGGCCCAATTGTTTTTTCAGAACTCGTTCACACCTTCTCAATTTCCTTTCCCCCCCTGCGTGTCTTTGGATAGTTGTTGGGCTGGGCCCAACGGTTTTTTTCCTGGCACACCTTCGGTTCACTTACAGGCCCCCCTCCCTGTTTTTTGTTTGGCACTTGTTTTTGTGGGCTGGGCCCTTATTTCTGTTTTACTTTTTTCTGCTGGATATACCCCATGTAACTATTGTACCCCCTCCCCTTTTGTATTTTCTTTTATTTCTTTTATAGCTTTTTCTCTTAGTTTTTTACAAATAAAGAATATATGAGGAATATATGAGAAAAAGAATAGAGAAAAGAAATAGAGAAAAAGAATATTGAAAAAGAAAAGAGAAAAAAGAATATTTGGAAAAAGGAATAGTTGGAAATATGTGAGAAAAATATTGAAAAGAATATATGAAAAATAGTCATAATAAAAAAATATAGTGAATATAAAAGAATATAGAGAAAAAAGAATATAAAAATATTAGCTCATGGATTTAATATTTTCTTTTTAGGATATATTTTCTCATAGATTTATTTTACACTTTTAGAGGTAGAAATAGAAGTCCATTTGTTAGGGGACTCTTTCCATTTGATTTTCCATGATAGTTGGATAGGATATTTTTAGGAGTTTATTTTCCCGTATTCAATCATTATAACCCTTTTTCCGAATATCAATAAAATGAGATTTGTGCTGTGGTCCCGAAAGTAGCTGAACTACAGTTGCTCTGATTTCTTGTACCAGACAAGAATATGTAGGCATAGGATGCGATATCCTAGCGAACATACTAACCATTAATTTCTGCTTTCTCTCGCTGCTGTGCGATCGAGACATTTACCGTTATTTCTTTCATTTCCCTTTTCTGCGACCGTCGAGTGTTGTGAGATCGTTAGATACGAAGGAAAAGGTTGTGGGAGAGTTCTTTCACTCAACCTGGATGTTTAGCCTCACCCTTTGGGTGATATACGAGGCATCCACTCCTACGTTTAGGATTTAGCGTGTGTGTCCCATTTCAAATCTTTTTTTCGCTTCTTAGCAATCAAGTTTCTTTCTCTTGCCCTTGGGCAATCGAGACTAGACCGTAGTTCTAGGTTCCTGTAGGTTCCCCGTACCTTTACACCAATGACATACTACGACCGTTCTATCGCAAACAGGTAGCCTAAGTCTCCAATGGTCGAGCAGCATACACCTAACTGCTGGAATGCGTACGCTAGTATTGTCAAACTAATCTCTCACTCATGTGTGATCGAGAACACCTTTGCTTACCCGTAGTTAGCCGAACTACGTTAGCTCTGATTTTCTCTGATGAGAAATACGTAGGCACAAGATGCGAAGTCTTGGCGAGCAAACCTTTCCCAAACTTTCCCCGTAGTTTCCCGAACTACGTTGACTCTGATTTTCTGTGATGAGAATACCTAGGCCCAAAGCGCGACGCTTTGTCGAGTCCTTTCAATTTCCTTCCGTTTAGATTTAGCAGCCTTAGATAGTTTATTTTTGCATCCTTTAGACAAACAAGTAAGCGTGGATCCCATCGAGTACGATGGACGTGAGGGGTGCTAATACCTTCCCCTTGTGTAACCGACTCCCAAACCCTAAGATTTGGTTGCGATGACCGGTCTTGTCCTGTTTTCGCGAGGTTTTTCCTGTTCGTTTCCTTTCCCGCTCGAGGGATAAATAACGAAAGGTGGCGACTCTTCTGTTGTGCCGGCACCTGATTTTCGCAGTAGCGACACACTTGTAGTAGTTAGATGGGTGGTTTGATCTGTTTGGTTCAGAAATTTTTGGGAAATGTTGTCTGTGACTTGTTTGGCAAAACAATTTTTTGAATAAGTGCTTTTTTCAAAAGCACTTATTTTCAAAATCATTTTTCTTAAAAAAAATCACTTTTTCTCTCTCCTGGACTAAAATGGAACAGATGCTGCTAGAGTTGTGCCGGGGTCAAAATTGAAAGTCGGGAGCTGGCGACGAACTCGTCGTCATTGCCCTCCCGACGCACCCGATGATGACTTTTTACTGAGGGTATCGGAACCGATCAAAACCATTTTTTATCGCTTCTAACTTTAACCATTATTTTCTCTCCATTGTCGATTATTCTTTGCAGGTTTGAAAAAATAAAAGTCGAGAAATCGGACGCAAAGACAATTTTAGAACAATTAGGAATTGTAGTACACTTTATAATTGTAATTTTTTTAATTGTTCTTATCCTTGTAATATTATAATTTAATTTGTAATAAAAAATAGAATTTAAATAAATAAATTCGATTCTTTATTTTTTTCGATTAAAAATCATCCAAATAAAATCACCCGATTAAACTCAAACAACTAAATTCAATCGATTAAATTTATTTAATTAAATTTATTCAATTAAGCTCCTCCAACTAAATTCATCCAGATTAATTCGTCCGATTAAATTCGTCCAACTAAGTTCATACAAATAAATTCATTTGATTCAATCTACCCGACTAAATCCATCCGATTAAATTTCTCCGACTAAGCTCACCTGATCAAATTCATTTGATTAAAAGTCATCTGATTGAATTCAAACGACTAACTTCATCCAATTAAACTCATCCAAATAAATTCATTTAATTAAATTTATCCAATAAATAAATTGATTAAGCTTTGACGCGCCAAACTCTGAATTCGACAATTAATCATCATGCACTATTTAAACCTGACATAACTACTGAGTTCAAACAAATCCATTTGCAACTTAATTTGTATCCGATAATAAAACCGGTGAATATGGCCTTAAACGGATAAGCAGAGAAATCTGATTAAACGGCAAAATGAACTGTCCTCCGTGTTGAAAAATTCAAATTGTATCTCGGACGATGTAATTCGGTAACCTGAACCAACTCGGCTAACAATCATGACCAAACCAAAATATATTCACTCTAAATTCAATGCGTACCAAAATTCCACTGTTTTCTTTAAAAAATGACTGGTATGTAACAGAAAGTAGGAAGACGTGCATCTGTTAAAATAAATTACGCAAAGCAAACTCTCGTACAGGTTTAAACTGAACCCACTAATATCTCAACACATTCGACTCCATATGATTTAGGAATCAAACTACATTTCTGAAATCCAACTGACGATTGAATCCCGACTCTTGAATAAAAAGTATTGTGTCACGAGAAATCTAACGTCAAAAACTGCCGTAAAATTTAGCCCATCCTCAAATAAGTCACACGACTCGAAGATGGAAACCCTAATCGTTTGAGGAGTTCTTGAGGATGAATTTGCTTCCTAAACTGTCAGCAGGCCGCAAATTAATAACCCCTTTGCCCTTCACCAATCAAATCGCACATAGTGTGATTTTTCCTGCAAAACCAACGGACTGAGCAAATTGGTTAGCGGTTAGTTACAATGCAATGCAAAATGAGATGGAATGGAAAATGAACCGACTAATATAAAGGAAAAATTTGGGGTATTACATTTGCCCCTATTTAAATAGCTTCACCGGATGATTTGAGCGTCGTAGGCTCGAGAAATCATGGTGAAAGGGATTTAAATACAGATAACCGAAATTTTTTTCCCTTAGATGCAACAGTATGTAATGCTACGGACAAAATGAAACGAACTATAATGCTAACAGTGCCATCATTCTGGTATGATGCATATGATGAAAATGATAAATGCAAGGATGCAGATAATACGATGACACAGGGACAGACGCGACGAGCAACTGCACTGGGAATACGACGCACTGGTGAAACAACACGACACTGGGGAATTCTAAAGTGATGGCCAATAGTGCGAGCACGATTAATTGTCCCTTTAGATAGAACAGTAAGAATGGGATCCTAAATGGAGATGACACCAACGAGACGGCCTCCACTGGGGAACATCCAAGAGTAATTGTTCAACAGGTTCAGGCGTGACCGGCTGACACTATAGGATAAAAGATTAGACAGGATCCACGTGGTGGTAGGATCAGGTAGACAAAAAATTTGGAGTTTTCAAGAATCATTGGAAAAGATACAGGGTATAAACCTGCTGTATGCCAAAATAAATTGACTTTAATGGGAAATACCCTGATAAGTTTCTCGAGAGAGAACCGGCATTTATCGTTGGAAGGGACTCAAATGCCAAAAAATGGATAAGCTCTCAAATAAAGAGATTGTCGCTTATCTGGGGATAAAGGATGAAATGATTGATAAGCTCCTCTGGAGGGACTGTCACTCATCTAAAAAATATAAGCTTCCATGATCAAAACATGATTCAGCTTCTTCTTTAACTAAACGATTCATTTAGAAAGGGTAAATAAACTTCCTCACGCTTCAAAGTTTGTTGTTCCCTGAATAGGTCTCAGTTTCTTCTTTTACTAAATGGTAACATAATCTTCTTCACGTTTTAAGGTCTGTTGCTCCCTGAATATGATTTAGTTTAAACCTCCTCGCTCTTCAAGATGAAAGGGCAATAGAAACCAGCTTCTTGATGAAGATGGCCACTTGCTGCTAGTCATGATGAAGATAGGTTAAGATTCTCAGGCGAGAAATTCCGCTTATTTGCAAGAGTAGAAATGATAAGCTTCTCGGACGAGAACTGCGTGTCTTTGGATAGTTGTTGGGCTGGGCCCAACGATTTTTTTCCTGGCACACCTCCGGTTCACTTACAGGCCCCCTCCCTGTTTTTTGTTTGGCACTTGTTTTTGTGGGCTGGGCCCTTATTTCTGTTTTACTTTTTTCTGCTGGATATACCCCATGTAACTATTGTACCCCCTCCCCTTTTGTATTTTCTTTTATTTCTTTTATAGCTTTTTCTCTTAGTTTTTTACAAATAAAGAATATATGAGGAATATATGAGAAAAAGAATAGAGAAAAGAAATAGAGAAAAAGAATATTGAAAAAGAAAAGAGAAAAAAGAATATTTGGAAAAAGGAATAGTTGAAAATATGTGAGAAAAATATTGAAAAGAATATATGAAAAATAGTCATAATAAAAAAATATAGTGAATATAAAAGACTATAGAGAAAAAAGAATATAAAAATATTAGCTCATGGATTTAATATTTTCTTTTTAGGATATATTTTCTCATAGATTTATTTTACACTTTTAGAGGTAGAAATAGAAGTCCATTTGTTAGGGGACTCTTTCCATTTGATTTTCCATGATAGTTGGATAGGATATTTTTAGGAGTTTATTTTCCCGTATTCAATCATTGTAACCCTTTTTCCGAATATCAATAAAATGAGATTTGTGTTGTGGTCCCGAAAGTAGCTGAACTACAGCTGCTCTGATTTCTTGTACCAGACAAGAATATGTAGGCATAGGATGCGATATCCTAGCGAGCACACCAACCACTAATTTCTGCTTTCTCTCGCTGTTGTGCGATCGAGACATTTACCATTATTTTTTTCATTTCCCTTTTCCGCGACCGTCGAGTGTTGTGAGATCGTTAGATACGAAGGAAAAGGTTGTGGGAGAGTTCTTTCACTCAACCTGGATGTTTAGCCTCACCCTTTGGGTGATATACGAGGCATCCACTCCTACGTTTAGGATTTAGCGTGTGTGTCCCGTTTCAAACCTTTTTTTCGCTTCTTAGCAATCAAGTTTCTTTCTCTTGCCCTTGCGCAATCGAGACTAGACCGTAGTTCTAGGTTCCCGTAGGCTCCCCGTACCTTTACACCAATGACATACTATGACCGTTCTATCGCAAACAGGTAGCCTAAGTCTCCAATGGTCGAGCAGCATACACCTAACTGTTGGAATGCGTACGCTAGTATTGTCAAACTAATCTCTCACTCATGTGTGATCGAGAACACCTTTGCTTACCCGTAGTTAGCCGAACTACGTTAGCTCTGATTTTCTCTGATGAGAAATACGTAGGCACAAGATGCGAAGTCTTGGCGAGCAAACCTTTCCCAAACTTTCTCCGTAGTTTCTCGAACTACGTTGACTCTGATTTTCTTTGATGAGAATACGTAGGCCCAAAGCGCGACGCTTTGTCGAGTCCTTTCAATTTCCTTCCGCTTAGATTTAGCAGCCTTAGATAGTTTGTTTTTGCATCCTTTAGACAAACAAGTAAGCGTGGATCCCATCGAGTACGATGGACGTGAGGGGTGCTAATATCTTCCCCTTGGGTAACCGACTCCTGAATCCTAAGATTTGGTTGCGATGACCGGTCTTGTCCCGTTTTCGCGAGGTTTTTCCTGTTCGTTTCCTTTCCCGCTCGAGGGATAAATAACGAAAGGTGGCGACTCTTCTGTTGTGTCGGCACCTGATTTTCGCAGTAGCGACAGCTGGCGACTCTGCTGGGGACTGCGATGGTTCCCTGTGCGAGTCTCGCCTTAGGTTTTTTCCTCCTAGCTGTCTGGGTCATCCCCAGCAGCTGGCGACTCTGCTGGGGACTGCGATGGTTCCCTATGCGAGTCTCGCCTTAGGTTTTTTCTTCCTAGCTGTCTGGGTCATCCCCAGCAGCTAGCGACTCTGCTGGGGAGATTTATAGCATCTTGGGACTTTTCCCATCCCTTATGCTGGGACCGTTTCCCATCCCCTACGCGAGTCAATCCTAGCGGTTGTTTGCTTGTCTTTTGGATGTTTACCTTTTGTGCGTTGTATGTTGTATTTTACTGTATTTACAATTTCCTCACTTTGCCATTATCTGTTGCTGTTGTGCTGTTGGGTGGGGTGTTCCTTTGAGTGAGAAGCCAGACCCAGGCTTGAGTGCACCTAGATTTAGTTGTGGAAAGTAGTGGGCGCGTACATGCTTTGCATGTACTAGTGTCCCGCAAAATTCACGCTCGGACGAGGTTCTTCTGGTTGACTTCTTTTTCAACCCTTTGGGTTGAGGGGGTTGTTGGTTAGTTGGATCGTCGACTCCGGGGACCGACCAATTGGAAGTTAGCTAAGTGAGGCCTCTTTAGGATATGATGATGCCACACCTTCTGGGTATCGTGTCATCAGTCTTGAAAGTCTGTGACGCTAACGATCGCATAGGATGCCGTACCTTGTCAGAGTTAGGTCCATACCCGTGAGTGGGAGGGTATTTGCAGGAAACTTGACTTCCAGCCTACCCGTTATCTTGGTATTCTCTTCAGAGCGAACGTACTCAGTCAGCAGCGCAGCAGTATTCAGAGCGTGTTGTGGGGCTGTGATCCCGTGTTTGCTGCATCACATTGCATTTGCATAAACATGTTGCATCATATTGCATGTCATACTCCAGCTAGCCAGAGTTCTTATCCAGCCGTTGTTTGATTTCAGAAGGTGATTATCCGGTGTTTGGGCTGAGCAACTGTTGATTGTTAGAAGACGACCAAGGGGTTGAAGCAAATTTGAGCAGAATCAGTCGGTTGAAAGTTGTTGGTAGCTATGTCAGAGAGAAACTTCCAGATTGTTGATACCTTGTCAGGTTTCACTGTAACGTCCAATCCTCTGTATGGTTCCATGCATGATGAAGATTTCCCACAAGTGAACAACCTTACTGCAGCTCAGCCTGTGCAGCCTTCTATTAAGGACCGAGATCTACATGAGCCGTTTGTTGTCCGAAGGGAGCGTTATCCTTCTGTTGATATACCAGATTATCAGGGTGTTGTTTTCCCTATGCTGAATCTACGAAGAGATATCCCGGTAGCCAGGACTGTAGACCCAAGAGCTCTTGAGTGTGATAGAAGGTTCCAAGTGTTGGGAGAACGAGTTAAAGCTTTGAAAGTTAAAGATGTTGTTAACCTCAATGCCGCAGACATGTGTTTGGTTCCTGGTCTAGTGTTACCTCCTAGGTTCAAAGCGCCGAGATTTGAAAAGTACAAAGGAGATAGCTGTCCGAATAAACATTTGGTGATGTTCTGCCGAAGAATGACTTCGTTTGTGCAAAACGACAAGCTGATGATTCACTGCTTTCAGGATAGTCTGACTGGGGCATCTTTGAGTTGGTATATGCAGTTAGAGAGTAATCAGATCCGATCATGGATGGATTTAGCCATAGCTTTTCTGAAGCAATACGATTATAACCTAGACATGGCTCCTAGTCGCACGCAGTTGCAAGAATTGTCTCAGGGGAACAATGAATCTTTCAGTAAGTATGTTCAGAGATGGAGAGAATTTGCTGTCAGAGTGCACCCACCGCTCCTAGACCGAGAGTTAATAGGCATGTTTGTAGACTCCCTGCAGAGTCCGTACTTCGAAAGAATGCTTGGAAATGCGCCAAATTTCTCGGAACTGGTAAAAGCAGGAGAACGCATCGAGCATGGCGTAAAAATTGGAAGAATCCAGAATGGTAATTACCAAATTGAAGAAGGAGTTGTAATCAATGCACTCATGCCAGATGTTGGGTATCCTCGAGATGAATTGGTGAAATCTGTTGGGTCAGTATCTTCTGTGTCTCGCTATTCTGGACAGACAACTGTGCCTAGGGCACCATATCAGGGACGTCATGTCGCTCCTCTTGCACGTCCACGAACTCGTGGCCGAGGTTATCAGAATCAGCGTCAGAATCAGAACCGACCTCGTACCAACCTGGAACGAAGGAATGCTCCTTCCCATCCAGTGCCTATGTCGTATAGCCAATTGCTGCCATCTTTGATCCAGAGTTCTTTGGTTAAACCTAAAGCTCTTAGGCCTGTTCCAGAACCTTACCCTCCTGGGTACAATCCCCACGTTCAGTGTGGATACCATGGTGGATCCCCGGGGCATTCAACTGAAGATTGTAAAGCTTTTCAGGCGAAAGTACAACGGTTGATCGACGAAGGGTGCATTTCCTTTCCAGAAGGAGTTTTGGTAGTTCATGACAATCTCTCAGCTGTCTAAGCTCGTAGATTCAAAAAGTATTCCCTAGCAGAAGCCAGTGGTCCAGACAGGTAGGCGCCCTCAGCATTGGCAGTCCTCGGATTTTTATCATTTGCATTTGTAGTTTCTTTTCTGTTACTTACTACTTGCTGTTAAACATTGTTTGTTTTCGAATGGTAATAATAATAAAGTGACTATGCATTTTTCTGAATTAATCATGTCGCTGTCGCTCATTTATTGCATTGTACTGACACTTGCATTTTATTCACTCCACCTTGTCACTGTGATTAGCAAGGATTGGAGGGAGGATGACGAAACTAAACTCATAACCGATGATCGTATGCTTTCAGATAAAACCTTGCCGATGACGTACAAGGCATTGTTTCAAATCCCCCAAACACTGGAGATATAAGGAGTTAGTCCCTTGTTAACCACTTCGAGCCAGGAAGTAGAAGTTTTTTCGGACTTTTAAACCCTCACATCTTAACCCGGGGCAGGGTAGTTGTCAGTTAGCTTGACCGAGCGTTCAAGTCTTACAGAGAAGTGTTGCCTTTCGAGGATCAATTACAGTTTATGCCTCTCAAGAGGTCATACCTCGTCAACCACAATGGTTAAACCTCACCAATCAAGAGTGAGACGGTTACAATCCTTTCGGAGCAATCAAGACAACCAGTGTCACACGACTTTGTTCCAAAAGAAAGAAAAAGAAAGCCCGCTAAGTAAAAAGAAAGAAAAAGCTGGAAAGCTAATACTTAGGCAAAAATCAGGGCATCCCGCTGGACTTCAAAAGATAACGAAAAAAAAACGAAAAGAACTCAAAAGGAGTCAGTCCAGGCAAAAATTAGGGAATCAAAAGAATGAAAAAGAAAGGATATCAAAAGAAGAATCCTCGAACAGTCACAAAGTTGTGTATACAGACACCGAAAACGAAAAGGAGTAACTGTCACTCCGAAAACCTTGTGAGTTCCCTAACTGCGGTTCTTACCATTCAACATACCTCTCGAAGAGGCGAGCGCTTGTGCCAGATTAACTGAACCTTAGGATCGGAGATCATCACGTAGAAGGGGTGGGTACAAATCATAATTTGAGCTTAGTATCCTTTGTTTCACGAAACGTGAACCCGACCACGATACAACCCTTAAAAGACCTAATTGAGGTAGGGTCTATTCTGAAAGCGCATTACGATAAGGTTGAGTAACATGACTCCTTCATGATTTGCTAGTCATATCCTTGTTGTGTTTTTCACTGATCAAATCAGCGCCGCATTTGAACTTTTTGGTTCATTTGTCACTCACTATTATGACACGTAAATGAGTGACAGCGCATCTTTTTCAAAATCTGCATGAATGCTGCATTAAAATTACCATTCGCAAATAAATGATTTTAATTGCAGGTCAGTAGTTGACATGAAGGAAATTCCAATAGGGAATAGTCAAACAGGACCGAATAATTCAACATTCTGGATCAGAATTATGTATGTTGTGAAACCCTGTGAATCCGGGGAATTGACTTCCAGCGAGTTTGGAATCAGTTAGTCTGAGGACAAGTCTCGAAGCATCAGTCGATCAGGGGCAGTTTGTTGGAGAAGCAGTTGATCAGAAGTGAATCTTCTCGAGAGCCAATCAGGGACAATTAGTCAGAATGTTGTGATTTGAAAGCAGATCCTTCCAGTGTGAGGTCAGATCAAGTTAAGTCGCTTCAACGCTCATTCAAGGGGCAAGTCACTTCAGAGTTATGTTGAAATCAACCGTGTTGAGAGTTGGTTAATTGAGGATGAATCCTCGCGTTGTACAGATGCCGGGGTAGGACGTCTCGAGATCGTCTCACGATAGGCTGATGTCTGTTCAGAGTGAATTTTCCCAAGAGTCGGATTAGGGCAAATAAAATTGCAAGAGTTGAGTATCGGGGAATCGTGTCATTACCCTACCCAAAAAACCTGAACCTTCTGAAGAAGCCGTGCTGTCATTGGATCGTTATCCAACCACCTAAACCTGTTACTTGTCAGAACCTTGTAACCAAACCGTTTCCAAAGTCCAGTTCTCGTCTGGAAAACCAGAGATCAGTTCCCGTTTGATATCCAAACCAGAAACCAGTTCTCTTCTGGTCGCCTTTTCTTTAAATTATTGTTCAACCAGCCCCATCTGGCCAACACAGTTTTAAAGTCCAGTTCTCGTTTGGCAAACTAGAAAGCAGTTATCGTCTGACGACCTAACATATGTTGCTGTCAGTTCTCGTCTGGTAGTCCACCTTTGAATGCTAGTTCTCGTCTAGTATTTGGCCCTGTAAAATCCAATTGCATTGGTAACCAGAAAAATCCATTTTGTTAATAACCTATCCCTAAACCAGAAAAAGCCTAAAAGTATATCTGACACGATAACTCCCAGTGACTCATGTGGTGTCACGTTCCCCGATACAAAGCTCGGTTGATACCGGTTCTCCATGATTGGTGTTTTGTATTCCCTGGGTGGATGCTGTTGAATCAGAAATATGTTCGCAGCAGAGACGTACAGTTTGGGATGGTTCCCCTTGAGCAGTTTAAGATTGCAGCCAGTTGAGATGACGCGTATTCCCTATCAGAGCAGGATCAAGATTATCCTCGGCAGGTTGGATTGATATCCCCAGGCAGAGTGTGGCCATCCCGAGCAGATTGATTGCGTGTACCCAGTGGGGTTGACATTGAAGTTTTCTCTGACAGACAAATTTGGGTTTATTTCCCCAGCAGTGCTGATGCACTAATATCCCTCAGACTTGATTAGTCCTACGGTTGTCCCCAGCAAGGGTCGGTCTCCGTGAGACGTGTGCAAGAGTTATCCTCAGCAGGTCGAGATTGATATCGTCGACAGAGCATAGCCCTTTCCCCCAGCAGGTGGATGGCATTCCCAGCAGCAGTCGTTTCTGGCAGGTAGATGGATTTCCCCAGCCGAGTATAGCCATGCCTGGCAGATGAAGGGTTTTCCCCAAGCAGATCCTGAAGGATTGTTCAGCAAACTGAAGTTTGTCTTCTCGTAAGTTTGAGAACTTATTGACATGAGTGTCTGGTAGCCTGAAGGCTATTTTTCCCCAGGAGAGTCACTCAGAGAGCCGCTCATGGCATTTATCTTTTCCCCACGCAGATCCTGAAGGATTGTTCAGCAAACTGAAGTTTGTTTCCCCAGTAGAGCAGAAGGTAGTATGTTGGTCAGCCTGAGGTGCTGAATTTTTCCGGAGGAGTCCGTCATCCCCAGTTAAAGGCTAGTTGAGATTGGCAAGTTGCAGTTCCCCTGATGGGTAGCTCATTCCTCAGCAGAGTGGTTACTCTCCCTTGAGAGGATGATTCCTCTTTCCAGCATTTATTTTGCTGGAGCATTCCATTGCATGATTGCATAGCATTTACCCAAAAGCATAGGATTTCCGTTTCGCACGGAGCATTACGCTCATCCATGCATTTCCCAACATGTGCATATGAAGCATGAACCAGGTGGTTACCATTTCTTCAGCAGAAGTACCTTTGCTCCCCAGAAGTTTACAGGAAACGTTTGAGTGAACTCTTTCGTCTTTCCCTAGCGAAGTCTCCAGGATTGTTTGGGTGAACCCTTCCTCCCCAACGGGATTATAACCTGATGGTTATCTCCGGTGGTCCGGTGTTCGCTTTTATTTAGCGATGGCTTGACAAGGTTGTCAAAGAGAATAGCAGCGTGATATGTTGCTCTGATAGCGATGTCAGATATGAAGATTGACTTCGAGAATGCCTGAAGGCGATATCAGAAAGTTCCTGTGGATTCAGGTTCCCCATTGATGATTCAATGTTTGTCTGAAGACAATGCCAAATGTTCGCAAGTGCAGCTTTTGTATACGAAGTGATCCGTATTGGCCTGATGACCAAACCAGTTTCCCTGAGGTGGTTACTGATTGTGATCGAGCAGATAGTGGTTGTTCCCGACTGATGTCGAGGCCTGAAGGCTATGGTACCACTTAACTAGCGGTTTTTCCCGACTGATGTCGAGGCCTGAAGGCTATGGTATAACCCGACTAGTGTTTCTTCAGACTGAAGTCGAAGATGTTCTCCAGCTGAAGCGGAGTTTGCCTGAAGGCAAAATTTTGAATCCCCGCAGAGTCATGAATGGCTCAGAATACCACTTCTCTGACTGAAGTCACAGATTTTCTAGCAGAGACGGAACTGCCTGAAGGCAAGTTTCTATCCTTGATGGCCAAGGATTTCATTCTTCAGACTGATGTCGAAGATAGTCCCTGCAGAGTTGCCTGAAGGCAAGTTTAAGGATTCCTGTGGAGTCATGAATGACTTAGGATTCATTTTTCGGACTGAAGGCCGAAGTATCTCCCTGACTGAAGTCACAAATTTTCCAGCAGAGACAGAATTTCCTGAAGGCAAGTTTATATTCTTCAGACTGATGTTGAAGATAGTCCCTGCAGAGTTGCCTGAAGGTAGTTTGAGGATTCCCGCGAAGTCATGAGTGACCAAGGATTCCCTTTTCAGACTGAAGGCCGAAGTATTCCTTTGAGTGATGTCGAAGTTTCTCCCCAACAAGACGGAGTTGCCTGAAGGCAAGTTCACAGATCCCCCTGTGCCATGAATGACTCAGGATTTTGTTTCTTCAGACTGATGTCGAAGATAGTCCCCTGGAGAGTTGCCTGAAGGCAAGATTATATTTCATCACCAGAGTCATGAATGACCCGAGATGCTACAGATTTGATGTTGAAGTTCTACGGTGAACTCGGTGTGCAACAAAGTTTTGAATACGGTTATCATTTTCTGAGGGTGATCCCCAGATTGGAGAGTGCTTGGTTAAGCCTCTCATCCCCAGCGGAGTATTGCAGGTGTACCATTATCATTTCAGTTTCTGAGGGCGATCCCCCAGATCAGAGTTTGCTCGGTTAAGCATCTCGTCTCCAGCAAAGTACCTGGGATACTCAACAGTGCAGTTATCAGAGTTTGCAGTTTATTTCTGCGGTTGGCAAATTTTCGGGTTTATTTGTATTCAACCGCCTTTCGCCTTGATTGTTTGAAAACCGTCATTCCAAAGCCGTTTGAATAGGGGCAGCTGTTGCACCCCAAAATTTGGCCAACCGGTTCTCGCATCTGGTTCATGTTTTGATGCATTTTTGCATTCGCATTCGCATACCGCATACAGTGCATTTTTCCAGTTATATTGATTTTATCGGGATCACAACCCTCCTCTCACGTTTTAGGTGATTTTTAATCAGTTCAGATAGGCGGAGTCGCATTTTTGGGAAGTCGTGCTCTTCCCGGTGTTTTTAGCTCGCGCTGTTATTTTTCGGGGTATTTCGGTGTCCGTTTATTTTTACCATTTATCCTGTTGCGCTCTCGCGGTGTTATTTGTCGTTTTGTACTGTTTTTGTTCCTTCCGGAACTTTTAGGAATTTTCTAGGTCTTATTAGCTATTTTTAGAATATTAATAGCTTTTTAGAGAAAATAATAGATTTTAATAGGTTCTAATCATTTTAGAATAATGTTTAGAGATTAATATTTGTTTTTAATAGGTTGATAGATATTAATTTCTTTTAGATAGTATAAATTTTCAATAGAATTTAAATAGTTTTAATAGAATTTCTTTTTAGAATAAATAGCTTATTAGTTTTTAGATAAATAGATTTTTTTAATACAGAATATAATAGTTTTAGATATAGATTTTATAGGTTAATATATATTTTCTAGAGTTTAAATAGGTTTCTTTTAATATTTTAACAGTTTTAAATCTTTTTTCTAGAATATAATAGGTATTAATAGAAGTTGATAGAAATTAGTAAATAGTAATAAATAGATAATAGTATAGATTTTTTTATTAGATCTTTAATAGGTTTTAGAATATTAGTTGTTAGAATAATATTAGGGTTATTTTAGATTTAATCTTTTAGTTTGAGTTGGATTAGTTTTAATTGATTAGGTGTTAATTAGCCAATTTTTAATATTAGTCAGAGTTTGTTAATTAGCATTTAATTTGGTTTAGTCTTTTTAATTCATATTAATTAGTCATTAGCCTTTAATTCCATTTAATCCATTCAGTTTTAATCCATTAGCATTTAATTCATCATTAGTTTAATCCATAGTCCATTTAATTCAATCAATTAGTCTTAATCTAATCCAATCAGTTTTTTTTCATTTTGTTGAGAGTCTTTTGTAGGCCCAGAAGTGGTCTTTGGAGGCCCAGTATTCTCCAAGTCCATTTGCCACATGTCCCTTATATACCAACGCCACGCGTGTAACTCCGGGGCAAGCCACATCATTATCTCTCTCCTCCATTTCACGACACCTCACCCTTTCCACTTTCCTCTCTCCCCACACGTGGCACCACCTCCCTCAGCATGCATCACCACGCATCCCCCATGCATGATCCCTCTCGCCACCTCACCCCTCGCCGGAATCCCTCCCGCCGGCCATGCAACTCATCGTCGACCACCGCAACAACCCGCCGGAAACTGCAAAATCACCAGAAAAGTCATCTCTTCATCTTCCCCGATCCCATCTTCATCAGTTCCAACGATCTTCATAGAAATTTCCTGATCGTCAATAACCTCCATGCATTCTTCGCCCGTTCATCCGTCTCCTGGTTACTTCCAGAACTCCTTCGTGTGCTCTTCAGTTTCCCAGATGTTCTTCAAAGAAGATGAAGACATTCATCTCAACCTTCAAGAAAATCTCCAGAAAACCTTCAAAACGTCATGTGTTCTTCAACTTCACCCAGATTCTTACGAACCATAGATCTTCAACTTCATCCAAAGATCTTCTAACATCTTCATACATATTTCCAAGATCCCTCATCGTTCTTCAACAACAACTTCAAGAAATCTTCATCATAAACAGCAAGAACACTCATCCACTATTTTCCAGAGTGTCAAGACTTCTCCGTCACAACAAGATCTTCAAGGCAACCGTTATCATTATCTGGATCCGCGTTCATCAACATCATCCGATCTTCCTCCACGAACATGAAAAGTTCATCAAGAACTTCAGATTCGTAACTTCCATCGTGAGACTCAAAGAACTACCTTAGATCTTCACGATCTCCAAGCCGCGGATCATGTATCTTCCAGTTTTTTCTTACTTGAGTTTCTTTCTTTCAATTGCTGTAAAGTTTTAAAGCGAAAGGTTGATGGTAGAAAGGTTAGTGAGAGAGAGTTTGTGAGGGAGACGGAAGAGAAGAAGATTGGATTGAGAGAGAGAACGAAAGAGTGAGAGAGGCAGAGAGCGGCGCATGAACAGTGGAGAGGGAGAAATGAGAGTTAGGGTTTCAGATGGAGTGAAGAGTGAGGGAGAGTGGACTCAATGGGCGATGGGCTTTGCTTGGGCCCAATTGTTTTTTCAGAACTCGTTCACACCTTCTCAATTTCCTTTCCCCCCCTGCGTGTCTTTGGATAGTTGTTGGGCTGGGCCCAACGGTTTTTTTCCTGGCACACCTCCGGTTCACTTACAGGCCCCCCTCCCTGTTTTTTGTTTGGCACTTGTTTTTGTGGGCTGGGCCCTTATTTCTGTTTTACTTTTTTCTGCTGGATATACCCCATGTAACTATTGTACCCCCTCCCCTTTTGTATTTTCTTTTATTTCTTTTATAGCTTTTTCTCTTAGTTTTTTACAAATAAAGAATATATGAGGAATATATGAGAAAAAGAATAGAGAAAAGAAATAGAGAAAAAGAATATTGAAAAAGAAAAGAGAAAAAAGAATATTTGGAAAAAGGAATAGTTGAAAATATGTGAGAAAAATATTGAAAAGAATTTATGAAAAATAGTCATAATAAAAAAATATAGTGAATATAAAAGAATATAGAGAAAAAAGAATATAAAAATATTAGCTCATGGATTTAATATTTTCTTTTTAGGATATATTTTCTCATAGATATATTTTACACTTTTAGAGGTAGAAATAGAAGTCCATTTGTTAGGGGACTCTTTCCATTTGATTTTCCATGATAGTTGGATAGGATATTTTTAGGAGTTTATTTTCCCGTATTCTATCATTGTAACCCTTTTTCCGAATATCAATAAAATGAGATTTGTGTTGTGGTCCCGAAAGTAGCTGAACTACAGTTGCTCTGATTTCTTGTACCAGACAAGAATATGTAGGCATAGGATGCGATATCCTAGCGAACATACTAACCATTAATTTCTGCTTTCTCTCGCTGCTGTGCGATCGAGACATTTACCGTTATTTCTTTCATTTCCCTTTTCCGCGACCGTCGAGTGTTGTGAGATCGTTAGATACGAAGGAAAAGGTTGTGGGAGAGTTCTTTCACTCAACCTGGATGTTTAGCCTCACCCTTTGGGTGATATACGAGGCATCCACTCCTACGTTTAGGATTTAGCGTGTGTGTCCCGTTTCAAACCTTTTTTTCGCTTCTTAGCAATCAAGTTTCTTTCTCTTGCCCTTGCGCAATCGAGACTAAACTGTAGTTTTAGGTTCCCGTAGGTTCCCCGTACCTTTACACCAATGACATACTACGACCGTTCTATCGCAAACAGGTAGCCTAAGTCTCCAATGGTCGAGCAGCATACACCTAACTGCTGGAATGCGTACGCTAGTATTGTTAAACTAATCTCTCACTCATGTGTGATCGAGAACACCTTTGCTTACCCGTAGTTAGCCGAACTACGTTAGCTCTGATTTTCTCTGATGAGAAATACGTAGGCACAAGATGCGAAGTCTTGGCGAGCAAACCTTTCCCAAACTTTCCCCGTAGTTTCCCGAACTACGTTGACTCTGATTTTCTGTGATGAGAATACCTAGGCCCAAAGCGCGACGCTTTGTCGAGTCCTTTCAATTTCCTTCCGTTTAGATTTAGCAGCCTTAGATAGTTTGTTTTTGCATCCTTTAGACAAACAAGTAAGCGTGGATCCCATCGAGTACGATGGACGTGAGGGGTGCTAATACCTTCCCCTTGTGTAACCGACTCCCAAACCCTAAGATTTGGTTGCGATGACCGGTCTTGTCCCGTTTTCGCGAGGTTTTTCCTGTTCGTTTCCTTTCCCGCTCGAGGGATAAATAACGAAAGGTGGCGACTCTTCTGTTGTGCCGGCACCTGATTTTCGCAGTAGCGACACACTTGTAGTAGTTGGATGGGTGGTTTGATCTGTTTGGTTCAGAAATTTTTGGGAAATGTTGTCTGTGACTTGTTTGGCAAAACAATTTTTTGAATAAGTGCTTTTTTCAAAAGCACTTATTTTCAAAATCATTTTTCTTAAAAAAAATCACTTTTTCTCTCTCCTGGACTAAAATGGAACAGATGCTGCTAGAGTTGTGCCGGGGTCAAAATTGAAAGTCGGGAGCTGGCGACGAACTCGTCGTCATTGCCCTCCCGACGCACCCGATGATGACTTTTTACTGAGGGTATCGGAACCGATCAAAACCATTTTTTATCGCTTCTAACTTTAACCATTATTTTCTTTCCATTGTCGATTTTTCTTTGCAGGTTTGAAAAAATAAAAGTCGAGAAATCGGACACAAAGACAATTTTAGAACAATTAGGAATTGTAGTACACTTTGTAATTGTAATTTTTTTAATTGTTCTTATCCTTGTAATATTATAATTTACTTTGTAATAAAAAATAGAATTTAAATAAATAAATTCGATTCTTTATTTTTTTCGATTAAAAATCATCCAAATAAAATCACCCGATTAAACTCAAACAACTAAATTCAATCGATTAAATTTATTTAATTAAATTTATTCAATTAAGCTCCTCCAACTAAATTCGTCCAGATTAATTCGTCCGATTAAATTCGTCCAACTAAGTTCATACAAATAAATTCATCTGATTCAATCTACCCGACTAAATCCATCCGATTAAATTTCTCCGACTAAGCTCACCTGATCAAATTCATTTGATTAAAAGTCATCTGATTGAATTCAAACGACTAACTTCATCCAATTAAACTCATCCAAATAAGTTCATTTAATTAAATTTATCCAATAAATAAATCGATTAAGCTTTGACGCGCCAAACTCTGAATTCGACAATTAATCATCATGCACTATTTAAACCTGACATAACTACTGAGTTCAAACAAATCCATTTGCAACTTAATTTGTATCCGATAATAAAACCGGTGAATATGGCCTTAAACGGATAAGCAGAGAAATCTGATTAAACGGCAAAATGAACTGTCCTCCGTGTTGAAAAATTCAAATTGTATCTCGGACGATGTAACTCGGTAACCTGAACCAACTCGGCTAACAATCATGACCAAACCAAAATATATTCACTCTAAATTCAATGCGTACCAAAATTCCACTGTTTTCTTTAAAAAATGACTGGTATGTAACAGAAAGTAGGAAGACGTGCATCTGTTAAAATAAATTACGCAAAGCAAACTCTCGTACAGGTTTAAACTGAACCCACTAATATCTCAACACATTCGACTCCATATGATTTAGGAATCAAACTACATTTCTGAAATCCAACTGACGATTGAATCCCGACTCTTGAATAAAAAGTATTGTGTCACGAGAAATCTAACGTCAAAAACTGCCGTAAAATTTAGCCCATCCTCAAATAAGTCACACGACTCGAAGATGGAAACCCTAATCGTTTGAGGAGTTCTTGAGGATGACTTTGCTTCCTAAACTGTCAGCAGGCCGCAAATTAATAACCCCTTTGCCCTTCACCAATCAAATCGCACATAGTGTGATTTTTCCTGCAAAACCAACGGACTGAGCAAATTGGTTAGCGGTTAGTTACAATGCAATGCAAAATGAGATGGAATGGAAAATGAACCGACTAATATAAAGGAAAAATTTGGGGTATTACATTTGCCCCTATTTAAATAGCTTCACCGGATGATTTGAGCGTCGTAGGCTCGAGAAATCATGGTGAAAGGGATTTAAATACAGATAACCGAAATTTTTTCCCTTAGATGCAACATTATGTAATGCTACGGACAAAATGAAACGAACTATAATGCTAACAGTGCCATCATTCTGGTATGATGCATATGATGAAAATGATAAATGCAAGGATGCAGATAATACGATGACACAGGGACAGACGCGACGAGCAACCGCACTGGGAATACGACGCACTGGTGAAACAACACGACACTGGGGAATTCTAAAGTGATGGCCAATAGTGCGAGCACGATTAATTGTCCCTTTAGATAGAACAGTAAGAATGGGATCCTAAATGGAGATGACACCAACGAGACGGCCTCCACTGGGGAACATCCAAGAGTAATTGTTCAACAGGTTCAGGCGTGACCGGCTGACACTATAGGATAAAAGATTAGACAGGATCCACGTGGTGGTAGGATCAGGTAGACAAAAAATTTGGAGTTTTCAAGAATCATTGGAAAAGATACAGGGTATAAACCTGCTGTATGCCAAAATAAATTGACTTTAATGGGAAATGCCCTGATAAGTTTCTCGAGAGAGAACCGACATTTATCGTTGGAAGGGACTCAAATGCCAAAAAATGGATAAGCTCTCAAATAAAGAGATTGTCGCTTATCTGGGGATAAAGGATGAAATGATTGATAAGCTCCTCTGGAGGGACTGTCGCTCATCTAAAAAATATAAGCTTCCATGATCAAAACATGATTCAGCTTCTTCTTTAACTAAACGATTCATTTAGAAAGGGTAAATAAACTTCCTCACGCTTCAAAGTTTGTTGTTCCCTGAATAGGTCTCAGTTTCTTCTTTTACTAAATGGTAACATAACCTTCTTCACGTTTTAAGGTCTGTTGCTCCCTGAATATGATTTAGTTTAAACCTCCTCGCTCTTCAAGATGAAAGGGAAATAGAAACCAGCTTCTTGATGAAGATGGCCACTTGCTGCTAGTCATGATGAAGATAGGTTAAGATTCTCAGGCGAGAAATTCCGCTTATTTGCAAGAGTAGAAATGATAAGCTTCTCGGACGAGAACTGCTTTTCGGGGTTATGAAATGTAATTTGTAAAATGTAATGTAAGATTGTAATGTAACGATAGGCTTCTCGGCGGAGAATGGTCGTTGTTCGGGGTTGAAAGATGTAATAATGATAGGCTCCTTAGGTGAGAACATTCACATACCACTGTTGAAAGACGTAATGATAGGCTTCTCAGGTGAGAACTGTCGCGTATCGTTGTAATGATAGGCTTCTTGGAGGAGAACTTTCGCTTATCGGTAAAGGTGTTTTATTCTCTTCTTGAAAGATAATGCAAAATAAATGCACGTCCAGGTAGGTTCGGAGACCGATAGGACCGAAGTTTAATCTAGACTTGAGCTAGAAATAGCATGTCGAACAGAACTTCATTAAGGAGATGAACACAAATGGGGATTATCTTATCCTAGCGCGGAAAGATAGCGGAAATAACCATCATCCACGAGGGTTCGAGCTCTATGGAGATACAGGAAAGAATAAGTAATTTATGCTTAGGGTTGACGATCTACTTGGAGAGAACGGACAAACCCAATTTCTCGGCGGTAATGACAAAGGATAGCAAGGATAGCAAACAGGCCAATGCTGATGCGAATGTCAATGCGTATGAAAAATGAAATGAAATGAACATGCAACGCTAGCATTTATGCTGACAAAATAGATGACAAGATGAAACATGAGATGAAATAAACATCTCGACGGGGATACCCGGTGTCCTCTGCAACGGTACATCTATCAAGGGATATGAAACGTTAATGGCGGAGCCAAATCCTACTTCAAAGTTCCAACTTCTCTAGGGAGAAAATAAAATCCACTTGGGGATACTGTATCATGACTTCCATATGGGGATACGACACGACCTCACTAGAGAGTATGCTATCATGACTTCACTGGAGGTATTGTTATCATGAATCATAATCAGCCAAAGAGAATCTTAAGATTAAAGATTTTCGGGGATAAAATAAATATCCGCTTCATGGAGAAGATGTGGAGCTAGGCAGCTTCGTAGAGATAAGGTCGCAACTTCCTGGTAGTAGTACATCAACTTCCTGGGAGAGAGGTACATCCGACTAGGGATAGAATATATCAAACTTCCCCGGGGAGAGTTCATCTGACTTATTAGGGAGAACTCACCAGACATACCTGGGGAAAGTATCTCGACTTCTTGGGGAGAATATGGCAATCCCCTAGGGAAAATTCCTGAGGAAAGTAAGGAAATTTCACTGAGGAACAGATGATTCCACGGAGAGTGAGTCCTCGAGAACATGAATCGTATGAAGGATACCGGGGATATCTTTGCAGACTTGGGAGTCACTGGGGATTTATCGGATTAACCCAAAGTGTTGTCAGTTTAAAGTCTCGTTGGGGACTGCCTTGGTAATGATTTAAAAGCGCTTATGCAACAATGGGACTTACCGGGGAACGAAGAGATCCTTCAGAGGTTTTCACAAGTCAAAGAAACTTTTTATTTTTCAAATGCATTTTCAAAAATAGTTTTTAAAAGTTTGAAAAACACTTTTCACTTTTAAAATTTTATTAACAAAAGCAATTTTGCATAACAAAAATGGAGATAATGTGAACAAGGAAATTGAAAAGCAAAAGGTTTAAATTTATTAATGAATGGTAGCTTGCTAAAGGCATATCTCCATGGAAATTACAATTTGAAATTGGCAATATGGGAAAGGTTACATTGAATCTAACGACCTCTACTGACCCTAATGACTAAAACTACCCAAAAATCCAGCTTCTGACAAGAGCGGTTCAATTGGAATGGATCTCATTTGTAAAATGTACCTGCAATTCTCGGTGTCATTCGATGCAGTGAAATGCCTTTGTCCCTAATTTTTGCCTGGATCGCCCTTTCGGGTTTTCAATCCACCAGGACGCTCATTTTTGCCTAAGCCGCCCTTTCGGGTTTTCAACTTAGCGAGTTGTATATTTTTTTTGTTTTTTCTTTAGGCATAATATTTTCAGACTGCATCAGAGTTCATGGGATGAGCGAGCTCTTCACCATCCATCGTTGTAAGAATCAGTGATCCTCCGAAGAAGACTATCTTCACAATAAATGGGCCTTCGTAGTTGGGCATCCATTTCCCACTCATGTCTTTGTGAACTGGCAAGATTTTCTTGAGTACGAGTTCTCCTTAGCGGAACTCACAGATTTGGACTTTCTTGTCGAAGGCTCTCTTCATCTAATTTTGATATAATTGACCATGACACATGGCTGTCAAGCGCTTCTCATCGATAAGATTCAACTGATCAAATCTGTCTTGAACCCAATCGGCTTCATCCAGCTTGGCTTCCATCAACACCCTTAAGGAAGGTAACTCAACTTCGATGGGGAGGACGGCGTCCATTCGATATACCAATGATAAAAGGGTTGCCTCTGTTGAAGTTCGTACTGTTGTTCTGTATCCATGCAAGGTGAACGGTAACATTTCATGCGAATCTTTGTAAGTCTTGACCATCTTTTGCAGGATTTTCTTGATATTTTTGTTTGCAGCTTCAACAGCTCCATTCATCTTGGGACGGTACGGAGAATAATTGTGATGTGCAATCTTGAAACTGTCACACAACTCTTTCATAGTCTTGTTGTTCAGATTGGTACCATTGTCTGTTATGATCCGGCTCGGAATTCCATAAAGGCAATTAATTTCTTTCTTGATGAAGCGGGCAACTACTTGCTTGGTCACGTTGGCGTAGGAAGAAGCTTCTACCCATTTGGTGAAGTAGTCGATAGCAACTAGAATGAATCGGTGACCATTGGAAGATTTCAGCTCAATTTCCCCAATCATGTCAATGCCCCACATTGAGAAAGGCCATCATGAAGTTAAAACATTCAACGGCGCGGGAGGTACGTGCATCTTGTCAGCATAGATTTAGCACTTGTGACATTTCCTGGCATATTGGATACAGTCGGATTCCATGGTTAATCAGTGTTATCTGGCCCTCAACATCTTCTTAGATATAGCATAACCATTGGCATGAGTTCCAAAGGTTCGTTCATGAATCTCTTAAAGTAACATGTCTGCTTCACGTCTGTCTACACACCTGAGCAAGACCATGTCGTAATTTCTTTTGTATAGAACTTCGTTACTGATGAAGAACCTGGATGCCAGTCTTTTCAAAGTCTTGTTGTCAAGATTGGTAGCGTCAGCTAGATACTCTTGCTTTAGTAGATAGTTCTTGATATCATGAAACCAAGGCTTTTTGTCAACCTCATCTTCTTCAATCAACTGACAGTAGGCGGGCTCAGTCCTACGTTTGATTCGAATGAGTGGTGATTCATTAACAAATCTAACTTTCCACATTGATGCTAACATGGCTAAAGTATCAGC
This sequence comes from Lathyrus sativus, assembly GCA_963859935.3. Lineage (NCBI taxonomy): Eukaryota > Viridiplantae > Streptophyta > Magnoliopsida > Fabales > Fabaceae > Lathyrus > Lathyrus sativus. The sequence goes on along the minus strand of OZ012738.1, from coordinate 539,807,666 downwards.
AATGTGATTCTCAGATCTCGGAACATGCTTAAACTTGATCTCATCGAAGTATTCAATCAATTCAATAATGTAGGCTCTATAAGGGATTAACTTCTCATGTTTTACCTCCCATTCACCTTTCACCTGATATACGACCAAAGCTAAATCTCCACTTACTTCGAGAAGTTTGATTCTGAGGTCAATAGTTACTTCAAGGCCAAGAATGCATGCTTCATATTCGGCGATATTATTCGTACATTCAAAGTCTAACCTTGTTGTTAATGGAGTATAGGCACCTTTTGGATTCATCAAAACGGCGCATATGCCATGCCCGCTGTAATTTGAGGAACCATTAAACATCATCTTCCACTAGAGACCCGACTCGGGACCTTCATTGGGACCTAGCTCTTTGCAATCCTTCTTTATCAACAGGATGTCTTCATCAGGAAATTCGAACTTGAGAGGCTTGTAATCTTCAACTGGCTGGTCTGCAAGATAATCTGACAAGATACTTCCTTTGATAGCTTTCTGAGGTACGTACTGGATGTCATATTCTGATAATAACATGTGCCAACTGGAAAGTCTTTCAGTATGAGCAGGCTTTTCAAAAATGTACTTTATTGGATCCATTTTTGAAATTAACAAAGTAGTATGACAAATCATGTACTGTCTGAGACGCCTAGCAGCCCATGCTAGCGCACAACAAGTCTTCTCCAAAAGCGAATATATGTTTTCACGATCGGTGAACTTCTTGCTTAAGTAGTATATGGCATGTTCCTTTCTTCCAGTCTCATCATGTTGCCCAAGTACGCAACCCATAGACTTCTCAAGAACTGTAAGATACATGAATAGTAGTCTTCCCGGAATAGGAGGAATCAAGATAAGAGGTTCTTGTAAATAATCCTTAATCTTTTCAAAGGCTGGCTAACAATCAGGATTCCAATCAATGGTCTGACCTTTGAAGAGCAACTTGAATATCGGTTCACAAGTAGTAGTCATGTTAGAGATAAACTTGAAGATATAGTTCAAACGTTAAAGAAAACCTCTGACTTGTGTTTCAGTCTGCGGAGCACGCATGTCTTGAATGGCTCGAACTTTATCAGGGTCTACTTTTATTCGTCGTTGGCTGGCGACAAAACCAAGTAGTTTTCCGGATCCGATACCAAAAGTACACTTAGCAGGATTTAGTTTCAACTGGTACTTCCTGAGTCATTCAAACAGTTTCAACAAATGATCTAAATGTTCCTCTTCATTTTGAGATTTGGCAATCATATCGTCCACATAAACTTCGATCTCTTTGTACATCATGTCATGAAAGAGAGTTGTCATGGCACGCTGATAGGTTGCCCCTGCATTCTTCAAACCGAAGGGCATAACTTTGTAACAGAAGGTTCCCCAAGGAGTAATGAATGTAGTCTTTTCTCTGTCGGTCGGATCCATCTTGATCTGATTGTAACCGAAGAAAATATCCATAAAGGAGAAGACTGCAAAACTAGTTGTATTGTCAATAAGTGTATCAATATGTGGCAGAGGGAATCGTCTTTTGGACTTGCTTTGTTCAAATCCCTGTAATCTACACACATTCTAACTTTACCGTCCTTTTTGGGTACTAGAACAATGTTGGCAACCCAATCAGGATACTTCGCAACTGCAAGGAAACCTGCATCCAACTGTTTCTTAACCTCACCTCGAATCTTCAAAGATATGTCAGGTCTTGTTCTTCGAAGTTTCTGCTTGATAGGTGGACATTCTGGTTTAAGTGGCAACTTGTGAACAACAATATCCGTGTCTAAATTGCGCATATCTTAATACGACCATACAAACACATCAACATATTCTCTCAAAAGCTTGATCAATCTCTGCTTGACCTCGGCCCCAAGTATTGTACCAACCTTGACCTCTCTTTTGTCTTCATCAGTGCCAAGATTAATCAAGTCTACCTGCTCCTTGTGCAGTTGAATTTCTGTGTACTCGTACTCAACCAATTTTGCCAGCTCAGTTGGTAAGTCAAAATCTTCTTCACCTTCATCTTCAGCTTGATAAATGGGTGAGTCCCAGTCAGGAGTGACAGTAGAGTCATTGGATTCAACGAGGTTTGTAGTATCACTACATGTTGGAAGACTTATTTTATTAAATGCTCAAAGAAAAATGCAAGAGAACGAAAAATGTTTTTTTGTAGATTTTGAAAATATTGCCAATTTCATTTTAAAAGGTGAAAACGAAAAATACTAATGAAACAAAGTGGAATTGAACAAAATGCATTTATTAATAACTGTTTTGAAAGTGAAAGGTGGCCCTACAAAGCGATCCGATAGCCTTGGGCAAAGCTATGGATGTAAAAACATAAATGAAAAAAATTAAATTACTTTGACATGGGAAAAATAACAGGAATCTCTATAGCCTCTCAGTTGCTCAAAGTTGCATCACTTTTGAATACCAGGTTGCTCAGATCTTCATCTTCATCGTAGTCACTTATGGCATTGACTTGGAAACCTCCGCTAACGAACACTTCTTGAAAAATCTTCGGACGCCCTTTGACGGATGTATAAGCTTTATCATGATTTGGTTTGTAACCCAACCCGTGGAGATCAGTCTTGGTCTTGATGTTAATTACCTCTCCCCAACCTTCAGGAATGCCCATGTCGATCGTTGATCTGGTGCTCTTGAGAGATGCAAAAGATGGATTACTCTGGCCCTCCACAGTCTCTTTGACTTCCACTAAAATAGCATTGGCAATCTCAAGTGCTTGGAAAGAAGTTTCCAAAGCGTCTTCATCAGCCTCGCTGTAACGGAACAAAGATAAGTTACTAACCATCAAATCCTCCTCACCATGTATGGTAACTAACTTTCCATCGACCACAAACTTCATCTTCTGATGCAAAGCTGAAGTTACTTCCCCAACAACGTGGATCCAATGTCTTCCAAGTAGACAACTGTAGTTAGGATTGATGTCCATGACTTGGAAAGTGATATTGAAAACATGTGGACCAATCAAAATCAGAAGTTCAACTTCCCCAATCACCAATCTGCGAGATCCATCAAAAGCTTTGACAATTAAGGAAGTAAGCTTTACCACAGTCTCTTTGTAAGCCAACTTAGTAAGAACTCTCTTGGGTAGGACGTTCAAAGATGAACCAGTATCCACAAGCACTCTCGGTAGATTATCCTCTTGACACTTCACTGATATATGTAAAGCACGATTATGATTTGGGCCATCTCTCGGTAGCTCCTCGTTGCTGAAGCTGAGAGTGTTACAAGCGATAATATTAGCAATCACGCTATCGAACTGACCAGTAGTAACGTCCTGAGCGACATGAGCATGAATCAACACCTTCTGCAAAGCATCTCTATGAACGGTTGAACTCATCAACAGAGACAAGATAGAGATCTTTGAGGGAGTCTGATGAATTTGATCAATAACCTTGTAATCACTCTTCTTAATAATCCTTAGAAATTCAGCATCTTCATCACTAGTAACTGCTTCTTTACCTTTATCTCTGGCAGACACAACAGTATTGGTAGTTGTTTCCTTAGGCAGAGCCTCGTTGAAACAGGGAGTATAGACACGACCACTGTGAGTCATCCGGATTACTCCATCTATGCTAGTCACACTTTCGCTATCAGTCTTCATCTCTTCCCTCGAAATGACCTTCCCAGATTCCTTGTTGATCATGGTCACGTCGTATTTCCAGGGTACAACTTTAGGATCACTGAACGGAAATGGACTCGGTTTCTGAATAACAATCGGCTTTGGTTGATCCACTGTAGGAGTAATAGGCTTCGACATGTTAAACACCAGCTTGACAAAACTTTCCCTTGGAAAATTAAACACTGGCACCTTCACCTTCGGTTCTGGTAGATTAAAGACATGCTCAATCGCAACAACTTCATCTCTCTTCACCTTGTTAACCACTTGCAGAAAACCGTCAGCAATTAATTTTTGAATATCCTTCTGAACCACTACACAGCCCTTGGCACAGACATCATAATTTGTACAATCGATATGAGAAAAAGATACTAGACCGGCTTCGAACAACTTTGAATGGAATACCTTGAGAGTAGTCTTGACCTGAGCTACATCAAGAATAAGGTTTTCATCGGACGAATCATCAATGGCATTAACAGTCCCATGGTTAGGCAGAGGGTTGTTCTTGACATTTGGCTGAGGTTCATCGAAAGACAAAATCTTCTTTTCTATCAAATCTCTGACAATGTTCTTTAGAGCATAACAATTCTCCAAATCATGGTCGGACGCACCCTCATGAAATAAAAAATGAGCGGCGAGGTTATAATTGGCTGACAAAGGATTGGGAGGTGGACCCAAAGCTCGGGTAACAATCAGACCTTGTTGCACTAAGGAAGGGTACAACTCGGTAAAAGTCAACGGAATTGGAGGACAGGGCTTGTACTGCCTCCTATTCGAGCCACCCTGGTGAGGTTCCTGGTTCCTTGGCTGTTGATGGGTAGGAGCGTTGGGCGCTTGTTGATAATTAGGAAGAGGTTGTTGATAAACCGGAGGATGATACACAGGAGCCGATTGCATAGGCTGATAAGCGGGAGCTTGTTGAGTTGGTTGATTGAAAGTAGAAGCAACAACAGCTACATAAGGTTGTTGAGCGTACTGAACCGGATAACTCTGAGGTTGGGCATAATGTGGTGGATGTTGATACTGTTGATTTCTTCGTCTACCTGAAGATACGACATTGGTCTCACCCTCCTTCTTCTTCTGAGAGTTGAAGGAAGACTTCTTCGCTTGGTCTTTAGAGCTTGAACTACCAAAACTACTTGACATTTTTCCATTTTTCAGAGCCAATTCAACTTTAACACCAAAAGTAACAATGTCAGCGAAATTTGTAGTCACACTACCCACCATCCTCTCATAGACCTCTGGGTGAACGGTGTCAACAAACCAATCAGCTAGTTCTTTTTCAATCAAAGGGGGTTTGACTTGTGAAGCAATCTCTCTCCACCTCTGAGCATATTCTTTAAACGATTCTGAACCCCTCTTCGACATACTCAACAATTGTCTTCTGATAGGAGCCAAATCCATGTTATACTTGTAATTCTTTATAAAGGCATCAGATAAGTCTTGGAAACTCTTGATGCGAGACTAATCCAGAGTTAGATACCATTTTGATGAAGCTCCCTTCAAACTGTCTTGGAAACAGTGAATCATCATTTCCAACATGAGCCGCCATCCTACAGTAGTACATTATCAGATGGTTCTTTGGACAAGTAGTACCTTCATAGCAATCAAAGTTCGGAGTTTTGAACTTCGGTGGAATAACCAAACCGGAAACTAAGCAGACATCTCTAGTGGAAGCACAAAAGATTTGGTTGCCTTCCATCTTTCTCAATATTTTGTCAATAGTAACAATTTCCTCACGAAGCCTGTCACATTGCTCATATCCCTCATCATTATCATTAAAGATCTCATACACAGGCTTATTGAGATAAGGTTGTACACTAGTGTGAACAGTAGCTGGTGCGAAAGTAGGAACCACCCGAGGAGGTTCGAAAACCAAAGGCACAGCTTGTTGAATTGGTTGTACAACAGGAGCAGCTTGTGGAACTAATGGAACAATAGGAGGTACAAAACCGGGTTCAAGACCATAAGGATATGTATTCGCAACGGTAACAGCCGGTGGAGGATCTGCGATAGTAGCGGTAATCTCAGAGACAACAGTAGGCTGAGTATCCATCTTTGCATTAATAACGTCTAGCAGCTTCATAATTTGTCCTACCCTTTCTTGAAGGTCTCCGAGTTCATTGTTGACACGGTCCATTTCTTGATTTTATTCTTCCATCCTTTTTCTAGCTTGGGCTCTAGTATTGTATCGATGCAGAGAACTCAGGGTGACAAAACTGGAAGGTGAGAGAACTGATAATGAGAATTAAGGGGACACATGTAATGAAAAATATGATGCTAAAATGCAAAATGCAGATGAAAGACTTCATGAAATTCAAATATTTACGAATATCGTGGAATACCAAAGAAACTTTTATTAATTATTTGAAAAATGGATTACAAATAAATATTCTTAAAAGAAAGTCTTAATATAATATCTAAATAAAAGCTAATAAAGCCTTAAGGAAGCATTGTCTACAACTTCAAAGAGTAGGCGGAGAGTAGGAGGAAAATAAATCCTCGTAGATTTTTCTCTTCTTGTAGGAATGTACCTCTTCATTATTGGCCTGAAGCTGTTTCTGAAGTTCATCGTTCTCATTGAAGACAACCTGGTATTTATTTTTCCATGCTTCCGCTTCATGTTGTGCTTTCTTCAAAGCGATCTTCAATGTTTCAGCTTCGGACATGAAAACCAGAACAGGCTCCCTTCTTGGAGGTAAAGGAACTTGGCGATGGTAAGGCATCTTCAGCTTGATGGCTCTTTCTCGGACCCAATGAAGGTATGGTTCCATGGACACGCAATTAGGCTTTCCCAGACTTTCTCTACCTTTCTTATGCAAATGATGCCAGGCAGATACAATCTGATCTTAAAGTGCTTTATCATCTTTGAAGAAGATTTTCTCCACATGAACACTCTTAGGTGGTTCCTTCAACAAATATCCTAGTTGTCGGCGAGCTAGAACTAGATTGTAGCTGATCCCTCCATTAAAACCAAGTAAAGGCACATTGGCAAAGTCTCCACAACCATCAATGGTTAATGTCCCATCATGCACACGGTTATACCAATCAATATCCGAATGAGTTAGAGCCATAACCCTTTGTAACCAGCGTCCTTTATCGAGATCCCAAAAAGGACCAGACTTAGGCAAGTGCGAAATGAACCACTTGTACAATAAAGCCATACAACATGTGATCATCCCTCCACCATGAAAGTTTCGGAGATGCACGGAATGGTAAGTGTTAGCCAACAAAGTCGGTACTGGATTGCTCTTCGTGAAGATCTTGATGGCATTGAGATTAATGAAACCTTCAAAACTAGGGAAAAGTAGCACTCCATAAATAAGCAAGGCAAGGATTGCCTCAAACGTAGGCATGCTCATATGATCGGCATAATATTGGAATTTCTTGATTAAGAAATTTGTAGGTAACCCGAAAGCCTCACCTTAGTTAGTTATATTGTCCTTAATGTCGGATACCTTCAAGCATACGGCTCTAGCAATGTCTTGCTTCTTAGGGTCCTTCTCCAAGAAAGGGAAAGGAGATACATCCAAAATAGGTAACCCCAACAACTGAGAGTACTCTTCTAAGGTAGACAATAGATGGTAATCCAGGAATGTGAAGCAATGATAATCCGGATCATAGAACTGTAGCAAAACAGAAAGAAGTTTGTCGTCCACTCGAAGCTTCAGAAGAGATAATAACCTTCTATATTTGTTTCGGAATCCCTATTGATCTTGAACCAAAGCTCCTAACTTCCTTAGGTCATCCAACTTAAGACTTTTAAAAGAATATTTCAAAGTATTTTTCCTACTGTAATCCATGGTATCCTGCAATATTCATAAATAAAGTTTGAATTCCATGAAACTTAGTGCAATGTGATGTTTTATGGATGCAATGCACACATACACAAAAGTCCTAGGTTAGGGACAATGAATGGAGTTAAGGTCTACTCATCCCCATAAGGTATGTATTATAGGTTAGTTGCATCTGCAGAACAAGGGTTCTAAAGAAGTACCCAAAGTCATCAGTCCATCTTTCGGATATTATCAATTTCCCGACTGACTCGGTGGTTAATAATATTCTCAAGAGAACCTCTTTTGAGTCTTGTATCGCATAGCAACTATTTTGGGACTACTCCTTCGTAGTCATCGCACTACGTCCTAGATAAGGCCAAATTGGTGTTAAGGTACTACGGTCCCCAGTATCATGGACTCCTAGCCGAAAATAGTAAGTGTTTTCATTTCAGGAGGGCCTCAATTGAGCGGTGATTCTCAAGTCAGCTTGGTCGGGACTCACTCCCTATAAGCCTCGTCGAATATATCACCTTCCTATAATAATGTCACTCAAGTCCAGGTGTAAGACTTATCTCACAACAAAGATACCCCAAGCAAGGTACAATACATATATATATATATAAGCAAGCAAATAATGAAGCAAATAGTGAAAATAATAAACAAGGTGGGAGTAACCCTTAAAAGTTAAGTCCCTAGTGAATTCGCCATTTTCTGTTGCGGTGAGAATAGGATATAAAATTATTAATTAATTTGTATCACATCTTTAGTTTACAACCGGTCTTTAATTTATCCAAAGGTAAGGTCAAAGAAAGGAAAAACCTAATTTTGCATCGTAAACACAATGCGGAGAAAGATCTAGGTAAGGGGTTGGTTAAGCTTAGGAAAGGTATTAGCACCATAAACTTCTGTAGTACTCTACAGGAACCTCTTGTTTAATACTACTATTTTGCTTTAATTATTTTCTTGAGAGTATATGTTATGGGTTAAAAAGTGACAGAAAGAACGAAGGGTTAGTCCTAAGTTTACTTGCCAAGATTCGCATCTTGTGCTTACGTATCCGAGGTAGGGGATGGAATCTGAGTAATCGTAGTTCCCCTCGAAAGAGAGGTTAGAAACTTCTTGACGGTGGTCAAGGTTTCAATGAGGAATAAGCATTCTTAAGGAAGCGCTTACGTGGAGTGCGGAAACTCCAATCTCTACGTTAAAATTGAATTGAATAAAAGGGGTAAATTAGGTATTCCACGACGGGAAACCTAAGACGGAGTGCGGCGACTCCTTAACCTAATGCTAGGGTAAAGGGTAATTCGGTCCACGGCGGGACGCCTAGGCAATTAGGGCTTTGAAAGGGTCAAAGGTGAAGACTATTGACACGGAGGTCAAATAGCTAGACATATTCCTTCGGAAGGGAGTTAACGGTAAATGCAAACGATAAATAATTACACAACAAAATTGAAATACGGGAAATTGCGGAAATAATAACTGAACAAAAGTGATGATTGCCTCACATAAATTACAATCAAAACGAAATACGAAAAATACGAAATTAGTAAGTTGTACAAACTAAGAAAGCCATGAAGGGAACGACATAAAAATTAAACGAGAATTAACGGGGCAAGGTTACGGGGCGACACTTCCACTCGAAACCGAAAGCGACATGTTAGCAATACTTTTTAAGAAACGTCTAAAGTTAATTTGGGAATTTGTCAGAAATTAATATTTACACAAATTTGGATTTTTATTGGAAAATAATGGGGTTTATAAACTTAATAAACAAGTTAACAAAAATGTTAATTTTAAAATGGTGAAGTTTTAACTTATGATGTTAAAAATGGATCTACTTTAAGAATTTTTATAAAAAAAAAGTTTTTAATTCTAAAAAAAGGTTCTAATTTTAAATATAAAAAAAAAGGATGTTAGTTTTACTTAAAAACAATTTAGATTAAAAAAAATTAATTAATTATTAAAAAGTGTTGGTTTTGATTTTAAAAGAATTGGTTTTAATTTAAAAAAAGAATTAATTTAACAAAAGTTTTAATTAGAAAGAATGGTTTTAGTTTTACAAAGTTTTAATTAAAAACTAAATTAAAGTATGGTTATAATAATCTAAATACAATAACTTAATAAATTATAAATTAAATAAAAAAAAGATATGAAATAAAAAAGGGGGATGGGGAACGTGGTTCTGAAATTGTGTTGTTGTTAGGGTTTTCTTTTAACCCTTTTCTTTCTCTTCACGAACGGCGGCGTCATTGTTGTCCTTGGAGCTTTCACTACTATAAAACTTCATTTTAGCTGCGAATTTAGCCTCGGCCACCGACACCGAGACTAACTAGGCTTGACAAAACTGAGGCTATTCAAACGCAAAAAAAAGCCATTTTAAAGTTTATCTTTTACAAATATTTTTAGTTAATTCATTAGACTCAGCTAGGCTGAGGCTAGATATTTTTTAATTTTTGAATTATTTTTTTTAAATATTAGACACGGACTAACTGAGGTTAACTATTTTAAGCTGTGAACTTAGCCTCGGCCACCGACACCGAGGCTAACTAGCCTTGACAATTTCAAGGCTATTTAAACGCAAAAAAAACCCTTTTAAAAGTTTTTCTATTTTTTTAAATATTAGACACGGATGAGCCGAGCCTAATGTTTTTTATTCTTTTGGAATATATTCATTTTATGTGATAGACACGGATGAGCCGAGGCTAATTATTTCCCACCTTGTTTTTCATGTTTCCCTCTTAATAGAACCCTAAAATTAAACCAAATAGATTTTCAAAAGAAAAAACCCCTAAAATCAAACAAAATCGATTTTGTATGGTCTCTAATTTGATCTCTTCGTTTTCATCTTAGTGATTTTGTATGATCAAGATCATCGATTCTTCTGAGTAGGTTTATTGGTCTCTGATTCTTCTTCTGCTTTTTTTCAACTTCAAATTATCTCTGATTCTTCTTCTGCTTTTTTTCAACCTCAAACTATCTCTGATTCTTCTTCTTCTTCTTCTTCTGCTTTTTTTCAATGTAGTGAGTTTCAGTCTTGGTCTTTACCTGTTGAAGGAAGTTTAGAAGATAGAGCTGCAAGTGCTTCCAAGAGTCATAGTCAAGCAGAGAAAAGACGCAGAGATAGAATCAATTTGTTTGTGTTATTTTCCATTTTAAGGTTAGATTTTGTTATGTTTTTCATACAAGAAAATGGAATTAGCCACTTAGGGAAAAGCTATGTGATTATGATGTTTTGCATTCAACTCATGAATTTCTAATTCCAACCCTAACTGAGATTTAACACAATCCCTTGCTTTTGTCTGTGTTGCTGTTAGGTTTTATGATTCACACTCTAATTTTTATGCAGTTGTTTGTTTGACTAATATAGAAAAGTTAATCCCTTATTAGAAGTATAATTTTGAGTTTGAATATTTTGAAGTCTAAAAGGGTATTGAATTATAAGAGCATTGTGATTACACCTTGTTTTTATGCATTTAGTATTAGCTGAAGCAAGGTTAGTGTAGTTTGCACTCAAACAGAACCAAACAAATGGAAGAACAAGTGTATATAGTGTACTTGCTTCATGTTCTGTTCTATAATTACCATAATGTAAACACAAAAAATTAATAGGAAATTATGCTTTGGATGTCATGGGTACGGTTTATTTCTGAAATAGAGGCGGTTTTTCGGCTATAAATGTTTGATGGTCCAAAGAGTTTACTGGTAAAAGGCACAGTTCTGTTGGAAGATTTTGGTAATTTATACAAGGTGACATCTAAGACAAAATATGTGTCGAAAAGTTACAACATGGAGTATTACCTTAAGAGGAGTTGTACCTTGGACTCACAAACAAAATTGGTGACACGACATTGATGATTTACACAAGGTATAAACATGAGAAGTGTCTAAGAGTTCTAGTATCATCAGGAGCTGATTTGGGGATAGTAAACTCGCCCGGTCATTGCGCAACTTCAACAACAATTTCTATTCATTGGACTAAAGAATATCATAAAGTTTTTTTGGATATAATTAAAGCCGGAAAGGTTGTTAAATCAAGCAATGCGTCTAGTTTTTCAGCTTTGTTATTTGCCACTCGCGCGAATGATATAGAGGCTTTGAAAAAACTCATTGAAAACAGGAACATAAACCTAGATGAGCAAAATGAGGATGGATTTTCAGCTGTCATGATATCTACTTCAGAGGGTAACGTGGAGGCTTTCAAGTTGCTTCTTCATGCTGGAGCTGATGTAACCAATCTTAAAAACAAACATGGTTTAACAGCTCTTGATATCATAGATTTGAAACAAAATGGGGAAAATGTTCATAAGGTGATGGATAAGCGTTATCGTCCTTATGATCCTTTCATCCTTGCGCAAAATGCAAGACAAGTGTATTTTAAAAACATGGCTTAACAGCTCTTGATATCACAGTTTATATACAGTTTTGATAATTTGTGACTGTCACTAGGGCAATAGGGTTATGTTATGAAATTATCATTTGGAATTGTCACTAGGGAATTATCTTTGTAATCACAGTTTGTATACAGTTTTGATATTATCATTTGTAATTGGTAATTGTTATGAAATTCAATGCATACAGTTATGAAATTCAATGCATCACTGGTTGTTATCTTACCCTAGGGCTGTTATCAGTCATGACATTCAATGCATACACATGACATACACAATACGAAAACAGCCTGCTGAAACCTACTAACAGCCCAAGCATCATGAAACTTTATACTTCCTAAATTTCACTAGTTAATAAATTAACTAAACATTTCAAACTGCTAACAGTTAAAACATACATCTGAACCACATTCCATGATAATTCAAACTAATTTCAAAATACACAGTAGAAAAATTAGCACACTAACTCTGAAGAAAAGACTAAATGTTTCTGTCATGACTTGACTCACCTCATTCGCCATTCTCACTTCATAATTTTAAACTCATAACAGAGTTTTGAATCTTACCAACTAACTCCCTAACTGTCCCAACAAATCCCTAATTGTTGAGAGGATTCATTTCCTCATTGTTAATTGTTGTTATCTTACCCTAGGGCTGCTATCAGTCATGACAGGTTCTTTATCACTGGTTGAATTCACTCTAGTGTCTTAGAAGTATGATTTTATCAACTCCTAGTTGCTAGTTGTTTAGTTTTTTTGCTCATGCTAATGTTTGGTTTGTAATTGTTTGACAAGTTAGTAAACTATAATTAAAACAATATAAGGATTTAGTGCCTGATTGATTGGCATTGTGATGGCCAAGTTCCTACTGTCATGACAAGTTAGTAATTGTTTGGCATTGTGATGGCCAAGTTCCTACTGTCATGACAAGTTAGTTACGATAGCGACTTTTGCAATTCAACTTTCGGTAGCGACTTTAAATTAAAAACTACAATAAACTCGTCAGTTTGTTACATAGAATGAAACTAAGACTGATAGCCATGTTTGGAATTAGCTTTTTGGTTAGGTTGTTACCTTTTAAGAGAACTAGGTTGTTGAAATGTATGGCATTGAGGATCGATATTGTTGTGTGGAAATAATTGTTGGTATTTTACCAACTCTTGGTGCATTACTGCTTTAGGGCTGGCTTATTCATGCTAAGGTTTGTTTTGTATTTATTGTGACAAATTGATGACTGCCTTGAGGGCTTAAAGTTGTTGCTTTAGTTCATAACAGACTGAGTGTTTAGATTTCATTGATTTGGTGCTTGAAGTTTTAGTTCACTGTCCCTTTTGTTGAGGGTTAGACCAGGGTGTAGGTTTAATATTTTGGTAGCTATCAAGTAATAGTGCCTTTACAATCATCTGCCATAGCATACCATTTGGTGTCATTGGCCATTTTGACTTAAGGTTTGGGTGTTAACACTCTGTTGAGAACCAATCATCTTTGGTTTGGTTTGGTGTGTTAACACTCTGCTGAGAACCCATCATGATGTTGTTTTAACCTTTAGTAGCCTGTTGGTGCTTTAGGAAGGATTGGTTGAGTTAGGGACGATAAGGTTCACTGCTTGATAGAAATAGGATTGGTTGAGGTATACTCTAGCGAGAAAGGGTAATTGCTTCAGTTCATGACAGAGTGAAGTTTAGATTTCATTGACTTGGTGCCTTGAGACTTAGTTCACTGTTCAGGTTTATGCAAGAGATTGACCAACATTGATTCCCATCAGAATCATGTTTAAATCTTTTGTTTTGGCTGTTACTTAATGTTAAGAAGATCATGTTTGGATTTGTTTAGTATTTTTTGATGATATCTTTGGTAGTGGGTAGATCCAACATTTGGCAACTGGCAACTGTTTTTGAGCATAACAATGCAATGTGCATGCCTTGACCATTTATGTTTTCAAGACCATGTTAAAGCCTGCCACGAATCTCTTGTTGGCATCATCAGGTCTTAAGGCTTTAAATGCTCCTGCCAGCATACCCTTTTCTGTTTAGAACCTTTTGTCTTGGCATAACAGCCTTGAATCTCAATAATTCCGCCACACACAAACACATGAAGGACCAGTAACTACAGACACAACAACATTCATCTCAAAAACCACAGGTTTGTAATTCACACAACTCATCTTTGAATACATAATATATTTAAGGACAAAAAAACAAGGTAACAACAATCTTATCCCGTTTTTATAAGATTATAACATGTTGTCTTCATTGTTGATGCATATAATATGACGATGATGACTGTGATGGCCATAAGAGACATAGCTTTTCCTCTTAGATGGGTAAGAAAGGAAGCAACTGGTTCTCATCAGTGAAGAAAGTTTTCAAGTCTTCTTCTAAGGACTCGCCGGTGCCAGAAAACAAGGTTACTCACTCACTCATTCATTCATTCATTCATTCCCCTTTTCTTCATTTGCTCAAATGAGACTTTGGTAATTTCTCATTAAGAGATGTACTTTTTACCAAGTAAGAATATAGTTCCTTTGATAACTTTAGTTTTAATCAGTAATTAGGTATAATTAATGAGTCATGCATGACACTTAATCTGTTCAATATTCAAAGAAACCAAATTGCTTACATATTATTATGGTAGTGTGTGTAGCTTTCACATTAAAAAATAACATCTCCTACATAATAAGTATAGTAAATGAACTTTTTAGTTGTGGTTGTTGTCTTTTATGGAACCACATAAAGGATGAATCTACCTAGCCTTTAGGACCAACAACCCAATTCAGTATTGTCACACCCTAATTTTTCACCATAAGATCCCACCTCTTTTACGCGTTTTCTATTGTTATTTGATTCTAATTTAAGATTTATGTTTTTTGGGACTAACAAACATGTGCAGGTTTCTCAGGCCCAATCCATAAAGCAAAAGAAATTACATTAAAACAAAGATTTCGTAGAATAAAGTACAAGAAGTCGTTTGGTGACCAAAACACGATTTACTGGTAACGAATGTGAAAACTAGAACTCAAAGAGACAAATCATCATATCGGTCCAAGTACTCCAAAATTTGGGATTGTACAATTTAAAGTCAACTAATCTCCCACCAAGGACGTCAAGATCTCAAGACAAATTCATTATTCAAGGATTCTTCTAATGTTTAAAGTTTGAACTCCAAGAGAGGATTCAAAATTAATGCAAGGACAGGTCTTGTACTTGTCATTCTATATTCAAGCATAAGTTTAGGCTTCCATGACGGGATTCATGAAGATTTTTACATAGAATATTCAAATCATATTCAAAGGCATTACATCATATTCAAAGACATTACAGTAGCGTGACTTGGAAGTTTTTACAACATACAAACTCACTCCAAATTACAAAGTAACCAAAGTTGGCCCTACAACAGTAGGAACTATATCTAAGCATATCCCAGCACTACAGAAAACCAAAAGAATGTGCACGACCAACCTAATTGTTACTAATCACGAAGCACAACATTTCCATGGATGCCGTTTAAAAGGGAATCGTAAAAATACGAGTTAGATCACAATATTCACCAACTATTATTTGATCGTGTTTTGTGTGATGTCCCGTGCAGTGGAGATGGTACACTTCGTAAGGCACCTGATATATGGAGAAAATGGAAAAACTGAAGATGGTGTTGAAGCACTAGAGAATCTTGTGTCATCCGAGTCTGCTGATGAAGTTTCGTGTTTTCCTCTAGAGCATGGCATGAGGATATTGCCTCATAATCAGAACACTGGGCCTTCTTCATTACTGTGCTGCAGAAAGTTTCTCCTCTGCCAGCTATTACAGAAAAACCTAGCAAACAAATTGATGAACACTCAGAACACAAATTCAGTAAAATTGCCATCGTTACCCAAGACTAACTCATTGATTAGCAGTCACTCAAATTTGCATGCTATGCAGCAAGCTACTCATATGAAATCTCAAGCAGTAAATCAATTGGAAAAGTTTCAGTCTTCTTCGACTTCAAGAGATGCCTTTCTGCATTATCAACAACGGTATCAGCAAAGGCCCCAACAATTTCAACAGTTAGACCAGTATTCACAATCACAGCAACAATTTCACTTGAAACTACATAATCAGCAGCCTCGGCATTTGGTCAACGATGATGGTTTCAATCAGTCTCAGTTGTCTTCCAATCTAGAAAACCAAGTGAAGATAGAGCCTGGAATTGAACACCATAAAGAAGTGCTCAATTCTCATGTTCTTGAACAGTTCCGTATGTCTGAGATGCAGAATCAGTTCCAGCAAAACACATCTGAAGATTATTCTAAGAGTGCTCAATACCTTTCCTTTCCATCTGGTCAGCACGATTTATCGTCATCAGCACCTCAAGATTTGCAACAAATGTTGCATCCACACCAATTGGTTGCATAATCTCAAAATAAGTTCAGCTGTCTTACAGTTGGTGCACAATCCAAATCTAAACCAGTAGTTCTAAACCAATGGCCTAACTCGCAAGATGGTAACCACATGTCTAACAATATCTCACACGACCAGCATCTCCATGTAGATTTTCATCAAAGAATATCAGGAAAGGATGAAGCTCATTGCAATAACTTATCATCAGATGTATCAATGAGTCAAGTTGTTGTTCCTAGAGGCGCAGGTGATCCACCAGACCCAAGAACTGATGTCAAAAAGGCACACAAAAATCAACAAAGGTGGCTCTTATTTCTACTTCATGCTCGACGATGTTCTGCTCCTGAAGGACGATGCCAAGAACGCTTTTGTTCTAATGCACAGAAGTTATGTAAGCACAAAGATAAAGCAGCAATAGTGTCACTTTCCTCTGCTGTTGGAGCTCCATCTTCGACTTCTAGTGCTAATGATTCTACTCAAAGGCAACAACGTACACCAGTTCCGTTACTGTAATTACTCTGGGCTGCTAGTTTTCCTTGGCCCAAATTTAATTGTTATTTGCCCCGGACAAACAATAATTCACAAAGTTAGTAACCAATTAAAGGATACCCCTGTTTGGGAAGTTGGTTTCATTCAAGACAGCATTAAGCAGTTTTTTTCGTTTGCCTCAAAACAATGAATCCAAGCAATCAAGAAGTTTCAAACGTGATTGTCGCTACTGCGAAAAATCGAAGGCCGACAATGACAGAAGAGTCGCCACCGTGCGTTATTTATCCCAAAGGAGGGAAAGGAAACACTCAGAGTAAACCTAACGCAAAGAGGGAAAAGACGAGGTCATCGCAACCAAGTCCTAGGTTCGGGAGTCGGTTACGCAAGGGGAAGGTATTAGCACCCCTCACGTCCGTCGTACTCGACGGGATCCACGCTTGTTATCTATCTAAAAAGGGTGTTAAAACTATCTAGCTAAAGGATAAGGGGCAAAAGAAAAAGAAGTGACTCGGCAAAGCAACGGCACTTTGTGCCAACATATCTCATATGAAGTGAGAAGTCAGAGTCGACGTAGTTCGGCTAACTACGGGTGAAAGGTAGGGAAAGTTGCTCGCCAAGACATCGTGTCTCGTGCCTACGTATCCTTGTCTGGTACGAGAAATCAGAGCAAACGTAGTTCGGGCTGACACGACCACAGGTTGGTTCAAATGTTTTAAATCGAGTAGGGTTAAACCTTCGTTCTAGCAGTTAGGTGTATACAGCTCGACCATTGGAGACTTAGGCGTTACCTGTTTGCGGTAGAACCAAGAGTTAACAAAACTTTCTTTGTGAAAATGATTCTCCAAGGTTAAAGGTCCCAAGGGACAAAATGAGTTTGAAGATTTATTTTTTTGTGTTTTTTAGAGAAGAAGTGTTTTGAGTTTGGTTTGTAACTCATATTGCACTAGAGACTACGACTTAGGAGCGAATGCGTCGCATAACACCCTAAGGGCGTACACTAAACACTCTAAGAAATTGAGAGGAAGCCACTCAATCACCATTTCTCAAGTAGCTTAAGGCTCGTAACGTACAACAATTGTTAACCTTTATTAAGTGTTTTGGATTGTTTAGGAGATGAGAAGATAAAGACTCGATCTAAGGGGAAACTGGACCCTAAAGTTATCATGCACAATGCTCCTAAAGTTGGGATGAAAGGGGAAACTAACCTAATGTTGTCATGTATAGGATTGAACACCTAATGTCTCTCCTACTCCCATCCTAAACAGAGGGACTAGGAATCCTAAGGGGATCATGGCGCGAGGCCAAGTAAACATCACATAACGCGATCACAGATGAAACGGATGGAAGAAAAATAATTCAAAATTCATAAAGATAATAATAAATATAAATAAAATAAAAGATAGAAAATACATAACAAACCTATAATAAATTGGCAAATGATTTTTTGGATTTTTAAACTAATTTTAAAATGAATAAAACAAAAATAAGAAATAAAGAAATAAAATAAAGTGAACAAGTGATAAAAAAAAACAATGGAATGCACAAGGTAGGTGTTGAACCCATGACCTTTAGTTCACATATCAAAACTTAACCACTCAGCCAACTGCACGCACATGTTAATTAAATGGAAAAGGAGAAGGAAATATAAAACAAGGAAAAGAAACATGAAAATAACCAAAAAAAACGTCCCCGCTGGGGATCGAACAGGTGACAAGGTAATGAATGGCAAGGCAATTAACCACTGGGGTGGCGATACATCCGTGTATCAAACCACCCCAAAAATATAAGTACTTGAAACAAAGCAATTTCTGGGCAAAAGTAAAAGAAACCAAACACATGCGTTTTCAATTCAAACTTCCTCAATTCTCAGTCATTTCCATTGAAACAAATATCAAACTCACACAGTTTTTTAAGAGGAACAAGATGGAATCATTAAAATTCTCAAAAGATGCCCACAAAATAAAATCCAAACGTAGATGCATTTTAGGCTTGGAAATGCATTATGGAAGCTACAACTCAAAACAGAAGTGCAAAATACATGAGACCACCACACACAAACTATAAACATCTAACTCAAATTGAACATCAAACTTATTTCACTTGACATGATCAGTAGGTAACACAAATAAGCACTTCTCATGAAAAATTCAGCAGGCAAAACAACTCTTGAATTTTGGAAATCAGAAAATGCAGCATTGGCAATTTATTTCAAAAAAACAAATATGCACACATTATAATCATGGTGTTTGTAAAGTTTCACAGAAAAATTCATCAGCAGGGCACTAAATTTAAAAATGACATATCAGTTGCAAAATTGCACATGGATTGAACACTCAAAGGCCTGATCAAACAAACAGTCAAAGCAAATGATGAGTACTAGGCTGCAGAGTATGTAGATACAAACAGAAACAGTAACATGATTTTTGTGGTGTGTGTCCAACAGTGATTCAAGCTTGGCATTCATTAATGAGAATAACAACTAACACACTGTCATCATAACAACAGCTAACATATGACCAAGGTCTGGATTTGCACAAACAAATAGCATGAAAAGAAAGACTGGACCTAAAAGCAACAGGCAGAAAACTTGACATGGCAAACATAACAAAGCCCAGCAGACTGAAGTGTTCAAGTCTCACAGTATGATATGATTCACATACACACTAACATACATCAATTTCAATAACAAATAAAGACCAATACCCAACACCAAATCCCATTCATGGTTCACATACACAATAACATACATCAATTTCAACTCACAGTAGTAAAAGTGACCAATTCTCATCCATTCAAATCAACCAATATCATTATGACAATGTTCAATCTAAGTAATATTCCCAATGATATTTTCAAACTCACAAACAAAGCTAAGAAAATAAGCTAACAACTTGGGGAACTATCCAACTCAAACAAATGAAGAAACGATTTTTTTGACAAAACCAAAACACAAATCTGAACAAAATCATGTTAAACTAGCACCAAATCCTCATGATCAACAGAGCAAAAACAACAGTCTAAAGGAGCCTGGTTTTGGAGATAAACATAAGCAACAATCAAAATATAATGCAAACATACATCTTCTATGGTAGCCAACAGTGCAAATACACCAACACAAAACTAAAACATGTGGAATCAAGATTCAAAGCCATCTATGCTTTGATGAAGACAACTCATACAAGTTGGCAAGCAAGATACTTTCACTATATACCCGTGGGGGTATATGCTTATTGAAGCTGCTTACACTATATACCCGTGGGGGTATATGCTTATTGAAGTTGCTTACACTATATACCTGTGGGGGTATATACACTGAAGATAAATAATCCAACAAAACAGAAGCAACATCATGCCTTTGGATATGAAAACAAAATTAAAGATGTATTGGTTGAAAACAGAAACAACAGCATAGCTCCAAAGACCAATTATAAAAGTAAAGATGAAATCATCAGTCAAGTAAGGAGCTTTAGAAAAAATGACACATTCAATGATTAAAAAGGAACATAAACAACAATAGTTTGGCATCATAATGCAAATATACTACCTTCATGACAGTCACCAATGAGCACAGATAAAACATCTTAATCATTTCATGCTTTTGACAAAACTGAGCAGAAGCAGAATAATGCTACACAACTTACTACCAACCTTTTCAACAAAATGAATTGCTCTAAATGAGATGCTACAAAGTCAATGTCATCCAGCACACACAAAGAGATCTTCAATAATACTCTCACCAAATGCAAAGCACATAGAATGAATCACACCAACTCAAATTAAATTGGTCTATCTAGACAGTCTACACAAATTACCAATCCTAAACTAAAAGATCAAACACAAGGCAGACTTAACATGGTTGAAAAGCTTGCAATGGAACCTTAATCACTAAGTCAACACAGTAGCAGGTTTAGCATAAGCGATTACCAATTTCACAAATGATGATGACAACTTTTGGTCATAACAAAACCACAATGATTTAGAAACTCACCAATCAAACCAAGTGCCAAATTAAAACTAATGCAGCAACAAAGTTGGCATCACAATTCAAACACAATATGAGACTTAATTCATCAAGCAAACAAGAAAACTGACCTATGCACAAAAACAGTCCCAGCATTTTATCATGATAATCTCAAGCATCACCTCAAAACAAACACCTCAAGGACAACAGACACTACTTGAACAGTTAGACTTAGAGCAGTTTTAACACAGAGATACAACATGACAATACTCCACACATTCATCAAAAGGTCCTATACACACATGATAAGGTAGCTACCATTTTTCACAGTTTTAGCATGAAATGCAACTTTTCAAAACATTGACCAAAGATGCTAACCAGCAATTTCAAGACAGATTCACATAATGATTTACAAAACATCAAAACAAAACGTATAGGCTCATCACAGTTGACAATGCAAACAAGATATGGTTATGTCATGATTACCAAAACAATCCTATTACAATGCCTAATGCTGACAGCAACTGATGCAACAATGATAATGTCACTTATCTTAATAAATCATGTTTCAATGATACCACAAATCTCATGTTAACAAACACAGACCAAAATACAACAATAGTTCAAGTTGTCTCAGATATTCACTTAATATGACAAAGGCAAGCAACCAACTACAACGCAAAATATCTCATGACAGTTACAAACATATGACAACAAAATAAAGTATTGGTCATCAACAAGCCTTAAAGCCATATGAGTCATCCCAAGTCCCACAAAACCAAATGACTTACAAACACAACCAAAACATGTTATAAACCAAGTTCAGACACAAGGATGATCCAAAAATATGCTAGAATTAAAAATGACCTATGAGTTGAAAAAAAGTGCACATGAGTTGAAAAAATGGCCAAAACAAAAATGTGCATATCCAAAACCAAACCAGTAAAGTCTATTATTCAAAACAAACTCTAACAGCTGAACCAAAATCATATCAAAAGTCCAAATAGCATCACCAAAATGTTGACAGCAAAACATGTTAACTTCATAAAGATGAAAACAGAGGTACATTCTCATACCAAAACATCCAAAAATATGAATCAAACTTTTGTGATCAAATCAAACAGCTTTAAGCACAGAACAAAACTCATGATTTACAACAGATAGCAACAATCATACTCAGAGCATAAGCACATTCAACAGTTAATGAACTTCAAAATAAAACTAAATCATGTTTAATACCAATGATACAGATAAAAAATAAAAAAAATGTTTATGGTACTTACCTCTTGCAGCCTCCAAAGCACACAAACAGTAAAACTTCAGAGTAACTTGAGAAAGTGCAGAACCACCAACTTTTCCCTTCGCAAGCAGCTTCCAAATGATATTGGGAGGTTAAATTTGTGAGGAAAGGTTTAGGAAATAATGAGGAAATGAGGTATTTTCGTGGGAGTATCTCAGAGAGAAGCAGAAATGCAAGTTTGGGATTTCTTCACAATGGAGGCTAGGGTTTTGCCCAACTGATAGTTAGCTTAAATAGGATGTGAAAAATGAAAGTTTTACTGTGATAGAGGGTGAATGGTGCATATTTTGCATTCTCATGGTTGTTGGGATCCAATGGTGAGAATAACAACAGTACAAGCATGCTTATTCTTTGCTGTTCTTCTGCAGTGAAGGGAGTTTTGCAGAGGGACTGCACAATGGACAGAGGGAGAGGCTGCTTGTCCTTTCTTCTTTGAGCAAGAATTCAAAATCCATTCATGAGTGGTACATGCCTTGTCCCTCCAATTATGGCAATGCTTGGTGGGAAAGAAAAATAGTCCATGCTCTATGTTATTCCAACATATTACATAACTAATACCTTGTGATTAAATTCAAAACAAATTCCACAAAAATGCACCCTTGCTTCCTATTGCGTCTTCCATCGTATCTCAAATTACATACATAATTTGGGAAAACCAATGATGCCATCTTATTCCTTGTTAAAAATCACACAAAATAGGCTTTGAGTTTGCTAAAAATGGTGAGGTTTTGCCCAAGTTCCAGATCTTCACGTATGTGGTCATGTGGTGTGTTTATTTTGCCCAGCTGCTTGAAAACGAAGGTCCTTATATAATTTGGGGTGGCATGATACACGGATGTATAGCCACCCCAGTGGTAGAAGCATGCATGCATATTATACCTTTCACCTTCCTGACCAGGGTTCGATCCTTAGTGGAGATCAACCCCTTTTTTTAATTCTTCAGAAATTATCACACTTTTAAAATATATCTCTTCCTTTCCCTTGCTTGTAAAACGTGCCCATGTGGCTGAGATGGCAAAGTATTGTGCCTATAACCCAAAGGTTGTGGGTTCAATACTCACCATGTGCATTTTTATTCAATATTATTTTCAAATGAATTTTGATGCCCCTGAGAACCACATACACTTATCCGCCTATCTTAAAGGACTTTGACTTGTCTCTGATGAGGATAACCACCTGATGACTTGAACATAACCTCTTGATCAATTTTAGAACCCTTGGCAAATTCTTCTTGTTAGACACACATCTCTTGATCCTTTGTAAAAATGCAAAATGCTATGCAATGTAATATGCTAAAATGCAATGAAACAAAAAGCCAACTAAAGAAAAAGGTTGGGCAAATTTTGGGGTACAACAGCTGCCCCTATTCCAGCGGCTTGGACCTGAAGGGATAAAAAGCGAACGGCTTTCAGACATTCAGGTAAAAGACGGTTGAATACCAAAGAACCCGGAAATTTGACAAACACAAAAAGGTAACAGTAACTGAGTAACCTTGTTCACTAGAACGGAATTCCTGGAAATAATCGTATCTGAAGGTTGCAAGGACAATGAGCTAACTCACTGCCAAATAGGCATCATTGATGTCAAGTTGGTAAGAACATCTGACCTCGCCGCCAGTCATTATTATCAAGTGGAAGCGTCTGACCTCACAGTCAGGCCTCGACATAAAGTCGGTAAAAAAAGATTTAACCTCGCCGCCAATCCTCAATATCCAATCGGTAAAAGCATCTGACCAGAATAGTCAGGCCTCAACATAAAGTCGGTAAAAAGATCTAACCTCGCCGCTAATCCTCTATATCCAATCGGTAAAAGCATCTGACCCGAACAGTCATGCCTCGACATAAAGTCGGTAAAAAGATCTAACCTCGCCGCTAATCCTCGATATCCAATCGGTAAAGGCATCTGACCAAAACAGTCAGGCCTCGACATAAAGTCGGTAAAAAGATCTAACCTCGCCGCCAATCCTCGATATCCAATCGGTAAGAGCATCTGACCAAAACAGTCAGGCCTCGACAAAAAGTCGGTAAAAAGATCTAACCTCGCCGCCAATCCTCGATATCCAATCGGTAAAAGTATCTGACCAAAACAGTCAGGCCTCGACATAAAGTCGGTAAAAAGATCTAACCTCGCCGCCAATCCTCAAACAATCTGACTTCGCTGCCAACTCTCGAAATAGTCTTCTGACTTCGCCACCATTTCTCAAAATATTCTTCTGACTTTGCTTCCATGGTGAAGAAATCTCTTGTGGAAATATGAACTTGAATAAGTAAACTCTGTAGGGGAGAATGATAAGATGAACATATCTGTCGGTGATCTTGCTGGAGGTCTAGATACCATACAAGCTTGAGAAATAATTTGATAAGTCCTAGAGGTGCATTTGAAAACAAAGGGGTAACAACCTGGCTTATGTTCTCATGCATATGTTTGAATATGGCGTAATGCTCCATATGAAATGGAAATGCTACGCGTTTTGGATGATGCTATGCACAATGCAAATGCAAAGAAAACAACTTTAGCAAAATAAATGCTAAAGAGAAAGGGCCAACTTTGCCGGGGAAAATACCAGACACGTCTAGTGCGAACAGATTCATGTTGGGGAATACAAGCCTTGGACGGCCTCCGGGAAAACTTTTGGGTAAAACTGCTCTGCTAAGCACCAATACACTCTGCTGGGGAATCAAAACAAGACCCTGCTGAGGAATAACGCCCCGGACGGCCTACCAGAATGCAACTCTTATGGGGAAACAAAACACTCGGCTGGAGATAACAACTTTACTCTACCGGGGAAATCAGCCCTGAGTGGCCTGCCATAAAAACTCTACTGGGGAAACACAGCAGACTGCTGAGGAATGGCTCCATTCTGCCGGAGATTGAACTCTGCTGGAGATTGAATCTACTATCTGCTAAGGATATTGAATAAGATTTACTGGGAGATTATCCCACACTCTCTCTACTGAGGATGGAGAACAACAATATCTGAGTCAGTTCTACTCTGCGGGGAAGAAAAATTAACTCCGCTTACTTGCTGGGGATTAGACAAGGAGGGAATCAACATCAACCTCTGCTTTGGGAATGAGAAATAAACTCATCCGTATCAACCTCCGCTTGAGGAATGAGTCAATAAGCTAGACTCTGAGGGGAGAATGATATTTTGAATTTGTTCCACTTCCCAGGGTGAGAACACACTTAAACTGCACACTCCCTACAGATGAGGGGCTTCTGGGAAAGTTTGGAGGACGGGTGCCCTACAAATAACATACAGACAAACATGTTTTGTGCAACAGGCACCAACTTAATTATCGCTTATGACATTATTCGAGCAAAAAACAATGTTTCGATTACCATTAGCAATGCCCACAAGTTTATGTATGCAAAGTCTTATCAAAAACAATCAGGCGTCTTTTGCAAACAAAATGGTAAAAAACTGAGACAAAAACAAAAGTTTTCTGAATAGTATCTTATTATTGATAAGCGGCCTGAAAATAGGCAAATTTACAAAGGGCGCAACTCCTGAAATGAGAAAGCTGCGTAAGAAATGTACAAAAATGCATAAGAAAGACAAAAATTTCGGCAATGTGGCACAGACAACCACCATAAGACGACTCAACTATGACTCGTGTGACTCTGACGCCTTTCCGATGTTCCATCTTCTGAAGAGATTGACTTGAACTGTGGGACTTCGGGTTCTCCCATTATCCACTATGCCTTAAAGATCAATACACAGACCACGGTCATTTGCTTTTCAAATCCCTAACTTTTGCCTGAATCGCCCTTGCGGGTTTTCGATTCATCGGGATACCCATTTTTGCCAAAGTCGCCCTTTCAGGTTTTCAACTTTGCGGGTTTACATTTTTTTTTCTTTTATCCCTAATTTTTGCCCGAACCTATCCTTTTATGGTTCGCCGGGATGCCCCATTCTTGCCTGGATTTTCTTTTTCTTTCCAGCGGGTCTATTTTAAGCAAAGTATCTTTTGACTGCGTCTGCGTTCACAGGGGACGTGAAATCTTCACCGTCCATGGTTGAAAGTAGCAAGGCTCCTCCAGAGAAGGCTTTCCTTACAACATAGGGACCTTCATAATTAGGAGTCCATTTGCCCCTGTAATCATTTTGCGGTGGGAGGATCCGTTTCAACACCAAATCACCTACTTGAAAGCTTCGAGGACGTATCTTCTTATCATAGGCCTTCTTCATCCTGCTTTGGTACAGACGTCCATATGCAAGAGACGCCAATCTCTTCTCATCCATCAAACTGAGTTGATTCAACCTGTTCTTCACCCATTCTGCTTCATCTAGTTTAACGTCAGCCAAAACTCTTAATGATGGGATCTCGACTTCCAATGGTAGGATAGCTTCCATGCCATATACCAACGAGAAAGGAGTTGCCCCAGTTGAAGTACGCATCGAGGTACGATATCCATGTAGAGCGAAGGGTAACATCTCATGCCAATCTTTGTAGGTCACAACCATCTTCTGTACTATCTTCTTAATGTTTTTATTGGCCGCTTCCACAACGCCATTCATCTTCGGACGATAAGGAGACGAATTGTGATGCTCAATCTTGAAATTCTGGCACAACTCTTTCATCATTTTGTTATTCAGATTGGAACCATTATCAGTAATGATTCTTTCAGGTATTCCATATCGGAAAATGATGTCCCTTTTTATGAACCGGGCCACAACTTGCTTGGTGACATTGGCATAAGAAGCCGCTTCGACCCATTTGGTGAAGTAGTCAATGGCAACTAGGATGAAACGATGTCCATTGGATGTGGTAGGCTCAATCTTTCCAATCATATCAATGCCCCACATAGAAAAGGGCCATGGGGATGACATGACATTCAAAGGACATGGCGGTACATGAATCTTGTCGGCATAGATCTGACATTTGTGGAATTTCTTGGCATACTTGAAACAATCGGACTCCATAGTTAACCAATAATATCCTGCTCTTAACAGCTTTCGAGACATGGCATGGCCTCCTGCATGTGTTCCAAAGGCGCCCTCGTGGACCTCCTCCATAAGCAAATTCGCTTCTTTTTCATCCACATATCTTAGTAACACCAAGTCGAAGTTTCTCCGATAGAGTACACCGTCTGGATTCAGATAGAAATTACCAGATAATCTTCTCAAGGACTTCTTATCCTGGATCGACGCCCCATGCGGATATTCTTGTTTCTTGAGAAAATTTTGGATGTCATAGTACCACGGCTTATCATCAGAAGCTTCTTCAATTGCGAACACAAATGTTGGCCTATCAAGGCGTGAGATGACGATTCTCGGAGCGTCATTCCAGAAGTTCACTTTGTACATTGAAGACAGTGTAGCTAAGGCATCTGCCATCTGATTTTCTGCCCTCGGCACATGGTGGAATTCCACACGATCAAAGAAAGGTAGCAATCTTCTCGCGTAATTCATGTAAGGGACCAAATTTGGTTGGAGGGTTTCCCACTCTCCTTTGATTTGATTTACAACTAAAGCTGAATCTCCATAGATATCAAGGTTCTTGATTCTCAGATCGATTGCTTCCTCGATACCCATGATACACGCCTCATACTCCGCTTCATTGTTGGTGCATGGGAATGTCAACCTCGCAGTGAATGGTATATGAGACCCATGGGGAGTCGTAATGATTGCCCCAATCCCACTACCGTACGAGTTAACAGCGCCATCAAAGATCAATTTCCATTGAGAACCCAATTCAGGGCCTTCGTTAGGCAACGGCTCGTCACAATCCTTCATTTTCAAGTACATAATGTCTTCGTCGGGGAATTCAAACTTCATAGGTTGATAGTCGTCAATTGGTTGCTCTGCGAGATACTCTGATAGAATGCTCCCTTTAATAGCCTTTTGAGACACGTATTGAATGTCGTATTCTGTCAGAACCATCTGCCATCTAGCAATCCTCCCTGACAGTGCTTGCTTTTCGAAAATGTACTTAATTGGATCCATCTTTGAAATTAACATGGTTGTATGATTTAGCATATAATGTCTTAAGCGTTTGGCAGCCCAAGCAAGTGCGCAACAAGTCTTTTCCAACATTGAGTATCTGGACTCACAATCTGTGAACTTTTTACTCAAGTAGTAAATTGCATGCTCTTTTCTCCCAGTCTCGTCATGTTGACCGAGAACACAACCCATGGAATTCTCAAGAACTGTTAAGTACATTATCAAAGGTCTTCCAACCACCGGGGGCATTAGTATTGGAGGTTCCTGCAGATACTCTTTTATCTTCTCAAACGCTCTCTGGCAATTTTCGTTCCAGACGACCGCCCGATCCTTCTTCAATAGTTTAAACAAAGGTTCACAAGTGGCCGTGAGGTGAGATATGAACCTTGCAATGTAATTCAATCTACCTAGGAAACCACGAACCTCCTTCTCGCTTTTTGGTGCTGGCATTTCTTGAATTGCCTTGATCTTCGCAGGATCGACCTCAATACCCTTCTCACTGACAATAAACCCCAACAGCTTCTCTGAACGCACGCCAAAAGTACACTTGTTTGGATTCAGCCTCAATTTGAACTTTCTCAACCTCTCAAACAGCTTTAGAAGATTTACCAAATGCTCATCTTCCGTCTGGGACTTTGCAATCATATCATCGACATAAACCTCGATCTCGTGATGCATCATGTCGTGAAAAAGAGTCACCATTGCTCGTTGATAAGTTGCCCCTGCGTTCTTCAACCCAAAAGGCATCACTTTATAGCAGAACGTCCCCCATGGCGTGATGAAAGTCGTTTTCTCCATATCCTCCGGAGCCATCTTAATTTGGTTGTATCCAGAAAAACCGTCCATGAAGGAAAACACTGAGTATTGTGCAGTGTTATCAACAAGCACGTCAATATGGGGGAGCGGGAAATCATCCTTTGGGCTCGCTCTATTCAAGTCCCTATAGTCAACACACATCCTGACTTTTCCGTCCTTCTTAGGCACGAGCACGATGTTGGCGACCCACGGAGGGTAATTGGCCACCGCAAGAAACCCGACATCCAACTGCTTCTGGACTTCTTCCTTGATCTTCACTGCCATATCTGGCCTGGTTCTTCTCAATTTCTGTTTCACTGGAGGACACTCTTCTCGGAGAGGCAGACGGTGAACTACAATATCTGTGTCGAATCCAGGCATATCTTCGTACGACCAAGCAAATACATCCTTATACTCTTGGAGTAATTCAACTAATCTTTGCTTGATGTTACTCTGCAGCGCGACCCCTATTCTGACTTCCTTTTTATCTTCTTCTGTTCCCAGGTTGACGACTTCAACTTCCTCCTGATGAGGCAGGATGACCTTCTCCTCTTGTATTAACAATCTTGCAAGCTCTTCGGGCAGGTCCTCGTCCTCGTCGATCTCTTCTTCCGCTTGAAAGATCGGATTTTCAAAGTCACACCAAGTCATAGACGAGTCTGAGTCAGTGGTATTTGAAATGTGTAACCTGCAATGGTGATGATTTTATGCTTAAATGATATGCAAACAAAAAAACACAAACCACATTGCCATTTTATTGTTAGAAAAATAAAAACAAGAAAAACAAGGATCGCAAACTTTTGAAATGGAAAAGACGCCTTTTGATTGATGATTTAAAAAGATTGTTTGCAAACATAACAGATAGGGCCCTACAATTAAAGACCACTATCCTCCGGGCAGAGTATAGGGCAATACATTAATCAAAACAAAGCAATTACTCTTCAATGGTCACAGAGATAACTTCTTCCACGGTCCAATTCTTCAAACTTTGCCCGGGGATACATGGCTTGATCCACGCATCCATGTCGCAGTCGCTGTCTCCCTCTTCGTCAGATACAACATTAATCCTCTCGAATATCACCCCGCCACTGGTGAACTGAACAGGTCCCTTGTAACGCGGAGCGCTTTGTGAAGAGGATGTATATGGGCTGTATCCCAATCCAAACTTGTCTTGTTTGTTAGGGATGCTCACCACTTGCCCCCATCCTTGTGTTGATCCAGACTTCACTGCGGCCTGTGCTTCCTTGTACGACGACATAGCAATCTCTGGAGCTTTGACCTCGACCGACGCCTTTTCCTTGATTTGAGCAGTCTCAAAGGCCTGGCATAGTGTCTCGTGAATTTCTCCATCGACCTCCACATATTTGAACGAAGACAGATGGCTCACCATGATGTCTTCTTCCCCACAAACAGTCACAATATTACCGTCCACCATGTACTTCAGCTTTTGATGCAAGGTTGATGTAACAGCTCCCGCTGAGTGTATCCAAGGCCGACCCAAAAGGTAGCTATACGCCGGCTGGATATCCATTATGTAGAATACCGTGTTAAAGATCTCAGGACCAACCTGAATTGGTAAAGTCAACTCCCCAAAAACAGACCTCCTCGTCCCATCAAACGCTCTGACTACCAAGTCGCTTGGAGTGCATATTATCCCTCGAGTGTCTAGCTTCATGAGGGCTTTCTTGGGTAGCACATTTAGTGACGACCCAGTATCTATGAGTACATGTGACATAACAACACCTCTACACTCCATGGAGACATGCAACGCCAAATTATGATTTCTTCCTTTCGGTGTCAAATCACGATCAGTAAATCCCAGTCCGTTACCTGCATTGACATGGGCCACTATCCCTTCCAACTGATTCACGGATATTTCCTGTGGCACATAGGCCGCATTCAGAACCCTGAGCAAAGCATTCCTATGAGCTTCAGAACATAACAGCAGAGATAAGATCGAGATCTTCGAAGGAGTCTGTTGTAGATGATCTACAATTTTGTAATCACTCCTCCTTATCAAACGCATAAATTCCTCAGCGTCCTTCAGCAAAGCTTCCTTTTCTCTAGTCTGAGAACCTTCTTCAACTACCACCTTTTGTTTACCTTTGTCGGTCCTTTCAGCACTTACTTCGGGAGGTGCAAATATCCTCCCACTTCGAGTCATTCCCCCAGTTCCCACCAGATTGTCAATCGAATCCAAAGGCGAAATTTTTAGCTCTTGCTTCTGCCCGTTACAATAGACCTCGCCCCCATAGTTCCAAGGGATCGCCTTAGAGCTCTCGTGGGGTATAGGTCCCGCCTTTGTGAATATAATAGCAGGTCGCGCTGGAGGCGCATAAATTGTGATTGTCTTGTGCGGGATGGAGATGGTGGCCACCTCATCTTCTTCTTCATTGATCAACTTCTCATTCTTCTTCTCACAAACCCTGTCAAACTGTAGAACAACCTTGTTGTCGCTACTGCGAAAATCGGCGCCGGCTGAACAGAAGAGTCGCCACCGTGCGTTATTTATCCCACGGGAGGGAAAGGAAACGCTCAGAGTAAACCTCGCACAACACGGGAAAGGTATGGTCGTCGCAACCAAAACCTGGATTCGGGAGTCGGTTACGCAAGGGGAAGGTATTAGCACCCCTCACGTCCGTCGTACTCGACGGGATCCACGCTTGTTTTCGGGTATGGATTGTTATTCTATCTACTCTACAGGTCTGGGGTTAAAAGAAAATAAAATGAAAATAAAAATGACTCGGCAAAGTATCGCACTTTATGCCTACGTATTCCCGCCTGGAACGAGAAATCAGAGTCAACGTAGTTCGCCTACCTACGGGAAAGGAGGGGAAGGTTGCTCGCTAGGATATCGCATCCTATGCCTACGTACTTTCACACGGCATGAAAGATCAGAGCAAACGTAGTTCGGGCCACGTACGACATAAGCTTGTCTTAATTGTTTTTATTCCTTCTGAAAAAGGTTTCCTTGATTAACAGTCCCAGCGGACAAAAATGACGCTTTGATGAGTTCACATTCTTTTACGAAAGAAGTGTCTTTTATTGTGTTTGAAATCTTTATGTGTTTTTCTGTTTGTTTTGAGAAAGAAAGAGACAGAACCCTAACCTACGGTTGCGAAGGGAATCCAACTAACCTAATGTTATCATGCATGGGTTAAGACCTAGTGTCTATCATGCTCCTCTCCTGCACAGAGAGAAACAGAGATCCTACGGGATAGGCAGAAACAAAAACAGTATCGGATATATACAGTAAAACAGTAAAATGCATGGATGCAACATCACAAGCGAGGCAAGGGAGTCCCACTCAACCTCGAACCTAGAAAACAATAGGCGAAAGTGAACAGGCTTCACTTTCGACCCAACGGGGTAAACAGCAAACAATACAATTCAGAAAACCAATCAATACATCAGCAAATGAAATACAACAGCAAAAGAAACAGCATCAGCAGCTCAGCATCTGGCTTCAAGCAATCTCCATTCAGCTACAGGCTTCAACAAGCCTCAATCTCCATCTTCATGGCCTTCAGACAAGGGCTTTGATCATCTATCTTCCATCTGCCATGGCTTTTCTTCAAGTTCAAACCTCCAGGATGAGGGATCAGTCACAAGAGTGAATTGGGTGTTAAGCAATCAGTTGACTACCAAAGGTGGTGAACAGACTGCTTCTAACACAAGAGACATTTTCTCTCAAGAGTTCTATCTAATAGACACTATCACCAAGCCTTCCAAAGGAAGGGGGTGAGTGTCTTAGAGAGACTCTGAATCACAGAGAAGAATGGATGCAGACAAGGCAATCCATGTTTGAGAAACAAACTTTCTAACCTAAAGCTCTGCCTAGCTCCTAAACCCTAGTTCCTCAGCATCTGCTAGCAAGAACCTTCTCTTCAACTCTGGAAGTTGATCTTCAATCTCTGAATCTCCAATGATCTTCATCTCCTCAAGTCTTCAACTCTCCCAAGGCCCCAGACAAACCCAATACCCAAGCAAGCAAGCAATAATCCCCAGAGGGCACACCACACCAGACAAACAGATATACAGACAATATTAATAGCAGTAGGGGAATCCTAACTTTTTCTAAGGGATCTAGTAACTACCCATAGCCCCTATAGTCCCATAACTAATCTAGTTGAATCCTAAGTCCTAAGGGAAAGAATTGAACTTCCTAAGTCATCACCTAAAAAACCCTAATTTGTTCAAGATGTTCAAACCTATTTTAATCACCTAAAATTAACTTCTAAAAATGGGAATTAATATATTTCTACAAGTTGAATATCTCATCTAAACAATATAAAAAGAATGACCAAAAAATAATAAAGCATGTAATAGAACAAAAATTATTAAAATGATGCATGAAATGAATCTATTTAAAATGACATTTATTTAGAAAATATGAAAAAAATATGAAATAAAAATAAAAATGCAATTTTATTTTCCTATAATTTTCTAGACATCCTAAAGAAAATATTGTAAAAAGAATGAAGTGAAAATGATTTTTTATGAATTTGTTATGAATTTATGAAAATTGGTAAAAATTAAAATGAATTAAGAAATTAAATTGAATTAAAAAAGAGGGAGGGGGGTGTGTTCAGCAAACGCATTCAGTTAATATTCATTGGGCCAGGCATCCAGGGGGTGTGGGTAGCGTATTTATCCTGAGCCCAAAACAAGTCAGAAACAACAAAAACTAAAAAACGAGCAGGGGGTGAAAGTAGCATCAGATTCACGTTAAAAATGCATTGGGCTTGATAGCTGGGGGTGGGAATAACAACATAAACTCAGGCCCGCCCGTTTCAATTAATGAAACGGCGCGTTTTGGCCAACTCGCTTCCCTCCAACTCCTGAATTGAATATGAGCCACACGATCATTCTCCAAGTCAAAAGTCCAACGCCCAATAAACGGCCACGATTTCGTCTCTTTCCTTGGATCAACTGAAATTAGGGTTTCACCATGAACGTCCATGCACGAACCAAACTTACACCAAGCTGTTAGCACTCTACAAGCCACGAATCAACATGATGTAAACATGAAAATTACTCTACAACTCTCCCTCTACACGTCTATGGCACTAATTCAGTCTGAAACTCATCACAACTCTCAACCCGATCAAGCCAAGGTCTGGTCACCATGGAAGTACACTGAGATGCATCATCACAATTCTCCCTCAAACTTGCACTAAGCTAACCTACAACTAATGGTAACTAACCTGCGCTATCAAGCTAAGATTCTAATGCACTAACCTAAGAGATTTAAACCCTAACAGTTTCTACAACCTGCTAATCAACATCACCAAACCTCTCCAAATTCACCCTAACTGCTCTACTAACCTTCTACATCATGTCTAAACTAACAACAACATGCCAAACTAACTAGATCGAGCTGTGTGAATGAAAACTCACCTGGTGTGAAATCTTGAAAACAGCTATGGAAGATTGAGGATCTGAGGCTTCCAAGGCTTGGATCTTGATCAACTAACTCAGGGATTGATTCTGTATGCAATACTTTGAGGATTCCTGGCTTGAATTATGCTGTCCAATGGAAACTTCAATTTTGATGTTGATGAAGAGAGTGCTCGAAAATGGATCCTAACCACCTTGTTCTTGAGTGAATTCTACTCTATGATGATGGATCAATAGAATGAAGTTGATTTTGATGATAATTTGGTGAAGAATTTGTGAGATTGGAATGAAACTTCAAAGAGAAAGAATGAGAAAGTTTGTGGAATTCTTGATGAAAATGAAGCCAACCCTTGATCAATGCTCATTTCATGAATATATAGACCCCATATGAACATTCTAGATCCATCTTGCACATTCCCTTGCTTTCCAACTTTGATCCATTTTGGTTATGTTTCTTCAATTACAAGTAACCAAAGATAACTTTCTTTTTTCCTTCTAAACTCAAAAAAGTGTTTGAACCATTGTTCTTAGAATTGTTTTTCCATTCAAAATCATATATTGGAAGTCTCCATTTGGACTTGTAAATCTCCCAAACCATTTTCCATCTTGAATTTATTCACTTTATAAGCCATTTTAGTTCATATTTTGACCAATTGTGCAACTTCATGTTATGAGCTTCTCCAATAATTTGTGACCTTCTTTCTAGACTTAAAATCCCATTTGGAGCAAGTTTGATGTTGTAAGTTTTTCCATTTGAGGCCTCCTTGTATGAGTTTTGGACATAGGTTAAAATGACCTGTAATTCACAAATGCCCAAAATACCCTTTGCTTGCCAAGACCATAAGTTGAGTTCCATACATCATATGAAGGCATGCTATACCATTCTAGAAAGCTAAGACAATGAGGAACAATTCTTATGTTGACCAAGAATTCATTTGAAATCTCCTTGAGGGGCAAAACTAGCTTGGAAGTCAAGTCACTTTCACAGACAAAAATTCAGATACCCCAGATGACCTGTAACTTGCAAGGACCATAACTTGAGTTCTATAAATCTCCTTGATGTCTTCCACCACTCAAATTAAAGGTCTTGAGATCCTATACAAGTTTCATGTTGGCCAAGAAGCCATTTGAAGCTAGCATTTTGACTTATCTTGCTTGGAAATTTGACCTAAACTAGGGGATTTTACAGAGAAACCCTAATTTAGAAACTCCTCTTCTCCTTGATTCCTCTTGAATTCTCCTTGTCATATCTCCACATCCTTCTTTATATATCCAATGATGAACCCCACATCTCTCCAATAGACTTGAATGCCTCTTAAATCAATCAATTGACCTAGGGTTGACCTAGGGTTGACCCAGATGAAACCCTAGTTGACTGTCTTCAACTATAGCTCTTGTACTCTCCTCAATGACTTGTCTCCTTCTCCAAATGACTTTCTAAGTCTCTCAAGATGTCTAGATACTCTCCATACCTTCAATTCACAGCTCACAACCCTCTTGTGGACCCTCAGATGCCCTCAGCTAGGAGATGGACTCAAGGCTTGATCTGCTGAACTCTTTTGCTTTCAAATTCTTTCCTGATGACTTGAATGAGATTGAATTAGGATAATAACCTCTTGATAGGCCTCTAGAGATGAGAATAATGATTGGTCCCCTGTTGAATGACCTGCTATGCTTATGCTATGCAGATGGTTAGTCTATGTACATGACTCTATATGCAAATGCTAATGATAATGAAACATAAACCCAAGGAATAAGGTTGGGCAAATTTTAGGGTGCAACAGCTGCCCCTATTCAAGCGACTTGGACCCGATTGGGTGAAGAGCCCGGAGCCTTCAGACATTCGCGGTACGAGACGGTTGAATACTAGTGAAACCAGAAATTTGCCAACCGCAAAACTAAATTGCGCTCTTGTTTGAGGAACGACATTCATCAGCTGAATCTGACTGTTACAGTAACCCACTGATCTCGTGCGACTGTGCTGGGGATTGTCTTCATCGTTCTGAAGAGGATTCTGTCATAACAGATTGCTTGCTTGTCCACGTTAGGACTCTGTCTGTCATCACTACAAAGAAATCTCACATAGAACCTGTCCACGTTAGGACTCCACTTGCTGTTAACCCAGAAAAAATCTCGGCCACTCCGTTGGGGATAATTCGTCTGCATTTCCATAAACTGAATCGTCCACGTTAGGGATAAAATACTTCCACGTTAGGAGTGAAACTCTTCCACGTTAGGAATAACATCGTCCACGTCAGGACTAACCCTTTCATCTTTCCACGTCAGGAAGCAATCCTCTTTCCGCGTAAGGAGAACTATATCAATCTGTCCACGCAAGGACTCCAATACCACTCGACATGTCCGCGTCAGGACCCCAATCTTTCCACGTAAGGAATTCTTTGGTTCTAAACCTGTCCACGTCAGGACTCAACTTTTCTTGCATCTGTCCACGTGAGGACCCTAATTTCTCTGCGTAAGGAATAAACTTCTTCTTCCACATTAGGAATATCTTCTTTGATCTGTCCGCGTCAGGACTCAATCTCTTCCACGTCAGGAATAATCTCTTTCTTGACTCTGTCCACGTCAGGACTAAACTCTTTCCACGTCAGGAATAATCCATTTCGTTCCACGTTAGGAATCAATCTATTTTCCACGTAAGGAATAAACTCGTCTTTCCACGTAAGGAATGCTCTTGATATGTCCACGTCAGGACTCTGATCTTTCCACGTTAGGAATATGATTTCTTATAGGTCCGCGTCAGGACTCATTTTTCCACGTAAGGAATTCCATCTTAAGCTGTCCACGTAAGGACTCCAATCTTTCCACGTTAGGAATCACCTCTTTCCACATAAGGAATCCAACTTCTGATATGTCCGCGTAAGGACTACATCGTCCACGTTAGGACCCGCTTTTCCACGTTAGGGATAATAATTTCTTTGATTTGTCCGTGTAAGGACACTGATCTCGTCTTGATTTGTCCACGTTAGGACTCAAGCGTCTTCGACCCGCTGAGGAAATAAGACTTGTCCACGTAAGGACTCACACGCTGGTCTGATTTGTCCACGTCAGGACACCAACACAAAGAGTAATCACTTTTGTCAACGTCATGACCTCCCATTCCACTAATTTCGAGAAACCGAATCTGCCCACGATAGGACTAACACAACTCACCAATCCAGGGAAATAAACCTGTCCACGTTAGGACGCCCACTTCTGAAGAAATCTCGTCAATCTAGGAATAAATCGTCCACGTCAGGATTTAGTTCTCCAATGATCCTCACCCACAAACTTCTTAGTACTGACGTGACAGCGACTTTGAGATGAACTCTACTGGGGATGTCTGGAAACCAAACTATCGGACGCCTGTTCTGATAACCGGCGGTGGCCTCTGGAATTCTGATTCATGGGACCCGTTGATGACAAACAAACTCTGCTTGGGGATAAGGAGACACTTATCCTGGCAACTCTGGTGGGGAAAATAAGAGACATTTGCATAAATGACTCTGCTAGAGACAAAGAGAATCTCATCATGCTAACTCTGTGGGGAATAATGCCAAAGCTGACATTTTCGTCGAATGTCTCATGCCGAGGTCTTGAATGTTTGGTAATTCATTTGAGCAAGAGCTCTCTCCACCTGAACTGCTAAAGTACAGAACCTGCTTCAGCAAAACAAATGCTGGGAGGTGATGCCGACTCCGCCGGGGATAGCCAGATGCTACAGAATTATTCCAGCAAAATAAATGCTGGAAGGGTGAAGTCATCCCCTGCTGGGAAATTGGGAACTCACCAAACACCTTGTTGAGGTAACCCCCTGCTGGGGAAAACAACTTTGCTGGGGAATAGCAGATGCGCATAGTTCGATCGAACTTTCTGCTGGAACGTGAACTGATATCACCAGTATCCTTGACAAAATAAATGACAGGACCCACCATCAATTCTGCTTTGGAGAGTCTTAATCTTCGAGTTCCACTGGAAGGAATGAAAATACTTGCAAAGAGAATTCCGCTGGGGATGGCTGGATTCTCTTGGGGAAAATTAACTGACTCCACTGGGGGAGAGCGCATGACCCTGCGGGGAAAGACGAGCCTGTCTGAATACAGCCTCACGATCTTGGAATCGCCAAACTCTGCTGAGGACGAGCAACTTTTCTGGAGCACGTCCTTTGGATAAGCTACGGCTAGCTGGGAAATTCTATCCTTCTTCAGGAAGAACATGCGTGACCTGCGTGAAGACTGAGTCTTTCGTCATCACAATCTTTTGATCATCTTCTTCGTATGGTTATGAAACCTGCAACAACACAAACAAGACACGACAAGCCTATGCAATCAAATCAATTCAGGTTAGTGACGTTACACTCAGTTAATTCAAAGCTTTAGCAATTGTTGGCAAGGGCCAGTGATGTTATACTCATGTTAGCTTCAATAAACTTAGGCGTTTTATCATGCACAAAACAGTAAAGAACAGGCATCAAGTACTGAATAACACATTTTCATTGATCGGGCCCCTGAATAGGCGGAGTTTTTTTGTACACGGGATGTAACTCCTGAAAAGAGGAAGCTACGCAAAGCAAATATACAAGTATGCACGAGAAGCATAAATATTTTGACAAATTAAATTTTGTACACATGTCGGCAACTGGATGCAGATGAACACCACGAACTGATCCTCCTATGACTCGTCCGACTCTAATGCTTTCCCGGTATCCCCACTTCTGAAAAGATTGTATCCGATAACTGACTCCTCACATGTATTCTCCCGCATTGATGCTCATTGAAATATCAAATTCGGACCGCAGTCATTTGCTCTTCACATCCCTAACTTTTGCGTGAACCGCCCTTTACGGGTTTTCAGTTCACCGGGATACCCTTTTTTGCCGAAGCCGCCCAGTGTAGGTTTTCAACTTCGCGGGTGTACATTTTTTCAATTTTATCCCTAACTTTTGCCCGAACCTTTCATTCTGTTTTTGGTTCGCCAGGATGCCCCATTTTTGCCTGGACTCTCTTTTTTTCCGTCCAGCGGGTCTATTTTAAGCAAAGTATTTTTTAACTGCGTCCGAATTCACAGGTGACGCAAAGTCTTCTCCGTCCATGGTGGACAACAACAACGCTCCTCCTGAAAAGACCTTACTGACAACGTATGGCCCCTCGTAGTTGGGGGTCCACTTGCCCCTGTGATCTGCTTGCGGCGGGAGAATCCTTTTCAGCACAAGGTCGCCCGTCTGAAAGCTTCGCGGAATTATCTTCTTGTCGTACGCTTTCTTCATTCGTCTTTGGTACAAACGACCGTATGCCAGAGAAGCTAGCCTCTTCTCATCCATCAAACTCAGTTGGTTCAATCTATTCGTTACCCATTCTGCCTCGTCCAGCTGAACGTCTCGCAACACCCTCAGAGAAGGGATCTCAACCTCCAATGGCAATACCGCTTCCATTCCGTATACCAACGAGAACGGAGTTGCCCCGGTTGATGTGCGTACCGTCGTACGATAACCGTGCAAAGCGAAAGGTAGCATTTCATGCCAATCTTTATACGTCACAACCATTTTCTGGACGATCTTCTTGATATTCTTATTGGCCGCTTCGACAGCGCCATTCATCTTGGGTCGGTAAGGGGAGGAGTTGTGATGTTCGATCTTGAAATTCTGACAGAGCTCCTTCATCATTTTGTTGTTCAGATTTGAACCATTATCCGTGATTATCCGCTCGGGGATCCCATATCGGCAAATGATATCCCTCTTGATGAATCTAGCCACCACTTGCTTCGTTACATTTGCGTAAGACGCCGCTTCCACCCACTTGGTGAAATAATCGATTGCTACTAGTATGAACCGATGCCCGTTAGAAGCCGTCGGCTCGATCTTTCCAATCATATCGATTCCCCACATCGAGAATGGCCATGGAGATGACATCACATTTAGAGGACTCGGTGGCACATGTATCTTGTCAGCATAGATTTGGCACTTGTGGCACTTTCTTGCAAACTTGAAACAATCAGTTTCCATCGTCAGCCAAAAGTAACCTGCCCGCAGCAGCTTTCTCGTCATGGCATGCCCACCAGCATGCGTACCAAAGGCACCTTCGTGAATTTCCTCCATGAGAAGCTTTGCCTCTTTCTCGTCTACACAACGCAACAACACCAAATCGTGGTTCCTTCTGTATAAGACGCCATCCGGGTTCAAGTAGAAATTACCCGCTAATCTCCTGAGAGTCTTCTGATCTTGACTGGATGCCCCAGCCGGATACTCTTTATTCTTCAGGAAATTAAGGATATCGAAATACCACGGTTTGTCATCAGATGCTTCATCGATAGCAAATACATAAGCTGGCCTGTCCAACCGAGAGATAGTGATTTGGGGAGCTTCGTTCCAGAAATTGACCTTGTACATGGAAGACAAAGTGGCAAGGGCGTCAGCCATTTGATTTTCTGCCCGCGGTACGTGATGCAATTCAACTTTGTCGAAGAAGGGCAACAATCTCCTTGCATAATTCATATAATGTATCAAATTGGGCTGACGTGTCTCCCATTCCCCTTTAATCTGATTCACCACCAGAGCTGAGTCTCCGTATACGTCTAGATGTTTGATTCGCAAATCAATGGCTTCTTCAAGCCCCATTATACAAGCTTCGTATTCGGCCTCATTGTTGGTAACGGCAAAGGTCAATCGGGCAGTAAACGGGATGTGCGACCCGTGTGGCGTAGTGATAATTGCCCCTATTCCGCTACCGTAAGCATTCACAGCTCCGTCAAATATCATCTTCCATTGAGACCCCGGCTCCGGTCCTTCGTCTGGCAACGGCTCTTCGCAATCCTTCATCTTTAAGTACATGATATCCTCGTCAGGAAAATCAAATCTCATCGATTGGTACTCTTCAATAGGCTGCTCCGCCAGATACTCAGACAGCACACTCCCCTTTATAGCCTTTTGCGAGACGTATTGAATATCATATTCAGTCAAGACCATCTGCCAACGGGCAATTCTACCTGACAACGCCTGCTTTTCGAATATATATTTGATTGGATCCATCTTCGAGATGAGCATGGTTGTATGATTCAGCATGTACTGCCTCAAACGCTTGGCGGCCCAGGCTAGCGCGCAACAAGTTTTCTCTAGCATTGAATACCGAGATTCACAGTCTGTAAATTTCTTACTCAGATAATAGATTGCATGCTCTTTTCTCCCTGTCTCGTCGTGTTGACCGAGAACACAACCCATGCTTCCCTCAAGAACCGTCAAATACATTATCAAGGGTCTCCCTGTCACTGGGGGTATCAAAATAGGAGGCTCCTGCAGATACTTCTTTATTTTGTCGAACGCCTTTTGACAATTTTCGTTCCACGTTACAGCTTGATCTTTCTTTAAGAGCTTGAATAATGGTTCACACGTGGCCGTTAGGTGAGATATGAACCGGGAAATGTAGTTCAATCTCCCTAAAAACCCGCGCACCTCTTTCTCTGTTTTAGGCGTCGGCATTTCTTGAATCGCTTTTATTTTAGCAGGATCGACCTCTATTCCTCTTTCGCTTACGATAAACCCCAGCAGTTTACCCGATCTCACCCCGAAGATGCATTTATTAGGGTTCAGCCTCAGCCTGAACTTCCTCAGTCTTTTAAACAACTTCAACAGATTCACCAGATGCTCTTCCTCCGTCTGGGATTTGGCAATCATATCGTCAACATAAACTTCGATCTCTTTATGCATCATGTCATGAAAGAGAGTCGTCATCGCACGCTGATATGTTGCCCCAGCATTTTTCAAACCAAAGGGCATCACTTTATAGCAAAATGTTCCCCAAGGCGTTATGAAAGTAGTCTTCTCCATATCCTCTGGCGCCATTTTAATTTGATTATAGCCTGAAAAGCCATCCATGAAGGAGAATACGGAGTACTGAGCAGTATTATCAACTAACACGTCAATGTGAGGAAGTGGAAAATCATCTTTTGGGCTTGCTTTATTCAAATCTCTATAATCCACGCACATTCGAACCTTGCCATCTTTCTTTGGCACTGGTACGATG
The DNA here is from genome assembly GCA_963859935.3 of Lathyrus sativus. Taxonomy (NCBI): domain Eukaryota; kingdom Viridiplantae; phylum Streptophyta; class Magnoliopsida; order Fabales; family Fabaceae; genus Lathyrus; species Lathyrus sativus. The sequence continues at coordinate 539,765,595 of OZ012738.1, read as the reverse complement.
TTAGCAACCCATGAGGGATACTTCGTCACAGCCAGGAAACCAGCGTCCCACTGTTTCTGAACCTCCTCTTTGATCTTCATTGCCATATCTGGTCGCGTTCTGCGAAGTTTTTGTTTGACAGGCGGGCAGTCTTCTTTCAGTGGCAGGCGATGCACAACCATATCTGTATCGAGCCCCGGCATATCTTGATACGACCAAGCGAATACATCATTATACTCTCGGAGCATTTCAACCAGTCTTCGCTTGATATCACTCTGCAGTGCGGCTCCGATACGAATATTCTTCTCAACCCCTTCCGACCCCAAATTGATAATTTCGATGACCTCGTCGTGAGGTAGAATGGCTCTTTCCTCTTGCTTCACTAACCAAGACAGTTCTTCAGGAACGTCGCTATCTTCGACAACCTCTTCTTCGGTCTGGAATACCGGGTGCTCGAAGTCGGGACGAGTCATAGGCGGCTCAAGGATGTCATCTGAAAATGTTATCCTGCAAAAGGAATGGTTAAGTGCTTCAAAATGCGTATAAAGCAAATAACCACGTTGCCATTTTATTGAAAAATACAAAACAGGAAAGACAAGGATTACGGTATTTGCACATGAAAAAACGCCATTTATTTAATGATTAACACGCAATGTTTATAACAACACAGCCCTAAGCAAATCCTGATGCCCCGGGCAAGACATCAGATTATTCAACAATTAATAAAGCAAAGCATTACTGTTTAAACGTCACAGGAACAAGCTCCTGGATAGACCAGTTGCATAGTCCTTGTCCTGGCGTGCTTGGCTGAATCCAGGCATCCATATCACAGTCGCTGTCCCCTTCATCAGACTCTGAAGCAGCATTGACAGTTTCATGACATACTCCACTGGCAGAGATGGTGATTGACTTTCTGAAATGGGGGGCCCCCATGGAATGAGTTGATGACGACGGTCGGTACCCCAGTCCGAACCGGTCCATCTTCACCGGAATGTCCAACACTTTGCCCCAGCCTTTGGCTTCTCCTGCTTCCACTAGCGCTTGAGCTTCTTTGTACGATGAGACAACTATCTCTGGCACTTTGCTCGGCCCGGGACTCTTGTCCTTGATACGCAAACCTTCGAATGCCTGGCATGGTGTCTCGTGGATCTCCCCGTCGACTTCCACATATTTAAACGAAGACAGATGGCTGACCAGGATGTCTTCTTCTCCGCACACGGTGACTACACTGTCTCCGACCATGTACTTTAACTTCTGATGCAGGGTTGACGTGACTGCCCCTGCCCCATGAATCCAGGGTCTTCCCAGCAAGCAGCTGTACGCAGGCTGTATATCCATGATATAAAACTCCGTTGCAAACACTTCCGGCCCCACTTGCAGAGGCAAGGTAATCGATCCGAAGACTGTTCTCCGCGTGCCATCAAACGCTCTGACTACCAAATCACTGGGAGTACACAAAATCCCTCGAACATCCAGCTTCATCATCGCCTTCTTAGGCAGCACATTCAAAGATGATCCGGTGTCAACCAATACGTGTGACATTACGGATCCCCTACACTCAACAGATACGTGTAATGCCATATTATGATCCCTTCCTTTCGGAGTCAAGTCAAAATCGGTAAAACCCAGACTGTGGCCAGCATTCACATGTGCCAATACTCCTTCTAGCTGATTTACAGAGACATCCTGGGGTACAAAAGAAGTGTCCAGGACTTTCAGCAAAGCGTTTCTATGAGCTTCCGAACATAAGAACAATGACAAGATAGATATTTTTGATGGTGTCTGCTGCAGATGCTCCACAATTTTATAATCACTTTTCCGAATTAAGCGCATGAATTCCTCCACATCCTTTGATGCTGCTTCTTTTTCATTTGCTTGTACCGGAACATTCTCAACCGCTTTCCCTTTTCCTTTCGCTAACCTTTCGGCTTCCACTTCAGGAGATATAAAGATCCTGCCACTCCTCGTCATGCCTCCTGAACCAACAACATTATCCACAATCCCCACAGGCTGCCTGTTGACATCAATCTTTATCCCGTCACAATACACCTCTAGCCCATATGACCATGGGACTGCTTTCGTGTTCTCATACGGGATCGGCCCGGCTTTAGTTATGGTAATCGGTGATCGCTGAGCTGGTGCTGCAATAGTGATCGTCTTCCGCGGAATCGTTACCGTGGCCACATCACTCCGATTATCCACTACTGCCCCTGCAGGCTCGTCAGTTGCTGTTCTGTCAAACTGCAATACGCCATCATCAATTAAGGCCTGAATGCCTTTCTTCAAATCCTCACACCCCCCAGCTAGGGTCCAACAGTCTAAGCAGTACTCATTACATCCTGGGTAAACACCTCCCTGCAACAGTCGGCTCTTTACTTCGCTCAGCGGCGTCTTTAAATCTTCCACATTCATAATCAGATTCAACCCTTCCTCAGTCAGCACGGCGTTCGCCCCATGATTAGGCATGGGTTTCTGGACTATATTCGGCCCTGCCGTTCCGAAGTTGATAGTCTTGTTGTCTAAGAGATCCTGCACAACGTGCTTAAAAGCATGACAACCTTCTATATCATGGCCCGGGGCCCCAGAATGAAACTCGCAGTGTCTATTTGCATCATAGCCGAACGGGGGAGTTCCCGTTATCGGTGCCAGGGTTCTTTTCTCCACCAGATTCAATCCCAACAATGTCTGCAATAAATCAGCATAGGTTGAGGGAGGTTTCTCAAACACTCTTCTCGGCTTGCCACCCTGGAATCTTCGCTGAGCCTGCTGTGCCCCCTGCTGAGGCTGCTGCTGCTGTGGCATTGGTTGCTGCTGAACCTGTTGTTGTTGCTGGATTGGTTGTTGTTGATAGGGGATAGTAACACTCGACACCTGCTGCTGCTGACGATATTGATTTCTTCCCCGGCCTCGGCCTCCAAATACCGCGCTTGCCTCGCCCTGACGGCGCCCACCATAAGCTTTCCTATTACTGCCAGATGCAGCTGATTCCTCGACTTGGAACTTTCCTTGCTTAATATTACGCTCAATCTTTTCCCCCATCAGAATCAGGTCTGAAAAACTGGCCAGAGAAGTGTGAAACAGCATATCATGAAACAACCCTGTGAATGTGCCGACAAACATATCATTCATTTCTTTATCTTCCACAGGAGGACGGACCCTGGCAGCCATATCGCGCCACCTTTGCGCGTACTCTTTAAAACTCTCCCCCTTCTTCTGCGAAAGCCCGCCCAACTGGACCCGATTGGGTGCCAGGTCGCTATTATACTTGTAATGGGCTACAAATGCCTCCGCTAATTGCTTCCAAGTCTTGATATCAGTTGGCTCCAACCCCATGTACCACTCTAAGGAAGGGCCCGACAGACTATCCTGAAAGAAATGCATTAGCATCCTTTCATCAGTGGAGTATGCAGACATCTTTCTGTAATAAGCTCGTACATGCACTTTCGGACATGTGTCTCCTTTGTACTTATCGAACGCAGGCGCTTTGAATTTAATTGGCACCCTCAAGCCAGGTACCAAGCCCATTGTTGCCATGTCCAATCCCACAGCACTTTGGTTTAGGACTCCCTTCATTTGCTCTTCCAGCATTCTAATCTTTTGAGAATCATCCATCGGCCCTTCAAAACCTCCTCCAGAGAAGGCGTCCTCCTGTTGATCCTCTTGCCACATACCGTTTCCAGCCCCGTACCCATCGTATGCATTATTACGTCCAGCTCTGACCTGATTCATCCCCGGACCTCGGCCTCTGTTGCCATACCCTTGAACACCTCCAGCAGGACCAACAGCCATAAATCCAGCACCGTTTCCGTTTCCAAAGCCTCCGTAACCCTGATTGACCATACCATAACCATCTTGCCCAAAGCCTTGAGCATTAAAGCCATACTTGCCAGTGTTGTCGAATCCCTGATCGTTGAATCCGAACCCAGTATTGACAAAGCCATTGCCTCCTAGATTGTCTCCCAAATTGACATCACCCAGCCCAGCATTATGGACAGCGGTCTCATTCCCCACTCCGACGTTACCATTCACAGCAGCGGTAGCGTTGTTGACATTAGCAGCAGGCATATTAACCACAGGCGGAGCCACTGGCGTGGGAGTGCCGTCTCCATGAGCAGTATCAACCCGGACTGACTGATGATCTTCATTACCATGACCAGCGTTGCGAGCCAACAGAGGCTGGACCATGGCCTGCAAGTTCTCTTGCCCTTTTGCTATAGCTTCCATAGTCTGCATGAAGAGGGCGAGCTTCTCGCGCACATCCTGCATCTCGTTCTGGATTTGGTCCATGATTTTCCGACAGTTGGAGCGTGTAGAATAGCGGTGCGGATGTTGATCTGGAATCCTGTTAAGTACCTGGTACAGAGCAGGAGATAAGACACCATTCAAAGATTACCTGTAATGCAATATGAATATGAATGCAATGCAATGTGTCTGTGCATTAGGGAAGTTCATTCCCCCAGTTCTAGTGCGAAGGTGCCGGTGCAGTGACAGTGCTGACAATAGGAATATCGGAGCTGAATCATAGAAAAGCCTCATATATTGCAGGGAGAATCAATAAACCCAGGGTACAACATCACTGAGAGTACAAAGAAGGCATGACCTCAACCAACAATCCTGGTGATGGTCAGCACTATGCAAATAAAGCATACAAGTTACTACATGAAATGATCAAATCCTCCCAAAAGTCTGGTACTCCTCTATCAACTTCCTGGTTTCCGGATGGCTTGGTCGATCAAGCAGCCCTTCAACAAGCTGGTTTCTCCTCTTAAGGACACGGCGTACGTCCTCAGCAGTTTCTTCCCATGTTGCTTCTCCGAAGCAATCCTCTAGCTTTCGCTTCTGAGACACCGCTTCATCTCTGGATTTGATTGCCTTGTTCAGTGCATGCTAGACACTATACCGGGTCATCACTTCCTCCTCACACTTCTTGATGCTAGACTTCAACTTCTCTTCGAGGTCGGAAATTTGCTGCTTCAGCTTATCTTCCCTCTTCTTGTTATTAGTGAGTGTAGCATTCCAAGTCTTATTGCAAGAAGATATCTCTCGGTGTGCTGCGTCAAGTGCTTTCTTTTTGGCTTCCAGCATGTCATGGGAACTTCTGAACTCTTGCCCCAGACGTTCGCGCTTCTTCTTTTCCTCGGTCAACTCATCCCCTAATCTGTTCATTAGCTCGATCTGTTGTTGGAAAGCATATACGGCCTTGTTTTTCTCACTGCGTGCCTGGGCTAACTCTTGCTCTAACCCTTCATTAATCTTCATCAAGGCTTCCTTTTCCTTCACAACTTGTTCGTAGACTTCTCTAGAAACAGTGGTTGGCTCTGCTACCGGAACGGGAACAAGAATTGGTGCATCTGGAAACGGCATCTTCAACTGACTAGCCCTCTCCTGAATCCAAACTCTATAAGGTGCATAGGCCTGACAGTCATTCTTTCCTAACAAAGGCTTCCCTCTGCGGTTAATACGCGTCCAGGCATGTTGCAGCTTGGCTAATAACTCCCCCTTCACGTCTCCAGTGAAGTACAGAGATTCCTGTACTTCTTCCTCCTGAGGTGGATTCTTCAGCGCATATCCGAACTGGCGAATGAATAGAGTAGGGTTATAATTGATACACCCTTTTCTTCCTATCAGCGGCACATTAGGGTACCCCGAACAACTGAAGATAAGCTCGGATCCCAGCAGATCTCTATCAAACCATACAACGTCTTCGGAAGATAGCCTCATCAAGCGCTCTGGCCAACCAACTGGGACTGTAGTCTCTGCAGCAGATCTTCCCTTAGGAAGGTGACTCTCAAACCACATACTCAACAAGGGTACACACAGATGAACATTCTTCCCTCTTCCCTTCTCATTCTTGTAATGCAGTGAGTGGTAGAGATCTCCGAGTAAGGTAGGTACAGGATTACCAGCGGCAAACAGGTAGAAAGCATCGAAGTCCACAAAATCCGGTATATTGGGGAACAGTACTATGCCATAAATGCACAAGGCCAATACAGCATTGAAAGCAACCCAGCACCCACTCTTGGCATACTCTTGGGCTTTACCCACTAAGAACTGAAGTGAGAAGCCCGGAACTCCACGGGAAACAGTAGTCAATAGTTCAGAGGCGTCAATATGCAAAGCTTTTGCCAAGTCCTCCGGCTTGGGCTTGGCGCCAGAATGGATGAATGGAACCTGGTTCTGCACGGGCAACTCAACATACTCAGCGTATTCCTCCAGGGTTGGTCCCATAATAAAGTCAGAGAACGTAAAGCACCTCAAAGCAGGGTCGTAGAATTGCATCAAAGCATACAGCCCATCTAACTCTACCTCTGTAGGTTTGCACACCAATCTCAATAATCTACCATAGCTCATCCGGAAACTCCTACGAACACCCTCATCAGCAAGAGAGATCAACCCCAGTAAAGGAACAATATCAGGGGTAGGCAATTTGTAGGCAACCGTTCTCCTTAAGCTAGTCATGATCAAACACTCAGAAGTCTGGGCACTAGAACTAGGGAAATGCAAATGCACCTGCAGCACAGACACACGTTAGTGAAATGCAAATGGTAATGGATATGCAGGCAATGCAATGCAAGTAACATTCAACAGGGACCGAAGCTGCAGCTGAATAGCCTAATCCCAATCAAGAAAGGTCTCAGATAGACCATCCAGAAGTCATCAAGCCCGGGTCTCAGATAGACCTAAAATAAAACTCCAACACTGGTCTCTGGCAGACCTCAAACCATAACTCCAACTGGTCTCTGATAGACCTCAAATCCCATCTCTAATTGGTCTCTGACAGACCTCAGAACTCTCCAACTGGTCTCTGACAGACCTCAGAACACCTCTCCAAATGGTCTCTGACAGACCTCATAACTCTCCATAAATAACCAGGATCTCTGATCAAGAACAAACCGGTATCTGAAGGTCTAGTTACCTGCATAACCCTGAATCCCCTCACAGGTGGGTGGCCCTATAACTGGCACAAGGTACGGCATCCTATGCGGTCGTTGGCGTCACAGACTTTCAGGGTTGATGATACGATTCCCAGAAGGAGTGGCATCATCAAATCCTGAAGAGGCCTCACTCAGCCAACTTCCAAATGATCGGTCCCCAGAGTCGACAATCCAACTAACCAGCAACCCACGCCAACCAAAGGAAGGGGCAGGAGGCCAACCAGAGGAACCTCGTCTGAGTGTAGATTTCATGGGACACCAAAGCAAGCAAAGCAAGCGGGCGCCCACTAATTTCTACTCTAATTCTAGGTGCACTCAAGCCCAGGTCCGGCTTATCTCTCAATATCAGAACACCCGTCACACCCCAAATACAGCAATAATAATCAATATACAAAGCTGAAAATACAAGGTTAGAAATATACAATAACTCCATACAAAATCCTCGACGGGAAAACAAGCGCTAGGATTGACTCTCTCAAGGGACGTTGGATCCCAAATGCATAAGAACCATCGTAGTCCTTAGCAGCCAGGGGACGTTGGATCCCCAGCAGAGTCGCCAGCTGTCGCTACTGCGAAAATCGGCGCCGGCTGAACAGAAGAGTCGCCACCGTGCGTTATTTATCCCACGGGAGGGAAAGGAAACGCTCAGAGTAAACCTCGCACAACACGGGAAAGGTATGGTCGTCGCAACCAAAACCTGGATTCGGGAGTCGGTTACGCAAGGGGAAGGTATTAGCACCCCTCACGTCCGTCGTACTCGACGGGATCCACGCTTGTTTTCGGGTATGGATTGTTATTCTATCTACTCTACAGGTCTGGGGTTAAAAGAAAATAAAATGAAAATAAAAATGACTCGGCAAAGTATCGCACTTTATGCCTACGTATTCCCGCCTGGAACGAGAAATCAGAGTCAACGTAGTTCGCCTACCTACGGGAAAGGAGGGGAAGGTTGCTCGCTAGGATATCGCATCCTATGCCTACGTACTTTCACACGGCATGAAAGATCAGAGCAAACGTAGTTCGGGCCACGTACGACATAAGCTTGTCTTAATTGTTTTTATTCCTTCTGAAAAAGGTTTCCTTGATTAACAGTCCCAGCGGACAAAAATGACGCTTTGATGAGTTCACATTCTTTTACGAAAGAAGTGTCTTTTATTGTGTTTGAAATCTTTATGTGTTTTTCTGTTTGTTTTGAGAAAGAAAGAGACAGAACCCTAACCTACGGTTGCGAAGGGAATCCAACTAACCTAATGTTATCATGCATGGGTTAAGACCTAGTGTCTATCATGCTCCTCTCCTGCACAGAGAGAAACAGAGATCCTACGGGATAGGCAGAAACAAAAACAGTATCGGATATATACAGTAAAACAGTAAAATGCATGGATGCAACAGCACAAGCGAGGCAAGGGAGTCCCACTCAACCTCGAACCTAGAAAACAATAGGCGAAAGTGAACAGGCTTCACTTTCGACCCAACGGGGTAAACAGCAAACAATACAATTCAGAAAACCAATCAATACATCAGCAAATGAAATACAACAGCAAAAGAAACAGCATCAGCAGCTCAGCATCTGGCTTCAAGCAATCTCCATTCAGCTACAGGCTTCAACAAGCCTCAATCTCCATCTTCATGGCCTTCAGACAAGGGCTTTGATCATCTATCTTCCATCTGCCATGGCTTTTCTTCAAGTTCAAACCTCCAGGATGAGGGATCAGTCACAAGAGTGAATTGGGTGTTAAGCAATCAGTTGACTACCAAAGGTGGTGAACAGACTGCTTCTAACACAAGAGACATTTTCTCTCAAGAGTTCTATCTCATAGACACTATCACCAAGCCTTCCAAAGGAAGGGGGTGAGTGTCTTAGAGAGACTCTGAATCACAGAGAAGAATGGATGCAGACAAGGCAATCCATGTTTGAGAAACAAACTTTCTAACCTAAAGCTCTGCCTAGCTCCTAAACCCTAGTTCCTCAGCATCTGCTAGCAAGAACCTTCTCTTCAACTCTGGAAGTTGATCTTCAATCTCTGAATCTCCAATGATCTTCATCTCCTCAAGTCTTCAACTCTCCCAAGGCCCCAGACAAACCCAATACCCAAGCAAGCAAGCAATAATCCCCAGAGGGCACACCACACCAGACAAACAGATATACAGACAATATTAATAGCAGTAGGGGAATCCTAACTTTTTCTAAGGGATCTAGTAACTACCCATAGCCCCTATAGTCCCATAACTAATCTAGTTGAATCCTAAGTCCTAAGGGAAAGAATTGAACTTCCTAAGTCATCACCTAAAAAACCCTAATTTGTTCAAGATGTTCAAACCTATTTTAATCACCTAAAATTAACTTCTAAAAATGGGAATTAATATATTTCTACAAGTTGAATATCTCATCTAAACAATATAAAAAGAATGACCAAAAAATAATAAAGCATGTAATAGAACAAAAATTATTAAAATGATGCATGAAATGAATCTATTTAAAATGACATTTATTTAGAAAATATGAAAAAAATATGAAATAAAAATAAAAATGCAATTTTATTTTCCTATAATTTTCTAGACATCCTAAAGAAAATATTGTAAAAAGAATGAAGTGAAAATGATTTTTTATGAATTTGTTATGAATTTATGAAAATTGGTAAAAATTAAAATGAATTAAGAAATTAAATTGAATTAAAAAAGAGGGAGGGGGGTGTGTTCAGCAAACGCATTCAGTTAATATTCATTGGGCCAGGCATCCAGGGGGTGTGGGTAGCGTATTTATCCTGAGCCCAAAACAAGTCAGAAACAACAAAAACTAAAAAACGAGCAGGGGGGGTGAAAGTAGCATCAGATTCACGTTAAAAATGCATTGGGCTTGATAGCTGGGGGTGGGAATAACAACATAAACTCAGGCCCGCCCGTTTCAATTAATGAAACGGCGCGTTTTGGCCAACTCGCTTCCCTCCAACTCCTGAATTGAATATGAGCCACACGATCATTCTCCAAGTCAAAAGTCCAACGCCCAATAAACGGCCACGATTTCGTCTCTTTCCTTGGATCAACTGAAATTAGGGTTTCACCATGAACGTCCATGCACGAACCAAACTTACACCAAGCTGTTAGCACTCTACAAGCCACGAATCAACATGATGTAAACATGAAAATTACTCTACAACTCTCCCTCTACACGTCTATGGCACTAATTCAGTCTGAAACTCATCACAACTCTCAACCCGATCAAGCCAAGGTCTGGTCACCATGGAAGTACACTGAGATGCATCATCACAATTCTCCCTCAAACTTGCACTAAGCTAACCTACAACTAATGGTAACTAACCTGCGCTATCAAGCTAAGATTCTAATGCACTAACCTAAGAGATTTAAACCCTAACAGTTTCTACAACCTGTTAATCAACATCACCAAACCTCTCCAAATTCACCCTAACTGCTCTACTAACCTTCTACATCATGTCTAAACTAACAACAACATGCCAAACTAACTAGATCGAGCTGTGTGAATGAAAACTCACCTGGTGTGAAATCTTGAAAACAGCTATGGAAGATTGAGGATCTGAGGCTTCCAAGGCTTGGATCTTGATCAACTAACTCAGGGATTGATTCTGTATGCAATACTTTGAGGATTCCTGGCTTGAATTATGCTGTCCAATGGAAACTTCAATTTTGATGTTGATGAAGAGAGTGCTCGAAAATGGATCCTAACCACCTTGTTCTTGAGTGAATTCTACTCTATGATGATGGATCAATAGAATGAAGTTGATTTTGATGATAATTTGGTGAAGAATTTGTGAGATTGGAATGAAACTTCAAAGAGAAAGAATGAGAAAGTTTGTGGAATTCTTGATGAAAATGAAGCCAACCCTTGATCAATGCTCATTTCATGAATATATAGACCCCATATGAACATTCTAGATCCATCTTGCACATTCCCTTGCTTTCCAACTTTGATCCATTTTGGTTATGTTTCTTCAATTACAAGTAACCAAAGATAACTTTCTTTTTTCCTTCTAAACTCAAAAAAGTGTTTGAACCATTGTTCTTAGAATTGTTTTTCCATTCAAAATCATATATTGGAAGTCTCCATTTGGACTTGTAAATCTCCCAAACCATTTTCCATCTTGAATTTATTCACTTTATAAGCCATTTTAGTTCATATTTTGACCAATTGTGCAACTTCATGTTATGAGCTTCTCCAATAATTTGTGACCTTCTTTCTAGACTTAAAATCCCATTTGGAGCAATTTTGATGTTGTAAGTTTTTCCATTTGAGGCCTCCTTGTATGAGTTTTGGACATAGGTTAAAATGACCTGTAATTCACAAATGCCCAAAATACCCTTTGCTTGCCAAGACCATAAGTTGAGTTCCATACATCATATGAAGGCATGCTATACCATTATAGAAAGCTAAGACAATGAGGAACAATTCTTATGTTGACCAAGAATTCATTTGAAATCTCCTTGAGGGGCAAAACTAGCTTGGAAGTCAAGTCACTTTCACAGACAAAAATTCAGATACCCTAGATGACCTGTAACTTGCAAGGACCATAACTTGAGTTCTATAAATCTCCTTGATGTCTTCCACCACTCAAATTAAAGGTCTTGAGATCCTCTACAAGTTTCATGTTGTCCAAGAAGCCATTTGAAGCTAGCATTTTGACTTATCTTGCTTGGAAATTTGACCTAAACTAGGGGATTTTACAGAGAAACCCTAATTTAGAAACTCCTCTTCTCCTTGATTCCTCTTGAATTCTCCTTGTCATATCTCCACATCCTTCTTTATATATCCAATGATGAACCCCACATCTCTCCAATAGACTTGAATGCCTCTTAAATCAATCAATTGACCTAGGGTTGACCTAGGGTTGACCCAGATGAAACCCTAGTTGACTGTCTTCAACTATAGCTCTTGTACTCTCCTCAATGACTTGTCTCCTTCTCCAAATGACTTTCTAAGTCTCTCAAGATGTCTAGATACTCTCCATACCTTCAATTCACAGCTCACAACCCTCTTGTGGACCCTCAGATGCCCTCAGCTAGGAGATGGACTCAAGGCTTGATCTGCTGAACTCTTTTGCTTTCAAATTCTTTCCTGATGACTTGAATGAGATTGAATTAGGATAATAACCTCTTGATAGGCCTCTAGAGATGAGAATAATGATTGGTCCCCTGTTGAATGACCTGCTATGCTTATGCTATGCAGATGGTTAGTCTATGTACATGACTCTATATGCAAATGCTAATGATAATGAAACATAAACCCAAGGAATAAGGTTGGGCAAATTTTAGGGTGCAACACTTGTTTATCATATACTGTATGTAATTCTTCAAACTCTCACACCCTTCAGGATGGGCGGCACAATTTTCACAATCCTCCCCACATCCGGGAAACACCCCGCCTTCTAGCAACTTGCACTTTACAAAACTTAATGGAGTCTTTAATTCTTCGACGTCATATACCATATTTAAAGCTTCCCCCTCAACAACAGCATTCACCCCACCTGCCCTTCCATGGTTAGGCATGGGATTTTGATCGACATTTGGCGCATCATGATTGAAGTTGATAACCTTACTGTCGACAAGGTCTTGTACCTTGTGTTTGAAGGCTTTTCAGTTGTCGATGTGGTGGCTGGGAGCGCCAGAATGGAAATCACACCTAGCGTTGGCATCATATCCAAGTGGTGGCTGGCCTGTTAGTGGTGCCATCATCCTTCTCTGAACCAACTGCAGTTGCATTAAGTGTTGTAGTAACTAAGAGTATGGCATTGTAGGTGTGTCAAAGTGTCTATCCACCATCCTTCTTCGGTCTTGATATTGTCGAGGTGCGAAGTTTTGTTGTTGCGGCTGTTGCCGTTGCTGTTGATGCGGTTGTTGTTGTGGTTGGGGTTGTACTGCCGGGATGGCAATACTAGCCACTTGTGGTGGTTGTTGATAATATGGTTGCTGATGTTGTTGATTCTAATTCCGATTCCAATTTCGATTCTTAAAACCTGACACCGCGTTGGTCTCATTTTCCCTCTTCTTGTTACCAAAAAAATTTCTTCCACCTCCAGATGAGGTCCCTTCTCCTGCTTGTATTTTCCCCGTCTTAATACCATTCTCAACCCTCTCGTCGGTAATAATTAGGTCAGAGAAACTACCAGACATGCTTCCCACCAACTTTTCATAATAAATTTCGGGTAATGTGCCCACAAATAAATCAATCAGTTCTCTCTCCACCATGGGAGGTTGAACTTTGGCAGCAAGTTCACGCCATCGCTGGGCGTACTCCTTAAAACACTCGTTGCTCTTATGTGATAAATTCTGAAGATGTACTCGATTCGGCGCCAAGTCACTATTGTATTGGTAGTGCTTGACGAAAGCCTCTGCTAAATCTTTCCAGCTCCTGACATTAACTGGCTCCAGGCCCATATACCATTCGTGAGATGGTCCTGATAGACTATCCTGAAAGAAATGCATGAGCAATTTCTCATCGTCAGAGTAAGCCGACATCTTTCTGAAGTAGGAGCGAAGATGCACCCTTGGACATGTTACTCCTTTGTATTTGTCGAAATCTGGCACTTTGAATTTTGGAGGAATTCTCAGTCCTGGAATCAACCCCAGATTCGACATATCGAGGCCCATAGAGTTTTGGTTTTCATAGCTCCTCATTTTCTCTTCAATCGCCTTGAACCTTCTGTCAGCTTCGGATCGTAACCCTTCCCCGAGATCTCCCATGGAGAAGATGTCCTCTTGATCATCTTGTTCCCACTGGGGACCGTTGTTACCTTGCGTAGCATATACTGGAATAGGGATAGGAATCCTATTCTGATTTCCTCCGCCCGGAGGGTCAACTGTTACTGGAATAGCATTTGCACGTGGTGAACTATTGTTAGGTGGAGGCAGAACAGTATGTCCACCATGGAGAACCCCATCATCGTCGACTCTTGATACCAAAGGTTGTACCAATGTCCTTAGCTGCTCTTGGCCATTGGCGACTCCCTGCATCATTTCCATAAATTGTGTCATCCTATCACGGAATTCTTGGAGCTCAGTCTGAACTTGGTCCATGATTCTTTGTTGGTTTCCGCGTGTTGAATAACGGTGAACTGGTTGGCCTTCAATCCTGAAACAAATCTGGTAGACCACAGGACAAGGTGAGGTTAACAGAAACAAAACACCTGCAATGCAAATGAGGGATGATGCAAAATGCAAACATGCAAATGTATTTCAGGGAAATTTCTCCCCTTGATTCTAGTTCCACAAGCATAGAAAAGGAAAGAAAAACCTCGGAAGTAACCAAAAGCACATCTTCATAAATAAAATGGGCCAAAAAGTGTTATCATACATCTTCAAAGGAAAACAATAAAGTCATCACGACCCCATCCAACAACTCTGGTGATGGTCGGAAATACAAAATAAAAACAAACAAAAGAGAGGGTGTGTCAAAAACGGTGTCGAGCATGGAATTCTTCTAGTAGCTCTTTTGTCTTTGGGTGATCAGGCTCATCAATCAGTCCCTGAATGAGTGCATCCCTCTTGTCAATAGTTTCCTGCAAACTCTGGGCGTAGTCTTCCCAAGCGTCCTCCCCAAAAGCGTCTTCTAGTCTTGGCTTCTTTAGGTGTATCCTCAGCTTGTATTCTTCCAACGTTGCAAGAGCTTCGTGGAGTTTGTGCTCGGTATCTCGTAGATGCCAGTGTTCACCGGGAGCATTTGCCATTCTGACTCGAAGCTGGGCTCTCAAACTATCAACTTGTTGATGCAATTTGTCTTCCCTTTCTTTGTTGTTGGTTAGTAGAGCATTCCATTTAATGTCAAATTTGGATATCCTAAGCTGAGCTTTCTCCAACTCCTTCTTTTTGCTTGAGAGGACATCACTGACGCTTTTCAAAGCTTTACCCACTCATTCTCGAGAACTAATCTCTTCTGTCAATTTTGTACCCATCTTATTTACTAACTCTGTTGCCTTCTTAGACGTGTAGGTGGCTTCATTCTTCTCGCTCCTAAGCTGAACAATTTCCTTTTCCAGCTCTTCATTAACCCTGCGTAGTTCTTCCTTCTCTGCCCATAGTTGGTTGTATTTTTGCACGTCGACTGTTGTAGGCTTTATGATTACTGTAGGATACAAAGGTTCCCTCATTGGGAAGGGCAGCAATAGTCTCCTGACTCTCTCTTGAACCCATTCCACGTAAGGCTCATACGCTCTACAATCACTTTTTCCTAATAAAGGCTTTCCCTTGCGATGGATCCTTCCCCAAGCCTGCTGCAAACTGGTCAGAGTAGCGGCATCAACTAAGCCCGTGAAGTAAAGAGATTCTCGTACTTCTTCATCCTTTGGGGGGTCTCTTAAAGCGTAGCCAAACTGTCTAACAGCGAGAGCTGGGTTGTAATTTATACTTCCTTTCCTTCCAATCAGAGGAACATTAGGAAAATTTATGCAGCCGTAAATAATCTCTTTACCCAAGAGGTCTCTATCAAACCAGACAATATTCTCAGCTCTCAAACCCATAAGTCTTTCTGGCCACTCTAACGTGTCAATGGTGTTAATGAACGGTCCTGTCTTTGGCATATGACTGGCAAACCATCGGTATAACAAAGGGACACAACATGAAACATTCTTTCCTCTTCGGTTTTCATTCTTGTGGTGCACAGAATGATAAGTGTGGGCACAGGATTCCTTGAAGCTAGCAACTAGAAGGCATCTACATCCACAAAGTCTGGCAAATTAGGGAACAGTACAATGCCATAAATGCAAAGAGCTAGAATAGCGCCGAACACAATCCAACATCCGTTCTTGGCGAACTTCTGAGCTTTCTCAATCAGAAAAGGCAGAAGAAAACCATAAGTCTCACCCCTCTTAACCAGATTCCCTTTCAACTCTGAAGAATCCAATTGCAATACAGCAGCGAGTTTATCTAAATCAGGCTTTGCATCAACATGGACATATGGCATTTGATCAAGAATAGGAATACCCAACAACTCGGAATACTCCTCCAAAGTAGGGGCCAGAACATAGTCAGGAAACACGAAGCATCTCAGCTGGGCATCGTAAAACTGCAGAAGAGTATAGATGCCACTGATCTCATACGCTGAAGGCTTACAGACATATCTCACCAATCTCCCATAAGACTCCCTGAAATCCCCCATCACATCCCCTTCCGCCATAGCGATCAAACTCCGCAAAGAACTGACATCTAGGGTTGGAAATTTGTAAGCAATTGTCCTCTTCAAATGGTCCATGTCCGGAAAAATGAACAAGACCACTAGAATCAAGGAGGAAATATGCACCTGCAACACAAATACATGTTAATGAAATGCAAATGAAAATGCACATGCAAACGGGGGATCAAGACTATTACGCTGTTGCTCGAGAATAACCAGCGTTCCGCCTTAGCAATAACTGACATTAGGCCCCCTTGCATTAAGAACACAAATTCACACTATAAAGAAACGGGAAATCTGAAAGCCAAGGTTTCCTGCATCACCCAATCCCACTCACAGGTATGAACCTATCCATTAGCAAAGCTTGGCATCCTATGCGTTCATCAGCATCACAGACTTTCAAGAAACGATGATACGGGTACCTGGGAAGGTGTGGCATCATCATCTCTCGAAGAGGCCTCACTTAGCTGAATCCCAAATGATCGGTCCCCAGAGTCGACAACCCTCAAATCCAAAATCCCGTCAGATCCTAAGGATCGGAAAGGGAATCATCAAAGAGAATCTCGTATGAGCGCGGATTTCATGGGGAACTGTGTTTGCTAAGCAAACAGGCCCCCCACTAGTCTCAACAACTAGTACTAGGTCTATACTCAAGCCTGGGTTTTGGCTTATCTCTCAAAAGAATATTCCCCTCCCACACCAGCACAACAATCATGATATAGTGAAGAAAATAAAATGCGGGAATAAATAAAGATAAAGCACATATATACACACCCAAAAATGAACAAACAAGCGCTAGGATTGACTCGCATAGGGGTTGTTCCTGTCCCCAGCAGAGTCGTCAACTGTCGCTACTGAAAAAAATCGAAGGCCGGCAATGACAGAAGAGTCGCCACCGTGCGTTATTTATCCCAGAGGAGGGAAAGGAAACGCTCAGAGTAAACCTAACGCAAAGAGGGAAAAGACGAGGTCATCGCAACCAAGTCCTAGGTTCGGGAGTCGGTTACGCAAGGGGAAGGTATTAGCACCCCTCACGTCCGTCGTACTCGACGGGATCCACGCTTGTTGTTTATCTAAAAAGGGTGTTAAAACTATCTAGCTAAAGGATAAGGGGCAAAAGAAAAAGAAGTGACTCGGCAAAGCAACGGCGCTTTGTGCCTACATATCTCATATGAAGTGAGAAGTCAGAGTCGACGTAGTTCGGCTAACTACGGGTGAAAGGTGGGGAAAGTTGCTCGCCAAGACATCGCGTCTCGTGCCTACGTATCCTCGTCTGGTACGAGAAATCAGAGCAAACGTAGTTCGAGCTGACACAACCACAGGTTGGTTCAAATGTTTTAAATCGAGTAGGGTTAAACCTTCGTTCTAGCAGTTAGGTGTATGAAGCTCGACCATTGGAGACTTAGGCATTACCTGTTTGCGGTAAAACCAAGAGTTAACAAAACTTTCTTTGTGAAAATGATTTTCCAAGGTTAAAGGTCCCAAGGGACAAAATGAGTTTGAAGATTTGTTTTTTTGTGTTTTTTAGAGAAGAAGTGTTTTGAGTTTGGTTTGTAACTCATATTGCACTAGAGACTAGGACTTAGGAGCGAATGCGTCGCATAACACCCTAAGGGCGTACACTAAACACTCTAAGCAATTGATAGGAAGCCACTCAATCACCATTTCCCAAGTAGCTTAAGGCTCGTAACGTACAACAATTGTTAACCTTTATTAAGTGTTTTGGATTGTTTAGGAGATGAGAAGAGAAAGACTCGATCTAAGGGGAAACTGGACCCTAAAGTTATCATGCACAATGCTCCTAAAGTTGGGATGAAAGGGGAAACTAACCTAATGTTGTCATGTATAGGATTGAACACCTAATGTCTCTCCTACTCCCATCCCAAACGGAGGGACTAGGATTCCTAAGGGGATCATGGCGCGAGGCCAAGTAAACATCACATAACACGATCACAGATGAAACGGATGGAAGAAAAATAATTCAAAATTCATAAAGATAATAATAAATATAAATAAAATAAAAGATGGAAAATACATAACAAACCTATAATAAATTGGCAAATGATTTTTTTGATTTTTAAACTAATTTTAAAATGAATAAAACAAAAATAAGAAATAAAGAAATAAAATAAAGTGAACAAGTGATAAAAAAAAAACAATGGAATGCACAAGGTAGGTGTTGAACCCATGACCTTTAGTTCACATATCAAAACTTAACCACTCAGCCAACTGCACGCACAAGTCAATTAAATGGAAAAGGAGAAGGAAATATAAAACAAGGAAAAGAAACATGAAAATAACCAAAAAAAACATCCCCGTTGGGGATCGAACAGGTGACAAGGCAATGAATGGCAAGGCAATTAACCACTGGGGTGACGATACATCCGTGTATCAAACCACCCCAAAAATATAAGTACTTGAAACAAAGCAATTTCTGGGCAAAAGTAAAAGAAACCAAACACATGCGTTTTCAATTCAAACTTCCTCGATTCTCAGTCATTTCCATTGAAACAAATATCAAACTCACACAGTTTTTTAAGAGGAACAAGATGGAATCATTAAAATTCTCAAAAGATGCCCACAAAATAAAATCCAAATGTAGATGCATTTTAAGGCTTGGAAATGCATTATGGAAGCTACAACTCAAAACAGAAGTGCAAAATACATGAGACCACCACACACAAACTATAAACATCTAACTCAAATTGAACATCAAACTTATTTCACTTGACATGATCAGTAGGTAACACAAACAAGCACTTCTCATGAAAAATTCAGCAGGCAAAACAACTCTTGAATTTTGGAAATCAGAAAATGCAGCATTGGCAATTTAGTTCAAAAAAACAAATATGCACACATTATAATCATGGTGTTTGTAAAGTTTCACAGAAAAATTCATCAGCAGGGCACTAAATTTAAAAATGACATATCAGTTGCAAAATTGCACATGGATTGAACACTCAAAGGCCTGATCAAACAAACAGTCAAAGCAAATGATGAGTACTAGGCTGCAGAGTATGTAGATACAAACAGAAACAGTAACATGATTTTTGTGGTGTGTGTCCAACAGTGATTCAAGCTTGGCATTCATTAATGAGAATAACAACTAACACACTGTCATCATAACAACAGCTAACATATGACCAAGGTCTGGATTTGCACAAACAAATAGCATGAAAAGAAAGACTGGACCTAAAAGCAACAGGCAGAAAACTTGACATGGCAAACATAACAAAGCCCAGCAGACTGAAGTGTTCAAGTCTCACAGTATGATATGATTCACATACACACTAACATACATCAATTTCAATAACAAATAAAGACCAATACCCAACACCAAATCCCATTCATGGTTCACATACACAATAACATACATCAATTTCAACTCACAGTAGTAAAAGTGACCAATTCTCATCCATTCAAATCAACCAATATCATTATGACAATGTTCAATCTAAGTAATATTCCCAATGATATTTTCAGACTCACAAACAAAGCTAAGAAAATAAGCTAACAACTTGGGGAACTATCCAACTCAAACAAATGAAGAAACAATTTTTTTGACAAAACCAAAACACAAATCTGAACAAAATCATGTTAAACTAGCACCAAATCCTCATGATCAACACAGCAAAAACCAAAGTCTAAAGGAGCCTGGTTTTAGAGAAAAACATAAGCAACAATCCAAATATAAGGCAAACATACATCCTCTATGGCAGCCAACAGTGCAAATACACCAACACAAAACTAAAACATGTGGAATCAAGATTCAAAGCCATCTATGCTTTGATGAAGACAACTCATACAAGTTGGCAAGCAAGATACTTTCACTATATACCCGTGGGGGTATATGCTTATTGAAGCTGCTTACACTATATACCCGTGGGGGTATATGCTTATTGAAGCTGCTTACACTATATACCCGTGGGGCTATATACACTGAAGATAAATAATCCAACAAAACAGAAGCAACAGCATGCCTTTGGATATGAAAACAAAATTAAAGATGTATTGGTTGAAAACAGAAACAGCATCATAGCTCCAAAGACCAATTATAAAAGTAAAGATGAAATCATCAGTCAAGTAAGGAGCTTTAGAAAAAATGACACATTCAATGATTAAAAAGGAACAGAAACAACAACAGTTTGGCATCATAATGCAAATATACTACCTTCATGACAGTCACCAATGAGCACAGATAAAACATCTTAATCATTTCGTGCTTTTGACAAAACTGAGCAGAAGCAGAATAATGCTACACAACTTACTACCAACCTTTTCAACAAAATGAATTGCTCTAAATAAGATGCTACAAAGTCAATGTCATCCAGCACACACAAAGGGATCTTCAATAATACTCTCACCAAATGCAAAGCACATAGAATGAATCACACCAACTCAAATTAAATTGGTCTATCTAGACAGTCTACACAAATTACCAATCCTAAACTAAAAGATCAAACACAAGGCAGACTTAACATGGTTGAAAAGCTTGCAATGGAACCTTAATCACTAAGTCAACACAATAGCAGGTTTAGCATAAGGGATTACCAATTTCACAAATGATGATGATAACTTTTGGTCATAACAAAACCACAATGATTTAGCAACTCACCAATCAAACCAAGTGCCAAATTAAAACTAATGCAACAACAAAGTTGGCATCACAATTCAAACACAATATGAGACTTAATTCATCAAGTAAACAAGAAAACTAACTTATGCACAAAAACAGTCCCAGCATTTTATCATGATAATCTCAAGCATCACCTCAAAACAAACACCTCAAGGACAGCAGACACTACTTGAACAATTAGACTTAGAGCAGTTTTAACACAGAGATACAACATGACAGTACTCCACACATTCATCAAAAGGTCCTATACACACATGATAAGGTAGCTACCATTTTTCACAGTTTTAGCATGAAATGCAACTTTTCAAAACATTGACCAAAGATGCTAACCAGCAGTTTCAAGACAGATTCACATAATGATTTACGAAACATCAAAACAAAACGTATAGGCTCATCACAGTTGACAATGCAAACAGGATATGGTTATGTCATGATTACCAAAACAACCCTATTACAATGCCTAATGCTGACAGCAACTGATGCAACAATGATAATGTCACTTATCTTAATAAATCATGTTTCAATGATACCACAAATCTCATGTTAACAAACACAGACCAAAATACAACAATAGTTCAAGTTGTCTCAAATATTCACTTAATATGACAAAGGCAAGCAACCAACTACAACGCAAAATATCTCATGACAGTTACAAACATATGACAACAAAATAAAGTATTGGTCATCAACAAGCCTTAAAGCCATATGAGTCATCCCAAGTCCCACAAAACCAAATGACTTACAAACACAACCAAAACATGTTATAAACCAAGTTCAGACACAAGGATGATCCAAAAATATGCTAGAATTAAAAATGACCTATGAGTTGAAAAAAAATGCACATGAGTTGAAAAAATGGCCAAAACAGAAATGTGCATATCCAAAATCAAACCAGTAAAGTCTATTATTCAAAACAAACTCTAACAGCTGAACCAAAATCATATCAAAAGTCCAAATAGCATCACCAAAATGTTGGCAGCAAAACATGTTAACTTCATAAAGATGAAAACAGAGGTACATTCTCATACCAAAACATCCAAAAATATGAATCAAACTTTTGTGATCAAATCAAACAGCTTTAAGCACAGAACAAAACTCATGATTTACAACAGATAGCAACAATCATACTCAGTGTTGGTGTAAGCCCTAGAGGCCAATACTTTTTGGTACTTGTATCGGATTATTCGTTTAATAATAAAAGGCATTTCTTTATTATGTTTTTCTTTCAGAATAATAAAGTCCCTAGAATAGTTAGTCTGTTTAATGAAATGTTAAGTGTGACTTAATCATGAGATCCCATTAAACATAAAGACATTATTCTTAAAATATCCGTAGTAAAGCTTTATTGCAAAGTGGGATAACATTAAAAGCATTGAGACTATTATGAAGATAGACTGATGATCACATCTCATGGATCATGGATAAAGAGTTATCAAGTCTTGACATAGGTATAATGGATTGACTATTAGGAGTAATATTTATACCGGATTGACCCGCTATGAGAATACTACATAGTATGTTATGCAAAGTGTCATAAGTTATTCTCATGGTGATAATGGTGTATTACCACCCTTCGACCTGAAACCACTATGGACCATAGATGTAGAGTCGGGTGCTTTATTGCTGATCAAACATTATCCGTAACTGGATGATCATAAAGACAATTGATGGGCACTCCACGAAGCAAGCTGAGGGACATGAGTGTCCTAGATGGAATTTGTCAATCCTACATAACAGGAGAAATGTCTAAGGGCCCAATATTGAACTGGACAAGGATGACACAGTGTATGCCTTGTGTTCAATATAGACATAGGGGCAAAAAGGGTAATTGTACAAACATATATTATCACGAAAAAGGTTTTGTCAGATCACATGACATTTTCGTGACTTGGGTAGCAGTGATGTGTTGCTAGATACCGCTTACTGTTTATTATGTTAAATATATAATTTAATAAAATTACCAACGTTACGAAATCCTACAGGGTCACACACATAAGGACAGTTTGATGAGAGATAGAGAAATCAAAGGAACACCGTAAGGTACGGTGCACTTAAGTGAAAAATAGAAATTCGGATAATATAAATTATTGTTATTTTATAATGGTTATAAAATAATAATAAAATAAATATATTTATTATAATAATAGTTATTATAATAATATATAATATTATTATGGATCATGTGAATTGGGTTTTAGCCCGCATCCCACAAGAGAGTCTATAAAAGGAACCCTTGTGATGAAGCTTTCACTTGATGCAATTTCGTTTTGATTCTCTTTTCTCACTCAAATAATTCCGTTCGTAAGCAGCTAGCACTGTGACCGGAAGCTGTTCGTGTGGACTGAGTAGAGGCGTTGCACTTCATCAACGCTTGTGATCGCTGCATCAAAGATCTGAATCGCCACAAAGAGGTAACGATTCTATCACTGACCATGCTCATTCGTAAGGATCACTAAAGGAAATTTTTGTTTTCCGCTGCGTTTAGATCGCAATTTTCCTTCACTCAGAGCATAAGCACATTCAACAGTTAATGAACTTCAAAATAAAACTAAATCATGTTTAATACCAATGATACAGATAAAAAATAAAAAAATGTTTATGGTACTTACCTCTTGCAGCCTCCAAAGCACACAAACAGTAAAACTTCAGAGTAACTTGAGAAAGTGCAGAACCACCAACTTTTCCCTTCGCAAGCAGCTTCCAAATGATATTGGGAGGTTAAATTTGTGAGGAAAGGTTTAGGAAATAATGAGGAAATGAGGTATTTTCGTGGGAGTATCTCAGAGAGAAGCAGAAATGCAAGTTTGGGATTTCTTCACAATGGAGGCTAGGGTTTTGCCCAACTGATAGTTAGCTTAAATAGGATGTGAAAAATGAAAGTTTTACTGTGATAGAGGGTGAATGGTGCAGATTTTGCATTCTCATGGTTGTTGGGATCCAATGGTGAGAATAACAACAGTACAAGCATGCTTATTCTTTGCTGTTCTTCTGCAGTGAAGGGAGTTTTGCAGAGGGACTGCACGATGGACAGAGGGAGAGGCTGCTTGTCCTTTCTTCTTTGAGCAAGAATTCAAAATCCATTCATGAGTGGTACATGCCTTGTCCATCCAATTATGGCAATGCTTGGTGGGAAAGAAAAACAGTCCATGCTCTATGTTATTCCAACATATTACATAACTAATACCTTGTGATTAAATTCAAAAAAAATTCCACAAAAATGCACCCTTGCTTCCTATTGCGTCTTCCATCGTATCTCAAATTACATACATAATTTGGGAAAACCAATGATGCCATCTTATTCCTTGTTAAAAATCACACAAAATAGGCTTT
This sequence comes from Lathyrus sativus, assembly GCA_963859935.3. NCBI lineage: Eukaryota > Viridiplantae > Streptophyta > Magnoliopsida > Fabales > Fabaceae > Lathyrus > Lathyrus sativus. Next base: position 539,741,576 of record OZ012738.1, on the reverse strand, counting down.
GAGTTTGCTAAAAATGGTGAGGTTTTGCCCAAGTTCCAGATCTTCACGTATGTGGTCATGTGGTGTGTTTATTTTGCCCAGCTGCTTGAAAACGAAGGTCCTTATATAATTTGGGGTGGCATGATACACGGATGTATAGCCACCCCAGTGGTAGAAGCATGCGTGCATATTATACCTTTCACCTTCCTGACCAGGGTTCGATCCTTAGTGGAGATCAACCCCTTTTTTTAATTCTTCAGCAATTATCACACTTTTAAAATATATCTCTTCCTTTCCCTTGCTTGTAAAACGCGCCCATGTGGCTGAGATGGAAAAGTATTGTGCCTATAACCCAAAGGTTGTGGGTTCAATACTCACCATGTGCATTTTTATTCCATATTATTTTCAAATGAATTTTGATGCCCCTGAGAACCACATACACTTATCCGCCTATCTTAAAGGACTTTGACTTGTCTCTGATGATGATAACCACCTGATGACTTGAACATAACCTCTTGATCAATTTTAGAACCCTTGGCAAATTCTTCTTGTTAGACACACATCTCTTGATCCTTTGTAAAAATGCAAAATGCTATGCAATGTAATATGCTAAAATGCAATGAAACAAAAAGCCAACTAAAGAAAAAGGTTGGGCAAATTTTGGGGTACAACAGCTGTCCCTATTCCAGCGGCTTGGACCTGAAGGGATAAAAAGCGAACGGCTTTCAGACATTCAGGTAAAAGACGGTTGAATACCAAAGAACCCGGAAATTTGACAAACACAAAAAGGTAACAGTAACTGAGTAACCTTGTTCACTAGAACGGAATTCCTGGAAATAATCGTATCTGAAGGTTGCAAGGACAATGAGCTAACTCACTGCCAAATAGGCATCATTGATGTCAAGTTGGTAAGAACATCTGACCTCGCCGCTAGTCATTATTATCAAGTGGAAACGTCTGACCTCACAGTAAGGCCTCGACATAAAGTCGGTAAAAAAAGATTTAACCTCACCGCCAATCCTCAATATCCAATCGGTAAAAGCATCTGACCAGAACAGTCAGGCCTCGACATAAAGTCGGTAAAAAGATCTAACTTCGCCGCTAATCCTCGATATCCAATCGGTAAAAGCATCTGACCAGAACAGTCAGGCCTCGACATAAAGTCGGTAAAAAGATCTAACCTCGCCGCTAATCCTCGATATCCAATCGGTAAAGGCATCTGACCAAAACAGTCAGGCCTCGACATAAAGTCGGTAAAAAGATCTAAACTCGCCGCCAATCCTCGATATCCAATCGGTAAAAGCATCTGACCAAAACAGTCAGGCCTCGACATAAAGTCGGTAAAAAGATCTAACCTCGCCGCCAATCCTCGATATCCAATCGGTAAAAGTATCTGACCAAAACAGTCAGGCCTCGACATAAAGTCGGTAAAAAGATCTAACCTCGCCGCCAATCCTCAAACAATCTGACTTTGCTGCCAACTCTCGAAATAGTCTTCTGACTTTGCCACCATTTCTCAAAATATTCTTCTGACTTTGCTGCCATGGTGAAGAAATCTCTTGTGGAAATATGAACTTGAATAAGTAAACTCTGTAGGGGAGAATGATAAGATGAACATATCTGTCGGTGATCTTGCTGGAGGTCTAGATACCATACAAGCTTGAGAAATAATTTGATAAGTCCTAGAGGTGCATTTGAAAACAAAGGGGTAACAACCTGGCTTATGTTCTCATGCATATGTTTGAATATGGCGTAATGCTCCATATGAAATGGAAATGCTATGCGTTTTGGATGATGCTATGCACGATACAAATGCAAAGAAAACAACTTTAGCAAAACAAAATGCTAAAGAGAAAGGGCCAACTTTGCCAGGGAAAATACCAGACACGTCTAGTGCGAACAAATTCATGTTGGGGAATACAAGCCTTGGACGGCCTCCGGGAAAACTTTTGGGTAAAACTGCTCTGCTAAGCACCAATACACTCTGCTGGGGAATCAAAACAAGACCCTGCTGAGGAATAACGCCCCGGACGGCCTACCAGAATGCAACTCTTATGGTGAAACAAAACACTCGGCTGGAGATAACAACTTTACTCTACCGGGGAAATCAGCCCTGAGTGGCCTGCCATAAAAACTCTACTGGGGAAACACAGCAGACTACTGAGGAATGGCCCCATTCTGCCGGAGATTGAACTCTGCTGGAGATTGAATCTACTATCTGCTAAGGATATTGAATAAGATTTACTGGGAGATTATCCCACACTCTCTCTACTAAGGACGGAGAACAACAATCTCTGAGTCAGTTCTACTCTGCGGGGAAGAAAAATTAACTCCGCTGACTTGCTGGGGATTAGACAAGGAGGGAATCAACATCAACCTCTGCTTTGGGAATGAGAAATAAACTCATCCGTATCAACCTCCTCTTGAGGAATGAGTCAATAAGCTAGACTCTGAGGGGAGAATGATATTTTGAATTTGTTCCACTTCCCAGGGTGAGAACACACTTAAACTGCACACTCCCTACAGATGAGGGGCTTCTGGGAAAGTTTGGAGGACGGGTGCCCTGCAAATAACAAACAGACAAACATGTTTTGTGCAACAGGCACCAACTTAATTATCGCTTATGACATTATTTGAGCAAAAAACAATGTTTCGATTACCATTAACAATGCCCACAAGTTTATGTATGCAAAGTCTTATCAAAAACAATCAGGCGTCTTTTGCAAACAAAATGGTAAAAAACTGAGACAAAAACAAAAGTTTTCTGAATGGTATCTTATTATTGATAAGCGGCCTGAAAATAGGCAAATTTACAAAGGGCGCAACTCCTGAAATGAGAAAGTTGCGTAAGAAATGTACAAAAATGCATAAGAAAGACAAAAATGTTGGCAATGTGGCACAGACAACCACCATAGGACGACTCAACTATGACTCGTGTGACTCTGACGCCTTTCCGATGTTCCATCTTCTGAAGAGATTGACTTGAACTGTGGGACTTCGGGTTCTCCCATTATCCACTATGCCTTAAATATCAATACACAGACCACGGTCATTTGCTTTTCAAATCCCTAACTTTTGCCTGAATCGCCCTTGCGGGTTTTCGATTCACCGGGATACCCATTTTTGCCAAAGTCGCCCTTTCAGGTTTTCAACTTTGCGGGTTTACATTTTTTTTTCTTTTATCCCAAATTTTTGCCCGAACATATCATTTTATGGTTCGCCGGGATGCCCCATTCTTGCCTGGATTTTCTTTTTCTTTCCAGCGGGTCTATTTTAAGCAAAGTATCTTTAGACTGCGTCTGCGTTCACAGGGGACGTGAAATCTTCACCGTCCATGGTTGAAAGTAGAAAGGCTCCTCCAGAGAAGGCTTTCCTTACAACATAGGGACCTTCATAATTAGGAGTCCATTTGCCCCTGTAATCGTTTTGCGGTGGGAGGATCCGTTTCAACACCAAATCACCTACTTGAAAGCATCGAGGATGTATCTTCTTATCATAGGCCTTCTTCATCCTGCTTTGGTACAGACGTCCATACGCAAGAGACGCCAATCTCTTCTCATCCATCAAACTGAGTTGATTCAACCTGTTCTTCACCCATTCTGCTTCATCTAGTTTAACATCAGCCAAAACTCTTAATGATGGGATCTCGACTTCCAATGGTAGGATAGCTTCCATGCCATATACCAACGAGAAAGGAGTTGCTCTAGTTGAAGTACGCACCGAGGTACGATATCCATGTAGAGCGAAGGGTAACATCTCATGCCAATCTTTGTAGGTCACAACCATCTTCTGTACTATCTTCTTAATGTTTTTATTGGCCGCTTCCACAGCGCCATTCATCTTCGGATGATAAGGAGACGAATTGTGATGCTCAATCTTGAAATTATGGCACAAATCTTTCATCATTTTGTTATTCAGATTGGAACCATTATCAGTAATGATCCTTTCAGGTATTCCATATCGGAAAATGATGTCCCTTTTTATGAACCGGGCCACAACTTGCTTGGTGACATTGGCATAAGAAGCCGCTTCGACCCATTTGGTGAAGTAGTCAATGGCAACTACGATGAAACGATGTCCATTGGATGCGGTAGGCTCAATCTTTCCAATCATATCAATTCCCCACATAGAAAAGGGCCATGGGGATGACATGACATTCAAAGGACATGGCGGTACATGAATCTTGTCGGCATAGATCTGACATTTGTGGCATTTCTTGGCATACTAGAAACAATCGGACTCCATAGTTAACCAATAATACCCTGCTCTTAACAGCTTTCGAGACATGGCATGGCCTCCTGCATGTGTTCCAAAGGCGCCCTCGTGGACCTCCTCCATAAGCAAATTCGCTTCTTTTTCATCCACATATCTTAGTAACACCAAGTCGAAGTTTCTCCGATAGAGTACACCGTCTAGATTCAGATAGAAATTACCAGATAATCTTCTCAAGGTCTTCTTATCCTGGATTGATGCCCCATGCGGATATTCTTGTTTCTTGAGAAAATTTTGGATGTCATAGTAACACGGCTTATCATCAGAAGCTTCTTCACTTGCGAACACAAATGCTGGCCTATCAAGGCGTGAGATGACGATTCTCGGAGCGTCATTCCAGAAGTTCACTTTGTACATTGAAGACAGTGTAGCTAAGGCATCTGCCATCTGATTTTCTGCCCTCGGCACATGGTGGAATTCCACACGATCAAAGAAAGGTAGCAATCTTCTCGCGTAATTCATGTAAGGGACCAAATTTGGTTGGCGGGTTTCCCACTCTCCTTTGATCTGATTTACAACTAAAGCTGAATCTCCATAGATATCAAGGTTCTTGATTCTCAGATCGATTGCTTCCTCGATACCCATGATACACGCCTCATACTCCGCTTCATTGTTGGTGCATGGGAATGTCAACCTCGCAGTGAATGGTATATGAGACCCATGGGGAGTCGTAATGATTGCCCCAATCCCACTACCGTACGAGTTAACAGCGTCATCAAAGATCAATTTCCATTGAGAACCCAATTCAGGGCCTTCGTTAGGCAACGGCTCGTCACAATCCTTCATTTTCAAGTACATAATGTCTTCGTCGGGGAATTCAAACTTCATAGGTTGATAGTCGTCAATTGGTTGCTCTGCGAGATACTCTGATAGAATGCTCCCTTTAATAGCCTTTTGAGACACGTATTGAATGTCGTATTCTGTCAGAACCATCTGCCATCTAGCAATCCTCCCTGACAGTGCTTGCTTTTCGAAAACGTACTTAATTGGATCCATCTTTGAAATTAACATGGCTGTATGATTTAGCATATACTGTCTTAGGCGTTTGGCAGCCCAAGCAAGTGCGCAACAAGTCTTTTCCAACATTGAGTATCTGGACTCACAATCTGTGAACTTTTTACTCAAGTAGTAAATTGCATGCTCTTTTCTCCCAGTCTCGTCATGTTGACCGAGAATACAACCCATGGAATTCTCAAGAACTGTTAAGTACATTATCAAAGGTCTTCCAACCACCGGGGGCATTAGTATTGGAGGTTCCTGCAGATACTCTTTTATCTTCTCAAACGCTCTCTGGCAATTTTCGTTCCAGACGACCGCCCGATCCTTCTTCAATAGTTTAAACAAAGGTTCACAAGTGGCCGTGAGGTGAGATATGAACCTTGCAATGTAATTCAATCTACCTAGGAAACCACGAACCTCCTTCTCGCTTTTTGGTGCTGGCATTTCTTGAATTGCCTTGATCTTCGCAGGATCGACCTCAATACCCTTCTCACTGACAATAAACCCCAACAGCTTCCCTGAACGCACGCTAAAAGTACACTTGTTTGGATTCAGCCTCAATTTGAACTTTCTCAACCTCTCAAACAGCTTTAGAAGATTTACCAAATGCTCCTCTTCCGTCTGGGACTTTGCAATCATATCATCAACATAAACCTCGACCTCGTGATGCATCATGTCGTGAAAAAGCGTCACCATTGCTCGTTGATAATTTGCCCCTGCGTTCTTCAACCCAAAAGGCATCACTTTATAGCAGGACGTCCCCCATGGCGTGATGAAAGTCGTTTTCTCCATATCCTCCAGAGCCATCTTAATTTGGTTGTATCCAAAAAAACCGTCCATGAAGGAAAACACTGAGTATTGTGCAGTGTTATCAACAAGCACGTCAATATGGGGGAGCGGGAAATCATCCTTTGGGCTCGCTCTATTCAAGTCCCTATAGTCAACACACATCCTGACTTTTCCGTCCTTCTTAGGCACAGGCACGATGTTGGCGACCCACGGAGGGTAATTGGCCACCGCAAGAAACCCGACATCCAACTGCTTCTGGACTTCTTCCTTGATCTTCACTGCCATATCTGGCCTGGTTCTTCTCAATTTCTGTTTCACTGGAGGACACTCTTCTCGGAGAGGCAGACGGTGAACTACAATATCTGTGTCGGGTCCATGCATATCTTCGTACGACCAAGCAAATACATCCTTATACTCTTGGAGTAATTCAACTAATCTTTGCTTGATGTTACTCTGCAGTGCGACCCCTATTCTGACTTCCTTTTTATCTTCTTCTGTTCCCAGGTTGACGACTTCAACTTCCTCCTGATGAGGTAGGATGACCTTCTCCTCTTGTCTTAACAATCTTGCAAGCTCTTCGGGCAGGTCCTCGTCCTCGTCGATCTCTTCTTCCGCTTGAAAGATCGGATTTTCAAAGTCACACTAAGTCATAGACGAGTCTGAGTCGGTGGTATCTGAAATGTGTAACCTGCAATGGTGATGATTTTATGCTTAAATGATATGCAAACAAACAAACACAAACCACATTGCCATTTTATTGTTAGAAAAATAAAAACAAGAAAAACAAGGATCGCAAACTTTTGAAATGGAAAAGACGCCTTTTGATTGATGATTTAAAAAGATTGTTTGCAAACATAACAGATAGAGCCCTAAAATTAAAGACCACTATTCTCCGGGCAGAGTATAGGGCAATACATTAATCAAAAAAAAGCAATTACTCTTCAATGGTCACAGAGATAACTTCTTCCACGGTCCAATTCTTCAAACTTTAGCCGGGGATACATGGCTTGATCCACACATCCATGTCGCAGTCGTTGTCTCCCTCTTCGTCAGATACAACATTAATCCTCTCGAATATCACCCCGCCACTGGTGAACTGAACAGGTCCCTTGTAACGCGGAGCGCTTTGTGAAGAGGATGTATATGGGCTGTATCCCAATCCAAACTTGTCTTGTTTGTTAAGGACGCTCACCACTTGCCCCCATCCTTGTGTTGATCCAGACTTCACTGCGGCCTGTGCTTCCTTGTACGACGACATAGCAACCTCTGGAGCTTTGACCTCGACCGACGCCTTTTCCTTGATTTGAACAATCTCAAAGGCCTGGCATAGTGTCTCGTGAATTTCTCCATCGACCTCCACATATTTGAACGAAGACAGATGGCTCACCATGATGTCTTCTTCCCCACAAACAGTCACAATATTACCGTCCACCATATACTTCAGATTTTGATGCAAGGTTGATGTAACAGCTCCCGCTGAGTGTATCCAAGGCCGACCCAAAAGGCAGCTATACGCCGGCTGGATATCCATTATGTAGAATACCGTGTTAAAGATCTCAGGACCAACCTGAATTGGTAAAGTCAACTCCCCAAAAACAGACCTCCTCGTCCCATCAAACGCTCTTACTACCAAGTCGCTTGGAGTGCATATTATCCCTCGAGTGTCTAGCTTCATGAGGGCTTTCTTGGGTAGCACATTTAGTGACGACCCAGTATCTACGAGTACATGTGACATAACAACACCTCTACACTCCATGGAGACATGCAAAGCCAAATTATGATTTCTTCCTTTCGGTGTCAAATCACGATCAGTAAATCCCAGTCCGTTACCTGCATTGACATGGGCCACTATCCCTTCCAACTGATTCACAGATATTTCCTGTGGCACATAGGCCGCATTCAGAACCCTGAGCAAAGCATTCCTATGAGCTTCAGAACATAACAGCAGAGATAAGATCGAGATCTTCTAAGGAGTCTGTTGTAGATGATCCACAATTTTGTAATCACTCCTCCTTATCAAACGCATAAATTCCTCAGTGTCCTTCAGCAAAGCTTCCTTTTCTCTAGTCTGAGAACCTTCTTCAACTACCACTTTTTGTTTACCTTTGTCGGTCCTTTCAGCACTTACTTCGGGAGGTGCAAATATCCTCCCACTTCGAGTCATTCCCCCAGTTCCCACCAGATTGTCAATCAAATCCAAAGGCGAAATTTTTAGCTCTTGCTTCTGCCCGTTACAATAGACCTCGCCCCCATAGTTCCAAGGGATCGCCTTAGAGCTCTCGTGGGGTATAGGTCCCGCCTTTGTGAATATAATAGTAGGTCGCGCTGGAGGCGCATAAATTGTGATTGTCTTGTGCGGGATGGAGATGGTGGCCACCTCATCTTCTTCTTCATTGATCAACTTCTCATTCTTCTTCTCACAAACCCTGTCAAACTGTAGAACACCCTTGTTTATCATATACTGTATGTAATTCTTCAAACTCTCACACCCTTCAGGATGGGCGGCACAATTTTCACAATCCTCCCCACATCCGGGAAACACCCCGCCTTCTAGCAACTTGCACTTTACAAAACTTAATGGAGTCTTTAATTCTTCGACGTCATATACCAGATTTAAAGCTTCCCCCTCAACAACAGCATTCACCCCACCTGCCCTTCCATGGTTAGGCATGGGATTTTGATCGACATTTGGCGCATCATGATTGAAGTTGATAACCTTACTGTCGACAAGGTCTTGTACCTTGTGTTTGAAGGCTTTGCAGTTGTCGATGTGGTGGCCGGGAGCGCCAGAATGGAAATCACACCTAGCGTTGGCATCATATCCAAGTGGTGGCTGGCCTGTTAGTGGTGCCATCATCCTTTTCTGAACCAACTGCAGTTGCATTAAGTGTTGTAGTAACTAAGAGTATGGCATTGTAGGTGTGTCAAAGTGTCTATCCACCATCCTTATTCGGTCTTGATATTGTCGAGGTGCGAAGTTTTGTTGTTGCGGTTGTTGCCGTTGCTGTTGATGCGGTTGTTGTTGTGGTTGGGGTTGTACTACCGGGATGGCAATACTAGCCACTTGTGGTGGTTGTTGATAATATGGTTAATGTTGGTGTTGATTCTAATTCCAATTCCAATTTCGATTCTTAAAACCTGACACCGCGTTGGTCTCATTTTCCCTCTTCTTGTTACCAAAAAAATTTCTTCCGCCTCCAGATGAGGTCCCTTCTCCTGCTTGTATTTTCCCCGTCTTAATACCATTCTCAACCCTCTCGTCGGTAATAATTAGGTCATAGAAACTACCAGACATGCTTCCCACCAACTTTTCATAATAAATTTCGGGTAATGTGCCCACAAATAAATCAATCAGTTCTCTCTCCACCATGGGAGGTTGAACTCTGGCAGCAAGTTCACGCCATCGCTGGGCGTACTCCTTAAAACACTCATTGCTCTTCTGTGATAAATTCTGAAGATGTACTCGATTCGGCGCCAAGTCACTATTGTATTGGTAGTGCTTGACGAAAGCCTCTACTAAATCTTTCCAGCTCCTGACATTAACTGGCTCCAGGCCCATATACCATTCGAGAGATGGTCCTGATAGACTATCCTGAAAGAAATGCATGAGCAATTTCTCATCGTCAGAGTAAGCCGACATCTTTCTGAAGTAGGAGCGAAGATGCACCCTTGGACATGTTACTCCTTTGTATTTGTCGAAATCTGGCACTTTGAATTTTGGAGGAATTCTCAGTCCTGGAATCAACCCCAGATTCGACATATCGAGGCCCATAGAGTTTTGGTTTTCATAGCTCCTCATTTTCTCTTCAATCGCCTTGAACCTTCTGTCAGCTTCGGATCGTAACCCTTCCCCGAGATCTCCCATGGAGAAGATGTCCTCTTGATCATCTTGTTCCCACTGGGGACCGTTGTTACCTTGCGTAGCGTATACTGGAATAGGGATAGGAATCCTATTCTGATTTCCTCCGCCCGGAGGGTCAACTGTTACTGGAATAGCATTTGCACGTGGTGAACTATTGTTAGGTGGAGGCAGAACAGTATGTCCACCATGGAGAACCCCATCATCGTCGACTCTTGATACCAAAGGTTGTACCAATGTCCTTAGCTGCTCTTGGCCATTGGCGACTCCCTGCATCATTTCCATAAATTGTGTCATCCTATCGCGGAATTCTTGGAGCTCGGTCTGAACTTGGTCCATGATTCTTTGTTGGTTTCCGCGCGTTGAATAACGGTGAACTGGTTGGCCTTCAATCCTGAAACAAATCTGGTAGACCACAGGACAAGGTGAGGTTAACAGAAACAAAACACCTACAATGCAAATGAGGGATGATGCAAAATGCAAACATGCAAATGTATTTCAGGGAAATTTCTCCCCTTGATTCTAGTTCCACAAGCATAGAAAAGGAAAGAAAAACCTCGGAAGTAACCAAAAGCACATCTTCATGAATAAAATGGGCCAAAAAGTGTTATCATACATCTTCAAAGGAAAACAATAAAGTCATCACGACCCCATCCAACAACTCTGGTGATGGTCGGAAATACAAAATAAAAACAAATAAAAGAGAGGGTGTGTCAAAAACGGTGTCGAGCATGGAATTCTTCTAGTAGCTCTTTTGTCTTTGGGTGATCAGGCTCATCAATCAGTCCCTGAATGAGTGCATCCCTCTTGTCAATAGTTTCCTGCAAACTCTGGGCGTAGTCTTCCTAAGCGTCCTCCCCAAAAGCGTCTTCTAGTCTTGGCTTCTTTAGGTCTATCCTCAGCTTGTATTCTTCCAACGTTGCAAGAGCTTCGTGGAGTTTGTGCTCGGTATCTCGTAGATGCCAGTGTTCACCGGGAGCATTTGCCATTCTGACTCGAAGCTGGGCTCTCAAACTATCAACTTGTTGACGCAGTTTGTCTTCCCTATCTTTGTTGTTGGTTAGTAGAGCATTCCATTTAATATCAAATTTGGATATCCTAAGCTGAGCTTTCTCCAACTCCTTCTTTTTGCTTGAGAGGACATCACTGACGCTTTTCAAAGCTTTACCCACTCATTCTCGAGAACTAATCTCTTCTGTCAATTTTGTACCCATCTTATTTACTAACTCTGTTGCCTTCTTAGACGTGTAGGTGGCTTCATTCTTCTCGCTCCTAAGCTGAACAATTTCCTTTTCCAGCTCTTCATTAACCCTGCGTAGTTCTTCCTTCTCTGCCCATAGTTGGTTGTATTTTTGCACGTCGACTGTTGTAGGCTTTATGATTACTGTTGGATAAATAGGTTCCCTCATTGGGAAGGGCAGCAATAGTCTCCTGAGTCTCTCTTGAACCCATTCCACGTAAGGCTCATACGCTCTACAATCACTTTTGCCTAATAAAGGCTTTCCCTTGCGATGGATCCTTCCCCAAGCCTGCTGCAAACTGGTCAGAGTAGCGGCATCAACTAAGCCCGTGAAGTAAAGAGATTCTCGTACTTTTTCATCCTTTGGGGGGTCTCTTAAAGCGTAGCCAAACTGTCTAACAACGAGAGCTGGGTTGTAATTTATACTTCCTTTCCTTCCAATCAGAGGAACATTAGGAAAATTTCCGCAGCCGTAAATAATCTCTTTACCCAAGAGGTCTCTATCAAACCAGACAATATTCTCAGCTCTCAAACCCATAAGTCTTTCTGGCCACTCTAACGTGTCAATGGTGTTAATGAACGGTCCTGTCTTTGGCATATGACTGGCAAACCATCGGTATAACAAAGGGACACAACATGAAACATTCTTTCCTCTTCGGTTTTCATTCTTGTGGTGCACAGAATGATAGACATCTCCGAGAAGTGTGGGCACAGGATTCCTTGAAGCTAGCAAGTAGAAGGCATCTACATCCACAAAGTCTAGCAAATTAGGGAACAGTACAATGCCATAAATGCAAAGAGCTAGAATAGCGCCGAACACAATCCAACATCCGTTCTTGGCGAACTTCTGAGCTTTCTCAATCAGAAAAGGCAGAAGAAAACCATAAGTCTCACCCCTCTTAACCAGATTCCCTTTCAACTCTGAAGAATCCAATTGCAATACAGCAGCGAGTTTATCTAAATCAGGCTTTGCATCAACATGGACATATGGCATTTGATCAAGAATAGGAATACCCAACAACTCGGAATACTCCTCCAAAGTAGGGGCCAGAACATAGTCAGGAAACACGAAGCATCTCAGCTGGGCATCGTAAAACTGCAGAAGAGTATAGATGCCACTGATCTCATATGCTGAAGGCTTACAGACATATCTCACCAATCTCCCATAAGACTCCCTGAAATCCCCCATCACATCCCCTTCCGCCATAGCGATCAAACTCCGCAAAGAACTGACATCTGGGGTTGGAAATTTGTAAGCAATTGTCCTCTTCAAATGGTCCATGTCCGGAAAAATGAACAAGACCACTAGAATCAAGGAGGAAATATACACCTGCAACACAAATACATGTTAATGAAATGCAAATGAAAATGCACATGCAAACGGGGGATCAAGACTGTTGCGCTGTTGCTCGAGAATAACCAGCGTTCCGCCTTAGCAATAACTGACATTAGGCCCCCTTGCATTAAGAACACAAATTCACACTGTAAAGAAACGGGAAATCTGAAAGCCAAGGTTTCCTACATCACCCAATCCCACTCACAGGTATGAACCTATCCATTAGCAAAGCTTGGCATCCTATGCGTTCATCAGCATCACAGACTTTCAAGAAACAATGATACGGGTACCTGGGAAGGTGTGGCATCACCATCTCTCGAAGAGGCCTCACTTAGCTGAATCCCAAATGATCGGTCCCCAGAGTCGACAACCCTCAAATCCAAAATCCCGTCAGATCCTAAGGATCGGAAAGGGAATCATCAAAGAGAATATCGTATGAGCGCGAATTTCATGGGGAACTGTGTTTGCTAAGCAAACAGGCCCCCCACTAGTCTCAACAACTAGTACTAGGTCTATACTCAAGCCTGGGTTTTGGCTTATCTCTCAAAAGAATATTCCCCTCCCACACCAGCACAACAATCATGATATAATGCAGAAAATAAAATGCGGGAATAAATAAAGATAAAGCACATATATACACACCCAAAAATGAACAAACAAGCGCTAGGATTGACTCGCATAGGGGTTGTTCCTGTCCCCAGCAGAGTCGCCAGCAGTCGCTACTGAGAAAAATCGAAGGCCGGTAATGACAGAAGAGTCGCCACCGTGCGTTATTTATCCCAAAGGAGGGAAAGGAAACGCTCAGAGTAAACCTAACGCAAAGAGGGAAAAGACGAGGTCATCGCAACCAAGTCCTAGGTTCGGGAGTCGGTTACGCAAGGGGAAGGTATTAACACCCCTCACGTCCGTCGTACTCGAAAGGATCCACGCTTGTTGTCTATCTAAAAAGGGTGTTAAAACTATCTAGCTAAAGGATAAGGGGCAAAAGAAAAAGAAGTGACTCGGCAAAGCAACGGCGCTTTGTGCCTACATATCTCATATGAAGTGAGAAGTCAGAGTCGACGTAGTTCGGCTAACTACGGGTGAAAGGTGGGGAAAGTTGCTCGCCAAGACATCGCGTCTCGTGCCTACGTATCCTCGTCTGGTACGAGAAATCAGAGCAAACGTAGTTCGGGCTGACACGACCACAGGTTGGTTCAAATGTTTTAAATCGATTAGGGTTAAACCTTCGTTCTAGCAGTTAGGTGTATGCAGCTCGACCATTGGAGACTTAGGCGTTACCTGTTTGCGGTAGAACCAAGAGTTAACAAAACTTTCTTTGTGAAAATGATTTTCCAAGGTTAAAGGTCCCAAGGGACAAAATGAGTTTGAAGATTTGTTTTTTTGTGTTTTTTAGAGAAGAAGTGTTTTGAGTTTGGTTTGTAACTCATATTGCACTAGAGACTAGGACTTAGGAGCGAATGCGTCGCATAACACCCTAAGGGCGTACACTAAACAGTCTAAGCAATTGAGAGGAAGCCACTCAATCACCATTTCCCAAGTAGCTTAAGGCTCGTAACGTACAACAATTGTTAACCTTTATTAAGTGTTTTGGATTGTTTAGGATATGAGAAGAGAAAGACTCGATCTAAGGGGAAACTGGACCCTAATGTTATCATGCACAATGCTCCTAAAGTTGGGATGAAAGGGGAAACTAACCTAATGTTGTCATGTATAGGATTGAACACCTAATGTCTCTCCTACTCCCATCCTAAACGGAGGGACTAGGAATCCTAAGGGGATCATGGCGCGAGGCCAAGTAAACATCACATAACACGATCACAGATGAAACGGATGGAAGAAAAATAATTCAAAATTCATAAAGATAATAATAAATATAAATAAAATAAAAGATGGAAAATACATAACAAACCTATAATAAATTGGCAAATGATTTTTTTGATTTTTAAACTAATTTTAAAATGAATAAAACAAAAATAAGAAATAAAGAAATAAAATAAAGTGAACAAGTGATAAAAAAACAATGGAATGCACAAGGTAGGTGTTGAACCCATGACCTTTAGTTCACATATCAAAACTTAACCACTCAGCCAACTGCACGCACATGTCAATTAAATGGAAAAGGAGAAGGAAATATAAAACAAGGAAAAGAAACATGAAAATAACCAAAAAAAAAACATCCCCGTTGGGGATCGAACAGGTGACAAGGCAATGAATGGCAAGGCAATTAACCACTGGGGTGACGATACATCCGTGTATCAAACCACCCCAAAAATATAAGTACTTGAAACAAAGCAATTTCTGGGCAAAAGTAAAAGAAACCAAACACATGCGTTTTCAATTCAAACTTCCTCGATTCTCAGTCATTTCCATTGAAACAAATATCAAACTCACACAGTTTTTTAAGAGGAACAAGATGGAATCATTAAAATTCTCAAAAGATGCCCACAAAATAAAATCCAAATGTAGATGCATTTTAAGGCTTGGAAATGCATTATGGAAGCTACAACTCAAAACAGAAGTGCAAAATACATGAGACCACCACACACAAACTATAAACATCTAACTCAAATTGAACATCAAACTTATTTCACTTGACATGATCAGTAGGTAACACAAACAAGCACTTCTCATGAAAAATTCAGCAGGCAAAACAACTCTTGAATTTTGGAAATCAGAAAATGCAGCATTGGCAATTTAGTTCAAAAAAACAAATATGCACACATTATAATCATGGTGTTTGTAAAGTTTCACAGAAAAATTCATCAGCAGGGCACTAAATTTAAAAATGACATATCAGTTGCAAAATTGCACATGGATTGAACACTCAAAGGCTTGATCAAACAAACAGTCAAAGCAAATGATGAGTACTAGGCTGCAGAGTATGTAGATACAAACAGAAACAGTAACATGATTTTTGTGGTGTGTGTCCAATAGTGATTCAAGCTTGGCATTCATTAATGAGAACAACAACTAACACACTGTCATCATAACAACAGCTAACATATGACCAAGGTCTGGATTTGCACAAACAAATAGCATGAAAAGAAAGACTGGACCTAAAAGCAACAGGCAGAAAACTTAACATGGCAAACATAACAAAGCCCAGCAGACTGAAGTGTTCAAGACTCACAGTATGATATGATTCACATACAGACTAACATACATCAATTTCAATAACAAATAAAGACCAATACCCAACACCAAATCCCATTCATGGTTCACATACACAATAACATACATCAATTTCAACTCACAGTAGTAAAAGTGACCAATTCTCATCCATTCAAATCAACCAATATCATTATGACAATGTTCAATCTAAGTAATATTCCCAATGATATTTTCAAACTCACAAACAAAGCTAAGAAAATAAGTTAACAACTTGGGGAACTATCCAACTCAAACAAATGAAGAAACAATTTTTTTGACAAAACCAAAACACAAATCTAAACAAAATCATGTTAAACTAGCACCAAATCCTCATGATCAACACAGCAAAAACCAAAGTCTAAAGGAGCCTGGTTTTGGAGAAAAACATAAGCAACAATTAAAATATAAGGCAAACATACATCCTCTATGGCAACCAACAGTGCAAATACACCAACACAAAACTAAAACATGTGGAATCAAGATTCAAAGCCATCTATGCTTTGATGAAGACAACTCATACAAGTTGGCAAGCAAGATACTTTCACTATATACCCGTGGGGGTATATGCTTATTGAAGCTGCTTACACTATATACCCGTGGGGGTATATGCTTATTGAAGCTGCTTACACTATATACCCGTGGGGGTATATACACTGAAGATAAATAATCTAACAAAACAGAAGCAACAACATGCCTTTGGATATGAAAACAAAATTAAAGATGTATTGGTTGAAAACAGAAACAGCAGCATAGCTCCAAAGACCAATTATAAAAGTAAAGATGAAATCATCAGTCAAGTAAGGAGCTTTAGAAAAAATGACACATTCAATGATTAAAAAGGAACAGAAACAACAACAGTTTGGCATCATAATGCAAATATACTACCTTCATGACAGTCACCAATGAGCACAGATAAAACATCTTAATCATTTCGTGCTTTTGACAAAACTGAGCAGAAGCAGAATAATGCTACACAACTTACTACCAACCTTTTCAACAAAATGAATTGCTCTAAATGAGATGCTACAAAGTCAATATCATCCAGCACACACAAAGGGATCTTCAATAATACTCTCACCAAATGCAAAGCACATAGAATGAATCACACCAACTCAAATTAAATTGGTCTATCTAGACAGTCTACACAAATTACCAATCCTAAACTAAAAGATCAAACACAAGGCAGAGTTAACATGGTTGAAAAGCTTGCAATGGAACCTTAATTACTAAGTCAACACAGTAGCAGGTTTAGCATAAGGGATTACCAATTTCACAAATGATGATGACAACTTTTGGTCATAACAAAACCACAATGATTTAGCAACTCACCAATCAAACCAAGTGCCAAATTAAAACTAATGCAGCAACAAAGTTGGCATCACAATTCAAACACAATATGAGACCTAATTCATCAAGCAAACAAGAAAACTAACCTATGCACAAAAACAGTCCCAGCATTTTATCATGATAATCTCAAGCATCACCTCAAAACAAACACCTCAAGGACAGCAGACACTACTTGAACAATTAAACTTAGAGCAGTTTTAACACAGAGATACAACATGACAGTACTCCACACATTCATCAAAAGGTCCTATACACACATGATAAGGTAGCTACCATTTTTCACAGTTTTAGCATGAAATGCAACTTTTCAAAACATTGACCAAAGATGCTAACCAGCAGTTTCAAGACAGATTCACATAATGATTTACGAAACATCAAAACAAAACGTATAGGCTCATCACAGTTGACAATGCAAACAAGATATGGTTATGTCATGATTACCAAAACAACCCTATTACAATGCATAATGCTGACAACAACTGATGCAACAATGATAATGTCACTTATCTTAATAAATCATGTTTCAATGATACCACAAATCTCATGTTAACAAACACAGACCAAAATACAACAATAGTTCAAGTTGTCTCAAATATTCACTTAATATGACAAAGGCAAGCAACAAACTACAACGCAAAATAACTCATGACAGTTACAAACATATGACAACAAAACATCCAAAAATATGAATCAAACTTTTGTGATCAAATCAAACAGCTTTAAGCACAGAACAAAACTCATGATTTACAACAGATAGCAACAATCATACTCAGAGCATAAGCACATTCAACAGTTAATGAACTTCAAAATAAAACTAAATCATGTTTAATACCAATGATACAGATAAAAAATAAAAAAATGTTTATGGTACTTACCTCTTGCAGCCTCCAAAGCACACAAACAGTAAAACTTCAGAGTAACTTGAGAAAGTGCAGAACCACCAACTTTTCCCTTCGCAAGCAGCTTCCAAATGATATTGGGAGGTTAAATCTGTGAGGAAAGGTTTAGGAAATAATGAGGAAATGAGGTATTTTCGTGGGAGTATCTCAGAGAGAAGCAGAAATGCAAGTTTGGGATTTCTTCACAATGGAGGCTAGGGTTTTGCCCAACTGATAGTTAGCTTAAATAGGATGTGAAAAATGAAAGTTTTACTGTGATAGATGTAACACCCCACTTCCCAAAATCAATTAAATTAATAAACATTATAAATAAATAAAATCAGAGTTCCAATTTCCCAAGTGGGATATCACATGAAAACAACGTTTCCTTATAAAAAGGTTTTTCTCCAAATACAGCGGAATATTAAATATAAAACCCAATAAAAGTTTGATACGTTCACAGGAAAATAAAATATAAGTTCTTCATAAAACAAATAAAAGCGCCCAAGTCCCGTGCTACGTATCAGAGCATCCTAGACTCGACTGTCACACCATAATCCAAGCTAGCTAAGTACCTGGATTATCTGTACTTCCGGAGAAGCACAGACACAACAACAGCAAAGGGGTGAGAAATCATGATCAAAAATATAATGGTAATGTAATACATGTAATAAGGCAGTAAAACACACCAACACATCAATTATTCACCCCAACAACACCATATAACGAACCTACTGTTCAAATTACAATATAACATATTATAATGCAATTATGCAACTCAACACCATGCATGCGGTACCGACTCGTTGGTTCATTCAATCGAACCTGGATAGATCACTTACGCTCCTCCTGAGACATGATTTTATCCCCCACCATTCTCCACAAAGGAGTACGGATGAATCACTTACGCTCCTCCTGGGACATGATTCATCCCACCAAAACACCATGATATGCAAGACACCAATGCATAATTATTATATTCTGGCACGCTAAGTGCACATGATCCTCCTGATCATATCATCATACAACAATGCATATGTATAGATATATTACACCAACACCATATAAATCAATCAGATAGTAAACGAATTCATACTATCACACCGGATATAACTACGTCCCCCCCCCCCCCACTCGGGGATACACGATCCTACTGATCACTACACACATATACATTAACTAATTGCTCACCAACAATATTAAGGGAAACGCGTACTATCACCAAGTACACAAGTTATATCCCATACTCATCACTTTCACACTACAGCAAGGCTAGAAGGATCACACGAGACCAATTCAGACATCTCACCAAAAGTCTCTGAGGTTACTCAGAACCTCCCTAAACCAACACCTCAGCCTATACACCAAAACCAATAATTCATCAACATCAATCCACAATCACAAACATGCCAATAGATATTATACTTACCAATTATCCTATAATTTCTACTCTAGAACCGACATTACGGTACATTACCGACACTTCAGAGTCACTCTGAATCTCACCAAGGTCCTAACCATAGTCGTTAACAAGACTATAGGGAAACAACACATAACTTTCCCAAAGCTATAATCATGGTCATTGCCAACACTACGGTAACAACACATAATCTCATCAGCTGTATATTCCTAGTTATTATCAACACTACAGTAACATCAACAATCCAACAAAATGGATCAATACTACTGTAACATCAACAATCCAACAAAATGGCTCAACATTACAGTTACTATCATCATCATATATATACCTTAAAATGCATCATCAGCATTCATCAATCCCCCAACATCAACAATAATCATAGCATGCCAATATAAAACTTTATATAACGATAAATTCCTACGGGGTTAAGGAATCCCCTCTACCCTATACATGTATAAACCATTCTCAATCAAATTTCTCCCCCCTTACCTTATCAATTGGTTGATCGATAGAAATCCTCCTAGAATTGGTCTCTTGGCCTTCCCCTTTTCTCTTCCGTTCTTCGTTCCCTTTTTCCTTCGCTCTTTTTCCTTTCTTTCGTCCTTTTCTCTTCTCTCTTTTCTATCGTCTTTTTCTCAATTTCTAAAATGTATCGTACCACTCTCCCCACCCCTTCACATTCTATTTTCTTTATTAAATCTAATCCCAATTAATAAAATAACTTAATAAAATAATACAATATTATTATTAATACTAATAATAT
This sequence comes from Lathyrus sativus, assembly GCA_963859935.3. Lineage (NCBI taxonomy): Eukaryota > Viridiplantae > Streptophyta > Magnoliopsida > Fabales > Fabaceae > Lathyrus > Lathyrus sativus. The sequence goes on along the minus strand of OZ012738.1, from coordinate 539,721,538 downwards.
TATAATACTAATAATAATAATAATCATAATAATAATAATACTCATTATTAATAATAATAATAATATAATAATACTAATATCGTTATTTCACCAAAATAATAATAATAATATTAATAATATTAACAAATATAATAAATATAATAATAATAATAATAATAATATACTAATATCATTATTTCACCAAAATAATAATAATATTAATCATATTAACAAATATAATAAATATAATAATAATAATAATAACACCCCCACCAATGTTACTATTATTTTTATATTATTATATTTCACACCAAAATACCACCAATAGTCCTCCCACATTAGGGACACCCACCAAACATCACCAAATACACCCCCACCAAAGGACAGACCAACGTATAATTTTTAAAATAATAATAAAATGACTAAATAATTAAAATGGGTGTTACAACTCTCCCCCACTTTAATTATTTTCGTCCTCGAAAATTACCTGATGGAAATAGCTCCGGATACGCTTCTCGCATCCTGCTTTCCAACTCCCAGGTCACACTGCCTCCTGCAGCACCTCCCCAAGCTACCTTCACCAAATGTATCTCTTTCCCTCGGAGCTGTTTCATCTTACGGTCCTCGATCCTCAACGACATCGTCTCAACAGTAAGATTCTCCCGAACCTGAACATCATCTCTCTGAATAACATGAGATGGATCAGAAACATACTTTCGCAATTGCGACACATGAAACACATCATGTAAGTTCGATAACTCAGGCGGCAACGCCACCCTATAAGCTACAACACCAATTCTTTGCAGAATTTCATAAGGTCCAATAAACTTAGGATCCAGCTTCTTGGACTTCAATGCACGACCCACACCAGTCATCGGATTAACTCTTAGGAATACGTGATCACCTACACAGAATTCCAACTCTTTCCTCCGATTATCATGATAACTTTTCTGCCTACTCTGAGACACTTTCATTTTCTCACGAATCATTTGAATTGTCTCAGTAGTCTGCTGTACAATTTCTGGTCCAAGCACCATATTCTCACCAGTTTCATACCAACACAGAGGAGTCCTACACCTCCTCCCATACAAAGCTTCAAACGGTGCCATTCCGATACTAGAATGGTAACTGTTATTGTACGTGAACTCAATCAATGGTAAATGAGTATCCCACGCACCACCCTTTTCCAACACACAAGCTCTCAACAAATCCTCAAGTGACTGAATAGTCCTCTCCGACTGACCATCAGTTTGCGGATGATAAGCTGAACTCAACTTTAACTTAGTCCCCAAAGCTTCCTGCAAGCTTTTCCAAAATTCCAAAGTAAACCACGGATCTCTATCCGATACAATACTGGACGGAACGCCATGCAACTTCACAATTACCCGAATATAAATATCCGCCAACTTCGTTAATGGAAAACTAATGTTGATTGGTACAAAATGTGCAGACTTCGTCAATCGATCCACAATCACCCAGATAGCATCAAAACCTCTCGCCGTATTCGGCAAACCTGTAACAAAATCCATAGTAATGCAATCCCATTTCCAAACCGGAATCTCTAATGGTTGCATAAATCCAGAAGGTCTTTGGTGTTCTACCTTCGACTTCTGACACGTCAAACAGGCATACACAAATTGAGCAATGTCTCTTTTCATACCAGACCACCAAAATAATTTCTTTAAATCATGATACATCTTTGTAGCTCCAGGATGAATACTCAGATTACTACGGTGTCCTTCACTCAAAATTGACTTTTTTAATTCCTCATTACCTGGTACACAAATCCTGCCTCTAAATCTCAACACACCTGTACTATCCAATTTAAAGTCACTATCGGAGTCACTTCCTACTCCAGGCATCAAATCTACCAATTTCACATCCAACTTCTGATTTTCTCTAATCATATCCAAGAAGTCATTATTTACCTGCAACATACCCAACATTACACTATCTGCAGTAGTCTCACAAACCATGCTCAAATCTCTAAATTGTTCAATTAACTCAATTTCTTTCACCATCAGAGCTGCCATATGAATTGCTTTCCTACTCAAAGCATCTGCCACTACATTGGCCTTTCCTGGATGATAACTCAAACTGAAGTCATAATCCTTCAAAAATTCCAACCATCTTCTCTGCCTCATATTCAGCTCTTTCTGATCAAACAGGTATCTCACACTCTTATGATCACTAAACACTTCAAATCTTGAACCATATAAATAATGTCTCCAGATTTTCAACACAAAAACAACCGCAGCTAATTCAAGATCATGAGTCGGATAATTTCGCTCATGCACTCTCAATTGCCGCGATGCATATGCTACTACCTTACCATTCTGCATAAGAACTCCACCTAATCCCATCTTAGACGCATCACAGTACACCACAAACGGTTCACTCGGAGTCGGTAACACTAACACCGGTGTCGTAGTCAATCTCTTTTTCAACTCTTCAAAACTTTCTTCACAAGCAGCGTCCCATACAAAGACTTGGTTCTTTCTCGTTAACTGAGTTAATGGCAACGCCAAATTAGAGAAACCTTCAATAAACCTGCGGTTATAACCAGCTAAACCCAGAAAGCTCCTAATTTATGTCGCTGTCTTCGGCGGTTCCCACTGCAATACTGCACTTACTTTTGACGGATCCACCGCTATTCCATCTTCAGATATTACATGCCCCAAGAAACTTACTTTCTTCAACCAAAAGTCACACTTTGACAGTTTAGCAAATAATTTATTTTCTTTCAACACTTGCAAGGCAATCCTCAAATGTCCTGCATGCTCTTCATCAGATTTAGAATAAATTAATATATCATCAATAAACACTACAATGAACTGATCCAAATAAGAATGGAAAATTCTGTTCATATACTCCATAAATACTCCCGGCGCGTTAGTCACTCCAAACGGCATTACAGCATATTCGTAATGTCCATATCGAGTCCTAAAGGCAGTCTTCTGAACATCACCTTCTTTTACTCTTATCTGATGATAACCCGATCTTAAGTCGATCTTACTAAATACACGAGCTCCCACCAGCTGGTCCATCAAGTCATCAATCCTAGGTAGAGGATACTTATTCTTAATAGTCACTTTATTCAACTGACGGTAATCGATGCATAAACGCATACTACCATCCTTCTTCTTCACCAACAACATTGGGGCTCCCCACGGCGATACACTTGGCCTAATAAACTTCCTATCCAACAATTCTCCAATATGAGACTTCAACTCAGCCAATTCCACTGCAGACATCCTGTACGGCGCCATAGAAATAGGCCTCGTACCAGGAACAAGATCAATACCAAATTCCACTTCTCGCGTCGGAGGCAACTCCGTAATGTCGTCAGGAAACACTTCCGGAAATTCATTCGCCACGGCTACTTCCTCTATTGACACTTTGATATCCCCCGATAATGTTGCAAATAAAGCAAACACTCTAGTTTCATCTTCCAACAAGGCCCTCAATTCTTTATTAGACAAAGAACTTGCTAAAGCTTCCTCTTCAGGGGTCAAGAACAACAATTCCTTCCGAAAACAGTCGATGTAGACTCGGTTGAACTCTAACCAGTTCATACCCAGAATAACATCCAATTTACCAAGTGGTAGACAAATCAAATCCACTTCAAATTCTCTACCGAAAATAGTCAGCGGACACTTCAGGCATACCAAAGAAGTAGTCACTGAACCTATAGAGGGTGTCTCAATAGTCATTCGTCTCTCCAGAGTAGACAGCACCAATCCTATTCTCTCCACACAATCCACAGAAATAAACGAGTGTGTTGCACCTGTATCAATAATAGCAATCAAAGGAATATTATTGATAATACAAGTACCTTTGATAACATGCTCATCACTGGCAGCTTGAGTCCCTGCTAAGGTAAACACTTTCCCACTAGCCGGAGACGTCTGAGGCTTCTTCGGCTTCTCACAATGTGTACTGATATGACCCTTCTCACCACAGTTATAACAGGTCGGCATGGTTGCTCTGCAGTCAGCTATCACATGACCTAGTTTCCCACACTTAAAACACTTCTTGACTTCATTAGGACAATCATTAGCATGGTGTCCCATACCACCGCACCGAAAACATTTCCCTTCAGCAGATGCTCTCCCATCTCTAGGCTTCTTATCAACAACAACTTTACGTTTTCCCTTATCAGCAGCAACACTATAAGGAGTACCACTAAACCTCTGCTTACCCTTACGGTCATTAACAGCTTTGTAGTGCGCAATCCTTGCTCGGTTATCGTTATCATATATCCTGCTCCTACTTACTAGCTCAGGATAGCTCCTGATCTTTTGACAAGCAATTCCCAACTTAATCTCTGGACGCAGTCCATTCTAAAACTTTAAGCACTTAGAAGTCATCGCCCCCTCCACATTATAGTGAGGACAATACTGCACTAGCTCCTCAAATTTAGCAGCATACTCCGCTATCGTCATACTACCCTGCTTTAACTCTAAGAATTCAATTTCCTTAGCACTGCGAATATCTTCTGGAAAATACTTTTCCAGAAAACCCTTCCGAACCACCTCCCAAGTAATGGCGGTTCCAGCAGCTTCCAATCTTTGGCGACTATTGTCCCACCAGGCTTCAGCCTCACCTTCCAGCATGTGAGTACCAAATCTCACCTTCTGCTCATCAGTACATTCCATCGTTCTGAAGATCTTCTCAATTGCCTTCAGCCACTTCTGAGCAGCTTCCGGGTCCAGAATTCCTCCTTCAAACGTTGGCGGCTTGTTGCTCCAAAACTGCGCCAAATTCCTGAATTGGGCATCTACAGTTTGATTCTGATTAGCAACTGCCTGCGCCATTGCTTGCATAGCAGCAGCCAATGCAGCATCGTTCCTTCCTGCCATACTGCTCAAACATAGCAACACCAAGTTTAAAGATATTCAACTACATCATAAAGGACAGACTCAACTCGACTCAACAACACTGGCCGGACGGACCGACCTGCTCTGATACCAATTGTAACACCCCACTTCCCAAAATCAATTAAATTAATAAACATTATAAATAAATAAAAAATCAGAGTTCCAATTTCCCAAGTGGGATATCACATGAAAACAATGTTTCCTTATAAAAAGGTTTTTCTCCAAATACAGCGGAATATTAAATATAAAACCCAATAAAAGTTTGATACGTTCACAGGAAAATAAAATATAAGTTCTTCATAAAACAAATAAAAGTGCCCAAGTCCCGTGCTACGTATCAGAGCATCCTAGACTCGACTGTCACACCATAATCTAAGCTAGCTAAGTACCTGGATTATCTATACTTCTGAAGAAGCACAGACACAACAACAGCAAAGGGGTGAGAAATCATGATCAAAAATATAATGGTAATGTAATACATGTAATAAGGCAGTAAAACACACCAACACATCAATTATTCACCCCAACAACACCATATAACGAACCTACTGTTCAAATTACAATATAACATATTATAATGCAATTATGCAACTCAACACCATGCATGCGGTACCGACTCGTTGGTTCATTCAATCGAACCTGGATAGATCACTTACGCTCCTCCTGAGACATGATCTTATCCCCCACCATTCTCCACAAAGGAGTACGGATGAATCACTTACGCTCCTCCTGAGACATGATTCATCCCACCAAAACACCATGATATGCAAGACACCAATGCATAATTATTATATTCTGGCACGCTAAGTGCACATGATCCTCCTGATCATATCATCATACAACAATGCATATGTATAGATATATTACACCAACACCATATAAATCAATCAGATAGTAAACGAATTCATACTATCACACCGGATATAACTACGTTCCCCCCCCCCCCCCCACTCGGGGATACACGATCCTACTGATCATTACACACATATACATTAACTAATTGCTCACCAACAATATTAAGGGAAACGCGTACTATCACCAAGTACACAAGTTATATCCCATACTCATCATTTTCACACTACAGCAAGGCTAGAAGGATCACACGAGACCAATTCAGACATCTCACCAAAAGTCTCTGAGGTTACTCAGAACCTCCCTAAACCAACACCTCAGCCTATACACCAAAATCAATAATTCATCAACATCAATCCACAATCACAAACATGCCAATAGATATTATACTTACCAATTATCCTATAATTTCTACTCTAGAACCGACATTACGGTACATTACCGACACTTCAGAGTCACTCTGAATCTCACCAAGGTCCTAACCATAGTCGTTAACAAGACTATAGGGAAACAACACATAACTTTCCCAAAGCTATAATCATGGTCATTGCCAACACTACGGTAATAACACATAATCTCATCAGCTTTATATTCCTAGTTACTATCAACACTACAGTAACATCAACAATCCAACAAAATGGATCAATACTATAGTAACATCAACAATCCAACAAAATGGCTCAACATTACAGTTACTATCATCACCATATATATATATACCCCAAAATGCATCATCAACATTCATCAATCCCCCAACATCAACAATAATCATAGCATGCCAATATAAAACTTTATATAACGATAAATTCCTACGGGGTTAAGGAATCCCCTCTACCCTATACATGTATAAACCATTCCCAATCAAATTTCTCCCCCTTACCTTATCAATTGGTTGATCGATAGAAATCCTCCTAGAATTGGTCTCTTGGCCTTCCCCTTTTCTCTTCCGTTCTTCGTTCCCTTTTTCCTTCGCTCTTTTTCCTTTCTTTCGTCCTTTTCTCTTCTCTCTTTTCTATCGTCTTTTTCTCAATTTCTAAAATGTATCGTACCACTCTCCCCACCCCTTCACATTCTATTTTCTTTATTAAATCTAATCCCAATTAATAAAATAACTTAATAAAATAATACAATATTATTATTAATACTAATAATATTATAATACTAATAATAATAATAATAATCATAATAATAATAATACTCATTATTAATAATAATAATAATAATAATAATAATAATAATAATATCGTTATTTCACCAAAATAATAATAATATTAATAATATTAACAAATATAATAAATATAATAATAATAATAATACTAATATCATTATTTCACCAAAATAATAAAAATATTAATCATATTAACAAATATAATAAATATAATAATAATAATAATAACACCCCCACCAATGTTACTATTATTTTTATATTATTATATTTCACACCAAAATACCACCAATAGTCCTCCCACATTAGGGACACCCACCAAACATCACCAAATACACCCCCACCAAAGGACACACCAACGTATAATTTTTAAAATAATAATAAAATGACTAAATAATTAAAATGGGTGTTACAATAGAGGGTGAATGGTGCAGATTTTGTATTCTCATGGTTGTTGGGATCCAATGGTGAGAATAACAACAGTACAAGCATGCTTATTCTTTGCTGTTCTTCTGCAGTGAAGGGAGTTTTGCAGAGGGACTGCACAATGGACAGAGGGAGAGGCTGCTTGTCCTTTATTCTTTGAGCAAGAATTCAAAATCCATTCATGAGTGGCACATGCCTTGTCCCTCCAATTATGGAAATGCTTGGTGGGAAAGAAAAACAGTCCATGCTCTATGTTATTCCAACATATTACATAACTAATACCTTGTGATTAAATTCAAAACAAATTCCACAAAAATGCACCCTTGCTTCCTATTGCGTCTTCCATCGTATCTCAAATTACATACATAATTTGGGAAAACCAATGATGCCATCTTATTCCTTGTTAAAAATCACACAAAATAGGCTTTGAGTTTGCTAAAAATGGTGAGGTTTTGCCCAAGTTCCAGATCTTCACGTATGTGGTCATGTGGTGTGTTTATTTTGCCCAGCTGCTTGAAAACGAAGGTCCTTATATAATTTGGGGTGGCATGATACACAGATGTATAGCCATCCCAGTGGTAGAAGCATGCGTGCATATTATACCTTTCACCTTCCTGACCAGGGTTCGATCCTTAGTGGAGATCAACCCCTTTTTTTAATTCTTCAGCAATTATCACACTTTTAAAATATACCTCTTCCTTTCCCTTGCTTGTAAAACACGCCCATGTGGCTGAGATGGAAAAGTATTGTGCCTATAACCCAAAGGTTGTGGGTTCAATACTCACCATGTGCATTTTTATTCCATATTATTTTCAAATGAATTTGATGCCCCTGAGAACCACATACACTTATCCGCCTATCTTAAAGGACGTTGACTTGTCTCTGATGAGGATAACCACCTGATGACTTGAACATAACCTCTTGATCAATTTTAGAACCCTTGGCAAATTCTTTTTGTTAGACACACATCTCTTGATCCTTTGTAAAAATGCAAAATGCTATGCAATGTAATATGCTAAAATGCAATGAAACAAAAAGCCAACTAAAGAAAAAGGTTGGGAAAATTTTGGGGTACAACAGTGATTACCACAAAATCACATAGAAGAGGATTCTCATTAACAGGCATTAACATAATCAGATGAAAAAGGAAGGTATTCAAATTTTGTCTAAAACCAAAACAGAAGGTCCAATACAGCATTCAAGACATTTAATCAGAGTTTTAAACAAAGAATCTCCTTTGAAGCCTATAAAAGGAGAGATTTGAGACAAGAAAGAGGACAATCGAACAGAATCCGTAATCACCACAAAAAAAACCCTAAATTTAAAAACTCTAGAGATTGAAGGAAGAAACTTATCTCTTCTACCGTCGAAATCGTTGGAGCTACCATCAACCTCCGTCATCCCCAACCTTTGGTAAACCTTTGATTCATGTCAAAATTATTGAACTTTTGACGGTTTGTTTTGTGTTTTCAGGTTCAAAATGGAGGAAACGATGAAGAGATGAATGAGAATGAACAATGAGAGGGATGATCAAGAGAGAAGAGGCCGAGCGATTTGGGAGATTTTAGGGATTCCGAGCGAGTTTGGGGATTTTGGGATTTAGGGTTCTTCTGTTGTTTTCTATTTTTTTGTTTATTAGCTTGTAATCGCATGTATGCAACACACACGTACACATCATGCACCTTCACTCACAACCACACGATCCACTGTCTGATGGATCCCACGGTTCACACCACGCGTACCCACCATAAACCTGCACCCGCGTCTCACTAAATTATTTTCGCTTCCACTTCTAATTAACCACCCTAATCTACTGTTAATCCCACTTAATCCTTTTAAACCATTAATTAACCCACTAATCTTTGGTTAACCTTAAGTAATATTTAATATAATCATTAAACCTTTTATTTTTAATTAATTAACTTTTTTAATCAACCATCATTTAATTAAAGGATTTAGTAAACTCTTTTTTTTAATCAAATTGGTAACTTTTTAACTAATTAAGCTTTTGTCTAGTTAATAACTTTTTATCAAAAAAAAATTATCTATTTTCATTACCAAAAACCTTTTCTTAATAATACCCATGACTTTTAATTATAATAAACCATTTCATATTTAAATTAATTTTTTTATTTAATAAAATAAATAATAAAACCTCTTAGATAAATATAAAAATCCCTATTTTATTTAAAATCACCCATTAGAACCTAATTAAGTCACACCTAAAACTGTTTATTTAAAACTAATATAATTAATACAACCTTTTTTATAAAACCAATCTCACCAAGAAAAATATAATTTTAAAATTAACTCTTTCCTAAAAAAATCAAATTAAATTAACCTTTCTTAAAGAAAGATTAACCTCATTAATAATAGTCTAGTATAATTTTTTCATAAAATTAATCCAACCATTTTTCTTAAAATAATCTCTCGAAATTAATCAATCCGCTTAAAATAAATTGACATCTAATCGTGCATGCTTCCGCCTCCACTCGAATATTCACAATTCACACTTTCACTCACTTAGCGCTTCCATGGGTGTGTATGGTTTTATTTATCTGCCCCTTTATAATCGCAATTTATTTTACAACAATTTACTTTTATCGCATTGCATAGCGTCCAAAGGAAGAATCTGTGTGTAACGTAAAACTTGCGCGTATGCATATCATATTGCATCATAATCCCCATGATCCTTGATCCCATTCAAGTCGATCTTTTAGGATAGATCCTACCCCATAGGAAGAACCTTTCTTTTATCCTTTTACAACATAGGAAAACAACTCAAATCAAATCAAACTTATTCAAACGTATTAGAGAATAAGATGTTAATCATCTTAAGCGAGATAAAACTTCTTCCGCCCCATATCAATACAATCAATGTGTAGGGACTTTTCCGCTTAAGAGAGATAGTGGTGTACTTGTCGATATTCCGAGTACATGAGCCCTTCTCTTAAAGTGAGGCAAAGACTATTTTCCTACAACTTGTGGTGGCTAAAGTCAAGTAAACTCCCTTAAAATGACAACTCATCTTTTCTCCTAAAACCATTCAATCAACTATCCTAATCCCATAAGAACTTTGACCATAATCAAAGAACTCCTCAAACCCTTTAGGGGAACTACAGATACTCTGATTCCACTCCCGTCAGGATATGTAGGCATAAGATGCGATATCTTATCGAGTATACTTAGAAATAAACCCCTAGGTCTTTTACCTTAAGCAGATAACCCTTAGCAATAAACAACATAAAACAAGAGGTTCTTGTAGAGTACTACAGAAACTTAGGATGCTAGCACCTTCCCTAAGTTTAACCAACCCCCGAACCTAACCTTTGCATGTGCATTGCATTGTGGGAATTTCGATCTTTATCCCTTCCTTTGGACAAATCAAAGACCGGTGGTAAAATGAATTAAGATTCAAATTAATTAATAATTTGATATCCAAATTTCACCGCGACAAGTATGTAATTACATGGCTACATGGTCCCCTATCATGTGAACTTAACATGTATCACATAATTTTGTTAGTATTTATTTTTGTCACATACTTATCATACAACCTAACATATCATATCATTTATCTTCATTATCATGTGTTTCCTATGTTAGATCAATATTCTCTTAAACTGATCCATCAGCTAGTTAATTACTTAATTATTGTATATGATTTTTCAAATGATTGTTAATTATGAGTTAGGGACCATTTAGATTGTTATATTTGAGTTCATGTATAGTATAATTACTAAAAACAATGTATAGATATGTCTTAAGTTGTTGCTATAAACTCAAATAAGTCAATATTATCAGACCATCAGATAAACTCAAATAAGTCAATATTAACAGACCATCAGAATAAAGCAGCAGAGGAGGTATCTATGGAGCATTTTCCTGCATACAGTTCACCAGATATCACCAATGAAGGAAGTACCAAATCAACACCAATGACTGAAGAAAGAAACTATGATATTACCTATGCAGTAGCAACAGCAACAACGGCTAAGGCTGCGGTGGCAGCTACTGAAGCGGCTGCTAGAGTAGTGAGATTGGCAAGTTACGGACGTAACTCTAAGGTCGAAAGAGCGGCAATACTCATTCAATCACACTATAGAGGTTACCTAGTAAGTCTTCTTTTATCTGTTTTGGTAAAGTTGTTGATCATTATTTAATACTTCAGTAGTTCCGTTTGGTCCATAAATATAAGCCACCAACTCTCAAATGTTTTGGACATGATTTTCAATATATTCCGAGTTTTTGGGGCTGTTTTTTGTTGTAGCTATGACTACTTTTTTTGTTGTTGTTTCAATCTATGTAATATTTTGATAACTCTTACTTCATATGTGTTATATGTTTTGATAAATTATTTATGATCTTGATAAATTGATTGAAGGAGAACACGACATGACATAATTGTCATTATTGGAAAACATGGTCAGCATGTGTAGATTATAAAATTGGAAAGCAGTCATAATTTTGTTGACTTTTACAATTTGACTTTAGCCTCGGTTAGGCCAAAGTTAAATATTTTGTTGACTTATAAAGTTTGAACTTAGCCTCGAAAAAGTCGAGGCAAAATGTTCCTTTAGCCTCGACCAGGACCAAGGCTAAATATTATGTTGGCTTATGGAGTTTGACTTTAGCCTCGGTCAGGCCCAGACTATTTTTTATTTTTTAACACGGCTTCACCGAGGCTAATGTAGACACGGCTAGACCGAGGCTACTATAGACACGGCTCTTTATGGCCAAGGCTAAATGTTAGCTTCGATCGTTTTAGCCTATCCCCGACACCGACGCTACGTCGAGGCTAATTGGCTAGTAGCGATGGTTTTTTGCCTTATAGTGTCAGAAAATGGCCGAGGCTAAATACTATATTTCTAGTAGTGTTTTCTTCTTCTTCTTCTTCTTCCTAGCCAGCTCGCCTTCTCGCTTTTGATTTTCTGCGTGATGCTGCGAAAATAGATTAAAAAAAACCTGTTAATATCAATTGATCACCTCTTTAGAGGGGTTTGAAGTGATCGAACCGTTGGTGGATGCCGGTGATTTAAGCGTCCCTCTTCTTCTTGTGCCAATGATGAAATTTTCTGAGGAACCTTTCTTTTTTCTCCTAGGTTCGTCCTCCCCCTCTTGATGGTGATGAGCTGACCCTTTTGTGTTCTCCTCTTTATGATGAACTCTTGGTATGTTGATGATGATAAACTTGGGCTGTTCTATTATTCTTCTGATGATGATCTTCTGGGTTTTTCGCAGATCCTTGAGGCCCCTTCCCTTTGATGATTTCTGTTTGCTTTTATATTGTTCTTCTTTCTAATATTTGGGCCTGGATCTGATCGTGTTGTTACAATTTAGGTTATGATTTTTCAGGATTTTGTTGTTGGAATGTGGCTGAACTTTTGGAATGTCTGTTGTTGTGAAAATTCTTGTTGGTTGTTGCATTTTTTGAGGATCTTCTGGAACTTGGTTGTTTTGATTTTTTTAGGAACTTGTTGGCTGAATTTGTTGCGCTTGTTGTAGCTGGATGGGTGGCTTGATCCGTTTGATTCAAAAAAATTTGGGAAATGTTGTTTGTGACTTGTTTGGCAAAAACATTTTTAGAATAAGTGCTTTTTCCAAAAGCACTTATTTTCAAAATCACTTTTCTTAAAAAATCACTTTTTCTCTCTCCTAGACTAAAATGGAACAGATGCTGCTAGACTTGTGTCGGGGCCGAAATTGAAAGTCGGGAGCTGACGACAACCTCGTCGTCGTTGCCCTCCCGACGCACCCGATGATGGCTTTTTACTGAGGGTATCGGAACCGATCAAAACCATTTTTTATCGCTTCTAACTTTAACCATTATTTTCTCTCTATTGTCGATTTTTCTTTGCAGGTTCAGAAAAATAAAAGTCGAGGAATCGGACGCGAAGACAATTTTAGAACAATTAAGAATTTTAGTACACTTTTTAATTGTAACTTTTTTAATTGTTCTTATCCTTGTAATATTGTAATTTACTTATGTAATAAAAAATAGAATTTAAATAAATAAATTCTATTCTTTATTTTTTCCGATCAAACTCCTCCGATTAAAAATCATCCGATTAAAATCACCCGATTAAACTCAAACAACTAAACTCAATCGATTAAATTTATTCAATTAAGCTCCTCCAACTTAATTCGTCCAGATTAATTCATCCGATTAAATTCGTCCAACTAAGTTCGTACAAATAAATTCATCTGATTCAATCTACCTGACTAAATCCATCCGATTAAATTTCTCCGACTAAGCTCACATGATCAAATTCATTTAATTAAAAGTCATTTGATTTAATTCAAACGAGTAACTTCATCCAATTAAACTCATCCAAATAAATTCATTTAATTAAATTTATCTAATAAATAAATCGATTAAGCTTTGACGCGCCAAACTCTGAATTCGACATTTATCATCCTGCACTATTTAAACCTGACATAACTACTGAGTTCAAACAAATCCCTTTGCAACTCAATTCGTACCCGATAATAAAACCGGTGAATATAGCCTTAAACGGATAAGCAGAGAAATCCGATTAAACGACAAAACAAACTGTCCTTCGCATTGAAAAATTCAAATTGTATCTCGAACGATGTAACTCGGTAACCTGAACCAGCTCGGCTAACAATCATGACCAAACCAAAAGATATTCACTCTAAATTCAACGCGTATCGAAATTTCACTGTTTTCTTTAAAAATTGACTGGTATGTAACAGAAAGCAGGAAAACGTGTGTCTGTTAAAATAAATTCCGCAAAGCAAACTCTCGCACCGATTTAAACTGAACCCGCTGATATCTCAACACATTCAGCTCCATATGATTGAGGAATCAAAATACATTTCTGAAATCCAACTGACGACTGAATCTCGACTCTTGAATAAAAAGTACTGTGTCACGAGAAATCTGACGTCGAAAACTGCCGTAAAATTTAGCCCATCCTCAAATAAGTCACACGAATCGAAGATGGAAACCCTAATCGCTTAAGGAGTTCCTAAGGACGACTTTGCTTCCTAAACTGTCAGCAGGCACAAATTAATGACCTTTTTCCCTTCACCGATCAAATCGCACATAGTGTGATTTTTCCTGCAAAACCAACGGACTGTGAAAACTGGTTAGCGGTTAGTTATAATGCAATGCAGAATGAGATGGAATGCAAAATGAACCGACTAATCTAAGGGAAAAATTTAGGGTATTACAGGTAGAAAACAAAGACAACAAACGAAAGGAAACATTAACGATTACCTGTCACTGGGTAGAAAATAACAGTAACTAATCAAAAAAGGGGGGAGACAAATGCTACCTACTACTTGTCATTGGGTAGAAAATAAAGGCAATAAGCTCGGGAGGAAGGATTACCTTTTACCAGTCACTGGGTAAAAACAAAGGATAACTAGCCAAAAGGGGTGAGAAATATTACTTGCTACCTTTCACTGGGTAAAGCAAAATAAATATACTCAAAAGGTGAAGAAACATTACCCGCTACCTGTCACTAGGTAGAAAATAAAGGCAACGAACTCACAAGGAAAGATTACCGACTACCTGCCACTAAGTAGAAAAAATGATGGTAACTAACCAAAAATGATGAGGGATATTACCTACTACTTGTCACTAGGTAGAAAATAAAGGCAACAAACCAAAAGGAATACCTACTACCAGTCACTGGGTAGGGTATTACAATTGTCAACTACCTGTCATTGGGTAGGACGAAATAAACTCGACTACCTATCACTAGGTAGGACGAAACAAACTTGACTACCTATCACTGGGTAGGAGAAGGAAATTGTAAGTGCTCTTGATTGGCTTCATTTTGTGGTATAACCTTAGTGCATGAATGAATGTCATATTAGATGTTTTTACATTCATTAAGTGGACTGTGCAGGACAAATTTTAATCAGCTAACTATAAGTTAAGCTGGATGTCACACTCGATGTCATAACATAGGTCGTGTGACATCAGTGCACAGGTTTGTTATTCTGCTAGCTATAATTCAAGAAACAAACCAGAAACTCAAGCTGGAATACAAGAGATATTTTAGACACCCTAGGGGATCAAATATGGGCCTGTTTAAAGTGGCAAACGTGCAGAATTCTGAAGGATGGTTTTATTATGGATAAAACCTAATTTATGCACCAAGGCCCAAAGGACTACATCTGCTATAAATATCAGAAGAATCAACTCAGAAAATCAACTCTTGACAGAAGAATAGAGAGTGCAAAAGCAGAGAGTCCAAGCAAGTGAAGTAGGCTAGTATTCACGTGTGTAAAAGCCAGTTTAGGAATACTTGTAATCCAAGTAATTGTCTGTTTGATGATTGCTTTGGTTAAGTAGATTCTAGGAAGTGTATCACTCAAAGCTGTGAAGCAAGCGTGTGTGAGGTTCTTGATTGAAGCTTTGAAGCAAGATCAAGAAGTGTATGAGGTGTCTCTTCATACCAAATTGTGTAAACTGTTTGATATCACTATTGTGTGATTGTGGGGGAGTGAGTGGGTATGCTCTGGTACTAGAGAGTCTCTAGGCTGAAGTGTCATTGGGTAGTGACTAAGTGAGGAGTGTAAACTGGAGGTTTAACTCTGAATTGATACTGCTAATAGTGAATTTCCTCCCTGACTTGGTAGCCCCCAGATGTAAGTGTTGTTGACATTGAACTGGGTAATCAATTGCTGTGTGTTATTTACTGCTTTAATAACTGTCAAATATACATTGTTGTAGTCAATGTCACAGTGGATGTTATAACCTTGACTGTAACATCCATCGTGTAGTAAGCCAGAATTTTCAATTGGCATCAGAGCAGGCGCCCTGCCTGTTTTTAACTGGGTGAGATCTAGGGAAAACAATTTCTGGTGATATGGACAAAGACATAGGATTCACAAATAGACCTCCAATTCTGGATGGATCTAACTATGACTATTGGAAACCTAGGATGATTGCATTCCTAAGGTCCTTAGACAGCAAAGCTTGGGGAGCTGTAAACTCTGGCTGGACACATCATGTAAAGACTGACAAGGATGGAACATGTGTGCAAATCCCTGAAGATGAATGGACCAAAGAACAAGAAGCATTGGCCCTTGGAAATTCTAAATCCCTGAATGCACTATTCAATGGCATAGATAAAAACATTTTCAGGTTGGTACACCACTGTGAACTAGCCAAAGATGTTTGGGACACTCTCAGAACCACTCATGAAGGAACTTCCAAAGTCAAAATGTCTAGACTTTAAATGCTGACTGTCGCTACCGCGAAAATCGGCGCCGGCAATACAGAAGAGTCGCCACCGTGCGTTATTTATCCCAACGGAGGGAAAGGAAACGCTCAGAGTAAACCTAACGCAAAGACGGGAAAAGGTATGGTCGTCGCAACCAAAACCTAGATTCGAGAGTCGGTTACGCAAGGGGAAGGTATTAGCACCCCTCACGTCCATCGTACTCGATGGGATCCATGCTTGTTTGTTTGTACGGATTACACTTCTATCTAAACTAAAGGATGAGGTCTGAAAAGAAAAGAAAAGAAATGACTCGGCAAAGCATCGCACTTTATGCCTACGTATTCCCGTCTAGAACGAGAAATCAGAGTCAACGTAGTTCGCCTAACTACGGGTAAAAGGTAGAGGAAGGTTGCTCACTAGGACACTGCATCCTATGCCTACGTACTTCCACACTGCATGGAAGATCAGAGCAAACGTAGTTCAGGCTGCGTATGACACAAGCTGTTCAAGTGTCTTTTATGAAAAATCTCACCTTAAACAAGGGTTTTCTTATTGCAAAAAGGTTTATGTTTGTTCAAATCTTTTGACAGAAGAAATGAATTGATTTCTGTTATAACCTTTATTAATGTTTTTCTGTTGTTTTGAAGAAAGAAGAGATGACACTTCTACAAAATCCTAGGGTTAAGAGGGAATGAAAATCTACCCTAATGTTATCATACATGGTTTAAATCCTAATGTTTGTCATGTTACTCTCTTGCACGGAGAGAAACAGAGCTCCTAAGGGAATACGGAAACAGAAACAAATGATATAGTAAACAGTAAAGTAATGACTGAATACAGCAAACAAGCTAGGCAAGGGAGCCAAACTCTACCTCGAACCTGAATACAATAGGTAAAAGTGAAGCACATTTCACCTTAAACCTAGGGGAATCAATACACACAATACAGAAAAGCCCCCAAGCTCTGACAGCAAAAATCCCAAGTTGGTGCACAGCACATCTTCTTGCAAATGAATCTCCAAGCTCAATCTTCATTAGACCCCCAAGCTCTAACTAGCTTCTTGCTTTGACAATCTTCAATGATCTCCATCTTCAAGGGCAAGCACTCCAAGATAACAACATAAGATCAAGAGATAGTATGGCATGCTAATCAGCTCATGGACAACCAAAGGAAGTGCACAAGGGATTAGCATAGTGGGACAGGTTCCCTCAAAGTTCTACCTCTAAGACCAGACTTATCCCTCCAAAGGAGGGAGGTGAGTTCTTAGAGGGACTTTTAGTCATTGGGAAAGAATGGAAGAAAATGAAGCATTCCATATTTCAAGAATCAATTCTCTAATCTAGAACTCTACCTAGCTCCTAAACCCTAGAACTCCAGCAGCTTCAGCAAGCTTCAAACATCCACAGTCTCTGAGTCTCTGATCTTCAATCTTCTCCTTATCATCATGCTTCTTGAACAAAGATCTTCATAATAAGACAAGCCCCACAATGATACCCCAAAAGATAAACCCCACAAGACAGATAACATCACACAGACAATCAGTTTAATCAATCAATTCAGTCAAACTCAGAAAATACCCTAAAAATGTAAAGATAAAGGAGAAAATTCTAGAGCTTATTTACAAAGGTCTCTATACCTACCCATAATACCCCTATATGCCCATACCCCAAAAATCAAAACACAATCCTCAAAAGGAAAAGATTTATCCACCTATGATCACCCTAAAAACCCTAATTAAATGCACTAATGTTGATTAATCAAACTCACCTAAAATTTGACCTAAAAATCTTGGTATAAAAACCAGAGGGATCTAAGACTATTATTGAATCACACTAAAAAGAATGAGCCAAAAAGATAAAGGGAAAGTCCTATAATAAAATCCACAAAACTAGGTATCAACTAAAATCTATTTAAAAGCTATTAAAATGTAAAATATACAAAAAATAACAAACTAAAAATAAAATGACACTTTTTATTTTTATCATTTTCTAGACATTAAAATTGATCTAATGTAAAAAGAACAAATTAAAAATGTTTATTTTCCATTTATTTATGATTTTTACAAGATAAGAAAAATATTGAAAGAATTAAAAAAACAAAAGAAATAAAATTGGGGAGGGGGTTCATTTAGTAAGTGCGCTCAGTTATTTATTAAGTTGGGCCAGGGATGGGGGGTGCAATTAGCGTGGGGAGCAGGCCCAATGATTATCAGAAATTAAAAGAAAAAACAAAAGAAAAAGGAGAAAAGCGTGGTGCAATTAGTGGGATTTTTGAGTGTATTTATTGGGCTTGGTATGAAGGGGGGTGTGGAAAACAAAGGCCCAGGATTTGCGTTTAATGAAACGCAAAGTTTCGATGTATTCAGACTTTCCTCCACATTCTTGTTTGAATCTCAACCGTTGGATGAGATTAAAAGGTCAAGACTCCAGAGATGATCCAACGCATCTCCTTCATCGTCCCCAATGAAACCCTAGGACCCTGAAAGTCTTTATCCCATGCACGATCTTTAACAACTCTGTTCTCCCTCCTCCCTCAACCAAATGTCACGATCCAAAAACCAAAGTTGGCCTACTCAATGCCCTCTACAAGACCATGGTCTTGGTTTTCCTTAAAAACTCCCCAAGAGCCTAACCCGATAGCTGTAACCTTAGGGGCACCATGAATTGCACCTGATATGCATGGTAATAATTCTTGATCAATCTTACACTAACGTAATCCTCACATATTGGTGGTCATTCTAAACATAAAGGCTAAGGTTATCATGCCCTGAATTGGAAGTTCTATGTTAAGAAAGATCCACTGCCCTAGCATAAACCATCATGAATTGCTCTAACAGTTAGTGTACATGTTCATCTACACTATCCTAACACTTTTAACCTAAGAAAACATGATGAAATGGCATAAATAATAGTGCACGAAGGAAAATGCAAACCTTGAAATCTTGATGAAACAGTGATGGATTCTTGCACTTCAAGCTTGGCAAATCTTCAAGAGTGATCCCTAAGTGATGTTGAGGCTACTGTATGCAACAAAACTGAAGGAGAAAGCTTGTAGAATGAGATCCAAATCTGATATGCTCTCTTGAATTGTGAAAGATAACTCTTCAATCTTCCACTACAGACCCCTAATGCACCTTGTAATCACGTCTATATGATCTAGAGGATGAAGATGAAGTGCTCACTTGGACAGAAATGGGATGAATTGAAGGATCTCTCAATTACTTGAAATAGAAGCAATCTCACAATTCTCTCTATTCTCCCTCTCAATGCACCAACCTTTAACACATATGATTACATCTTATTATATAGACTAGCATGGAAGAGTCTAGAAGATTCTAGCTCACTCTAAGATGATTCTAGAAGTTTCAAGAACTTCTCATGACATGATATTTTGATATCTCATGGTATCTCCTCATAATGCACTTACAGCCCTTTCAAAATCTCCTTACATGCCAAATTGGAATGATATGTAAGCTCCTTGCCTTGAAATTTACCTTGTATTGAACTTTTACATGTGTATCTTATTATGCAAGTAACAAAATAACAAAGCAAGTCCATTTTCTAACCCTCAAACCAAAATTGTGGCTGAACCATTGTTTCTAAAATGATGTTTACACTCAATTTGATATATTGGATGACCCATTTTGGAATTATAGATTGCCCAAACCAAATTTCCATTTCAACTTTTTCAAGTTATATGCCATTTTTAAGTCATTTTGTACCAACTTTTGTCAAATCTTGTTCCATGCATTTCCAAACTTCCATTACCTCTTTTCTAGGCTTAAAATGTGATTTTGAACAACTTTGATATTGTGAAGTTTTTCATTTGAAGCTTCCTTGTATGAGTTTTAGGCATAGGCTAAGAATGACCTGTAATTTCACTTTCCCAAAATACCCCTGGCTTGCACAAGCTATAACTTGAGCTTCACAAATCAGATGAAGGCATACCATACCTTTTTGGAAAGGTGAGATCATGAGGAACAACTCTTATGTTTGCCAAGAATTCATTTGAAAACTCCTTGAAGGTCAAACGTTGCTTGGAAGACAGACAACTTTCACAGATAAATTTCAGTGTCCTCAGATGACCTGTAACTTGCAAGAGCTATAACTTGAGCTCTGTAAATCATCTTGATGACTTCCACCACTAAAATTAAAGCTATGAAGATAATCTACAAGTTTCATGTGTACCATAAATTCATATGAAGCTTGCATCTTGAGTTACACTGCTTTGAAGTTTGGCCTAATCAGGGGATTTTACACTGAAACCCTAATTTGGTAACTCCACTTCTCCTTGACTTCTTTTGATTTTTCTTTGGCACAAAACCACATCCTTATCCATATATCAAATAATGAGTCCCACAATCTTCAAATGAGTCTTGATACTCTTCAAATCCAATCTTTGACCTAGATGAAACCCTAGTTGACTGACTTCAACTGAGGTTCTTGCAACCATTCCAGTGACTTGGTTCTTCTTCAAAATGATCATCTAGGCTCTTTATAGCATCCATACACACCTCATGCTCTTAGCTCATAGCTCATACTTCCTCTGATGATCCCCAAATACTTCAAGATATGAGAGAATCCACTGAGTGATCTGTCAATACTTCAAGGCTCAAATTCTCTTCTGATAACCTGAGTATTCTTGAATATGAATGAAACCCATGAATATACCTCTTGAGATAATATTGGCATTTGATCCCCTGTTTAAGACATCCTGCTTATGCAATGTTATGCAGATGAATGTACTATATACAAGATGATAATGCAAATGACTATGCAAATGAAACATAAGCCTAGGCTAGAAAAGGTTGAGCAAATTTTGGGGTGCAACGGCTGCCCCTATTCAAGCGGCTTGGACCCGATTGGGTGAAGAGCACGCAACCTTTAGACATTCGAGGTACGAGACGGTTGAATACGAAAGAACCCGGAAATTTGCCAACCGCAAAATTAACTGTGTATACAACTACTGCTTGGGGAAAACCCTGAGAACTGGCTTTTGTTGTCACGGCAACAACTAACCATCCATCCGTCAATCTATTTTTTCTCTTTTAATACTTTGATATTGTCCGCCGACTACTCCATTCCGAAGAAATGAGCATACATCACACAACTAGAAGTTGTTGATCTCACTTGTCAACCTCTGTTGATCTCACTTATCAACCGAGCACACGCTAACCAGCGAGAAAAGACTGACTTCACTTGTCACGTTGATTTCACTGATCAACCTTTCGTATCCAAAGAACGAGAAAACGCTTAACCAAGCGAGACGATGTTGATCTCACTTATCAACCTTTCCAATGCTACAGCAAGGAATACATCATCCGAAGACTTGAACCCTGCGGGGAAATGAGAAACTTAACCAAGTAACTCTGAGGGGATGATCTGACACTGATTGTCACACGCCTACTCTAACCGTAGGTACCAAATTTCCAATCTTCACATACTGATATAACAACAAACCAAATGGACTGAGTAGCTTAACCAAGCGACTCGGCGTGGAAACAATTCTGTTGGAGATCACGAAATACTTAACCAAGCACTTCGTTGACGAATACTCCGCTGGGGAATACAAGTGACTTAACCAAGCGACTTGTTGAAGAATACCCTGCCGGGGACTACGAGGGACTTAACCAAGTATCTCGTGGAACAATACCCTGCTGGGGATTATATCTCTACTGGGGAACTCGCGGGTAACTACCCAAAATCTGTATCATGCTATCTCCACAGCATCCTGAGAAAGGCTCGACTGGGGAAAAGAAGTGCTTGATCAAGCAACTATGCTATGGGGAATATGTGGCATAACGAACACGATCACTGCATGTCTTTACACCACAAATCCACAAAAATGAGGCATACACGGTCACTGCGTGTATCACAAACAACAACTGACGGGACAAACACGACGAACACGATCACTGCATGCTGTCTGATGCCACAAACAAAAACTCATAATGGTACGAACACGATCACTGCACGTCCTGACCAAAAATCCAACCGAATGAAATAAACACGATCACTGCGTGCCAAACGAAATAAATCCACATAGAAGAGGCGAATACGTTCACTGCGCACTTCACCCATCAATATGCTGAACACGATCACTACGTGTGTTGTAATAGGACAAACATGATCACTGCGTGTATTGACCAACAACCGACAGGATAAACACGATCACTGCGTGTATTAGCCAACGAACCCCAAAATATGTATCAACACGATCACTGCGTGCGTCACAAAACCAACCCATGTAATAGGACGAACACGATCACTGCGTATCCAGACCAACAACTACCTGATACGAAAGACACGATCACCACGTGCTCCACATAACAAGTTTACATGGTACAATCGACACGATCACTGCGTGCTTTACAAATACGATCACTGCGTATCTTGAACACGATCACTGCATGTTCAAACACGATCACTGCGTGTTTTTGAGCCACAACTCTCTTGACTGGAGGAAAACACGATCACTGCGTGCTGTGTGTCTCAACTAATCCACATAACTGGACGAATACGATCACTGCATATTCTAACCATACATAGGGTGAACACGATCACTGCGTGTTACATGTCACGGCCCTCTTGACTGGAGGAGAACACGATCACTGCATGTTGCGCAACACCTTCAAACGTGGTACGAGCACGATCACTGCGTACCTCGACCAACGACAACTGGATGAACACGATCACTGCATGCCTCATCCTATAACCACTGCATAACGGACAAATACGATCACTGCGTATATCGACCAACAAACATCACATGATACGATAAACACGATCACTGCGTGCTTCGTACCACAAAATAGCATGAACACGATCACTGCGTGTCTTGCCCAATAAACCCCGAGATAGTACTAACACGACCACTGCGTGCCGTACAGTACAAACTTCTTAGATCTGGACGAACACGATCACTGCGCAATTCGACCACAAATACACATACCAAGATTAACACGATCACTGCGTGTCTGCAACATGAACCCCAAGATGGTACAAATACGATCACTGCGTATTTGGACCACAAATTATTATTTTACTGAGATTGATACGATCACTGCGCATCCTACAACATGAACCCCATAACAAATCAATATTCCAACATCGACACGGTCACTGCGTGTCTTACGGTATGAACCCCATGGATGGTACAAAATACGATCACTGCGTACTTGGACCACAAAACAACATCTTCCTGAACCACGATCTCTCTTATCGGCAGGGAACAACACATCTGAAACTGAAGAGGTAAACACCTGGCTTATGTTTCAAGAATGCATGTTTGATAATGACGTAATGCTTCCATACAGCATGGAAATGCTATGTATTTTGGTAAAATGCAAATGCGATGATGCATGACTATGTGAAGAGTTGCTCCAGCAAAATAAATGCTGAAGACAAATCTGGATCCGCTGGGGATGATCGGAATACTACCGATACCCTTCCAACAAAATAAATGTTGATAAGGTGGACTAACTCCGCTGGGGATAACCATCCTGCTGGGAAGTAGCTCACAAACTCAGAACTTCGAACTCTGCTGAGATTGATCCTCCTAATGAGGAAAAACGACTTGCTGGGGAAAGAAAGGACAACCCTGCTCGGGGAAACTCCTTTCAACAGCTTCAACCACCTGATTACACTCTGTGGGGGACCCATCCTGCTATCACTGAGCTGGGGAAATTCATCCTGCTATCACTGAGCTAAGAAACTCATCCCGCTGTCACTGAGCTGGGAAGTGATCTACACATCCTGATTTGCATTGCGCAAGAACTCTATGGGGAGTTAATTTCATCCATTTAGACCCTTGCTGGGGATGGATTTATCACTCCTGAACCGCTGAAGATTTACTGACCTCGCCTTTGATGCAATCTCAACTCTTCTGGGAGTACAGAACCTCAATTCTATCTGTCGGGGAAGAGAAGCAAACTTTTAATCCTCTGAGAAGGACGACTTTCACTTAGTCTACTCTGGTCACGAGGGACTCTGGTTGAGGAATGGCAACCTCTGGAATATCTGCAAAAAGGTAACAACCCTGTAAAACACAAATGCACACAGGATATCCTACACAGAAGGAAACATCCTGGTTAGTATCCGCAACCACTATTCAGTTAATTTCAAGTTTAAAGCAATCACCAGCCGAGGCCTGCGTGTTTACACGCATGTTAGTTTATCAAAAACATCGGCGTTTTTCACAAACAAAACAGTAAAAATTAAAACCCTAAAACACGCATTGAACACTGAATAATATGCTTTATTGATAACGGACTGTAAATAGGCAAAGTTTGTACAACGGATGCGACTCCTGAAAAGAGGTAGTCACGCATAAACAAAATGCAAGTATGTACAAAAATATAAATGAAAATTTGTACACATGTCGGCAACGCGTTACAGACGAACACCACGAGCTGATCCTCCTATGACTCGTCTGACTCTGATGCTTTCCGGATTCTCTGTCTACGGAAAAGATTGCTTCAAATAGTCGACCCCCAGTTACTCCCCAAACCACTAGCAATGAAGTATCAACCTCGGACCGCAGTCATTTACTTCTTAAATCCCTAACTTTTGCGTGAATCGCCCTTTGCGGGTTTTCAATTCACCGGGATACCCTTTTTTGCCGAAGCCGCCCAGTGTAGGTTTTCGACTTCGCGGGTGTACATTTTTTCAATTATATCCCTAACTTTTTCCCGAACCTTTTATTCTGTTTTTGGTTCGCCAGGATGCCCCATTTTTGCCTGGACTCTCTTTTTACTGTCCAGCGGGTCTCTTTTAAGCAAAGTATTTTTTAACTGCGTCCGAGTTTACAGGGGACGTAAAGTCTTCACCGTCCATGGTGGATAATAGCAAAGCCCCTCCTGAGAAAACCTTTCTCACAACGTATGGCCCTTCGTAATTAGGAGTCCATTTGCCCTTGTGATCCGATTGTGGTGGGAGAATCTTCTTCAGCACAAGATCGCCCGTCTGAAAGCTTCGAGGTCGAATCTTCTTGTCGTAAGCTTTCTTCATCCGGCTCTGATACAGCCGACCATATGCTATAGAGGCTAACCTCTTCTCGTCCATCAAACTCAGTTGATTCAATCTATTTCTCACCCATTCTGCCTCATCCAGCTTGACATCAAGTAAAACCCTCAAAGATGGTATCTCAACCTCCAATGGCAGGACAGCCTCCATGCCATAAACTAGTGAGAACGGTGTTGCCCCGGTTGATGTACGCACTGTAGTACGATAACCGTGCAGAGCGAATGGCAGCATCTCATGCCAATCCTTATATGTAACAACCATCTTTTGAACAATTTTCTTTATGTTCTTATTGGCCGCCTCAACAGCGCCATTCATCTTGGGTCTGTAAGGAGATGAATTATGATGCTCGATCTTGAAATCCCGGCACAAATCTTTCATCATCTTGTTGTTCAAATTGGAACCATTATCAATAATGATTCGCTCAGGAACCCCGTATCGGCAGATTATATCCCTCTTGATAAATCTGGCCATCACCTGCTTGGTCACATTAGCGTAAGAAGCCGCTTCCACCCACTTGGTAAAGTAATCAATCGCAACCAGAATGAAGTGATGCCCGTTAGATGCCGTAGGCTCAATTTTGCCAATCATGTCAATTCCCCACATGGAGAAAGGCCATGGGGATGCCATAATGTTCAGAGGATTTGGTGGCACATGGATCTTATCTGCATAGATCTGGCACTTGTGACACCTCTTGGTAAATTTGAAACAATCTGTCTCCATTGTCGACCAGTAATACCCCGCTCGCAACAATTTCCTGGTCATAGCATGTCCACCGGCATGCGTACCAAAAGTTCCTTCATGGACCTCTTCCATGAGCAAGTTGGCTTCCTTCTCATCGACACATCGGAGGAGTACCAAATCGTGGTTCCTTCTATACAAAACGCCATCAGGATTCAGATAAAAGTTCCCTGCTAATCTCCTTAGAGTCCTTTGATCACGACTGGATGACCTAGCCGGATATTCCTTGTTCTTCAGGAAATGTTGTATGTCGAAATACCAAGGTTTGCCGTCAGCCGCTTCATCAATCGCAAACACAAAAGCTGGCCTATCAAGGCGAGAAATGACAATCCTGGGAGCCTCATTCCAGTAATTGACCTTGTACATTGACGATAATGTCGCAAGGGCGTCTGCCATTTGATTCTCCGCTCGGGGTACATGATGGAACTCCACTCTATCAAAGAAAGGTAACAACCTTCTCGCATAGTTCATGTACGGCACCAAATTAGGTTGGCGGGTCTCCCATTCTCCTTTTATCTGGTTCACCACTAGTGCTGAATCGCCATATACATTCAGATTTTTGATCCTTAGATCAATCGCCTCTTCTAACCCCATGATACACGCTTCGTACTCGACCTCATTGTTCGTCACTGGAAAAGTCAATCTGGCCGTAAACGGGATATGCGACCCGTGAGGAGTTGTGATAATTGCTCCAATACCACTACCGTACGAATTCACAGCTCCATCAAATATTAACTGCCATTGGGAACCCTGCTCCGGGCCCTCATCAGACAACGGCTCGTCACAATCTTTAGCCTTTAGGTACATAATGTCCTCATCAGGAAATTCAAACTTCATAGGCTGGTAATCCTCTATTGGCTGTTTGGCGAGATATTCGGACAGAACACTTCCCTTAATCGCTTTTTGGGAAACATACTGGATATCGTATTCTGTTAATACCATCTTCCATCTGGCGATTCTCCTGGAGAGCGCTTGCTTTTCAAACACATACTTGATTGGATCCATCTTCGATACCAGCACAGTTGTATGATTTAGCATGTACTGTCTTAGACGTTTGGCAGCCCAAGCCAATGCGCAACACGTCTTTTCAAGCATGGAGTACCGAGATTCATAATCGGTGAACTTCTTGCTCAAATAGTAAATTGCATGCTCTTTACGACCTGTCTCGTCGTGTTGACCGAGAACACAACCCTTGCTGTTCTCCAGAACCGTCAGGTACATAATCAATGGTCGTCCCGCTACCGGGGGTATTAAAACCGGAGGTTCCTGCAAATATTCTTTTATCTTTTCAAATGCCTTCTGGCAATTGTCATTCCAGGCCACCGCTTGATCTTTCTTTAGCAATTTGAACAACGGTTCACACGTGGTCGTTAGGTGAGAAATGAACCTAGCAATGTAGTTCAGCCTCCCTAAGAATCCACAGACTTCTTTTTCAGTTCTCGGTGTTGGCATATCTTGTATTGCTTTTATTTTAGCAGGATCGACCTCTATTCCTTTTTCGCTCACGATGAACCCCAGTAGCTTACCAGATCGCACTCCGAAAGTGCATTTGTTAGGATTCAGCCTCAGCCTGAACTTCCTAAGCCTCTTGAACAACTTCAGCAGATTAACCAAGTGCTCCTCCTCTGTTTGAGACTTGGCAATCATATCATCGACATACACTTCAATCTCTTTATGCATCATGTCATGAAAAAGAGTTGTCATGGCCCGCTGATACGTTGCCCCAGCATTTTTCAAACCAAAGGGCATCACCTTATAACAGAAGGTCCCCCACGGGGTGATAAAGGTTGTCTTCTCCATATCCTCAGGAGCCATTTTGATCTGATTATACCCCGAAAAGCCATCCATGAAGGAGAATACGGAAAACTGAGCCGTATTTTCAACTAGCACATCAATATGTGGGAGCGGAAAATCATCCTTCGGGCTCGCCTTGTTTAAATCCCTGTAATCCACGCACATTCGAACCTTGCCATCTTTCTTTGGCACAGGCACGATATTTGCAACCCACGTGGGATAAGTGGTAACAGCAAGGAATCCAGCATCCCATTGCTTTTGCACTTCCTCTTTTATCTTTACAGCCATGTCAGGACGAGTCCTTCGGAGCTTCTGCTTGACAGGCGGACAATCTTCTTTCAATGGCAAACGGTGGACAACCATATCCGTATCCAAACCTGGCATGTCCTCGTAGGACCAAGCAAATATATCGTTGTACTCACGCAGCATCTCAATGAGCTCTCGCTTGATATCACCCTGTAGTGCGGCCCCCATACAAATGTTCCTGACGCATTCTTCAGACCCCAGATTGACAATTTTGATCTCCTCTTGGTGAGGCAGAATCACCCTCTCCTCTTGTTTCAATAAACGAGATAGATCTTCTGGCAGATTGTTATCCTCCACAACCTCTTCCTCAGCTTGGAAAATCGGATGATCGAAGTCAAGACGAGTCATAGGAAGACTTTGAGCGGTGTCGTCTGAAAATATATGATCCCTGCGAGGGAAATGGTTAAATGCTTCAAATGATATGCAAGCAAAGCAAATAACCACGTTGCCATTTTATTGAAAAATATAAAAATAGACAGGAAAGGATCACAATATTTGAATGCAGAAAAAACGCCTTTATTTATTGATTTATTCAAAACATACATGTAAACAGTTAGGCCCTAATACATGATCGAAGATGCCTCGGGCAAGGCATGTGATTGTACAATGATTGAATAAACAAGACATTACTGTTTTGTGGTGACGCGGATGACATTCTGGATGGACCAGTTGCTTAGGCTTTGACCTGGTGTGCTGGGCCGAATCCAAGCGTCCATATCACAGTCACTATCTCCTTCCTCCGTATCAGACACGGCATTTATCCTTTCAAAGCTAACACCCCCTGGCGTAAATACTACAGGCCCTTTGTACTTCGGCGTGCTCTGCTTGAAAGATGGACGATACCCCAGGCCATACTTGTCTTGCTTCATAGGGATGTCTGGAACTTGCCCCCACTTGGCAGTTTCTCCAGCTTGCACCAAAGCTTTCGCTTCTTTGTAGGAGGACACAACGACCTCTAGCCCTCCGCTCTTCACTGGAGCATCCTGCTTGACTTTAACCCCCTCAAACGCCTGGCAAAGCGTTTCATGAATTTCTCCGTCTACTTCCACATACTTGAAAGAAGACAGGTGGCTGACGAGAATATCCTCTTCTCCACAGACTGTGACAATGCTACCATCAACCATGTACTTTAGTTTCTTATGAAGCGTAGAGGTGACTGCCCCAGCAGCATGTATCCAGGGTATCCCGATCAGGCAACTATACGTGGGCTGTATATCCATGATGTAAAACACCGTCTCAAACACCCCAGGGCCTACCTGAATAGGCAATGTGATTGATCCAAACACTGACCTCCTGGTTCCATCGAACGCGCGCACCACCAAATCACTTGGCGTGCATAACAACCCCCGGGTATCCAGCTTCAACAAGGCTTTCTTCGGTAATACATTCAATGATGACCCAGTGTCCACCAACACATGGGACATAACGGTGCCCCGACATTCAATTGAGATATGTAAAGCGTTGTTGTGATCGCGCCCTCTAGGCGTTAGATCAAAGTCTGTAAAACCCAGGCCATGTTCTGCATTAACATGCGATATAACTCCCTCCAGTTGGTTGACCGATATCTCCTGCGGAACAAAGGACGTCTCCAGTACTTTCAGCAAAGCATTTCTGTGCGCTTCTGAGCATAACAACAGCGATAAGATCGAGATCTTTGAAGGCGTCTGTTGTATGTGATCTACAATTTTGTAGTCACTCTTGCGAATTAATCGCATAAATTCCTCCACCTCTTTATTCGTTGACTCTTTCTCTTTACTCCCAGATGATTCTCCATCAACTACTTTGTTCTTACCCTTAGCAAGTCTTTCAGCTTCAACTTCTGGGGAAGTAAAGATCCTCCCACTTCTGGTTATACCGCCCTGTCCGACTATATTCTCCACAGATCTTGCTGGCGGATCGCTCAAATCAATCTTTTCTCCGTTACAATATACCTCAGCACCATAACTCCATGGTACTGCTTTCGTGCTCTCATACGGAATTGGCTTAGCCCTGGTAATTGTAAAGGTCGGTCGCTTCGCTGGCGCCGTAATCGTTACAGGTTTGAATGGGATTGTGATCGTAGCAACCTCGTTCCGTTCCTCTTCAGTCTCCACTTCCACAGGCTTTTCTGACCCTGCAGACCGATCGAATTGCAAAACCCCTTCGTCGATCAACCCTTGTACCCCTTTCTTCAACTGCTCACAGCCCTCGGGTTGAATCTGACAATCAACACAGCCTTCGTCACAACCCGGAGAAACCCCCTCTTTCAATAGGCACTGTTTGATATGACTCAACGGAGTCTTCAGCTCACTTACATCCAACACCAAGTCTGTTTTAGCATCTGTCAATATTGTGTTTGCCCCAGCTCCCGCATGCTTGGGCATTGGCTGTTGAGTAATATTGGGACCTTCTTTCCCAAAATTGATGGTTGTGCTATCAAGCAGATATTGCACCTTGTGCTTGAAAGCTAAACAGTTCTCTATATTGTGCCCAGGTGCACCAGAGTGAAAATCACAGTGCTCGTTGATGTTGTACCCCACAGGTGGCGTGCCGATCGGCGGCGCCAAGGTTCTCTTTTCAACTAGCTGTAACTTCAATAGATTCTGAAGGAGCTCTGCGTAAGATACCGGCGGTACCTCGAATATCCTCCTTGGTCTGGGAGTCTGAAACCTCCGCTGATTCTGATTAGGTTGTTGCTGAGCCTGATGTTGTTGTTGTCTCTGTTGCTGAGGTGGTCCCGGAATAGTCACGCTTGCAACTTGAGGCTGTGGATGCCAATTCTGATTCCTATTTCTTCGCTGAGCATATACACCGCATTAGTATCACCCTGCCTTTTACCACCAAAGGCCTTCTTGTTGCTCTAACTGAAGCAGATTCTCCCGGTTGGATCTTACCAATTTTTATCCCGTTCTCTATACGCTCCCCCATCAGGATTAACTCGGAAAAGGTAGTCATTGAGAAGTTGAGCAAACGGTCGTAGTACATTCCTGAGAATGTCCCTACAAACAGGTCCATCATTTCCCGCTCTACCATAGGGGGTTGTACTCTATCTGCCAGATCACGCCATCTCTGGGCGTACTCTTTGAAGCTTTCCTTGGGCTTCTGAGACATGCTTTGCAACTGGACTCTGTTAGGAGCGAGATCGTTGTTGTATTGGTAATGCTTCACGAAAGCTTCCGCTAATTCTTTCCAGGTTCTGATCTGTGTTGGTTCCAGGCTCATGTACCACTCCAATGACGGCCCTGACAAGCTGTCTTGGAAAAAGTGCATAAGCATCTTCTCATCGTCTGAATACACAGACATCCTTCTGTAAAATGACCGAACATGTACCCTCGGGCACGTGTCGCCTTTATACTTATCAAAAGATGGCGCTTTAAACTTCAGAGGTACCCTCAGCCCTGGTACCAACCCCATACTAGACATATCTAGTCCCACAGCGTTCTGATTAGCCAGCCCATTGACCTTCTCTTCCAACAGCCTCATGCGGAGGTTATCACCTGTAAGCCTCCCATAGCCTTCATTATGACCAGAGAAAACATCTTCCTGACGATCCTCCCAGCGAGGGATATCGTCATATGCAGCATGTCCGGCGTTACGACCCATACCTGTTTGAAAGTACCTGGGGTCATACCTCAGGTTGCCCATATCCTGGCCGTTGTTCATACCCATTCCATATCCTGCATTGCCAAAACCATGGTCACCATATCCAGTTTTGGCGCCAACCACATTGCCATATCCCATATTCATACCCTGAAAGCCCTGATTACCGTTGTTCAGCCCGACGTTCTCCGTACCCATGTTGAAACCCTGGTTAACATTCCCTACGAACACTCCAGCATTTCCGTTAGTGTTACCAGCATTTCCGTTCCCACCAGCAGGACCGGCTTCTCCAGTATTCAGTCCAGCGACTGGAATGTGATCAGCACTTTGGTGGTTGTCAACTCTGGGAGAGTTGGCCACATTTTCACCACGCGGGGTACCGTTGTTCTCAGCGCGAGCAACCAACGGCTGCACCAAACTTTGCAGTTGTTTTTGGCCTTTGGCAACGGCTTCCATCGTTTGCATGAGCAGGGCCATCCTATCACGCATTTCTTGCATCTCCACTTGCACGTTGTCCATAATCTTCTTCTGATTAGTCCTTGTGGAATAGCGATGAATTCGTGGATCTACAATTCTGACACTACCTGCAATGGATGCGGGAGATAAGATACATGGATCACAAACCTGTAATGCAAATATGAATGTATGCAAAATGCAATATGTATCTATGCATTAGGGAATATTGCTCCCCTGGTTCTAGTGCCAATACATTTGATACAGGGTAGCGCCGTGACAGTGCGGTGCAAGAAGTTGCAAGAAGTTGAAATTCAATCATAGAAGAGAAAACAACTCATATATTGGATAAACCTTCAAAGGCAAAGTCATACATCAATGTACCACAAGATTATCAAAAGCATGACCTCAACCCACAAGCCGGGTGATGGTCCGCATACAATGAAGCAATAACAAAATCAGGTGTGCTCATAATCCCTATATTCCCCTAACAGCTTCTTTGTCTTGGGATGATCAGGTCGTGCAAGTAATCCTTCAATGAGTAGACTTCTTTGCTTGAGAATACGCCGCAGGTCATCAATAGACTCCTCCCATGTGCCTTCACCAAAGCATTCATCTAGCTTCCTCTTCTGGGATCTAGCTTCTTTACGGCGGGCTTCAACTTGCTTGAGTGCGTCTTGGAGAGCATATCTAGCCATGACTTCTTCCTCATGTTGCCTCCTAGTGGCCTTCAATTGGTTCTCGAGATCGGCGATTTGTTGCTTCAACTTATTTTCTCGTTCCTTGTTATTAGTAAGAGTGGCATTCCACGTCTTATTGAAGGAAGCAATCTCCCGGTAAGCGATGTCCAATGACTTCTTCTTAGCCTCCATCATCTCATGGGAGCTTTTGAAATCTTGTTCTAGGCGTTCCCGCTTTTGCCTTTCTTCAATAATCTTAGTCTTCAACAAGGCTACCAGCTCAGTTTGTTGTTGGAGAGAATATGCAGCATCGTTCTTCTCACTTCGGATCTGGGCCAATTCCCTTTCCAGCTCCTCATTAGCCACCAACAAAGCTTCCTTTTCCTTCACCACTTGCTCATAAGCCTCGATGGGAACAGTCGTAGGTTCCTCTACCAGAATAGGAACAGAAGGTGCCACAAAAGGATATGGCATCTGAATCTGCTTCACCCTTTCCCGTATCCAAGCCTTGTACGGAGGATAGGCCTGACAGTCGTTCTTCCCCAACAATGGCTTTCCTCTTCTAGAGATATGATTCCAAGCATACTGTAGCTTGGCCAATGAGTCTCCACTTAAGTCACCTGTGAAGTACAGAGATTCCTGTACTTCTTCCGCCTTCGGTGGGCTCTTCAATGCGTATCCAAACTGACGAACGAACAACGAAGGATTGTAATTAATACACCCTTTCCTCCCAATCAAGGGCACGTTCGGGTACCCAGCGCAGCTAAAGATAATCAGAACCAAGCAAATTCTTATCAAACCAAACCATCTCCTCGGAAGTCAACCTCATAAGGCGTTCGGACCAATCAGACTCATTCGCAAGCTCTATGAAAGGACCCTTCTTCGGTAAGTGACGATCAAACCACATCTTCAATAAAGGCACGCAACAGTGAACACTCTTTCCTTGCCGATTCTCGTTCTTGTAATGAAGGGAATGGTAGAAATCCCCAATCAAAGTAGGCACTGGATTGCCGGCAGCAAACAACTGGAGGGCATCAAAGTCCACAAAATTCGGGAAGTTGGGAAACAACACTATCCCATAAATGCACAAAGCCAAGACAGCATTGAAGACTATCCAACATCCACTCTTGGCATACTCCCGGGCTTTACCAATCAGAAACGGGAGAGAGAAACCTGAGACCCCGCGCCAAGAAGTCACCAACAACTCAGAAGCGTCCATGTGCAAAGCTACCGCTAAATCCTCCAACTTGGGTTCGGCATCAAAATGAATGAACGGTACTTTGTCCTGTACTGGCAAACCAAGGAAGTCTGAATACTCCTCTATGGTAGGACCCATAAGGAAATCTGTGAATGTAAAGCATCTCAAAGCAGGGTCATAGAACTGCATCAACGTATGCAATCCACTCAAATCATCTGCACTGGGTCTATAAACCAAACTCAGAAGCTTCCCATAACTCTTCTTGAAGCTAGCCCTAACCTCATCATTAGCAAGAGCAATCAAACCCAAAAGAGAATTCACGTCCGGAGTGGGCAACTTATACGCAACTGTCTTCCGCACACTACCCATATCAATAATCAGAAGTCCGGAGCACTAGAACAGGGAAGTATGTAATGCACCTGCAGCACAGACACACGTTAATGAAATGCAAATGATAATGGGTATGCAAACAATTCTATGCAAACAGCTGCAACAGGGGATCAAGTGCACTAGCTGAGAAGCCTCAAGTAATATCAAGAACAGGTCTCAGACAGACCCTCCAATACTCATCAAACCCTGGTCTCAGACAGACCTCAAAGAGAAATCCAGCTTGGTCTCTGATAGACCTAATAATATAACCCACACCTGGTCTCTGATAGACCCTGTAACCAGCCATAAAATATCCACAATCCTGTATCTCATGAGAAATAAACCGGTAGTCTGAAAGTCAAGTTACCTGCATACCCAAAATCCCTCTCACAGGTAGAGGTCCCTATAACTGGCGCAAGGTACGGCATCCTATGCGGTTGTTGGCGTCACAGACTTTCAGGGTTGATGATACGATTCCCAGAAGGAGTGGCATCACCAAATCCTGAAGAGGCCTCACTTAGCCAACTTCCAAATGATCGGTCCTCAGAGTCGACAATCCAACTGACCAGCAACCCAAGCCACCCAAAGGGTGGGACAGAAGGCCAACCAGAAGAACCTCGTCTGAGCGTAGATTTCGCGGGAAGCTAGGACATGCAAAGCATGCACACCCCAACTAATCTCTACTCTAATACTAGGTGCTCTCAAGCCCAGGTCCGGCTTATCCCTCAATCATAGATCCCCCATCAAACCCACAAAGCAGCAATAATAACCATAATATAATGCTGAAAGGTAAATACGAAAATGTAAATCCATACAAAGCCCACGACGGCAAAACAAACGCTAGGATTTACTCGCGTAGGGAACCGTTGGAGTCCCCAGCAGAGTCGCCAGCTGTCGCTACCGTGAAAATCGGCGCCGGCAATACATAAGAGTCGCCACCGTGCGTTATTTATCCCAACGGAGGGAAAGGAAACGCTCAGAGTAAACCTAACGCAAAGACGGGAAAAGGTATGGTCGTCGCAACCAAAACCTGGATTCGGGAGTCGGTTACGCAAGGGGAAGGTATTAGCACCCCTCACGTCCATCGTACTCGATGGGATCCACGCTTGTTTGTTTATACGGATTACACTTCTATCTAAACTAAAGGATGAGGTCTGAAAAGAAAAGAAAGGAAATGACTCGGCAAAGCATCGCACTTTATGCCTACGTATTCCCGTCTGGAATGAGAAATCAGAGTCAACGTAGTTCGCCTAACTACGGGTAAAAGGTAGAGGAAGGTTGCTCGCTAGGACACTGCATCCTATGCCTACGTACTTCCACACTGCATGGAAGATCAGAGCAAACGTAGTTCGGGCTGCGTATGACACAAGTTGATCAAGTGTCTTTTATGAAAAATCTCATCTTAAACAAGGGTTTTCTTATTGCAAAAAGGTTTCTGTTTGTTCAAATCGTTTGACGGAAGAAATGAATTGATTTCTGTTATAACCTTTATTAATGTTTTTCTGTTGTTTTGAAGAAAGAAGAGATGACACTTCTACAAAATCCTAGGGTTAAAAGGGAATGAAAATCTACCCTAATGTTATCATACATGGTTTAAATCCTAATGTCTGTCATGTTACTCTCTTGCACGGAGAGAAACAGAGCTCCTAAGGGAATACGGAAACAGAAACAAATGATACAGTAAATAGTAAAGTAATGACTGAATACAGCAAACAAGCTAGGCAAGGGAGCCAAACTCTACCTCGAACCTGAATACAATAGGTAAAAGTAAAGCACATTTCACCTTAAACCTAGGGGAATCAATACACACAATACAGAAAAGCCCCCAAGCTCTGACAGCAAAAATCCCAAGTTGGTGCACAGCACATCTTCTTGCAAATGAATCTCCAAGCTCAATCTTCATTAGACCCCCAAGCTCTAGCTAGCTTCTTGCTTTGACAATCTTCAATGATCTCCATCTTCAAGGGCAAGCACTCCAAGATAACAACATAAGATCAAGAGATAGTATGGCATGCTAATCAGCTCATGGACAACCAAAGGAAGTGCACAAGGGATTAGCATAGTGGGACAGGTTCCCTCAAAGTTCTACCTCTAAGACCAGACTTATCCCTCCAAAGGAGGGAGGTGAGTTCTTAGAGTGACTTTTAGTCATTGGGAAAGAATGGAAGAAAAGGAAGCATTCCATATTTCAAGAATCAATTCTCTAATCTAGAACTCTACCTAGCTCCTAAACCCTAGAACTCCAGCAGCTTCAGCAAGCTTCAAACATCCACAGTCTCTGAGTCTCTGATCTTCAATCTTCTCCTTATCATCATGCTTCTTGAACAAAGATCTTCACAATAAGACAAGCCCCACAATGATACCCCAAAAGATAAACCCCACAAGACAGATAACATCACACAGACAATCAGTTTAATCAATCAATTCAGTCAAACTCAGAAAATACCCTAAAAATGTAAAGATAAAGGAGAAAATTCTAGAGCTTATTTACAAAGGTCTCTATACCTACCCATAATACCCCTATATGCCCATACCCCAAAAATCAAAACACAATCCTCAAAAGGAAAAGATTTATCCACCTATGATCACCCTAAAAACCCTAATTAAATGCACTAATGTTGATTAATCAAACTCACCTAAAATTTGACCTAAAAATCTTGGTATAAAAACCAGAGGGAGCTAAGACTATTATTGAATCACACTAAAAAGAATGAGCCAAAAAGATAAAGGGAAAGTCCTATAATAAAATCCACAAAACTAGGTATCAACTAAAATCTATTTAAAAGCTATTAAAATGTAAAATATACAAAAAATAACAAACTAAAAATAAAATGACACTTTTTATTTTTATCATTTTCTAGACATTAAAATTGATCTAATGTAAAAAGAACAAATTAAAAATGTTTATTTTCCATTTATTTATGATTTTTACAAGATAAGAAAAATATTGAAAGAATTAAAAAAACAAAAGAAATAAAATTGGGGAGGGGGTTCATTTAGTAAGTGCGCTCAGTTATTTATTAAGTTGGGCCAGGGATGGGGGGTGCAATTAGCGTGGGGCGCAGGCCCAATGATTATCAGAAATTAAAAGAAAAAACAAAAGAAAAAGGAGAAAAGCGTGGTGCAATTAGTGGGATTTTTGAGTGTATTTATTGGGCTTGGTATGAAGGGGGGTGTGGAAAACAAAGGCCCAGGATTTGCGTCTAATGAAACGCAACGTTTTGATGTATTCAGACTTCCCTCCACATTCTTGTTTGAATCTCAACCGTTGGATGAGATTAAAAGGTCAAGACTCCAGAGATGATCCAACGCATCTCCTTCATCGTCCCCAATGAAACCCTAGGACCCTGAAAGTCTTTATCACATGCACGATCTTTAACAACTCTGTTCTCCCTCCTCCCTCAACCAAATGTCACGATCCAAAAACCAAAGTTGGCCTACTCAATGCCCTCTACAAGACCATGGTCTTGGTTTTCCTTAAAAACTCCCCAAGAGCCTAACCCGATAGCTGTAACCTTAGGGGCACCATGAATTGCACCTGATATGCATGGTAATAATTCTTGATCAATCTTACACTAACGTAATCCTCACATATTGGTGGTCATTCTAAACATAAAGGCTAAGGTTATCATGCCCTGAATTGGAAGTTCTATGTTAAGAAAGATCCACTGCCCTAGCATAAACCATCATGAATTGCTCTAACAGTTAGTGTACATGTTCATCTACACTATCCTAACACTTTTAACCTAAGAAAACATGATGAAATGGCATAAATAATAGTGCACGAAGGAAAATGCAAACCTTGAAATCTTGATGAAACAGTGATGGATTCTTGCACTTCAAGCTTGGCAAATCTTCAAGAGTGATCCCTAAGTGATGTTGAGGCTACTGTATGCAACAAAACTGAAGAAGAAAGCTTGTAGAATGAGATCCAAATCTGATATGCTCTCTTGAATTGTGAAAGATAACTCTTCAATCTTCCACTACAGACCCCTAATGCACCTTGTAATCACCTCTATATGATCTAGAGGATGAAGATGAAGTGCTCACTTGGACAGAAATGGGATGAATTGAAGGATCTCTTAATTACTTGAAATAGAGGCAATCTCACAATTATCTCTATTCTCCCTCTCAATGCACCAACCTTTAACACATATGATTACATCTTATTATATAGACTAGCATGGAAGAGTCTAGAAGATTCTAGCTCACTCTAAGATGATTCTAGAAGTTTCAAGAACTTCTCATGACATGATATTTTGATATCTCATGGTATCTCCTCATAATGCACTTACATCCCTTTCAAAATCTCCTTACATGCCAAATTGGAATGATATGTAAGCTCCTTGCCTTGAAATTTACCTTGTATTGAACTTTTACATGTGTATCTTATTATGCAAGTAACAAAATAACAAAGCAAGTCCATTTTCTAACCCTCAAACAAAAATTGTGGCTGAACCATTGTTTCTAAAATGATGTTTACACACAATTTGATATATTGGATGACCCATTTTGGAATTATAGATTGCCCAAACCAAATTTCCATTTCAACTTTTTCAAGTTATATGTCATTTTTAAGTCATTTTGTACCAACTTTTGTCAAATCTTGTTCCATGCATTTCCAAACTTCCATGACCTCTTTTCTGGGCTTAAAATGTGATTTTGAAAAACTTTGATGTTGTGAAGTT
This sequence comes from Lathyrus sativus, assembly GCA_963859935.3. Taxonomy (NCBI): domain Eukaryota; kingdom Viridiplantae; phylum Streptophyta; class Magnoliopsida; order Fabales; family Fabaceae; genus Lathyrus; species Lathyrus sativus. The sequence goes on along the minus strand of OZ012738.1, from coordinate 539,682,205 downwards.
TTTCATTTGAAGCTTCCTTGTATGAGTTTTAGGCATAGGCTAAGAATGACCTGTAATTTCACTTTCCCAAAATACCCCTGGCTTGCACAAGCTATAACTTGAGCTTCACAAATCCGATAAAGGCATACCATACCTTTTTGGAAAGGTGAGTTCATTAGGAACAACTCTTATGTTTGCCAAGAATTCATTTGAAAACTCCTTGAAGGTCAAACGTTGCTTGGAAGACAGACAACTTTCACAGATAAATTTCAGTGTCCTCAGATGACCTGTAACTTGCAAGAGCTATAACTTGAGCTCTGTAAATCATCTTGATGACTTCCACCACTCAAATTAAATCTATGAAGATACTCTACAAGTTTCATGTGGACCAGAAATTCATATGAAGCTTGCATCTTGAGTTACACTGCTTTGAAGTTTGGCCTAATCAGGGGATTTTACACTGAAACCCTAATTTGGTAACTCCACTTCTCCTTGACTTCTTTTGATTTTTCTTTGGAACAACACCACATCCTTATCCATATATCAAATAATGAGTCCCACAATCTTCAAATGAGTCTTGATACTCTTCAAATCCAATCTTTGACCTAGGGTTGACCTAGATGAAACCCTAGTTGACTGACTTCAACTGAGGTTCTTGCAGCCATTCCAGTGACTTGGTTCTTCTTCAAAATGATCATCTAGGCTCTTCATAGCATCCATACACACCTCATGCTCTTAGCTCATAGCTCATACTTCCTCTGATGATCCCCAAATACTTCAAGATAGGAGAGAATCCACTGAGTGATCTGTCAACACTTCAAGGCTCAAATTCTCTTATGATGACCTGAGTATTCTTGAATATGAATGAAACCCGTGAATATACCTCTTGAGATAATATTGGCATTTGATCCCCTATTTAAGACCTCCTGCTTATGCAATGTTATGCAGATGAATGTATTATATACAAGATGATAATGCAAATGACTATGCAAATGAAACATAAGCCTAGGCTAGAAAAGGTTGAGCAAATTTTGGGGTGCAACAGCTGCCCCTATTCAAGCGGCTTGGACCCGATTGGGTGAAGAGCACGCAGCCTTCAGACATTCGAGGTACGAGACGGTTGAATACGAAAGAACCCGGAAATTTGCCAACCGCAAAATTAACTGTGTATACAACTACTGCTTGGGGAAAACCCTGAGAACTGGCTTTTGTTGTCACGGCAACAACTAACCATCCATCCGTCAATCTATTTTTTCTCTTTTAATACTTTGATATTTTCCGCCGACTACTCCATTCCGAAGAAATGAGCATACATCACACAACTAGAAGTTGTTGATCTCACTTATCAACCTCTGTTGATCTCACTTATCAACCGAGCACACGCTAACCAGCGAGAAAAGACTGACTTCACTTGTCACGTTGATTTCACTGATCAACCTTTCGTATCCAAAGAACGAGAAAACGCTTAACCAAGCGAGACGATGTTGATCTCACTTATCAACCTTTCCAATGCTACAGCAAGGAATACATCATCCGAAGACTTGAACCCTGTGGGGAAATGAGAAATTTAACCAAGTAACTCTGAGGGGATGATCTGACACTGATTGTCATACGCCTACTCTAACCGTAGGTACCAAATTTCCAATCTTCACATACTGATATAACAACAAACCAAATGGACTGAGTAGCTTAACCAAGCGACTCGGCGGGGAAACAATTCTGTTGGAGATCACGAAATACTTAACCAAGCACTCCGTTGACGAATACTCCGCTGGGGAATACAAGTGACTTAACCAAGCGACTTGTTGAAGAATACCCTGTCGGGGACTACGAGGGACTTAACCAAGTATCTTGTGGAACAATACCCTGCTGGGGATTATATCTCTACTGGGGAACTCGCGGGTAACTACCCAAAATCTGTATCATGCTATCTCCACAGCATCCTGAGAAAGGCTCGGCTGGGGAAAAGAAGTGCTTGATCAAGCAACTCTGCTATGGGGAATATGTGGCATAACGAACACGATCACTGCATGTCTTTACACCACAAATCCACAAAAATGAGGCGTACACGGTCACTACGTGTATCACAAACAACAACTGACGGGACAAACACGACGAACACGATCACTGCATGCTGTCTGATGCCACAAACAAAAACTCATAATGGTACGAACACGATCACTGCACGTCCTGACCAAAAATCCAACCGAATGAAATAAACACGATCACTGCGTGCCAAACGAAATAAATCCACATAGAAGAGGCGAATACGTTCACTGCGCACTTCACCCATCAATATGCTGAACACGATCACTACGTGTGTTGTAATAGGACAAACACGATCACTGCGTGTATTGACCAACAACCGACAGGATAAACACGATCACTGCGTGTATTAGCCAACGAACCCCAAAATATGTATCAACACGATCACTGCGTGCATCACAAAACCAACCCATGTAATAGGACGAACACGATCACTGCGTATCCAGACCAACAACTACCTGATACGAAAGACACGATCACCACGTGCTCCACATAACAAGTTTACATGGTACAATCGACACGATCACTGCGTGCTTTACAAATACGATCACTGCGTATCTTGAACACGATCACTGCATGTTCAAACATGATCACTGCGTGTTTTTGAGCCACAACTCTCTTGACTGGAGGAAAACACGATCACTGCGTGCTGTGTGTCTCAACTAATCCACATAACTGGACGAATACGATCACTGCATATTCTAACCATACATAGGGTGAACACGATCACTGCGTGTTACATGTCACGGCCCTCTTGACTGGAGGAGAACACGATCACTGCATGTTGCGCAACACCTTCAAACGTGGGACGAGCACGATCACTGCGTACCTCGACCAACGACAACTGGATGAACACGATCACTGCATGCCTCATCCTATAACCACTGCATAACGGACGAATACGATCACTGCGTATATCGACCAACAAACATCACATGATACGATAAACACGATCACTGCGTGCTTCGTACCACAAAATAGCATGAACACGATCACTGCGTGTCTTGCCCAATAAACCCCGAGATAGTACTAACACGACCACTGCGTGCCGTACAGTACAAACTTCTTAGATCTGGACAAACACGATCACTGCGCAATTCGACCACAAATACACATACCAAGATTAACACGATCAATGCGTGTCTGCAACATGAACCCCAAGATGGTACAAATACGATCACTGCGTATTTGGACCACAAATTATTATTTTACTAAGATTGATACGATCACTGCGCATCCTACAACATGAACCCCATAACAAATCAACATTCCAACATCTACACGGTCACTGCGTGTCTTACGGTATGAACCCCATGGATGGTACAAAATACGATCACTGCGTACTTGGACCACAAAACAACATCTTCCTGAACCACGATCTCTCTTATCGGCAGGGAACAACACATCTGAAACTGAAGAGGTAAACACCTGGCTTATGTTTCAAGAATGCATGTTTGATAATGACGTAATGCTTCCATACAGCATGGAAATGCTATGTATTTTGGTAAAATGCAAATGCGATGATGCATGACTATGCGAAGAGTTGCTCCAGCAAAATAAATGCTGAAGACAAAGCTGGATCCGCTGGGGATGATCGGAATACTACCGATACCCTTCCAACAAAATAAATGTTGATAAGGTGGACTAACTCCGCTGGGGATAACCATCCTGCTGGGAAGTAGCTCACAAACTCAGAACTTCGAACTCTGCTGAGATTGATCCTCCTAATGAGGAAAAACGACTTGCTGGGGAAAGAAAGGACAACCCTGCTCGGGGAAACTCCTTTCAACAGCTTCAACCACCTGATTACACTCTGTGGGGGACCCATCCTGCTATCACTGAGCTGGGGAAATTCATCCTGCTATCACTGAGCTAAGAAACTCATCCCGCTGTCACTGAGCTGGGAAGTGATCTACACATCCTGATTTGCACTGCGCAAGAACTCTATGGGGAGTTAATTTCATCCATTTAGACCCTTGCTGGGGATGGATTTATCACTCCTGAAGCGCTGAAGATCTACTGACCTCGCCTTTGATGCAATCTCAACTCTTCTGGGAGTACAGAACCTCAATTCTATCTGTCGGGGAAGAGAAGCAAACTTTTAATCCTCTGAGAAGGACGACTTTCACTTAGTCTACTCTGGTCACGAGGGACTCTGGTTGAGGAAAGTCAACCTCTGGAATATCTGCAAAAAGGTAACAACCCTGCAAAACACAAATGCACACAGGATATCCTACACAGAAGGAAACATCCTGGTTAGTATCCGCAACCACTATTCAGTTAATTTCAAGTTTAAAGCAATCATCAGCCGAGGCCTGCGTGTTTACACGCATGTTAGTTTATCAAAAACATCGGCGTTTTTCACAAACAAAACAGTAAAAATTAAAACCCTAAAACACGCATTGAACACTGAATAATATGCTTTATTGATAACGGCCTGTAAATAGGCAAAGTTTGTACAACGGATGCGACTCCTGAAAAGAGGTAGTCACGCATAAACAAAATGCAAGTATGTACAAAAATATAAATGAAAATTTGTACACATGTCGGCAACGCGTTACAGACGAACACCATGAGCTGATCCTCCTATGACTCGTCTGACTCTGATGCTTTCCGGATTCTCTGTCTACGGAAAAGATTGCTTCGAATAGTCGACCCCCAGTTACTCCCCAAACCACTAGCAATGAAGTATCAACCTCGGACCGTAGTCATTTGCTTCTTAAATCCCTAACTTTTGCGTGAATCGCCCTTTGCGGGTTTTCAATTCACCGGGATACCCTTTTTTGCCGAAGCCGCCCAGTGTAGGTTTTTGACTTCGCGGGTGTACATTTTTTCAATTATATCCCTAACTTTTGCCCGAACCTTTTATTCTGTTTTTGGTTCGCCAGGATGCCCCATTTTTGCCTGGACTCTCTTTTTACTGTCCAGCGGGTCTCTTTTAAGCAAAGTATTTTTTAACTGCGTCCGAGTTTACAGGGGACGTAAAGTCTTCACCGTCCATGGTGGATAATAGCAAAGCCCCTCCTGAGAAAACCTTTCTCACAACGTATGGCCCTTCGTAATTAGGAGTCCATTTTCCCCTGTGATCCGATTGTGGTGGGAGAATCTTCTTCAGCACAAGATCGCCCGTCTGAAAGCTTCGAGGTCGAATCTTCTTGTCGTAAGCTTTCTTCATCCGGCTCTGATACAGCCGACCATATGCTATAGAGGCTAACCTCTTCTCGTCCATCAAACTCAGTTGATTCAATCTATTTCTCACCCATTCTGCCTCATCCAGCTTGACATCAAGTAAAACCCTCAAAGATGGTATCTCAACCTCCAATGGCAGGACAGCCTCCATGCCATAAACTAGTGAGAACGGTGTTGCCCCGGTTGATGTACGCACTGTAGTACGATAACCGTGCAGAGCGAATGGCAGCATCTCATGCCAATTCTTATATGTAACAACCATCTTTTGAACAATTTTCTTTATGTTCTTATTGGCCGCCTCAAAAGCGCCATTCATCTTGGGTCTGTAAGGAGATGAATTATGATGCTCGATCTTGAAATCCCGGCACAAATCTTTCATCATCTTGTTGTTCAAATTGGAACCATTATCAGTAATGATTCGCTCAGGAACCCCGTATCGGCAAATTATATCCCTCTTGATAAATCTGGCCACCACCTGCTTGGTCACATTAGCGTAAGAAGCCGCTTCCACCCACTTGGTAAAGTAATCAATCGCAACCAGAATGAAGCGATGCCCGTTAGATGTCGTAGGCTCAATTTTGCCAATCATGTCAATTCCCCACATGGAGAAAGGCCATGGGGATGCCATAACGTTCAGAGGATTTGGTGGCACATGGATCTTATCTGCATAGATCTGGCACTTGTGACACCTCTTGGCAAATTTGAAACAATCCGTCTCCATTGTCGACCAGTAATACCCCGCTCGCAACAATTTCCTGGTCATAGCATGTCCACCGGCATGCGTACAAAAAGTTCCTTCATGGACCTCTTCCATGAGCAAGTTGGCTTCCTTCTCATCGACACATCGGAGGAGTACCAAATCGTGGTTCCTTCTATACAAAACGCCATCAGGATTCAGATAAAAGTTCCCTGCTAATCTCCTTAGAGTCCTTTGATCACGACTGGATGCCCCAGCCGGATATTCCTTGTTCTTCAGGAAATGCTGTATGTCGAAATACCAAGGTTTGCCGTCAGCCACTTCATCAATCGCAAACACAAAAGCTGGCCTATCAAGGCGAGAAATGACAATCCTGGGAGCCTCATTCCAGTAATTGACCTTGTACATTGACGATAATGTCGCAAGGGCGTCTTCCATTTGATTCTCCGCTCGGGGTACATGATGGAACTCCACTCTATCAAAGAAAGGTAACAACCTTCTCGCATAGTTCATGTACGGCACCAAATTAGGTTGGCGGGTCTCCCATTCTCCTTTTATCTGGTTCACCACTAGCGCTGAATCGCCATACACATTCAGATTTTTGATCCTCATATCAATCGCCTCTTCTAACCCCATGATACACGCTTCGTACTCGGCCTCATTGTTCGTCACTGGAAAAGTCAATCTGGCCGTAAACGGAATATGCGACCCGTGAGGAGTTGTGATAATTGCTCCAATACCACTACCGTACGAATTCACAGCTCCATCAAATATTAACTGCCATTGGGAACCCCGCTCCGGGCCCTCATCAGGAAACGGCTCGTCACAATCTTTAGCCTTTAGGTACATAATGTCCTCATCAGGAAATTCAAACTTCATAGGCTGGTAATCCTCTATTAGCTGTTCGGCGAGATATTCGGACAGAACACTTCCCTTAATCGCTTTTTGGGAAACATACTGGATATCGTATTCTATTAATACCATCTGCCATCTGGCGATTCTCCCGGAGAGCGCTTGCTTTTCAAACACATACTTGATTGGATCCATCTTCGATATCAGCACAGTTGTATGATTTAGCATGTACTGTCTTAGACGTTTGGCAGCCCAAGCCAATGCGCAACACATCTTTTCAAGCATGGAGTACCGAGATTCACAATCGGTGAACTTCTTGCTCAAATAGTAAATTGCATGCTCTTTACGACCTGTCTCGTCGTGTTGACCGAGAACACAACCCATGCTGTTCTCCAGAACCGTCAGGTACATAATCAATGGTCGTCCCGCTACCGGGGGTATTAAAACCGGAGGTTCCTGCAAATATTCTTTTATCTTTTCAAATGCCTTCTGGCAATTGTCATTCCAGGCCACCGCTTGATCTTTCTTTAGCAATTTGAACAACGGTTCACACGTGGTCGTTAGGTGAGAAATGAACCTAGCAATGTAGTTCAGCCTCCCTAAGAATCCACAGACTTCTTTTTCAGTTCTCGGTGCTGGCATATCTTGTATTGCTTTTATTTTAGCAGGATCGACCTCTATTCCTTTTTCGCTCACGATGAACCCCAGTAGCTTACCAGATCGCACTCCGAAAGTGCATTTGTTAGGATTCAGCCTCAGCCTGAACTTCCTAAGCCTCTTGAACAACTTCAGCAGATTAACCAAGTGCTCCTCCTCTGTTTGAGACTTGGCAATCATATCATCGACATACACTTCAATCTCTTTATGCATCATGTCATGAAAAAGAGTTGCCATGGCCCGCTGATACGTTGCCCCAGCATTTTTCAAACCAAAGGGCATCACCTTATAACAGAAGGTCCCCCACGGGGTGATAAAGGTTGTCTTCTCCATATCCTCAGGAGCCATTTTGATCTGATTATACCCCGAAAAGCCATCCATGAAGGAGAATACGGAAAACTGAGCCGTATTGTCAACTAGCACATCAATATGTGGGAGCGGAAAATCATCCTTCGGGTTCGCCTTGTTTAAATCCCTGTAATCCATGCACATTCGAACCTTGCCATATTTCTTTGGCACAGGCACGATATTTGCAACCCACGTGGGATAAGTGGTAACAGCAAGGAATCCAGCATCCCATTGCTTTTGCACTTCCTCTTTTATCTTTACAGCCATGTCAGGACGAGTCCTTCGGAGCTTCTGCTTGACAGGCGGACAATCTTCTTTCAATGGCAAACGGTGGACAACCATATCCGTATCCAAACCTGGCATGTCCTCGTAGGACCAAGCAAATATATCGTTGTACTCACGCAGCATCTCAATGAGCTCTCGCTTGATATCACCCTGTAGTGCGGCCCCGATACAAATGTTCCTGACGCATTCTTCAGACCCCAGATTGACAATTTCGATCTCCTCTTAGTGAGGCAGAATCACCCTCTCCTCTTGTTTCAATAAACGAGATAGATCTTCTGGCAGATTGTTATCCTCCACAACCTCTTCCTCAGCTTGGAAAATCGGATGATCGAAGTCAAGACGAGTCATAGGAAGACTTTGAGCGGTGTCGTCTGAAAATATATGATCCCTGCGAGGGAAATGGTTAAATGCTTCAAATGATATGCAAGCAAAGCAAATAACCACGTTGCCATTTTATTGAAAAATATAAAAATAGACAGGAAAGGATCACAATATTTGAATGCAGAAAAAACGCCTTTATTTATTGATTTATTCAAAACATACATGTAAACAGTTAGGCCCTAATACATGATCGAAGATGCCCCGGGCAAGGCATGTGATTGTACAATGATTGAATAAACAAGACATTACTGTTTTGTGGTGACGCGGATGACATTCTGGATGGACCAGTTGCTTAGGCTTTGACCTGGTGTGCTGGGCCGAATCCAAGCGTCCATATCACAGTCACTATCTCCTTCCTCCGTATCAGACACGGCATTTATCCTTTCAAAGCTAACACCCCCTGGCGTAAATACTACAGGCCCTTTGTACTTCGGTGTGCTCTGCTTGAAAGATGGATGATACCCCAGGCCATACTTGTCTTGCTTCATAGGGATGTCTAGAACTTGCCCCCACTTGGCAGTTTCTCCAGCTTGCACCAAAGCTTTCGCTTCTTTGTAGGAGGACACAGCGACCTCTAGCCCTCCGCTCTTCACTGGAGCGTCCTGCTTGACTTTAACCCCCTCAAACGCCTGGCAAAGCGTTTCATGAATTTCTCCGTCTACTTCCACATACTTGAAAGAAGACAGGTGGCTGACGAGAATATCCTCTTCTCCACAGACTGTGACAATGCTACCATCAACCATGTACTTTAGTTTCTGATGAAGCGTAGAGGTGACTGCCCCAACAGCATGTATCCAGGGTCTCCCGATCAGACAGCTATATGCGGGCTGTATATTGTTGCACCCCAAAATTTGCCCACCGGTTTTCCGACTTTGACTGGCTTTTGCTTCGTTTTTCATCTGCGTATCATTTTCGCATTTTGCCCGTATTATCAGCCGGATTGAATTTGTCAGGATTTTAGCCGCTTTGCTCGCGTTTCAGGCGAATCAAATTAATTCAAACGAAAAGCTCAGTGTCAAAATCGAGCGAAAGTCGCTCTCCTCTTGATAATTCAATCCATGTTGATAATATCGGCACATTTCGGTGCTCGCCCGTTTTCCCATGGCATTTTGCATTTATTTTTTTTTTTTTTTTTTTTTGTTTTATTTAATTATTTAGAATAGTTTTTGTTTTATATTTTTGATTACGTAGAAAATAGATTTTATTAGATTTAAATAGATTTTTTTTAATATTAATAGTTTAAAAATAGCTTTTTATTAAAATAGAGTTTTTCTTATTAAATGTTATTTCTATAGATTTTTATTTTGGATATTGGAAAATAGTTTTCATTTTATTTAGAATTTTAATTGGTTTAGGTTATTTTTATTTATTTTTTTAAAATAGAAAATAGAAATTAGAATGGGATTTTTATTAGGATTTTATTATTTGAAATTAATTTTGCTTTTAGGATTAATATTTGTTTTCAAAGTAAATAGATAGAATAGTTTTATTTAGATTTAGATGGAATTTAATTTTTATTTTTTATATAGATTTTATTATCATTATTATTACTTTTTAACTAGTTGTTTAATAATTTTATCAGATTTTATTGGTATTAATTTAATTAGGTTTTTATTATTTTAGATCAGTATAATTAATTCCATTTAGTCATTGTTATTAGTTTTTTTTATTGTTTAGTCAACTGTAATTAATCATAACTCTCATTACTCCATTGTTAATCATCAGCTTTTATCAATTAATCAGTAGCTTTGGCATAATTAAACTGGCCATATTCAACTTTTCGCAGGCCCACTTGTCACCTTTTGAAGGCCCAATTCTATGCAAGTTGACAAGTGTCAGCAGTATAAATGCTCTCATTAATATCTTGACACATGCTCCCATGACACGCCACCTCACCACTGACCACATGCAAACCCTAATTCGCCTCACCGGAGGAATTAACACGGCCAAACTCACCGGAATTCATCACCGGAAAACTCCTAAAGCCATCGGAAAATTCATGCGGTTCTTCATGTTCATCATTTTTTTTTCTTTCTTTTCCCAGATTTGTTCATATCTTCATCCAAAATTTATACACACATTCAAATCTTCATACAAGTTTTCCCAGAAACTCATAGAAACCTTCATATGTTCATCATAATATTCATCACATTCATCTCTGTTCGTCTGTTTTCCAGAAATCCGATGAATATCATCCGAGTTCATCGCCAACTTCATCCGTTCTTCCACTTTTTTCCAGAAAATTCGTCCGTAAACATGAACATTCATCAACACATTTCCAGAATCTTCACAAAAATCATACGAAATTCATCTTGATGTTCATCAAACGTCATCACCAGTTCATATTTTTCCAGATTCGTCATGAACGATCAACCTTCATAGATCCAAACATTCATGAGATTCCATCCGAGTTCATCACCAACTTCATCTTCTTCCGATCTGTTCAGATCTGCATCATCAAACCCACAACAGAAATCTAGATCCAAACCCTCCATCAATTTCAAACTACGACATGCAACCCAGATCCAGATCTTAACCAACACAAACCTCAACCTGCGAACATCTCAACTCCAGATCTACCCAAATTTCAACAAACTTCGAAACCTCAACATTCAAACACCTTCGTCATCAACGCCATTTCTAGACCGTCAATCAAACCAAATCACCTTCGCGTCTCCAGATCTTCGACATGCAAGTCGCGGATTCACTGTTTTCTTCTCGAACCAACAATCTTCAGACTCGTAGATCTCCAGATCTTCATCAACGATTTTAAACTTCTAGCTCCGAATACACTCGCCTCCATCTTCATCGAAGCTCATAGCCGTTCGTGAAAGTTGGACCAAGCACTGTTTTGATTTTGTGAATTTTTGTGGTTGTCTGTTTTTTGTAATTTGAGTACAGGTGACGTTGATATTTGATGAAAACGCAATTGAGTTGATAGGGGAGATAAGTGCAGCAAGGTGACGGCGAGAGGCAGACGGCGGTGAACAGGGTTCTCTAGGGTTTTCGTTTGTTTGTTTGAAGTGAAGAGGAAGTTTGTTCCTGGGGTCTCTTTGGGGTTAGTGGGCCGGTAGGCCCAATTTCCTGTTTCTGATCACACCCCCTCGTCATTCACTATTCCCCCCGTTTCCTTATTATTTTTCTTTTTTTTCTGAAATAAGGATGTGGGCCGTGAGGCCCAACCGGTTTTTTCCCTGCACTCTATGTTTCCGTGTGCACCCCCCTTCTGCTGTTTATTTTGTTTATTTATTATTGCTGTTTGGTGGATTTGGAGGCCCAATTGAATTTCTGAATTAACCCCTGTGTTGCTGTTGTTGCACCCCCCTGTGCTTTGTTTTATTTTTGAATTATATTTTTGTAAACACACTTTTAAATTCATTTTAATATTATTATTATGTATATTATTTTTCACTTTTCTTTTCTATGTTATATTTAATTTTATTACATTTTATATATATAGTTTTTTATATTAGTTTATATATAAGTTTATATTTATTTCTTTTATAAGTTGTTGTATTCTATTTTTTATATGTTTCTTAAATTTTTTCTTAGAGTTTATAAATATTTTCTTAAAATTTTAATTCATATTTTATTTTAGAGATTAAATTTTATTTCTCATTTATTATTGAACACTTTTATTTCATTTTCTGTTTTGGTCGATGACGATACTTCCGTAATTCATTACCAGTCAAATTATTGATGAATAATGTTGGATCTGAGACCACCTTTTTTCTCTCCTCGTTTCTTGTCCCGATTCGATTCATTGACGCTATCAAACCATCTTCGATAAAGGAATCGAGTTATATTCGTTTTGAATTGAAAAAAAGAGGATTAAGTGTAGACTTTCTCCCTCTCCGAGTGTCGAGATGCTCACTGTAGTGTGGGTGGTTTTGACACTCGTCTTTCAATGCGAAGACGCTCGTATTCTTCGCACTCCTCCATATCCTTCTCTCCTAAAACCTCGGTCTCATGCCGAGTCCATTTTCAAACCGTAATAAATCAATATCTCTTCGTATTGAATTAAAAAGAGCGGATTGGGTGTAGACCTCTTCCTCTCTGAATATTGGGATGCCCACTGTAGTGAGGGTGGTCTTGATATTCGTCTTTCAATACGAAGACGCGACTTCTTCCATCACCTCTCCTTTCACAACTTCCTTCCACAATTTTCACACCTAAGACCTCGGTCCTGTACCGAGTGCATTTTCAAATCATTTCGTAACAAAAACTTGAATGGTCGTGGAGTGGTTAGGCGTAGGCCTTCTCCTATCCCGAGTGCTGACGTTTACCGTAGGGTTCTCTGTCGCAAAGCACTTACCATTCAAAACCAAAAACATCTTTAATAAGAGAACGAAGTTCCCTTCGTACTGAATTAAAGAGAGAGGATTGGGTGTAGACCTCTTCTTCTTCGAGCGTAGGGATGCCCACTGTAGTGAGGGTGGTTTCGACGCTCGTCTTTCAATACGAAGACGCCTCGTTCGCCACACCCTTTTATGACAAAAACTTTGAGACAATGAATTGGGTACTACCCGTAGGGGTTACTATCCGAGGACATGTCTCGCCCCTTAAAAAACAATCCAATCAATCAAACGTGACTTCTTGCCCCACGTGGCGAAAACTAATCAATCTTTCAAAAGGATATGTTACGTCCGTTCTACCGCAAACAGGTAACGCATAAGCCTCCTCACATGCGAGCAGCAAAACACCTAAACTGCTAGAATGCGCACGATAGCATCATCCATAAAAACATCAACAAACCGTAGGCCGAACTACGGCTGCTCTGATTTCTCATACCAGATGAGAATACGTAGGCACAAGACGGCGATGTCTTGGCGAGCACATTCCCCCATATTTGTAGTTCCCCGAACTACGTCGACTCTGACTTTCTCACACCTATTGAGAATACGTAGGCCTAGGACTGCGAAGTCCTACCGAGTCTGTTCTTTCTCTCTTCTTCCTCCGTTACCTCTCTTTCCCCAGTTTCTAACCCTTTCTCTCTACCCTTTGGAACACCTTTTTATAGCATAATATTTAAGCAAATATATTCACACATCGACAAACAAAAGGTTCCCATCGAGTACGATGGATGCGAGGGGTGCTAATACCTTCCCCTCGCATAACCGGCTTCCGAACCCATTCATGGTTGCGAGACCATCTTATCCATTCTTTTCTTAAGGTTTTCTCGATATTTTCCTTTCCCCTCATGGGATAAATAAAGTTCGGTGGCGACTCTTCTGTCCTATCTTTTCGCCTCCCCGTCGTTGCGCGATGCATTTTTTCGAGTAGCGACAGCTGGCGACTCTGCTGGGGAGCCTAGCGAGCCAAGCCTATTTTGTTTGTCGTATTTATGTTTTATTTGCTTTATTTGTTTATGTTTCGTTCTCTAACTTGTTGGGTTTATTGGGATGGGTTGTAAGGATAAAGCTTTCTACCCGAGCTTTTGAGTATACACTAAGATTAGGAGGTGGTTTCTTTCTGATTTGCGAGACGTAGGACTCGTTGAATTGGTTTGAATTCCACTGCTCAGATGAGACCCCTTTGGAATGATTATGTCTTACGTGTAGTCGTAACGACGTCTTTGTTTCCAACTTGGGAGTCCGAGATTCTGAGGACCTTTTGTAGAACCTTATTCCGAAGGTTGCTAAAACATAACTCTATGTTCATCCTTTTGAAAGAATTACCGTCTTACGAGTAGTCGTTCTGATGGGAAACTTTTGAGGGTTGGTGCATGGGACTTTGTTTGAAAAGCCTTTGGAATACCCTCTTATAAACCAGTAGATTTCCCACCCGAGGTGAAAGATATTTCGTTGTTTTGTCTCGCAGAATTTGTGACTATTGATTCTTTGTGTGTTGCATCAGCATTTTGCATTGCATTTCATGTGCATCTCATTTTTGCATATCCATCCTCAACTGGAGCAGAGAGCTTACCAGTCTTTTGTCCAACCCGCAGTTGATTTCCCGACATTCACATCGGATTTGAGTTAGCTTCTGGAAGGATCATGGACTCAGAGGAGCAGAATTTGGTTGTTACGAGGGAAGAGTTTGAGATGATGAAGAATCAGTTGGATCAACTCATGGAGGCCATGTCAGCTATGACAAGAAGAGAGACCAATGTTCAGAGGACTCCAGTGAACAATGTTGCTCAAGCTCAGCATGTGCAGATTCCTGTCGAAGATCAAGAGCATACTATTGTCAGAGATAGAGATTCATCTTCTCTCCATGACTCGGACTATCAGAACTTCACCTTCTCTGTGCCAGATTCCCAAAGGGTTGTTCCGAAGATCACTCCTAAGGACCCACAGACTGTTGAGTTTATGAGAAGATATCGTCTGTTGGATGAAAAGCTTGACGCCCTGATGAGTCAAGATACTCTTAATCTGAATGCTTCGAGCATGTGTTTGGTGCCAGGTCTTGTAATGCCTCCGAAGTTTAAGACGCCACATTTTGAGAAGTTCAAAGGGGATAGTTGTCCGAAGCAGCATTTGGTAATGTTTTGCAGAAGAATGACTTCGTATGTCCACAATGACAAGCTTATGATTCACTGTTTCCAAGACAGTCTGAGTGGGGCATCTCTGAGTTGGTACATGCAGATGGAAAGTAGTTGCATCAAATCATGGTCAGATTTAGCCAATGCCTTTGTGAAGCAGTACGACTACAATCTCGACATGAATCCCAGTCGCATGCAGTTGCAAGAATTGTCTCAGGCGGAGAATGAATCCTTTAGAGGGTATGTGCAGAGATGGAGAGAATTTTCTGCTCGTGTTCAACCACCGCTTCAGGATAGAGAATTGGTTGACATCTTCTTGGGTACTTTGAAGGGCCATTACTATGATTTAATGATTAGTGGCGGAACGTTAAACTTTTCTGACTTGGTAAAAGCAGGAGAACGTATCGAGAGCGGAATCAAGAGTGGAAAGATCCGAGACATCTCAGATACCTCAGTTTATGAAAGTGAATCAGTTGTCAGCTCTAAAGAGGAATGGGAGAAAGAAAGTGATGATATCCCGAAATCTCCAATACCTCAGATTCAGTTTTCAGACGTTTCGAGTGTTCAGAGTCAGCAATCTGTTAGGTCTGTGTATCAGATATTTTCTCCCCTTCAGAGTCAACATTCATACCGTTATCAGCCGCGTCAGCACGCCCGACGAAGACCGAGGAAGCCAGAGAGACATTTCACTCAGTTGCCGTTGTCGTACAGTCAGATATTGCCAGACTTGATCAAATTTGGTTTGATTGTGCCAAAGAAAACTGATCCAGAGACTTCTTCACATCCTTCAGATTCTGATGTCAACGCTCGCTGTGAGTACCATGTTGGGGCACAGGGGCATTCAACTGAAGACTGTAAGGTGCTTAGAAGCCAGGTTCAGACTCTGCTGGACTCCAACAGGTTTTCAATCACGCCTCAGGGTATTCAGATCAACGATCTTCCTTCGTCAAGTCATATGGGTTCAGCAACTAATGTCATGGAGGGATTCACCGAGAGCATATGTTCAGAAGAGTATCAGACGGATTTTGATGGGCAATTCTAAAGATGGCTGGTTCAACAGCAAGTCAAGAATGAAAGCCCAGTTCCCCGAAGCTGGCAATCTTTCTATCATGTTATTCCTTTGCATTTGTAGTTTCTTTTCTGTTTAAGTGTGAACTTATTTGCAAATTTCATTTGTAAGACGTGTTTGTTTTCGATTGATAATGATAATGAAATGAATATGCATGTTTTGATTAAATCCATTCGTGTTCACTCAATATTGCTTTTTCAATAATGTCAAACGCTTGTTTAAGCGAAATTCCTTGAGGGAGGATGACGAAGTTGAAAGACGCGCAGGCTTCCGAATGTATACTTTTGAATAAAATCTCTGCTGATGATGTACAGGCATTGTTTCAAATCCCTAAACACAGGAGATATAAGGATGTTAATCCCTTGTCAACCCCTTTGAGCCTAGTTGTAGGAGTTTCTTTCTGAAAACGAAAAAACCTCAATCTTAACCTAGGGCAGGGTAGATGTCAGTTAATTCGACCGAGCATCCAGATTGCAGAAGGAGCGTTCCCCGTTCGAGGATCAATCACACCCGTAGAGGTCGTACCTAAAAAGCCGAGAAGTGAGACAGTCACAATCCTTTCAACAAGTCAGACCAGCTGGTGTCACATTGATTTGTTCCGAAAAAAGAAAAGAAAAAACAGAAGCCCGCTAAGTCGATAACTTGAAAACAAGTGGCTTAGGCAAAAATTAGGGCATCCCGCTGGACTTTGAGATCAGAATATATACTCAAAAAGTCAGTCCAGGCAAAAATAGGGGAATGAAAAATGACGAAGAACAAGTCGTGTGAGCCAGGCACCAAAGACGAAAAGCGAGTGACTGTCACTCCGAAAACTTATGGTTTCTTGAACCATCACTCCTGTCAGTCAACCTTTGAGAGGCGAGCGAGTGTCGAATTAGTTGAACGTAGGATTGGAGAACATCAAGGAGAGTGGGTGGGTTAAACAGAACTTTGAGCCTCATATCCTTTCTTTCAAACCGTGAACCTAACCAAGTTACAACCTTCAAAAGTCCTAATTGAAGCAAGTTTGTTTCGAAAGCATACTTCGGTAAAGATCGCGTCGAAACTGACTCCTAAAAGGATTTTCTTACCCTATGGGTATTGATGTTGACATTCCGATAAGTGATTCATTCACTATACATCACAACTTTTTTCTAGTGAACAGACTTGGATTTCAAAACTGTCATATGCATTACATTGATATTATCATTTGCAAAACAATTTGTTTTACTTGCGAGTAAGTACTTGACAGCAGGAAAGTTTCTACAGTGGAAAGTTTGATCGGTAAGACGCAAAACACTTGAGTACTCCGTTGAGCAGGGGCAAGGCATATCAAATGATCATCAAAGGAGTCAGTCATTCGAAGATCAGTTAATCTGGGGCAATCAGGTCGAGATTCGATAAATCTCTCGAAGTCAGCCAGGGGCACTTCTCTACAAATCGGCCAATCAGGGGCAAATCACTTCAAGGCTGGGGCAGATCACCCTAAGAGCACATAGGCTATCTTTATCCAGAAGGCAGTTAATCTGAAGCACCTCTCCGAGGTTCATGATGCTGAGGCAGTTCATATCAGACCAGCAGGGTACAAAGCTTTTAGATCTCCTTTCAAGGAAGATTTATACAGAGAACCCACAGGCTGGGGCAAGTTTGGAAATAAAGGAACTTTTCCTCTCCACATCTTCAAAGCTACTCAGAGCTATTCAAGCAGGTGCAGTCAATCTTCAGGTTCAAGATGAATGTCGGGAAGTCGTAACCCTTCACCTGTCTTCCCCAGCAAGAGCCCAATCGTCATTGGCGTGTGTAAGCCATCCCTAGGAGAGTCCAATCATACTTGGCGCATCCAGGCATTCCCAGTGGAGTTGGTTTCACCTCTTCAGCATTTATTTTGTTGGAGTGGTTCTTTCACATCCAGCTTTCCCCGGCAGCCCGAGCCTGCATCTGCATTTTGCATATAGTTATCATCATATTTGCATCATCTTTGCATTTCATCCTCAAACGCGTAGCATTTCCATTTCATATGGAGCATTGCGCCATTCTCAAACATGTGCATGTGCACGCGAAGCATAAGCCAGTTTTTGCTAGCCTTCTGTGGCAGTGTGAATCACTCTGTAATCAGTTCAGGGGAATTTATCCAGCAGCTTTGTTCAGACAGCTTGTCGGTTTACTCGGATTTCAGATCATATGACGGTTATGATTTTGTCCATCAATCTTCTGATGATGACATTCCCAAACAGATTTTCTTCCCGTCAGCTCCTATTGACGATGTGTTTCCTCAGCAAGGTTTTTTCTCCGTCTATCATTAGACGTCGTGAGTTTGGTTTTCTTTCCGTCTATCTTTAGACGATGTGGTTCTTCAGACAAGTTTTCTTCCTGTCTATCTTTAGACAAGGTGATAAGATCAAGTGCATGTTGATCTGGCCTTCGGAAAGGTTGTTTTTCTCCGTCTATCATTAGACACCGTGAGTTTGGTTTTCTCCGTCTATCTCTAGACGTCGGGAGTTTTGAGCATGGTTTTCTTTCCGTCTATCTTTAGACGATGTGAGGTTCGGACACGTTTCTTCCTGTCTATCTTTAGACAAGGTGATAAGATCAAGTGCATGTTGATCTGGCCTTCGGAAAGGTATTTTTTCCGTCTATCTTTAGACGTTGGGAGTTTGAGTATGGTTTTCTTTCTGTCTATCTTTAGACGATGTGGTTCTTCGGACAAGTTTTCTTCCTGTCTATCTTTAGACAATGTGATAAGATCAAGTGCATGTTGATCTGGCCTTCGGTGTGGTCTTCTCCGTCTATCATTAGACGATGCGAGATTTGGATATGATGTTCCTCTCGTCTATCATTAGACGATACGAGATTTGGATATGGTTTTCCTCTCGTCTATCATTAGACGATACGAGATTTGGTTTTGATATTCCTCTCGTCTATCATTAGACGATGCGAGATTTGGTTATGATTTTCCTCTCCGTCCATCATTGGACGATGTGAGTATTTTGGATATTGTTCTTCCTGTCTACCATTAGACGATGTGAGTTTTGGATATAATGTTTCTCCGTCCATCATTGGACGATGTTGAGAGTTGACGGCGATGTCAGGTGCTTATCAAATTTATGTCTGTCTGGCGGTAATGTCAGAGGTTTATTAGCATCGTGGTTGTCTGGCGGCGATGTCAGAGTTCTGTATCCCCACAAGTACTTGACGGCGATGTCGGGTGCTTCTCAGAATTATTGTTAGCTGGCGGCGATGTCAGATGTTTGTCGAATTTATGATTGATGACGGCGATGTCAGGGTTATCTCACTAGGTTTGTATTTTTCTGGCGGCGATGTCAGATAATTTTGTTTTCCCAGCGGCGAGGTTGGATGTTTTTTCTGGCGGCGATGTCAAATATTCTCGTTCTTCCAACGGCGAGGTTGGATGTTAGCTGGCGGCGATGTCAGGTAATTTTGTTTTCCCAGCGGCGAGGTTGGATGTTTGTTTCTGGCGGCGATGTCAGGTGTTTTAGTTTTCCAGCGGCGATGTTGGATGTTTTGGTTGTCCGACGGCAATGTCACACGTTTTATTTATGTGAATGACTGGCGGCAATGTCAGGTGTGATTTACCGATTGATTGTTTTGAATGTCTGACAGCAATGCCAGAGGAATTTTATGTGGAGTTCTGACGGTGGAGTCAGATGTTTTAGAAATTTGATATTGATGGCTGACGGCGATGTCAGAAGTTTCTTTTGCGGTTGGCAAATTTCCGGGTTCTTTTGTATTCAATCACCTTTTACCATGGATGTCTGAAAGTGGTTACTTTTCATCCCTTCTGGTCCAAGTCGATTGAATAGGGGCAGCTGTTGCACCCCAAAATTTGCCCACCGGTTTTCCGACTTTGACTGGCTTTTGCTTCGTTTTTCATCTGCGTATCATTTTCGCATTTTGCCCGTATTATCAGCCGGATTGAATTTGTCAGGATTTTAGCCGCTTTGCTCGCGTTTCAGGCGAATCAAATTAATTCAAACGAAAAGCTCAGTGTCAAAATCGAGCGAAAGTCGCTCTCCTCTTGATAATTCAATCCATGTTGATAATATCGGCACATTTCGGTGCTCGCCCGTTTTCCCATGGCATTTTGCATTTATTTTTTTTTTTTTTTTTTTTTGTTTTATTTAATTATTTAGAATAGTTTTTGTTTTATATTTTTGATTACGTAGAAAATAGATTTTATTAGATTTAAATAGATTTTTTTTAATATTAATAGTTTAAAAATAGCTTTTTATTAAAATAGAGTTTTTCTTATTAAATGTTATTTCTATAGATTTTTATTTTGGATATTGGAAAATAGTTTTCATTTTATTTAGAATTTTAATTGGTTTAGGTTATTTTTATTTATTTTTTTAAAATAGAAAATAGAAATTAGAATGGGATTTTTATTAGGATTTTATTATTTGAAATTAATTTTGCTTTTAGGATTAATATTTGTTTTCAAAGTAAATAGATAGAATAGTTTTATTTAGATTTAGATGGAATTTAATTTTTATTTTTTATATAGATTTTATTATCATTATTATTACTTTTTAACTAGTTGTTTAATAATTTTATCAGATTTTATTGGTATTAATTTAATTAGGTTTTTATTATTTTAGATCAGTATAATTAATTCCATTTAGTCATTGTTATTAGTTTTTTTTATTGTTTAGTCAACTGTAATTAATCATAACTCTCATTACTCCATTGTTAATCATCAGCTTTTATCAATTAATCAGTAGCTTTGGCATAATTAAACTGGCCATATTCAACTTTTCGCAGGCCCACTTGTCACCTTTTGAAGGCCCAATTCTATGCAAGTTGACAAGTGTCAGCAGTATAAATGCTCTCATTAATATCTTGACACATGCTCCCATGACACGCCACCTCACCACTGACCACATGCAAACCCTAATTCGCCTCACCGGAGGAATTAACACGGCCAAACTCACCGGAATTCATCACCGGAAAACTCCTAAAGCCATCGGAAAATTCATGCGGTTCTTCATGTTCATCATTTTTTTTTCTTTCTTTTCCCAGATTTGTTCATATCTTCATCCAAAATTTATACACACATTCAAATCTTCATACAAGTTTTCCCAGAAACTCATAGAAACCTTCATATGTTCATCATAATATTCATCACATTCATCTCTGTTCGTCTGTTTTCCAGAAATCCGATGAATATCATCCGAGTTCATCGCCAACTTCATCCGTTCTTCCACTTTTTTCCAGAAAATTCGTCCGTAAACATGAACATTCATCAACACATTTCCAGAATCTTCACAAAAATCATACGAAATTCATCTTGATGTTCATCAAACGTCATCACCAGTTCATATTTTTCCAGATTCGTCATGAACGATCAACCTTCATAGATCCAAACATTCATGAGATTCCATCCGAGTTCATCACCAACTTCATCTTCTTCCGATCTGTTCAGATCTGCATCATCAAACCCACAACAGAAATCTAGATCCAAACCCTCCATCAATTTCAAACTACGACATGCAACCCAGATCCAGATCTTAACCAACACAAACCTCAACCTGCGAACATCTCAACTCCAGATCTACCCAAATTTCAACAAACTTCGAAACCTCAACATTCAAACACCTTCGTCATCAACGCCATTTCTAGACCGTCAATCAAACCAAATCACCTTCGCGTCTCCAGATCTTCGACATGCAAGTCGCGGATTCACTGTTTTCTTCTCGAACCAACAATCTTCAGACTCGTAGATCTCCAGATCTTCATCAACGATTTTAAACTTCTAGCTCCGAATACACTCGCCTCCATCTTCATCGAAGCTCATAGCCGTTCGTGAAAGTTGGACCAAGCACTGTTTTGATTTTGTGAATTTTTGTGGTTGTCTGTTTTTTGTAATTTGAGTACAGGTGACGTTGATATTTGATGAAAACGCAATTGAGTTGATAGGGGAGATAAGTGCAGCAAGGTGACGGCGAGAGGCAGACGGCGGTGAACAGGGTTCTCTAGGGTTTTCGTTTGTTTGTTTGAAGTGAAGAGGAAGTTTGTTCCTGGGGTCTCTTTGGGGTTAGTGGGCCGGTAGGCCCAATTTCCTGTTTCTGATCACACCCCCTCGTCATTCACTATTCCCCCCGTTTCCTTATTATTTTTCTTTTTTTTCTGAAATAAGGATGTGGGCCGTGAGGCCCAACCGGTTTTTTCCCTGCACTCTATGTTTCCGTGTGCACCCCCCTTCTGCTGTTTATTTTGTTTATTTATTATTGCTGTTTGGTGGATTTGGAGGCCCAATTGAATTTCTGAATTAACCCCTGTGTTGCTGTTGTTGCACCCCCCTGTGCTTTGTTTTATTTTTGAATTATATTTTTGTAAACACACTTTTAAATTCATTTTAATATTATTATTATGTATATTATTTTTCACTTTTCTTTTCTATGTTATATTTAATTTTATTACATTTTATATATATAGTTTTTTATATTAGTTTATATATAAGTTTATATTTATTTCTTTTATAAGTTGTTGTATTCTATTTTTTATATGTTTCTTAAATTTTTTCTTAGAGTTTATAAATATTTTCTTAAAATTTTAATTCATATTTTATTTTAGAGATTAAATTTTATTTCTCATTTATTATTGAACACTTTTATTTCATTTTCTGTTTTGGTCGATGACGATACTTCCGTAATTCATTACCAGTCAAATTATTGATGAATAATGTTGGATCTGAGACCACCTTTTTTCTCTCCTCGTTTCTTGTCCCGATTCGATTCATTGACGCTATCAAACCATCTTCGATAAAGGAATCGAGTTATATTCGTTTTGAATTGAAAAAAAGAGGATTAAGTGTAGACTTTCTCCCTCTCCGAGTGTCGAGATGCTCACTGTAGTGTGGGTGGTTTTGACACTCGTCTTTCAATGCGAAGACGCTCGTATTCTTCGCACTCCTCCATATCCTTCTCTCCTAAAACCTCGGTCTCATGCCGAGTCCATTTTCAAACCGTAATAAATCAATATCTCTTCGTATTGAATTAAAAAGAGCGGATTGGGTGTAGACCTCTTCCTCTCTGAATATTGGGATGCCCACTGTAGTGAGGGTGGTCTTGATATTCGTCTTTCAATACGAAGACGCGACTTCTTCCATCACCTCTCCTTTCACAACTTCCTTCCACAATTTTCACACCTAAGACCTCGGTCCTGTACCGAGTGCATTTTCAAATCATTTCGTAACAAAAACTTGAATGGTCGTGGAGTGGTTAGGCGTAGGCCTTCTCCTATCCCGAGTGCTGACGTTTACCGTAGGGTTCTCTGTCGCAAAGCACTTACCATTCAAAACCAAAAACATCTTTAATAAGAGAACGAAGTTCCCTTCGTACTGAATTAAAGAGAGAGGATTGGGTGTAGACCTCTTCTTCTTCGAGCGTAGGGATGCCCACTGTAGTGAGGGTGGTTTCGACGCTCGTCTTTCAATACGAAGACGCCTCGTTCGCCACACCCTTTTATGACAAAAACTTTGAGACAATGAATTGGGTACTACCCGTAGGGGTTACTATCCGAGGACATGTCTCGCCCCTTAAAAAACAATCCAATCAATCAAACGTGACTTCTTGCCCCACGTGGCGAAAACTAATCAATCTTTCAAAAGGATATGTTACGTCCGTTCTACCGCAAACAGGTAACGCATAAGCCTCCTCACATGCGAGCAGCAAAACACCTAAACTGCTAGAATGCGCACGATAGCATCATCCATAAAAACATCAACAAACCGTAGGCCGAACTACGGCTGCTCTGATTTCTCATACCAGATGAGAATACGTAGGCACAAGACGGCGATGTCTTGGCGAGCACATTCCCCCATATTTGTAGTTCCCCGAACTACGTCGACTCTGACTTTCTCACACCTATTGAGAATACGTAGGCCTAGGACTGCGAAGTCCTACCGAGTCTGTTCTTTCTCTCTTCTTCCTCCGTTACCTCTCTTTCCCCAGTTTCTAACCCTTTCTCTCTACCCTTTGGAACACCTTTTTATAGCATAATATTTAAGCAAATATATTCACACATCGACAAACAAAAGGTTCCCATCGAGTACGATGGATGCGAGGGGTGCTAATACCTTCCCCTCGCATAACCGGCTTCCGAACCCATTCATGGTTGCGAGACCATCTTATCCATTCTTTTCTTAAGGTTTTCTCGATATTTTCCTTTCCCCTCATGGGATAAATAAAGTTCGGTGGCGACTCTTCTGTCCTATCTTTTCGCCTCCCCGTCGTTGCGCGATGCATTTTTTCGAGTAGCGACATATATCCATGATGTAAAACACCATCTCAAACACCTCAGGGCCTACCTGAATAGGCAATGTGATTGATCCAAACACTGACCTCCTGGTTCCATCGAACGCGCGCACCACCAAATCACTTGGCGTGCATAACAACCCCCGGGTATCCAGCTTCAACAAGGCTTTCTTCGGTAATACATTCAATGATGACCCAATGTCCACCAACACATGGGACATAACGGTGCCCCGGCATTCAATGGAGATATGTAAAGCGTTGTTGTGATCGCGCCCTCTAGGCGTTAGATCAAAGTCTGTAAAACCCAGGCCATGTCCTGCATTAACATGCGATATAACTCCCTCCAGTTGGTTGACCGATATCTCCTGCGGAACAAAGGGCGTCTCCAGTACTTTCAGCAAAGCATTTCTGTGCGCTTCTGAGCATAACAACAGCGATAAGATCGAGATCTTTGAAGGCGTCTGTTGTAGGTGATCTACAATTTTGTAGTCACTCTTGCGAATTAATCGCATAAATTCCTCCACCTCTTTATTCGTTGACTCTTTCTCTTTACTCCCAGATGATTCTCCATCAACTACTTTGTTCTTACCCTTAGCAAGTCTTTCAGCTTCAACTTCTGGGGAAGTAAAGATCCTCCCACTTCTGGTTATACCGCCCTGTCCGACTATATTCTCCACAGATCCTGCTGGCGGATCGCTCAAATCAATCTTTTCTCCGTTACAATATACCTCAGCACCATAACTCCATGGTACTGCTTTCGTGCTCTCATACGGAATTGGCTTAGCCCTGGTAATTGTAAAGGTCGGTCGCTTCGCTGGCGCCGTAATCGTTACAGATTTGAATGGGATTGTGATCGTAGCAACCTCGTTCCGTTCCTCTTCAGTCTCCACTTCCACAGGCTTTTCTGACCCTGCAGACCGATCGAATTGCAAAACCCCTTCGTCGATCAACCCTTGTACCCCTTTCTTCAACTGCTCATAGCCCTCGGGCTGAATCTGACAATCAACACAGCCTTCGTCACAACCCGGAGAAACCCCCTCTTTCAATAGGCACTGTTTGATATGACTCAACGGAGTCTTCAGCTCACTTACATCCAACACCAAGTCTGTTTTAGCATCTGTCAATATTGTGTTTGCCCCAGCTCCCGCATGCTTGGGCATTGGCTGTTGAGTAATATTGGGACCTTCTTTCCCAAAATTGATGGCTGTGTTATCAAGCAGATATTGCACCTTGTGCTTGAAAGCTAAACAGTTCTCTATATTGTGCCCAGGTGCACCAGAGTGAAAATCACAGTGCTCGTTGATGTTGTACCCCACAGGTGGCGTGCCGATCGGTGGCGCCAAGGTTCTCTTTTCAACTAGCTGTAACTTCAATAGATTCTGAAGGAGCTCTGCGTAAGATACCGGCGGTACCTCGAATATCCTCCTTGGTCTGGGAGTCTGAAACCTCCTTTGATTCTGATTAGGTTGTTGCTGAGCCTGATGCTGTTGTTATCTCTGTTGCTGAGGTGGTCCCGGAATAGTCACGCTTGCAACTTGAGGCTGTGGACGCCAATTCTGATTCCTATTTCTTCGCTGAGCATTATACACCGCATTAGTATCACCCTGCCTTTTACCACCAAAGGCCTTCTTGTTGCTCTGAACTGAAGCAGATTCTCCCGGTTGGATCTTACCAATTTTTATCCCATTCTCTATACGCTCCCCCATCAGGATTAACTCGGAGAAGGTAGTCATTGAGAAGTTGAGCAAACGGTCGTAGTACATTCCTGAGAATGTCCCTACAAACAGGTCCATCATTTCCCGCTCTACCATAGGGGGTTGTACTCTAGCTGCCAGATCACGCCATCTCTGGGCGTACTCTTTGAAGCTTTCCTTGGGCTTCTGAGACATGCTTTGCAACTGGACTCTGTTAGGAGCGAGATCGTTGTTGTATTGGTAATGCTTCACGAAAGCTTCCACTAATTCTTTCCAGGTTCTGATCTGTGTTGGTTCCAGGCTCATGTACCACTTCAATGACGGCCCTGACAAGCTGTCTTGGAAAAAGTGCATAAGCATCTTATCGTCGTCTGAATACGCAGACATCCTTCTGTAAAATGACCGAACATGTACCCTCGGGCACGTGTCGCCTTTATACTTATCAAAAGATGGCGCTTTAAACTTCAGAGGTACCCTCAGCCCTGGTACCAACCCCATACTGGACATATCTAGTCCCACAGCGTTCTGATTAGCCAGCCCATTGACCTTCTCTTCCAACAGCCTCATGCGGAGGTTATCACCTGTAAGCCTCCCATAGCCTTCATTATGACCAGAGAAAACGTCTTCCTGACGATCCTCCCAGCGAGGGATATCGTCATATGCAGCATGTCCGGCGTTACGACCCATACCTGTTTGAAAGTACCTGGGGTCATACCTCAGGTTGCCCATATCCTGGCCGTTGTTCATACCCATTCCATATCCTGCATTGCCAAAACCATGGTCACCATATCCAGTTTTGGCGCCAGCCACATTGCCATATCCCATATTCATACCCTGAAAGCCCTGATTACCGTTGTTCAGCCCGACGTTCTTCGTACCCATGTTGAAACCCTGGTTAACACTCCCTACGAACACTCCAGCAGTGTCTCCGTTAGTGTTACCAGCATTTTCGTTCCCACCAGCAGGACCGGCTTCTCCAGTATTCAGTCCAGCGACTGGAATGTGATCATCACTTTGGTGGTTGTCAACTCTGGGAGAGTTGGCCACATTTTCACCACGCGGGGTACCGTTGTTCTCAGCGCGAGCAACCAATGGCTGCACCAGACTTTGCAGTTGTTCTTGGCATTTGGCAACGGCTTCCATCGTTTGCATGAGCAGGGCCATCCTGTCACGCATTTCTTGCATCTCCACTTGCACGTTGTCCATAATCTTCTTCTGATTAGTCCTTGTGGAATAGCGATGAATTCGTGGATCTACAATTCTGACACTACCTGCAATGGATGCGGGAGATAAGATACATGGATCACAAACCTGTAATGCAAATATGAATGTATGCAAAATGCAATATGTATCTATGCATTAGGGAATATTGCTCCCCTGGTTCTAGTGCCAATACATTTGATACAGGGTAGCGCCGTGACAGTGCGGTGCAAGAAGTTGCAAGAAGTTGAAATTCAATCATAGAAGAGAAAACAACTCATATATTGGATAAACCTTCAAAGGCAAAGTCATACATCAATGTACCACAAGATTATCAAAAGCATGACCTCAACCCACAAGTCGGGTGATGGTCAGCATACAATGAAGCAATAACAAAATCAGGTGTGCTCATAATCCCTATATTCCCCTAACAGCTTCTTTGTCTTGGGATGATTAGGTCGAGCAAGTAATCCTTCAATGAGTAGACTTCTTTGCTTGAGAATACGCCGCAGGTCATCAATAGACTCCTCCCATGTGCCTTCACCAAAGCATTCATCTAGCTTCCTCTTCTGGGATCTAGCTTCTTTCCGGCGGGCTTCAACTTGCTTGAGTGCGTCTTGGAGAGCATATCTAGCCATGACTTCTTCCTCATGTTGCCTCCTAGTGGCCTTCAATTGGTTCTCGAGATCGGCGATCTGTTGCTTCAACTTATCTTCCCGTTCCTTGTTATTAGTAAGAGTGGCATTCCACGTCTTATTGAAGGAAGCAATCTCCCGGTAAGCGATGTCCAATGACTTCTTCTTAGCCTCCATCATCTCATGGGAGCTTTTGAAATCTTGTCCTAGGCATTCCCGCTTTTGCCTTTCTTCAATAATCTTAGTCTTCAACAAGGCTACCAGCTCAGTTTGTTGTTGGAGAGAATATGCAGCATCGTTTTTCTCACTTCGGATCTGGGCCAATTCCCTTTCCAGCTCCTCATTATCCACCAACAAAGCTTCCTTTTCCTTCACCACTTGCTCATAAGCCTCGATGGGAACAGTCGTAGGTTCCTCTACCGGAATAGGAACAGAAGGTGCCACAAAAGGATATGGCATCTGAATCTGCTTCACCCTTTCCCGTATCCAAGCCTTGTACGGAGGATAGGCCTGACAGTCGTTCTTCCCCAACAATGGCTTTCCTCTTCTAGAGATATGATTCCAAGCATGCTGTAGCTTGGCCAATAAGTCTCCACTTAAGTCACCTGTGAAGTACAGAGATTCTTGTACTTCTTCCGCCTTCGGTGGGCTCTTCAATGCGTATCCAAACTGACGAACGAACAACGAAGGATTGTAATTAATACACCCTTTCCTCCCGATCAAGGGCACGTTCGGGTACCCAGCGCAGCTAAAGATAATCAGAACCAAGCAAATTCTTATCAAACCAAACCATCTCCTCGGAAGTCAACCTCATAAGGCGTTCGGACCAATCATACTCATTCGCAAGCTCTATGAAAGGACCCTTCTTCGGTAAGTGACGATCAAACCACATCTTCAATAAAGGCACGCAACAGTGAACACTCTTTCCTCGCCGATTCTCGTTCTTGTAATGAAGGGAATGGTAGAAATCCCCAATCAAAGTAGGCATTGGATTGCCGGCAGCAAACAACTGGAGGGCATCAAAGTCCACAAAATTCGGGAAGTTGGGAAACAACACTATCCCATAAATGCACAAAGCCAAGACAGCATTGAAGACTATCCAACATCCACTCTTGGCATACTCCCAGGCTTTACCAATCAGAAACGGGAGAGAGAAACCTGAGACCCCGCGCCAAGAAGTCACCAACAACTCAGAAGCGTCCATGTGCAAAGCTACCGCTAAATCCTCCAACTTGGGTTCGGCATCAAAATGAATGAACGGTACTTTGTCCTGTACTGGCAAACTAAGGAAGTCTGAATACTCCTCTATGGTAGGACCCATAAGGAAATCTGTGAATGTAAAGCATCTCAAAGCAGGGTCATAGAACTGCATCAACGTATGCAATCCACTCAAATCATCTGCACTGGGTCTATAAACCAAACTCAGAAGCTTCCCATAACTCTTCTTGAAGCTAGCCCTAACCTCATCATTAGCAAGAGCAATCAAACCCAAAAGAGAATTCACGTCCGGAGTGGGCAACTTATACGCAACTGTCTTCCGCACACTACCCATATCAATAATCAGAAGTACGGAGCACTAGAACAGGGAAGTATGTAATGCACCTGCAGCACAGACACACGTTAATGAAATGCAAATGATAATGGGTATGCAAACAATGCTATGCAAATAGCTGCAACAGGGGATCAAGTGCACTAGCTGAGAAGCCTCAAGTAATATCAAGAACAGGTCTCAGACAGACCCTCCAATACTCATCAAACCCTGGTCTCAGACAGACCTCAAAGAGAACTCCAACTTGGTCTCTGATAGACCTAATAATATAACCCACACCTGGTCTCTGATAGACCCTGTAACCAGCCATAAAATATCCACAATCCTGTATCTCATGAGAAATAAACCGGTAGTCTAAAAGTCAAGTTACCTGCATACCCAAAATCCCTCTCATAGGTAGAGGTCCCTATAACTGGCGCAAGGTACGACATCCTATGCGGTTGTTGGCGTCACAGACTTTCAGGGTTGATGATACGTTTCCCAGAAGGAGTGGCATCACCAAATCCTGAAGAGGCCTCACTTAGCCAACTTCCAAATGATCGGTCCTCAGAGTCGACAATCCAACTGACCAGCAACCCAAGCCACCCAAAGGGTGGGACAGGAGGCCAACCAGAAGAACCTCGTCTGAGCGTAGATTTCGCGGGAAGCTAGGACATGCAAAGCATGCACACCCCCACTAATCTCTACTCTAATACTAGATGCTCTCAAGCCCAGGTTCGGCTTATCCCTCAATCATCGATCCCCCATCAAACCCACAAAGCAGCAATAATAACCATAATATAATGCTGAAAGGTAAATACGAAAATGTAAATCCATACAAAGCCCACGACGGGAAAACAAACGCTAGGATTTACTCGCGTAGGGAACCGTTGGAGTCCCCAGCAGAGTCGCCAGCTGTCGCTACCGCGAAAATCGGCGTCGGCAATACAGAAGAGTCGCCACCGTGCGTTATTTATCCCAACGGAGGGAAAGGAAACGCTCAGAGTAAACCTAACGCAAAGACGGGAAAAGGTATGGTCATCACAACCAAAACCTGGATTCGGGAGTCGGTTACGCAAGGGGAAGTTATTAGCCCCCCTCACGTCCATCGTACTCGATGGGATCCACGCTTGTTTGTTTGTACGGATTACACTTCTATCTAAACTAAAGGATGAGGTCTGAAAAGAAAAGAAAAGAAATGACTCGGCAAAGCATCGCACTTTATGCCTACGTATTCCCGTCTAGAACGAGAAATCAGAGTCAACGTAGTTCGCCTAACTACGGGTAAAAGGTAGAGGAAGGTTGCTCGCTAGGACACTGCATCCTATGCCTACGTACTTCCACACTGCATGGAAGATCAGAGCAAACGTAGTTCGGGCTGCGTATGACACAAGTTGTTCAAGTGTCTTTTATGAAAAATCTCACCTTAAACAGGGGTTTTCTTATTGCAAAAAGGTTTCTGTTTGTTCAAATCTTTTGACAGAAGAAATGAATTGATTTCTGTTATAACCTTTATTAATGTTTTTCTGTTGTTTTAAAGAAAGAAGAGATGACACTTCTACAAAATCCTAGGGTTAAAAGGGAATGAAAATCTACCCTAATGTTATCATACATGGTTTAAATCCTAATGTTTTTCATGTTACTCTCTTGCACGGAGAGAAACAGAGCTCCTAAGGGAATACGGAAACAGAAACAAATGATACAGTAAACAGTAAAGTAATGACTGAATACAGCAAACAAGCTAGGCAAGGGAGCCAAACTCTACCTCGAACCTGAATACAATAGGTAAAAGTGAAGCACATTTCACCTTAAACCTAGGGGAATCAATATACACAATACAAAAAAGCCCCCAAGCTCTGACAGCAAAAATCCCAAGTTGGTGCACAGCACATCTTCTTGCAAATGAATCTCCAAGCTCAATCTTCATTAGACCCCCAAGCTCTAGCTAGCTTCTTGCTTTGACAATCTTCAATGATCTCCATCTTCAAGGGCAAGCACTCTAAGATAACAACATAAGATCAAGAGATAGTATGGCATGCTAATCAGCTCATGGACAACCAAAGGAAGTGCACAAGGGATTAGCATAGTGGGACAGGTTCCCTCAAAGTTCTACCTCTAAGACCAAACTTATCCCTCCAAAGGAGGGAGGTGAGTTCTTAGAGGGACTTTTATTCATTGGGAAAGAATGGAAGCAAAGGAAGCATTCCATATTTCAAGAATCAATTCTCTAATCTAGAACTCTACCTAGCTCCTAAACCCTAGAACTCCAGCAGCTTCAGCAAGCTTCAAACATCCACAGTCTCTGAGTCTCTGATCTTCAATCTTCTCCTTATCATCATGCTTCTTGAACAAAGATCTTCACAATAAGACAAGCCCCACAATGATACCCCAAAAGATAAACCCCACAAGACAGATAACATCACACAGACAATCAGTTTAATCAATCAATTCAGTCAAACTCAGAAAATACCCTAAAAATGTAAAGATAAAGGATAAAATTCTAGAGCTTATTTACAAAGGTCTCTATACCTACCCATAATACCCCTATATGCCCATACCCCAAAAATCAAAACACAATCCTCAAAAGGAAAAGATTTATCCACCTATGATCACCCTAAAAACCCTAATTAAATGCACTAATGTTGATTAATCAAACTCACCTAAAATTTGACCTAAAAATCTTGGTATAAAAACCAGAGGGAGCTAAGACTATTATTGAATCACACTAAAAAGAATGAGCCAAAAAGATAAAGGGAAAGTCCTATAATTAAATCTTCAAAACTAGGTATCAACTAAAATCTATTTAAAAGCTATTAAAATGTAAAATATACAAAAAATAACAAACTAAAAATAAAATGACACTTTTTATTTTTATCATTTTCTAGACATTAAAATTGGTCTAATGTAAAAAGAACAAATTAAAAATGTTTATTTTCCATTTATTTATGATTTTTACAAGATAAGAAAAATATTGAAAGAATTAAAAAAACAAAAGAAATAAAATTGGGGAGGGGGTTCATTTAGTAAGTGCGCTCAGTTATTTATTAAGTTGGGCCAGGGATGGGGGGTGCAATTAGCGTGGGGCGCAGGCCCAATGATTATCAGAAATTAAAAGAAAAAACAAAAGAAAAAGGAGAAAAGCGTGGTGCAATTAGTGGGATTTTTGAGTGTATTTATTGGGCTTGGTATGAAGGGGGTGTGGAAAACAAAGGCCCAGGATTTGCGTCTAATGAAACGCAACGTTTCGATGTATTCAGACTTCCCTCCACATTCTTGTTTGAATCTCAACCGTTGGATGAGATTAAAAGGTCAAGACTCCATAGATGATCCAACACATCTCCTTCATCGTCCCCAATGAAACCCTAGGACCCTGAAAGTCTTTATCCCATGCACGATCTTTAACAACTCTGTTCTCCCTCCTCCCTCAACCAAATGTCACGATCCAAAAACCAAAGTTGGCCTACTCAATGCCCTCTACAAGACCATGGTCTTGGTTTTCCTTAAAAACTCCCCAAGAGCCTAACCCGATAGCTGTAACCTTAGGGGCACCATGAATTGCACCTGATATGCATGGTAATAATTCTTGATCAATCTTACACTAACGTAATCCTCACATATTGGTGGTCATTCTAAACATAAAGGCTAAGGTTATCATGCCCTGAATTGGAAGTTCTATGTTAAGAAAGATCCACTGCCCTAGCATACACCATCATGAATTGCTCTAACAGTTAGTGTACATGTTCATCTACACTATCCTAACACTTTTAACCTAAGAAAACATGATGAAATGGCATAAATAATAGTGCACGAAGGAAAATGCAAACCTTGAAATCTTGATGAAACAGTGATGGATTCTTGCACTTCAAGCTTGGCAAATCTTCAAGAGTGATCCCTAAGTGATGTTGAGGCTACTGTATGCAACAAAACTGAAGGAGAAAGCTTGTAGAATGAGATCCAAATCTGATATGCTCTCTTGAATTGTGAAAGATAACTCTTCAATCTTCCACTACAGACCCCTAATGCACCTTGTAATCACCTCTATATGATCTAGAGGATGAAGATGAAGTGCTCACTTGGACAGAAATGGGATGAATTGAAGGATCTCTCAATTACTTGAAATAGAAGCAATCTCACAATTATCTCTATTCTCCCTCTCAATGCACCAACCTTTAACACATATGATTACATCTTATTATATAGACTAGCATGGAAGAGTCTAGAAGATTCTAGCTCACTCTAAGATGATTCTAGAAGTTTCAAGAACTTCTCATGATATGATATTTTGATATCTCATGGTATCTCCTCATAATGCACTTACATCCCTTTCAAAATATCCTTACATGCCAAATTGGAATGATATGTAAGCTCCTTGCCTTGAAATTTACCTTGTATTGAACTTTTACATGTGTATCTTATTATGCAAGTAACAAAATAACAAAGCAAGTCCATTTTCTAACCCTCAAAACAAAATTGTGACTGAACCATTGTTTCTAAAATGATGTTTACACTCAATTTGATATATTGGATGACCCATTTTGGAATTATAGATTGCCCAAACCAAATTTCCATTTCAACTTTTTCAAGTTATATGCCATTTTTAAGTCATTTTGTACCAACTTTTGTCAAATCTTGTTCCATGCATTTCCAAACTTCCATGACCTCTTTTATAGGCTTAAAATGTGATTTTGAACAACTTTGATGTTGTGAAGTTTTTCATTTGAAGCATCCTTGTATGAGTTTTAGGCATAGGCTAAGAATGACCTGTAATTTCACTTTCCCAAAATACCCCTGGCTTGCACAAGCTATAACTTGAGCTTCAAAAATCAGATGAAGGCATACCATACCTTTTTGGAAAGGTGAGATCATGAGGAACAACTCTTATGTTTGCCAAGAATTCATTTGAAAATTCCTTGAAGGTCAAAAGTTGCTTGGAAGACAGACAACTTTCACAGATAACTTTCAGTGTCCTCAAATGACCTGTAACTTGCAAGAGCTATAACTTGAGCTCTGTAAATCATCTTGATAACTTCCACCACTAAAATTAAATCTATGAAGATACTCTACAAGTTTCATGTGGACCAGAAATTCATATGAAGCTTGCATCTTGAGTTACACTGTTTTGAAGTTTGGCCTAATTAGGGGATTTTACACTGAAACCCTAATTTGGTAACTCCACTTATCCTTGACTTCTTTTGATTTTTCTTTGGCACAACACCACATCCTTATCCATATATCAAATAATGAGTCCCACAATCTTCAAATGAGTCTTGATACTCTTCAAATCCAATCTTTAACCTAGGGTTGACCTAGGGTTAACCTAGATGAAACCCTAGTTGACTGACTTCAACTGAGGTTCTTGCAACCATTCCAGTGACTTGGTTCTTCTTCAAAATGATCATCTAGGATCTTCATAGCATCCATACACACCTCATGCTCTTAGCTCATAGCTCATACTTCCTTTGATGATCCCCAAATACTTCAAGATAGGAGAGAATCCACTGAGTGATCTGTCAACACTTCAAGGCTCAAATTCTCTTCTGATGACCTGAGTATTCTTGAATATGAATGAAACCCATGAATATACCTCTTGAGATAATATTGGCATTTGATCCCCTGTTTAAGACCTCCTGCTTATGCAATGTTATGCAGATGAATGTACTATATACAAGATGATAATGCAAATGACTATGCAAATGAAACATAAGCCTAGGCTAGAAAAGGTTGAGCAAATTTTGGGGTGCAACACTGACCACCAAATTTGAAAGTCTAAGAATGAAGGAAGATGAGACCATTCATGAGTTCTACATGAATGTTCTTGAACTGGCCAAAACCTCATGAGCCTTGGGAGAAAAGATGACTGATGAAAAGCTGGTAAGAAAGATTCTGAGATCACTCCCTAAAAGGTTTGCAATGAAGGTGACATCTATTGAAGAAGTTCAAGACATATGCCACATGAAAGTGGATGAGCTCATTGGGTCTCTCCAAACCTTTGAGATGGGGATGTGTGATCAAGCTGTGGAGAAAAAGAGCAAAAGTATAGCTCTTGTCTCAAACAGTGTTGATGATACAGATGATGAGAAGGAAGAAAAGATGTCAGAGGCTATGGCCATGCTTGAAAGACAGTTCAACAGGCTGGTCAGAAGGATAGATGCAAAATCTAAGCCCTACTCCAAAATCTTGTGTTGCACCCCAAATTTTGACCCCTTAGATTCTCATTATCATTTTAGGAGCATACTCATGTGATTATCTAACCTTAACCCAGTTCAAGTCTATCTTTGTTAAAATGCAGATGAATCAGGGTTCCGCACAGTCAAATCGAAGCTTCAAGATTTTGATCAATCAATGTTTTGGATTGATTCAACCATGGAACAAGGACAGGGGTATTTTTGAGGTCAAATGAGAATCCAATTTGAGGTTGTTACCCCAGAATCAAGAACAGTGCATTTCAGGGTACCCGATTAGGGTTTTTGGTCAGTAAAAGTCAACTGTGGTTTGACTTTTGTTTTAAAAGATGTTTTGATGGTGGGATTTTGGTCCAACAAGTTCATAGAGCTTAATAAAGTCCATTCAAGAAGTCTCAAAGTATCAGAGGGCCCAGAGTGTCAACAGGCGACTCGGTAGTCACCGATCGATCGTACGGTTGACCGAAAAGTCAACTCTTCAATTTTAAGGAGTTGGACTTCAAGGTGTGAATCAAAAATGTTCCTTATGTCATATTGCACTTCGCCATCAATTTTTATGACCATTGGATCAAGGATGAGGAAGTAATCGAAAAATCGGGAAATTAGGGTTTTGAAAGGGGCTAAACCCTAACTCCTTAACCACACACCCAAATGAGTTGGTTCAAAGCTCATTGGAAAGCTCTTGACAAGTACTACAAAAGTACCACAATGGTCCACAATCATAAAATGCATATGTTTGGAGTTAGAATCAAATTCATTACAAGAGGGAAAAATAACTTAAAAAAATTCTAAGTTATTTCACTTTCAAAGCTTATTTTCAGCCAACTTTGGAGGGATTTTTGACATAGTTCCAATTGGATTTAGAACTTTTGGCAAACATGAATGTTTTAGAGCTACATGAGGGCTTTCCAAAAATTATTAGAACTACTCAAAAGGATTTGTGAGCTAAGAGTTATGGATTTGGCAAGATGGTGTTTTCACACTTGAGTCCCACATTGACAAACTTTTAAAAATCCATTCTGTGATCAATTGGACCAATCTCAACTCTCGGATTTCATTGTTTCTGATATGAGAATTTTTTGAAGTGTGGAAATATGAAAATTATGCAGAAGATTTGAATTTGGCAAGTTAGCAAGTGGGCTTGCAAGTTGCAAATGCAACTTGCATTAAAGTATTATAAAAAAACAAGAGGTGGAAAGTAAGTTCTGCAAACAACCATGAATATATACCCTCTATCCTGAATTTAGCCACTCTAAACTCATCATAATACTTGACTTCAAGCTTACCTCCAAGCCAAGAAAGCCTCTTTGAGAGGTTGGAGCCAAAAAGTAACTTTTCCCTCCTAGGAAGGAAATCTTCAAATCTGTCCATACCCTTACTTTGCCTATAAATAGAGGCCTTCTCTGTAACAGCCCAAATTTCATTAAATAATTAATTGTAGTAATTAATTGATTTAGTGAGATTTTATTTAATGTTGGAATTAAATTTTATTAATTGGAATTTGTAGTAGAGAATTGAGAAGGAAATAGAATAGAAAGAAAATAATAGAGAGGAAGGAAAAAGAAATAAAGAATATAAAAAGGGGATTGGAGAGAAAGATAGAGAAAGAAAAAGAAAGAGAAAGAAAGAAGAAGAGGAGAAATGAAGAGGAAAAAGGGAAAAGCTTGGAGAATCTTCAAGAACCGATCTCGAAGCTCCGATTTATCGAGGTAAGGGTGAGAAACATTGTTATTTAATCATTGTATGCTATTATGTAAGTTGGGCTTTGGTTTGTGGATGTTTTTCATCACTTTCCATTTTAGGGCAAATTTGATTAATCGGTAGAATGATGATTTAATCGGTTAAAATCTGAAATAGATGATGTAGAATAGTCTAGAAATGTTAGACTAAGAGTATTGGAGTTAGATTAGTGAGATTTGGAGTTTTTGGAGTGGGTTGAGTTGGATAACAGTAAGTGAAAAACAAAATACGCAGACATTCGCTAGCGACTCGCTAGGCGAGAAGGTAGCGAGTGCTCGCTAGGGGTTCGCTCAGCGAATAGATAGCGAATGGTCCCAGACTTGGACAGAATGGATTTTGGTGTGTTCGCTGGTAGCGAAGGTGTAGCGAAGAGATAGCGAATGGTTCGCTGGGAAGCTCGCTGCAGCGAGCAGGTAGCGAAACCTTCCAGTAGCTTCTGATTGGGTTCGCGAGCTTGTTCGCTAGGCGAACAGGTAGCGAGAGTTCGTCAGGTGCCCGCCTAGCGAGGTGGTGGCGAACATGACAGGATTTCGTTTTTTTTGTGATTTCATTCTTTGTTGGGTTGCGGTTCGATCGGGTTCGATCCTTAATGGAATGAAATGTTTTATTTGAGATTTATCCATAGGTTGATTGTGTGGTTCGACTATGGTTTATTGCTTGTTTAATCGCATAGTTTATGTACTATTGTGATGATATGTGTTGTGGGTAGCCTTCGGGCGTGAATCCTAGAGTTGTGATATGAATGTTAATTGTAATCGGTTAAAATACATGAGAACATAATGATGATTATGTGTGTATTAGATGATGAGTTTGTGAATGTTGGATGTTGTGTACAACTATGTAATAAGTATGCATGAGAACATTGTGGATATGTGTGCATAGCTTATAGTTATATTATTGGTATTGTGATATGTATAACTTGTATGAAATGGCATGAGATGAATGATAAACATACTATGAAAATGTATTGTGGATGCATATTATTTATATGCGATTGTATGTTAAAATAAATGAAGAACGCATGAGAGCATATTGATGGATATGCGTGCATCGTTTGATAAATATGATGTTGTATTGAATTGTTGATAATGTGGTGATGATATTGAATTGTGAATGTATATTGTTTGTATACGGTGGTATGTATGGAATGCATGAGAACATGTCATGGATATGTGTGCATTGCTTGATATATGTTGTAAATTGCATATTGTATGTATGTGATTAAATGTGATTAATGCATGAGACCATATCATGGATATGTGTGCATTGTTTGATAATTGTGAAGAATGCATGAGAACATATCGTGGATATGTGTGCATTGTGAGTGATAATGTGGTGATAGTGTTGAATTATGAATACATCGATGAATGTTATGTGAATATGTTGTGTGTGCAATCATAATGTAATTCTTGAAGATATGAATTATTTGAATGCATGAGATTAAGATGTCGGTCTTAAGTGCATTTGTTGTGGTTGATTGTACATGCATCATTCAGTCAAGAGGCAATGTCTGTTAGTTTCGTGGAAACTAGTGGCTTGTCCCAAACCTAGAAGAGTGGGTTTGAAGGCTTAGAGGATGGGCCTTTGTTGTTATCGGTCTAGAAGAGTGGACCCGGTTTAATGTAAAAACCGAAAAATGATAACGGGTTATCGGTCTAGAAGAGTGGACCCGGTTTAATGTAAAAACCGAAAAAAGATAACGAGAGTCGGTACCGCATTGCATGAGTTGCATTGAGTTGTTGAGTCACATTGATATATGACATATGCATGAAGAGATGCTTATGTGTGAATAATGAGATTTTGAATGTTGTGGGTGTATGCATAATGTGGGGATGCCTTGTGGATATTCATGTTGTCTATATATGTGTGATAAATAAATATGACTAAGAGTGTGAATTATGGTGAGAAATATGGAGTTGAATTTGTATGATTACCTGTATATATAATCTTATGCTTTGATTATTATGGTTATATTTCTCACCCTTCTGCTGTTTTATAATGCTTTATGAGGCATTGCAGATTAGGTTCCTGGAGGTCTTGTGAAGTTCTGCTTGTAGTTTCGAGGTCGCTATTGGCATAGCTGTTTAGTAATTATTTATGGGTCGAGTCATGCTCTGGTCGTGTAACACTGGGATCGATTGCTTTATGTTTTGTGATTACATTATGTAATCTAAGTTATGTTTTCATATTCGAATTAATTGGATCAATGAGATGTTGGCCTTCGTGCCTAGAGATGTTGATTTTATATGATGAAAGCAAATATTCCTTTTACGAAATTATCATTAATGAATCCGCTGCTATATGAAAAGGTGTTTATGAGAATGACAGATTGTTTGACGTTGTGAAAGTTTTGTGTAACGCCCTTTTTATGGATGCATGTTAACTTTTACTCTGATTATGCATATATTATTTCCGGGGTTTAGAAGGGTGTTACATTAGTGGTATCAGAGCAGGTCGGTTCGTCCGGCCAAGTTGTCTAATGTTATTTGTTCCCTTGTATGTGACATATGTGTGAAAACACTGTCGATGCATGTTGTTGCTTAACCTTGTCTGGAGAAGTGGGAATGATCTAAAGTGGGGGATGTCGCTTGCGCGAAAATAAGGTGCCGGCAAAACAGAAGAGTCGCCACCTTTCGTTATTTATCCCTCAGAGCGGGAAAGGAAACGATCGGAAAAACCTGACGAAAAAGGGTAAGACAAGGTCATCGCAACCATTGTCTAGGTTCGGGAGTCGGTTACGCAAGGGGAAGGTATTAGCACCCCTCACGTCCTTCGTACTCGACGGGATCCTCGCTTGTTTGTTTACTTGGACGGGTTGGTTATAATCTATCTACCTATCAAGGCGGGCTGAAAAAGAAAAGAAAAATGACTCGGCAAAGCGTCGCACTTTATGCCTACGTATTCTCATCAGAGAATGAGAAATCAGAGTCAACGTAGTTCGGCCTACTACGGGTGAAGGTGGGGAAGGTTGCTCGCTAGGATATCGCATCCTATGCCTACGTACTTCCACACAGCATGGAAGATCAGAGCAAACGTAGTTCGGGCTACGCACGACACAAGCTGTTCAAGTGTCTTTTATGAAAAATCTCACCTTAAAAAAGGGTTTTCTTATTGCAAAAAGGTTGATGTCTGTTCAAATCTTTTGACGGAAGAAATGAATTAATCTCTGTTATAACCTTTATTAATGTTTTTCTGTTGTTTTGAAGGAAGAAGAGATGACACTCTACAAATCTTAGGGTTAAAAGGGAATAAAATCTACCCTAATGTTATCATGCATGGGTTAACTCCTAATGTCTATCACATCCTCCCTTGAACAAGGAAGAATGGAAGTCCTACGGGAAAGGAAACGAAAGGAAGAAACGGAAATACAAGTAATAACCGCATACAAGTGAACATGAATATAGCAATGGTAAATGCAATGCAAAGGAGGGAGGAAGGTTC
Organism: Lathyrus sativus; assembly: GCA_963859935.3. Classification (NCBI taxonomy): domain Eukaryota; kingdom Viridiplantae; phylum Streptophyta; class Magnoliopsida; order Fabales; family Fabaceae; genus Lathyrus; species Lathyrus sativus. Next base: position 539,641,546 of record OZ012738.1, on the reverse strand, counting down.
GTCTCAACCTCAAGCCCATTCATGGATGGAATAAGAAAATATCAAGTGATCATATGCAAAGAATCGAGTGAAAACTCCGAATGAAACGCGTAATCCACTATTTGGAATCGCAACGTGCTATCATGCAAACAAGTCGATAATTGGGCAAGCTACACATACAAATAACAACCACCTAAGGGTCTTCCAATACCTCTAACCTATCTACAATAAGAAATATAAGCCACGGCGTTCATCACGCAAACACAAAGCGGTCGTTGGAGCCTTAACAAAAATAAAGTCCGTTCGGAAGTCCAAATTACAAGTTCGAATACAAAACATAAGAAAAATAGCAAAAGGTGCTAAAAAATTCAAATAAAAATCTCCAATTCCCTACATCAAGCCACAAACCAGGGGTGAGAGATACCACAAAAATATCCAAAGATAAATGGTCAAACAAGATGAAAACATTGCAAGATATCTCATGTATACCAAAGGAAAGATTAAAGTGGAGCATGTTAAAGAAAGCATCCAAAACCAATTAAAATGGTACAATAAAATTCCCACAAAAATATATCACAATACCTCAACGTGTGTATGAGATCCCTGCAAAAGGATTGACATTTAAATTGTGCTTTGATAGGTCAAATAAATTCAACAAAATGATAGCACCAGCATTGGCCTTTTTATGACGACCCAAATGTAAAAAATCCAAAGAAAATGTCAAAAAATGGTAAAATTATAATTCCAGTTTTATTAAATCCTAGACATCTTAAATATGCAGCACAAAAAAATGGGGATCAAAAAGACTAATTTTCCTATTTTTTATGATTATTTGAAGTCAGCATATAAAACAGAAAAATAAAAGAACATATGGAATAGCATGAACACATGAGAAAACAAGAGAAATAGTGAGAATAAATAAAAGTGCAGCTGCCAAGGATCGAACAGGGGTGTGGGGGGGTCAAAAATGTTGAGTTGGCGTGCCACCTCAATTAATGAGGGATGAGGTGGCCGCGCATGTGGATTATTCCTGGTCGTGTGATGGTAGACCAAGTCAAAGTCTTTTGCATGATCCAACGGCGTATTCATCATCTTCTTCATGGAGATTTTTTTTTTGCTGAACGTGAACAGTAGCGTGGCCGGCGGTGAGGGCTATGGCCGGAAAACTTCGGGAGCACCTATCTCCCTCAATACTTGACCAAACGCAATGTTCTTTAGATGAATCTTGCGGGATTTTTCGAGAGGAATCCAAATATACCATTATTTTCCCTTGAAATGGCCTCTAACTCAAAAACCGTATATGAATATTAAACTTTCAAGAACACCAAATTGTTGTAAAAACTCTTCTTTCTTTACCAGAAACCATCTACTACCCAAGGGGATGTTGAATATGCAACAATGGTGTAAAAAGAATGCATAATTAGTGAGTAATGTTGATTTTTCGATACCTTTGAAAATTGAGTTGTGGAGCTTCAATGGAGCACGAATTCTTCTGGAAAATTATGTAGAATCACTCAACAATACTTGGTGAATATGTTTGAAGCCTTGACAAGTCTTGAATTGATGAAAAAATGAAAATTGGAATTTGAGTTTTCACCACTTTTTCATGTTACTACAAGGTTCCTCTTGCTTCAATTCTCTAAAAAAAAATGATGAACCATCTCTATAATTGTTGTGTAATTGATTGGTGAAGAGAAAAAGTATGGAAAGTGAGAGAAAAAAGATTGAAAAAAATTCCAAAATGTGAAAGTGTGGGAAAAATGGAAAAAATGGTGAAGAAAAAAATTCAATATGATTTGCAAATGGAGAAAAATGGATTCAACATCAACTATCACCAACCTTGACCACATTGTGATCTAACCAATATATAGAAACCAATGGAAGAGTCTAGACTCATCTAGAAACTTTGAGAATCATTTAGAAAGTCATGGAACTTCTCTTGTCATGACATATTGCATTATCTCCTTTCATGCCTTAAACCTTTCAATCTTGTGTCAAAAACTCCTTACATGAGATATTGGGATTGAATGAGTGAAAAAACAAGCTAAACCTTGCCTTATGCCAAGTTTCTCAAAGGTTCCTTAATATGCAAGCATGAATTTTACAAAGTAACATCCATTTTAAGACCTCAAATCAAAATTCTACTTGAACCATTGTTTTTAAAATGATGTTTGGATTCAAAATGACATATTGGATGACCTATTTTGGATTTGTGGATCTCCCAAACCAATTTCCAACTTGGATCCATTTAACTTATAAGTCATTTTTAGGTCATTTTTACCCAATCATGAAAATCCTTGCTACAAGCTCTTTCAATAACTAATGACCACTTTTCTAGGCTTAAAATCCCATTTTGAACAACTTTTATGTTTTGAGTTTTTTCATTTGAGGCTTGGAAATAGGAGATATGGCCTTTGCTTAAAATGACCTATAACTTCCAAATGACCAAAATACCCCTGTCTTGCTCAATCCATAAGTTGAGTTCTACAAATCCTATCAAGGACTTCTAGTACTCTCTAGAAAGATAAGAAGATTATCTTCAACATTCATGTTGACCAAGAAATCATAGGAATCATCCTACTAGGGCAAACGTTGTCTGCAAGTTGGGTGACTTTCAAGGACCCAGATTCACACACCTCAGCTGACCTGTAATTTGTCAAAACCATAACTTGAGCTCTGCAAATCCTATCAAGGACTTCTACCACTCAAATTAAATCTAAGATCAAGATCTACAACATTCATGTTGTGGGGAAGATGAGATATCAATCACATCTTGAGCTAAAACTGCCTGGAAGATAGGGGTCAAATTAGGGTTTTTTCACTGTCAATCCTTGGAAACCTTAACTCAAAACTTCTCAAACTCTTCAATCATGATGAGTTGGTCTAGGAATCATCTTTATAACATCTCCATACATCATTCCATGATCTCATGGCCCTTGGATTAGGTCTCAACCTTCTCCAAATCTTCAGCTGATCTAGGGTTGACCCAGTCAAAACCCTAATTCTATCCTTCATGGTTGAATCTTCTGAATTCTTGCATAATGACCTCCCTGGGCTTCATGATGGCTTTCAAGACATCTTATAGACTTTCTCAAAGCTTCAAGTTCATTCTCAAAGTCTCAGAATCATCTGGGGAGCACCCACAACTCTCAAGCTATGAGACACATAACCTTGGTTTCAACCAATTTCTCTGAGGATCTCCTGAACTTTCTGGTGAAGGTATCAACCTTCAAACACTTGATGGATGAATAATTGTTGGTCAAATTTTGGGGTGCAACAGCTGCCCCTATTCAAACGGCTTGAACCTGACTGGGTGAGAAGCGAACGGCTCTCAACCAATCAAGGTGCGAGACGATTGAATACCGGTAAACCCGAAAATTTGCCAACTGCACGAGCACGTGATACTCTGCGGAGAACAAACCTCCGAACACTGCAACACTAGCTGCTCAACAACTAGCTGGAGAAATATCGATCTGACATCGCCGTCAGTTATCCACGTTAACTTCTTCTAATATTGCCTTCAGACAACCACAATACCCAACATCGCCGCTGGAAGACTAAACCATCTGGCATCGCCGTCGGACAATCAAAATACCCTGCATCGCCGCTGGAGAACCAAATCTGACAAAAATACCCCACATCGCCGCTGGAGAATTAAATCTTCTGGCATACCCAACATTGCTGCTGGAAAACTGAATATGACATCGCCGTCGGAAACAAACATCACTTTGAGAGACACTGGACATCGCCGTCGTACAAACATCATCTCTGCTGGGGATTTAAAGAACCTGACTTCGCCGTCAAACAAACATTCAACCTCGCCGTCGAACAAACATCATCTCTGCCGTCGAACAAACATCCAACCTCGCCGTCGGACACAAACATTCAACCTCGCCGTCGGACAAACATCCAACCTCGCCGTCGGAAACAAGCATAATCTGACCTCGCCATCGAAACAAACATTCAACCTCGCCGTCGAACAAACATCCAACCTCGCCGTCGGAAACAAGCATAATCTGACCTCGCCGTCAAACAAACATTCAACCTCGCCGTCGAACAGAAACCTGATCTGACCTCGCCGTCAAATCCAAACATCCAACCTCGCCGCCGGAAACAAACATAACCTGACCTCGCCGTCAAATCCAAAATACCCAGCGTCGCCGCTGGAGAAAATACAACACTGAACGACTCTGACCTGGGGTTCACCCCTGGTGAATGGAACAAAAGGTACATTTGCATATTTGAAACTACTCCGCTGGGAATGAGAGACTTAACCGAGCACACTCCGATCTGGGGTTCACCCTCAGAACCATAACGAACATCGGAATACTACTGCACAATGATCCCACTGTAGAACTTCAACATTAAAGATATATGAAACCCTGGCGCCTGGCCACTTCCAGCTTCAGCTAGAAAAGATCTTCAAGTACTTCGGAAGATAAGCATCCTTGGCCTTCAAGGGTGGTAACTCTGCAGGAGGTATCTTCGACTTCAGTCTAAAGAAATGATCCTTGGCCTTCAAGGATACATGGATCTGCCTTCAGGCGACTCCGCCTCTGCTATAGAGTGTCCGAGACTTCAGTCAGGGATATACTTCGGCCTTCAGTCCGAAAAAATGAATCCTAGGTCATTCATGACCTTGGGGATAACCTTGCCTTCAGGCACCTTTGCTTCAGCTCGGGAAATCTGTGACTTCAGTCAGAGAAATGGTATCCTGAGCCATTCATGACTCTACGGGGATTCAAACACTTTGCCTTCAGGCAAACTCCGCTTCAGCTGGAGAAACACCTTCGACTTCAGTCAGAAGAAACACTATTCACTTGATCGCAATCAATCATCACCTCCGGACAACTGACTTGGTCTTCAGGCCAACACGGATCATCTTGTTATATCTACAAACTTTGGAACCTTGTCTTCAGCCACACGTTGATTCATCAACAAGGAAATCTGAATCCACAGGAACCTTCAGATATCGCCTTCAGGCGTTTACGAAGTCAATCTTCAGATTGGCCATCACTGTTGGAGCAAACATATCACGCTGCTAAGGGCTTCAAGAATCATCTTGATCAAACAACTCCGTCGGGCACCTTCAAGAATCATCCTGAACTGATAACCATTCTGGAGCGAACAATCTGCTAGGGGTTCCGGGAATCTTCTTGGGCACTCTTGCCGGGGACGCTACTGGGGAGCTCAAGAATCATCCTAAGCAAACAACTCGGGAACCTGCGCTGAGGTCTTAAGAATCATCTTAAGCAAACCGGCCCTGCTGAGAAATTCAAGAATCATCTCGAACTGAAGACTTCGCGGGGGATCCAAAAATCATTTTGAGCGAGCGACTGTGGGGATTACACCGGGGTCTTTAAGAATCATCTTAAGGAAGCGACCTCGTTGGGGAGAATGTCAGGAATCATCCTGAGCAACTGGTCCTTTGGTGGGATACCTGTAAAACGAGAATGATAGTAACCTAGATCATGCGTATGATGCCTATGCTTCGGCGCCCTGCCCCACACAGTGGGAATGCTATGCGTTTATGCTAAATGCTATGCAATCATGCACAATGCTATGCAATCATGCACAATGATGTGATCCCGTCAGCAAAATAAATGCCGAAGGGGAATTCTCCTGTCAAGGAGAAAGAACTACTCAGATAGAGGAATCATCCTGCTGAAGAGAAAACTGCATGCCCGTATCAATTGGACTCCGCTTGGGGAATTGATCTTGCGGTTGACTGCTGCAGGGAAAACAACTTCAGTTGATTGCTGCAGGGGAACGAAGCTCTACGAGAACCTGGACCTGCTGAAGGAAAGTGATGTCAATCGCGAGAATAAACTGCGTGGCCGACATGGCTACCCTCCTGGGGATAAAAACTCTGTGGGGAAACAACTTCAGCTGCTCAACACTCCACTGGGGAAAAACCAATCCTGATTTGATCAACTTCCAAGGACTCGTCTCTCTTGGACATCTGCAAACTCGGCTGAGGAAAGAGAAATCATTCTGCTTCGCTGGAGAGAGTGCGACTCTGGGGAAATACAGCATCAGCTGCTCTGCTAGGGAAAACCACTCATGGTCCCAACTGCTTCCAAGGGTTCGGCTCTTGGGGGTTAGCGAACTCAGCCGGGGAGAGAGAAATCATTCTACTTCACTGGAGAGCACGACTCTGATGGGGAATTTCAATTCCGCTGGGGAAGAAAGAATCATCTGACTTCGGGGGAGAGTACAACTCTGCAGGGGAATACAACATCAGCTGTTCCAACACTCTATTGGGGAAGAGGGAATCATCTGACTTTGGGAGAGAATACGGCTCTGGTGGGGAATCTCTATTCCACTGGAGACTTCAGTCCGGCACCATCAGTTGCTGCATACTTCTGTGTAAGAACAGCTTCCTGCGAAACCTGCACTCGTGACCCGGTGCTGGGGAAGACACCTGCTTCGGCGACTTTACTGGGGAAAACACGAGCTTCAACACCCAACCATTTCTATGAGACCTGCACTTGTGACCCGGTGCTGGGGGAGACACCTGCTTCGGCGAGCGACTCAGCTGAGAAAATGACGTTCCTTCAGGATGCGTCTGCTTGGGGAAGAGAATCATCCCTGCCTGGGGAGACATATCAATGCCCGCTATTCTGTGTTCAGATTCTGCGGAGGAGAGACTACTGAACTCTGCTGGAAGGAGGACTTGCCCTGCTTCGGGGATGCGCACGGCACATCTTCTGGAAGGCGCTATACCTGCAACAACACAAACAAACAGACAAGATACCCTCCTCAAAGGGCCTATCAAGGTTATTATCTCGTGACAATATTCAGGTAATCAATTGTTTCAACAATCAATGGGCCTAGGCCCGTAAGTTTATGTATGCGCATTTTATCAAAAAACATCGGCGTTTTCATTCGCAAACAAAACAGATAAATGCTAGGCAGGCAAGCAGAATTGCTGAATAACATGCATTTTATTGATGGTGAACCCCTGAATGGGCAAAAATGTTTTACAACAGAGGCAAGCTCCTGTAATGAGGAAGCCGCGCAAAAATAAAACATAAATATACATCAGTATATACAAATGTCGGCAACGAGGCGTAGACGAACACCATGAGTTGATCCCTCTAAGACCCACTCGACTTCGATACTTCTCCGACGCTTCAGCTTCAGAAGAGATTGATTCAGATAAACGGCCCTCAGGTCCTCCAAACCACTAAACAATGAAAGTCCACGCGGAACGCAGTCATTTGCTTATTCAAATCCCTAACTTTTGCGTGAACCGCCCTTTACGGGTTTTCAGTTCACCGGGATACCCTTTTTTGCCGAAGCCGCCCAGTGTAGGTTTTCGACTTCGCGGGTGTACATTTTTTCAATATATCCCTAACTTTTGCCCGAACCTTTTATTCTATTTTTGGTTCGCCGGGATGCCCCTTTTTTGCCTGGACTCTTTCTTTTTTGTCCAGCGGGTCTCTTTCAAGCAAAGTATTTTTTAACTGCGTCCGCGTTCACCGGGGATGCAAAATCTTCACCATCCATCGTGGATAACAACAAAGCTCCTCCTGAGAAGACCTTGTTGACGACATACGGCCCTTCGTAATTCGGAGTCCACTTGCCCCGGTGATCGGAGTGTGGCGGAAGAATCTTCTTCAGGACGAGATCACCCGTCTGAAAGCTTCTTGGGCGCACCTTCTTATCATAAGCTTTCTTCATTCGGCCTTGGTACAGGCGACCAAATGCAATCGACGCTAACCTCTTCTCGTCCATCAGGCTGAGTTGGTTCAAACGATTCGTAATCCATTATGCCTCGTCGAGTTTCACATCAACCAAAACTCGCAAAGAAGGAATCTCCACTTCTAACGGTAGGACAGCTTCCATACCGTACACCAAGGAGAAAGGAGTTGCCCCGGTTGACGTACGCACCGTCGTACGATAACCGTGCAAGGCAAACGGCAACATCTCGTGCCAATCCTTGTACGTCACAACCATCTTCTGAACAATCTTCTTTATGTTCTTGTTGGCCGCTTCAACAGCGCCATTCATCTTTGGCCGGTAAGGAGATGAGTGGTGGTGTTCAATCTTGAAGCTCTGGCACAGCTCCTTCATCATCTTGTTATTCAAATTCGAACCATTATCGGTAATGATCCGCTCGGGAATTCCATAGCGACAGATGATGTCCCTCTTTATGAATTTAGCTACCACCTGCTTGGTCACATTAGCGTACGAGGCTGCCTCCACCCACTTGGTGAAGTAGTCGATAGCTACCAGAATGAAATGATGACCATTGGATGCAGTGGGCTCGATCTTGCCTATCATGTCGATGCCCCACATGGAGAACGGCCAAGGGGAGGACATGACATTCAATGGGCACGGCGGCACATGAACTTTATCAGCATAAATCTGACATTTATGACATTTCTTCGCGAATCTGAAGCAATCCGACTCCATCGTCAGCCAGTAATACCCTGCTCTCAGGATCTTTCTCGTCATGGCATGCCCGCCGGAGTGCGTACCAAATGTGCCCTCATGGACTTCTTCCATGAGCATACTCGCCTCTTTCTCATCTACACATCTGAGTAGCACGAGATCGTGATTTCTCTTATACAACACTCCATCAGGATTGAGATAAAAGTTTCCAGATAGCCTCCTCAGAGTCTTCTTATCCTGGGTTGAAGCACCCGCAGGATACTCCTTAGTCATAAGGAAGGTCTGGATGTCGTGGAACCATGGCTTGCCGTCGGCGGCATCCTCGATTGCAAAGACAAATGCTGTTCTATCAAGACGCGAAAGCACAATTCTTGGAGCCTCATTCCAAAAATTGACTTTATACATTGAAGCCAACGTGGCTAAGGCATCAGCCATCTGATTTTCAGCCCTGGGTACATGATGAAGTTCCACTCGATCGAAGAATGGAAGCAGCCTCCTAGCATAATTCATGTACGGCACCAAATTCGCTTGACGAGTTTCCCACTCCCCTTTAATCTGATTGATTACAAGCGCTGAGTCACCATATACGTCTAGATTCTTGATTCTCAAATCAATTGCCTCTTCTAGACCCATGATACATGCTTCATACTCTGCTTCATTGTTGGTAACTGGAAACGTCAGTCTTGCAGTAAACGGGATGTGGGATCCGTGAGGAGTCGTGATGATAGCCCCGATACCACTTCCATAGGAATTAACCGCTCCATCGAATATCAACTTCCACTGAGACTTCCTATCTGGCCCCTCATCGGGCAATGGCTCATCGCAATCCTTCGCTTTGAGAAACATAATATCCTCGTCAGGGAATTCAAACTTCATCGGCTGGTAGTCTTCGATTGGCTGTTCGGCAAGGTAGTCAGATAATACGCTTCCCTTAATGGCCTTCTGGGAGACGTACTGAATATCATATTCTGTTAACACCATCTGCCATCTGGCAATCCTGCCCAAAAGAGACTGCTTCTCGAAGACGTACTTGATCGGATCCATCTTCGAAATTAGCATAGTGGTGTGGTTGAGCATATACTGTCGTAGACGTTTGGCGGCCCAAGCTAATGCACAACACGTCTTCTCCAGCATCGAGTATCGAGATTCACACTCAGTGAACTTTTTACTCAAATAATAAATGGCATGCTCCTTTCTGCCCGTCTCGTCGTGCTGACCGAGAACACACCCCATACTATTCTCCAGAACCGTCAGGTACATGATTAATGGCCGTCCAGCCACTGGGGGTATCAAGATTGGAGGTTCTTGAAGATACTGCTTTATTTTGTCGAATGCCTTTTGGCAATCCTCATTCCAAGTAATCGCCTGATCTTTCTTTAAAAGCTTGAACATCGGTTCACAAGTGGCCGTGAGCTGAGAGATAAACCTTGCAATGTAGTTTATTCGGCCCAAGAAACCACGGACTTCTTTTTCTGTTTTCGGCGCTGGCATTTCTTGAATAGCTTTTATTTTTGCAGGATCAACTTCAATACCTCGTTCACTAACAATAAACCCCAGTAACTTTCCGGACCGCACTCCAAAAGTGCACTTGTTAGGATTCAGCCTCAACCTGAACTTCCTAAGCCTCTCAAACAGCTTCAATAAGTTGACCAGATGCTCTTCCTCCGTTTGGGACTTTGCAATCATGTCATCAACATAGACCTCGATCTCATGATGAATCATATCATGAAACAAAGTTACCATTGCTCGCTGGTAAGTGGCCCCTGCGTTCTTCAGACCGAAGGGCATTACCTTATAGCAGAATGTTCCCCAGGGGGTGATAAACGTCGTTTTCTCCATGTCCTCCGGTGCCATCTTAATCTGATTGTAACCGGAGAAGCCATCCATGAATGAAAACACGGAAAACTGGGCTGTGTTGTCGACCAACACATCGATATGAGGCAACGGGAAATCATCCTTAGGGCTCGCCCTGTTCAAATCCCGATAATCGACGCACATGCGTACCTTACCGTCCTTCTTCGGTACAGGCACTATGTTGGCGACCCACGGAGGGTAAGTGGTAACGGCTAGAAATCCTGCGTCCAACTGCTTCTGGACTTCTTCTTTGATTTTTACAGCCATGTCTGGTATCGTCCTCCTAAGCTTCTGCTTGACTGGAGGGCAATCTTCTCGCAACGGCAAGCGATGAACCACAATATCTGTGTCGAGTCCGGGCATATCCTCGTATGACCAAGCAAAGACGTCACTATACTCTCGAAGCATCTCGACCAGTCTATGCTTGACATCATTCTGCAGCGCAGCCCCTACTCTGACATTTCTGACGAGCTCTTCAGAACCCAGATTTACAATCTCAATATCTTCCTCGTGAGGCAGAATAACCTTTTCTTCTTGTCTCAACAAGCGGGCCAACTCTTCCGGAAGGTCCTTGTCTTCGTCAATCTCATCCTCGGATTGATAGATCGGGCAATTGAAGTCGTAGTGAGCCGTAGAGGGTCCAGAGTCGATGTCATCTGTTATGCGGATCCTGCAATAACAAGGGTTAAGTTTAAAGCAAGAATATGCAGGTTAGCACAAACCTCGTTGCCATTTTACTATTTTTCGAAATAAACATAAAACAGGAATAACAGAGAACACAATATTTGAGTACGAAGAAAACGCCTTTTATTTGTTAACAAAATGCATGTACATAATCCAACAAGGTCCTGACAATAAAACCACTATGCCCTGGGCAGGACATAGGGTTGTACAAAGATTGTAAAAAGCAAATCATTACTCTTCACTTGTCAGCTGGATAATCTCCTTGATGGTCCAATTGTTGAGGCGCTCGCCCGGCTTGCTCGGTTGAATCCAGGCGTCAAGATCACAATCAATATCCCCGCTGTCCTCAGACGCTGCGTTGATGCTTTCGAAAATCACTCCGCCCTTGGTGAATAGGATCGGCCCTTTCCCGCGAGACGAACTGCTAGACGAAGAAGATGAAGCTTCAGCTTCAGGAGAGTACCCCAATCCAAACTTATCCTGCTTGATTGGTATATCCAAAACATGCCCCCAGCCTGGGGTGGAACCGGCTTCAACGACGGCCCGAGCTTCTTTAAACGAGGAGAGATTCATCTCTTGCTTCTCTACGACGACAGGAGCCACCTCTTTCACCTTGACGGTTTCAAATGCTTGGCAGAGAGTTTCATGGATTTCGCCATCCATTTCAACATACTTAAAGGATGACAAGTGGCTCACCATAATGTCCTCCTCACCACAGACGGTTACTATGCTGCCCCCGACAGCATATTTAAGCTTTTGATGCAGCGTGGACGTCACAGCACCAGCAGCATGGATCCATGGCCGACCTAAGAGGCAACTGTAGGCAGGCATGATGTCCATGATATAGAAGACCGTATTGAACGTCTCTGGACCAACTTGAATTGGTAGGGTCAACTCTCCGAAAACGTGACGCTTAGTTCCATCAAAGGCCTTAACCACCAGATCACTGGGCGTGCAAAGCAATCCACGAGTGTCCAATTTCATCAATGCCTTCTTCGGAAGCACATTAAGCGACGAACCCGTATCCACCAGGACATGCGACATGATAGTGCCTCTGCACTCTATTGAGACGTGCAAGGCGCTGTTGTGGTCTCTTCCTTTAGGAGTCAGCTCTAGATCTGTAAATCCCAGCCCATTACCAGCATTAACATGGGCTACCACCTCTTCCTGCTGATTTACTGATATCTCCTGCGGCACGTAGGCAGCGTTCAATACCTTCAGTAACGCGTTGCGGTGCGCTTCAGAACACAGCAACAAGTTAAGAATAGAGATCTTTGACGGAGTCTGATGAAGATGATCTACAATCTTGTAGTCGCTCTTCTTGATTAACCGCATGAATTCTTCAGCATCTTTAACTAGCAAATCTTTTTCTGCCCCAGAAGGGACCCCTTCGACAGCTTTTCCTTTACCCTTATCCACAGCATCAGCTCTGACTACCTTCTCTGCCGCAACTTCCGCTGGCGCGAACACCCTACCGCTTCGGGTAATGCCACTGACTCCGGCAAGATTCTACACAGTCGATTCGTATGGCTCCAGCTCTAACTTCTGACCATTGCAATAGACTTCGGCGCTGTAATGCCATGGAACGGCGCTAGTGCTTTCGAATGGGATTGGCCCGGTCCTGGTAATAGTGATAGTAGGCGGTCGGGGCGCAGAAATAGTAATAGGGTGACGAGGAATAGTAATGGTAGCGACTTCATCTGCCTGTCTCAGCACAACCTCCCCTGATACACTTTCAATTCTCCGGCTGAACTGCAAAATACCCTCGGACATCAGACTTTGGATACCTTCTACCAGCTGCCCACACCCATCAGGAAGTGTAGCACAAGCCATACATAACTCTCCACATCCAGGAAAGAATCCCTTCTTCAGCAACTTAGCCTTGACAAAACTAAGCGGCGTTTTCAAATCTTTGACATCAGTCAGCAAGTCTACACTCTCCTCAGTGATAACGGTGTTCACTCCGCCTTCCCTATGATGAGGCATAGGGTTTTTGGTAACGTTGGGCACACTGTCAGAAAAGTTAATAACCTTGGCGTCCACCAAGTCCTGCACTTTGTGCTTAAAAGCTTTACAATTCTCAATCGTATGGCCTGGTGCCCCAGTATGGAAATCACAAGTGGCGTTGGCATCATACCCTGGTGGCAGTGCCCCTGTTAAGGGAGCCAACGTCCTCTTTTGAACTAGCTGAAGCTGCAGCAAAGTTTGCAGAAGCTGCGCATATGACATAGGTGGAGTTTCAAAATGACGATTTGCCAAAGGAGCCCGGTTCTGATATTTCCTATACCCCTGCTGATTCTGCTGCTGGGGCTGCTACTGCTGCTGCGGCAGAGCAGCTGGGATATTTATGCTAGCAATCTGTTGTTGAGGGCCCTTGCCCTTTCTCCGAGCATTGGTGACAGCACTTGCATCTTCTTCTCGACGCTTGCCAGCGTAAGGTTTCTTACTACCTCCTCCAGCTGAGGATGATTCGCCCTGAATTTTTCCGATCTTTATACCGTTCTCAACATGCTCGCCCATAGTGATGAGAGCCGAGAATGTCCCAGACATGCCACTGACCAGCTTTTCATAGTAGATTCCAGGAAGGGTAGCCACGAACATTTGCACTAGCTCACGCTCAACCATCGGCGGTTGAACCCGAGCAGCCAATTCACGCCACCGCTGGGCGTACTCTTTAAAGCTTTCATTGTTCTGCTGTGAGAGATTCTGAAGCTGAACTCGGTTGGGGGCCAAGTCGCTATTGTATTGATAGTGGAGGACGAACGCTTCTGCGAGATCTTTCCAGGTGCGCACAGTAGCGGGCTCCAGGCCCATATACCATTCGAGTGATGGACCAGAAAGACTATCCTGGAAGAAGTGCATCAGCAACTTCTCATCGTCAGAATAGGCGGACATATTTCTATAATAAGATCGGAGGTGGACGCGGGGGCAAGTAGTACCCTTATACTTCTCAAAGACAGGCACCTTGAACTTATGAGGTACCTTGAAGTCAGCAATCAACCCAAGCTTGGACATATCAACGTCCAATGTGTTCTGATTTTCAATGTCTCTCATCTTGTCCTCCAGCGCTTTGAACCTGAGTCGAGCTTCAGCATTCAACTCTGCTTCTACACCTCTCTGAGAGAATATGTCATCCTGATGGTCCTCCAGCCACGGTTGAGGCACCAACAGATTTCCGACACCAGCATTGCCGTTAACGGGCCCTATGTTAACATTGGCTCCCAGACTACCATTGCCGACGCCCGCCGCATTGAGTCTGAGATTGGTCATCAGATTGCCGTTAGCACTGCCGTTGCCCCCAGCAACAGGAACAACATTCTGTGGAGCATCCACTGGAGGAGAAGTAGGCACGGCCCCGCCGTGAAGTATGCCATTACTGTCAACCCTGGAGATCATAGGTTGAACCAAAGTACGAAGCTGGTCTTGACCATTAGCGACTACCTGCATCAGCTCCATAAAACGATCCATCCATTCACGGAGCTCTTGAACATCTGACTGCACCTGGTCCATGATCCTTGTCTGATTAGCGCGAGTTGAGTAGCGGTGAATGAGTCTTTGATCAATCTTGGAGATCGGAGGCAGCTCGGAACCTGTGAACCTGAAAAACCTTTGAAAATTAAAGGTTAGGAAAAGCCACAAAATGTATGTCATGCGAAATGCATCATGCAGATGTATGTGTGTGTCTGCGTGCTTGAGAGGTTTCCCCCGATCCTAGCGCCTTGGTCCCAATCCTGACAATAAGAAGAAGAAATCCGAGCCCAATCATGGAAACATCAATCTCACACATAGCATTAGCAATAGTCAAATTCGACACATCAAAGACCGAGAACTCGTACGCAACAGTCTTCCTGAGAGAGGCTGCAATAATACAATAGGAGGCGAGGGGTCCTGGATCGGGGAAACGGCACCTGTCACAGACACACGTTAATGGAATGCAAATGAACATGCAAACTAATGCAGAATGCAGGCATGCAATAATATATCCAGGTAGCTGCTGTGGAGATTCGATATCAACAGTCGCTGATGAGAAGGAAACCCCGGTGTAAGACTACTAATCTGATCTGCTAAGAATAACCCTCTGGTAGGACCATATATATAAGATCAAAATTCTGCTCTGTCGAGAGCAAATGTCTGATAACAAGGACCCCGGATGCGTGATCAAGAGATATCTGCTGATGAGGTCTTCAGACCCCAAATCAAAAATCTGCCCTATCAAGAACAAACACACAACTGCTGACGAGATCTTCAGACCCCGCTCAAAATCTTCCCTATCAAGAACAAATAACATCCGCTGATGAGATCTTCAGACCTCACTCAAAATCTGCCCTATCAAGAACAAATAACATCTGCTGATGAGATCTTCAGACCCCACTCAAAATCTGCCCTATCAAGAACAAATCACTGATGGTAATACTCTGGTCAAAACCTGCTCTATCAAGAACAGACAAACACCCGATGATAAGATCCTCTGATCAAAATCTGCTCTATCAGGAACAAACGAGTCTGCAACTGAGAACCCTGGTACCAACATAACTGATTCACTGTCAAGAAAACCAGGTAGTCTGAAGGTCAAAGTTTCCTGCAATAAACCCAGCCCGCTCACAGATATGGACCTAAACTGACTCAAGGTACGGCATCCTATGCGGTCGTCGGCGTCACAGACTTTCAGGGTTGATGATACGATTCCCAGAAGGAGTGGCATCATCAAATCCTGAAGAGGCCTCACTTAGCCAACTTCCAAATGATCGGTCCCCAGAGTCGACAATCCAACTAACCAGCAACCCGAGCCACCCAAAGGGCAGGACAGGAGGCCAACCAGAAGAACCTCGTCTGAGTGTAGATTTCGCGGGACACTAGGACATGCAAAGCACGCGCGCGCCCACTAATCTCTACTCTAAGTCTAGGTGCACTCAAGCCCAGGTCCGGCTTCTCACTCATCAGAACTCCCATCCCACAACAGCACAAATAATCATATTATACTGAAAATAAAATGCGGGGAATAAAGTGCGAGAAGTAAAAATGCGATAAATAAACACAACCCAACAAGCAAACACACAAGCGGTAGGATTGACTCTCTTAAGGGACGTTGGATCCCAAAATTGACTCGCTTTCGGGACGTTGGATCCCTAGGAAACTATCAGGTCCCCAGCAGAGTCGCCAGCTGTCGCTTGCGCGAAAATAAGGTGTCGGCAAAACAGAAGAGTCGCCACCTTTCGTTATTTATCCCTCAGAGCGGGAAAGGAAACGATCGGAAAAACCTGACGAAAAAGGGTAAGACAAGGTCATCGCAACCATTGTCTAGGTTCGGGAGTCGGTTACGCAAGGGGAAGGTATTAGCACCCCTCACATCCGTCGTACTCGACGGGATCCTCGCTTGTTTGTTTACTTGGACGGGTTGGTTATAATCTATCTACCTATCAAGGCTGGCTGAAAAAGAAAAGAAAAATGACTCGGCAAAGCGTCGCACTTTATGCCTACGTATTCTCATCAGAGAATGAGAAATCAGAGTCAACGTAGTTCGGCCTACTACGGGTGAAGGTGGGGAAGGTTGCTCGCTAGGATATCGCATCCTATGCCTACGTACTTCCACACAGCATGGAAGATCAGAGCAAAGGTAGTTCGGGCTACGCACGACACAAGCTGTTCAAGTGTCTTTTATGAAAAATCTCACCTTAAACAAGGGTTTTCTTATTGCAAAAAGGTTGATGTCTGTTCAAATCTTTTGACGGAAGAAATGAATTAATCTCTGTTATAACCTTTATTAATGTTTTTCTGTTGTTTTGAAGGAAGAAGAGATGACACTCTACAAATCCTAGGGTTAAAAGGGAATAAAATCTACCCTAATGTTATCATGCATGGGTTAACTCCTAATGTCTATCACATCCTCCCTTGAACAAGGAAGAATGGAAGTCCTACGGGAAAGGAAACGAAAGGAAGAAACGGAAATACAAGTAATAACCGCATACAAGTGAGCATGAATATAGCAATGGTAAATGCAATGCAAAGGAGGGAGGAAGGTTCGTCTCAACCTCAAGCCCATTCATGGATGGAATAAGAAAATATCAAGTGATCATATGCAAAGAATCGAGTGAAAACTCCGAATGAAACGCGTAATCCACTATTTAGAATCGCAACGTGCTATCATGCAAACAAGTCGATAATCGGGCAAGCTACACATACAAATAACAGCCACCTAAGGGTCTTCCAATACCTCTAACCTATCTACAATAAGAAATATAAGCCACGGCGTTCATCACGCAAACACAAAGCGGTCGTTGGAGCCTTAACAAAAATAAAGTCCGTTCGGAAGTCCAAATTACAAGTTCGAATACAAAACATAAGAAAAATAGCAAAAGGTGCTAAAAAATTCAAATAAAAATCTCCAATTCCCTACATCAAGCCACAAACCAGGGGTGAGAGATACCACAAAAATATCCAAAGATAAATGGTCAAACAAGATGAAAACATTGCAAGATATCTCATGTATACCAAAGGAAAGATTAAAGTGGAGCATGTTAAAGAAAGCATCCAAAACCAATTAAAATGGTACAATAAAATTCCCACAAAAATATATCACAATACCTCAACGTGTGTATGAGATCCCTGAAAAAGGATTGACATTTAAATTGTGTTTTGATAGGTCAAAGAAATTCAACAAAATGATAGCACCAGCATTGGCCTTTTTATGACGACCCAAATGTAAAAAATCCAAAGAAAATGTCAAAACATGGTAAAATTATAATTCCAGTTTTATTAAATCCTAGACATCTTAAAGATTCAGCACAAAAAAATGAGGATCAAAAAGACTAATTTTCCTATTTTTTATAATTATTTAAAGTCAGCATATAAAACAGAAAAATAAAAGAACATATGGAATAACATGAACACATGAGAAAACAAGAGAAATAGTGAGAATAAATAAAAGTGCAGCTGCCAAGGATCGAACAGGGGTGTGGGGGGGTCAAAAATGATGAGTTGGCGTGCCACCTCAATTAATGAGGGATGAGGTGGCCGCGCATGTGGATTATTCCTGGCCGTGTGATGGTAGACCAAGTCAAAGTCTTTTGCATGATCCAACGGCGTATTCATCATCTTCTTCATGGAGATTTTTTTTTTGCTGAACGTGAACAGTAGCGCGGCCGGCGGTGAGGGCTATGGCCGGAAAACTTCGGGAGCACCTATCTCCCTCAATACTTGACCAAACGCAATGTTCTTTAGATGAATCTTGCGGGATTTTTCGAGAGGAATCCAAATATACCATTATTTTCCCTTGAAATGGCCTCTAACTCAAAAACCGTATATGAATCTTAAACTTTCAAGAACACCAAATTGTTGTAAAAACTCTTCTTTCTTTACCAGAAACCATCTACTACCCAAGGGGATGTTGAATATGCAACAATGGTGTAAAAAGAATGCATAATTAGTGAGTAATGTTGATTTTTCGATACCTATGAAAATTGAGTTGTGGAGCTTCAATGGAGCACGAATTCTTCTGGAAAATTATGTAGAATCACTCAACAATACTTGGTGAATATGTTTGAAGCCTTGACAAGTCTTGAATTGATGAAAAAATGAAAATTGGAATTTGAGTTTTCACCACTTTTTCATGTTACTACAAGGTTCCTCTTGCTTCAATTCTCTCAAAAAAATGATGAACCATCTCTATAATTGTTGTGTAATTGATTGGTGAAGAGAAAAAGTATGGAAAGTGAGAGAAAAAAGATTGAAAAAAATTCCAAAATGTGAAAGTGTGGGAAAAATGGAAAAAATGGTGAAGAAAAAAATGCAATATGATTTGCAAATGGAGAAAAATGGATTCAACATCAACTATCACCAACCTTGACCACATTGTGATCTAACCAATATATAGAAACCAATGGAAGAGTCTAGACTCATCTAGAAACTTTGAGAATTATTTAGAAAGTCATGGAACTTCTCTTGTCATGACATATTGCATTATCTCCTTTCATGCCTTAAACCTTTCAATCTTGTGTCAAAAACTCCTTACATGAGATATTGGGATTGAATGAGTGAAAAAACAAGCTAAACCTTGCCTTATGCCAAGTTTCTCAAAGGTTCCTTAATATGCAAGCATGAATTTTACAAAGTAACATCCATTTTAAGACCTCAAATCAAAATTCTACTTGAACCATTGTTTTTAAAATGATGTTTGGATTCAAAATGACATATTGGATGACCTATTTTGGATTTGTGGATCTCCCAAACCAATTTCCAACTTGGATCCATTTAACTTATAAGTCATTTTTAGGTCATTTTTACCCAATCATGAAAATCCTTGCTACAAGCTCTTTCAATAACTCATGACCACTTTTCTAGGCTTAAAATCCCATTTTGAACAACGTTTATGTTTTGAGTTTTTTCATTTGAGGCTTGGAAATAGGAGATATGGCCTTTGCTTAAAATGACCTATAACTTCCAAATGACCAAAATACCCCTGTCTTGCTCAATCCATAAGTTGAGTTCTACAAATCCTATCAAGGACTTCTAGTACTCTATAGAAAGCTAAAAAGATGATATTCAACATTCATGTTGACCAAGAAATCATAGGAATCATCCTACTAGGGCAAAAGTTGTCTGCAAGTTGGGTGACTTTCAAGGACCCAGATTCACACACCTCAGCTGACCTGTAATTTGTCAAAACCATAACTTGAGCTCTGCAAATCCTATCAAGGACTTCTACCACTCAAATTAAATCTAAGATCAAGCTCTACAACATTCATGTTGTGGGGAAGATGAGATATCAATCACATCTTGAGCTAAAACTGCCTGGAAGATAGGGGTCAAATTAGGGTTTTTTCACTGTCAATCCTTGGAAACCTTAACTCAAAACTTCTCAAACTCTTCAATCATGATGAGTTGGTCTAGGAATCATCTTTATAACATCTCCATACATCATTCCATGATCTCATGGCCCTTGGATTAGGTCTCAACCTTCTCCAAATCTTCAGCTGATCTAGGGTTGACCCAGTCAAAACCCTAATTCTATCCTTCATGGTTGAATCTTCTGAATTCTTGCATAATGACCTCCCTGGGCTTCATGATGGCTTTCAAGACATCTTATAGACTTTCTCAAAGCTTCAAGTTCATTCTCAAAGTCTCAGAATCATCTGGGGAGCACCCACAACTCTCAAGCTATGAGACACATAACCTTGGTTTCAACCAATTTCTCTGAGGATCTCCTGAACTTTCTGGTGAAGGTATCAACCTTCAAACACTTGATGGATGAATAATTGTTGGTCAAATTTTGGGGTGCAACAGGGGAGAAGTTGTGCTTCTCCAAGATGCTGCAGGTGTAGAGTTGTAGCTCAGTGGGTGGTTAACGCTCTTATGGTTTGGTAAAGATAGTCCATACTCCATCATGATGTTCGGCTGCCTATTGACAAATTGAGGAACTGATCACCCTTAATCTCTTGTTGATAGTAGTTGGGGTTGTGTTGGATGGGATGGACGTGTCTTGCAAGCTTAGATGGCGTGAGCAGAGAATTGTTTGGAGCTAAGTCAGGTGCTTAAGAATGTGTTGATGAGTCGGCACGAGACAGTGATGAGATGGTTAATTTTGATGAGAATTCGGAGTGCTAATGAAAGTGGGAAGTTGGCGGATTGCCGATTAATTATGTCTGTTGGGACAGTCAAAGAATTAAATTGATTGAGTAGTGTTAAGAATTGTGTCTGGTGCATATGCTACGGAAACCGATTGTGGAGTCGAGTATAAGAGTGGATAATGACTTCTAGTGATTACTAAAGGAGATAAGATGTAGAATACGAGGTTGGTATAATTGGACCCTTAAGCGTTTCCAGAGTTGGAGGAGTGTGGGATGACCTTCTAAGTGTGGAAAGGTTGTTTCCGTGATTTTGCCGTAACGGAAAACCGTAATTCGGAATGACGCAAGATTAGAAGCGTTGGAAGATATCACAGCACTCTAAGTGATGGAAAAGTAGTGGCATGGAATTAAGTATTTATTGGCAAAATATGTGTGGATGTTGTAGTAAGCGTGGTGAGTGCGGTTTGTGTTTTCGCCATGAGTTCACATCTGAGTGTCCGGTTGACATTGGATTTTCCATGCGTAATTGAGTGAGTCAGTGGTTGTGTAACCGATGGTATTTGAATATACTCGAAGAGTATAGGGGATCATGTGGAGCATCGGGAACATGAGTTATCAGTGTTGGATAAGAGGTAGTGATGTACTACTGTGAAGAAAGTTCAAAGAGTTTTGGGAAAGCTGTCAGCAGTACGTGTATTGGTTTTGCCAAGTCCGACCGAATTGTCGTTGTGTTTTGAGATACTTTATTGATATGATTAAGAGATATATTAAGTGCAACATTAGTGAGTTTTGGTTATGCTTGAAGGTAATGTAAAGTACAGAGAGGGATTATCTGACAAGTAATTTTGAGAGGGTTGCTGTTGTGTGTTTGTGCCGGAGTTTGGAAGCCTCAATTGTTTAGTTGAGATTTGAGATGGTTGATGACCTTAAGGTATTTGTTTGATTTGAGGAAGTTGAAAATGATGCAGAGGAAATGATCAGGACTTCTGAAGGAGTATGGTTTTGGTTGAGTTACCATTCGAGTGAGACCAAGTGGTAATTGAGTTATTGCATCGGCAATTTTTGTATATACCGATGATGATGGTAATGAAGTCAGGACTGATTGAGTAAATTTGGGATATGAGTGTGGTCTATGAAGAGACTCGAGTTGAGCTTTATATGATGAGACTGACTATTGGCATTCTCGATGAGATTCGAAGGGGTCGGAATTCTAATTCGAGTTAATAGGTTGATTGAATTTAATGAAGTAAGTCAAAGAGTTGATTTTCAGATTGATGGGAGTGGTATCATGAGATGTCGTGATAGAGTGTGTATTATGAATAGTGTGAGTTGGATAAGAGTACTCTGGAAGAAGGACATCGAGATAGATGGAGTATCCATGCAGGTACTAGGAAGATGTGACCGAATTTGAGAAATGGTCTTGAGTGGCCATAGATGGAGAAGGAAATGGTTGAGTTTGTATATACTGGATTGAACTTTGTCTAGCATTCGTGGATGGATGGGAAGACAAAGAGAACTATTCGGTATGAAGAGAATCGTTGAGAACTTATGTGTTGGATCAAGATGGAATCAAGGTATAGTTAATTGTCATTGATTGAGTTTACTTACAATAACTGTTGTTATTCTAGTATCAGAATAACATCGTACGAGACTTTGTTTTGGTAAGAGGTGTAGGACTCCTTTGGATAGACGTGTGTTCAGCCAAAGTGTTGTACTCGGGCCGAAGATTACGCAAGCGATGAGTGAAAGATCAAAATGATCCAAGAAAGGACGTGTTTTCAGAGTTTCGATAGTAACTGGTGTGGTCGAGCTTGGAGTCTCGAAAGTATCTACTGTGTTTTGTGAATCCGTATCAGAGTGGCGCAGCGGAAGCATGGTGGGGAAATAGCAGGTTAAATTGTTTTTCCGCTGTCACTTGTGGAGATTACATGATATGTTCATGTGTCTAAGCTGAGGAGGTACATCGATTCAGATGGATGGTGTGCAAGAGGGAGACGATTTGATTTCCGAGGCGTTGTCAGTTCAAGTTGATGAATGAGAGGTAACTTCGAAGGAAAGGGATTCTTCTGGTAGAGGTAGTTGGGAGAGAGTTGGATTGGGAGATTGGGATATGGAAGTTGTATCCAGAGCTGTTTGAATCAGGTAACATTTTCGAGGACGAAAATTCCTAAAGTGGGGGAGGGTTGTAACAGCCCAAATTTCATTAAATAATTAATTGTAGTAATTAATTGATTTAGTGAGATTTTATTTAATGTTGGAATTAAATTTTATTAATTGGAATTTGTAGTAGAGAATTGAGAAGGAAATAGAATGGAAAGAAAATAATAGAGAGGAAGGAAAAAGAAATAAAAAATATAAAAAGGGGATTGGAGAGAAAGATAGAGAAAGAAAAAGAAAGAGAAAGAAAGAAGAAGAGGAGAAATGAAGAGGAAAAAGGGAAAAGCTTGGAGAATCTTCAAGAACCGATCTCGAAGCTCCGATTTATCGAGGTAAGGGTGAGAAACATTGTTATTTAATCATTGTATGCTATTATGTATGTTGGGCTTGGGTTTGTGGATGTTTTTCATCACTTTCCATTTTAGGGCAAATTTGATTAATCGGTAGAATGATGATTTAATCGGTTAAAATCTGAAATAGATGATGTAGAATAGTCTAGAAATGTTAGACTAAGAGTATTGGAGTTGGATTAGTGAGATTTGGAGTTTTTGGAGTGGGTTGAGTTGGATAACAGTAAGTGAAAAACAAAATACGCAGACATTCGCTAGCGACTCGCTAGGCGAGAAGGTAGCGAGTGCTCGATAGGGGTTCGCTCAGCGAATAGATAGCGAATGGTCCCAGACTTGGACAGAATGGATTTTGGTGTGTTCGCTGGTAGCGAAGGTGTAGCGAAGAGATAGCGAATGGTTCGCTGGGAAGCTCGCTGCAGCGAGCAGGTAGCGAAGCCTTCCAGTAGCTTCTGATTGGGTTCGCGAGCTTGTTCGCTAGGCGAACAGGTAGCGAGAGTTCGCCAGGTGCCCGCCTAGCGAGGTGGTGGCGAACATGACAGGATTTCGTTTTTTTGTGATTTCATTCTCTGTTGGGTTGCGGTTCGATCGGGTTCGATCCTTAATGGAATGAAATGTTTTATTTGAGATTTATCCATAGGTTGATTGTGTGGTTCGACTATGGTTTATTGCTTGTTTAATCACATAATTTATGTACTATTGTGATGATATGTGCTGTGGGTAGCCTTCGGGCGTGAATCCTAGAGTTGTGATATGAATGTTAATTGTAATCGGTTAAAATACATGAGAATATAATGATGATTATGTGTGTATTAGATGATGAGTTTGTGAATGTTGGATGTTGTGTACAACTATGTAATAAGTATGCATGAGAACATTGTGGATATGTGTGCATAGCTTATAGTTATATTATTGGTATTGTGATATGTATAACTTGTATGAAATGGCATGAGATGAATGATAAACATACTATGAAAATGTATTATGGATGCATATTGTTTATATGCGATTGTATGTTAAAATAAATGAAGAATGCATGAGAGCATATTGATGGATATGCGTGCATCGTTTGATAAATATGATGTTGTATTGAATTGTTGATAATGTGGTGATGATATTGAATTGTGAATGTATATTGTTTGTATATTGAATTGCATGAGATTAAGATGTCGGTCTTAAGTGCATTTGTTGTGGTTGATTGTACATGCATCATTCAGTCAAGAGGCAATGTCTGTTAGTTTCGTGGAAACTAGTGGCTTGTCCCAAACCTAGAAGAGTGGGTTTGAAGGCTTAGAGGACGGGCCTTTGTTGTTATCGGTCTAGAAGAGTGGACCCGGTTTAATGTAAAAACCGAAAAATGATAACGGGTTATCGGTCTAGAAGAGTGGATCCGGTTTAATGTAAAAACCGAAAAAAGATAATGAGAGTCGGTATCGCATTGCATGAGTTGCATTGAGTTGTTGAGTCACATTGATATATGACATATGCATGAAGAGATACTTATGTGTGAATAATGAGATTTAGAATGTTGTGGGTGTATGCATAATGTGGGGATGCCTTGTGGATATTCATGTTGTCTATATATGTGTGATAAATAAATATGACTAAGAGTGTGAATTGTGGTGAGAAATATGGAGTTGAATTTGTATGATTACCTGTATATATATAATCTTATGCTTTGATTATTATGGTTATATTTCTCACCCTTCTGCTGTTTTATAATGCTCTATGAGGCATTGTAGATTAGGTTGCTGGAGGTCTTGTGAAGTTCTGCTTGTAGTTTCGAGGTCGCTATTGGCATAGCTGTTTAGTAATTATTTATGGGTCGAGTCATGCTCTGGTCGTGTAACACTGGGATCGATTGCTTTATGTTTTGTGATTACATTATGTAATCGAAGTTATGTTTTCATATTCGAATTAATTGGATCAATGAGATGTTGGCCTTCGTGCCTAGAGATGTTGATTTTATATGATGAAAGCAAATATTCCTTTTACGAAATTATCATTAATGAATCCGCTGCTATATGAAAAGGTGTTTATGAGCATGACAGATTGTTTGACGTTGTGAAAGTTTTGTGTAACGCCCTTTTTATGGATGCATGTTAACTTTTACTCTGATTATGCATATATTATTTGCGGGGTTTAGAAGGGTGTTACATTCTCCACCTCATTCAACACACAAGAGCTCCTCTAAAAACCAGAGAAGTTGCAAGCTCTCACTCTTTGCTCCATTTTCACCAAAGTCACAAAATCACCAAAATACCACAAAATCTATCTTGAGCAAAACAGCTGCCATAATCATTTCCATACACTCAAACTCACCAACAACCATCTACACAATCCATAAATATTGTGTAGAAGGTGTTCCAACCCTTAGACCACTCAAAAACCTCATTCTCCAAAAAGTCAACTTCCATACCAAGCAACTTTGACCATAATGCATAAAATCTGCCAAATCATGCTCTAGACATTTTCTTGATGTTTCAATCATTCAAACACCTCATATACATCAAATCTCAATTGTCCAAAGCATTGAGGATCATTGGAAAAACTTGTTTCTCAAATTGTCACAAAACTTGCATCTTGCTTCAAAAGGAAGGAAAGTTTCAAAAAACTAGGAGGTATTCTAATCTGCTCAATATAATCTACAAGAGGTATGTAGACAGTCCACTTCCTACTTTATATCATAATCTCATGTTTGGCATTTTGAGCTTGTTATGTTGAAAATATGTCATGAACATGTCATATGTCAAAATCTTGTCATGACTGAAGTATATCTTTTTGGTGAATTGGATCACATTTAAAATCATGATTATGGTGGGTAAGTATGATTGGTTTGAGCTGTTTTCATCTGGTTTGTTTGTTCATTCTCAAAATGCCTTATCTTGCATATTATTTCCATGAACATATCAGTTTTAGTTACAGGCTAGAAGTTGTTTAAATTTGAGTTCAAAATCATCTATCTATGTATTTGCGACATGTGTGTATAAATTGCATAAATTGTTTTCACATGGTTTGATCCTTCACCTTGAAAATGCATTTTTCAACAAAAATGAGCTATCACCAAAGCAGTCTTGGTTCCTCTTGATCTTTGATCAGTTTTGAAGTATAAAAACCTCATTTATATGACATAATCTGTGTGAAATGATTGCTCAACATAAATATGTGCTTGAACCTGTTTTGCATTTCTTGTTGCTTTTCAATGTGCCACTTCTGCCATGAACATGCCACTTGCACTCCCACTGGTTTTAGGACTAGGTTACATGTTTAGAATCACTTGAATACATATTTGTGACTTGCTTGAGGTGTTTGTTTGATGTGAACATGTCTGGAACCTGTTTTGAGCTTTTCATGAACATCTCAAGTTACCAAACTGCAGCATGAACTTCAGTTTGTGCCACAACCTGTTTTGAACTCAATGTTAGGTTTGAACTCTTTTGTCAACATATTTATGACTTGTGTGTGCAATTTGTTTGGTTTAAATGTGCCTGGAAATTAAACTGAACTTGTCATGCCTCTTACTCATGCCAAAGGCATCTGTGACATTACTTTTTGCATCAACCTGCCTTGAACTGATCCATGTGCCTAGAACCATTTGATAACATATTTGAGAAGTGTGTGCATAACTTTTTTGAGTTGAACATGCCAAGAAACTGATCTGAACATTTTCATGTATGCATCAAAGCATCAAAATTGCAGCTTACTTGTCATTTTCCATACCATCTGTTCCAGACTAATTTGTGTGTTCAAAATCACTTGTTAGCATGTATGTGACTTGTGTGTATGATTTATTTGACTTGTATGTGCATAAAACATGAACTGGACATTCTTGTGCACCACACTTGTCAATCTTGCACCTAGAATGGCACTTTTCACCACAGACTATTTTGAACTATTTTTGGTGTTTGAATTCATTCAACAACATATATGTGAACTGTGTGCATGATTTACTTGATCAAAATATGCCTAGGATATGAACTGAACCTTTTCATGCTTCATCAAAACACCATGTAGCAACATGAACCCCATTTTTTACCACAACTTGTTTTGAACCTATTCTTGTGCTTGAATTTACTTGATGACATATTTGCAATGTGTGTATGTGAGTTACTAGGTCTGATTATGCTTTAAACCTGAACTGGACTCCCTCATGCACTTCACAAATACAAATTTTCATATTGATCACCACTTTTCATACCAGCCTGTTTTGAGCCATACCCTTTGTTTAAATTCATCCAATAACATAATTTCAGTGTGTGTATGTGATTAACTTGATCAACTTGTGCATAAAAACTGAACTGGACATCAACTTGCATTTCTCATGACAGTGTTGCAACTTGCACATCATTTATTATTTCAGACTGTTTTGATCCAAAACTGTGGCTTGGACTCACTCTTTAGCATTTATGTAGTGTGTGTGTGTGTGATTATCTTAATTCAAAACTGTTTGGAATTGGACTTTCACTTCAAAATGCACTTCAAGTGATCACTTTGCACATACTATCGGGTTTTGATTTGTAGGGGGTATCTCAAAAAACTAATAATGCCATATTATTCCTCATGAAATTCTATGCAATCTAGACCTAAATTTTGTTTGAATCCATGAAGAATTGATTGAGTTATGGTATGAAATGCAAATCCTGATTTTGGTGTGTTTTTGCCCAGCTTGCCATAGAAGTATCCCTTATGTATTTATGGGGGTGGCTTCACCAATGGATGTACAGTCACCCCAGTGGTAATCACCTTATCACCAAAAGCGCCTTTCACCAACTGAACCTGGGTTCGACCCCTAAGGAGGGTCAATCCTTTTGTGATTTTTCACCATTTTTACCCAAACTTCCAAAAATAATATCTCCCTCATTTTTTATCATTTTGCACCCATTCTTTTTGCATTATGTTTATTTTTATGTCTACTTTCATGTCATATTTTAAAATTCCATTTTTGTTGAAATTTCCATCCCTTTTGACCACTTTCAAGATTAGTTACATTTTGTAATCGTTATCGCATGTGCTGATGAATTTCTTTCCTATTTTACTTGTGTATGTTGTGATATTGGCTTATACTCAGTTCCTTAATGTTAGTCAACATGTTAGGATTTTGTCTTTGGTTTGTTACCATGATCATTTTGCTTCCCCTGAGGAATTTACTTGAGCTTGATCTGTTGTCACATTTCTTGCTTGATCATTTGCTTTGATTGTCATCAATGCCTCCTTGTTTTACTTTTAACATGTTCTTTTAAATGGTTGTCACCATGCTTTTATCTTCATCATGTTATTTATTTATTAAGTAGTTTTTCTTTTCCCCAAGTGATGAAACTTGTTAGTTCTCATCCAAGTTGCCTCCTCGCTCTCCTTCCAAAGGAAAAGTCTTTCCATTGACCCTCATGTCATGGATAGCTCATTCACTCTTCCCTTGACTTTGTTAAGTCAATTTAACCTTAGTTTAGAAAACTAAGGTCTTTACCTATCCTTTTACCCAATCCCAAACCATAGTAAACATTTCACAAACTTAGCAAGCAATCAAACAAAAGGTTCCTGTAGAGTACTACAGATGCTTAGGGTGCTAACACCTTCCCTAGGTATAACTAACCCCCGACCCCCGAATCTCTTAGCGTTGTTATTACATCGCGAAAAGGGTTTTTCTTTCTTTAGACCTTTCCTTTGGATAAATTAAAGTTCGGTTGTAAAAGAATTAAGATTCAAGTTAATTTAATAGCTTGATATCTGATTTTCACCGCAACAGAAATGGCGACTTCACTGGGAATTTGACCTTATTTTGAGGGTTTAGCCTATCTTGTTTGATTATTGCTATATTTGTGAATACTTGTAAATATGTACATATGTGCATTGTTGGATCTTGGGAACTTTGAGTGGTGAGACAGCACTATGCCTGTGTTTGAGCGTACTTGTGATAGGATGGTGGTATATTCAAGAAGGCTTATAGGGAGTTGATTCCCGACCAAGCTGACTTGAGAAATCACCACTCAGTGAAGGCCCTTTTGAGAGTTAGTATTGTTGATCGAGTATTCGTGAAAATAATGTTACTTTCTACATGGGAGCCCATGACACTGAGGACCTTTAGATCACCTCTTCCCCCACTTTGGCTTTATTAGGATGTAGTGCGATGACTATGAGGGAGTAATTCCGAAATAGTTGATACACGATACTACACTTGGACGAGACTCTCTTGAGAATATTATCGACCACCGAGTTATTTGGTAAATTGATAATATCCGAAAGATAGGTTGAGGAATCTGGGAACCTCTTAGAACCTTGTTCTACAATTTTGAAGGCCTTAGTACATACCTTGGGATGGGTAGACCTTGGCTCCACGCTCGTGTTCTCCAAACCTAAACCTTTATCTGTTTACCTATGTGTATATGTGAAATTTGTGCTCACCTATGTTTGTGCATTCATACATTCATGAGCATCATATCATAAAAGTTTCATGGAACTCAGACTTTTTGCTTGTAAACATTAGGATCATCATGGATAGTAGAAAGAAGAAAATTATGAAGTACACTTACAAGAATCCCAACTTGGATGACATAGAGAGGTTGAGCACTGTGATAACAGATCTAGAAGGGTTCAAGAGCAGATATGGGAACTTATTGTCATTGTTGAGGGTGAAGAAGAAGATGGATCTGGGACTTCTCTCCACACTTCTCTAGTTTTATGATCCGCTTTATCATTGTTTCACTTTTCCTGATTATCAGCTGGTACCTACACTTGAGGAATATTCTTGTTTGGTTGGGTTACCCATTCTTGATAAGTCTCCTTTTCCAATCATGGAGAAAGACCCTAAAGAAGAAGATATTGCTAAAGCTACACGCCTGGGATTGGTGGATATTCAGAAAAATATGGCTACTAAAGGAGGAACTTTTGGTTTAACTGCAGAGTTTTTGGTTGGGAAAGCTCAATATTATGCTGATCATTTGAGTATGGATGCATTCGAGGCTATCCTTGCCTTGCTCATTTATGGGATCTTCTTGTTTCCAAGTTTTGATAATTTTGTGGATCTCAACGCCATTAAGATTTTCTTGAAGAAAAACCTTGTGCCTACTTTACTAGCTGACGCCTATCATTCTGTTCATCTAAGGAATCTTCATAAGGGAGGAATGGTTACCTGTTGTGTCCCTTTGCTATACAAGTGGTTTATTTCTCACTTACCTAAGGCTCATGTTTTTTGGAAGAAAGGTTGGTGGTCTCAGAAGGTTATGGCTCTCACTCACTCTGATATTGATTGGTACAGTCGTGACTACGATGGGATAAAGATCATTGACAGCTGTGAAAGTTTTGGTAACGTAACTCTTCTTGGTACAAATGGAGGAATCAGTTACAACCCCGTTCTCGCTCGCCGACAGCTTGGATATCCTTTGAAGGACAAACCCAATAGTGCTCATGTGGATAATATTTTCTTTAAAGAAGATTCAAAATTAAGAGAAGAGATTCTCAAAGCTTGGGGTCATGTGCATAAGAAAGGAAAGGAAGACTTATGGAACCTAATTGCGTCTCTCCCGAGCCTTACCTCCAATGGGTCCAAAAGAGAGTCATTCAACTGAAGATGTCTTATCCTCAGCAGGAACCCATGGTTTTGAAGGAGGAACACCCATTGATCTTTATGTCTAAAGAGGAGAAGTTGAAGGTTGCTTTGAAAAAATCACAACAAACTGAAGTAGCTTGGAAATACAAGTACCAAGTGGCCGTAGAAGAAAATGCTGAACTCCGTAGACAACTTCAGGTGAAGGATGAAGAAATGATTTCTTGTAAGAAGAGGAAGGCGCATGAAGATTTATTTTCTTCCAGCCCTCAGTCCACTCCATGGAAGCTAATTGTGGACAAGCTCATTCTCGAGAAGACGCAGATGGAAGAAGAAATCAAGAAGCTCAAAGCAAAGGAGGACTTTTTGTTAGAATTTATTTAGCTCTATGTTTAGGACTTTTTGTAAGATGTACTGGATATTTTGTAATGCAATCTTGATTATCAATGAAATGAAATCCAGGATGTTTTTTATGTTTACAAATATTTGAGTTCCATGACACTTTGCGCATTTGCATTCCTATTAATTAAACATTTAAGGAATTAAAGTTTGTTTTGCAGATATTGTCAAATGGATTCTGGAAAAAGAACAACTGCAGAGATTGTGTTCCGAAGTCCAGATCTGGAGAATCTGAGAAGACTGGTAAGATTGGTGGAGGATCCTGAGGCATTCAAAGAGAAGTATGGGAATGTGTTGTCTTTACTTGATCTTCAAGTGGATGGAGAGATGTTGTCAGCACTTGTACGGTTCTATGATTCAACCTATCATTGCTTCACATTTCCAGATTACCAATTGCTGCCAACCTTGGAAGAATACTTTGCGCTGATAGGACTAGGTGTTACCCCTAGGCCATTTTCTGGAAGAGAAGGGACGCCTAGTGGAAGAGTAATTCCAGATGCCTTATATCTAGAGATGACTGAAGTACACTCACATTTGACTACTAGAGGAAGCATGTATGGGTTTCCAGCTATGTTCCTGTTCGAGAAAGCACAATTTTATGCGGAGTCAAAGAAGGTGGAGGCATTTGAGGCTATTTTGGTGTTGCTGATTTATGGGATTTTCTTGTTCCCGGGTGTTGATAATTTTATGGAGGAGAAGGCGATCAATCTTTTCTTACTCAAGAATCTCGTGCCCACGCTATTAGCTGATACATACTTCTCTATCCATCGTAGTAGTCGTTATGGAGGTGTACAAATTGTATGTTGTACCGCTCTTCTCTACAAGTGGTTTATTTCGCACTTACCGAGACTACCAGCTCTTTGGGATAGACAGAATGGGCTCTCATGGACAGAAAGGATATTGTTGCTCAAGCACTCCGACATCAAATGGTATGACCCCATGTATGGAGGGATTCCTATGATTCAAAGTTGTAGAGACTTCCCAAATGTACCGCTTATCAGCACTGATGGTTGCATTAGTTACAATCCTATTTTAGCTCGTCGCCAGTTGGGATACCCAATGAAGAGTGAACCAGACTTTGCCCTTTTAAGGAGTTTCTACATTGAAGAAGGGAAAGATCTAGCTTACAAAGCTCGAATTGTGTATGCTTGGCGTCGCATTAATACAAGTGGAATGACTGCTTTAGATTATCCCGACACAACTGTTTCAGAATCTTACTTATCATGGGTAAAAGAAGCTGCATTAAAGATGTTCTACACCTGTTTCGAGCCTAGCCCTACAAAGCTCACTCTTGTGGAAGAATTAAAAGCTGCTTTGACCAAGGCTGAAGAAGAAGGAAGAGCTTGGAGAGGTAAATATTTCAAATTTATGCAAGAAAAAGAAGAGCTCCAGGAGTTGGTTTATCAAGGTGAAAGGAAGAATCAGCTTGAAGATGAAGGACCCTCCGGCCAGAAGATCTAGAATCTTTATGTTTTCTGTATTCTATCATTAAGTTGTATTGAAGATTTGTATTTCAATTTCCAGTTGTTATTGTAAAACTCTCCAGTTGTTGATCTATGAAAAATTGTCTGCTTTGTTTTCCCCATTGTTATAATCTTTACAAATATGGCTTTAATTTCCTTGAATGTTTAATTCTGCATTTTCATGTCTGCATTCATAAGCATTGCATGTGCATATTCCTGTGTTGTGTCTCATCTTGTTGTCTTGTCTTCAGAGAATCACACTGAATCCTCGACATCGATACAATACTCGAGCCCAAGCTCGTATGAGAATGGAAGGAAAGAATTTGGATGTGGACATGATTGATAATGAACTCGGAGAGCTACGAGGAGGCATGGGGCAGATTATGGAGGCCCTACAAGTCATTCGTGCAAAACTGGACACTCAAGCCACTGTTGTTTCTGAAATCACTGGTATAGATGTGGAGCCGATCCCAACGGTAGTTACTGTTGAAAATGTACCAACCTATGGGTTACCGCCTAGCTTTGTACCTCCACCAACAGTCAACCAACAAGCAGTTCCCTAGGGGCAGAATTTCCTCAAGCAATTCCTACGTATACTTCAGCTTCTGTTCAGACTCAAGTGCGCCCTGTTTTCCATAATCCTCCACAAGTGTATGAAGGTCTTGATGGGTCCGAAGAAGAAAGTGGACGACATGAAAAGTTGAAAGAAAGTGTAGAGACTATAGGCAGGAAGGTCAGAGCAATAGAAGGAAATGACATCTTTGGTACTGATGCCAAAGATATGTGCTTAGTGTCTGGATTGGTAATTCCTCCGAAGTTCAAGGTTCCCAATTTTGATCAGTACTCTGGTGCTACTTGTCCTCAGACGCATTTAATTATGTACTACCGAAGAATGGCTGCACATGTGGAAGATGATAAGTTGATGATTCACTGTTTCCAAGATAGTTTGAAGGGAGCTCCTGCTAAATGGTATTTGGGTTTGGATCAGTCTCGTATTCACAGTTTCCAAGACTTAGCTGATGCTTTCATAAAACATTACAAGTACAACATGGATTTGGCTCCTGATAGAAGACAGTTACTGGGTATGTCACAAAAGAGTTCAGAATCATTCAAAGAATATGCGCAACGATGGAGGTAGACTGCATCTCAGGTAGAACCTACCTTGAGTGAAAAAGAGTTGACAGACTGGTTCGTCGATACAGTGAGACCAGAGTTTTATGAGAAGATGATCAGCAGTGTAACCGCGAGTTTCTCTGATATAGTAGTTGTGGGAGTAAGAGTGGAGTTGGGAATGCAGAATGAAAAGGTAGCTAGTGGTTCCAGTAGTTCTAGCAACAACAATGTTAAGAAGGTCAGTGGTACTTTCCATAAAAAGAGGGAGGGAGAAACAAATGCTATAGTTGTGGGAAGAAAGAATCGTACTTGGGGACAGCCTTATCAACAGTATCAGTAACCTCAGCAAGGCTTTGTTCAGCAGCCTCAACCAAGTTATGTTCAGCAATCTCAGCAATAACGACCCATGTATCCATTACAGTATGCTCAACAACCATATGTAGCAGCTGTAACACCGGCTTTCAATCATCATGTTCCTAATTTTCAAATAGTGCAGCCAGCACCCATGTATCAGCCAGTTCAGCAAGGGTATCAACAAGCGCCCAACGCTCCATCCTATCAGCAATATCATCAGCCTAGAGCTCAGCAACCCAGACAGAACTACCAGAATCGGAGACCAGCAACAAAACCTCCACTTCCTCAGATACCGATGACTTACACAGAGTTGTACCCCTCCTTAGTGCAACAAGGGTTGGTAACAACGCGACCGCTAAATCCAGACACTACATCTCCTCACTATAATCCGAATGCTCATTGTGCCTTTCATGAAGGTGTTGCCGGTCATGACTTAGAAGGTTGTCTTGCCTTAAAACATCTCGTCAGGGAGTTAATAGAAAATAAGATTTTGCCTTTTGATGATTTGCCGCCTAATGTTAAAAGTAATTCATTGCCGAATCATGGAGGAGTTAATGCTATAGAGGTTTCAGAAGAGAAATTGGTTGGTAATGTGTCAGAAATCAAAACTCCGTTGAGATCACTACATGAGAAGTTGTTGAAAGAAGGGCTGATTGAAGGTATTCACGGAGACTGTAGAAAATGTTCTATTGATCCCAAAGGGTGTGATATGGTGCGAGGAGATATACAAAGATTGATTGATAATGGATTTTTGCAAGTGTGCAGCGAGATAAAGAAAGAGGAAATTGCGGTAATTGAGCCCGTTTTTAATCTACCAAAGAAAGGTGAGAAAGTTCCGGTGTTCAATATGACCAACAAAAATGTGAAGCTTGTTTTC
This sequence comes from Lathyrus sativus, assembly GCA_963859935.3. NCBI lineage: Eukaryota > Viridiplantae > Streptophyta > Magnoliopsida > Fabales > Fabaceae > Lathyrus > Lathyrus sativus. Next base: position 539,606,816 of record OZ012738.1, on the reverse strand, counting down.
AACAGACCTGCTATTGATCAGCCTCGACCGGTTATTATTCAAAAACCAAAACCATTTCCATATGATAGTACAAAGGTCGTTCCATGGAAGTATGATGTGACTGTGACAAACCAAATATCTGGGAAGAGTATTCAAAAAGAAGAAGTGAAAGATGATCAGGTTGACGTGACAAATATTGCAGGTACAAGCAAGATGACCCGTAGCGGTCGAATTTATCAACCAAGGATAACAGTGGCCACTCCAAAAAGGTTATTCCTACTGAGGCGACAAAAGACAAAGAAGTACCAAGTACTGAAGGATGATGAGGAATTCTTAAGGATTATTCGGAAAAGTGATTACAAGGTTATTGATCAGTTTCATCAAACCCCATCGAAGATATCAATATTGTCTCTCTTGATGAATTCTCCAGCCCATAGAGAAGCCCTGCAAAAGGTATTGAGACAGGCACATGTGACAAAAGATATAACTCTCGGCCAGTTTGATTCGGTGATAGCCAATATCACAGCATGTAACATACTGAGTTTTAGCGATACAAAGTTGCCAAAGGAAGGACGTAATAACAACCGTGCGTTGCACGTATCTGTCAGATGCCAAGGAGACACATTGGCGCGAGTTTTAGTTGACACTGGATCCTCATCGAATGTATTTCCCGCAAGGTCGCTCGCAAGGTTGGCATATGCAGGGGCAGAAATGAAGCCGACATCGTTAATTGTAAAGGCTTTTGATGGTTCAAGAAGGACAGTTATTGGGGAAGTAGAGTTACCAATCATGGTAGGACCTCACGAGTTCAGTATCACATTTCAGGTGATGGATATTAACCCAGCTTACAGTTGTTTATTGGGACGGCCTTGGATTCATGAAGCTGGAGCAGTGACTTCTACTTTGCATCAAAGAATGAAATTTGTTGTGAATGACAAGCTGGTAATTGTGCATGGTGAAGAGGACCTAATGGTGAGCAATCTGTCATCATTCAGGTACATTGAGGTAGATGAGGGTGCATTACAAACTTCATTTCAGGCACTTGAGATAGCTAACGCAGTAAGGATAGAAGAAATAGTAGCTAAAAGTGGTCCATCTTTTGCATCCGCTCAAAGCATCAAGTCTACATTAGAAGAAGGTATTCCTGCAGGTTGGGGAGAGGTTATTGAAGTGAAGCCAAAAATGGATCGCCAAGGGTTGGGTTACAAACCAACTCATGTGGAAGAACCGACACATGACAAATGACGCCTGAAGACTATTCAAGAATTATTCATCAGTGGAGGATTCCAAGTCAATGTTGTGGGAGAAGGTTTTGAGGATGAAGACCTTGAACAGTTAGTATATCATTGTGAATCTGCTTTGAGCAACTGAGAAGCTATTGAGATTTCTACGGTCTTTCCTGAGTTAAAGTAATTTGTCTGTTTTATTTTCTTGTTGTTGCTTTAAACCTCCATAGCCATGCCCAAGGCTATAGGATTGTTTTGTAAGGGCCCCATGCTTTCAAGAAATATTAATGAAAAACGAACTATTTTGTTAAATTCTTTGTGTTTTTTCCTTTACTGTCTTTGCTTTCACTTTAAAATAAAAATGGAAATCTAAAAAAAAAACCAAAACAATTTTCTCCTTTTGTGTGCTGCATTTGTCTTTGTGTGTTTTAATAAATTAAACCATTCCAACATGCAGTGATGTCCCAAAACCCATTGAATCCTATGACTTTGCATTTCCTCCTGACTTTGATTCACCAATATACCAAGTTGAAGATGAGGACGAAGATTTTGAAATCCCTGATGAACTGGTAAAATAGGCACATTATGAGTACACAGAGCTTCAACCCTACAAAGAACAAGTAGAAGTCATTAATCTTGGCATCGAAGAAGACAAGAAAGAAGTCAAGATTGGAGCAACTCTGGGGCAGAGATCAAGCAGCAATTAGAGAAGCTTCTGAAAGAGTATCTGGATGTATTTGCATGGTCATACCAAGATATGCCAGGTTTAGACACTGACATAGTGGTTCACAAATTACCGCTTCGACCAGAATGCCCACCAGTCAAAAAAAAGCTCCGAAGAACAAGACCTAACATGGCTCTTAAGATTCGAGATGAGGTGAAGAAACAGATTGATGCAGGTTTCTTGGCAGTATCCAAATACCCCGAATGGGTGGCTAATATTGTACCTGTGCCGAAAAAGGACGGGAAAGTCAGAATATGTGTAGATTATAGGGATCTAAACAAGGTCAGTCCGAAGGATGATTTCCCTTTGTTTCATATTGATACGTTGGTGGATAATACGGCTCGTTTTTCAGTTTTCTCATTTATGGATGGTTTCTCCGGCTACAATCAGATTAAGATGGATCCCGATGATATGGAAAAAAAAACTTTCATTACTCCGTGGGGGACTTACTGTTACAAAGTTATGCCTTTCGGTCTGAAGAATGCAGGTGCTACTTATCAAAGGGCCATGGTGGCTTTATTCCATGACATGATGCACAAGGAGATAGAGGTATATGTTGATGACATGAATGCCAAATCTCAAAGTGAGGAGGACCATTTGGAACATCTTTTTAAATTGTTTAAAAGACTCAGAAAATATCAGTTGAGACTGAATCCAGCCAAGTGTACCTTTGGAGTAAGATCTGGGAAGTTACTCGGTTTCATTGTCAGTCACCGAGGGATTGAGGTAGATCCAGATAAAGTCCGAGCCATTCAAGATATGCTAGCTCCGCAAATTGAGAATCAAGTCAGAAGTTTCCTTGGAAGGTTGAACTATATATCTAGATTTATTTCTAATATGACTCCTACTTGCGAGCCCATCTTCAAATTGTTACGCAAGGATCAGACGGTTGTTTGGAATTCAAATTGTCAGCAAGCTTTTGATAAGATCAAGGGTTACCTTCAAGAACCTCCGATCTTGATACCTCCTATTCCGGGAAGACCTTTTTTCATGTATTTGACAGTGCTCGAGAATTCAATGGGTTGTGTGTTAGGTCAGCAGGATGAGCCCGGATGAAAAGAACATGCTATCTATTATTTGAGTAAGAAGTTTACTGATTGTGAAAGCCGATATTCACTTCTGGAGAAAACTTGTTGTGCTTTAGCATGGGCTGCTAGACGTTTGAGGTAGTACATGATTTGTCATACCACTTTGTTGATTTCAAAAATGGATCCGATAAAGTATATTTTTGAGAAGCCTGCTCAGACTGGAAGGCTTGCCCGTTGGCATATGTTATTATCAGAATACGACATCCAGTACGTAGCTCAGAAGTCTATCAAGGGTAGTGTTTTGTCAGAATATCTTGCAGATCAACCAGTTAAAGATTATGAGTCTCTCAAATTTGATTTCCCAGATGAAGACATTATGTTGGTAAAAGATTGTGAAGAGTCAGGTCCTGATGAAGGTCCGCAGACAAGTCTTTGGTGGAAAATGATGTTTGATGGTTCCTCCAACTACAATGGGCATGGTGTAGGTGTCGTTTTGATGAATCTGGAGGGTGGTTACACTCCATTCATAGCAAGGTTAGATTTTGAATGCACAAACAATATTGCCGAATATGAAGCATGCATTCTTGGCCTCGAAGTAGCTATCGACCTCAGAATCAAACTTCTTGAAGTAAGTGGAGATTCAGCTTTGGTTATTTATCAAGTTACCGGTGACTGGGAGACTAGACATGAGAATTTGATCCCTTACAGAGCCTACATTGTTAAGATGATTGAGTATTTCGATGAAATCACCTTCAAGCATGTTCCGAGATCTGAGAATCACATTGCCGATGCCCTAGCCATGTTAGCCTCAATGTGGAAAGTCAGGTACGTCAATGATGCCACTCTCATTCAAATTGAACGCAAGACTGAGCCCGCCTACTGTCAGATGGTTGAAGAAGAAATTGATGACAAGCCATGGTTCCACGACATAAAGAATTATTTGTTAAAACAAGAGTATCCAGCAGATGCTACGTCACTTGACAAGAAAACTCTGAGACGATTAGCATCCAAGTTCTTTCTCAGTAATGATGTGCTTTACAAAAGGAATCATGACATGGTCCTGCTTAGGTGTGTCGACAGACGAGAAGCAGACTTGTTAATGCAAGATGTTCATGAAGGAATATTTGGCACTCATGCCAATGGATATGCCATGTCAAAGAAGATTTTGAGGGCTGGGTATTACTAGTTGACTTTGGAAACTGACTGTATTCAATATGCCAGGAAATGTCACAAGTGTCAGATTTATGCGGACAAGATGCATGTACCTCTGACGTTGTTAAATGTGTTGTCATCACCGTGGCCTTTCTCTATGTGGGGCATTGATATGATTGGGGCAATAGAGCCAAAAGCTTCTAATGGACACTGATTTATTCTGGTTGCTATTGATTATTTTACAAAGTGGGTTGAAGCCGCATCCTACACCAATGTTACTCGACAAGTGGTGGCCCGTTTTATCAGGAAAGAGATTATCTGTTGATACGGGATTCTGAGTCGAATCATAATAGACAATGGTACCAACTTGAACAACAAGATCATGAAAGAGTTGTCTGATGACTTCAAAATTGAACATCACAATTCTTCTCCTTATCGTCCCAAGATGAATGGAGCTGTAGAAGCTACAAATAAAAACATCAAAAATATCTTACAAAAGATGGTGAAAACCTACAAAGATTGGCATGAGATGCTGCCATTTGCCTTGCATGGTTACAGAACGTCCGTCCGCACTTCAACAGGGGTAACCCCTTTTTCTTTGGTATATGGAATGGATATGATACTTCCTATTGAGGTCGAGATACCTTCCTTGAGAGTCATAATGGAAACCAAGCTTGAAGAAGCAAAATGGGTGAGAGAAAGGTTTGATCAGTTGAATCTTATCGACGAGAAGTGCATGTTTGCGATGTGTCATGATCAGTTATATCAGAAAAGGATCAAAAGAGCTTTTAACAAGAAGGTCCGCGTCCGAGAGTTCCGAGAAGGGGAACTTGTACTCAAGAAGATTTTACCAGTTCACAAGGATGCACGGGGAAAATGGATGCCCAACTATGACGGCCCATTTGTTGTGAAAACAGTCTACTCAGGAGGCTCATTAATTCTCACAACCATGAATGGAGAGCAGCTTACCCATCCAATGAATTCTGATGCAGTACGAAAATATTACGCCTAAAAGAACCCGATAAGTCGAAAACTCAAAAGAGCGGCTTATGCAAAAGTTAGGGTTGAGAAAGAAGAAAAGAAGAAAAGAAGAAAAAAGAGAAAAGAAAAAATTAATAGCTCGCTATGTTGAAAACCCGAAAGGGCGACTTAGGCAAAAATGAGCGTCCTGGTGGATTGAAAACCTGAAAGGGCGATCCAGGCAAAAGTTAGGGACAAAGGCGTTTCACTACATCAGATGAGTTGTCACTACCACAGAAGATTCTACAAGAATCCATCTCAACCGCTCTCGTCAGAAGCAAGGATTTTGGGGAGTTTTAGTCTTTAGGGATAGTTGGTCATGGGATTCAATGTAACCTTGTCCACGTTGCCATTTTTTTCACTTGTAAAACTTCTATGGAATTCTGTCATTTGCAAGATTTCATTCTTGAATAAAATCAGTTTTGAGCCATTCTTTCTTTTGCAAATTATCATTTCCTTTATTTTCATTGTTATGCAAAATATTGTTCGTTGATCAACGATAATTTTGAAAGCATTAGGTTCAAATTATTGAATAAAAACTTGAAAAGATTAACAAACGTAAAAGCTTCAACTCACAGAAAAGATTCGAGGAAAATCATACTTCCCCGAAGCCTCAGGGTAGCAGAAACTTTGATATGAAATCCTATTGCATCTCCCGTTGAGGTAGTAGCAAAGTTGAGCTGCTGAGTTCCTCTGGTCATGTGTGGTTATCAAGTCTGAAGACCGTCTCCCAGGTTTTCTTATGATGATATGAAGACTCATCCCCAACAGAGGATTTCTAGGCGTTTGTTTGAAGTTATCCTATCATCTCTGACCAGGTTGTCTAAGCTTTGTTTCCCCAGTTGAGTTGGTTTTAGTTCCCAAGACCGCATACACCCTTCATCCTGGATTCAGTGTGATTCATCTTATCTCTTGGATCCGGTGTGCTATCTGTCAATCCCCTGTGAAGTCTAGTCATTACTAGTTAATTTCCGTTTAAGTCCAGTTGTAACTGGCATTGTTTTAGAAGCCAATTGTTATTGGTATTCTTTTAGTCATCACCATATTTCTTGTTAAGTCCAGTCGTAACTAGCATTGCCTTAACTCCGCTCGTGGGTATCTTTTGGTTTAGTCGTTACCAACCTTTCCCCTTAAAGTCCAGTTGTAACTGGCAGATGTTCGAAATCTGATCGTTATTGGTATCTTGTTGGTTGTCACCAACCTTCCCTGTGATGTCCAGTCATAACTGGCATCATTTGAAATCCAATCGTTATTGGTATCTTTTGGTTTGGTCATTACCAACCTCCTTAGCTGAATACTATTGACCGCCAGCATTATCATAACCAAATGTTGTTGGTATACCCTGATTTGGTCGTCACCATGTTTCTTTTTAAGTCCAGTCGTAACTGGCATTGCTTGAAATTCAATCGTCATTGGTACCCTGACTTGGTCGTTACCAATCTCTTTCAAGTCCAGTAGTTACTGGCATTGCTTGAAGCTTGGTCGTTAGTACCGCAAGTTTGTCGTTACCGATTTCCCCAGTCAAGCCTCAGAGATCTAGTCGTTACTAGTATCCCCAGTGTGTTTAGTCTTGTTTCTAGTCCATTCCTGAAGATCCCATTTGAACTCTTCGCTATAGGAAGTTCCTCATCTGATCATCCCCAATAAGGTTCGTGTCTCTAGTTTTTCGTTTCCCCGGTGGAAATTTACTCTTTTTCCCCAGTGGAGCGTTTGCTCTTCCCCAGTGAGATTGTCATCCTCATTGGACTTTTTTGCATCCCCATGTGAAATTTTCGTCTCAGATATCACTGGTCATTTTTGAACTATTGGTTGTTATACCTCGGTTTTCCCCAGTGTTGAGTCCACAGTATCAGGTCCCCATGAGTCGTTACTCCTTGTTTTGTTTTTCTTTCATTTTTGCTCTTGTGTCTGCATATGTCTTGCGCCCAGACATCATATAGCATCATTTAGAATTCATGGCATGTCATGACCTGTCCTTTTGCATATCATTGGATCTAAGGGACAAAATTTTAAGTTTTCTATATTTAAATACCTTTCACCGCGATTCTACGAGGATTGTCATCTCTTAGTTCCATCTAGTGAAGATATTTAAATAGGGGCAACTGATGCACCCCAAATTTTGACCCCTTAGATTCTCATTATCATTTTAGGAGCATACTCATGTGATTATCTAACCTTAACCCAGTTCAAGTCTATCTTTGTTAAAATGCAAATGAATCAGGGTTCCGCACAGTCAAATCGAAGCTTCAAGATTTTGATCAATCAATGTTTTGGATTGATTCAACCATGGAACAAGGTCAAGGGTATTATATGAGGTCAAATGAGAATCCAATTTGAGGTTGTTACCCCAGAATCAAGAACAGTGCATTTCAGGGTACCCGATTAGGGTTTTTGGTTAGTAAAAGTCAACTGTGGTTTGACTTTTGTTTTAAAAGATGTTTTGATGGTGGGATTTTGGTCCAACAAGTTCCTATAGCTTAATAAAGTCCATTCAAGAAGTTTCAAAGTCTCAGAGGGCCCAGAGTGTCAACAGGCGACTCGGTAGTCACCGATCGATCGTACGGTTGACCGAAAAGTCAACTCTTCAATTTTAAGGAATTGGACTTCAAGGTGTGAATCAAATATGTCATATTGCACTTTACCATCAATTTTCATGACCATTGAATCAAGGATGAGGAAGTAATCGAAAAATCGGGAAATTAGAGTTTTGAAAGGGGCTAGACCCTAACTCCTTAACCACACACCCAAATGAGTTGGTTCAAAGCTTATTGGAAAGCTCTTGACAAGTCCTACAAAAGTGCCACAGTTGTCCACAGTCAGAAAATGCATGTTTTTGGAGTTAAAATCAAATTCATTACAAGAGGGAAAAATAACTTAAAAAAATTCTAAGTTATTTCACTTTCAAAGCTTATTTTCAGCCAACTTTGGAGGGATTTTTGACATAGTTCCAATTGAATTTAGAATTTTTGGAAAACATGAATGTTTTAGAGCTACATGAGGGCTTTCCAAAAAGTATTAGAACTACTCAAAAGGATTTGTGAGCTAAGAGTTATGGATTTGGCAAGATGGTGTTTTCACACTTGAGTCCCACATTGACAAACTTTCAAAAATCCATTCTTTGATCAATTGGACCAATCTCAACTCTCAGATTTCATTGTTTCTGATATGAGAATTTTTTGAAGTGTGGAAATATGAAAATTATGCAGAAGATTTGAATTTGGCAAGTTAGCAAGTGGGCTTGCAAGTTGCAAATGCAACTTGCATTAAAAAATTATAAAAAAGCAAGAGGTGGAAAGTAAGTTCTGCAAACAACCATGAACATATACCCTCTATCCTGAATTTAGCCACTCTAAAATCATCATAATACTTGACTTCAAGCTTACCTCCAAGCCAAGAAAGCCTCTTTGAGAGATTGGAGCCAAAAAGTAACTTTTCCCTCCTAGGAAGGAAATCTTCAAATCTGTCCATACCCTTACTTTGCCTATAAATAGAGGCCTTCTCCACCTCATTCAACACACAAGAGCTCCTCTAAAAACCAGAGAAGTTGCAAGCTCTCACTCTTTGCTCCATTTTCACCAAAGTCACAAAATCACCAAAATACCACAAAATTTGTCTTGAGCAAAACAGCTGCCATAATCATTTCCATACACTCAAACTCACCAACAACCATCTACACAATCCATAAATATTGTGTAGAAGGTGTTCCAACCCTTAGACCACTCAAAAACCTCATTCTCCAAAAAGTCAACTTCCATACCAAGCAACTTTGACCATAATGCATAAAATCTGCCAAATCATGCTCTAGACATTTTCTTGATGTTTCAATCATTCAAACACCTCATATACATCAAATCTCAAATGTCCAAAGCATTGAGGATCATTGGAAAAACTTGTTTCTCAAATTGTCACAAAACTTGCATCTTGCTTCAAAAGGAAGGAAAGTTTCAAAAAACTAGGAGGTATTTGAAGTTTCTATGGGTTTCTTGGTGTTCTAATCTGCTCAATATAATCTACAAGAGGTATGTAGACAGTCCACTTCCTACTTTATATCATAATCTCATGTTTGGCATTTTGAGCTTGTTATGTTGAAAATATGTCATGAACATGTCATATGTCAAAATCTTGTCATGACTGAAGTATATCTTTTTGGTGAATTGGATCACATTTAAAATCATGATTATGGTGGGTAAGTATGATTGGTTTGAGCTGTTTTCATCTGGTTTGTTTGTTCATTCTCAAAATGCCTTATCTTGCATATTATTGCCATGAACATATCAGGTTTGGTTACAGGCCAGAAGTTGTTTAAATTTGAGTTCAAAATCATCTATCTATGTATTTGTGACATGTGTGTATAAATTGCATAATCTGTTTTCACATGGTTTGATCCTTCACCTTGAAAATGCATTTTTCAACAAAAATGAGCTATCACCATAGCAGTCTTGGTTCCTCTTGATCTTTGATCAGTTTTGAAGTATAAAAACCCATTTATATGACATATAATCTGTGTGAAATGATTGCTCAACATGAATATGTGCTTGAACCTGTTTTGCATTTCTTGTTGCTTTTCAATGTGCCACTTCTGCCATGAACATGCCACTTGCACTCCCACTGGTTTTAGGACTAGGTTACATGTTTAGAATCACTTGAATACATATTTGTGACTTGCTTGAGGTGTTTGTTTGATGTGAACATGTCTAAAACCTATTTTGAGCTTTTCATGAACATCTCAAGTTACCAAACTGCAGCATGAACTTCAGTTTGTACCACAACCTGTTTTAAAATCAATGTTAGGTTTGAACTCTTTTGTCAACATATTTATGACTTGTGTGTGCAATTTTTTTGGTTTAAATGTGCCTGGAAATTAAACTGAACTTCATCATGCCTCTTACTCATGCCAAAGGCATCTGTGACATTACTTTTTGCATCAACCTGCCTTGAACTGATCCATGTGCCTAGAACCATTTGATAACATATTTGAGAAGTGTGTGCATAACTTTTTTGAGTTGAACATGCCAAGAAACTGATCTGAACATTTTCATGTATGCATCAAAGCATCAAAATTGCAGCTTACTTGTCATTTTCCATACCATCTGTTCCAGACTAATTTGTGTGTTCAAAATCACTTGTTAGCATGTATGTGACTTGTGTGTATGATTTATTTGACTTGTATGTGCATAAAACATGAACTGGACATTCTTGTGCACCACACTTGTCAATCTTGCACCTAGAATGGCACTTTTCACCACAGACTATTTTGAACTATTTTTGGTGTTTGAATTCATTCAACAACATATATGTGAACTGTGTGCATGATTTACTTGATCAAAATATGCCTAGGATATGAACTGAACCTTTTCATGCTTCATCAAAACACCATGTAGCAACATGAACCCCATTTTTTACCACAACTTGTTTTGAACCTATTCTTGTGCTTGAATTTACTTGATGACATATTTGCAATGTGTGTATGTGAGTTACTAGGTCTGATTATGCTTTAAACCTGAACTGGACTCCCTCATGCACTTCACAAATACAAATTTTCATATTGATCACCACTTTTCATACCAGCCTGTTTTGAGCCATACCCTTTGTTTAAATTCATCCAATAACATAATTTCAGTGTGTGTATGTGATTAACTTGATCAACTTGTGCATAAAAACTGAACTGGACATCAACTTGCATTTCTCATGACAGTGTTGCAACTTGCACATCATTTATTATTTCAGACTGTTTTGATCCAAAACTGTGGCTTGGACTCACTCTTTAGCATTTATGTAGTGTGTGTGTGTATGATTATCTTAATTCAAAACTGTTTGGAATTGGACTTTCACTTCAAAATGCACTTCAAGTGATCACTTTGCACATACTATCGGGTTTTGATTTGTAGGGGGTATCGCATGTGCTGATGAATTTCTTTCCTGTTATACTTGTGTATGTTGTGATATTGGCTTATAATCAGTTCCTTAATGTTAGTCAACATGTTAGGATTTTGTCTTTGGGTTGTTACCATGATCATTTTGCTTCCCCTGAGGAATTTACTTGAGCTTGATCTGTCGTCACATTTCTTGCTTGATCATTTGCTTTGATTGTCATCAATGCCTCCTTGTTTTACTTTTAACATGTTCTTTTAAATGGTTGTCACCATGCTTTTATCTTCATCATGTTATTTCTTTATTAAGTAGTTTTTCTTTTCCCCAAGTGATGAAACTTGTTAGTTCTCATCCAAGTTGCCTCCTAGCTCTCCTTCCAAAGGAAAAGTCTTTCCATTGACCCTCATGTCATGGATAGCTCATTCACCCTTCCCTTGACTTTGTTAAGTCACTTTAACCTTAGTTTATAAAACCATTAGACTTTGCTTTAAGTCTAAACAACCTCCCACCTGTACTATGAGTGTTCTTCAACTAGAACCCTAAGATAGATTTTGTCAACTCTATGTAAGAATCATCGTCATGAATTCTTATTTCCCCTCTTGAGTGTTCAACTTAGATTAGGGAGTTTTGTCAAACTCCACACAAACATAGTTATGTTTGTTCCCCTTGGAACCTTGATCATAATCAAGTGTTCTTTATCCCTTGTGAGGTGAACTACGATTGCTCTGATTCTATCCTAGTTAGGATACGTAGGCAGAAGATGCAACATCTTTGCGAGCAAACTTAGAAACCATCTTTAGGTCTTTACCTATCCTTTTACCCAATCCCAAACCATAGTAAACATTTCACAAACTTAGCAAGCAATCAAACAAAAGGTTTATGTAGAGTACTACAGATGCTTAAGGTGCTAACACCTTCCCTAGGTATAACTAACCCCCGACCCCGAATCTCTTAGCGTTGTCATTACATCGCGAAAAGGGTTTTTCTTTCTTTAGACCTTTCCTTTGGATAAATTAAAGTTCGGTTGTAAAAGAATTAAGATTCAAGTTAATTTAATAGCTTGATATCCGATTTTCACCGCAACAGCCTGCCTGCTGATAAAGAAAGATCTGAAGAAAAGACCAGTAAAGTACAATGTCATGAGTGTGAGGGATATGGCCATGTTAGAAAAGAATGCCCAACATATCTCAAAAAGAAAGGTAAAGGATTGATTGTCACATGGACTGACTCTGACAGTGAATCAGAGGAAGAGACAGCAAAACATGTCACTGCCTCAGACAATATATGTATATCTGATGATGACTCAAGTGAAGAGGAATTAACTTTTGAGGATCCTACAGCCTCATATCAGAAGCTTTACCTCAGAAGGGTGGAATTGTACCAACAAGGAAAACTTTAGAAGGAAATCATCAAGGTTTTAGAAGTTGAAAAGAAAGAAAATATGGCCACAATACACACACTAAGAGGTAAGGTGAATGACTTAAAATGTGAGAAGGACCAAATGGCCAAGTCCATAAGGATGCTCAACTCTGGAACTGACTCACTAGAGGGGATTCTTCAAAGTGGTCAAACCTCTGGAAATATGTCTGGCCTAGGATTTGTTCAGAAATAAAATCCTATTCTGAAACTCCAGAAACTGCAACATGAGATTCAAAAACCAAAGTTGATGTCACAGTCAAAATCACAACATTCACCACACAGACATTGGAATCAAATCAAGAGTAAGTTGCAAAGACACAGATTCTACCGTTGTGGAAAGCTTGGGCATATTAAAAGTGTATGCTTCTGGATGCATGGATTCCCTAGTCAAGAAAAAAACAAAAGAAATATGAGACATCATCATGCCAAACCAAAAAGGAAGGTGCCCAACAAGCAAGGAAAATGGATTGTCAAAACTATGGCACAAATAGCACACACATCTCTAAGAGTATCAGCCAAGGAAGATTGGTATTTTGATAGTGGCTGCTCTAAGCACATGACTGGCATAAAAAACTTGTTAGTAGACATCAAACCACACTCTACCAGTTATGTAACCTTTGTTGATGGAGCAAAAGGAGAAATCAAAGGTGTTGGAAAACTGGAATGTCCAGGAGTTCCTACCCTTGATAATGTGCTGCTGGTAAAAGGGCTTACTGCCAACTTGATCAGCATAAGCCAGCTCTGTGATCAAGGACTAAAAGTGAAGTTCTCTAAAGAAGAATGTGTGGTCACAAATAATGAAAATCAAGAAGTTATGAAGGGGCTTAGATCCAAGGACAACTGCTATCTTTGGGAGCCTAAAGACACTAGTAAATCCACAATTTGCTCTATGGCAAGAGAAGAAAAGGAAGTGAAATTATGGTATCAAAAACTTGGACATCTTCATCTAAAGGGAATGAAGAAGATCATATCCAAAGAGGTTGTGAGAGGAATACCTAAAATAACCATTGATGAAGGAAAAATTTGTGGGGATGCCAAATGGGCAAACAAACCAAGACATCTCATCCAAGAGTTGGACACCTTACCACCTCCAGAGCTCTGGAACTGCTGCACATGGATCTGATGGGACCAATGCAAACAGAAAGCCTTGGTGGAAAGAGATATGCATATGTGGTTGTTGATGATTATTCCAGATTCACCTGGATAAACTTCCTTAGAGAAAAATCTGATGTATTTGACATCTTCAAGGAATTGTGTATCAAACTCCAAAGAGAAAAGGAGAGTGTGGTCATTAGGATCAGAAGTGATCATGAAAAGGAGTTTGAAAACTCCAAGTTTGCCGAATTTTGTGTTGCTGAAGGCATAAGTCATGAATTCTCCTCTCCTATTACTCCTCAACAAAATAGGGTGGTAGAAAGAAAAAATAGAACCATCCCAGAATCAGCTAGAGCCATGATTCATGCAAAGAAGTTACCTATGCACTTCTGGGCTGAAGCTATGAATACAACTTGTTATGTTCACAACAGGGTTACCCTGAGGAAAGGAACTGCCTCCACTCTGTATGAACTATGGAAAGGAAGGAAACCTACTGTGAAGTATTTTCATGTTTTTGGAAGAAAATGCTATATCTTGGCAGATCGAGAACAAAGGAGGAAAATGGATCCCAAGAGTGATGAAGGAATATTCTTGGGATACTCCACTAACAGCAGAGCCTACAGAGTATATAACTACAGAACAAAAGTGTTAATGGAATCTATAAATGTCATCATTGATGACCAGATTGATGAAAACAATGTCATAGAGAATGTTGGAACATTGCTTGAAACCTCATCTGAGGAGATAGAAGAAACCCAAGCTGAAAATTCAAGTACTGAACCAGATACAGTCACCAAAGAACCATCTATTAGACTTCTAAAAGACCATCCAAAAGACCTGATCATTGGAGACCTCAATAGTGGAGTAATGACTAGAGCAAGAGATGTCATCTCAAACTCCTGTTTTGTGTCCAAGGTTGAACCCAAGAATGTAAAGGAGGCTCTTTCTGATGAATACTGAATTAAGGCCATGCAAGATGAGCTAGAACAGTTTAAAAGGAATGAAGTATGGGAACTGGTACCAAGACCTGAAGGAACCAATATCATTGGAACCAAATGGATATACAAGAACAAATCTGATGAAGAAGGGATAATTGTCAGAAACAAAGCCAGGCTAGTAGCACAAGGATACACTCAAGTGGAAGGAATTGATTTTGATGAAACCTTTGCACCAGTTGCAGGACTTGAGTCTATCAGGATGATGCTAGGAATTGCTTACATTCTGAAGTTTAAACTTTTTCAGATGGATGTGAAAAGTGCATTCCTCAATGGATACCTAAGTGAGGAAGTGTATGTGGCACAACCCAAGGGATTTGAGGACCCCAATCTACTATATCATGTTTACAAGCTGAGGAAAGCCCTCTATGGATTGAAGCAGGCACCTAGAGCATGGTATGAAAGGCTCACTGAGTTTCTCACCTCAAATGGATACAGGAAAGGTGGGATAGATAAGACACTATTTGTAAGAACTAAAGGCATGGAAATCATGATAGCTCAGATTTATGTGGATGACATAGTGTTTGGTGGAGTGTCAGAAAAGATGGTGAAGCAATTTGTTAATCACATGCAGTCTGAATTTGAAATGAGCATGTGTGGAGAATTAACCTACTTTCTTGGGTTACAAGTTAAGCAAATGGAAGACTCCATCTTCATCTCTCAAAGTAAATACACCAAAAACATAGTCAAAAAGTTTGGGATGGATAATGCAAGCCACAAAAGAACACCTGCTCCCACCCATCTAAAGCTTACCAAAGATGAAAGTGGTACAAGTGTTGACCAAAGGCTATACAGAAGCATGATTGGCAGTCTGCTATATCTAACAGCCAGCAGACCAGACATTGCTTTTGCTGTTGGGGTTTGTGCTAGATATCAAGCAGATCCTAAAGTGAGTCACATGAACCAAGTAAAAAGGATTCTCAAATATGTGAATGGAACTTGTGATTATGGCATACTCTACTCTCATGGATGTGTACATGTTCTGTCTAGGTACTGTGATGCAGATTGGGCTGGCAGTGCTGATGATAGAAAAAGCACTTCTGGTGGATGCTTTTTCTTGGGAAATAACCTAATATCTTGGTTCAGCAAGAAGCAAAATTATGTCTCATTGTCAACTGCTGAAGCTGAATACATAGCAGCTAGTAGCAGCTGCTTACAGCTGGTCTGGATGAAACAAATGTTAACTGAATACAATGTCACCCAGGATGTCATGACATTATACTGTGACAATCTTAGTGCTATTAACATTTCCAAAAATCCTATCCAACACAGCAGAACTAAGCACATTGATATCAGGCATCACATTGATATCAGGCATCACTACATAAGATACCTTGTGGAGGAAAAAGTGGTTTCCTTGGAGCATGTATCCACTGAGCTACAGCTAGCTGACATCTTCACAAAAGCTCTGGATGCTGCTCAGTTTGAAAATCTCAGAGGAAAATTGGGCATTTGCATGTATGAGGAGGCATAGCAATTAATGGCACGTGAGAGTTTTAACATTTCAATGCAGTCAAAGGGCTTGACCAATAAAAATCCTCATTCCATGCAAACGTGCCTCTGTGTCTTCATTACCTCTCAACATTTGAATCAGATCTCCGTTCTCAATAACAAAATGTCTTCCCATGCTGAAGGATCTTCATCCAAATCGCCTCCCAATTCTACCAAAGAAAAGCCTCCCATAGTTGAGAAACCAAAGTGTGAGTATTCTCCTCTCAATGAAGAACGACTTAAGAGCATGCTGAATAAGGAAGGCACAACATATGTAAACAAATCAATGGGGGAAATTGCTGGCAATATCATCAAGAAAGGCATGCTTGTTAAGGGCTTCACAGTGCCTCTAGCTACCAGGGGTCCAGATGAAGACATTCCAGAGGACTCGTATGATGGAAATCAAGACATATCTCTGTCAGATTTGGATAGCAGTGATTCTAGTTCATCCTCTGATGATGAAGATTGATGATAAGTTCTGCTATATTCTGTCTTTTGAAAATTTGAATTATGTTTGTGATGCTCTGAATGAGTTCTGTATGTTTTGTCTCTCCAAAAACAAATGTACCCTAAACCTTTATTCTATTACACTATTTTGATCTATGCTATATGTCTTAGTTAGATCTTAATTTGTGGCTAAAAAGGGGGAGAGAAAGTAAGATAACAATAGGTACAGGCAACAGGTACAGGTACAACAACAATAACAGGTGCTGCTGAATATGTGATAACAGTTGCCTAGGCTGTTAAAATTGTGAATGTCTAATCTGTGTGGAATGAATGATAGAACTAGGTACTAACATGTGTAATCCTAACAAGATAGTTAGGAGTTCCGTGGATATCTGCTAGCATAAGTTTGTGACTAGGTCAGAGTAGAATAAGAGCATATGCATCCCTGCAGGGGGAGTAGCATAAATTTATGACATCAGGATGTCTTACTGAGTGTCATGACATCTAGTTTAGACTGGATGGATGTAGAATTGCTGAATCTGCAGAGAGAATGCTCAACTGGTGAGTGCATCAGTTGAGGGGGAGTGTCATCTGAATTAAGATATGTCAGATGATTATCTAAGAGAGTGCTAACAGGGCTATAAGCTAACTGTGAGGACTCTGAGAGCTTGAATAAAGAGTAACTTTCCTGCATGACAGGTAAATGGTAAGTCTTCTGCTGTGTATAAATCTCTGATATAAGTACAGAGTGTTTTAGCCAAAAATTTACCAAAGGGGGAGTTTGTAAGTGCTCTTGATTGGCTGCATTTTGTTGCATAACCTTAGTGCATGAATGAATGTCATATTAGATATTTTTACATTCATTAAGTGGACTATGCAGGACAAGTTTTAATCAGCTAACTATAAGTTAAGTTGGATGTCACACTCGATGTCATAACATAGGTCGTGTGACATCAGTGCACAGGTTTGTTATTCTGCTAGCTATAATTCAGGAAACAAACCAGAAACTCAAGCTGGAATACAGGAGATATTTTAGACACCCTAGGGGATCAAATATGGGCCTGTTTAAAGTGGAAAACGTGCAGAATTCTGAAGGATGGTTTTATTGTGGATAAAACCTAATTTATGCACCAAGACCCAAAGGACTACAGCTGCTATAAATATCAGAAGAATCAACTCAGAAAATCAACTCTTGACAGAAGAATAGAGAGTGCAAAAGCAGAGAGTCCAAGCAAGTGAAGTAGGCTAGTCTTCACCTGTGTAAAAGTTAGTTTAGGAATACTTGTAATCCAAGTAATTGTCTATTTGATGATTGCTTTGGTTAGGTAGATTATAGGCAGTGTCTCACTCAAAGCTGTGAAGCAAGAGTGTGTGAGGTTCTTGATTGAAGCTTTGAAGCAAAATCAAGAAGTGTATGAGGTGTCTCTTCATACCAAATTGTGTAAACTGTTTGATATCATTGTTGTGTGATTGTGGGGGAGTGAGTGGGTATGCTCTGGTACTAGAGAGTCTCTAGGCTGAAGTGTCATTGGGTAGTGATTAAGTGAGGAGTGTAAACTGGAGGTTTAACTCTAAATTGATACTGCTAATAGTGAATTTCCTCCCTAGCTTGGTAGCCCCCAGATGTAAGTGTTGTTGACACTGAACTGGGTAATCAAGTGTTGTGTGTTATTTACTGCTTTAATAACTGTCAAATATACATTGTTGTAGTCAATGTCACAGTGGATGTTATAACCTTGACTGTAACATCCATCGTGTAGTAAGCCAGAATTTTCAGAAATAAAGGTCAACTATTTCTCACTGGGTAGGACAAAATAAACCCGACTACATGTCATTGGGTAGGAGAAGAGGTATATTATCAGCTACCTGTCACTGGGCAGCTCAAATCACATAAAAAAACTTCTCAAATAAAGAGATAGCCAATTGTTGGGGATGAAATATTCACTGGATCGCAATAGGATTCTCATATGAGCAGATAAATATATGTTCAAATAACGAACCAAGTCGAATGATAATAAGCTTTCACTATAAAAATAGGGCTCAACTTCTTCTTTAATCAAGTTTAGAACTTGAAAAATGACCAAATACAAACTGTCTCCGCTGAAGGGACTGCCATTTTCTAGGAATTACAGATTAATAACTTTTTTGGAGATCTTCAAAAGAGATATGGGTAGGTTAGATCATACAACAAATTTCTCAAATAAAGAGACAACCATTTGTTGGGTTTTCATAATTAACTTCTCACCGGGACTTTTTTAGAGAGATGCCATTTATTGTGAAGACACAAATTAATTCTCAAAGATTACACGAGCTGCTCAAATAAAGAGGCTGCCACTTGTTACAAGGTGTGGTTTACCTAGTTGGGGGCATATAAGTTGCTCAAATAAATAGGCTGCCACTTGAAGTCGCACAAAAGGTTGATATATCAAACAGGCTTCTCAAAGAGAATGCCACTTGTCATTATGTTGAGGATACACAAGCTTCTCAAATAAAGAGAACATTATTTGCTATTAGACAAAAATTTCCAAGAAAGTGTTATCATACCACTGTTGGGGAAATTCAAATCTTCATCTTCTGATGGGGATCAATAAACAGATTTCTGTCGAGGAAAATAAATTCTCAAGGGAAAAATAATGCCTTCTCATCATCCAGGTTTCATAGCTTGGAGAAATTCAAAATAATCGATGCAAGAGACCAAGGTTCAATCCAGGAACAAACTGGAGAGAAACGGTCAAACAAGACTCAACCCAATGAGGAAATATCTCATTGGGGATCAATCCATCCAGATAATAAACTGGGGAGGAGGGCTAAAACAAACATCTTCCACGAGGCATAAACTCAATGGGGAATTAAAAAGGATAGGCATTTTCTACTTACGGGTCGACACTCTATTGGAGGGAGGAAAAACACACTCTGCGGGAACAACAGCACCAGAGAGCAAGGCAGCACCAACAAAAAAATGCAAGATGCATAATGCAACAATAACATGTTATGCTGAACAAAATGAATGTGCGTGCAATGCATATGAGTATGAATATGCTAACAAAATAGACATAAAGATAAACAAAGGATGAACAAACATCACAATACCACTGGATACTCGGCTAATCTCAACAAGATGAAGACATCATTGGAGATCCTGCTATGGATTTAACTGAAGAAATCCTGCAAGAGATAAGGTAAAGCCATCAAAGGAAAATAAATCCTACTACAAGGCTTAAATCTTGCTAAGGAGAGAAAGATACTACTTAGGGAGAAACTTAAAGATCGATCTTTAATAATCAGTAATCCACAAAGGGGATAACAACATCAACTCTACTTCTAGGATGAAATAAAACTATTATGGAAACATAAAAAACCCAAATCTTCTTGACTCATCCTAGGGATAAGGAAAATACATTCGATATCCGCGTCAAAGGGATGAAGAGATCTGCTGTGGAAAATAATGGATTCGTTGGGGATTGTAATCATGTGAACAGTTATAAAAACTCTATTGGAATAATACACATCTTCTGGGGATAGAAGAAAGGACTCCGAGGAATATCCCACTTTGACAAAAGCATCCTGGACTTGTCGGGGAAAATAAAAATTTAACATCATAGCAAAAAGTCAAATTGTGGGGGATTTTAAATCAATACTCAATGCAGGTGAGAGAAAACCCGATAGGTGACTGCTATATCAACACTTTTTAGAGGGCAACAACATTGTTCTCTGCTTGGTAAATATCCAAAGTAAAAATGCATAACTTCCACTAGGGATCAACAAGGACAAATCTCTGCATGGGGATTAACATCAAAGAGAGGTGGAACTCAAAAACTACTCAACTACCTGATTAAAACCTGACTGGAGGAAAGAAACATATTCAGCTAGAGAAAATCTAAATTAACACTTAGCTAGGGAAAAACCAAACAACACTCGTCTGAAGAAAAACCGAACTGGCATTCATCTGGGACATATTGGATTTCATGAATTCAACATACCGCAATAAATCTTAAGGAAACCCACCGTCTTGTTAACAACGAAAGGGGAAACCTGGTCCCAAACTCTGCTAAGGAATTATTGACATACTATATTGGGGGAATAAGAACCTGATGAGGGTCATATCCTATCTTTCAAAACCATTTGTAATAAATGCACAACCTTCACTGAGGATCAGCAAAGATAATTCTTTAGGAACTAACAACCTTGAGAAACATCTTGGAATCGCAGGGATAATTATGAAGTTAACATCATAGTAGAAAGTCAACTTGTAGGGTATTTTAAAACTCAAGACATGGTGAGAGAAAACCCAATAGTTGACTGCTATATCAACACTTCTTAGAAAGGAAATATGATTTAGATTGGCCATAAGAGCAACAAATCATAATAGAGGATGTAAAAACCTGTCGGGGATTCCTCATCATGTTTTATCACAAATCAAGACAAGATCTAACAATCACACTCATAATTATATATGCTTGATCATACACAGGCTAGGGAAGAAGAACCACGCACGACTGAGGAAATCCGAATCAAGATTTAGTATGGGAATCCAAGTTTGAGACGCTTAAATTAATGCTCACCTGATATATGCATCAATAAGATCAAACTTTATTTGAGATATTATTAATGGACTTTATCAGGGAGAACATCGACAAGGAAAACTCTAATTGGGAGAATATCGAGTTATGTTTGTCGCTACTGCGAAAAACGAGGTCGGCAATGACAGAAGAGTCTCCACCGTGCGTTATTTATCCCAAAGGAGGGAAAGGAAACGCTCAAAGAAAACCTCACGAAAAGGGAAAGGCATGGTTATCTCAACCAAGTCCTGGATTCGGGAGTCGGTTACGCAAGGGGAAGGTATTAGCACCCCTCACGTCCATCGTACTCGATGGGATCCATGCTTGTTGTTTAACGAAAAAGCGTGTGTTTAAACTATCTAACTAAAGGCTGGTTTGAAAAGAAAAAAAAGTGACTCGGCAGAACACTGCAGTTCTATACCTATGTATTCCCGTCTGAAATGAGAAATCAGAGTCAACGTAGTTCGCCTAACTACGGGTGAAAGGAGGGAAGGTTGCTCGCCGAGATATCGCATCTCGTGCCTACGTACTTTCATACGGCATGAAAGATCAGAGCAAACGTAGTTCGGGCTACGAAGAACGCA
The DNA here is from genome assembly GCA_963859935.3 of Lathyrus sativus. Taxonomy (NCBI): domain Eukaryota; kingdom Viridiplantae; phylum Streptophyta; class Magnoliopsida; order Fabales; family Fabaceae; genus Lathyrus; species Lathyrus sativus. The sequence continues at coordinate 539,585,226 of OZ012738.1, read as the reverse complement.
GGTTTGTTCAGCAGTTTTTATCCAAGTAAAGTTAACAGACAGTTCCAACAGTTGTTGTTTGCAGCTCGACCTTTGGAGACTTAGGCGTTACCGTTTGCGATAGAACTGAAAGTTAACAGAACTTTCCTTTAAGAAAAGGGTTTTCCTAATTAAGGGTCCAAGAGGACAAAAAGGATTTGAATGCCTGTTTTTAAGTCTTTTACGGAAGAAGTGAATTGAGTTCTGTTTGTAACTCGTGTTGCACTAAAGACTTGGACTTGAGAGTGAATGCGCCGCATGTCACCCAAAGGGTACCACACTAAACACTCAAGTTATGTGAGGGAAACCCTCCCACAACTCTTTCTCAATTGGCTTAAGGCTCGTAAAGCACAACACGTGTTATCCTTTTTTAAGTGTTTTAACTGTATTTGAAGATGAGAAGAGAACAGACACAACCAAGGGGAAACTGACTCTATCCTACAGTTGTCATGCAATACTTGTCCTATGGTTGAGGTTAGAAGGGAAACTAACTAATGTTATCATGCATGGTTAGAATCCTAATGTCTGTCATAACTTCTCTTGAGCAAGAGGAGTCAGAGTTCCTAGGGGAACATGGAAAAGGAAAGCAACAGTAAACAAATCAAACTGAAAAGAAAGATTACTGTAAACAAAATGCTGTAAATAAAACGCATGCAATGCATCACACAAGCAGAAGGAGCCAAGCTCAACTTCTAAGCAAGCAAGGCACAAAGGCCACAAACCACACAGGCAATGGAGAAGCTCAACCTTAAACCAGCAAGTAAAGCCATACAGTAAAAAGCAAGCAGAGGGAAACAGTCGACCTCTAATGAAGACAAGCAAGGGGAGAAGCTCAACCCTTAGGAAGCTCTTAGGCCTATGATCATCTACATGAAGCCTATTAATAATTCAACACTCCAAGCAAGTCACATAAATACAGCAAAGCAATCCAGAAAAACAGACAATCAAGAAAGCAAATCAACAGCTTCACCGCAAAGCCACTCTCTGACAGCAATCCAGCCTACAGTCTGTAACTGTTCTTCAAGTCCACATCATATTCAAGAGAAAGGGATGAATGCTCCATCTTCAAGCTTTAACAATCTACTCCAACAGGAAGAAAGAGAATTAACAAGATGAAGGTATGATGATGGGGAGCATGATGGAAACCAAAGGAATCCATCATGGCACTCGACCATGCATCCATGAAAAGCATCCTCAAAAGTTCTACTCATTATGACATGCCATACATCCCTCCAAAGGAGAGATGGGCTTTCATATGAGGATTTTGAATCATGGGATGGGGATGGAAAGCAAATGAAGCCAACCATGTTTATTTGAAGAAAGAAAGAAAACCACTAAGGCTCTTCCTAATCCCTAAATCAAAACAAGCTACAAAAAACTATGAAAAGGGAAGTAAAACTCCAAATTAAATCAACACAATCAATCAAACAGAGGCTTAACATGTATAAAACTCCAAATCCCTAAATCAAAACAAGCTACAAAAAGCTATGAAAAGGGAAGTAAAACTCCAAATTAAATCAACACAATCAATCAAACAGAGGCTTAACATGTATAAAACATCAATCAAAAGGAATGGAGAAAATATCTTAACCTAAAAGCCATTATTGAAATTAATCAAAGGGGAAGACTAGGTTGAAAGCATGTTAAGACTAGCTTAATTGTTATTTCAATTTAAAATACCAAAGCTAATCCTAAAATTCTATGATTTTTCCTAGGGGAACCTAAGCATGCTAGGGGTCTATAGTAGAAAAACCAGGGATCAATCCTAATGGGAAAGTCTCTAAACAATTCATGGATCATAAGGTGTTAAGAGGGGAACCTAAACATGAAAGGCCTAATATTCTTGATTCAATACAGCACCTAAAATTGCCTAAAAATTATGAGAAAAATCCTAGAGGATCATGCATCTCTAAACTATATACTAGCCAAAAATCTCATCCAAATTCATTACCAATTAACCATACAAAATTCAGAAAAATCAGACATCAAATATGCAAAATAAAGACATCTCTAAAATAAGAAAAATGCTAATAAAATGAAAAATTAATTCCAAAAATAAAATCTCAGCTCCTAAAATCTCTTAAGGCATTCAAGATCCATAGAAAAAAATATCACAATTTTTTGATGATTTTTACTAATTTTAATGTATTAAAACTAAACATCCATCAAAATAGGAAAATAAAAAGAAATGAATATTAATGAATTATGGACAGGGGGTGCAATTAGTAGAAGCCAAAGCATGAAATTGGATTGGGCCTATGAAGGTGAGGTACGAATAGCGAACGAATGAGCCCAGACGGACTCACTAATAAAAACACGATAGTTTTGATAGCAGGCTGACGTGGCGCGATCGCTGGCGTAGGATGAGCGGACTCGGTCTCGCGATCGGACGGGTACCGCTCGTCTTCTCCAATTCAAACAATTTCCAGGCGGTAACAGTGCTGCGGTACCGGCGACGGACATGCTTGGACGGAAAACTTCATGTGCTCCTATCTCTCTAAATTCTTGACGGTTTCGAACGTTTCTTGAACCAATTTCATAGAATTTTTCGCAAGGATTAATAATATCACATTTGTTCATGCTTTCCTCCATTAAAACTCAAAAATAGTGATCACTCAAGAATCACTCAAGAAATTCCATCTTCACAAAACTCAAAATAAAAAGCACAAACCTCTTCCTCTCACTTCCTACATCAATAATATCTAATTCTTTTCCATTTTCATCCACTATCCAAGGAGAAATTCGAACTACAACCTAGGGTGCCAATTCCTAAAGTGTCTATAAACTTCAATTTCTTGATCCTAATTCCAACTATGTCTCAAGACTAACTTAACCGCATGTTCAAATTGATCTAAATCATCCTAAATCCATAGGAAAATTGAAGTTTACATACCGGTCTTGAAGCTTCGAATTGAGGTAGTTAGAGCTTGAATTCTCGTGCCAAAAGATGCAGAATCTCTTGTTGAAGCTTGCTGAAGGTGATAGGATCCTTGATTACTCTTGAAATGGCCTTGAAATGAAAATTCGATTTTGGATCTTCTCTTGAAAATTTCCTCTGCACTCTCTGGTTTCAGCTTCCAATCTTCACCAACCTTGATCAAAATTCGTTTCTGAACTTATATAGAGTTGAATGGAAGGATCTAGAGGCCCAATGAAAGCCCAAACAATGATATCCAAAAATCCAATAATGGTGAAAACGAATTCTAGCTTGCTTGCACCTTCTAGAAGGTTCATTCCACTTGCATATGGCCTCTTGAATGTGTTTGGATCAAAAGGAGGCCTTGGTTATGCATTATGAATGATTTTGGATGTGTAGCTTATTCATGAAGTCACAAAATAAATCACCATGAAATAGATCTCAAATGAAAAATCTATCAATTCCATTGTTCTTAAAATGCCTTTTCTACTTAAAATATGCTTTTACTTGGCCTGATTTGGACACATAGAATTTCTTTTGAATTTTTGAAGTTTAATGCCTTTAAATTCCTCTTTTCAAAGCACCTTTGAACCAAGTCTTAGTACAAGCCAAATAAATCTCTACTTAATCCATGTTTGACCTTAAAATCCCATTTTGAGCAAGTTTCATGTTGAAAAAAACTTCATTTGAAGTGTGCAAGTTGGAGATTTTGACCTATAATTGAAAATGGCCTATAATCTCACTTTCCCAAAATACCCCTGCCTTGCAGAGCCTATAACTTGAGCTCTACAAATCAGAATGAGGACTTATATAACTTTTTGGAAAGCTAAGATCATGAGGAACAACTTTCATGCTTATTAAAAGGTCATGTGAAACTTCCTTCTAGGCCAAAAGTAGCTTGGAAGTTAGTTGACTTTCACAGACAAATTTCAGATGCATCTGAGGACCTGTAACTTGTCTGGATCATAACTTGAGTTATAAAAATCATATGGATGACTTATAGTACTCAACTTAAAGGTATGAACATCCTCTACAAGTCTCATGTTTGGCCCAAAGTCATATGAGGCTTGTATCTTGAATTACATGACTTAGAAGTTTGGCATTAAGCAGGGGATTTTACCCTAGGAACCCTAATTTAGAAACTTCAACCACTCTTGATTCTTCTTGATTTTTTATTGAAACAACATATCACATGCTTAAACACCTCATTTCATGAACTCCATGACCTAGAATTAGGCTTTGACTCTCTTCAATTTGCACATTTGACCTAGGGTTAACCAGATGAAACCCCAGTGACACCAACTTCCACTGTGGCTCTTGTACTTGATACCAACACTTGTATGGGCTCTATCATGGCCCTCTAGGAACTCCATGAGCTCTATCCACATACCATACCCATGACCAAGGCTTCACAACCCTCTGATGATCTTCAAATGGCTCCCAAGTTAGGATATGAACCCTATACAGGCAACTGAACTTCTCAAGAGCATGAATCACCCCCTGATGACTCTAGAGACTTCTCAAGCTTGAATAAACCTTTGGATAGGCTTCCCTTGATATAGACCACACTTGATCCCCTGCTAAATGAAGGATGATACGCTATGCAAATGCTAGAACAATGTTAAAGAAAAAGGTTGGGCAAATTTTGGGGTGCAACAGCTGCCCCTATTCAAGCGGCTTGGACCTGAGTGGGTGAAGAGCGAACCGCCTTCAGACAATCAAGGTAAAAGACGGTTGAATATAAAAGAAACCAGAAATTTGCCAACCGCAGAAATAAACTACAAAACTGCTTGGGAAACAAAATCCAGAAAACTGAATCTAGTCGTCACAGCAACAAACTGATCAATCATCTGACAAAGAACTTGACTTTAGCATTAGTAACCTGTGTGACACCACAGATAACAAACCCGAAGGTTGGATCAACATGCACTTGATCCTCTCACATTGTCTAAAGATAGACAGGAAGAGAAATATACTCACATCTTCAAAAGATAGACGGAGAGACACCATCTCGAAGGAAAAACAATATCCATACTCACGACGTCTAAAGATAGACGGAGAAAATCATCCCGAAGACCAGATCAACACGCACTTGATCTTATCACATTGTCTAAAGATAGACAGGAAGAAAACTTGTCCGAAGAACCACATCGTCAGTGAGAACTAGCGGAAAGAAAACCACATGAACTTCAACACCACCCATCAAATTTCAGAATCCTTTCGTCCACAGGAATTGATGGAAAGAACAATATCTTCAAAGGGGGCACTTCATCAGTAAGAACTGACAGGAAGAAAACCACCTTCAAAGAGCCATGTCGTCAATAAGAATTGACAACTAGGAAAACCAAACATTCTTCAAAGAGCCTCGACGTCAATAAGGATCAACGGTCAGGAAAAACCCTCTTGAAATGTCATCTCGTCCAATAAACAGAAAGAAAGCCAATATCTGAAAGATCTCCTTGAAACCTCTCAACGTCTAAAGATAAACGGAGAAAACTATACCCAAAACTCATGACGTTTAATGATAGACAGAGAAAACTCGCTGGGGAGACACGTCGTCAATATGAATTGACGGTAAGAAACCTGCTGAAAAATCACCTGAAACTTTAGGTCGTCTAAAGATAGACGGGAAGAAAACCATACCCAAGATCACGACGTCTAAAGATAGACGGAGAAAATCATACTCGAACTCATGACGTATAAAGATAGACGGAGAAAACCATGCTGAAACTCGCGACGTTTAAAGATAGACGGAGAAAACCACTTGCTGGAGAAACACATCGTCAATATGACTTGATGGTAAGAAAAAGTTTGTTGTTATCAGATGACTGATGATCAAAGCATAATCGTCGTATGATCTGAAATACGAATACACTGCTGAGTTGTCTGAACAAAGCTGCTGGATAAATGCCCCTGAACTGGTTGCAGAGTGATTCACGTTGTCGCGTAAGGCTGATAGAAAAACTGGCTTATGCTTCGTATGCATATGCGTATGTTTGAATTTTTCTATGGCGTAATGCTCCATATAGGATGGAAATGCTACGCATTTGAGGATGAAATGCAAGTATGATGCATATATGATGATATATGTAAGATGCAAATGCAGGCTCGGGCTGCTGGAGAAAGCTGGATACAGAAAACCGCTTCAGCAAAATAAATGCTGAAGACAAAGCCAACTCCGCTGGGGATAACCGGGTATCACAAAATTATTCCCGCAAAATAAATGCTGGAAGAGTGAAACCAATCTCCGCTAGGGAATAACAGAATATGCCAAGTATGATTGGACTTTTCTGGGGATAGCTTACCCGTGCCAATGAAAATTAGACTTTGCTGGGGAAAACAGACGGAGTCTTCCTGCGTACCAATGAACATTAGATTTTGAAATGATGCGCCGACACGGATTGGGCTTCACAGTATTTGCCAATATGGACTGGGCTTTAGGAATGGCGCGCCAATATGAATCGGGCTTCCTGAAAATTGCCAATAAGGATTGGGCTTTAGGCTATCTGTGACGGGTCAGGTACGAATGACGCTGGAAAACATCCTGCCTGAATTCACGATCTCTGGTTGAAGAGTCAAAAGATAGTAACACGACTTCCCGACATTCGTCTCAAACTTGAAGGTTAGCTGAACCTGCTTGTGTAGCTCTGAGTAACTCTGATGATACTGAGAGGAACAATTCCTTCGCTTCTGATATTTCCCCAGCATGTGGGACCTCTATGGGGATATTCCTCAAAAGAAAAATCTGAAATTTCGATACCCTAATGGTCTGATTTAAACTGCCTCAGCATTGTGAACCCCGGAGAGATGCTTCAGATCAAATTAATTGCCCATCGGGCAAGGAACAACTTCTTAGAATGGCCTGCCCCAGTATACAGTGACTTTACCCCTGATTGGCTGATTCGGAGCAGTGCCTCTGGCTACGAGAGATTTACCGAATCTCGACCTGATTGCCCTAGAGTAACTGACTTTGGAGGGCTGACCTTACTGGGGTCACTTGATAATAGCTTGCCCCGGCTCACGGAGTATTCGAGAATTTTGTATTCTATCCTGATCAGACTTTCGACTGTAGGAAACTTTCCTGCTGTCAAGCGCTTACTCGAAAGTAAAACAAGTTGTTCTACATAAAAGATATATTAATGCAACGCATATGACAGCTTTGAAATCCAATATGTTCATTGGAAAAAAGGAAAAAAAACAGTTCATGGCATATAATGCACAAATCATTTATCAGAATATCAACATCAATACCAACATGGTAAGAAGAACCCTTTTAGGAGTCAGTTTTGACGCGATCTTTACCAAAGTATGCCTTCGAAACAAATCTGCTTCAATTAGGACTTTTTCAGGTTGTAACGTGGTCAGGTTCACGGTTTTGAAGGAAAGGATAAAGGCTCAAAGTTTATTTTAACCCACCCATTCTCCTTGATGTTCTCCGATCCTACGTTCATCTAATTCGACCTTAGCGCTCACAGATTATATAGTCGGAGTGATAGTTCGAGAAACTATGAGTTTTCGGAGTGACAGTCACTCACTCTTCATCTTTGACACTTGGGGTCACACGACTTGTATTTGTTTGAGGATTTTCCTTTCGTAATCCTTTTATCTCTTTTCTTTTTCCTTTCCCTAACTTTTGTCTGGAATGGCTCTTTTGAGCTTCTTTTGATTTTTAAGTCCAGCGGGATGCCCTAATTTTTGCATAAGTCATTTATTTTCAAGTTTCGACTTAGCGGGCTTTTGATTCTTTTTGCTTTTTTTCGAACAAGTCGTGTGACACTGGTTGTCTGACTCTTTGGGGAATAATGTGACCGTTTCACTCCTGACGTCTAACCATTGGGGTTTTTTAGGCACGATCCTCGAACGGACACTCCCTTTTGCAATTTGAACGCTCGGTCAAATTAGCTAACACCTACCCTGCCCCAGGTTACAAATTTTGAGGGTTTTTTTCGTTTTCAGAAAGAACTCCTACTACTAGGCTCAAAGGGGTTGACAAGGGATTATCTTCCTTATATCTTCGGTGTTTAGGGATTAGAAACAAGGCCTGTACATCATCAGCAGGTTTTATTTCAAAAGCATACAATCAGAAGCTTGCACGTCTTTTAAACTTCGTCATCCTCCCCAGATTCCGCTTAACCAAGCGTTGGATATTTGTAAAAAGAAATTAATGAACACGAATGGATTTAATCAAAACATGCATATTTATTTCATTATCAATATCAATTGAAAAACAACAAGTTTTACGAATGAAAATTTGAATTCTAACAGGAAAGAAAGCTACAATGCAAAGAAATAACAGAATAAAATGCAGACTGCCAGCTTCTCAGAACTGGGCTTTTTGTATTTTGACTTGTTGGCGAATCAGCCATCTTCATAATCAATTGTTAGAGGCAGCCTGATATTGTCCTGATCTGCTTTCAGCGGCCCAACCAAACTATAGAACCCCCTCTTCGTCATTCAGACTCCAGCTTATCAGTGGTTTGGCATTGGTTGTTGCACAATGTTGGGTCCCTCGCGCCCAAAATTTATAGCAGTGCTATCAAGTAAATCTTGCACCTTGTGCTTGAAAGCCTGGCAATTTTCAACGTTATGACCGGGCGCGCTGGAGTGGAATTCACAATGCTCATTGACGTCGTAACCAAACGAAGGTGTATCTGTCGGCGGGGCCAACGTCCTCTTCTCAACCAATTGTAATCATAGAAAAGTCTGAAGAAGTTCAGCATATGTCACTGGAGGTACATCAAATACCCTTTTCGGCCTCTGATTCTGAACTCTTTGCTGATTGGAATTTTGTTGCCTCTGCTGCTGCTGAGGTTGTTGTCGTTGTTGATACCGGGTTGACTGTTGAACAACAGTTGTAGCAAATACAGCATTAGTTTCTCTTTCCTTCCCAGCATAAGGCTTCTTTACATCTTTTAAAGAAACAAGGGCGACTAGAATCTTTCCCATTTTGATATCTCTTTCGACTCTCTCTCCTGCAGCTACCAGCTCTGAAAAACTTCCAGCCACGCAACCTACCAGTTTCTCATGATATAATCCAGATAATGTATCCATGAACACGTCAGTCATCTCTCTTTCCGTCATGGGAGGTTGTACACTTGCTGCTGATTCTCGCCATCTCTGGGCGTACTCCCTAAAGCTCTCAGTATTCTTCTGCGACAAGCTCTGCATTTGTAACCAGCGGGGTTCTTGATTTCCATTGTACTGATTAAGGCACTCCTTATGTTCAGGCATTTTCATCCTCAAACTTGGTCTAGGCAGCAGCTGAGGACAAGGGGATTCTGACACCATTGAGTCCAGGATATACTCTTGACTCACTGCAGCTTCGGAAACATCCATCATCATGGCAGCAACTTGAATAGGACCATCAGGTACAGTTACGCCGCTCTGCATGAATTCAATAACTTTCTAGTCAATCAGGTCTTGAACTTTATGCTTAAAAGCATGACAATTCTCAATGTCATGCCCCGGTGCCCCAGAGTGGAAGTCATAACGGGCATTCACATCAAAACAAGCTGGTAGGCTACCCTTAGGTGGATCCAAAGTCCGAAGTTTGACCAATTGAAGTTGAAGTAAAACTTGCAACACCTGAGCGTATGTCATATGAATCGGGTCGTAAACTCTTCCCCTCTTAGGCACTTGATTCTCCCGAGCAGCAATGCGTTGGAGAGCAAAATTTGCAGCTCTTTATCGTCCATGAGCCATCTGAGGCTTATCAACCTTTGGCATAGGTTTCACGGGCACAGGTTCCACAGGCACAAGTGGAACAAGCATCTTTGATGCGGCTTCAGGTAGCTGATCACCCTCTTTCCTAAGCATATTCTTTAACACTTCCATAATCAAGCTCACTTGGGTCTTCAGCTGATTATTTTCTTCTTTGAGTGCCTTCTGGTCCAGACGCATCTCTTGCATGTCTCTCATCACCTGCCCTAGCTGGCTTCGAACTTCAATCAATTCAGCCTAATTCTGTTCCATAACTCTGAGGGAATTCCTGCAACAAACTGGTGAAGAACAGGAAATAAGGCCCACAGTCCTGAGTTACCTGTTATGCGAGAATGCAATGCGGAAAGCAAACACATATTCACAACAAGACAAGGAGAAACCCAAGCTATAAGCACAGAGATAAACACCTCACACAAATATGCAAAGCCAGCAAAAGCAACACATAAGCACACATGAGTACTAGTACAATGAACTCAGCCAACAAGCCTGGTGATGGTCAGCAAACAACAATGCATGAAAGCTAAACAGGCCAGCAGAGAAAACAGATGCGACACCCGGCACGGAAACCTCTAGTAACTTCCTCCATATTCAACTGAGCTCTCAGTCTGACATTCTTTCAAACACACACTTCCAGTGGAGTCTTCCATGACATTAACTAATGAACCCACATAACTGGATGAAGGAGAATCATTAATCTAAACAAAACCCTAAGGCGTGATGGAAATCTTGTTAGAGTCTAGTAGATTCTGAACTTGGCTCCTAAGCACCTTACAGTCATCTGTTGAATGCCCATGTGCCCCAACATGGTACTCACAGCGGGCGCTGGCATCAAAACCTGGAGGATACGGCAGAATCATTGGATTAGTCTCTTTTGGCACTATTAGTCCACCTTTGACCAAACCTGGCAACAACTGACTGTACGACACCGGTAGCTGAGTAAACTGCCTTTCAAGCTTCCTTGGTCTTTGTAGGGCGTGCTGACGCGGTTGACGATGATATGACCGTTGGATTTGAACACTTGAAGCGTCTTAAAACTGAGCCTGAGATGCTGGAGATTCTGAGACAACGTCACTTCCTCCTTCCCACTCCTCTTGAGAACCGACAACTAATTCATTCTTATCAACTGGGATATAAGAAGTATCTCGAGTATTTCCATTCTTGAGCCCTCTCTCAACAAGCTCTCCTGCTCTTATCAAGTCCTCAAAGCTTGCATTTCCACAACTGAACAATATGTCATAGTAACGGCCTGTCAAAGTATCCACGAAGAGGTCAACCATTTCTCTATCCAGAAGCGGTGGTTGAACACTAGAAGCCAACTCTCTCCATCTCTGCACATATCCTCTAAAGGATTCATTCTCCGCCCGAGTAAATTCTTGCAAATGCACGCGACTAGGAGCCATATCTAGGTTGTAGTCATACTACTTCACGAAGGCATTGGCTAAATCTGACCATGATTTGATGCTATCACTCTCTAACTGCGTGTACCAATCCAAAGATGCTCCGATCAAACTATCTTGGAAACAGTGAATCATGAGCTTGTCATTGGTGACATGTGAAGTCATTCTTCTGCAGAACATAACCAAATGTAACTTCGGACAACTATCCCCTTTGTATTTCTCAAAATAGGGCGTCTTGAACTTCGGAGGCAACTCAAGGGCCTGGCACCAAACACATGCTCGCAACATTCAAATTAAGAGTATTCTTATTCTTCAGAGCAGCCATCTGATCTTCCAACAGCTGAATTCTTCTCGTATACTCAACAGTCCTTGGGTTCTGAGCATTAACCTGCAGAACAACTCTTGGATGTGGAACAATCCATGGAGAAGGAACAATCCTTGGAGAATCTGGCGTAGAGAAAGTGAAACCTTGATACTCTGTATCATCAAGAGAAGGTGGACCTCTGACAGGGGTTTGCACAGGCTGAGCAACATTATTCACCGAAGTTCTCTGAATATTATTCTATCCTCTATTCATAGCTGAAATTCTGGTATGCAGATTTCAGATGTTCCAAGAACATTAATATCTGCTTGAACAGACCAAGGACAGAGGGTAACCAATTTAAATTTCCTTAAATTGAACCAATGTCATGATCAACGTCATGACCTCTGTTGTGACATCTGCAGGCTGATAGACCTATTTATCTAACCATTTAAAGTGTTGAATTCTAAATGCATAAAGATAAATAACACAGTAATTGTTTACCCAGTTCAGTGACAACACCACTTACATCTGGGAGCTACCAAGCTAGGGAGGAAATTCACTATTAGCAGTATTAATTCAGAGTTAAACCTCCAGTTTACACTCCTCACTTAATCACTACCCAATGACACTTCATCCTAGAGACTCTCTAGTACCAGAGTATACCCACTCACTCCCCTTCAATCACACAACAGTGATATTAAACAATTACACAATTTAGTATGAAGAGACACCTCATACAAACCTTGATCTTGCTTCACAGCTTTGATCAAGGAACTTACACACTCTTGCTTCACAGCTTTGAGTGAGACACTGCCTAGAATCTACCTAACCAAAGCAATTATCAACCAGACAATTACTTGGATTACAAGCATTCCTAAACTGACTTTTACACGTGAAGACTAGCCTTCTTCACTTGCAAATATGTCTACCTCAATGTATCAAAAGATACAAAAGGTGACTTACACACAAGGGACTCTCAAACCCTAGACCTCTATTTTACACTCTGGTTTTTCTTGATGTGGGGGCTTGATTTTTCCTTGCTTCTGCTCTTCCTTTTATAGCAATGCAAACTGGGCTTGGGCTTGTTCAAAATTAACAAACATTAGTTTTAACAAAGTAAAACTAATTTCCACAATTCAAGGTGCTGTCAAATTAGGTCACAACAGCTTTATGTTATGCCCAGCCCTGACTAGTATCTCGCATGAGATAACTAGGAAGCCATAACAGGTTTCCTGAAATTTAGCCTGAGATATATCAGGTATTATAACAGAAAAATAAACCCTGCACGTCTGATGTCATACGATCAATGTCATAACATTGGTCATGACATTCAGCTTCACTGGAACTTGCTTTCCAGCTTGCGCTGCTGAACTCTTCTGCAGAATCTTCTTCATGACAGTAGAAACAAATGTTTTATAGTTCCCTAAAAAGTATCAAGGGTCCTTTTTATGAACACTAATTAAATCTGCACTTTGTTCCTAATGAACCTCTTTAGGTTGTACATACTGATGAGGAATGTTCAACAGTACCAAACCACTTTTGTCAAGAGATATACCATAGTAGCCCCTGCTGTCAGCTACCTGATGTCATGCGCTCAATGTCATGACATTCAGTATGACATCCATGACAGCAGTTCTGTCATCAGCTCCTGCTGTATCCATGACAGTAGTTATGTCACCAGCTCCTGCTGGTCATCAGCTGCTGTTATTCCTGCTGCATCCATGACAGCAGTTCTGTCATCAGCTGTTCTTTCTTCATCTCCTGCTGTACCAGACAACTTATGTCATTACTTTGGTAATGGCATCCATGACAACAGTTCTTTCTTTAGCCATAGCAGCCCCTGCTGTCAGCTACCTGATGTCATACGCTCAATGTCATGACATTCAGTATGACATCCATGACAACAGTTCTGTCATCAGCTCCTGATGTATCCATGACAGTGATGTCATGACTTTGGTAATGACATCATGTATAACATTAGTGCAGAATCATGTTTTACCAAAATTTAGCCAATCATAGAACCATAGAACCATGGTACTAACAATAGTTGCTATGGCTTTCATGAGCTGACCCAACTGGTTCTTCAATAATTCAAACTCCGCCCGAGTAACAACCAAGTTCTGCTCTCCTGTGTCCATGATCCTTCCAGATGCTAACTCAAGTCCAATGCGAAAGTCGGGAAATCAACTGACGAAGCGGACAAAAAACGAGTAAGCTCCCTGTTCAAGCTGAGGATGGATATGCAAAAATGAGATGCAAATGCAAACAGAAATGCAAAATGCAAATGCACACACAAGGGATCAAGCTTGCTGCCGCAGCTTGAGAATAAACAGAAATTTGTTGTGCTATAGCTTGAGAAGTTTGTTGTACTGTGGCCTGAGAATAATCAGCGCTTCGCCTCAGAAATAACCAATCACAATAGGAACCCTCGTACCAAATTCACACCGATAAAGAAGAACCGGGTTTTCTGAAGATTATGGTTTCCTGCAAAAACCCCATTCCACTCACAGGTATGTACTTAATCCGCCGACGAGGTATGGCATCCTATGCGGTCATCAGCGTCACAGACTTTCAAGAGCGATGATATGATACACAGAAGGTGTGGCATCATCATCTCCTGAAGTGGCCTCACTTAGCTGAATCCCAAATGATCGGTTCCCAGAGTCGACAATCCTCGGGTCAGACAACTTGTCGAGCCCAAAGGGCCAGGCAAGAAGCATCAAAGAGAATCTCGTCCGAGCACGGATTTCGTAGCAAGCTGGTGCATGCAAAGCATACAGGCTTTACCACTAATCTCCACTTCTAAGTTTATGTGCATACTCAAGCCCAGGTCCGACTTATCTCTCAAAGTAACACCCCTTCCCCAGCACAACAACAATAATATAGTGCGGAAAGTAAATACAAAAAGATAAAGCACATATATACAACACCCAAGAAAAACAAGCAAGCGTTAGGATTGACTCGCATAGGGAACCGTTGGAGTCCCTGTCGCTACTGCGAAAATCGGCGCCGGCTGACAGAAGAGTCGCCACCGTGCGTTATTTATCCCAACGGAGGGAAAGGAAACGCTCGAAGTAAACCTCGCAAAAAACGGGAAAAGGTATGGTCATCGCAACCAAAACTTGGGTTCGGGAGTCGATTACGCAAGGGGAAGGTATTAGCACCCCTCACGTCCGTCGTACTCAACGGGATCTACGCTTGCTTGGGTTGTCTACAAGATGCAAAAACAATCTATCTACGGCTGCTAAATCTAAACGGAAGGGAATTGACTCGATAGAGCGTCGCACTCTATGCCTACGTATTCTCAAGAGAGAAAGTCAAAGTCAACGTAGTTCGGGACTACGGGGAAATTAGCTCGCCAAGACCTCGCGTCTTGTGCCTACGTACTTCCACACTGCATGGAAGATCAGAGCTTTACGTAGTTCAGACTAACTACGGCTAAACAGGGTATTCTCACACAGCAGTGAGAAAATAATCTGGTTTTACAGGTATGGGAACCTATGGGAAAAACTATGGTCTGGTCTCAAATGCACTCGGGCAAGAGAAAAGGGTAACATCAGTCGTCAGCGGGAAAGTCTCGATCGCACAGCAGCGAGAGAACAAAAGTTAGTCATTAGTGTGCTCGCTAGGATATCGCATCCTATGCCTACATATCCTCGTCTGGTACAAGGAATCAGAGCAGCTGTAGTTCGGCTACTTCGGGACCACAGCTCAAATCTCGTTTTATTAACATTCTGGAAAATGGTTACAATGAGTGAATGCTGAAAATAAACTCCTAGCCAATACTATCCTATCCTATCCATCTATAATGGAAAAAATCAAATGAAAAATAGTCCCCTAACAAGTGGACTTCTAAAACTACCTCTAAAAAGTGTACAATAAACCCCATGAAAATTATCCTAAAAGAAAAAAAATATTAAATCTACAATGTAATATTTTTTTATTATTTTTCTTACTATCTTTCTTCTATTCTTTTTTCATGTTTCTTTTTCAATCTTTTTCCCAAAATATTCTTCATATATTTTTTTTCTATTTTTCTCTATTTTTCAATATTTCTTTCCATCTCTTTTTCAATATATTTTTCTCTTTCTTTTTTCAATATATTTTCCTTTTCATATTTTTTTTAATATTTCTTCTTTTTATTATTTTCTCAAATACTTTCTTTTCTTTTCTTTTTCTTTTCTTTTTCTACTATTTTTTTTCAATATCCTTTTTTTTGATATATTGTTTTTCCCTTTTTTTTTCATATAACTATATAGAAAAATGAAAAAGAAAATATAAGGGAGGGGGGTACACTGGCTACAGGGGTGTTGGTTGCAAGAAAAACAAACTGGGCCCAGCCCAGTACATAACAAAAACGGGGGAGGGGGTATGATGCTGAAACTGGGGGTGCTAGCTCGTTGGGCTCAGGCCCAAAGTCTTTCAAAGGAAAAAAAACGGAGGGGGTGTAGTTCCAAAAAATGCAGTTGGGCCCCAAGTGTGTAGGCCCACGATCCTTCCTCTCCTTCCTTCTCTCATTCTGAACCCTAATCTTCCCCTTCTTTCTCACGGCGCCGCAACCATCGCCCTCCCCCTCTCAGACTCCCTCATCTCTCAATCTTTCTCCTCCGTCCTCTCTGTTTCCATCTTTCCTCACCACATCAGACAAAAACGAATAGGTCATATTGAAATTACGCCATTCAAGAATGAACTAACATCATACGAGATCTGGAAGCGAAATCTGGAAGTTCTTGCCGAACTCGATTGCGAGGATTGAAGACCTTGAAGAAGAAAAAAAATCTGGAAAAGTTGCCTTGAAGACTGTTGAACAGATGAAGATGATCTTGCGAAGATCCTTCGAAGTCACTATTGTTGAATGACGAGGAGGTATGAACTCTGGTGACGATCTGAGGACGATGATGATCGTGCGAGACGCAGTCTCCGGTGGAAGGTTGTGAAGATCATTGGATGCTCGTTGAGGTTTGCATGTGGTTCTTGGAAATCCAAAAGATCCTTGAAGTTCAGAGTGTTGGAGGTCTTCGCGTGTTCGTGGAGTCGTCTTGAAGAACTGATGATGTTGAAGGCGTTGCTGAAGGTTGATGGAGAACCTGAAGAACCTTTGGAGTTTTCTGGATATTTGGATGAATGTTCTTGTTGATGAAGCCTGTTTCTGCAGATTTGTGTGTTCTTCTGGAGGATTGCTGAGAGTTGTTGAAGTCTCTTGAGGATTGAATTTCTGGAGAACTCGAAGTGAACACTTGAAGGTGTTCTTGAGCGTTCTTCGCTGATGAGTGTTCTTCTCGTTGATGATGTTGATCAGATGAGTGTTGAATCTGGAGATGATGATTCTGGAGGTGAGAGACGAAGTTCTGATCGGAGGAAGATGATCGGAGGTTGGATGAGAGAATGAAGATGAAGTTGATCGGAATCTGGAGATTTGGTGTTCTCCGGCGATGGGTGGCGGTCGGCGGCCATTGCATGCCGGCCGGTGAAGGTTCCCGGCGAGGACCGGTGGTGCGTACGCGTGGCACGCATGCACGGAGTGAGGCGGTGAGGTGTCACGAGGAGAGAGTGAGGCTGAGGTGAGTGGAGTGGTTGGTTGCATGGCCGCCACGTAGCACTGGCGTGGCAGAGAGGGAGGTGAACGGTGAGTGAGGTGGCGTGTGATGGCTGTGAAATGTGGGTCCTCTCCCCTTCTTACATGTGGCTGCTTGAATTTATAGGCTAAGAATTAATCTGGATCTTTCTAGACTTTGCTGGAAATGGAAAACAAACTCTGGGCCTCCACCAATTGGACCCAACGAAAATGAATGATGAGGATCCAAAATCTGCATAATACTGATTTAAGATGATAAAAAAATGGATTAAAGAGACTAAACCCTAATTAAATGCTAATTAAAAACCTTAAATCTAATTAACCAACTAAACACAAGATCAAGACCTAACAATCCCAATTAATCAATATCTAAAAAACTATTGAAAATTATTCTATATTATCTAAAATAAAATCTATATTATTAAAAAGAAAAATTTATATATTTCTGTTAAAGCTATTTATTAAATTCTAAAAAAACCATTAATTCCACTAAACTTCTAAAAAAACAACTATGTTATTTCTATATTAACATAAAATATGCATTAAACCTATTATTCTATTTAAAAGAAAACCTCTCATTAATAAAAGGAAAAAAAATTATATTCTTTTAAAACCTATTAAACTCTATAAAATGCTAAAATGATTTAAATCTATTAAATGAAAATTATTAAAAGAAAAGTCCATTATATTCTAAAAATGATTAAAAAATCTATTTAAATTCTTTAAAAAAAAATATAAAGCCTATTTAAAATCCTAAAAATGCAGACAAAGGCAAATAACCAATATAAAAGAGAGTGCGAGACCAGATCGAAGCAAAACAATAACCAGATACCCAAAATCTCAAAAATCACTGCATAAACTGAAAACGCCTAAGAAGCGCGCGACCTCCCAAAATGACCTCCGATTATTCGAACTGGTCTGAGATACCCGAAAAGCAATGGCAGGGCTGTAATCCCGATAAAATCACCATGATTGAGAAAATGCACTATATGCAGTATGCAAATGCGAATGCGAAACGCGTCGAAACAAGGACCAGATACAGGACCCGGTTGGTCAAATTTTAGGGTACAACAACTGCCCCTATTCAAGCAGCTTGGACCTGAATGGTCGAAGAGCGCCCAGCCTTTGATCATTCAAAGGTAGAAGATGGTTGAATACAAATGGAACCCTGAAATTTGCCAACCGCAGAAATAAACCGCACCACTGCTTGGGGAACGACATTCATCAACTGAATCTGACTGCTTACAACAACCCACTGATCTCGTGCTGGGGATTATTTTTATCAGCCTGAAGAAGATTCTATCATCGCAAACTTGTCCTTTGGTTGTCCACGTCAGGACTCTATCTGCTGTCAACTCGGAAAAACTTCAACAACTTTGTTGGGGATGGCTCGTCTGCCTTCTCGTCAGAAATAAATCGTCCACGTTAGGAATAAACTCTTCCACGTTAGGAATAACACCGTCCACGTAAGGAATAACACCGTCCCCGTAAGGAATAACACCGTCCATGTTAGGACTAAGACTTCGTCTGGATCTGTCCACGTCAGGACTAAACTCTCTGGGTTATGAATACTTCGTCCACGTTAGGACTCACCCTTCCATGTTAGGAATACATGTCCACGTCAGGACCCACCTTTCCAAGTAAGGAATATATCGCTTTTCCACGTAAGGAAACCATCTATCGTCTTGATTTGTCCACGTAAGGACTCAACTTTTCCACGTAAGGAATAAACTCCTTTCCACGTAAGGAATGCATCTCTGTCCACATAAGGAACACAATTTCTTTCCACGTAAGGAATACCTTCTCAATCTGTCCACGTAAGGACTCCAATCTTTCCACGTAAGGAATACAATTTGATATGTCCACGTAAGGACTCAATCTTTCCACGTAAGGAATACAATCTGATATGTCCACGTAAGGACTCAATCTTTCCACGTAAGGAATAAAGCTTCTTTCCACGTAAGGAAAAACTTGCTTCTCCACGTAAGGAACTGAAACTTCTTTTTATGAATCTGTCCACGTCAGGACTAAACTTTCCACGTAAGGAATACATCGCTCTTCCACGTAAGGAATCAATCTTTCCACGTCAGGAATGATATCTTTCCACGTAAGGAATCACATTTTTCCACGTAAGGAAACCATCCTATCTTGATCTGTCCACGTAAGGACTCCAATCTTTCCACGTAAGGAAACGCTCTTTCCACGTCAGAAATGCCATCTCTTTCCACGTAAGGAAACCAACTTATCTTGATTTGTCCGCGTAAGGACTCCAATTTTTCCATATAAGGAATTAACATCTTTCCACGTAAGGAAACCAACTTATCTTGATTTGTCCGCGTAAGGACTCCAATTTTTCCACGTAAGGAATTAACATCTTTCCACGTAAGGAAACCAACTTATCTTGATTTGTCCGCGTAAGGACTCCAATTTTTCCACGTAAGGAATTAACATCTTTCCACGTAAGGAATAAACTTGCTTTTCCACGTAAGGAACTAAAACTTCTCTTTCCACGTAAGGAATAAACCTGTCCACGTCAGGACTCACATTTCGTCTTGATTTGTCCACGTCAGGACTCGCCTCTTGACTCGCTGAAGACATAAAACTTGTCCACGTCAGGACTCATATCTCAACCTGCTGAAGCAATAAACTTGTCCACGTCAGGACTTGCGCGTCTTCGACTTGCTGGGGAAATAAGGCTTGTCCACGTCAGGACCCCCACTTTGCCAACAACACGAAGAAGGATAAACTGGTCCACGTCAGGAATCTCGTATCTTGTCATCACGAAGAATTATAAACCTTGTCCCCATCAGGACGCCCATCTCACCATTACGAATAAAGATATCTGCTGGAAATAAATTGTCCACGTCAGGACACCAACACGAAGAGTAACCAATTTCGTCCGCGTCAGGACTTCACACTCAATCAATACCGAGAACTCGAATCAGTCCATGTCAGGACTAACACATATCGTCACCTGGAAGAAATGTCCATGTCAGGACTCCACATTCCGACAATTCTGAGAAATCAAACCTGTCCATGCTAGGACTAGCACCTCTTATCAACCATGAGGAAATAAATCTGTCCACGTTAGGACCCCCACTTTTCTAGCACGGAGAAAACCTGTCAAGAAAATTGTCCACGTTAGGACTCATCCTTCCATTGGTCCCAAACCACAAAACTTCTTAGCACTGACGTGACAACGATTTTGAAGCGGACTCTACTGGGGATACTTGGAAACCAAACTACCGGACGCCTGTTCTGATAACCGGCGGCAGCCTCTGACATTCTAATTCATGAAACCCTTTGATGACAAACAACTCTGCTTGGGAATGAGGAGAAGTTCTGCCTACTCACTCTGGCGGGGAAAACACGAGAAATTCACAAATAACTCTGTTCGGCGACAAAGAGAACTTCATCATGATAACTCTGCGGGGAATAGTGTCATGGCTGACACTTCATTGAATGTCTCACGTCGAGACCTCGAATGTCCAGGTAATTCAATTGAGCAAGAGCTCTCTCTACCTGCAAGAGAAACAATACTTGAAACAAAAGGTTAGCCGACCCGGTTTATGTTTCAAAATGCATGTGTTTGACAATAACGCAATGCTCCATTTGGCATGGAAATGCTACGCGTTTATTTGGGGGATGCAAATATGACACTATGTGCCGATGCAAATGCAGACTTGAACTGCTGAGATACAGGAACTGCTCCAGCAAAATAAATGCTGAAGACAACGCCAACTCCGCCGGGGATAGCCATGTGCTGGGAGAGTGAAGTCGATTCAGCTGGGGAGTTGGGAATTTAAACCAAGCACCTCGTTGAAATAATACCCTGTTGGGGCCTATAACTCTGCTGGAGAATAGCAAATGCGCCTGGTATGATCGGACTTATGCTGGAGGGTGAACGGATATCACACGGTATTCTGACAAAATAAATGCATGGGCGCACCACCAACTCTGTCGGGAGAGTCTTAATCTTCGAGTTCCACTGGGAGGAATGCCTTTGCTGAAAAGAGAACTCCGCTAGGGACGGGATGATTCTCTTGGGGAAAATCAACTGACTCCGCTGGAGAGTAAATGACCCTGGGGGGAAAGGTGAACTGTCTGAATATACTTCACAAATATTAATCCTCTGCGGCTAAACCACTCTGCTTGAGATGCACTGTCTGAACATAGCTTTCGATCTGGGAATTATCAAACTCTGCTGAGGATGAACGACTTTGCTGGAGAATGTCCTTCGGCTAAGCTGCGACTAGCTGGGGAATTCGATCCTTCTTTAGTAAGGGACATTGCCATCTCAGAAGCGCAACCTGCATGTGGATTCACTTCACATAACGATCAAGTCTTTTCGTTATGAGCTTCTGGTTAGGACTCTTCGATCTCTGTACCCTGACGGTTAGATCTGAACTGTTTCTGTACGTCAAACCCCAAAAGAATGTCCCAACAACATCTTTTGTTTTTAGGGTGTTCTGCCCCGGTCTTGCGATAATATTTTGCCCCTGATCGACTGATTCGTGGAGCAGTGCCCATAGCCGCGAGAGATTTGCCAAATCTCGACCTAATTGCCCCAGATGAAGTGCTTCTCGAATGTACGACTTTGCTGGGCGATAAACGAGTGTGCCAAGTAGGCTGGACTTCTGTACATCCGTGGTGGGTCATACACGCCTGATGCTGGACAATATCCAGTCTAAATTCACAACTTCTAGTAGAAGGGTCACAATTTCCCGACATTTGTCTCAAACTTGAAGATTGGCTGGATCTGCTCAAGTAGCTCTGAACAACTCTGATGACACTGAGAAGAACAACTTTTTCGCCTTTGCTATGCCCCGGCCTGCAGGAAACTCTGTGGGATAGTCTGAAAATCTGTACCCTGACGGTTTAATATGAACTGCCCCAGCATTCTGAACTTCCTCGAGATGCTTCGAATCAAACGTCTCTCGAATAAAGAATAATCCCTACACTCTTGGGATGGCATGTCCCTGTCTGTAATGACTTTGCCTCAATCTGGTTCTCGGAAAGAACTCACTCTGAACCGAAAGCACCTTGCTACAATACGACCTTGCGGTGGCTTACCCCGGTGTTTCCCTTGATTCAACAACTATCAACATCGTGACTTGCCCCTGAACGAGCATTGAGTGACTTAACCTGCCCTGATATAGCATTCTGGATGACTGCCCCTGATTGGATCTCGAGAAGATTCGCTCTTGATCAATTGCTCCGTGATCCACTGATGCTTCGGGACTTCTCCTCAGACTAATTGATTCCGAACTCTCTGGAAGTCAATGCCCCAGATTTACAGGGTTTCACAACATACACCATTCTGATCCAGACTGTTGAATTATTCAATCCTGTTCGATTATTCCCTGTTGGAATTTCTTTCCTGTCAACTACTAACTTGCAAGTAAAATTATTCAGTCCCGAATGGTAATTTTAATGCAGTGTTTATGCAGATTTTGAAAATTTTGTGCTGTCACTTATTTATGTGTCATGATTGTGAGTGACGAATGAACCAAAGTTCAAACGTAGTGCTTATGTGATCAGTGAAAAATACAATAAGGATATGACTAGCAAATCAAGAGGGAGTCAGGTTACTCAACCTTACCGTAATGCGCCTTCAGAATAAACCTTGCCTCAATTAGGTCTTTTACGGGTTGTATCGTGGTCGGGTTCACGGTTCGTGAAACAAAGGATATTTGGCTCAAATTATGTTTTGTACCCACCCCTTCTACGTGATGATCTCCGATCCTAAAGTTCATTTAACTTGGCTCGAGCGCTCGCCTCTTCGAGAGACATGTTGCATGGTAGGGACCATGGCTAAGGAACTCACAAGGTTTCGGAGTGACAGTTACTCCTTTTTCGTTTTCGGTGTCTGCATACACGACTTTATTCTTCACTGGGGATCTATTTCTTTTTCTATCCCTTCTTTTTCATTCTTTTTGATTCCCTAATTTTTGCCTGGACTGACTCCTTTTGAGTTCTTTTCAATTTTTTTCGTTTAAAGTCCAGCGGGATGCCCTAATTTTTGCCTAAGTATTAGCTTTCCAGCTTTTTCTTTTTATTTTTACTTAGCGGGCTTTCTTTTTCCTTCTTTTTTTTTTCTTGGAACAAAGTCGTGTGACACTGATTGTCTTGGCTGCTCCGAAAGGATTGCAACTGTCTCACTCCTGGTTGGTGAGGTTTAACCATTGTGGTTGACGAATTACGACCTCTTGAGAGGCGTAAACTGATATCGGTCCTCGAAAGACAACACTCCTCTGTAAGACTTGAATGCTCGATCAAGCTAACTGACAACTACCCTGCCCCGGGTTAAGATGTGAGGGTTTAAAAATCCGAAAGAAACTCCTACTTCTCGGCTCGAGGTGGTTAACAAGGGACTAACTCCTTATATCTCCGGTGTTTGGGGATTTGAAACAATGCCTTGTACGTCCTCGGCAAGGTTTTATCTGAAAGCATACGATCATCGGTTATGAGTTTATTTCGTCATCCTCCCTCAAATCGTTGCTAATCATAGTGATAAAGGTGGAGTCAATAAAATGCAAGTGTCAGTGCAATGCAGTAAATGAGCGACAGCGACATGATTAATTCAGAAAAATGCATAGTCACTTTATTAATATCACCATTCGAAACAATCAATATTTAACAGCAAGTAGTAACTAACAAAAAAGAAACTACAAATGCAAATGATATAAAGTCTGAGGACTGCCAATGCTGAGGGCGCCTGCCGGTCTGGACCACTGGCTTTTTGAAAAAGGACCCTCTGAATCTACGAGCTTAGACAACTGAGAGGTTGGCATGAACAAACAAAACTCCTTCTGGAAAGGAAATGCACCCTTGGTCGATCAATAGATGTACCTTCGCCTGAAACGCTTTACAATCTTCAATTGCATGCCCTGGAGAGCCACCATGGTAACCACATTGAACGTGGGGATTATACCCAGGAGGGTAAGGTTCTGGAACTGGCTTGAGAGCTTTCGGCTCCACCAAAGAACTCTGGATCAAAGATGGTAGCAGCTGGCTATACGGCATAGGCACTGGATGAGAAGGACCATTCCTTCGCTCCAAGTTGTTGCGAGGTCGATTCTGATTCTGACGCTGATTCTGATAGCCTCGACCACGAGTTTGCTGCTTCGCAAGGGAAGCGACATAAGATTCCTGATAGGGTGCCCCAGGCACGGCTGTCTGTTCAGTATAACAAGCCACAGGAGGTACTGATCTCTGATAAGATGAAGAACCAACAAAATTCACTGATTCGCTTCGAGGATATTCAACCTTTGGCATGACTGCGTTGATCACAAATTCTTCTTCACTCTGATAGTCATAAGGATATTCAGTTTCACCAGCTTGATCATTTGAAGCAATCTGAATTTTCCCGATTCTTATGGCATACTCAAGGCGTTCTCCTAATGCTACCACGTCAGAGAAACTTGATGGAAGTCCGAGCAATCTTTCGAAGTACAGATCCTGTAGGGAATCTACAAACATGCTTGTCAGCTCTTGGTCTAACAGCGGTGGACGCACTCTAGCAGCAAATTCTCTCCATCTCTGAGCATATTTCCTGATAGGTTCATTGTTCTCTTGAGACAGCTCTTGCAACTGCATGCGATAGGGAGCTATGTCCAGGTTATAATCGTACTGCTTCAGAAAAGCTCTAGCTAAATCCATCCATGACTGAATCTGATTTCTCTCTAACTGCATATACCACCTCAAAGATGCCCCAGTCAGACTATCTTGAAAGCAATGAATCATCAGTTTGTCATCTCGCACAAACGAAGTCATTCTTCGACAGAACATCATCAAATGTTGCTTCGGACAGCTATCTCCCGTGTACTTCTCAAATTTCGGCACTTTAAACTTATAAGGCAACACCAGGTCAGGAACCAAACACATGTCTACAGCATCCAGGTTAACAGCATCTTTGGCTTTCAAAGCTTTCATTCCTTCTCCCAATGCTCGGAGTCTTCTATCCTTTTCAAGAACTCTTGGATCTACCATCCTGGCCATCGGAATATCTCTTCGGTAATTCATCACAGGGAAAGCAACACCTTGATTGTTAACAGGAGGAGGACGCTCATTCTGGGCAACAAACTGCTCATGTCGATCTCGGTTTTCCACAGAAGGCTGCACAACTTGGTCTGCAGCAACGTTGTTCATTTGCGGGAAGTCTTCCATAGAATCATACAGAGGGTTGGACGTCGTAGTGAACCCTGTCAGGGTGGTAGGAGACTGGAAATTGCCTTCAGACATAGCTATCAATAGTCTTCAGCTGACTTCAATGCTCGATTCTGCTCAAAGCTACTCAACCCCTAGGTCGGTCTTCTGACAATCAACAGTTGCTCAATCCAAACTCCGGGTAATCACCTTCAGGAAACAAAGGCTGGATCAGAACTCTGGCTAGCTGGAGGATGATATGCAATATGATGCAACACTGATATGCACATGATATGCAAAATGCAGCAAACAACGGGACCACAGCCCCCACACAATCTCTGAATACTACTGCACTGCTGACGGAGTACGTTCGCTCTGAAGAGAAGACCAAAATAACGGGTAGGTTGGAAGTCAAGTTTCCTGCAGAAAAAACCCCCCACTCACAGGTATGGACCTATGTCTGACAAGGTACGGCATCCTATGCGGTCGTCAGCGTCACAGACTTTCAAAACTGACGATACGATTCCCAGAAGGAGTGGCATCATCAAGTCTTGAAGAGGCCTCACTTAGCTAACTTCCAAATGATCGGTTCCCAGAGTCGACAATTCAACTAACCAGCAACCCGAGCCACCCAAAGGGTGGGACAATAGGCCAACCAGAAGAACCTCGTCTGAGCGTAGATTTCGCGGGACACTAATACAAGCAAAGCCGGTAGGCGCCCACTAATCTCTACTCTAAGTCTAAAGTGCACTCAAGCCCAGGTCCGGCTTCTCACTCAATCATAGAACACCCGTAATCACCCCAACAGCAACAGATAATGTCAATAAATAAACCCCAATAGACAAGCAAACAAGCGCTAGGATTGACTCTCTCTAGGGGACGTTGGATCCCACATGCATAAGAACTATCGCAGTCCTTAGCAGCCAGGGGACGTTGGATCCCCAGCAGAGTCGCCAGCTGTCGCTACTGCGAAAATCGGCGCCGGCTGACAGAAGAGTCGCCAGCGTGCGTTATTTATCCCAACGGAGGGAAAGGAAACGCTCGAAGTAAACCTCACAAAAAACGGGAAAAGGTATGGTCATCGCAACCAAAACCTGGGTTCGGGAGTCGGTTACGCAAGGGGAAGGTATTAGCACCCCTCACGTCCGTCGTACTCGAAGGGATCCACGCTTGCTTGGGTTGTCTACAGGATGCAAAAACAATCTATCTACGGCTGCTAAATCTAAACGGAAGGGAATTGACTCGATAGAGCGTCGCACTCTATGCCTACGTATTCTCAAGAGAGAAAGTCAGAGTCAACGTAGTTCGGGACTACGGGGAAATTGGCTCGCCAAGACCTCGCGTCTTGTGCCTACGTACTTCCACACTGCATGAAAGATCAGAGCTTTACGTAGTTCAGGCTAACTACGGCTAAACAGGGTATTCTTGTAACGCCCCGATTCTGAATTCCCATTAAATTGTTGAGTCTTTTAATTTATTTAATTGATGTTTATTTTAAATTGAGAAATTATATATTGCTATGTGGTGTTTGCTTATTTTATCTATTTTACCGATTCGGAGAGTTTTCGGGGAATTAGAGTAAAAAGGGCATTTTAGACATTTAGCACTTTAGTGTGAGAATTGATTGATAAGTGTTGGAAAGAATTTGAGAGGAAAGAAATAGAGATAGAAATAGAATAAGAGAGGAAAAAGGAAGAAGATAGTAACATAAGAAGAAAAACAAGAGAAAGAAAAGAGGAGAAGAGAAAGAGAAGAGAAAGTGGAGAGGAAAACCTAGAATCATCAAGGAATCATCACCAAAGCTTGCAATCGATCGGTAAGGGTGTGAAACTCCATCATCTCTTTAATGTGTATGATTGTATGTGTATGTGTGTGGGTTTTGTAGAGTTCTACTCTTTTCCACTTAGGTTAGAAGTTGGTTTTGTGAGTAGAATGAGGTTTTAATCGGTTAGAACTCGGATTTGACGATGTAGTTTAGTCGGGTGATGGTTGGGTTGTGCTATTGTGACTGGTTTGGATTTAATCGGTTGGTTGTGTGGAGTTTGGGCTTTGAGGCAGCCATGGAAGTTCTGTCTTCGCAGGCTCGCAGGGCGAATGGTAGCGAAGCTTCGCCAGGCGAAGCCCAGCGAGCTGTAGCGAAGCAAGTCAGAAGCTAATACCCTGTATTCGCTGGCAAGTTCGCCAGGCGAGGTGTGTTGGCGAAGGTTCGCCAGGCGAGTGGGTAGCGAGCCTCAGCGAGTAATTCTAGAATTACTCCCAGTGGACTTCACTGGGGAGTTCGCCAGGCGAAGGCCAGCGAGCATTCACTGCGTGGCTTCGCCAGGCGAAGGTTGGCGAACCTGGCAGTGTTATTTTGTTTTGCTGTTTGTTCAATGCAGGATGTTTGATTGATTCAATTATGATTAATGCCTATATGAATGATTGATGTGTGAACTGTTTCAACATGTTGTGCTGTGGGTGGCCGAAAGGCGTGAATCCTAGATTGTGGAGCCGATTGTGAATCTTAATCGTTTGATAATGTTGTGCGTTTGCTCGAATTAGATAGAAATGCATTGATGGATTAATAGGTATGTAAACCTTGTGTGAAATGGTGTATAATGTGAATGCATAATGAATATATGTGATGTATGTGATAAATGCAATGAGTATGTTTGTGAACATAGTATGCGTTTTTGTGATTGATCCCGTGGAGGATCTGCAGAACCTCGTATGATACGATGGTTATATTCGATTCCGTGGAGAATCGGTTGCATTGAATGATTCCTTGGAGAATCGGTTGCATTGTGTGATTCCTCGGAGAATCGGTCATAACATGTAATCCCGTGGAGGATTGGTTAGAGTATTTGATTCCGTGGAGAATCTGCTGAGTACTTGATCCCGTGGAGGATCTGCTGAATATTCGATTCCGTGGAGAATCTGATGAATATTTGATTCCGTGGAGAATCTGCTGAGTACTTGATCCCGTGAAGAATCTGCTGAATACTCGATTCCTTAGGGAATTTGTTGAATGAGTCGGTACCGCATTTGCATCTGCATAGAGTCGTGTGTCGGTCTCTATGAGTTGCATGAGTCATCTGTGTATGATGCATTAGTTGAATGAATATAACTGTGTATGTTATATATGATTGTCTGGATGAACATATAGTGAATATTCTTGTGCATGTATAGAGACATGATTATTTGTATATGCTTAATGTGGTGAGAACATAATTTGAGTATAACTTGTATAATTATGGATTTATGTATATATATATACAATTTTATGCATTAACTGTTATGATGTTGTTTCTCACCCTTCTGCTGTTTTCTAATGCTCTATGAGGCATTGCAGAGTAGGAAGCTGGAGGTTCTTTTTGTGAAGCGATGTCTTCATTCTTTTTGGTCAATGGCTCTGATATGTAACATATGGGTAGTTAGGAAGCCTTTGACTCTTTTGGAGTTACATTTGTTTTGATTCTTTTGTGATACATATGTGTATGTATCTGCGGTGGGTATGTTGTAAAGCATGAATTAACTGATGGTTGTATATACTTTTATGAATGAGATCGATTCAATATTTGGATGTTTCCGCTTTATTCTAAATATTGAGATGTGGGTTACCCATTGTTGCATATCTTTTGTGAGCAGGTATCGTATGTGTTTAATTTCATGATAATGTGATGCGCCTCTTTTATACCATGTTTTAATGAAACTCTGATGAAATAAATTTTCTAAGTGCCTAATTGATTAAATGTATTAATTTGGGGGTATAGAAAGGGGGTGTTACATTAAGTGGTATCAGAGCCAGTGTTGAGTCAGTCGTGTCTGTCTTGTTGTTGTGTTGGTTGAACGGTTGTTTAACCTTGTTGTTATTTTTGGGAATCCTCAGAATATGGCAGGTCGTAATGACAATGCTATGGCAGCGGCGTTAGAGGCTATGGCCAGAGCTGTGCAGGGTGCACCTAACGTGAATGCGAATGATGAGTTCAGGAAGAACCAACCACCGGTGTTCAAAGGGAGATTTGATCCGGATGGTGCTCAGATATGGTTAAAGGAAATTGAGAGGATTTTTAGGGTGATGGATTGTGCTGAACGGAATAAGGTGAGACTAGGGACTCACATGCTGAGAGAAGAAGCCGATGACTGGTGGGTCAGCATGAGGCAAGTTCTTGAGGTCGACGACGAGGAGATTACGTGGGATTTATTTCGTGCTGAGTTTCTAAGGAAGTATTATCCCGAAAGTGTTAAAGGGAAGAGAGAAATGGAATTTCTGGATTTGAAACAAGGTAATATGTCGGTGGTGGACTACACCGCTAAGTTTACTGAGTTAGTGAAGTTTCACCCTCACTATGATGCGGTTACGGCGGAATTTTCCAAATGTATCAAGTATGAGAATGGCTTGCGTCCGGAGATAAAGCAAGCGGTGGGTTATCAAAGGATACGAAGATTTTCGGATTTGACTGAGTGTTGTAGAATTTATGAAGAAGATAGTAGAGCTCGTTCTACTCATTATAAGGGTTTGAGCGAGAGGAGAGGGAAGCAGCAAGTACGAAGCGGACCTTATGTGACGCCTGCTGAGAAGGGCAAACATAGGGGAAACTTTGATAGGAGACCCGGAGGAGGTTCCGGTGCGATCAAATGTTTTAAGTGTGGCGTGATGGGCCACAAGTCTTATGATTGTGGAAAGTTCAAGGCGAAGTGTTCCAACTGTGGACTCTTTGGTCATGATGCAGCAGAGTGTAGAAAGAATGCTGTGAAGTGTTTTAATTGTGGCGAGGTGGGTCACATTAGCCCGAATTGTACCAAACCGAAGCAAGCTCCGGCGGGCGGAAAAGTATTCGCATTAGCAGGTTCAGACGCCACTAATGCGGCAGATCGTTTGATTAAAGGTACATGCTTTATTAATGATATGCCTTTAGTTGCTATTATTGATACTGGAGCGACTCACTCGTTCATTTCTCTTGCGTGTGCTAAGCGGTTGGATTTGTGTATGGTTTCTTTGAGTAGTGGTATGGT
The DNA here is from genome assembly GCA_963859935.3 of Lathyrus sativus. Classification (NCBI taxonomy): domain Eukaryota; kingdom Viridiplantae; phylum Streptophyta; class Magnoliopsida; order Fabales; family Fabaceae; genus Lathyrus; species Lathyrus sativus. The sequence continues at coordinate 539,555,152 of OZ012738.1, read as the reverse complement.
TATTGGGACTCCCGCTTCGGGGTCGGTAACTACTTCTTTGGTGTGTGCAAGTTGTCCTTTGACCATGTATGGTAAGGACTTCGTTATGGATTTAGTGTGTTTGCCGTTGGAAGGTTTGGACGTAATCTTGGGTATGAATTGGTTGCAATTTAATAGAGTTCATTTGGATTGCTATCACAAGTTAGTAAGGTTTCCTTCTTTGGAAGATGGTGAAAACGAGAGTTTTCTTTCCACTAAAGAGTTGAAGAAACTTTTAGCGGACGAAGCTCAGTTGTTTGGTTTGTTTGCATCGTTGTCGGTGGAGAGCAAAGTTGAGCTCGACGTGTTTCCTGTGGTTTGTGAATTTCCTGAAGTGTTTCCGGGAGATGTTGCGGATGTGCCGCCAAAGAGAGAGGTTGAATTTTCTATTGATCTAGTTCAGGGTACTAGACCGATTTCGATGGCCCCGTATCGGATGTCGGCATCGGAGTTGGTGGAATTGAAGAAGCAGTTGAATGATTTGTTGGATAAGGGATTTGTAAGACCAAGTGTTTCTCCTTGGGGTGCGCCGGTATTATTGGTGAAGAAGAAGGATGGTAGTATGCGATTGTGTATTGATTATCGGCAGTTGAATAAGGTAACAATTAAGAACAAGTATCCGCTTCCGAGAATCGATGATTTGATGGATCAATTGGTTGGAGCCCGTGTTTTTAGTAAGATTGATTTGAGATCCGGTTATCACCAGATTCGGGTTAAGGAAGAAGATATTTCGAAGACGGCTTTTAGAACACGATATGGTCACTATGAGTATACGGTGATGCCATTCGGAGTTTCTAATGCGCCGGGTGTTTTCATGGAATATATGAACCGTATTTTCCACGAGCAGTTGGATCGTTTTGTGGTAGTGTTTATCGATGACATTTTGATTTATTCTAAGTCTCGAGAGGAACACGAAGAACATTTAAGGATTGTGTTGCGGATTTTGAAAGAGAAGAAGTTGTATGCAAAGTTGTCTAAGTGTGAGTTTTGGTTGTCGGAGGTGAGTTTTCTTGGACATATTATTTCCGGCAATGGTATTAGTGTGGATCCATCCAAGATCGATGCGGTAATGCAATGGGAGACTCCAAGATCGGTTACGGAAATTCGAAGCTTTTTGGGCTTGGCCGGTTACTACCGGAGGTTTATCGAAGGATTTTCAAAGTTAGCACTTCCGTTAACGCAGTTGACTTGTAAAGGAAAGGCTTTTATTTGGGATGTTAATTGTGAAGAGAGTTTCATGGAATTAAAGAGAAGGTTAACGTCAGCGCCAGTTTTGATTTTGCCGAATCCTACGGAACCTTTTGTGGTTTACTGCGATGCTTCTTTGTCAGGATTGGGTGGTGTATTAATGCAAGATGGGAAGGTCGTGGCGTATGCTTCTAGGCAGTTGAGAGTGCATGAAAAGAATTATCCTACTCATGATTTGGAGTTAGCGGCCGTGGTGTTCGTTTTGAAAATTTGGAGGCACTATCTTTATGGTGCAAGATTTGAAGTTTTTAGCGATCACAAGAGTTTGAAGTATTTGTTTGATCAAAAGGAATTGAATATGAGGCAAAGGAGATGGCTAGAACTTTTGAAGGACTATGATTTTGGTTTAAATTATCATCCGGGTAAGGCGAATGTGGTAGCAGATGCCTTAAGTCGGAAGTCGTTGCACGTGTCTACTTTGATGGTTAGAGAGTGGGAACTCTTGGAGAACTTTAGAGATTTGAGTTTGGTTTGTGAGTTAACACCGAGTAGTGTGAAACTTGGTATGTTGCATGTCACGAATGATTTCCTTACTACAGTGTGTGAAAAGCAAAAGTTGGATTTGAAATTTGTGGATTTGATGACGAATGGAAATGAAGATTTTAACGTTGATGAATTAGGAGTTTTGAGGTTTCGAGGTCGTATTTGTATTCCCGATGACGCGGATTTGAAAAAGATGATATTAGAAGAGGGACATCGGAGTAACTTAAGTATTCATCCGGGAGCGAATAAGATGTATCAGGATTTGAAGAAGATCTTTTGGTGGTCTGGATTGAAAAGCGATGTTGCTCGTTTTGTGTACTCGTGTTTGACTTGTCAAAAGTCTAAGGTGGAGCATCAGAAGCCTAGTGGATTGATGCAACTGTTGGATATTCCGGAATGGAAATGGGATAGTATATCGATGGATTTTGTTACGGGATTGCCGAATACGCAAAGAGGACATAATGCTATTTGGGTGATTGTTGATAGGCTTACTAAATCGGCTCACTTTATTCCGATTGATATTACTCATTCTTTGGAAAGGTTAGCCGAGATTTATGTTGGCACTATTGTGAAGCTTCATGGAGTTCCTAAGAGTATTGTGTCGGATAGAGATCCTAGATTTACTTCAAGATTTTGGGAGAGTTTGCAAGGTGCCTTGGGTTCTAAGTTGAGATTGAGTTCAGCATATCATCCGCAAACGGATGGTCAAACCGAGAGGACGATTCAATCGTTAGAAGATCTGTTGCGTGCTTGTGTGCTTGAACAAGGTGGTGCGTGGGACGGTTATTTAGCGTTGATTGAGTTCACCTATAATAACAGTTTCCATTCGAGTATCGGTATGGCGCCATTTGAGGCTTTATATGGTCGGATATGTCGAACACCTCTGTGTTGGCATGAGACAGGTGAAAAGTCGGTAGTTGGTCCTGAAATGGTACAGCAAACGACGGAAAAGGTGAAATTTATTCGGGAAAAGATGAAAGCTTCTCAGAATAGACAGAAAAGTTATCATGATAAAAGGGGAAAGAATCTCGAGTTTCAAGAGGGAGACCATGTGTTTTTGAGAGTTACACCGGTTGCGGGTGTGGGTCGTGCTTTGAAGTCGAGAAAGCTGACTTCTCGTTTTATTGGTCCGTATCAGATTGTCGCACGAGTTGGTGCTGTGGCTTATCGTGTGGCGTTGCCTCCGAATCTTTTGAATTTGCATGATGTATTCCATGTCTCGCAACTTCGGAAGTATGTTCCGGATCCGTCACATGTTATTCCAATGGATGAAGTGGAAGTAAGAGATAACCTTACAGTTGAAGTTTTACCGGTTAGTATTTTGGACCGTGAAGTTAAGAAACTAAGAGGCAAGGATATTGCGCTTGTGAAAGTGTCCTGGGGAGGTGCCGCGGAAGGCAACATGACTTGGGAATTGGAGAGCAAGATGCGAGAATCGCATCCAGAGTTGTTTGAATCAGGTGATATTTTCGAGGACGAAAATTTCTAAAGTGGGGGAGAGTTGTAACGCCCCGATTCTGAATTCCCATTAAATTGTTGAGTCTTTTAATTTATTTAATTGATGTTTATTTTAAATTGAGAAATTATATATTGCTATGTGGTGTTTGCTTATTTTATCTATTTTACCGATTCGGAGAGTTTTCGGGGAATTAGAGTAAAAAGGGCATTTTAGACATTTAGCACTTTAGTGTGAGAATTGATTGATAAGTGTTGGAAAGAATTTGAGAGGAAAGAAATAGAGATAGAAATAGAATAAGAGAGGAAAAAGGAAGAAGATAGTAACATAAGAAGAAAAACAAGAGAAAGAAAAGAGGAGAAGAGAAAGAGAAGAGAAAGTGGAGAGGAAAACCTAGAATCATCAAGGAATCATCACCAAAGCTTGCAATCGATCGGTAAGGGTGTGAAACTCCATCATCTCTTTAATGTGTATGATTGTATGTGTATGTGTGTGGGTTTTGTAGAGTTCTACTCTTTTCCACTTAGGTTAGAAGTTGGTTTTGTGAGTAGAATGAGGTTTTAATCGGTTAGAACTCGGATTTGACGATGTAGTTTAGTCGGGTGATGGTTGGGTTGTGCTATTGTGACTGGTTTGGATTTAATCGGTTGGTTGTGTGGAGTTTGGGCTTTGAGGCAGCCATGGAAGTTCTGTCTTCGCAGGCTCGCCAGGCGAATGGTAGCGAAGCTTCGCCAGGCGAAGCCCAGCGAGCTGTAGCGAAGCAAGTCAGAAGCTAATACCCTGTATTCGCTGGCAAGTTCGCCAGGCGAGGTGTGTTGGCGAAGGTTCGCCAGGCGAGTGGGTAGCGAGCCTCAGCGAGTAATTCCAGAATTACTCCCAGTGGACTTCGCTGGGGAGTTCGCCAGGCGAAGGCCAGCGAGCATTCGCTGCGTGGCTTCGCCAGGCGAAGGTTGGCGAACCTGGCAGTGTTATTTTGTTTTGCTGTTTGTTCAATGCAGGATGTTTGATTGATTCAATTATGATTAATGCCTATATGAATGATTGATGTGTGAACTGTTTCAACATGTTGTGTTGTGGGTGGCCGAAAGGCGTGAATCCTAGATTGTGGAGCCGATTGTGAATCTTAATCGTTTGATAATGTTGTGCGTTTGCTCGAATTAGATAGAAATGCATTGATGGATTAATAGGTATGTAAACCTTGTGTGAAATGGTGTATAATGTGAATGCATAATGAATATATGTGATGTATGTGATAAATGCAATGAGTATGTTTGTGAACATAGTATGCGTTTTTGTGATTGATCCCGTGGAGGATCTGCAGAACCTCGTATGATACGATGGTTATATTCGATTCCGTGGAGAATCGGTTGCATTGAATGATTCCTTGGAGAATCGGTTGCATTGTGTGATTCCTCGGAGAATCGGTCATAACATGTAATCCCGTGGAGGATTGGTTAGAGTATTTGATTCCGTGGAGAATCTGCTGAGTACTTGATCCCGTGGAGGATCTGCTGAATATTCGATTCCGTGGAGAATCTGATGAATATTTGATTCCGTGGAGAATCTGCTGAGTACTTGATCCCGTGGAGGATCTGCTGAATACTCGATTCCTTAGGGAATTTGTTGAATGAGTCGGTACCGCATTTGCATCTGCATAGAGTCGTGTGTCGGTCTCTATGAGTTGCATGAGTCATCTGTGTATGATGCATTAGTTGAATGAATATAACTGTGTATGTTATATATGATTGTCTGGATGAACATATAGTGAATATTCTTGTGCATGTATAGAGACATGATTATTTGTATATGCTTAATGTGGTGAGAACATAATTTGAGTATAACTTGTATAATTATGGATTTATGTATATATATATATATACAATTTTATGCATTAACTGTTATGATGTTGTTTCTCACCCTTCTGCTGTTTTCTAATGCTCTATGAGGCATTGCAGAGTAGGAAGCTGGAGGTTCTTTTTGTGAAGCGATGTCTTCATTCTTTTTGGTCAATGGCTCTGATATGTAACATCTGGGTAGTTAGGAAGCCTTTGACTCTTTTGGAGTTACATTTGTTTTGATTCTTTTGTGATACATATGTGTATGTATCTGCGGTGGGTATGTTGTAAAGCATGAATTAACTGATGGTTGTATATACTTTTATGAATGAGATCGATTCAATATTTGGATGTTTCCGCTTTATTCTAAATATTGAGATGTGGGTTACCCATTGTTGCATATCTTTTGTGAGCAGGTATCGTATGTGTTTAATTTCATGATAATGTGATGCGCCTCTTTTATACCATGTTTTAATGAAACTCTGATGAAATAAATTTTCTAAGTGCCTAATTGATTAAATGTATTAATTTGGGGGTATAGAAAGGGGGTGTTACAATTCTCACACAGCAGTGAGAAAATAATCTGGTTTTACAGGTATGGGAACCTATGGGAAAAACTATGGTCTGGTCTCAAATGCACTCGGGCAAGAGAAAAGGGTAACATCAGTCGTCAGCGGGAAAGTCTCGATCGCACAGCAGCGAGAGGACAAAAGTTAGTCGTTAGTGTGCTCGCTAGGATATCGCATCCTATGCCTACATATCCTCGTCTGGTACAAGGAATCAGAGCAGCTGTAGTTCGGCTACTTCGGGACCACAGCTCAAATCTCGTTTTATTAACATTCTGGAAAATGGTTACAATGAGTGAATGCTGAAAATAAACTCCTAGGCAATACTATCCTATCCTATCCATCTATAATGGAAAAAATCAAATGAAAAAATAGTCCCCTAACAAGTGGACTTCTAAAACTACCTCTAAAAAGTGTACAATAAACCCCATGAAAATTATCCTAAAAGAAAAAAAATATTAAATCTACAATGTAATATTTTTTTATTATTTTTCTTACTATCTTTCTTCTATTCTTTTTTTATGTTTCTTTTTCAATCTTTTTCCCAAAATATTCTTCATATATTTTTTTCTATTTTTCTCTATTTTTCAATATTTCTTTCCATCTCTTTTTCAATATATTTTTCTCTTTCTTTTTTCAATATATTTTCCTTTTCATATTTTTTTTAATATTTCTTCTTTTTATTATTTTCTCAAATACTTTCTTTTCTTTTCTTTTTCTTTTCTTTTTCTACTATTTTTTTTTCAATATCCTTTTTTTTGATATATTCTTTTTCCCTTTTTTTTCATATAACTATATAGAAAAATGAAAAAGAAAATATAAGGGAGGGGGTACACTGGCTACAGGGGTGTTGGCTGCAAGAAAAACAAACTGGGCCTAGCCCAGTACATAACAAAAACGGGGGAGGGGGTATTGTAATACCCCAAATTTTGCCCTAAGATTTGTCGTCGCATTTCATTGCATTTTTATTGCATTTAATCAATTACTAACAAATTTGTGTAGTCGTTTGACTTTTTGCAGGTAAATATCATATGGCATGCATTTTTTTCTAAAAAGTAAAAATGGCACAATTGGCAAGAGGACATGTGTAAGGAGTTGTGAGTGTGAGAGGTTGAGAGTTCGAATCTCACTTTTGTCACTTTTTTGTTTTTTATTATTTTTACTCTAAATTTTTCTATCTTTCATTAAAAAATAACAAAAATAGTTTTTTATTATTATTTAATTATTATTTTCGTATTTTAATTAAATCATTTTTTAAAATATTATTTTTTTCACTTTTTTCTAAATTATTCATAAAAATATCCAAAAAATCATAAAATAAAAAATATTGAAAAAAAATTTGTTCTTTTTATAATATTTTTTGATTTTAGGAATCAATAGGATTATTAGTTTTTATTTTAAGTTTAGTTTAATTATTTTAAATTATTTAAATTTTATTTTTTCTTAACTAATTATTTAGTTTGGGCTTTAAAATGGGCTTTAGGGACATTATTGACAATTTGGTGTTAACCCTAATTTGTTCCCTATATATACATGTGTTGCCTTGTTGAAAAAAGGGGAGAATGAAAAAAAAAACCTAAGAGGAGTGAGTGTCGTTTACCGTTATTTCTTTTTCTTCATCTATTACTGTTGTTTCTTTTTCTTCATCGTTTACCGTTATTTCTTTTCCTTCATCTATTACTGTTGTTTCTTTTTCTTCATCTTTTACCGTTATTTCTTTTTCTTCATCTATTACCGTTATTTCTTTTTCTTTATCTATTACTGTTACGTTTATATATTTATAATTTTTAAATTGTTAGAGTTTATATATATATATAAGATTAATTTTTGATCGAATTATATCGATACGATGTTTGAACATTTGTGTGCATGACGCGTGACATTTGTGTTAGTTCGATCTGGTTGCGATGATCGCATTTTTGTGTGAGCAATAATACTGTTTTTTTTTGCTTAATTTCTTTTTCTTTGCGATAAATTTTGTTTCGTCCGATTTAGATCTGGTTGCGCTGAGCGCATTTCTGCGTTAGCAACATTGTTGGGTTATTTGGCACATTTAAAATTCATTATTGCTTTATTATTATTATTATTATTATTATTATTATTATTATTAGTATTATTATTATCATTATTTATTATTATTATTATTATTATTATTAGTATTATTATTATTATCATTATTTATTATTATTATCATTATTATTATTATTATTATTACTATTATTATTATTATTATCATTAATTTATTAAAACTTGTTATAATATAAAAATCTGTTTTTTAAAATAAATAACATTAACATCTTTTCCAAATTAATATGAAAACCTATTATTTTTAAGAAAAACTTTTTTTTAGATAAATTTAAAATAATAACTAAAATCTTTTTTTAAAATAATAACTAGAACCGTTTTTTAAAAAATATATAATAATAACATTAAACCATTTTTTTAAAAATAAAACCTTTTTGTTAGATAATTAAATTAAGACTATTTTTGAAAAGTTTTTTTTAGTAATATTAAAACCTCTTTCTTTAACTTAAATCAAAAGCTTTTTTATATATCACAAATAAACAATAAAGAATATTTATAACTTTCGCACTTCCGTTTCATAACTCGTCTGATTACTGTCTGACTCTGTCTACTAACCTTGTGTATTCAATGTGCAGCTTGTTACGTTGCTATTAGCTATTTTAATGTGTTTTTCAATTCAAGTTGTATTATAATTGTATCTGTTTCTCATTTGTAACTTCGCGAACAAATTATCGCGTTTACCTTTCCGCACTTTAATTTCTGCTGTTTGTATGGTTTAAATTTGCGCATTTGCATCGTTAATTTGTCCCATTGCATTCCTCCGAAGGATTAGGTCTAGCCGTTTGGCCGCCATGTAACACCCCCTTTCTATACCCCCAAATAAATTAAATAAATCAATTAGGCACTTAGAAAATTCATTTCATCAGAGTTTAATTAAAACATGGTATAAAAGAGGCGCATCACATTATCATGAAATTAAACACATATGATACCTGCTCAAAATAGATATGCAACAATGGGTAACCCACCTCTCAATATTTAGAATAAAAGCGGAAACATCCAAATATTGAATCGATCACATTCATAAAAGTATATACAACCATCAGTTAATTCATGCTTTACAACATATCCACAGCAGATACATACACATATGTATCACAAAAAATTCAAAACAAATGTAACTCCAAAAGAGTCAAAGGCTTCCTAACTACCCAGATGTTACATATCAGAGCCATAGACCAAAAAGAATGAAGACATCGCTTCACAAAAAGAACCTCCAGCTTCCTACTCTGCAATGCCTCGTAGAGCATTATGAAACAGCAGAAGGGTGAGAAACAACACCATAACAGTTAATGCATAAAATTGTATATATACATATACTCATATTAGTACAAGTTATACTCAAATTATGTTCTCACCACATTAAGCATATGCAAATAATCATGTCTCTACACATACACATGAACATTTACTATATGTTTCTTCCAACAATCATATATAACATACACAGTTATTTTCATTCAACTAATGAATCATACACAGATGACTCATGCAACTCATAGAGACCGACACACGACTCTATGCAGATGCAAATGCGGTACCGACTCATTCAACAGATTCTCTAAGGAATCGAGTATTCAGCAGATCCTCCACGGGATCAAGTACTCAGCAGATTCTCCACGGAATCAAATATTCATCAGATTCTCCACGGAATCGAATATTCAGCAGATCCTCCACGGGATCAAGTACTCAGCAGATTCTCCACGGAATCAAATACTCTAGCCAATCCTCCACGGGATTACATGTTATGACCGATTCTCCGAGGAATCACACAATGCAACCGATTCTCTAAGGAATCACACAATGCAACCGATTCTCCAAGGAATCTAATATAACCATCGTATCATACGAGGTTCTGCAAATCCTTCGAGGGATCATTCAACACAAAAATGCATACTATGCTCACAAACATACTCATTGCATTAATCACATACATCGCATATATCTATCATGCATTCACATTATGCACCATTCCACACATGGTTTACACACATATCAGCCTATCAATGCGTTTCTTATTCAGTTCGAGCAAATACACAAGATTATCAAATATTCAAGATTCACCATTTACTCTACAATCTAGGATTCACGCCTTTCGGCCACCCACAGCGCGACATGTCAAAATAGTTCACACATTGATCATTCATATAGGCATTAATCATAATTGAATCAACCAAACATCATGCATTGAACAAACAGCAAAACAAAATAACACTGCCAGGTTCGCCAACCTTCGCCTGGCGAAGCCACGCAGCGAATGCTCGCTGACCTTCGCCTGGCGAACTTCCCAGCGAAGTCCACTGGGAGTAATTCTGGAATTACTCGCTGAGGCTCGCTATCCACTCGCCTGGCGAACCTTCGCCAACTCACTTCGCCTGGCGAACCTGCCAGCGAATACAGGGTATTAGCTTCTGACTTGTTTCGCTACAGCTCGCTGGGCATCGCCTGGCGAAGCTTCGCTGCCATTCGCCTGGCGAACTTGCGAAGACAGAACTTCCATGGCTGTCTCAAAGCCCAAACTCCACACAACCAACCGATTAAATCCAAACCAGTCACAGTGGCACAACCCAACCATCACCCGACTAAACTACATCGTCTAATCTGAGTTCTAACCGATCAAAACCTCATTCTACTCACAAAACTAACTTCTAACCTAAGTGGAAAAAGAGTAGAAACTCTACAAAATCCACACACATACACATACAATCATGTACATTAAAGAGATGATGGAGTTTCACACCCTTACCGATCGATTGCAAGCTTTGGTGATGATCCCTTGATGATTCTAGGTTTTCCTCTCCACTTTCTCTTCTCTTTCTCTTCTCCTCTTTTCTTTCTCTTGTTTTTTCCTCTTATGTTACTATCTTTCTTCCTTCCCTCTCTTATTCTATTTCTATCTCTATTTCTTTCCTCTCAAATTCTTTCTAACACTTACCAAACAATTCTCACACTAAATTGCTAAATGTCTAAAATGCCCTTTTTACTCTAATTCCCCGAAAACTCTCCGAATCGGTAAAATAGATAAAATAAGCAAAACACCACATAACAATATATAATTTCTCAATTTAAAACAAACATCAAATAAATAAATTAAAAGACTCAACAATTAATGGGAATTCAGAATCGGGGCGTTACAACTCTCCCCCACTTTAGAAATTTTCGTCCTCGAAAATATTACCTTATTCAAACAACTCCGGATGCGACTCTCGCATCTTGCTCTCCAATTCCCAGGTCATGTTGCCTTCTGCGGCACCTCCCCAGGACACTTTCACAAGCGCAATATCCTTGCCTCTTAGTTTCTTAACTTCACGGTCCAAAATACTAACCGGTAAAACTTCAACTGTAAGGTTATCTCTTACTTCAACTTCATCCATCGGGATCACATGTGACGGATCTGGAACATACTTCCGAAGTTGCGAGACATGGAATACATCATGCAAATTCGAAAGGTTCGGAGGCAACGCCACACGATAAGCCACAGCACCAACTCGTGTGACAACCTGATACGGACCAATAAAACGAGAAGTCAACTTTCTCGACTTCAAAGCACGACCCACACCCGCAACCGGTGTAACTCTCAAAAACACATGGTCGCCCTCTTGAAACTCGAGATCCTTTCTCCTTCTATCATGATAACTTTTCTGTCTACTCTGAGAAGCTCTCATCTTTTCCCGAATAAATTTCACCTTTTCCGTCGTTTGCTGTACCATTTCTGGACCAACTACCGACTTTTCACCCGTCTCATGCCAACACAGAGGTGTTCGACATCTCCGACCATATAAAGCCTCAAATGGCGCCATACCAATACTCGAATGGAAACTGTTATTATAGGTGAACTCAATCAACGCTAAATAACCGTCCCACGCACCACCTTGTTCAAGCACACAAGCACGCAACAAATCTTCTAACGATTGAATCGTCCTCTCGGTTTGACCATCTGTTTACGGATGATATGCCGAACTCAATCTCAACTTAGAACCCAAGGCACCTTGCAAACTCTCCCAAAATCTTGAAGTAAATCTAGGATCTCTATCCGACACAATACTCTTAGGAACTCCATGAAGCTTCACAATAGTGCCAACATAAATCTCGGCCAACCTTTCCAAAGAATAAGTAATATCAATCGGAATAAAGTGAGCCGATTTAGTAAGCCTATCAACAATCACCCAAATAGCATTATGTCCTCTTTGCGTATTCGGCAATCCCGTAACAAAATCCATCGATATACTATCCCATTTCCATTCCGGAATATCCAACGGTTGCATCAATCCACTAGGCTTCTGATGCTCCACCTTAGACTTCTGGCAAGTCAAACACGAGTACACAAAACGAGCAACATCGCTTTTCAATCCAGACCACCAAAAGATCTTCTTCAAATCCTGATACATCTTATTCGCTCCCGGATGAATACTTAAGTTACTCCGATGTCCCTCTTCCAATATCATCTTTTTCAAATCCGCATCATCGGGAATACAAATACGACCTCGAAACCTCAAAACTCCTAATTCATCAACTTTGAAATCTTCATTTCCATTCGTCATCAAATCCACAAATTTCAAATCCAACTTTTGCTTTTCACACACCGTAGTAAGGAAATCATTCGTGACATGCAACATACCAAGCTTCACACTACTCGGCGTTAACTCACAAACCAAACTTAAATCTCTAAAGTTCTCTAAAAGTTCCCACTCTCTAACCATCAAAGTAGACACGTGCAACGACTTCCGACTTAAGGCATCGGCTACCACATTCGCCTTACCCGGATGATAATTTAAACCAAAATCATAGTCCTTCAAAAGTTCTAGCCATCTCCTTTGCCTCATATTCAATTCTTTTTGATCAAACAAATACTTCAAACTCTTGTGATCGCTAAAAACTTCAAATCTTGCACCATAAAGATAGTGCCTCCAAATTTTCAAAACGAACACTACGGCCGCTAACTCCAAATCATGAGTAGGATAATTCTTTTCATGTACTCTCAACTGTCTAGAAGCATACGCCACGACCTCCCCATCTTGCATCAATACACCACCCAATCCTGACAAAGAAGCATCGCAATAAACCACAAAAGGTTCCGTAGGATTCGGCAAAATCAAAACTGGCGCTGTTGTTAACCTTCTCTTTAATTCCATGAAACTCTCTTCACAATTAACATCCCAAATAAAAGCCTTTCCTTTACAAGTCAACTGCGTTAACGGAAGTGCTAACTTTGAAAATCCTTCAATAAACCTCCGGTAGTAACCGGCCAAGCCCAAAAAGCTTCGAATTTCTGTAACCGATCTTGGAGTCTCCCATTGCATTACCGCATCGATCTTGGATGGATCCACACTAATACCATTGCCGGAAATAATATGTCCAAGAAAACTCACCTCCGACAACCAAAACTCACACTTAGACAACTTTGCATACAACTTCTTCTCTTTCAAAATCCGCAACACAATCCTTAAATGTTCTTCGTGTTCCTCTCGAGACTTAGAATAAATCAAAATGTCATCGATAAACACTACCACAAAACGATCCAACTGCTTGTGGAAGATACGGTTCATATATTCCATGAAAACACCCGGCGCATTAGAAACTCCGAATGGCATCACCGTATACTCATAGTGACCATATCGTGTTCTAAAAGCCGTCTTCGAAATATCTTCTTCCTTAACCCGAATCTGGTGATAACCGGATCTCAAATCAATCTTACTAAAAACACGAGCTCCAACCAATTGATCCATTAAATCATCAATTCTTGGAAGCGGATACTTGTTCTTAATTGTCACCTTATTCAACTGCCGATAATCAATACACAATCGCATACTACCATCCTTCTTCTTTACCAACAATACCGGCGCACCCCAAGGAGAAACACTTGGTCTTACAAATCTCTTATCCAACAAATCATTCAACTGCTTCTTCAATTCCACCAACTCCGATGCTGACATCCGATACGGGGCTGTTGCGGTTAGAATATGATATCAAATTATTAATTAATTTGAATCGCATCTTTAGTTCAGAACCGCTCTTTGATTTATCCGAAGGAAAAGGTCAAAAGAGGGAAAACCTAATTTTGCATCGTGAAGACAATGCAGGGAGAGATCTAGGTAAGGGGTTGGTTAAGCTTAGGGAAGGTACTAGCACCCTAAACTTCTGTAGTACTCTACAGGAACCTTTTGTTTATTGTATGCTTTTTTATTTTATTTATTATCTGCTTTAATATATATTGAGCTAAGGGATAGAGTGACCTAAAGACCTAATGGTTAGTCCTAAGTTTACTCGGCAAGACGTCGCATCTTGTGCCTACATATCCTGACGGGAATGGAATCAGAGTAATTGTAGTTCCCCTCGAAAGGGAGGTTAGAAACGTCTTGACTGTGGTCAAGGTTTCATCGGGGAGTAAGCGTTCATAGGGAAGCGCCTACGTGGAGTCTTGAAACTCCTATTTCTACGTTGAAATTGTTAATTGAAATTAGGGTTAAATTAAATATTCCACGGCGGGAAACCCTAAAACAGAGTACGGCGACTCTTTGACCTAATGCTAGGGTAAAGGGTATTTTCGTCCACGGCGGGACACCTAGGCGATTAGGGTTTTGAAATGGTCAAACGTTAGGGTTATTGACTCGGCGGTCAAACGACTAGACCTAATCCTTCGGAAGGAACATAACGCTAAATCATGCAAAACATGGCAAAATATTATATGGCAGAAATAAAGTGCGGAAAGTAAAGAAAGCGTCGCGACGATCACTCGCGTAAATTACAAATCCCCAAAAAATGCAAAATAAAATAAACCGCGACCATGGCCTCGCGTAAATTACATCCATGAAACAAATTACAAATATGATAACAAAATATTTAATTAATAATAATCGGAGACCGACTAAAACCTAGCGGAAAACAAATAGAGAACGTTAGTGAAAAAAAAGTTAGGCGGAAATCAATGACAAATAATAAAGCAATTAATAATGAAAGAAAGAAAATGAAATTGGGAAATTTATTATTTTATTAATTTTGAAAAACTTTATTTTTAATTTCTGAAAAAAAGAAATTTAATCTTAATTTTGAAACAATGGTTTTTAATAAAAATGTTTTAGTTTTAATTTTTTTAAAAAGGATTCAATTTAATTTTTTTTTTAAAAAAAAGAAGTTTTAGTTTTAAAAAAAACAGTTTTAATTTTTTATATTATAAGAACAGAGTTTTAAAACAAGGTTTAACTAGCAAATATTTTTTAATTAAACTAACCATTTATTATGACATAATTACAATTTAAAGAAAATCAGAATAATAATAATAATAATAATAATAAGAAAAATAAAAAAAAAAGGGAAAAATAAAAAATATAAAAAAAATAAAAGGGGAAAAGTAGGCTTCACGCTGAAGCATTTCAATCTTTAGGTTTTTAGAAACTTCATCTTCTTCTTCATCACGGTGGCGGCGGCGTTGCAGCTCCTTTGAGCTTTGCTCCATTCTTGCATGGCCGGAAACGATTTCTCTCCTTCTTCTTCGGTTTGTTCCACCTGAAAACAACAGAAAACTTTGTTATTGACAAAAAGAACTGCTCACCTCGTTCGGGGTTCGAAGCGGTTTGCGGTGGTTTTGCGTCGTTTGGTGGATTTGCTGACGCTTTCCTTTTCTGATAAGTCGTGAGAACGGCCGCCGTTTTTTCCTTTTGTGTGCTCTCCCCTTATCAAATGCAACTCATGTTTATATAGGTAACAAATTAGGGTTAACTCTAACCTAATGCCTATTTTAAAGCCCAACTTAAATAATTAGTCAAAACTAAAAAACAAACTAAAACAAACTTACAAGAATAAAATCTTTTCTAATATTTTTAATTTTATGATTTTTTGATGTTTTTATGAATAATATGGAAAAAAGTGAAAAAATAATATTTTTTAAAAAATAATTTAAATAAAATACGAAAATAATAATTAAATAATAAAAAAAACTATTTTGTTATTTTTTTTTTATAAAAATAGAAAAGTTAGAATAAAAATAAAAGAAAAACAAAAAGTGAAGAAGGTGGAATTCGAACTCTCAACCTCTCACACTCACAACTCCTTACACACGGTCTCTTGCCAATTGTGCCATTTTATTCATTCAAAATAAAGTGGCACTAGAAACTATGTAAAGGTAGGACAAATTTGGGGTGCAACAGATTCCCCTATTTAAATAGCTTCACCGGATGATTTGAGCAGCGGAGACTCGAGAAATCGCGGTGAAAGGGATTTAAATACAGATAACCGGAAATTTGGCCCCTAGATGCAGTGATATGCAATGATATGGACAAAATAACACGAACTATAAAGCTGACAATGCCATGAATCTAATATGATGCGTATGATGGAATGATGAATGCAAGGATGCAGACGACACGACGTCATAGGGGACAGCGCAGCGAAGAATTGCACTGGGGAAGAAGACACGCGGTGGTGACAAGGTAACATAGGATCCACACGGAGGCAGGACCAGGTAAACGACAGACGCTAGAGTTTTCGGGACATTCCTTGAACAGATCGAGCGGGATCTTCAGGACTCACTAGAAAACATATAGGGAGAGACAAACATCAGAACATTTCGGAAGAACATCGAAAAGGAGACACGTCGTATCTGGAAGAACGTCAGATAGACATGGCACAAAGTTGTTTGGTAGGTGCCAAGTAAATTGGACTTTGACCATAAGGTAAGACGTGAGTAAAACACGACCTTGGGAGAAGAATGCAAATGGGGATAAAACACCCATGATTCCAGGTAAATTGAACTTTGTCCACAAGGTAAGACGCGGGTAAAACACGACCTCGGGGAGAAAAATGAAAATGGGGATAAAGCACCCATGATGCCAAGTAAATAAATTCGTCCACGAGGTAATACGCGGGTAAAACACGACCTCGGGGAGAAAAATGAAAATGGGGATAAAGCACCCATGATGCAAAGTAAATAAATTCGTCCACAAGGTAAGACGCGGGTAAAACACGACCTTGGGAGAAAAAGCAAATGGGGATAAAACACCCATGATGCCAGGTAAATTGGATTTCGTCCACGAGGTAAGACGCGAGTAAAACACGGCCTCGGGAGAAAAAGAAAATGGGGATAAAACACCCATGATATGCACATGTATAAGAATTATGCTATGATATACGATCACATGCAAATGCAGATGTCGATGACAAGGCTCGACTCTGTTGGTGAGATGACAAAACTGGAAGACTGATTCCTCAACCCATACATCATTGTCATTCTATTAAACTGTATCAAGTTGATAGTCCTTGTAGGAAGGATGAAGAGCTGCTTGGGGATTTTTCAAGTACACTACCCTAGATTAGACAAACTGATAATTGCTTCAGCTTATCTGATTCGTGAATAGGATTGTTTTACTGTATCCTCGGAAGGCTTGCCCCAGTATGAGTCTTGAAAATTTTCTGGATAAACCAAATCTGAGAAGATCTTGCCTTGAACCAATCTTGAACTGATTTTTAGATAGGATGTAAGCGGAACTTGCCCCTGATAGGATCGCTTGACCAAGTTTCTCATTGTTTGAAAATTCCTTAGAGGAAAGCCATTTTACAAACAAAAATATTCATACAAACATGGTAATGCAAAGTTCATGCGACCTTTGAAATCAAAATTATTTTTGAAAAATGAAAAATAAGTCGTTGGTCAGAACACGGTGGTTCAAGACGCTCAAAATTTAAAACAAAAGTGTATTGCCAAAATAAATGATTCACAAAGATCTTTTGGAGTCAGGTTACGCAACCTTGTTGTAGTATACTTTCAAAATAACCTTGCTTCAATTAGGTCTTTTGAGGGTTGTAACGTGGCCTGGTTCACGGTTTATGAAACAAAGGATAAAGGCTCAAAATTTATTTATACCCACCCAATCTATATGATGATCTCCAGTCCTACGCTCAGTTAACTCCTATTATGCATTCAGGTTCTTATAGGTTAGGAATTGCACTGATGGTAGCAATGATGGTTCAGAAGTCAATGGACCTATGAAAAACAGCCACTACTTCCTTATGATATTTGGTCATTTTGACATTGAGTATTTTCAGGGTAAAGATTTAAAACTCCTCTTTGTATTATCCCTAAATTTTGCCTGAACTGTTTTTTTTTTGTGAAGATTACAGTCAGCAGGATGCCCCAGTTTTGCCTAAGTCTCCTTCATAGGTTTTGACTTAGCGGGCTTTTTATATTTTATTTTGTTTTTTTCCGAAAGAAAGAGACTACCTATCTTAAATGATTATGGTGAACCATCATTGGTGTTTTGGCTTTAAAAAAGCATCTTCGACACTTGCTGTGTACGAAGGAAAATTGTGAGTGCGACCTTTATATGAAAGGCGTATTGTAGGAAAACACAACCAAGTTAACTGAGAGCTATCCATGCCCCAAGGTTAAAATTGCGGGTTTTTTTTGTAAAGAAAGAAACTCCAACTTCTAGGCTCGAAGGGGGTGACAAGGGGATAACTTCCTTATTTCTCCAGTGTTTGGGGATTGAAACAATGCCTTACATCGTCAACAGGGTTTGATTGAAAGCATACTGACAGCAATTATGAATATAACGTTATCATCATCCTCCCTCCAATCTTAGCATATCAAAAATTTGGACAAAAAGTAAATATTTGAAAATAAAGCATAAAGATGCAAATAAATGGACGGAAATGAATTGAATCAAAAGTCGCAATGCTTATTTCATTAATGAAAGTACAAACATAATTAAAAGCAAACAACTTAAACAAAATAAGGAAAGTGCAAACAACGAGAAACAAAAGGCCTAGTGACAAAACGTCATTTCTGATGTACTGGCAAGGGATTTTTCTGAACATCCGGATGACTGTCTGTAAAATCAAGTATTCCAGTTCTAACCAATTCACATACTCTAGCCTTCAATGCAAAACAATGCTCCAAGTCATGGCCTGGGGCACCCTCATGGGAAGCACAATGGAGATCGGTCCTGAACCCAACCGGATGGGGATTAGGAGGAGGTGGCGAAGCCTTTGTGGTGATCAGTCCTCGTCGAACCAAGTCAAGATATAGCTCGGTGTAAGTCATGGGAATAAGATCAAAGTGGCTTCTGTTCCATTTCTAGTTTTGTCTGATAACCAGGCGTTGAGGAGTCTGAGCTGGTTGTCCTCTGGCAATTAGTATTTGAAGCGTTTCAGTGAGCTTAGTCATGTCTGACTTCAACTCATCGATTTCCATTCGGATCTCTGCATTGTATGTCTCTTGCTCTGACATCTTATGTCTATAGTTAGCCCTGGTCTGATATCTGTGTCGAGGAATCAGCTTGACGACTCAAAGGTACACTAGAAGACGAGAGAACCGAGAATGAGAAAACGGGGGAAAAATGCAATGCAAAAATGTGATGCTAATGCCATGTAATGGTTCCAAGAATTTCAACGGTCGATTGCAAATATTCCCTTTTAGGAAAGTTGGAAAGAATTTTTTTGTTTTTACTCTAAAATGTAGGACCTTTTTGAATTTGCAAAGGACTGTTGAATTCCTTGAAACTGGAAATGATATGATGCTTTATGGATGCAAAGCACAAATATACACACAAAGGTCCTAGGTTAGAGGACAACGAATGGAGTTAAGGTCTACCCTTCCCAAAAGGTAAGTACTATAGGTTAATTGTACCTGCATAACAAGGGTTCTAAATCAGTGCCCAAAGTCATCCGTCCATCCTTCGAATATTATCAACTTCCCGACTGACTCAAGAGTCAATAATATTCTCAAGAGAACCTCTTTTGAGTGTAGTATCGCGTAGCAACTATTGTAGGACTACTCCCACATAGTTCCCGCACTGCGTCCTATATAAGGCCAAGGTGGTGTTAAGGTACTACGGTCCCCAGTATCACAGACTCCAATTGAAAATAGTAAAAGTTTTCACGACTGCACTCGATCAACCGAACCATTTTCGAAAGGGTCTCAACTGAGCGGTGATTCTCGATTCGACTTGGTCGGGACTCACTCCCGGCAAGCCTCGTCGAATATCTCACCTTCCTATAATAAGGCCACTCAAGTCCGGTTTAGGACTTATCTCACAATAACAAGTATCCCCACAAGGTACAATGATATATAAAAATAATTAATAAAATATCATACAATAAACAAAATATGGGTAACCCTTAAAAATTGATTTGTCCCCAGTGAAGTCGCCATTTTCTGTTGCGGTTAGAATATGGTATCAAATTATTAATTAATTTGAATCGCATCTTTAGTTCACAACCGCTCTTTGATTTATCCGAAGGAAAAGGTCAAAAGAGGGAAAACCTAATTTTGCATCGTGAAGACAATGCAGGGAGAGATCTAGGTAAGGGGTTGGTTAAGCTTAGGGAAGGTACTAGCACCCTAAACTTCTGTAGTACTCTACAGGAACCTTTTGTTTATTGTATGCTTTTTTATTTTATTTATTATCTGCTTTAATATATATTGAGCTAAGGGATAGAGTGACCTAAAGACCTAATGGTTAGTCCTAAGTTTACTCGGCAAGACGTCGCATCTTGTGCCTACATATCCTGACGGGAATGGAATCAGAGTAATTGTAGTTCCCCTCGAAAGGGAGGTTAGAAACGTCTTGACTGTGGTCAAGGTTTCATCGGGGAGTAAGCGTTCATAGGGAAGCGCCTACGTGGAGTCTTGAAACTCCTATTTCTACGTTGAAATTGTTAATTGAAATTAGGGTTAAATTAAATATTCCACGGCGGGAAACCCTAAAACAGAGTACGGCGACTCTTTGACCTAATGCTAGGGTAAAGGGTATTTTCGTCCACGGCGGGACACCTAGGCGATTAGGGTTTTGAAATGGTCAAACGTTAGGGTTATTTGACTCGGCGGTCAAACGACTAGACCTAATCCTTCGGAAGGAACATAACGCTAAATCATGCAAAACATGGCAAAATATTATATGGCAGAAATAAAGTGCGGAAAGTAAAGAAAGCGTCGCGACGATCACTCGCGTAAATTACAAATCCCCAAAAAATGCAAAATAAAATAAACCGCGACCATGGCCTCGCGTAAATTACATCCATGAAACAAATTACAAATATGATAACAAAATATTTAATTAATAATAATCGGAGACCGACTAAAACCTAGCGGAAAACAAATAGAGAACGTTAGTGAAAAAAAAGTTAGGCGGAAATCAATGACAAATAATAAAGCAATTAATAATGAAAGAAAGAAAATGAAATTGGGAAATTTATTATTTTATTAATTTTGAAAAACTTTATTTTTAATTTCTGAAAAAAAGAAATTTAATCTTAATTTTGAAACAATGGTTTTTAATAAAAATGTTTTAGTTTTAATTTTTTTAAAAAGGATTCAATTTAATTTTTTTTTTTAAAAAAAGAAGTTTTAGTTTTAAAAAAAACAGTTTTAATTTTTTATATTATAAGAACAGAGTTTTAAAACAAGGTTTAACTAGCAAATATTTTTTAATTAAACTAACCATTTATTATGACATAATTACAATTTAAAGAAAATCAGAATAATAATAATAATAATAAGAAGAAGAAAAATAAAAAAAAAAAGGGAAAAATAAAAAATATAAAAAAAATAAAAGGGGAAAAGTAGGCTTCACGCTGAAGCATTTCAATCTTTAGGTTTTTAGAAACTTCATCTTCTTCTTCATCACGGTGGCGGCGGCGTTGCAGCTCCTTTGAGCTTTGCTCCATTCTTGCATGGCCGGAAACGATTTCTCTCCTTCTTCTTCGGTTTGTTCCACCTGAAAACAACAGAAAACTTTGTTATTGACAAAAAGAACTGCTCACCTCGTTCGGGGTTCGAAGCGGTTCGCGGTGGTTTTGCGTCGTTTGGTGGATTTGCTGACGCTTTCCTTTTCTGATAAGTCGTGAGAACGGCCGCCGTTTTTTCCTTTTGTGTGCTCTCCCCTTATCAAATGCAACTCATGTTTATATAGGTAACAAATTAGGGTTAACTCTAACCTAATGCCTATTTTAAAGCCCAACTTAAATAATTAGTCAAAACTAAAAAACAAACTAAAACAAACTTACAAGAATAAAATCTTTTCTAATATTTTTAATTTTATGATTTTTTTATGTTTTTATGAATAATATGGAAAAAAGTGAAAAAATAATATTTTTTAAAAAATAATTTAAATAAAATACGAAAATAATAATTAAATAATAAAAAAAACTATTTTGTTATTTTTTTTTTATAAAAATAGAAAAGTTAGAATAAAAATAAAAGAAAAACAAAAAGTGAAGAAGGTGGAATTCGAACTCTCAACCTCTCACACTCACAACTCCTTACACACGGTCTCTTGCCAATTGTGCCATTTTATTCATTCAAAATAAAGTGGCACTAGAAACTATGTAAAGGTAGGACAAATTTGGGGTGCAACAGGGGCCATCGAAATCGGTCTAGTACCCGGAACTAGATCAATAGAAAATTCAACCTCTCTCTTTGGCGGCACATCTGCAACATCTTCCGGAAACACTTCAGGAAATTCACAAACCACAGGAAACACGTCGAGCTCAACTTTGCTCTCCACCGACAACGATGCAAACAAACCAAACAACTGAGCTTCGTCCGCTAAAAGTTTCTTCAACTCTTTAGTGGAAAGAAAACTCTCGTTTTCACCATCTTCCAAAGAAGGAAACCTTACTAACTTGTGATAGCAATCCAAATGAACTCTATTAAATTGCAACCAGTTCATACCCAAGATTACGTCCAAACCTTCCAACGGCAAACACACTAAATCCATAACGAAGTCCTTACCATACATGGTCAAAGGACAACTTGCACACACCAAAGAAGTAGTTACCGACCCCGAAGCGGGAGTCCCAATAACCATACCACTACTCAAAGAAACCATACACAAATCCAACCGCTTAGCACACGCAAGAGAAATGAACGAGTGAGTCGCTCCAGTATCAATAATAGCAACTAAAGGCATATCATTAATAAAGCATGTACCTTTAATCAAACGATCCGCCGCATTAGTAGCGTCTGAACCTGCTAATGCGAATACTTTTCCTCCCGCCGGAGCTTGCTTCGGTTTGGTACAATTCGAGCTAATGTGACCCACCTCGCCACAATTAAAACACTTCACAGCATTCTTTCTGCACTCTGCTGCATCATGTCCAAGGAGCCCACAGTTGGAACACTTTGCCTTGAACTTTCCACAATCATAAGACTTGTGGCCCATCACGCCACACTTAAAACATTTGATCGCACCGGAACCTCCTCCGGGTCTCCTATCAAAGTTTCCCCTATGTTTTCCCTTCTCAGCAGGCGTCACATAAGGTCCGCTTCATACTTGCTGCTTCCCTCTCCTCTCGCTCAAACCCTTATAATGAGTAGAACGAGCTCTACTGTCTTCTTCATATATCCTACAGCACTCAGTCAAATCCGAAAATCTTCGTATCCTTTGATAACCCACCGCTTGCTTTATCTCAGGACGCAAGCCATTCTCATACTTGATACATTTGGAAAATTCCGCCGTAACCGCATCATAGTGAGGGTGAAACTTCACTAACTCAGTAAACTTAGCGGTGTAGTCCACCACCGACATATTACCTTGTTTCAACTCCAGAAATTCCATTTCTCTCTTCCCTTTAACACTTTCAGGATAATACTTCCTTAGAAACTCAGTACGAAATAAATCCCACGTAATCTCCTCATCGTCGACCTCAAGAACTTGCCTCACGCTGACCCACCAGTCATCAGCCTCTTCTCTCAGCATGTGAGTCCCTAGTCTCACCTTGTTCCCCTCAGCACAATCCATCACCCTAAAGATCCTCTCAATTTCCTTTAACCATATCTGAGCACCATCCGGATCAAATCTCCCTTTGAACACCGGTGGTTGGTTCTTCCTGAACTCATCATTCGCATTCACGTTAGGTGCACCCTGCACAGCTCTGGCCATAGCCTCTAACGCCGCTGCCATAGCATTGTCATTACGACCTGCCATATTCTGAGGATTCCCAAAAATAACAAAAAGTTTAAACAACCGTTCAACCAACACAACAACAAGACAGACACGACTGACTCAACACTGGCTCTGATACCACTTAATGTAACACCCCCTTTCTATACCCCCAAATAAATTAAATAAATCAATTAGGCACTTAGAAAATTCATTTCATCAGAGTTTAATTAAAACATGGTATAAAAGAGGCGCATCACATTATCATGAAATTAAACACATACGATACCTGCTCAAAATAGATATGCAACAATGGGTAACCCACCTCTCAATATTTAGAATAAAAGCGGAAACATCCAAATATTGAATCGATCACATTCATAAAAGTATATACAACCATCAGTTAATTCATGCTTTACAACATATCCACAGCAGATACATACACATATGTATCACAAAAAATTCAAAACAAATGTAACTTCAAAAGAGTCAAAGGCTTCCTAACTACCCAGATGTTACATATCAGAGCCATAGACCAAAAAGAATGAAGACATCGCTTCACAAAAAGAACCTCCAGCTTCCTACTCTGCAATGCCTCGTAGAGCATTATGAAACAGCAGAAGGGTGAGAAACAACACCATAACAGTTAATGCATAAAATTGTATATATACATATACTCATATTAGTATAAGTTATACTCAAATTATGTTCTCACCACATTAAGCATATGCAAATAATCATGTCTCTACACATACACATGAACATTTACTATATGTTTCTTCCAACAATCATATATAACATACACAGTTATTTTCATTCAACTAATGAATCATACACAGATGACTCATGCAACTCATAGAGACCGACACACGACTCTATGCAGATGCAAATGCGGTACCGACTCATTCAACAGATTCTCTAAGGAATCGAGTATTCAGCAGATCCTCCACGGGATCAAGTACTCAGCAGATTCTCCACGGAATCAAATATTCATCAGATTCTCCACGGAATCGAATATTCAGCAGATCCTCCACGGGATCAAGTACTCAGCAGATTCTCCACGGAATCAAATACTCTAGCCAATCCTCCACGGGATTACATGTTATGACCGATTCTCCGAGGAATCACATAATGCAACCGATTCTCTAAGGAATCACACAATGCAACCGATTCTCCAAGGAATCTAATATAATCATCATATCATATGAGGTTCTGCAAATCCTCCGAGGGATCATTCAACACAAAAATGCATACTATGCTCACAAACATACTCATTGCATTAATCACATACATCGCATATATCTATCATGCATTCACATTATGCACCATTCCACACATGGTTTACACACATATCAGCCTATCAATGCGTTTCTTATTCAGTTCGAGCAAATACACAAGATTATCAAATATTCAAGATTCACCGTTTACTCTACAATCTAGGATTCACGCCTTTCGGCCACCCACAGCGCGACATGTCAAAATAGTTCACACATCGATCATTCATATAGGCATTAATCATAATTGAATCAACCAAACATCATGCATTGAACAAACAGCAAAACAAAATAACACTGCCAGGTTCGCCAACCTTCGCCTGGCGAAGCCACGCAGCGAATGCTCGCTGACCTTCGCCTGGCGAACTTCCCAGCGAAGTCCACTGGGAGTAATTCTGGAATTACTCGCTGAGGCTCGCTATCCACTCGCCTGGCGAACCTTCGCCAACTCACTTCGCCTGGCGAACCTGCCAGCGAATACAGGGTATTAGCTTCTGACTTGTTTCGCTACAGCTCGCTGGGCATCGCCTGGCGAAGCTTCGCTGCCATTCGCCTGGCGAACTTGCGAAGACAGAACTTCCATGGCTGTCTCAAAGCCCAAACTCCACACAACCAACCGATTAAATCCAAACCAGTCACAGTGGCACAACCCAACTATCACCCGACTAAACTACATCGTCTAATCCGAGTTCTAACCGATCAAAACCTCATTCTACTCACAAAACTAACTTCTAACCTAAGTGGAAAAAGAGTAGAAACTCTACAAAATCCACACACATACACATACAATCATGTACATTAAAGAGATGATGGAGTTTCACACCCTTACCGATTGATTGCAAGCTTTGGTGATGATCCCTTGATGATTCTAGGTTTTCCTCTCCACTTTCTCTTCTCTTTCTCTTCTCCTCTTTTCTTTCTCTTGTTTTTTCCTCTTATGTTACTATCTTTCTTCCTTCCCTCTCTTATTCTATTTCTATCTCTATTTCTTTCCTCTCAAATTCTTTCCAACACTTACCAAACAATTCTCACACTAAATTGCTAAATGTCTAAAATGCCCTTTTTACTCTAATTCCCCGAAAACTCTCCGAATCGGTAAAATAGATAAAATAAGCAAAACACCACATAGCAATATATAATTTCTCAATTTAAAACAAACATCAAATAAATAAATTAAAAGACTCAACAATTAATGGGAATTCAGAATCGGGGTGTTACACGCCACGCCAATAGTCCTCAAAACTTCAAACCCTTACAAACCCTAACTTTTCACAAATGTCTCGCCGTGGACAAAAATTACAAAACTACCCCTAGCTTTAGGTCAAAGAGTCGCCGCACTCATTTTAGGGTTTCCCGCCGCGGAATCCCTAACCCAACCCTAATTCACTTAACAATTTACAACGTAGATATTGGAGTTTCTACACTCCGCGTAAGCGTGTCCCTAAGATACGTTTATTCCCCTTGAGACCTTGACCACAATCAAGAAGTCTCTAACCTCCCTTTTGAGAGGAACTACAGTTACTCTGATTCCATTTCCGTAAGGATATGTAGGCACAAGATGCGATGTCTTGCCGAGTAAACTTAGAATTAACCCCTAGGTCTTTTTTAGTTTTCAATCCTTTGTATATACCCTAAAGCAAAATAATTAATGAAATAAATAAAAAAAAAATAAACAAAAGGTTCCCGTAGAGTACTACGGAAGTTTAGGGTGCTAATACCTTCCCTAAATTTAACCAACCCCCGAACCTTAGATCTCTCCCTTTTAGGTTTTTCCTTTCTTTAACCTTTCCTTCGGATAAATCAAAGACCGGTTGTAAATGAATTAAGATTCAAGTTAATCAATAGCTTGACATCCAAATTTCACCGCAACAGAAAATGGCGACTTCACTGGGGAGTCCTAACTATTGAGGGTTATCCCTATTTTTTTTATTTTTCTTTATATATTTGTTTTATTATATATTTTGCTCACTTGTATGTATATATTGGGGTACCTTACTTGGAGTTACTGTGTTGTGAGATAAGTCCTACACCCGAACTTGAGCGACCTTATGATAGGATGGCTGATATATTCGACGAGGCTTATAGGGAGTGAGTCCCGACTAAGCTAAATCGAGAATCACCGCTCAGTTGAGACACTTTCGAAAATGGTTCGGTTGATCGAGTGTAGTCGTGAAAACTTTTACCGTTATCGATTGGAGTCTGTGATACTGGGAACCGTAGTACCTTTACACCATCTTGACCTTATATAGGACGTAGTGCGGGAACTATATGGGAGTAGTCCTACAATGGTTGCTACGCGATGCTACACTTAAAAGAGGTTCTCTTGAGAATATTATTGACCCTCGAGTCAGTCGGGAAGTCGATAATATCCGAAAGATGGACTGATGACTTTGGGCACTGATTTAGAACCCTTGTTCTGCAGGTACAATCAACCTATAGTACATACCTCTTTGGGAAGGGTAGACCTTGACTCCATTCATTGTTCCTATAACTTAGGACCTTTTGTTTGCTTATGTGTATTTGTGCTTCGCATCCATAAAGCATCATATCATTTCTAGTTTCAAGGAATTCAGCAGTCCTTTGCAAATTCGAAAAGCCTTACATTTTAAAGTCTAAAATTTTTTCCAACTTTCTTAAAAAGCAATATTCGCAATCGACCGTTGAAATTCTTGAAACCATTGCATGGCATCAGCATCACATTTTTGCATTGAATTTGTCCCCCAGTTTCTCCTTCTTGGTCCTATCGTCTTCTAGTGTACCTTTGAGTCGTCAAGCTGATTCCTCGACACAGATATCAGACCAGAAATGGAACAGGAGTCACTTTGATCCTATTCTCATGACTTACACAGAGCTATATCCTGACTTAGTCCGGCAAGGACTGATTACTACAAAGGCTTTACCACCTCCTCTTAATCCTCCGGCTGGATTTAGGGTTGATCTCCATTGTGCTTCCCATGAGGGTGCCCCAGGCCATGACTTGGAGCATTGTTTTGCATTGAAGGCTAGAGTATGTGAATTGGTTAGAACTGGAATACTTGATTTTACAGACAGCCATCCGGATGTTCAGAAAAATCCCTTGCCAGTACATCAGAAATGAAGTTTTGTCACTAGGCCTTTTGTTTCTCGTTGTTTGCACTTTCCTTATTTTGTTTAAGTTGTTTTCTTTTAATTATGTTTGTACTTTCATTAATGAAATAAGCATTGCAACTTTTGATTCAATTCATTTCCGTCCATTTATTTGCATCTTTATGCTTTATTTTTCAAATGTTTACTTCTTGTCCAAAATTTTGATATGCTAAGATTGGAGGGAGGATGATGAAAACGTTATACCCATAATTGCTGTCAGTATGCTTTCAATCAAACCTTGTTGACGATGTAAGGCATTGTTTCAATTCCCAAACACTGGAGAAATAAGGAAGTTAATCCCTCGTTACCCCCTTCGAGCCTAGAAGTTGGAGTTTCTTTCGTTACAAAAAACCCACAATTTTAACCTTGGGATGGGTAGTTCTCAGTTAATTTGGTTGTGTGTTCATACGATACACCTTTCATTAACAAATTTTCCTTCGCACACGTCAAATAAGTGTCGAAGATGTTTTCTAATCAAAAGGTCGATGATGGTTCACCGTAATCATTAAAATCAAACAGTTACTTTCCTTCACACAAAAAAATAATATAAAAAAAACAAAAGAAGCCCGCTAAGTCAAAACCTATGAAGGAGACTTAGGCAAAACTGGGGCATCCCGCTGACTGTAAACTCTAAAATAAACAGTTCAGGCAAAATTTAGGGATAATACAAAGATATTTTTAAATCCTTATCTTGAAAATCCTCAATGTCAAAACAATCAAATGTTATAGGGGAGTAGTGGCTGCCTTTTCATAGGTCCCTTTGACTTCTAAATCATCACTGCGACGATCAATGAAATCCCTAACTTATGGGAACCTGAATGCATAGTATGAGTTAACTGAGCATAGGACTGAAGATCATCACGTAGATTGGGTGGGTACAAATAAATTTTGAGCCTTTATCTTTTGTTTCATAAACCGTGAACCAGGCCACATTACAACCCTCAAAAGACCTAATTGAAGCAAGGTTATTTTGAAAGTATACTACAGCAAGGTTGCGTAACCTGACTCCTAAAGATCTTTGTGAATCATTTATTTTGGCAGTACACCTTTGTTTTAAACTTTGAGCGTCTTGAACCGTTGTGTTCTGACTAACGACTCATGTATTTTCCATCTTTCAAAAATAATTTTGATTTCAAAAGTCGCATGAACTTTGCATTACCATGTTTGTATGAATATTTTTGTTTGCAAACTGGCTTTCCTCTAAGGAATTTTCAAACAATGAGAAACTTGGTCAAGTGATCTTATCAGGGGCAAGTTCCTTTTACATCCTGTCAAAGAATTAGTTCAAGATTTGTTCAAGGCAATATCTTCTCAGATTTGGTTTATCCAGAGAATTGTTCAAGACTCAGACTGGGGCAAGCCCTCCGAGGATACAGCAAAACAGTCGATTCCACGAATCAGACAGCTGAAGCAATTATCAGTTCATTTGACCTGGGGCAGTTTACTTGCATAATCCCTAAGCAGTTATTCATCATTCCTACAGTGACTATCAACTTGATACAGTTTAACAGAATGGCAGTGATCTTCGTGTTGAGGAATCAGTCCTCCAGTTTTGTCATCTCACCGAAAGAGTCGAGCCTTGTCGTCGATGTCTGCATTTGCATTTGATCATATGTCATAGCATAATTCCTATACATGTGCACATATTGGGTGCTTTACTCCCCATTTACATTTCTATCTTGGGTGCTTTACTCCCCATTTACATTTCTATCCTGGGTGTTTTACTCCCCATTTACATTTTTATCTTGGGTGCTTTACTCCCCATTTACATTTCTATCCTGGGTGTTTTACTCCCCATTTACATTTTTATCTTGGGTGCTTTACTCCCCATTTACATTTCTATCCTGGGTGCTTTACTCCCCATTTACATTTCTATCTTGGGTGCTTTATTCCCCATTTACATTTTTATCTTGGGTGCTTTACTCCCCATTTACATTTCTATCCTGGGTGTTTTACTCCCCATTTACATTTTTATCTTGGGTGCTTTACTCCCCATTTACATTTCTATCCTGGGTGCTTTACTCCTCATTTACATTTCTATCTTGGGTGCTTTACTCCTCATTTACCTTCTATCCTTGGGTGTTTTATCCCCCATGTACCTTTATCCCGGGTGTTTTATTCCCCGTTTACCAGATATTCCTGGGTTTACCTAACATCATGGTGTTTTACCCCCATTTACTTTTTTTTTCCCTGAGGTCGTGTTTTACTCGCGTCTTACCTTGTGGGCAAAATTTATTTACTTGGCATCATGGGTGTTTTATCCCCATTTGCGTTTTTCTCCTGAGCTCGTGTTTTACCCGCGTCTTACCTTGCGGACAATTTTTAATTTACTTGGCACCTATCAACAATTCTGTGTCGTGTCTATCCGACGTTCTTCCAGATATGACATGTCTTCTTCCCTAGTGCAATTCCTCGATGGGTCGTCCCCTGTGACGTTGTTTCGTCTGTATCCGTGCATTTGTCATTTTCATCATACGCATCATATCAGATTCATATCATATTTAGCATTATAGTTCGTTTTGTTTTGTCCATATTATTGCATAGCACTGCGTCTAAAGGAAAAATTTTCGGTTATCTGTATTTAAATCCCTCCACCATGATTTCTCGAGTCTCCGTTGCTCAAATCACCCGGTGAAGTTATTTAAATAGGGGCAACTGTAATACCCCAAATTTTGCCCTAAGATATGTCGTCGCATTTCATTGCATTTTTATTGCATTTAATCAATTACTAACAAATTTGTGTAGTCGTTTGACTTTTTGCAGGTAAATATCATATGGCATGCATTTTTTTTCTAAAAAGTAAAAATGGCACAATTGGCAAGAGGACATGTGTAAGGAGTTATGAGTGTGAGAGGTTGAAAGTTCGAATCTCACCTTTGTCACTTTTTTGTTTTTTATTATTTTTACTCTAAATTTTTCTATCTTTCATTAAAAAATAACAAAAATAGTTTTTTATTATTATTTAATTATTATTTTCGTATTTTAATTAAATCATTTTTTAAAATATTATTTTTTTCACTTTTTTCTAAATTATTCATAAAAATATCCAAAAAATCATAAAATAAAAAATATTGAAAAAAATTTTGTTCTTTTTATAATATTTTTTGATTTTAGGAATCAATAGGATTATTAGTTTTTATTTTAAGTTTAGTTTAATTATTTTAAATTATTTAAATATTATTTTTTCTTAACTAATTATTTAGTTTGGGCTTTAAAATGGGCTTTAGGGACATTATTGACAATTTGGTGTTAACCCTAATTTGTTCCCTATATATACATGTGTTGCCTTGTTGAAAAAAGGGGGAGAATGAAAAAAAAACCTAAGAGGAGTGAGTGCCGTTTACCGTTATTTCTTTTTCTTCATCTATTACTGTTGTTTCTTTTTCTTCATCGTTTACCGTTATTTCTTTTCCTTCATCTATTACTGTTGTTTCTTTTTCTTCATCTTTTACCGTTATTTCTTTTTCTTCATCTATTACCGTTATTTCTTTTTCTTTATCTATTACTGTTACGTTTATATATTTATAATTTTTAAATTGTTAGAGTTTATATATATATAAGATTAATTTTTGATCGAATTATATCGATACGATGTTTGAACATTTGTGTGCATGACGCGTGACATTTGTGTTAGTTCGATCTGGTTGCGATGATCGCATTTTTGTGTGAGCAATAATACTGTTTTTTTTTGCTTAATTTCTTTTTCTTTGCGATAAATTTTGTTTCGTCCGATTTAGATCTGGTTGCGCTGAGCGCATTTCTGCGTTAGCAACATTGTTGGGTTATTTGGCACATTTAAAATTCATTATTGCTTTATTATTATTATTATTATTATTAGTATTATTATTATCATTATTTATTATTATTAGTATTATTAGTATTATTATTATTATCATTATTTATTATTATTATCATTATTATTATTATTATTATTACTATTATTATTATTATTATCATTAATTTATTAAAACTTGTTATAATATAAAAATCTGTTTTTTAAAATAAATAACATTAACATCTTTTCCAAATTAATATGAAAACCTATTATTTTTAAGAAAAACTTTTTTTTAGATAAATTTAAAATAATAACTAAAATCTTTTTTTAAAATAATAACTAGAACCGTTTTTTAAAAAATATATAATAATAACATTAAACCTTTTTTTTTTAAAATAAAACCTTTTTGTTAGATAATTAAATTAAGACTATTTTTGAAAAGTTTTTTTTAATAATATTAAAACCTCTTTCTTTAACTTAAATCAAAAGCTTTTTTATATATCACAAATAAACAACAAAGAATATCTATAACTTTCGCACTTCCGTTTCATAACTCGTCTGATTACTGTCTGACTCTGTCTACTAACCTTGTGTATTCAATGTGCAGCTTGTTATGTTGCTATTAGCTATTTTAATGTGTTTTTCAATTCAAGTTGTATTATAATTGTATCTGTTTCTCATTTGTAACTTCGCGAACAAATTATCGCGTTTACCTTTCCGCACTTTAATTTCTGCTGTTTGTATGGTTTAAATTCGCGCGTTTGCATCGTTAATTTGTCGCATTGCATTCCTCCGAAGGATTAGGTCTAGCCGTTTGGCCGCCACGCCAATAGTCCTCAAAACTTCAAACCCTTACAAACCCTAACTTTTCACAAATGTCTCGCCGTGGACAAAAATTACAAAACTACCCCTAGCTTTAGGTCAAAGAGTCGCCGCACTCATTTTAGGGTTTCCCGCCGTGGAATCCCTAACCTAACCCTAATTCACTTAACAATTTACAACGTAGATATTGGAGTTTCTACACTCCGCGTAAGCGTGTCCCTAAGATACGTTTATTCCCCTTGAGACCTTGACCACAGTCAAGAAGTCTCTAACCTCCCTTTTGAGAGGAACTACAGTTACTCTGATTCCATTCCCGTAAGGATATGTAGGCACAAGATGCGATGTCTTGCCGAGTAAACTTAGAATTAACCCCTAGGTCTTTTTTAGTTTTCAATCCTTTGTATATACCCTAAAGCAAAATAATTAATGAAATAAATAAAAAAAAATAAACAAAAGGTTCCCGTAGAGTACTACGGAAGTTTAGGGTGCTAATACCTTCCCTAAATTTAACCAACCCCCGAACCTTAGATCTCTCCCTTTTAGGTTTTTCCTTTCTTTAACCTTTCCTTCGGATAAATCAAAGACCGGTTGTAAATGAATTAAGATTCAAGTTAATCAATAGCTTGACATCCAAATTTCACCGCAACAGGTATGATGCTGAAACTGGGGGTGCTAGCTCGTTGGGCTCAGGCCCAAAGTCTTTCAAAGGAAAAAAAACGGAGGGGGTGTAGTTCCAAAAAATGCAGTTGGGCCCCAAGTGTGTAGGCCCACGATCCTTCCTCTCCTTCCTTCTCTCATTCTGAACCCTAATCTTCCCCTCCTTTCTCACGGCGCCGCAACCATTGCCCTCCCCCTCTCAGACTCCCTCATCTCTCAATCTTTCTCCTCCGTCCTCTCTGTTTCCATCTTTCCTCACCACATCAGACAAAAACGAATAGGTCATATTGAAATTACGCCATTCAAGAATGAACTAACATCATACGAGATCTGGAAGCGAAATCTGGAAGTTCTTGCCGAACTCGATTGCGAGGATTGAAGATCTTGAAGAAGAAAAAAAATCTGGAAAAGTTGCCTTGAAGACTGTTGAACAGATGAAGATGATCTTGCGAAGATCCTTCAAAGTCACTATTGTTGAATGACGAGGAGGTATGAACTCTGGTGACGATCTGAGGACGATGATGATCGTGCGAGACGCAGTCTCCGGTGGAAGGTTGTGAAGATCATTGGATGCTCGTTGAGGTTTGCATGTGGTTCTTGGAAATCCAAAAGATCCTTGAAGTTCAGAGTGTTGGAGGTCTTCGCGTGTTCGTGGAGTCGTCTTGAAGAACTGATGATGTTGAAGGCGTTGCTGAAGGTTGATGGAGAACCTGAAGAACCTTTGGAGTTTTCTGGATATTTGGATGAATGTTCTTGTTGATGAAGCCTATTTCTGCAGATTTGTGTGTTCTTCTGGAGGATTGCTGAGAGTTGTTGAAGTCTCTTGAGGATTGAATTTCTGGAGAACTCGAAGTGAACACTTGAAGGTGTTCTTGAGCGTTCTTCGCTGATGAGTGTTCTTCTCGTTGATGATGTTGATCAGATGAGTGTTGAATCTGGAGATGATGATTCTGGAGGTGAGAGACGAAGTTCTGATCGGAGGAAGATGATCAGAGGTTGGATGAGAGAAGGAAGATGAAGTTGATCGGAATCTGGAGATTTGGTGTTTTCCGGCGATGGATGGCGGTCGGCGGCCATTGCATGCCGGCCGGTGAAGGTTCCCGGCGAGGACCGGTGGTGCGTACGCGTGGCACGCATGCACGGAGTGAGGCGGTGAGGTGTCACGAGGAGAGAGTGAGGCTGAGGTGAGTGGAGTGGTTGGTTGCATGGCCGCCACGTAGCACTGGCGTGGCAGAGAGGGAGGTGAACGGTGAGTGAGGTGGCGTGTGATGGCTGTGAAATGTGGGTCCTCTCCCCTTCTTACACGTGGCTGCTTGAATTTATAGGCTGAGAATTAATCTGGATCTTTCTAGACTTTGCTGGAAATGGAAAACAAACTCTGGGCCTCCACCAATTGGACCCAACGAAAATGAATGATGAGGATCCAAAATCTGCATAATACTGAATTAAGATGTTAAAAAAATGGATTAAAGAGACTAAACCCTAATTAAATGCTAATTAAAAACCTTAAATCTAATTAACCAACTAAACACAAGATCAAGACCTAACAATCCCAATTAATCAATATCTAAAAAACTATTGAAAATTATTCTATATTATCTAAAATAAAATCTATATTATTAAAAAGAAAAATTTATATATTTCTGTTAAAGCTATTTATTAAATTCTAAAAAAACCATTAATTCCACTAAACTTCTAAAAAAACAACTATATTATTTCTATATTAACATAAAATCTGCATTAAACCTATTATTCTATTTAAAAGAAAACCTCTCATTAATAAAAGAAAAAAAAACTATATTCTTTTAAAACCTATTAAACTCTATAAAATGCTAAAATGATTTAAATCTATTAAATGAAAATTATTAAAAGAAAAGTCCATTATATTCTAAAAATGATTAAAAAATCTATTTAAATTCTAAAAAAAAATATAAAGCCTATTTAAAATCCTAAAAATGCAGACAAAGGCAAATAACCAATATAAAAGAGAGCGCGAGACCAGATCGAAGCAAAACAATAACCAGATACCCAAAATCTCAAAAATCACTTCATAAACTGAAAACGCCCAAGAAGCGCGCGACTTCCCAAAATGACCTCCGATTATTCGAACTGGTCTGAGATACCCGAAAAGCAATGGCAGGGTTGTAATCCCGATAAAATCACCATGATTGAGAAAATGCACTATATGCAGTATGCAAATGCGAATGCGAAACGCGTCGAAACAAGGACCAGATACAGGACCCGGTTGGTCAAATTTTAGGGTACAACAGTCCCCAGTAGAGTCGTCAGTTGTCGCTACTGCGAAAAACGAGGCCGGCAATGACAGAAGAGTCTCCATTGTGCGTTATTTATCCCAAAGGAGGGAAAGGAAATGCTCAGAGAAAACCTCACGAAAAGGGAAAAGGAATGGTCATCGCAACAAGTCCTGGATTCGGGAGTCAGTTACGCAAGGGGAAGGTATTAGCACCCCTCACGTCCATCATACTCGATGGGATCCACGCTCGTTATTTAACGGGAAAAGGGTGTGTTTAAACTATCTAACTAAAGGTCAGTTTGAAAAGAAAAGAAAAAGTGACTCGGCAGAACACAGCAGTTCTATGCCTACGTATTCCCGTCTAGAACGAGAAATCAGAGTCAACGTAGTTCTCCTAACTACGGGTGAAAAGGGGGGAAGGTTGCTCGCTGAGATATCGCATCTCGTGCCTACGTACTTTCATACGGCATGAAAGATCAGAGCAAACATAGTTCGGGCTAACAAGACCACATGTTTGGTTCAAGTATTTTAACCTGAGTAGGGTTAACAAACGGTTCTCGCAGTTTTGGTGTATGCAGCTCGACCTTTGGAGACTTAGGCGTTTACCGTTTTGCGAGAGAACCGAGAGCTAACGAAACCCTCATTATGAAAATGATTTCTAATGATTAAAGGTCCAAGAGGACAAAAATGAAGTTGAATGTTTATTTTTGTGTCTTTTAAGAAGAAGTGTTTTAAGTTTTATTTGTAACTCGTGTTGCACTAAAGACTTGGACTTAAGAGTGAATGCGTCGCATGTCACCCAAAGGGTACCACACTAAACATTCGAGCTACGTGAGGGAAACCCTCCAATAACTCTTTCTCAAGTGGCTTTGACTCTCTTAAATTTGCACATTTGACCTAGGGTTAACCAGATGAAACCCAAGTGACACCAACTTCCACTGTGGCTCTTGTACTTGATACCAACACTTGTCTGGGCTCTATCATGGCCCTCTAGGCACTCCATGAGCTCTATCCACATACCATACCCATGACCAAGGCTTCACAACCCTCTGATGATCTTCAAATGGCTCCCAAGTTAGGAGATGAACCCTATACAGGCAACTGAACTTCTCAAGAGCATGAACCACCCCCTGATGACTCTAGAGACTTCTCAAGCTTGAATAAACCTTTGGATAGGCTTCCCTTGATATAGACCACACTTGATCCCCTGCTAAATGAAGGATGATATGCTATGCAAATGCTAGAACAATGTTAAAGAAAAAGGTTGGGCAAATTTTGGGGTGCAACAGATGTCCCTATTCAAGCGGCTTGGACCTGAGTGGGTGAAGAGCGAACGGCCTTCAGACAATCAAGGTAAAAGACGGTTGAATATAAAAGAACCCAGAAATTTGCCGACCGCAGAAATAAACTGCAAAACTGCTTGGGAAACAAAATCTAGAAAACTAAATCTAGTCGTCACAGCAACAAACTGATCAATCATCTGACAAAGAACTTGACTTTAGCATCAGTAGCCTGTGTGACACCACAGATAACAAACCCGAAGGTTGGATCAACATGCACTTGATCCTCTCACATTGTCTAAAGATAGACAGGAAGAGAAATATACTCACATTGTCTAAAGATAGACAGAGAGACACCATCCCGAAGGCAAAACAATATCCATACTCACGACGTCTAAAGATAGATAGAGAAAATCATCCCGAAGACCAGATCAACATGCACTTGATCTTATCACATTGTCTAAAGATAGACAGAAAGAAAACTTGTCCGAAGAACCACATCGTTAGTGAGAACTAGTGGAAAGAAAACCACATGAACTTCAACACCACCCATCAAATTTCAGAATCCTTTCGTCCACAGGAATTGATGGAAAGAACAATATCTTCAAAGGGGCCACATCATCAGTAAGAACCGACAGGAAGAAAACCACCTTCAAAGAGCCACGTCGTCAATAAGAATCGACAACTAGGAAAACCAAACATTCTTCAAAGAGCCTCGACGTCAATAAGGATCAACGGTCAGGAAAAACCCTCTTGAAATGTCATCTCGTCCAATAAACAGAAAGAAAGCCAATATCTGAAAGATCACCTTGAAACCTCTCAACGTCTAAAGATAAACGGAGAAAACTATACCCAAAACTCATGACGTCTAATGATAGACGAAGAAAACTCGTTGGGGAGACACATCGTCAATATGAATTGACGGTAAGAAACCTGCTGAAAAATCACCTGAAACTTCAGGTTGTCTAAAGATAGACGGGAAGAAAACCATACCCAAGCTCATGACGTCTAAAGATAGACGGAGAAAATCATACTCGAACTCATGACGTCTAAAGATAGACGGAGAAAACCATGCTGAAACTCGCGACGTCTAAAGATAGACGGAGAAAACCACTTGCTGGAGAAACACATCGTCAATATGACTTGACGGTAAGAAAAAGTCTGTCGTTATCAGATGACTGATGATCAAAGCATAACTGTCATATGATCTGAAATACGAATAAACCACTGAGTTGTCTGAACAAAGCTGCTGGATAAATGCCCTTGAACTAATTGCAGAGTGATTCACGTTGCCGCGTAAGGCTGATAGAAAAACTGGCTTATGCTTCGTATGCATATGCGTATGTTTGAATTTTTCTATGGCGTAATGCTCCATATAGGATGGAAATGCTACACATTTGAGGATGAAATGCAAGTATGATGCATATATGATGATATATGCAAGATGCAAATGCAAGCTCGGGCTGCTGGAGAAAGCTGGATACAGAAAATCGCTTCAGCAAAATAAATGCTGAAGACAAAGCCAACTCCGCTGGGGATAACCGGGTATCACAAAATTATTCCAGCAAAATAAATGCTGGAAGAGTGAAACCAAACTCCGCTGGGGAATAACAGAATATGCCAAGTATGATTGGACTTTTCTGGGGATAGCTTACCCGTGCCAATGAAAATTGGACTTTGCTGGGGAAAACAGACGGAGTCTTCCTGCGTACCAATGAACATTGGATTTTGAAATGATGCGCTGACACAGATTGGGCTTCACAGCGATTGCCAATATGGACTGGGCTTTAGGAATGGCGCGCCAATATGAATCGGGCTTCCTGAAAATTGCCAATAAGGATTGGGCTTTAGGCTATCCGTGACGGGTCAGGTACGAATGAGGCTGGAAAACATCCTGCCTGAATTCACGATCTCTGGTTGAAGAGTCAAAAGATAGTAACACGACTTCCCGACGTTCATCTCAAACTTGAAGGTTAGTTGAACCTGCTTGTGTAGCTCTGAGTAACTCTGATGATACTGAGAGGAACAATTCCTTCGCTTCTGATATTGCCCCAGCATGTGGGACCTCTGTGGGGATATTCCTCAAAAGAAAAATATGAAATTTCGATACTCTGATGGTCTAATTTAAACTGCCTCAGCATTCTGAACC
This sequence comes from Lathyrus sativus, assembly GCA_963859935.3. Lineage (NCBI taxonomy): Eukaryota > Viridiplantae > Streptophyta > Magnoliopsida > Fabales > Fabaceae > Lathyrus > Lathyrus sativus. The sequence continues at coordinate 539,516,249 of OZ012738.1, read as the reverse complement.
TCAGAGAGATGCTTCGGATCAAATTAATTGCCCCTTGGGCAAGGAACAACTTCTTAGAATGGCCTGCCCCAGTATATAGTGACTTTACCCCTGATTGACTGATTCGGAGCAGTGCCTCTGGCTACGAGAGATTTACCGAATCTCGACCTGATTTCCCTAGAGTAACTGACTTTGGAGGGCTGACCTTACTGGGGTCACTTGATAATAGCTTGCCCCGGCTCACGGAGTATTCGAGCATTTTGTATTCTATCCTAATCAGACTTTCCACTGTAGGAAACTTTCCTGCTGTCAAGCGCTTACTCAAAAGTAAAACAAGTTGTTCTACATAAAAGATATATTAATGCAACGCATATGACAGCTTTGAAATCCAATCTGTTCACTGGAAAAAAAGGAAAAAAACAGTTCATGGCATATAATGCACAAATCATTTATCAGAATATCAACATCAATACCAACATGGTAAGAAGAACCCTTTTAGGAGTCAGTTTCAACGCAATCTTTACTAAAGTATGCCTTCGAAACAAACCTGCTTCAATTAGGACTTTTTCAGGTTGTAACGTGGCCAGGTTCACGGTTTTGAAAGAAAGGATAAAGGCTCAAAGTTTATTTTAACCCACCCATTCTCCTTGATGTTCTCCGATCCTATGCTCAGCTAATTCGACCTTAACGCTCACAGGTTATATAGTCGGAGTGATAGTTCGAGAAACTATGAGTTTTCGGAGTGACAGTCACTCACTCTTCATCTTTGACACTTGGGGTCACACGACTTGTATTTGTTTGAGGATTTTCCTTTCGTAATCCTTTTATCTCTTTTCTTTTTCCTTTCCCTAACTTTTTCCTGGACTGGCTCTTTTGAGCTTCTTTTGATTTTTAAGTCCAGCGGGATGCCCTAATTTTTGCCTAAGTCATTTATTTTCAAGATTCGACTTAGCGGGCTTTTGATTCTTTTTGCTTTTTTTTCGAACAAGTCGTGTGACATTGGTTGTCTGACTCTTTGGGGAATAATGTGACCGTTTCACTCCTGACGTCTAACCATTGGTGTTTTTTAGGCACGATCCTCAAACGGACACTCCCTTTTGCAATTTGAACGCTCGGTCAAATTAGCTAACACCTACCCTGCCCCAGGTTACGAATTGAGGGTTTTTTTTTGTTTTCAGAAAGAACTCCTACTACTAGGCTCAAAGGGGTTGACAAGGGATTATCTTCCTTATATCTCTGGTGTTTAGGGATTAGAAACAAGGCCTGTACATCATCAGCAGGTTTTATTTCAAAAGCATACAATCGGAAGCTTGCGCGTCTTTTAAACTTCGTCATCCTCCCCAGATTCCGCTTAACCAACCTTTGGGTATTTGTAAAAAGAAATTAGTGAACACGAATGGATTTAATCAAAACATGCATATTTATTTCATTATCAATATCAATTGAAAAACAACAAGTTTTACGAATGAAAATTTGAATTCTAACAGGAAAGAAAGCTACAATGCAAAGAAATAATAGAATAAAATGCAGACTGCCAGCTTCTCGGAACTGGGCTTTTTGTATTTTGACTTGTTGGCGAATCAGCCATCTTCAGAATCAATTGTTAGAGGCAGCCTGATGTTGTCCTGATCTGCTTTCAGTGGCCCAACCAAACTATAGAACCCCCTCTTCGTTATTCAGATTCCAGCTTATTCGTGGTTTGGCATTGGTTGTTGCACAATGTTGGGTCCCTCGCGCCCAAAGTTTATAGCAGTGCTATCAAGTAAATCTTGCACCTTGTGCTTGAAAGCCTGGCAATTTTCAACGTTATGACTGGGCACGTTGGAGTGGAATTCACAATGCTCATTGACGTCATAACCAAACGGAGGTGTATCCGTCGGCGGGGCCAACGTCCTCTTCTCAACCAATTGTAATCATAGCAAAGTCTAAAGAAGTTCAGCATATGTCACTGGAGGTACATCAAATACCCTTTTCGGCCTCTGATTCTGAACTCTTCGCTGATTGGAATTTTGTTGCCTCTGCTGCTGCTGAGGTTGTTTTCGTTGTTGATACCGGGTTGACTGTTAAACAACAGTTGTAGCAAATACAGCATTGGTTTATCTTTCCTTCCCAGCATAAGGCTTCTTTACATCTTTTGAAGAAACAAGGGCGACTGTAATCTTTCCCATTTTGATATCTCTTTCGACTCTCTCTCCCGCAGCTACCAGCTCTGAAAAACTTCCAGCCATGCAACCTACCAGTTTCTCATGATATAATCCAGATAATGTATCCATGAACACGTCAGTCATCTCTCTTTCCGTCATGGGAGGTTGTACACTTGCTGCCGATTCTCGCCATCTCTAGGCGTACTCCCTAAAGCTCTCAGTATTCTTCTGCGACAAGCTCTGCATTTGTAACCAGCGGGGTTCTTGATTTCCATTGTACTGATTAAGGCACTCCTTATGTTCAAGCGCTTTCATCCTCAAACTTGGTCTATGCAGCAGCTGAGGACAAGGGGATTCTGACACCATTGAGTCCAGGATATACTCCTGACTCACTGCAGCTTCGGAAACATCCATCATCATGGCAGCAGCTTGAATAGGACCATCAGGTACAGTTACGCTGCTCGGCGTGAATTCAATAACTTTCAAGTCAATCAGGTCTTGAACTTTATGCTTAAAAGCATGACAATTCTCAATGTCATGCCCCGGTGCCCCAGAGTGGAAGTTGCAATGGGCATTCACATCAAAACATGCTGGTAGGCTACCCTTAGGTGGATCCAAAGTCCGAAGTTTGACCAATTGAAGTTGAAGTAAAACTTGCAACACCTGAGCGTATGTCATATGAATCGGGTCATAAACTCTGCCCCTCTTAGGCACTTATTTTCTCGAGCAGCAATGCGTTGGAGAGCAAAATTTGCAGCTCTTTGTCGTCCATGAGCCATCTGAGGCTTATCAACCTTTGGCACAGGTTTCACGGGTACAGGTTCCACAGGCACAAGTGGAACAAGCATCTATGTTACGGCTTCAGGTAGCTGATCACCCTCTTTCCTAAGCACATTCTTTAACACTTCCATAATCAAGCTCACTTGGGTCTTCAACTGATTGTTTTCTTATTTGAGTGCCTTCTGGTCCAGACGCATCTCTTGCATGTCTCTCATCACCAGCCCTAGCTGGCTTCGAACTTCAATCAATTCAGCCTGATTCTGTTCCATAACTCTGAGGGAATTCGTGCAACAAACTGGTGAAGAACAGGAAATAAGGCCCATCGTCCTGAGTTACCTGTTATGCGAGAATGCAATGTGGAAAGCAAACACATATTCACAATAAGAAAAGGAGAAACCCAAGCTATAAGCATAGAGATAAACACCTTACACAAATATGCAAAGCCAGCAAAAGCAACACATAAGCATACATGAGTACTAGTACAATGACCTCAGCCAACAAGCCTGGTGATGGTCAGCAAACAACAATGCATGAAAGGTAAACAGGCCAGCAGAGAAAACAGATGCGACACCCGGCACAAAAACCTCTAGTAACTTCCTCCATATTCAACTGAGCTCTCAGTCTGACATTCTTTCAAACACACACTTCCAGTGGAGTCTTCCATGACATTAACTGATGAACCCACATAACTGGATGAAGGAGAATCATTAATCTGAACAAAACCCTGAGGCGTGATGGAGATCCTGTTAGAGTCTAGTAGATTCTGAACTTGGCTCCTAAGCACCTTACATTCATCTGTTGAATGCCCATGTGCCCCAACATGGTACTCACAATGGGCGCTGGCATCAAAACCTGGAGGATACGGCGGAATCATTGGATTAGTCTCTTTTGGCACTATCAGTCCACCTTTGACCAAATCTGGCAACAACTGACTGTACGACACCGGTAGCTGAGTAAACTGCCTTTCAAGCTTCCTTGTTCTTTGTCGGGCGTGCTGACAACGATATGACCGTTGGCTTTGAACACTTGAAGCGTCTGAAAACTGAGCCTGAGATGCTGGAGATTCTGAGACAACATCACTTCCTCCTTCCCACTCCTCTTGAGAACCAACAACTGATTCATTCTTATCAACTGAGATATAAGGAGTATCTCGAGTATTTCCATTCTTGAGCCCTCTCTCAACAAGCTCTCCTACTCTTATCAAGTCCTCAAAGCTTGCATTTCCACAACTAAACAATATGTCATAGTAACGGCCTGTCAAAGTATCCACGAAGAGGTCAACCATTTCTCTATCTAGAAGCGGTGGTTGAACACTAGCAGCCAATTCTCTCCATCTCTGCACATATCCTCTAAAGGATTCATTCTCCGCCTGAGATAATTCTTGCAAATGCATGCGACTAGGATCCATATCCAGGTTGTAGTCGTACTTCTTCACGAAGGCATTGGCTAAATCTGACCATGATTTGATGCTATCACTCTCTAACTGCATGTACCAATCCAAAGATGCTCCGATCAAACTATCTTGGAAATAGTGAATCATGAGCTTGTCATTGGTGACATGTGAAGTCATTCTTCTGCAGAACATAAACAAATGTAACTTTGGACATAAAGACATAAGTGGGCTCTCTCCTGGGAGCTATGGGATCCTGACGGGAATAGGGCATCTTTAGATTGGTTGCCCTTTGTCTGACCCACTGGAGGTATGGTTCTAGAGACACACAGTTAGGCTTTCCTAGACTTCTCTTCCCTTTCTTGTATACCCTACGCCATGCGTCCAGAACTCTTCCTAGAAGCTCTATATCATCTTTGAAGAACATACCCTCTACTTGAACACTCTTGGGAGGTTCCTTCAACGGGTATCCCAACTGTCGATGGGCTAAGATAGGATTGTAGCTGATTCCTCCATCAAAGCTGAGCAGTGGTACATTAGCAAAGTCACCGCAGCTATCAATGATTAATACTCCATCATACACTTGGTTGTACCAATCAATGTCGGAATGGGTCAAAGCCATAACCCTTGGAGACCAATGCCCTTTGCCAATGTTTGTAAAAGAGCTAGACTTCGGCAAGTGTGAAATAAACCACTTGTAAAGCAGAGGTACACAGCAAGTAATCATCCCTCCACCACGGAGGTTTCGGAGATGTACAGAGTGATATGTATTCCCCAACAAAGTTGGTACTGGGTTGTTCTTCGTAAAGATCTTGAATGCCTTGAGATCGATGAACCCTTCGAAACTTGGGAATAAGAACAGCCCATAAACAAGCAAAGCAAAAATTGCCTCAAACGGAGCCTTATTAGAATAACCAGCATAGAAGGAAGCCTTTTCGATTAGGAAACCTGTCTTTAAACCAAGGATCCCATCCTTAGTAACTAGGTTAGCTTTGACGTCAGACACCTTCAAACGGAGAGCTTTAGCAATATCTTTCTCATCAGGGTCCTTTTCCAAGAAGGGAAAAGGAGATTCTTCCAGAATAGGTAGACCCACCAAAAAGGAGTACTCTTCTAATGTAGGTAACAACTGAAAGTCTGGAAAGGTGAAACAATGGTAGAGAGGATCATAGAACTGTAGTAGAGTGGCAAGAAGTCCTTCGTTCACTGAGCAACCCAACAAGGATATCAGCTTCCCATACTTGGTCTTGAATCCTTCTTGATCTTCGATGAAACCCCACAACTTCTTTAGGTCATCCAATTTGGGACTCTTAAAAGTATATTTCACAGTATGTCTCTTATCTGAAGTCATAGTGACCTACAATGTCCATAAACGAAAGTAAATCCCATGAAGTCCATGTAGAATGATGCTATATGAATGCAGCAAACACAAGTATTCACATAAGGACAATAAAGATAAACAAACAAGGGGCGCCCTAGGTTTGCAACGAGCATGGATCAAAGGTGTACCCTTCCCAAAAGGTTTAAGGGCTAAATGTTGTTTGTACCTGTAGAACAAGGTTCTAATAAGGTTCCCAAAGTCATTAGCCCATCTTTCGGATATTATCAACTTCCCAAGTACTCGAGGGTTAATAATATTCTCAAGAGAACTTCTTTTGAGTGTAGCATCGCGTAGCACTATTTCGGGGGTACCCCCTCATAGCCCCGCACTACGTCCTAGCAAAGGCCAAAGTTGGGTTAAGGTAACTACGGTCCTCAATATCATAGGCTCCAAAGTCGAAAGTAGTGAGTGTCTTCACGATTAATCGTTCAACAGTACTATTTCGAAAGGGCCTCAACTGAGCGGGATTCTCGATTCAACTTAGTAGGGATTCCACTCCCAATAAGCCTCCTCGAATATATCACCATCCTATCTTAATTTCTCTCAAAGTTCGGGTGTAGAACTTTATCTCACCACTCAAGGACAACAAACCCCAAAAGAAACATAAGAGAAAGCATGTAAACAATTAATCAAGTAGGCAGATATATAAAGCAGTAAACAAATAAGAAAAGATAGGGAAACCCACTAGAGATGTCCCCAGTGAAGTCGCCATTTCTGTCGCGGTGAAAATCGGATACCAAACTATTGATTAGTTTGAATCTTTAATTCATTTTGCAACCGAACTTTGATTTGTCCAAAGGAAGGGATAAAGATCGAAATTCCCACAATGCAATGCAAATGCAAGCTAGGTTGTTTAGGTTCGGGGGTTGGTTAAACTTAGGGAAGGTACTAGCATCCTAAGTTTCTGTAGTACTCTACAGGAACCTCTTGTTTTATATTTGTTTATTGCTATGTGTTTATCTGCTTAAAGGCTTAGAGACCCTAGGGGTTTATATCTAAGTATACTCGATAAGGCATCGCACCTTGTGCCTACATATCCTTACGGGAGTGGAATCAGAGTATGTTGTAGTTCACCCTAAAGGGTCAGAGGAGCTCTTTGACTGTGGTCAAAGTTCCTACGGGTTTTAGGGTAGTTGTTTTGATTGGGTTTAGGAGAAGAAATGAGTCTTCATTTTAAGGGAGAGATAACCACCACAAATGTAAAAAGAGAAGGGTTGTAGGAAATGGTCTTTGCATCGTCTTAAGAAAAGGTCTTACATACTCGGATGGTCGTCAAGTATGCCTTTGTCGTTCTTAAGGCAAAGTCCCTACATGTTTGATTGTATTGTTGTGGGGTGGAGATTATATCTCACTTAAGATGATTAACATCTATTCTCTATTTGTGTTTGAGAAAGTTGTATTGTGTTCGATTGTTTTGTCTAAGTTGTAAAGATTAAGGTCCTTCCTATGGGGTATATCCTAAACTTAAGTGATCAACTTGAATGTGATCAAGGATCGTGGGGAGAATGATGCAGATGATGTGCAACTACACACAACGTTGAATTATGTGTAGGTTTTTCCTTTGGACGGAATGCAATGTATGGATATAAATAGGATAATGTAAATGAATTGCGATAATGTAAATTGCAGAAATGTAAACCATACACGAACGCATGAAAGCGCTAGGTGAGTGTGTGTGCATTGTGAATAAGATAAAGCAGATAAAGATAAATAGTATGTATACGCATGAAAGCGCTGAGTGCAAGTGCATGTGTCGTGAGTGCACGATTGACTGTATTACGATGTTGATTAAGTCGATTGATTAAATTGATTTTTGTTTGAATAAGAAGTTGATTTGATTTTGGAAGAGAATTAAAATTAGAGTCTAAAACCTAATAAGACGTTATGCTGATTAAGTAAAATAATTTGTTCTAATGTGAGAGGTTGATTATAATAAAAGGTTGTTTATTTTATTTTTTTGCGAGAGATTATATTATATTTAGTGAAATTTGATTTTTATAAAAAGGGTAGATTAACTATTAATTTTTAAAATGAGAGGTTTAAACTAGTCATCAAATTAAATTATTACTGCCTAAAAGAGATTAAAAGTGCAATAGGATAAATTATGTGTTAATAAAATAAAAGGTTTTACTGTTAAAATAAATTAATAATATCAATTCAGTTGAAGGACTAAATTGTGAAATTGAAAGTAATTATAAAAGAAAAATTGGTTAATTATGAAAAGATAGATTTATTATTATTATAAAAAACTAAAGTTAAAGGTTTTAAATTTATTAAAATAGATTATTGAATTAAAAAAACTGATTAGCGATTAAGATGGTTGATTAAGCATGATTAAGGTAATTAAGGTGTGCGTGTAGTGGTGTGAGTGGATAGTGTATGGTGTGTGTGTGATTAACGGATACAACAACAAGCAGGAAAAAAAAAATAAAGAAAGAAAGAACCCTAATTCCCCCCCAATCCCCCCTCGTCGTCTCCGATGCGCCGTTTAATCCCTCTTCCTCATATTCGCCCAAAACTCCTCGTCAAAACCTATCAAAACCCTACAAAAAAAAACAACATTAATCATGAATGGAAAATGTCAAAATGAGGAAGATTACTACCCCTTGATGAACGATGGTTTCGCCGGTGATGGTGAAGTGGTTTCACGATGAGCGGTTCGCGGAGGAGGATCCCGGCGATGGTAGTGACGGTGATTTGCGGTGGGCGACGCGAATAGGGCTTCGCAGATAAGTCTTTCTTTAGGTTTTTGATTTTGGGGATTTTTGAGAATTGACGTGCGTTGGGGTTTTTCGTTGGATTTCTTCCCCTTTTTCTTCTCCCTTCATCTCTTTATATAGGCAGTAATCTGATTCTCTGATTTGAATTTCCTTAATCCTAATTGAATGCTGATTGGGGATTTTCCCTTTTGAGTTTAGATCAACCGAAAACCTTCCTGTTTTGGTGATATTGTATTAATGTCTGTTGATGAGGAAATCTCAAATCTCTGATTCTTTGGATTATTCTTTGAATCTCTTATGGAATATTCCCTATTTTGCTAATCTGATTTTTTGCATTTCCTGGTAGGTGTGGATAACAAACGAGTTGTTGGGCTGGGTGATGAATCCAAAATCGATCCTTGGTGACAAGCCCTGAATATGTGAGCTTTTTCACATTGAAGTCAAAGTTTCTAACTCTGTTCCTTTGGTTTCTTTTAATTTGGCGCATATCTGACATTGTCTTTTCACGTGTTTGATGATGATGTTTGGGGAACAGGGGTAATGTATCGTGCAAGTCGTTGTTCCTATTATGGTTATCCTTATCTGCGCCAACTGATCAAGATCAAATTGCATGGAAGTGGGTGACTGTGGAAGCAAGAGCATAATGTATCCACGAGAACATACGACACTAGGTGCATCACCAATCTCTACGTCATCTTCAGTTTATCGGTTACTTGCGATTTATAACTGTTTCAATCAGCGCTTATGGCATCACGGCTACCGACATTCCAACAACAGCAATACCATCTTGCAGGGGCTATCTTCTCTAGCAATTACAATCAGCACTATCAGCATAGGGTGGGGCAGTGTAATGGTGATGTTGATTTCTTGGTAAATGAATTGATATCCTGCAAATACTTGTTTGCTGTTTGTTGTATACCGCTGTTACGATGTTGATGTTTGCAGATGGTGCACTGGTGTTGTGATGCTTCGCCGTTGTGAAGCTATTCCGTCGTGTTTTGCTCTTACGCAGGTGCTGCGGATGTGCCTTAGTCATGATTGTTATGAGCTGCTGAAGTACTTGTCATTTGCTTGCAGCTTGCTGGGCTGCTTGTGTCGCTAATGTTGTTTCTGTGTTGTTTGTAGTGTAAATGATGATTTATGTTGCTGGTTTTGAAATGTTTGCGGATGAGAGACCTAATGTTGTGGTTCCATACCGTTGTTATTGGCGTTTGCTTGCGATTGCCGGTGTAGCTCTGTTTTGATTGTAGGTAACTTTTGGAGTGATTAACCATGTTATTGGGAGGGCAATGCTACAGTGGTCCGAATCCGCTACTGACTGCGATGTTATGCACTAGAGGCCTCTATCCCTTAAACAGCTTTTATGGTAGTTTGAGGTTATCGTTTGTGGCTCCGTTTAATGGTTGTTTCCTTGAACTGACTGTGACGTTGATATGCAGGTGGAAGAAAAGAGCGTGATCAGAACTCCCATTCGTTACAGGCTGGATTACCAAGAAGTTTCCGTCTTCATATTCTAGATTGAGTACCAGTTCAATGCATACTGTGATGCATGTGGCGCACCGTTCCCGACGGCGAAGAAAAATGGTTCACGTCACATGGTTAACGTTGTTAAGTTCTGAGTGCTTTGTCTGATTCGTGAGCTGCTTCAATCAGGGGATCCGGGGCGTGTCGTAGGTAGGATCTGCAACTTGAAGCATTGATTGTATGAGGTTCAGAAATTCCTTGATGTATGGCTGAATGCTGAGGTGCAGTGTTTAAAAATCCAGGGTCATAAAGCTTGAGTCTTTTGTCATTCTTCCCTGTTTGATATCTTCTTGAAATCATGGGTTGTTGGTTGCTTGCAGGGTGCTTAAAGTGGAACTATGGAGCAGGACTGGTGCAGAGATTCAAACACGCTGCCGTCTTCTAGTCTGCGAAGCTGCGTCTCTATGTTGTGAGGTTCAGTGCGGGGTTAACAGGGTTATCAAATCGTGGGTTGGAGACTCTTAGCCGTGAGTACAGACATTTGCCGTAAAAACGATCCATCTTTGTTCTTGCCATTAGGATTTCTCTTTTCACTTATTGTTTTTGAAATGATTTAATAAACTTCCTCTCGGTTTGGTAGATTTAGAAACTGATGCTTCTCGTGACAGCGTGGACCGACTTTCATGGGGAATCCAAAGATCTTCTCCGATTTATCAAGGACGTCGGCTGTTTCCTCTAAGTTGGGTCCAGCACAACTGAAGTAGTTTCCCATCCATTTGATTATGCTTAGGTCCCTAGTTAATTGTCGTAACTGATGTAGGTACAGCATGTTGTTTTTTTTCAGGTTGGTGGATCGAAACGGTGCTACAAACCAAACCGGACATGTAATCAAACCAACAGGTCCCGAATTTCGGACTGGAGATTTAGCAGCAGATGACAAAGAGACCGGGTTGTCATGATTGACTTGATGATTGGTGTGTTGTCCGCTTCCTTGAATTAGAGCTATGACTCGTCGTTAGTTACGTTGAGATTCCTCATGAACTTGGTTGCAACAATGCCGGCAGAAGCTCTAAAAGATGTTATTAGAAAAACAAAAGCAATCAAATTGTAATATCGCAGCTTAGGACCCAATGTCAATTAACTCATTATTCTAGTGACATGCTGTTTGAAGCTTCGAACTGGTTGTATGGTCTTAGACTGTCAATTATACGGTGGCAACCATTAGGAGATTTTCTTTTCAAATAAATTGATATGGGAATGTAACATTTCAAACTACTTGCTGCTCTTTCAATTAATGAATTGCTTTACTTTTCTACTCTTCTGTGTATTATGGAGTTAATCATACGACTTGTATGGTCCTTGAATAAATGGGATCAATTGAATTTGTCCTTGGTCTAGCGGGCTTGATATCACAATCTTGGATTCTTTCTTAAAAACACATCATAACTTCCAGGACTTTAATGTAAGAACTTGGATTGCCCTATGGCAACAACCGGGGCCCAAGACTATTCCAATGAACACTGAACCAATATTTATAGCCAACTAACTTGTACTCACGGTCCTGATTTCAAACCTTTCGTCGTGAATAAATTCAAGGAATTTGATGACAGTGTAGGCTTCCAACGATGCGTATGGATGATTTCGTGTTTATCACCAGCTTGTGTTATTGATGAGAAGACTTTCATTTGGATCCACCGAGGCCCCCTTGATTAGACGAGTAAAATAATAGTAACACCTTAATGAATCTTGAGATTTTGCGTTGGCGAATTAGAGGGTAGTTTTAGGATTTCGACGCGAAATTTGAATGTAATGCGGAATTCGTGTTGCTGTAACAGATTAATATGTTGTAACTTGTAATCACTGCATCTGCGCAAGTTGGTTAGTCGTAAAAAAAAAACCAAATATTAAATATTAAATCAAATAACAAAAGAAAAAGTGCAGAAAGAGGTGGGGTCTCGTGGTCAAAAATTAGGGTGCAACAGATGCCCCTATTTAAGTTACTTCTATCCGGAGATATGGAGATTGAAATCTTCGTCTCGACGAGATAGGAGGGACTTAAATACAAACATTGCGCGAATTTTTGGCCTTAAGAAACCACTGAATGCGAATGATATGCAATGATATGAAAATGCAAGACCAAAGATCCTGTGGAGAAAGAGCGCCACAGGGGAATAACTGGGTACGACATGCTAGCCAGAAGAGCAACAGACTCAACAAGGTGGGACCCTACGAGGACATGGACAATCACTCATGGGAAATCTCCAAACGTGCAACGGTAACTCATGCATCAGGGATGCAGTGATTTTGACAATTTGTGATCGAAAGATACTTTTGCTACCAAGGTGGTGGTCAATAGTAACTCAAAATGGATCCCTTTTTTATTATATTTTGTAACTCAGCTGAAATGGTAAAATGTATAACCTCTCCTGGCATCATGGTACGGGGACCATGAGCTAGTCTCGGTCTTTGACGTCATTGTAGTTGTAGATGTTGTTGTAGTTGTTGAGCTTCCCCGAGCATCATGATATGGGAGTCATGCGCCGGTCTCAGTCTCCGATGCCAAACTTCCCCTTGCTCCATGGTATGGGAACCATGAGCTGGTCTCGGTTTCTACCCAAAATGATGGAAACTCGTGAGAGCGTCTTCAAAGAGGGGTTGTAAATTTGTAGATGGTGGATGTAACTGTAATTGTTGAGCTTCCCCGAGCATCATGATATGGGAGTCATGCGCCGGTCTCAGTCTCTGATGTCAAACTTCCCCTTGCTCCATGGTATGGGAACCATGAGCTGGTCTCGGTTCCTACCCAAAATGATGGAAACTCGTGAGAGCGTCTTCAAAGAGGGGTTGTAAATTTGTAGATGGTGGATGTAACTGTAATTGTTGAGCTTCCCCGAGCATCATGATATGGGAGTCATGCGCCGGTCTCAGTCTCTGATGTCAAACTTCCCCTTGCTCCATGGTATGGGAACCATGAGCTGGTCTCGGTTTCTGATGTCAAACTTCCCCTTGCTCCATGGTATGGGAACCATGAGCTGGTCTCGGTTTCTGATGTCGAACTTCCCCTTGCTCCATGGTATGGGAACCATGAGCTGGTCTCGGTTTCTGATGTCGAACTTCCCCTTGCTCCATGGTATGGGAACCATGAGCTGGTCTCGGTTTCTGATGTCGAACTTCCCCTTGCTCCATGGTATGGGAACCATGAGCTGGTCTCGGTTTCTGATGTCGAACTTCCCCTTGCTCCATGGTATGGGAACCATGAGCTGGTCTCGGTTCCTACCCAAAATGATGGAAACTCGCGAGAGCATCTTCATAGAGGGGTTGTAAATTTGTAGATTGTAGATGTAACTGTAGTTGTTGAGCTTCCCCGAGCATCATGATATGGGAGTCATGCGCCGGTCTCACTCTCCGATGTCGAACTTCCCCTTGCTCCATGGTATGGGAACCATGAGCTGGTCTCGGTTCCTACCCAAAATGATGAAAACTCGCGAGAGCATCTTCATAGAGGGGTTGTAAATTGCAACGTTGATGTAGATTGTTCGGCTGTGAGCCATGGTGTCATTGTAAATTGTATGTTGTAAACTGTAGAACTGTAGAATTGTTGATGTAAATGTTGTCGATGTAATCTTGTAATTGTAGAATTTTGTAGATGATCTTGTATTTGTAATTGTAAGTGCAATTTGTATTGAATTGGCAATTTGTAGAATGTGCACCGGGGATCTTCAAAAGAGTTGTAAACCGGTTGATACGTGGAGTGTCCTCTTGTAAGGAGATATGTCGTTGATTGTTCTCGTAATGAACCCTCTGGGGAAGATCATTTCTGAGGAGTATCTCTGCTGTAATTGTAAAATGTATGCGATCGTTGTAGTAGCAGAAATCCTCAAATGGGGAAGTATCTGTAATGTACTTTGCTCTGACTTGATAATCTTGAGATAATCCACTGGGGATAGACAGATTGTCTTGAGGAAGTTGTTGTTTGTCGTTTTGAGAATAGATCTGCCCAAAACGAGTTGCTCAAGTAAAGAGATCTTCTGTCATTTAGTTGTAAGTTGTTGAGTGGATCTTGTAATGTTGTTGAAGAAACGTTGTGTCTTCAAATGGTGATCCTCATAATGTCAAAGTGCAAAATAAAATGCACTTTTGATCCATGCTCAAAAGCTGGAGATGTTCATAGCGTGATTGTCAAAGACCTAAGTTCAATTCGGGAAATAACCGAAGAGAAACTGTCAAGCAAGACTCAACCATAGAGGCCTAAACTCCAATGGGAATGTACTGAAACAACTGTCTTCCACGAGGATCGAACTTCGTGGGGAAATAGAAATATTGAGTTTTTTTTGCTTAGGGCTGACAACTCTATTTGGAAGGAGTAAGACACGCCCAAATACCCAAGGGTAAACGCAATCGAAGAGATAGAGTAAAACAAACAAAGGATGCACAAATGCAAATGTTTTGCTATCTACTTATATGGTATGTGTATGCTTATGCTGACAAGACAGACGAAAGCAAAGACCGAATACGGGATAAATGTCTCGGAACAAAACATCCGACCAATCTTCAAAGATAGAAGTATCACTGAGGATAGATGGAGAACCAAATGTAGGGTCCCAATACTGCTTCAAAACTTCACAATTCTCTTGAGACAAAGTGATCAATCCAGTCGGGATGTATCATCTTGATAAGTTTGAAGTGTCGTATGAAATTGTAGATGAAGGTACCCAGACTGAAGTTTCAAGGGGATAAAATAAATATCCTTGGTCGTCGTAGTGGTTGAACATGTTGGGGTCGAGTTTCCTGAGGATGAGATATACATCTTTTGCTCCAATCTTCAAATGCCCCAAGTCACATAGTTTAAAAGCGACATCTAGAGAGGATTTTACAGAAAACATGATGCCCGAATGCCCCACTGTTTTCAAACTCTCTAGAGATTCGCCGAATCTCGACGTAACTGCCCCTGATTGGCGATAAGTGAGTCCTTGAATTTCTTCCAGTTGAACCCAAGACTTGTGCGGATGAAAATTCTTTGGGAAGAATGACTTGCCCCAAGTCAGCAAAGTCTTCAGATATCATTATCGATGTCTGTATGTGGTCTTTCTAAGATGTCAAGCGTATTTGGCACATTTGAGATATCCATTTTGAAATGGTTAATGCAACACGCGTTTGTCTTGAAGTTTTGAAAAAGGGGTATCGCAATAACTTGTGATCGAAACCACTAGTTAGGATACAAATTGAATCATTATTTATAAAGCTGATTTAAATTTGAGCATAGCTCAAGGAGTCAGGAAACAATATCTCATCGAGTATGCTTTCGAATTAAACCTTATTTCAATTAGGACTTTGAGGGTCGTATATGGGTTTAATTTATGACTTGTAGAATGGAAGTAGAAAGGGTTGGTATATTTGTGCCCACCCAAATTTTTGAAAGATGTTCTTTTGATATTACCCTGCCCCAGGTTAAGAAAATGATGTTTGAAAGGGTTGGGGAGAAAGAGAACGGATCCTCAATCAAGGTTTAAAAGAAAGGGTTGACTATTTTGGCTTTCAGGAGGTTTAAAATAATGCCTTACATCATCAGTAGGGTTTTTATTCGAAGCATACAACAAGAGATCATGTGTTTTACTTCATCATCCTCCTTCCAATTCTCTGTCAGAGCGAGAGAATGGGTAAAAGTCGGCATTATAAATAATTTTGAAAAATGGATTTCTTCAAGACAAACAGTTATTGCATTACTTATTTGAAACAGAAAGTTCTTACATGCAAAATATGCTTTCAATCAAAGAAATAAACACACGAACATGTAAAGTTCTTCTGAGAGTCCTTTCCAGGATCTTTATTGCTTTCATGTAGACGGGAAAGATATGCAGAAACGCCTGGTGCGCAGCTTTCAGACACGGCGTTGACGACCTTGAATCATGCCTGGGGAGGATGAACCTTGTTGTGATAGGGGGTTATCTCGTACGTAAGGGACGGAGCCCTCAAAGATCAAGATTCTATCTTTGACCAAATTTTGGACGTCTGCTTTCATGTCGTAACAACTCTCAATGTCGTGCCCCGGAGCGCCTTGATGATACAGGCAAAATTTGTTGGCATTGTACCAGTATGGAAACCTCTTAGGTACCTTGGGTGGGGCTTTAGTCTGGATATGCCCTCTTTGAATTAGAGCTGGAAACAAATCAGCGTACTTCACCGGGATGGGATCAAACTGGTGAATTACTTCCCTTGGTGCATCTGGAGTCATCCTTTGATATCTTTTCCGAAGTTGTCGGTGCTGTGGTTGATCTGGGGAGGCCAACCTCTGCCTAGGATGTGGTTGTTGTTCATGCCGAGCGGGCATCGCATACTGGTGCTGAGGATGGGGTACCGGAGCTATGAATTCTCTGGAAGGTCCACAGTCATCTCTATTGTTTGGGGATATACCCAAGTTATGATGATATTGCTTCACAAAAGCGAAGGTTAAGTCTTCCCAAGACTGAATGTGATTCACTTGTAGCTTCATATACCATGCTGATGGTGCTCTACCCAAACTCCCTTGGAAGCAGTGAATCAGGAGTTGGTCGTTCCCAAGATAGGCGGTCATCTTCTGACAAAACATCATCAAATGATATCTTGGACAAATTGTACCTTTGTACACTTCAAAGGCGGGCATCTGGAATCCTGGGGGGATAACTAAGTTTGGAACTAGGTGCGGGTCATGAGCATGAAAATCAGGCGCACGGTTCCTCTTCATTATTTTCCATCGTTCCTCGAAGTCACGAAATTCATTCTTGAATGCTGTAAGCTCTGGATCGTCCATTTCCTTTTCTTGCACAGGCTGAAGTTGCATAGGAACAAAGTCGTCGGAAGGACGGCGGAGCGTCGGGTTAGACCTTACTCTGAAGCTAGTCATGCGATCCATGTCTTTGTTCTCCTCACTATCCTTTGATGATACTTCCGGCTTGGTCAGATGGTCGAGACGACGACTGACAGCAAAGATGGAAAACCGTAATGAGCCACAACAAAGGAAGGACACATGCACAAAAATGTAAAATGCCATGCTAAATGTAGAATGCTAATGCATAATGCAGATGCAGGAGGATACTTCAAGAAACTCAAAGTGTTTTTTTCAGTGTTATAATGTAGGATAATTGAAATTTTTTTTATTTTGAGAAACGATGAAAACAAAGTACTCTTTCAGGAGTTTTATTACAACAAAAGCAGAAGAAAGCCTAGAACTCTACTCCACGGTCTTCTTTGTACGGAGCTCCTCTGTTAGCTGATCAATGCGCTCCTGCAGCGCCGCTTTCTCGATGATGAGTCGTTCCACACACTCCTTCCAAGCCATGGTAGTTGAGGGGAGATCATCATTGGTGACAGTACTTGAAGAGGCGTGAGGAGAAAATAAATCTCTTTGTGCCTTTCTCTTCCTGGCAACTTCTATTTCTGGTGTCTTCTGAAGTCTTTCCTTCTCTACTTTGAGGGTGAAGAACTTATTCTTCCAGGCAGTCCTCAACTTCCGGGCTTCATCCAAAGCAATCCTTACTTGCTCAATTTCTTCCTCTTCGAACCAGTCGGGGTCGTGAGGAGACAATACCATAGGTTCATGGAAAGGAAAAGGCATCTTGAGATCGAGAGCCCTTTCTCGCACCCAATGCAGATAATCCTCGGAAACAGCACAGTCGGGGTATCCTGAAGCAGCTGTTCCTTCCCTATCAATGTATTTCCATGCATAAATGATGACAGTCTTGAGATCTAGGTCCTCTTCTCCTTTGAAGTAGATCTCCTCCGATGAAGCCAGGTCAGGCACTTGGATCATAGGGTGTCCAAACTGTCTACGGGCTAAGGCGGGATTATAGCTTATACATCCCTCTCTTCCAATAAGCGGTACGTTGGGGGATCCTTCGATGCTAGGAATCATAGGCACGCCTCCATAGGCGGGATCATACCAAACAATGTCCGAATGGGTAAGAGCCATAAGTATCTCGGACCATCGAGGTGTTGCTACTTCATCCCAAAGGGACGGGTACCGAGTCAAACGAGCGATGAACCATGAGTACAGCAAGGCAGTACAACATACAATGTGTCCTCCTCCTTCAGCATTCCTCGAGTGAATCGAGAAGTATGTATCGGCAAGCAATGTGGGTACTGGATTCTTGAGTATGAACAGCTTGATTGCATCCATATCAACAAAATTGTCAATTTTAGGGAACCAGAAAGTCCCATAGACCAACAAAGCGAAAATGGCTTCCGATATGAGAACCTCCTTTCTTTCAGCGTGGTAACGGACTTTTTCGATCAAAAAGTCTGCGGGGAACCCAAGGACTCCTTCCTTGGTGGTTAAGTGTGCCTGAACATCTTCAAGGTTAAGATGAGTAGCGTTTGCAATTTCCTGGTGACTAGGCGTGTCATCCCTTCCGGTGAATAGCGGTCGAACAGTCACAGGCATCCTCAAGAGTTCTGAGTATTCCTCCAAGGTTGGCATCAACTGGTAGTCTGGAAAAGTGAAGCAGTGATACATCGGGTCATAGAATTGAACCAATGTTTCCAACAATCCTTCTTTCATCCTTAGCTCAAGGAAGCGGAAGACTCCTCCATATTCTGCTGCGAATGCAAAGCGATCCTCGACGAGTTCGGCTAGTTCTCTCAAGCTTTCGAGGTTGGGACTTTGAAAAGTGTACTTCAGGGTTTCTCTTCTGAAATCCATGATTACAACACCTACAGAACGAATTTGAGTTTCTTGAAGTGAACAATGGAAAAGAATGCAATGCAAGATGATTAGGACTTCATGGGATTCCTCTATTTATGGGCATTGCGGTAAAAGGAAACGTTTTATTAAAGTTGAAACGGACTACATAAATATTCTTTTAAAGAGTCCCAAATAAAAGCTAAATAAAAGCTAGTAAAGACACTAAAGAAGCTTTGAATGCTGCTGCTTGAGCTGCTCTTCTAGTTGCGCCTTCTCACGGATAAGGTTGTCCACAATTATTTTCCAAATAGTGCATTGTGGGTCGGAGAAAAATAAATCCTCCATGACTTTCCTCTTCTTGCAGGGAAGTAACTCTTCGTCCTTCAATTGCAGCTGCTTCTGAAGTTCATCCTTCTCCTTCTGAAGTTCAGCCTTCTGCTCTTGAAGTTCAGCCTTCTGCTCTTGAAGTTCAGCCTTCTGCTCTTGAAGTTCAGCCTTCTGCTCTTGAAGTTCAGCCTTCTGCTCTTGAAGTTCAACATTCTGCTCTTGAAGTTCAACATTCTGCTTTTGAAGTTCAACATTCTGCTTTTGATACTTATCATTTTCTGCCACTGATACACGGTACTTGTTCTTCCAAGATTCTAGCTCATGTTGAGACTTCCTTAAAGACACCTCTAGCTCCTCGGATTTGGACATAAAGACATAAGTGGGCTCTCTCCTGGGAGCTATGGGATCCTGACGGGAATAGGGCATCTTTAGATTGGTTGCCCTTTGTCTGACCCACTGGAGGTATGGTTCTAGAGACACACAGTTAGGCTTTCCTAGACTTCTCTTCCCTTTCTTGTATACCCTACGCCATGCGTCCAGAACTCTTCCTAGAAGCTCTATATCATCTTTGAAGAACATACCCTCTACTTGAACACTCTTGGGAGGTTCCTTCAACGGGTATCCCAACTGTCGACGGGCTAAGATAGGATTGTAGCTGATTCCTCCATCAAAGCTGAGCAGTGGTACATTAGCAAAGTCACCGCAGCTATCAATGATTAATACTCCATCATACACTTGGTTGTACCAATCAATGTCGGAATGGGTCAAAGCCATAACCCTTGGAGACCAATGCCCTTTGCCAATGTTTGTAAAAGAGCTAGACTTCGGCAAGTGTGAAATAAACCACTTGTAAAGCAGAGGTACACAGCAAGTAATCATCCCTCCACCACGGAGGTTTCGGAGATGTACAGAGTGATATGTATTCCCCAACAAAGTTGGTACTGGGTTGTTCTTCGTAAAGATCTTGAATGCCTTGAGATCGATGAACCCTTCGAAACTTGGGAATAAGAACAGCCCATAAACAAGCAAAGCAAAAATTGCCTCAAACGGAGCCTTATTAGAATAACCAGCATAGAAGGAAGCCTTTTCGATTAGGAAACCTGTCTTTAAACCAAGGATCCCATCCTTAGTAACTAGGTTAGCTTTGACGTCAGACACCTTCAAACGGAGAGCTTTAGCAATATCTTTCTCATCAGGGTCCTTTTCCAAGAAGGGAAAAGGAGATTCTTCCAGAATAGGTAGACCCACCAAAAAGGAGTACTCTTCTAATGTAGGTAACAACTGAAAGTCTGGAAAGGTGAAACAATGGTAGAGAGGATCATAGAACTGTAGTAGAGTGGCAAGAAGTCCTTCGTTCACTGAGCAACCCAACAAGGATATCAGCTTCCCATACTTGGTCTTGAATCCTTCTTGATCTTCGATGAAACCCCACAACTTCTTTAGGTCATCCAATTTGGGACTCTTAAAAGTATATTTCACAGTATGTCTCTTATCTGAAGTCATAGTGACCTACAATGTCCATAAACGAAAGTAAATCCCATGAAGTCCATGTAGAATGATGCTATATGAATGCAGCAAACACAAGTATTCACATAAGGACAATAAAGATAAACAAACAAGGGGCGCCCTAGGTTTGCAACGAGCATGGAGCAAAGGTGTACCCTTCCCAAAAGGTTTAAGGGCTAAATGTTGTTTGTACCTGTAGAACAAGGTTCTAATAAGGTTCCCAAAGTCATTAGCCCATCTTTCGGATATTATCAACTTCCCAAGTACTCGAGGGTTAATAATATTCTCAAGAGAACTTCTTTTGAGTGTAGCATCGCGTAGCACTATTTCGGGGGTACCCCCTCATAGCCCCGCACTACGTCCTAGCAAAGGCCAAAGTTGGGTTAAGGTAACTACGGTCCTCAATATCATAGGCTCCAAAGTCGAAAGTAGTGAGTGTCTTCACGATTAATCGTTCAACAATACTATTTCGAAAGGGCCTCAACTGAGCGGGATTCTCAATTCAACTTAGTAGGGATTCCACTCCCAATAAGCCTCCTCGAATATATCACCATCCTATCTTAATTTCTCTCAAAGTTCGGGTGTAGAACTTTATCTCACCACTCAAGGACAACAAACCCCAAAAGAAACATAAGAGAAAGCATGTAAACAATTAATCAAGTAGACAGATATATAAAGCAGTAAACAGATAAGAAAAGATAGGGAAACCCACTAGAGATGTCCCCAGTGAAGTCGCCATTTCTGTCGCGGTGAAAATCGGATACCAAACTATTGATTAGTTTGAATCTTTAATTCATTTTGCAACCGAACTTTGATTTGTCCAAAGGAAGGGATAAAGATCGAAATTCCCACAATGCAATGCAAATGCAAGCTAGGTTGTTTAGGTTCGGGGGTTGGTTAAACTTAGGGAAGGTACTAGCATCCTAAGTTTCTGTAGTACTCTACAGGAACCTCTTGTTTTATATTTGTTTATTGCTATGTGTTTATCTGCTTAAAGGCTTAGAGACCCTAGGGGTTTATATCTAAGTATACTCGATAAGGCATCGCACCTTGTGCCTACATATCCTTACGGGAGTGGAATCAGAGTATGTTGTAGTTCACCCTAAAGGGTCAGAGGAGCTCTTTGACTGTGGTTAAAGTTCCTACGGGTTTTAGGGTAGTTGTTTTGATTGGGTTTAGGAGAAGAAATGAGTCTTCATTTTAAGGGAGAGATAACCACCACAAATGTAAAAAGAGAAGGGTTGTAGGAAATGGTCTTTGCATCGTCTTAAGAAAAGGTCTTACATACTCGGATGGTCGCCAAGTATGCCTTTGTCGTTCTTAAGGCAAAGTCCCTACATGTTTGATTGTATTGTTGTGGGGTGGAGATTATATCTCACTTAAGATGATTAACATCTATTCTCTATTTGTGTTTGAGAAAGTTGTATTGTGTTCGATTGTTTTGTCTAAGTTGTAAAGATTAAGGTCCTTCCTATGGGGTATATCCTAAACTTAAGTGATCAACTTGAATGTGATCAAGGATCGTGGGGAGAATGATGCAGATGATGTGCAACTACACACAACGTTGAATTATGTGTAGGTTTTTCCTTTGGACGGAATGCAATGTATGGATATAAATAGGATAATGTAAATGAATTGCGATAATGTAAATTGCAGAAATGTAAACCATACACGAACGCATGAAAGCGCTAGGTGAGTGTGTGTGCATTGTGAATAAGATAAAGCAGATAAAGATAAATAGTATGTATACGCATGAAAGCGCTGAGTGCAAGTGCATGTGTCGTGAGTGCGCGATTGACTGTATTACGATGTTGATTAAGTCGATTGATTAAATTGATTTTTGTTTGAATAAGAAGTTGATTTGATTTTGGAAGAGAATTAAAATTAGAGTCTAAAACCTAATAAGACGTTATGCTGATTAAGTAAAATAATTTGTTCTAATGTGAGAGGTTGATTATAATAAAAGGTTGTTTATTTTATTTTTTTGCGAGAGATTATATTATATTTAGTGAAATTTGATTTTTATAAAAAGGGTAGATTAACTATTAATTTTTAAAATGAGAGGTTTAAACTAGTCATCAAATTAAATTATTACTGCCTAAAAGAGATTAAAAGTGCAATAGGATAAATTATGTGTTAATAAAATAAAAGGTTTTACTGTTAAAATAAATTAATAATATCAATTCAGTTGAAGGACTAAATTGTGAAATTGAAAGTAATTATAAAAGAAAAATTGGTTAATTATGAAAAGATAGATTTATTATTATTATAAAAAACTAAAGTTAAAGGTTTTAAATTTATTAAAATAGATTATTGAATTAAAAAAACTGATTAGCGATTAAGATGGTTGATTAAGCGTGATTAAGGTAATTAAGGTGTGCGTGTAGTGGTGTGAGTGGATAGTGTATGGTGTGTGTGTGATTAACGGATACAACAACAAGCAGGAAAAAAAAAATAAAGAAAGAAAGAACCCTAATTCCCCCCCAATCCCCCCTCGTCGTCTCCGATGCGCCGTTTAATCCCTCTTCCTCATATTCGCCCAAAACTCCTCGTCAAAACCTATCAAAACCCTACAAAAAAAAACAACATTAATCATGAATGGAAAATGTCAAAATGAGGAAGATTACTACCCCTTGATGAACGATGGTTTCGCCGGTGATGGTGAAGTGGTTTCACGATGAGCGGTTCACGGAGGAGGATCCCGGCGATGGTAGTGACGGTGATTTGCGGTGGGCGACGCGAATAGGGCTTCGCAGATAAGTCTTTCTTTAGGTTTTTGATTTTGGGGATTTTTGAGAATTGACGTGCGTTGGGGTTTTTCGTTGGATTTCTTCCCCTTTTTCTTCTCCCTTCATCTCTTTATATAGGCAGTAATCTGATTCTCTGATTTGAATTTCCTTAATCCTAATTGAATGCTGATTGGGGATTTTCCCTTTTGAGTTTAGATCAACCGAAAACCTTCCTGTTTTGGTGATATTGTATTAATGTCTGTTGATGAGGAAATCTCAAATCTCTGATTCTTTGGATTATTCTTTGAATCTCTTATGGAATATTCCCTATTTTGCTAATCTGATTTTTTGCATTTCCTGGTAGGTGTGGATAACAAACGAGTTGTTGGGCTGGGTGATGAATCCAAAATCGATCCTTGGTGACAAGCCCTGAATATGTGAGCTTTTTCACATTGAAGTCAAAGTTTCTAACTCTGTTCCTTTGGTTTCTTTTAATTTGGCGCATATCTGACATTGTCTTTTCACGTGTTTGATGATGATGTTTGGGGAACAGGGGTAATGTATCGTGCAAGTCGTTGTTCCTATTATGGTTATCCTTATCTGCGCTAACTGATCAAGATCAAATTGCATGGAAGTGGGTGACTGTGGAAGCAAGAGCATAATGTATCCACGAGAACATACGACACTAGGTGCATCACCGATCTCTACGTCATCTTCAGTTTATCGGTTACTTGCGATTTATAACTGTTTCAATCAGCGCTTATGGCATCACGGCTACCGACATTCCAACAACAGCAATACCATCTTGCAGGGGCTATCTTCTCTAGCAATTACAATCAGCACTATCGGCATAGGGTGGGGCAGTGTAATGGTGATGTTGATTTCTTGGTAAATGAATTGATATCCTGCAAATACTTGTTTGCTGTTTGTTGTATACCGCTGTTACGATGTTGATGTTTGCAGATGGTGCACTGGTGTTGTGATGCTTCGCCGTTGTGAAGCTATTCCGTCGTGTTTTGCTCTTACGCAGGTGCTGCGGATGTGCCTTAGTCATGATTGTTATGAGCTGCTGAAGTACTTGTCATTTGCTTGCAGCTTGCTGGGCTGCTTGTGTCGCTAATGTTGTTTATGTGTTGTTTGTAGTGTAAATGATGATTTATGTTGCTGGTTTTGAAATGTTTGCGGATGAGAGACCTAATGTTGTGGTTCCATACCGTTGTTATTGGCGTTTGCTTGCGATTGCCGGTGTAGCTCTGTTTTGATTGTAGGTAACTTTTGGAGTGATTAACCATGTTATTGGGAGGGCAATGCTACAGTGGTCCGAATCCGCTACTGACTGCGATGTTATGCACTAGAGGCCTCTATCCCTTAAACAGCTTTTATGGTAGTTTGAGGTTATCGTTTGTGGCTCCGTTTAATGGTTGTTTCCTTGAACTGACTGTGACGTTGATATGCAGGTGGAAGAAAAGAGCGTGATCAGAACTCCCATTCGTTACAGGCTGGATTACCAAGAAGTTTCCGTCTTCATATTCTAGATTGAGTACCAGTTCAATGCATACTGTGATGCATGTGGCGCACCGTTCCCGACGGCGAAGAAAAATGGTTCACGTCACATGGTTAACGTTGTTAAGTTCTGAGTGCTTTGTCTGATTCGTGAGCTGCTTCAATCAGGGGATCCGGGGCGTGTCGTAGGTAGGATCTGCAACTTGAAGCATTGATTGTATGAGGTTCAGAAATTCCTTGATGTATGGCTGAATGCTGAGGTGCAGTGTTTAAAAATCCAGGGTCATAAAGCTTGAGTCTTTTGTCATTCTTCCCTGTTTGATATCTTCTTGAAATCATGGGTTGTTGGTTGCTTGCAGGGTGCTTAAAGTGGAACTATGGAGCAGGACTGGTGCAGAGATTCAAACACGCTGCCGTCTTCTAGTCTGCGAAGCTGCGTCTCTATGTTGTGAGGTTCAGTGCGGGGTTAACAGGGTTATCAAATCGTGGGTTGGAGACTCTTAGCCGTGAGTACAGACATTTTCCGTAAAAACGATCCATCTTTGTTCTTGCCATTAGGATTTCTCTTTTCACTTATTGTTTTTGAAATGATTTAATAAACTTCCTCTCGGTTTGGTAGATTTAGAAACTGATGCTTCTCGTGACAGCGTGGACCGACTTTCATGGGGAATCCAAAGATCTTCTCCGATTTATCAAGGACGTCGGCTGTTTCCTCTAAGTTGGGTCCAGCACAACTGAAGTAGTTTCCCATCCATTTGATTATGCTTAGGTCCCTAGTTAATTGTCGTAACTGATGTAGGTACAGCATGTTGTTTTTTTTCAGGTTGGTGGATCGAAACGGTGCTACAAACCAAACCGGACATGTAATCAAACCAACAGGTCCCGAATTTCGGACTGGAGATTTAGCAGCAGATGACAAAGAGACCGGGTTGTCATGATTGACTTGATGATTGGTGTGTTGTCCGCTTCCTTGAATTAGAGCTATGACTCGTCGTTAGTTACGTTGAGATTCCTCATGAACTTGGTTGCAACAATGCCGGCAGAAGCTCTAAAAGATGTTATTAGAAAAACAAAAGCAATCAAATTGTAATATCGCAGCTTAGGACCCAATGTCAATTAACTCATTATTCTAGTGACATGCTGTTTGAAGCTTCGAACTGGTTGTATGGTCTTAGACTGTCAATTATACGGTGGCAACCATTAGGAGATTTTCTTTTCAAATAAATTGATATGGGAATGTAACATTTCAAACTACTTGCTGCTCTTTCAATTAATGAATTGCTTTACTTTTCTACTCTTCTGTGTATTATGGAGTTAATCATACGACTTGTATGGTCCTTGAATAAATGGGATCAATTGAATTTGTCCTTGGTCTAGCGGGCTTGATATCACAATCTTGGATTCTTTCTTAAAAACACATCATAACTTCCAGGACTTTAATGTAAGAACTTGGATTGCCCTATGGCAACAACCGGGGCCCAAGACTATTCCAATGAACACTGAACCAATATTTATAGCCAACTAACTTGTACTCACGGTCCTGATTTCAAACCTTTCGTCGTGAATAAATTCAAGGAATTTGATGACAGTGTAGGCTTCCAACGATGCGTATGGATGATTTCGTGTTTATCACCAGCTTGTGTTATTGATGAGAAGACTTTCATTTGGATCCACCGAGGCCCCCTTGATTAGACGAGTAAAATAATAGTAACACCTTAATGAATCTTGAGATTTTGCGTTGGCGAATTAGAGGGTAGTTTTAGGATTTCGACGCGAAATTTGAATGTAATGCGGAATTCGTGTTGCTGTAACAGATTAATATGTTGTAACTTGTAATCACTGCATCTGCGCAAGTTGGTTAGTCGTAAAAAAAAACCCAAATATTAAATATTAAATCAAATAACAAAAGAAAAAGTGCAGAAAGAGGTGGGGTCTCGTGGTCAAAAATTAGGGTGCAACACTTCCCCAACACAACAGCAATAATATAGTGCGGAAAGTAAATACAGAAAGATAAAGCACATATATATAACACCAAAGAAAAACAAGCAAGCGCTAGGATTGACTCGCATAGGGAACCTTTAGAATCCCCAGCAGAGTCGTCAGCTGTCGCTACTGCGAAAAACAAGGCTGGCAATGACAGAAGAGTCGCCACCGTGCATTATTTATCCCAAAGGAGGGAAAGGAAATGCTCAAAGAAAACCTCACGAAAAGGGAAAGGAATGGTCATCGCAACCAAGTCCTGGATTCGGGAGTCGGTTACGCAAGGGGAAGGTATTAGCACCCCTCACGTCCATCGTACTCGATGGGATCCACGCTTGTTGTTTAACGGAAAAGGGTGTGTTTAAACTATCTAACTAAAGGCTGGTTTGAAAAGAAAAAAAAAGTGACTTGGCAGAACACTGCATTTCTATGCCTACGTATTCCCGTCTGAAACGAGAAATCTGAGTCAAAGTAGTTCGCCTAACTACAGGTGAAAGGAGGTAAGGTTGCTCGCCGAGATATCGCATCTCGTGCCTACGTACTTTCATATGGCATGAAATATCAGAGCAAACGTAGTTCGGGCTACGAAGAACACATGTTTGTTCAGCAGTTTTTATCCAAGTAAAGTTAACAGACAGTTCCAGCAGTTGGTATTTGCAGCTCGACCTTTGGAGACTTAGGCGTTACCGTTTGCAATAGAACTGAAAGTTAACAGAACTTTCCTTTAAGAAAAGGGTTTTCTTGATTAAGGGTCCAAGAGGACAAAAAGGATTTGAATGTCTGTTTTTAAGTCTTTTACGGAAGAAGTGAATTGAGTTCTGTTTGTAACTCGTGTTGCACTAAAGACTTGGACTTGAGAGTGAATGCGTCGCATGTCACCCAAAGGGTACCACACTAAACACTCAATTTATGTGAGGGAAACCCTCCCACAACTCTTTCTCAAGTGGCTTAAGTCTCGTAACGCACAACACGTGTTATCCTTTATTAAGTGTTTTAACTGTATTTGAAGATGAAAAGAGAATAGAGACAACCAAGGGGAAACTGACTCTATCCTACAGTTGTCATGCAATACTTGTCCTATGGTTGAGGTTAGAAGGGAAACTAACTAATGTTATCATGCATGGTTAGAATCCTAATGTCTGTCATAACTTCTCTTGAACAAGAGGAGTCAGAGTTCCTAGGGGAACATGGCAAAGGAAAGCAACAGTAAACAAATCAAACTGAAAAGAAAGATTACTGTAAACAAAATGCTGTAAATAAAACGCATGCAATGCATCACACAAGCAGAAGAAGCCAAGCTCAACTTCTAAGTAAGCAAGGCACAAAGGCCACAAACCACACAGGCAAGGGAGAAGCTCAACCTTAAACCAGCAAGCAAAGCCATACAGTAAAAAGCAAGCAGAGGGAAATAGTCGACCTCTAATGAAGACAAGCAAGGGGAGAAGCTCAACCCTTAGGATGCTCTTAGGCC
Organism: Lathyrus sativus; assembly: GCA_963859935.3. Lineage (NCBI taxonomy): Eukaryota > Viridiplantae > Streptophyta > Magnoliopsida > Fabales > Fabaceae > Lathyrus > Lathyrus sativus. The sequence goes on along the minus strand of OZ012738.1, from coordinate 539,488,219 downwards.
TATGATCATCTACATGAAGCCTATTACTAATGCAACACTCCAAGCAAGTTACATCAATACAGCAAAGCAATCCAGAAAAATAGACAGTCAAGAAAGCAAATCAACAGCTTCACCGCAAAGCCACTCTCTGACAGCAATCCAGCCTACAGTTTGTAACTGTTCTTCAAGTCCACATCATATTCAAGAGAAATGGATGAATGCTCCATCTTCAAGCTTTAACAATATACTCCAAAAGGAAGAAAGAGAATTAACAATATGAAGGTATGATGATGGGGAGCATGATGGAAACCAAAGGAATCTATCATGGCATTCAACCATGCATCCATGAAAAGCATCCTCAAAAGTTCTACTCATTATGACATGCCATACATCCCTCCAAAGGAGATATGGGATTTCATATGAGGACTTTGAATCATGGGATGGGGATGGAAAGCAAATGAAGCCAACCATGTTTATTTGAAGAAAGAAAGAAAACCACTAAGGCTCTTCCTAATCCCTAAATCAAAACAAGCTACAAAAAGCTATGAAAAAGGAAGAAAAACTCCAAATTAAATCAACACAATCAATTAAACAGAGGCTTAACATGTATAAAACATCAATCAAAAGGAATGGAGAAACGATCTTAACCTAAAAGCCATTATTGAAATTAATCAAAGGGGAAGACTAGGTCGAAAGCATGTTAAGACTAGCTTAATTGTTATTTCAATTTAAAATACCAAAGCTAATCCTAAAATTCTATGATTTTTCCTAGGGGAACCTAAGCATGTTAGGGGTCTATAGTAGAAAAACCAGAGATCAATCCTAATAGGAAAGTCTCTAAACAATTCATGAATCATATGGTGTTAAGAGGGAAACCTAAACATGAAAGGCCTAATATTATTGATTCAAAACAGCACCTAACATTGCCTAAAAATTATGAGAAAAATCCTAGAGGATCATGCATGTCTAAACTATATACTAGCCAAAAATCTCATCCAAAATCATTACCAATTGACCATACAAAATTCAGCAAAATCAGACATCAAATATGCAAAATAAACCAATATCTCTAAAATAAGAAAAATGCTAATAAAATGAAAAATTAATTCCAAAAATAAAATCTCAACTCCTAAAATCTCTTAAGGCATTCAAGATCCATAGAAAAAAATCTCACAATTTTTTGATGATTTTTAATAATTTTAATGTATTAAACTAAACAACCATCAAAATAGGAAAATAAAAAGAAATGAATATTAATGAATTATGGACAGGGGGTGCAATCAGTAGAAGCCAAAGCATGAAATTGGATTGGGCCTATGAAGGTGAGGTATGAATAGCGAACGAATGAGCCCAGGCGGACTCACTAATCAAAACACGGTAGTTTTGATAGTAGGCTGACGTAGCGCGATCGCTGGCGTAGGATGAGCGGACTCCGTCTCGCGATCGGACGGGTACCGCTCGTCTTTTCCAATTCAGACAATTTCCAGGCGGTAACAGTGTTGCGGTACCGGCGATGGACATGCTTGGCCGAAAAACTTCATGTGCTCCTATCTCTCTCAATTCTTGACGGTTTCGAACGTTTCTTGAACCAATTTCATAGCATTTTTCGCAAGGATTAATAATATCACATTTGTTCATGCTTTCCTCCATTAAAACTCAGAAATAGTGATCAGTCAAGAATCACTCAAGAAATTCCATCTTCACAAAACTCAAAATAAAAAGCACAAACCTCTTCCTCTCACTTCCTACATCAATAATATCTAACTATTTTCCATTTTCATCCACTATCCAAGGAGAAATTTGAACTACAACCTAGGGTGCCAATTCCTAAAGTGTCTCTAAACTTCAATTTCTTGATCCTAATTCCAACTATGTCTCAAGACTAACTTAACCGCATGTTCAAATTGATCTAAATCATCCTAAATCCATAGGAAAATTGAAGTTTACATACCGGTCTTGAAGCTTCGAATTGAGGTAGTTAGAGCTTGAATTCTCGTGCCAAAAGATGCAGAATCTCTTGTTGAAGCTTGCTGAAGGTGATAGGATCCTTGATTGCTCTTGAAATGACCTTGAAATGAAAATTCGATTTTGGATCTTCTCTTGAAAATTTCCTCTGCACTCTCTGGTTTCAGCTTCCAATCTTCATCAACCTTGATCAAAATTCGTTTTTGAACTTATATAGAGTTGAATGGAAGGATCTAGAGGCCCAATGAAAGCCCAAACAATGATATCCAAAATTCCATTTTCCTCCAAAAATCCAATAATGGTGAAAACGAATTCTAGCTTGCTTGCACCTTCTAGAAGGTTCATTCCACTTGCATATGGCCTCTTGAATGTGTTTAGATCAAAAGGAGGCCTTGGTTGTGCATTATGAATGATTTTGGATGTGTAGCTTATTCATGAAGTCACAAAATAAAGCACCATGAAATAGACCTCAAATGAAAAATCTATCAATGCCATTGTTATTAAAATGCCTTTTCTACTCAAAATATGCTTTTACTTGGCCTGATTTGGACACATAGAATTTATTTTGAATTTTTGAAGTTTAATGCCTTTAAATTCCTCTTTTCAAAGCACCTTTGAACCAAGTCTTGCTACAAGCCAAATCAATCTCTACTTGATCCATGGTTGACCTTAAAATACCATTTTGAGCAAGTTTCATGTTGGACAAAACTTCATTTGAAGTGTGCAAATTGGAGATTTTGACCTATAATTGAAAATGGCCTATAATCTCACTTTCCCAAAATACCCCTGCCTTGCAAAGCCTATAACTTGAGCTCTACAAATCAAAATGAGGACTTCTATAACTTTTTGGAAAGCTAAGATCATGAGGAACAACTTTCATGCTTATCAAAAGGTCATGTGAAACTTCCTTCTAGGCCAAAAGTAGCATGAAAGTTAGTTGACTTTCACAGACAAATTTCAGATGCATCTAAGGACCTGTAACTTGTCTGGCTCATAACTTGAGTTCTAAAAATCATATGGATGACTTCTAGTACTCAAATTAAAGGTATGAACATCCTCCACAAGTATCATGTTTGGCCCAAAGTCATATGAGGCTTGTATCTTGACTTACATGGCTTGGAAGTTTGACACTAAGCATGGGATTTTACCCTAGGAACCCTAACTTAGCAACTTCAACCACTCTTGATTCTTCTTGATTTGTTATTGAAACAACATTTCACATGCTTCAACACCTCATTTCATGAACTCCATGACCTAGAAGTAGGCTTTGACTTTCTTCAATTTGCACATTTGACCTAGGGTTAACCAGATGAAACCCTAGTGACACCAACTTCCACTGTGGCTCTTGTACTTGATACCAACACTTGTCTGGGCTCTATCATAGGCCTCTAGGCACTCCATGAGCTCTATCCACATACCATACCCATTACCAGGGCTTCACAACCCTCTGATGATCTTCAAATGGCTCCCAAGTTAGGAGATGAACCCTATACAGACAACTGAACTTCTCAAGAGCATGAACCACCCCCTGATGACTCTAGAGACTTCTCAAGCTTGAATAAGCATTTGGCTAGGCTTCCCTTGATATATACCACACTTGATCCTCTGCTAAATGAAGGATGCTATCCTATGCAAATGCTAGAACAATGCAATGCTAATGCAATGAAACATAAACCAGTTAAAGAAAAAGGTTGGGCAAATTTTAGGATGCAACACTGTTGTGTTAGATCAGTCGTATAATAATTGAATTTCGCCTTAAATTGCATGGTATACAAGAAATGTTCCTCAATAAACTTTGTACCCTAAGAACTTAAGATAATCTGCCCCAGTATCTTCAAACTCTAAGAGATTTGTCGAATCTCGACGTAACTGCCCCAAATTAACCGTACTCGGCATATTCTCTTACCAATAGAGTATTAAAGCTTTGCCCTAGTGAAAACATCAATTGATATAGCAAAGTATTCAGGAAACATACCCCTAGATATGATCACTCCTTGAAATGATTTGCCAATTACTCATAAGAGTTTAAGACTTCAAAAGATTAAGTTCATCACTGATACTCATATGTAAGCCTCCATGTTATCAAACAAACATATGCAAGCAAAAAATGTTAATTCTAAGAATGATAATTCTAATTCAATTACCCATGTTAGTCTTGAAGTTTCTACTGAAAATATGTCACAAAACTTTGTGAATGAATCACCAGTTATGATATGACATTAATTTTTGAATGCACATGCAATACCAATAAAGATCTTTTAGCACAACTCATGGGAGTCAGGAACGTTGTCTCGTTAGAGTATGCTTTCAAAATGAACCCTTCTTCAATTAGGTCTTTTGTGGGTTGTAATGCGGTCTGATTCACGGTTTTTAGAAGAAAAAAAAAGATTTTTAGGCTCAAATTTTATTTCTACCCACCCATTCTCTGTGATGTTCTTCAGTCCTATATTCAACTATTTTGACACAAATGTTCATCTCTCAAAAGGACTTTGTGATGGTTAAGGAACCAACAAATTGATGGTTTAATAACTAATGAGACTTTTTGAGGAATAACAATCACCCTTTCGTGTTGGTAGTCACATGGATTTGTTCAGGATTTTTCTTTATAATCCTTTTCTTTTCGCTTTTCGTGCTTTTCGTTCTTTTATCTTTCCCTAACTTTTCCTAGTCCGATTCTTTTGAATTTTTGATGTCTAGCGGGATGCCCTAATTTTTTCCTAAGTCATTTGTCTTCAAGTTTTCGACTTAGCGAGCCTTTTTTTTTCCTTTTTGAACAAATCATGTGACATTGGTTTATCTGACTTGCTTGAAATGGTTGTGACTGTATCTTTCCTTTGGAATGTGGGATAACCATTGTGGTTGGTCCTTAGATACACACTCCTTTTGGAATTTTGAGCAATTGGTCAAATTAACTAAAGATTACCCTATCCCAGGTTAAAATGTGAGGGTTTTTTCATTTAGGAAAGAAAATCTTACTTCGAGGCTAAAAGGGGTTAACAATGGATTATCTTTCTTATATCTCTGGTGCTTGAGAATTTGAAGCAACACCTTACATCATCAGAAAGGTCTTATTCAAAAGCATACAACTAGAAACTTTGCGCTTTCACTTCATCATCCTCCCTCCAAGAGTTTAAACAAGAAGTTGGTAGTGCAAAAAAAACATTTTTATGAGCGAATGTGAATGGATTACTTCAATACAAACATACTCATTGCATTACGATTAATATTCAAAATCAAACAAGTTTTACACGCAAATAAAGAATCAACAATCATAAAAGATTACAACTAGAATTGCAGTAAATGAACTAATAATCTAAAGAGACTGTCTCAGTCTGAGCTTTAAGGAATATCCTTAATCATCAAGTTGGAAAATCATATACACCTAGTGGTACTTCTTCTTTAATCTTGGGCTTATTTGAAAAGATTCTGAGTTGCGGTATGCATCTCAACTACACTGACATCATCATGTTCAGACAGTGGATTGGCTTTGACATTTGTGACTTCAAGAGACAAAATTCCTCTTCGCACTAGTTTTTACACTTCATGCTTCAAAGGAAAAGAATCTTCAAGATCATGCCCATGTGCACCCTGATGGAAAGCACAAAAAGTATCTAGTTTATACCACCATGGAATATATTTTGGAACAGCAGGCGGAGACCTGATCTTCACAAGATTCTTCTGTATCAAGATAGGAAATAATTTCGCATATGGCATCGGAATCGAATCAAAATGCATTTGCTTTTGAACACAATTTTGCTGATCAATCTTTTGTTATGTATGTTGTTGTTGGAAAGGGTTGATAAGTGGGATCTGTTTAAGCATTGGGTTTAGAATCTTTGAAAGACAGAGTACCACTTTGCACTAATCTTTTCACTTCATGTTTCAAAGGAAAATAATATTCAAGGCCATGCCCTGGTGCGCCCTGATAGAAAGCACAACAAACCTCTAGTTTATACCACTGTCGCGGTGATAACTGGATATCAAATTATTGATTAACTTGAATCTTAATTCATTATTCACCATCGGTCTTTAATTTGTCCAAGGGAAGGGAAAATATCGAATTACCCAAGATGCAATGCAAATGCAAAACTAGATAGTCTAAGGTTCAAGGGTTGGTTAAACTTAGGGAAGGTGCTAGCATCCTAAGCATTTGTAGTACTCTACATGAACCTCTTGTTTTAATTTGTTATTGTTGTTTGCTAAGGGTGAAAGACCTAGGGGTTTGTTTCTAAATATACTCGCCAAGAAATCGCATCTTGTGCCTACGTATCCTGACGGGAATGGAATCAGAGTATTCGTAGTTCCCCTAAAAAGGATTGAGGAACCATTAACTGGTTGTCAAAGTTCCAGAGGGACAAGGTTTGTTGATTGATTATAGGAGAAAATATGATTCATCATCTTAAGGGAGAATACTCGACTTAACCACCACCACTTGTAGGAGATGGTCTTTGCGTCACATTGAGAGAAGGGCTAAAAACTCGGATTTATCGACGAGTATGCCACATACCTCTCTCAAGCGAAAAAGACCCTACATCTCTCAATTGTGTTATGGGGAAGGAGAATTATATCTCGTCTGTCAAGATGAATCACATCCAATTCCCTTGTGTGTAGAATGATAGTTTGAATTGTATTAGGTTCATCTAAGTTGAAAGATAAAAGAGAAAATGATCCTTCTTAATATGTAGGATCTAAAGCCTAAGCTGATCGACTTGAAAAACTCAAGGATCAAACGGGGAATAATATGATGCAAATGAGATGCAATACGCACGACTTATGAAGTCATGCGCAAGTTCTTCTCTTGGACGTACATACAAAAATAATAAATATGATAGCGAGAAACCAAAGAGAATATACATCAAGATGACTACGCAATTAAAATCTAACAATAAACCAGATTATGAACTAATCGAAATTGAGATTTAAAGCCCACAAATGATAAATAAACAAATTTAACCATTGCGAACGAAAATAGGATTAAATATTGAATTCAAACAAAGCTGACGATTAGAAGTGAAATTCAAGGTCGAGGCCATTAGTAATTCTAAATAAAATCGTAATTGAACACGAAAATAATTAAATTCCTAATATATATATATATATATATATATATATATATATATATATATATATATATATATATATATATATATATATATATATATATATATATATATATATATATATATATATATATATATATATATATATATATATATATATATATATATATATATATATATATATATATATAAAAGTTATTCTTTTAACGAAACAACTTAAGCTTCTAATGTAAAAATGGTTTAAGTTTGTAAAAAAGATTTAAATTGTTTTCAAAATTATTAACTCGCTAAGATTAGATTATACATAAAAAGAGAATTTAAAAATAACTAATTAGCCAAATATTAAATATTTCTTAAAACATTAAAATTAAATTAAAAAAACTAATTAATTATTTATATTCTATATTATTCTATTTTTTTATTATTAATCTTATTATTTTATCTTTATTATATTATTAGTATTTTATTGGGCCAGGCCCAATTCTATTTTCACAAAATAAAAAAAAGGGGTAAAAAAAACTTAAAAGAAAAAAAGAAAATGTTGGGCCGATAGCCAACCCGGTCCCAACCCACCACAGCATAACACAAAAACGGAAGGGGAGAGTTGAAACCCTAGAAATTCCGCCACTCAAACCTCCTTATACTTCTCTTTGTTTCTCTTTGTTTCTTTGCAGCTACCTATGCCTTCCCTTCTTCTTCAACTTCCAAACTCCGTTCTCTCCTCATCTTTGAAGCTATAACCTCCTCCAAACTTCACTACGCAACTTCTCTTTGCTTCTTCTCCCTCAATCCTCTGTCTTTTCTTCTTCCATCTATCTTCTCTGTTTTGCTCCTCGAAATCTACGAACAACAATAAACCTAAAGTTAGTTAATTGATAAAACGACGGGTTATTAAAATGGGAGGCGGCAGAGATTTGCGGCATGGAAGATCTGTTGAAATGGATGATGGAGGCGAGATGAAGACCCTCCTTAAAGATGAGTAACTCGTTCTATCCTTCTTCTTCTTCGCAAGGTTGTATGCGTTTTTGAACTGATGTATGTGTTTGGTTGTGCAAATCGTGTGAGTGTATATGTCTATTGGCTTTTTTGTATGAACTTTTAGTGTGATTTTTCTATTATGTATCGTGTGAATGTTGCCTCCTTTTATAGATGTATGTAGAATCAGACCTTTCGTTTTGAATTGAATACTGTGATGAATATTTTCCAAATCTTCTTAAACACGTTGAAAACTTGTTTTGGAAAGAAGTTAAACTATTGTGAACACATTTTCATGGCAATAAAATCATTTCTGCTTTAGTCAAAATATGTTTAAACGTGTTCGGAATCCGTTCCTTGTTCAAATTCTAATCATGTTTGATGCCTCTGTTTTTCATTTGAAATTTTTTATCATGAGATTAATGCCTTTTATTGTGTAATTATATCATGATAGGCTTTGATAAAAATCTACTAGCGACATGTAAGTTTGCAGTGTGGACGACTACTTATGGTTTGCATCACCGATAATCCTTTTGAATAATACTTCTGAAGTTATTGAGTGAGTTAATGGGCCCACCGTATCATGAAAACTCACCGTTTATGATAACTTGTACAATGCATCAACTTTAGTCCTCACTGTAAGTTGGAAATATATATACATTGCATTGTTTTTCTTAATGACCTTCGGTTTAATTTCTTAACTCTAACTACTTGTAGCAAGCTTAAGGAAGAAACCATCTGAACTTTCTACAGCAGGATGTCCTTCAACTTTGGTCTATCGTTGTGTCACTTATTCCCTCGTCGGAATAACTTTATGAATTTCGAACGTAGGGCTTGCTTGCCTTTTGAATTTCGAAACATTAAAATAAAATGGTGAGACTTTTATGCTTGGACTTGGGGCGAGACTTGGTACACTTTATGAATTTTGATCATGTAATTCTTCATATTGAAATGAGTTATTTAGGAATTTGAATGTATCTCATGAGCTTGTAAAACCTTAGTGTGCAAAATAATGCTAGGATTTGAATCTCATGTTGTATTTGAAGAACATGTGAATTCTTAGTCTTGAAATCTTGAATTACTTGGGATTATATAGGGCTTTCTATGCTTGGAGGCCTTTGAGGCAAATTTGGATAAAACTCCATCTTCTTTGATACTAAAAAAAACTTTTGAGTTAAGACATACTTTGTAATTTAATGTAACTTCGCTCTTCTTTGAACTTGTAAGTTTAAACGATGAACCTTCTCCAATTGGAATTTGAGTAACTTCTTGTATCAATACTCTTGCACCCCGAAATTTTCCTAACTATTTGTTTTACCTAGCTTATGTTTCATTGCATTCATTATAACATTAGCATGTGCATTGCATTGTCATTTGTACAAGAAATTAAGAGATATGCCTATCAAGAAGGGGTTACCAAAGGTTCTGAAAGCTATTCAATAGGCTTCTTTCAAATATTCAAGGATTTATCATCCTCGTTAAGTCACTAAAAGAAGTCAAAGCTCCCCAGAGAAATGGCTAGGTACAAGTGTGCATATCTCTTAACTTGAAGATAATGGGAGATCATCAAGTGATTTTGAATCCATGTATGTGGGCCCAAAGCATTGTGAAATCTCATTGAATGTATTGAGGGTCATTATGGAGCTTGAGCAAGTCATTATTCAAGGTACAAGGGGTCACAACCCAGAGGTGGTGCAATTAGGGTTTTTAACTGGTTAACCCTAAGTCAACAGTTGGATTGAAGGAGTTTGAGACTCAATTCCAAGTATTTATGATCATGGAATGATGTGTTTAGATACCTAAGATATTTTTCCAAGATCAAGTCATCAATACTCAAGAGTTTCAGAAGTTGCTAAGCTAGGGTTTCTAAGCTTGTCAGTATAAAATCCCTCGTTTAGTGCCTAACTTCAAGACCACATAACTCAAGATACAAGTCTCATCTCATCTTGACTCTAACATGAGACTTGTAAAGAATGTTCATAGCTTTATTTTGAGTACTAGAAGTCCCTCATTGGATTTATAGAACTCAAGATATCAATTTGACAAGTTACAGGTCACCAGATGAATGTGATTTTGGTCTTTGAAAGTCAACCAACTTCCATGCCATTTTTTACCTAGAAGGAAGTCTCACCTATCATTGACCCAAAAATAAGAGTTGCTCCTTATCATCTTAGCTTTCCAAAAAGCCCTAGAAGTCCTCATTTGGATTTGTAGAGCTCAAGATATGCAGCTTGCAAGGCAGGGGTATTTTGGGAAACTTAGATTATAGGTCACTTTTGATTATAGGTCAATTCCACCACTTTGCACATCTCAAATGGAACTTTGTCCAACATAAAACTTGCTCAATATGGGGTAATTTGCTCAACCAAACCTCAAGGATTCATTGAATTGACTTGGAAATGAGATTGGATGAAGGAATTTCCATGGAAAAGTCATTAAAAGTCCAAAAATCAAATTAAATCATAATGGACCAACTTTGTGCAAATTTGTGCATATTTTGAGTGCATTACACATTCTAAACACAGTTACATTTTTATATTTGCAAATTAAACTTAAAAACCATGGCATTGTACATGTTTCTTTATCTTGAAGTAACACATTCCAAATCAACCATTAAGATTCAAACAAGGAAGAAACCTCTACCATTGGATTCATTGTAACATAGGCAAGCTATCTAAAGCAAATTCAAGGCCTTGCAAGCTTTATTTCACGAATGGCAAGTTCACCACAAGCAAGAAAAATTGAAATTCAATTGGGCTGATTCAGGCTTCAATTAGGCCATTTATCCATCTAAACACATTCTATATATTGCCATGATCATGTACAATGCAAGAAGAGAGTTTTTGGAGCAAAAATCAGTTAAAAAACAGTTGGAGAAGTTGGAAGAAGAAGTGAAATCGTGTTCTCACATTCTTGGAGATTCGAGCAAAATTGTTGATCCTAACAGTTCTAGGAAGATTCATTGAGTGATTATGGATCAAAAGCATCAAGAATTCAATACTTTTGAAGACTCAGTGGAAGCTCTCCACTACGTGAGCTTTCAATCAAGATTGCTCTCTGTATATGATGTAATTGAACACCATTTTTTCATAATCATGACCTATGAGATGTGTAGTTGGATTCTGGATACAATTGGCTGTTGTTTATGAACTTTTGTGATTTAAGTTCCAAACTTCTTGGTTTCGATTTGGCTTGTTTATGAACTAAAAATGAAAAAGAGTGTGATATTCATGATCAGTGCAACATGAGGAAGACATTGGCATAATTAGTTTTAGGTTTCATGAACTTTTTTGGAACACCACTGTTCATCATGGCCGGAGAAGATGACCAGAGGGAATCCGGCCACCATCTGCAACTTTCCCCCTTTTTTCATATTTGAACGATGATGATGTTGTGGCGTGTTATGGTCCCTTAGATCATGTTTGAAACTTAGACTTGGACCTGATCTCACGGTTGTGGTTTAATCCCATTTTGTACTGAGTTGGTTTTACTGGCGTGACATTGTTTGGTCCTTTAGATGGCTTGACTTTGGACTCATCTGAGGGCCCTGATCTCTTTGACCACACTTAAATGAAACAACGCGTTTCATCAGTGCGCGTTGCATTCGTTGGATCCTATGACTAGTCCTAGATCTGAAGGCCAAGATTTTCTCTCACTTTCTTTTATAAAGCTGATGCGTGCGTGGCATCATTCCAGCCATAGAATAGTTGACTGGTCTTGTGAGCGTGTGGCCACGATTAGCTCTTGCATTTGGCTGACCTTTAGTAGGTTGTCTGGGCTTAATTGCTCTTTGTACCCCCCATCTGCTAAGCCCATTGATTAATACGTTGATGGATTTCTAATTGCACCAATTATTTTCCAATTTAATTTCTTTTTCTTATTTTGCATTTTATTTTCTGTTTGCATATTAATTCATTAAAAAAAATGTTAAATAACTCCAAAAATCATGAAAAAAAAATACATTTGCATAATTTGACATGCTTTTTAATTTTCCATATTTTTTAATTTCTTTTTCCATTTCTTTTTCATTTAATTGTGTATTTTTTATTTAATATGCTTTTAATAAATGTAAAAAATTACATGCTCACTTCATAATTTTTCTTTCCTCATCAAAACATCAAATAAATTTATGAATTTTTGTGTGCTTATTCTTGACTCATTGATTGACATTGTAATATTTTCTTTCCATTATTTTTAGATATCATTTGATTAGGTTTTAGGTAGTGCCTTCAGAACCCTCTTTTCTTGTCTTATCCATAGAGCACCTTAGGGTTTTTCCTTTTGTTGGCATACTTAGACTTAGGTTTTTGCTCCCATTTTTTGACCCATAGTTCCTAACACCATAAGGGTCCCCTAGGATTTTTCTTAGAATTTTTAGGCTTGTTTTACTATTTTTGGTATATTTTACATTCTGGCTAACTTTTGTGTTTCCAATTCCACCTTTGCATAGTTTTGCAATTTTTGTGATCTTTTTGAAATACTTGTGCATCCAATCCTTACATATTCATATTGTAGACATATTGAAGCATTTGTATATTAATTTTTAAGTCATTATCATGTTCATAACATTGCTTAGGTTAGGCATCCTTTAAGGCATTACATTTAGGGTTCCTTAGAAGCATTTAGTGAATGGTTTCTCTTCCTTATGTGATTCCTTTGCTTTGCTTTTCACATGCCCTTTTCATCGCGTTCTTCTAATTCCTCATTGTCCTATGATATTAGGATCCTTCTTGTGAGAGCCTAATTCCTCCTGTGGAGGAACTTAGGGCATTCCATAAAGGAGTTGAGCCTTTGAGGACTTTTTGAATGCAATGAGTTTGGTTGAGTGTCATAGTAAGCTCTTGTGGTTCTTACTTTGTTTCCCATTCCCATTCTCATAATTCTCTTATATGTCCTACAATATTAGGATCCTTCTTGTGAGAGCCTAATTCCTCCCATGGAGGAACTTAGTGCATTCCATAAAGAAGTTGAGCCTTTGATGAACTTTTGTGTTGTTACACATTGAACATAGTGGGTTCCTGTGGTTCTCACTGTGCTCCTTTGCATTTATCCCTATCTGTCCTTTAATCTTAGGATCCTTCTTGTGAGAGCCTAATTCCTCCTGTGGAGGAACTTAGTGCATTCCATAAAGAAGTTGAACCTTTGTGGACTCCTGTGTTGATACACATTGAACTTGATGAATTCCTGGGATGATTTCCATGGATTCTCATCTTGTTTGTCTCCTTTTCTTCATGATTGACTTGTTGATTTGGTGCATTAGGGTAGAGTTTCATGTGTAGGCATCCCTTCATTTAGGTCCATGTTTGCATAAAAGGTTGAGGTCTCCTCCCTTGCTTGTGTGATTCTTATCTTCCCTCTGTATTTTCCATGTTTGCATAAAAGGTTGAGGCTTCCTCCCTTTGCTTATACTGTTGCATTGCATATTCATTCATACTCATATTTCACCTTCTTAATAGCTTTGCTCATCTGCTTAATAGTGATTTGTGCTTTTGCTTCTCTTTTCTATTGCCATGTTCCCTTAGGATTCTCACATCCTTGTTTAAGGATAGTGATGATATACAATAGACTCTAATCATTTGCATGATAATAGTTAGGATAGATTCCCTTTCAAACTCAACATTAGGACCATCTTGAATGATAACAGTAGGTTTTAATTCAGTTTCCCCTGTAGAGTCCTCTTTCTCTCTTCTCATCTTCAAACAAATTCAAAACACCTAATAAAGGCTAATGAGTATTGTACGCTAAGAACCTTGAGTACTTGAGAAATGATGATTGGGTGGTTGCCTCTCAATTATCTAGAGTGTTAGTGTATGTCCTTCGGATGATATGCGACGCATTCGTTCTCGAGTCAGGAGTCTCTAGTGCAATATGAATTACGAACATTCATCAAAACACTTCTTCTCATGAAAGACTCAAAACAAACATTCAAACTTCCTTTTGCCCTGTGGGGTTCTTTAATCAGGAAAATCTTTTCATACAAAAGAGTGTTGTTAAGCTTCGGTTCTACCACAAACAGGTATCGTCCCTAACTGCTGGAACTATAGTTTAACCTTACTCAGATAAAACTCATGAACAAACCTGTGTTCTGTTTTTATCCCGAACTACATAAGCTCTGATCTCTCATACCTGTTGAGAGTACGTAGGTACAATACTGCGATGTACTGGCGAGCAACCTTTCCCCATATTTTATCTGTAGTTAGTCGAACTACGTTGACTGACTTTCTCATTGCACAAGGGAATACGTAGGCCCAGAGCAGCGATGCTCTGTCGAGTCCTTTCTATTTTTCTTTTGACCTATACCCCTCAGTAGATAGATAAACAACCTGTTAGATAAACACATAAGCGTGGATCCCGTTGAGTACAACGGACGTGAGGGGTGCTAAGACCTTCCCCTTACGTAATCGACTCCTGAATTAGATATTTGGTTGCGATGACCTGTCTTTTCCCTTTTCGCTAGGTTTTTCCCGATCGTTTCCTTTCCCTTCCTGTGGGATAAATAACGATAGGTGGCAACTCTTCTGTTTTTTCCGGCACCTTTTTCGCAGTAGCGAGAGCTGGCGACTCTGTTGGGGACAAACATATACCCTAGGCGAGTCAATCCTAGCGCTTGTGTGTTTATCTGTTGGGCATTTATTTATTGTACTTTACTTTCCCGCATTTACTTTCCGTATGATATCATTATCTGTTGTGCTGTTGTTGGGAGGGGATTGATATTGAGAGATAAGCCAGACCCAGGCTTGAGTATAAACATAGCTAGAAGCGGAAAGTAGTGGTGAACCTGTATGTTAGGCATGCACTAGTTCACACGAAATTTGCGCTCATACAAGATTCTCCTTGATGACTTTCTTTCTAGACCTGTGGGCCCTTGAAAGGATTTTAGATCTGAGGGTTGTCGACTCTGGGAACCGATCATTCGTGACTCAGCTAAGTGAGGCCTCTTCAGGAGAGGATGATGCCAAACCAAAAATGGTGAACGTATCATCATTTCTTGAAAGTATGTGACGCTGAGGAACACATAGTATGTGACTGGGTTATGCAGGAAACTTTGACCTTCAGACAACCTGGTTTTCTTGACAGTATGAATCAGTGACATTGATATCAAAGGTCCTATTATCAGAGTTGTGTTATGTTCTCGTCAGAGCAGAACTTTCGTCCCCTTCATCCAACAACACAACACTCTTGATTTCCTACTGCATTGTGCATTTGCATTATCATTTTTTTATCTCATTAACACGTATCTATGTTGCAGGTGTACAATTTCTTCCTTGATTCTAGTGGTTTTACTCCTTTATTTCTGACATGGAGCCCCATTTGAAAAGAACTCTGGCCTACAAATCTCCAACACCAGATACCACCACATTACGGAGTCTGATTTCTTTAGCTGATAAGGAGGTGATGGAGAGTTTCAGACGAACTTATAGGAAGCTACTGAGTGTTGTGTGCAAACCATCCATGTTTGAATTGAATTGTCTCCAGAATTTGCTACAATTTTATGATCCTCAGCTGCGATGTTTCACTTTTCCCAGTTTTGTGTTGGCGCCCACATTGGAAGAGTTCTCCGCATTGTTAGAAGTACCCATCCTTGAGAAGGTACCCTTTTACCATACTGATGATGAGCCTAATCTAGACCATGTTGCTGCAACTTTACACTTAGAGGTCACTGAGTTAAAAGGGAAGGTGGTCAAGAGAAATGAAGCTCATAGGTTTACATTGTCTTTTCTGGCTGATAAGGCCCGATACTTCGCCAAAGAAGGTTGTTGGATGGTGTTCAAAGTTATACTGGCTTTATGCATATATGGTATCATGTTGTTCCCCAACATCCCAGACTTTGTATATGTAGATGCACTCTGTATCTTCACCTTAGGGAATCTCATACCTACGCTACTGGGAGATCTGTATCATTCAGTACATTATAAGAACAAGAACAGGAGAGGAAAAAATGTGTCTTATTGTGCATCACTGTTCTACTTATGGTTTGTAAGCCATCTTCCTCGAACTAATTCTTTCTCCAAGACTACAGATACAAAGGAGTGGTCTGAATGCTTGATGAGTTTGTCCTCCAAAGACATTGTGTGGTTTGACAGGAGTATTCTGGGCAGTGAAATCATTTATAGCTGTGGAAACTTCCCTAACGTCCCTCTGGTCGGTAGAAAAGGTTGCGTCAACTACAATCCGTCTATTGCCATCAGACAGTTTGGGTATGCCTTGAGGGGTTCTCCGAAAGATGAAGAGATATAGGAATCTCTATATCTCACCGGTACTTTGGAAGGGGATGATTTGGCCAGATTTGAACATGCTTGGAGTAACATCCACCGAAAAGGGAAGATTTGATTGGGGAAGAGCAATAGTCAAGCCTATGCTCCTTATTTGATGTGGATTCAGAATAAAGGGAAGGAAGTAGGGATACCCTTTCCATTTGTTAAGCAAGAATGTACTCCTGAGGTTGAAGAGCCCACCACTGTAGACATCCAGAAATATAATCAGCTTCAAACTGAGAAAGAAGAGTTGGTGAAAGCCAATAAAGAGTTGGAGAAGGAAATTTCTCAACTCCGCCATGAGAAGATTGAAGCAGTATACTCCTTTAAGCAGCAGACTGAATTGGTGAACCACTTGGGCACAAATCTAACCAATCTGACTGAGGCTCGAGGGCGTCTTGGGTTAGATCTGAAGGCTGTTAACAATTTACTCACCTCCAAGAAGCAAGACTTGGACAGGGCATTTTTGAAAATCTCCAAATTCAATGCCTAGTGGAATGCCACCGTTACTAATCATAAGGAACGGGAGGAGAAGCTAAAGCAGCAAATTGCCAAGTTGAAGATTCAACTTGAGATCAGAGACAAGAAGATCGAGGCTAAGGCATCCCTCCGACGTGACGCTCAGTACAGGTTGGTTGAGGCTACACCAAACCTGAGGGATTGCCAACTCAGAGCTGATTCCAAGAGGTGCAAATTGGAAGACTGCTTCGGAGAAGGTGCTTGAGAGGACTTTGCTGAGGGTCTCCAAGACACCATCAGACGGAGGGAGCTACTTATCCAGGGACTACTCACCAGGCCTGATCACCTCGACACAAAGGAGTTGTTAGAAGATTTTCGTGCCCACTGCCGCACATGATTTCTATTGTCTTCCTTTGTATCTTTTATGCATTTTCTGTATGCTGACCACCAACAGACCTGTTGGTTGGGGTCACGCCTGTTGCTTCAGTTGTATTCAGTTACAATTGTATACTGCCTTTGTGGGCCTTTCAGATATATATATATATATACGAGATTGTTTCCATTGTTCGGCTTCTAGACATTATTTGTCTTGGAACTAGAATCGAGGGGGAATTTTCCCTAAATGCATAGATACGTGTCTGCATTAGCATAATCATGTTTGCATAACAGGTACCTTGAGCTGGGTTTTCCTAACCCCTTGTGTTTTCTCCACTAGTTTGTTTCAGGATTGATTGCAGACCGATTCACCGGTATTCTACCAGAGCAAATCAACTCAGGCTAATAGAGCAAGTTCAGGCTGACGTAGAAGAGCTTAGGGAAAGGATGTCTCAGTTCATGGACATCATGCAGGTGGTCACTAACGGCCAAGAGTAGCTTTGAACCCTCGTGCAACCTTTGATTGCACGTGTTGACGATAATGGGGTCTTGCACGGAGGCGGAACTACTAATCCTTCTCATGTGGAAACCCCCCGGGTTGACAATTTTTGACCAACTGTGGTCATTCCCAACTTGGCAGGAAATGGGAACGCTGGAATGGGTACTGGCCATGCTGGGGCTGGTAATGGCAACACTGGAGCTGCTAATGGCAACATGGGTGCTAGCAGTGATAACACTGGGGCTAATGCTGGTAATATCGGGAATGGAAATTTTCATGGGCCTGAAGTTGTAGGTACTGGCCATGGAAATGTTCACTAACCTTGGAATGAGGATCGATATGGCCAACTTGGGGTTGATCCCCGATCTCAAGGTTCCTTTGAAGTTTAAGGTACCCGACTTTGAAAAGTATAAGGGCACCACCTGCCCTCATGTCCACTTGAGAGCCTACTATCGGAAGATGTCGGCGTACTCCGACGACGAGAAGTTGCTGATGCACTTCTTTCAAGACAGCCTATCTGGCCCTTCACTTGAATGGTACATGGGCTTGGAGCCCGAAAGTGTACGCAGTTGGAAGGACCTCGCTGAATCCTTTGTGCACCATTACCAGTATAACAGCGACCTGGCTCCGAACCGGGTCTAGCTACAGAACTTGTCCCAAAAGAGTGGAGAATGCTTCAAAGAGTACGCTCAGAGGTGTCGTGAGCTGGCAACAAGGGTTCAACCTCCGATGGTTGAGCGAGAACTTGTCGATATGTTCGTGGCTGCACTCCTAGGTGTTTATTATGAGAAGCTCATTAGCAACATGTCGGGGAGCTTCTCTGATCTTATAATCACCGGCGAACGCGTAGAGAATGGCATAAAACTCGGGAAGATCCAAGGAGGAGAGGTACCCTCAGCTGGAGGGGGAAAGAAAGCTTTCATTGGTAAGAAACGAGAAGGTGAGACAAGCTCAGTGTCTAGTTCTCGGGGAAGGGGAAGAGGTCAGTATCAAAACAACCAGCGTCAGCAGGTCACTGTCGCTACTGCGAAAATCAGGTGCCGGCACAACAGAAGAGTTGCCACCTTTCGTTATTTATCCCTCGAGCGGGAAAGGAAACGAATAGGAAAAACCTCACGAAAATGGGACAAGACCGGTCATCGCAACCAAATCTTAAGGTTCGGGAGTCGGTTACGCAAGGGGAAGGTATTAGCACCCCTCACCTCCATTGTACTCGATGGGATCCACGCTTGTTTGTTGTCTGGATGGATTGTTAATCTAATCTACCTATCAAGGCTGGTTTAAAACAAAACAAAACTAAAAAGAAAGGAAAAGGACTCGACAAAGCGTCGCGCTTTGGGCCTACGTATTCTCATCAGAGAAAATCAGAGTCGACGTAGTTCGGCTAACTACGGGTGAAAGGTGGAAGGTGGCTCGCCAAGACGTCGCATCTTGTGCCTACGTATTTCTCATCAGAGAAATTCAGAGCTAACGTAGTTCGGGATAAAACGGAACACGGGTTGTTCAGACATTTTTTACCCGAGTAGGGTTAAAAAACAGTTCCAGCAGTTAGGGACGAAGCCTGTTTGCGGTGGCGCTGAAGTTTAACAACACTCTTTTCTTCAGAAAAGTCTTCATTAATTTGCTTACCCCAAAGGGAAAATGATTTTCAGTCTGTTTTCAATCTTTTACGCAAGAAGTGTTTTTTATTGTGTTTTCAATTTCAATCGCACTAAAGACTATGACCCAGGAGTGAATGCGTCGCATGTCACCCAAATGGTACCATACTAAACATCCCAACTATTGGAAAGAAACTCTCCAACAACTGTTTCCTAGATAACTTAAGGCTCGTAGCGTACGAAAGAAATCATTCATGATTATTGTATCTTAAGCTGTTTGTAGATGAGAAGAGAATGCAACTAAGGATTCATCCTAAGGTTGAGTTGAACTGGGAACTCCTAGAAGTTATCATGCAAAGGCTTCAGCCTAAAAGTCTAATCATCACTTTCCCATCAGGGAAGAGTGAGAGCCTAGGGGGAACCATATCAATGGTGAACAAACAGACAGTAAGATAAACAGTAAATCAACAACAGTAAAGATGCATGCTATGCACAATACAAGCGAGGCAAGGGAGTCACACTCTACCTCAAGCCTAATCAAACAACAGGCAAAGGAAGGCTAGCTTCCACTCAAGCCTATGGGGAATGCTCTCAAGCAAACAAACAATACATCAAAAGAAAAGCAACCCAGGAGACTCTGCTTCAGCAGCTCCAAGCTATCTTCAACTGTAGACTCCACCTTCAGGCTTTGTCCTCAACAGCAAGTCTCAACTTGCTTCTTCAATGGCTTTGACTGCAGCTAACACAAGTATCAACTTGTATCCTTCACCTCTCAAGGCTTCAACATCCTCTTCAAGCTTCAAACTTGATCATGCAAACAAACACCTTGCTCTAAGCTTCAGCTTCAAGCACAAGAAAACACAAGCACAAGCTCTAACATCTTCAAGCTCTTCATCAACCAAACTTCAATGTTCAAGGATTCATCCTCTTCAAAGCTTCAGCTCCTAACCCAAGTTTCAACTTGATCTTCAACAAAGTCTTCAGACTCAAACAACCTTCAAGGAATCATCCTCTTCAGAGCTTCAACTCCTATCTTCAACGCAAGAGACAACTTCAACAAACTCTCAATCATCTTCAAAGGGATCTTCTCCTTCAACACTCTTCAAGGGAAACTTCAACAATCTTCAAACAAATCCAATGCTCCAACAAACCAAAAGAAATTACTAGCAGGATGAGCTGGGATGTTGAAACTATTCATTGACTACCAAAGGAAGCCTCTAAACAATTTAACATCAAAAGGAAAGGTTCTCTCAAAGTTCTACCTCATGGGTAAGGCCACTTATCCCTCCAAAGGAGGGAGGTGAGTACCCTAGAGGGACTTTATGTCACAGAGAAGAATGGAGGTGAATGATACCATCCATGTTTTAAGAAAGAAATCCATCTAACTAATGCTCTCCCTATGTCCTACTTCCTAAAACAAAACAAAACCTACAAGGCTAAACCAAAGCTCTCAAGCTCCTTCTTCAATCTCCAAGGCCTCTACAATTCTTCTCCATGCTCCTCAAAACAAACCCCAGCTCCACAAGCAAAAGGAAGAGAGCCACAAGCAAAACAGACAAAATACAATGCCCACAAGGCATCACAAACACCATACAACTTGCCAAAATTCATGAAAAATGGTAAACTACTATACAAAAATCCAAGATAAATTATAAGGGATCCTAGATACCTACCCTTAATACCCCACAGGTCCCATAACCTAATTCAAGCTAAAAATCCAAATCCTAGGTGTTTTAATGAACCTATGTTAAAGATTAACCCTAATCTAACTAGCCTAATATTCATCTTTCAAAACTACTCAAAATTACATCACAAAAATATGGGATAAATTCTAGAGGAAGCTAACATCCTATTCTAACTATTCTAAAAATAATGGAACAAAAATATAAAAAGAGCTAGCTAAACAAAATTCACAAAATATATGTATCAACATAAAATGAATTAAAAGCTATTAAATGCAAACATATACTAAAAATATGAAAATGAAATAAAATGCCTATCTTATGGTTTCATATTTTCCTAGACATCAAAAGGAAATGGGAGAAAAAATTTCCATGTCAAAATATTCATTTTTCTATTTTATATGATTTTCCAAAGAATTAAAGAAAAAGAAGAAAATAAAAATAAAATGAATGAGAACTAGGTGCAGATAGCAATGACAATCAGTTCAATACACGCCTGGGCCCAACATGGGGGGTGTGAACATCAAATGCTCTAGGCCCAAGATCCAATCAGAAAATAATAAGAAAAATCCAAAGAAAAAGGGAAAACACGTGGTGCAGGAAGTAAGCAAATGCAGTGTAAATCCTGATTGGGCCTTGGAGTGGGGTGTGGGTATCAGTTTCACTTAAGCCCATTACCAACACTAAGTGGAACGCATCTTTTTGGTGGTATTCAGAGTCCCCTTCACAAATGAAATTAAACCAAGGCCACACGATCTTATTTCCAGTCAATGGTCTCTACTTGATCCAACGGCCCTGAGATTATCTTCAACCTTTGAATTCTGAAATGGAGGGAAAGCTCCATGAACAGAGCTCTTGAACTCAATCTTCATCAACTCGTAATCCCTCAAAACTCCATCAAAATCCAAAATTAAAAACCCTATGCTGCTCTAAATTCATCACTGAATCCAATCATGGTGTCAAAATTAATTGAATCTCACTCTAACATTGAACCCGATCCAAGATCAAGAATCTACTCAAACCTCAACTACGACAATTCTTCAAATTGTTGGTTCTAATCTCATCACCATGTTCCCCTGAGAATTTCTTGCTAAAGAACTCTCAATATCTCTCCATACACAGCATGTTCTTGCTCTCTAAAGAAAATGTGTCACTAACCTAATTGTCTCTAAAATCCACGATTCTAAAACAGAAAGTTTCCTACAGCAATCTAGAACCTATCTAACCTAAAAAGAACTATGAACTGACCTTAATCTAAGCTGTGGAAAGAGAGTTACAAACCTGATGAAATCGAGTGAACAGACCAAGAAATCTTCCAAATCAAAGCTTGATCTTCTCCAGATTCATTCAGTGGAAGGTTATCTAACTTCTGTATGCAAAATATCCTCTTGAAAGTGCTTGATTCCTTGAAACTGATTTCTAGTTGCAGGTGGTGAAATTTGAAACTCAAGAACACGATTTGGACCTGGATTCCCTCTGATTCTGATTGGTACACACTCAAGAACTCATGTGGAATTGAATTGACTCAAGAAACCAGCTTGATTGCACATGAATTGAAGAAATCGAGTGTGACTTGCAATGGAAGATCTTTGATCTCACTCTCTCTTCTCTGCACCAACTCTCTCCAACCTTTCTGATCCATTCTAAACCATTTATAGATGATGTTAGAATCATCTAGAACCAGCTGGAAGCTTCCAATGAGAAATTGGATATCTCATGTCATGACATTCTCCTTTTGTGATATGCAAAAACCAGTCCATGATCCATCTGTTACAACCCTTTGCCTTGACTTGAATTTCTCCCAAAATGAGATTTTGGACATGTTAGGATGCATTACTTGCCTTGTTTTTGATCTTACTTGTGTATGGCATATGTTACTTGAATTACAAGTAACAAAATGGTACCTTCATGAAGTTGACCTCAAACCAAAAATACAACAATTCCATTGTTTTTAAAACCTCATTTCCACTCAAAATGACCTATAATTTCATCTCATTTGGTCATGTATTGAGAATTCCCCAAAATAGGTACTTTAATGAACTTAATTCCTTCCCTTTTTAGGTCATTTTTGCAAATATGAGCTACAAGCATTTACAAACTCTCATGATCACTTTTTTAGACTCAAAACATCATTTTGAGCAAGTTTTATGTTGGACAAGTTTTCATTTGAAGCTTGCAAGTATGAGTTTTAGGCATGTGCTAAGAATGACCTATAATTCCACTTTCCCAAAATACCCTTGACTTGTAAAGCTTATAAGTTGAGTTCTACAAATCATCTTGATACATACCATACCTTTTTGGAAAGGGGAGACCATGAGGAACATCTCTTATGTTTGGCCCAAGTTCATTTGAATCTTCCTTGGGGGTCAAAAGTTGCTTGGAAGACAAGTAACTTTCACAGACAAATTTCAATGTCCTCAGATGACCTGTAACTTGCAAAGACTATAACTTGAGTTCTACAAATCCTCTCAAGGACTTCCACCACTCAAATTAAAGCTAAGACCATCCTATACAAGTCTCATGACCATTCCAAAGTGATATGAGGCTTGTATTTCAATTTATCTTCCCTTGAAGTTAGCATCAAACTAGGGGATTTTACACTGTCAAGCATAGTAACCCTAGCCTTCAAACTTCTCAAACTTCTCAATCATGAGCAAGTAGTCTTGGAATCATCCACTAGGCCTCTTAAAGCATCAATCCAAGATCATATGGCATTGGGGATAGGTCTCAACCTTCCTCAAATTCATCTGTTGACTTAGGGTTGACCAGTCAAACCCTAATTTTACCACTCATGGTAAAACTTTTCAATCTTCAATCAATGAGTTGTCTAGGCCTCATGATGGCTCTCAAGACATCATATGAGCTCTAGCAAGACCTCAAGATCACATTTATAGCTTCAGAATCATCTGAGTAGCTTCAATAACTTTCAAGTTAGGAGACATTCAACTTTGCAATTAACCCTATCTCTGAGGATCTTCATTTTCAACTGAGGAGGATATCAACCCTCACAAACTTCAATGACATTCTTCAAGAGGTTCTCAAACCTTCCATTAGCTCTTCAAAAGATGATCACACCCCTTGATCCCTGCACATATCTCAATGCAATGCATATGCTAGTGTATGAATGAATGCAATGAAACAATGAACCAAGTCTCAACAAGGTTAAGCAAATTTTGGAGTGCAACAGCTGCCCCTATTCAAGCGGCTTGGGCCTGGCTAGTTCTCAAACAAGCGCGGCGGAAGACGGTTAAATACCAATAAACCCGAAAATTTGCCAATCACGGAGGCAAACTTCCAATTCTGATATCTGCACTGATAAATACCAGCGGTACTCCGCTGGGGAAGAAAGATTTAATTGAGCACTCTCTAATTTGGGGATCACCCTCAGAAAAAAGACAAATGCCTTCAAATACTGCTGTACACTGAGTTCACCATAGAACTTCAACATCAAATCCATAGCATCCTGGGTCACTCATGACTCTGGTGATGATATGCAATCTTGCCTTCAGGAAACTCTCCGGGGGACTTCCTCGACATCACTCTGAAGAAACAAAATCCCGAGTCACTCATGGCTCGGGGGATCCGTGAACTTGCCTTCAGGCAACTCCGTCTTGCTGGGGAGAAACTTTGACATCAGTCAAAAGCATACTTCGGCCCTCAGTCCGAAAAGAGAATCCTTGGTCACTCATGACTCTGCGGGAATCCTCAAACTTGCCTTCAAGCAACTCTGCAGGGACTATCTTCAACATCAGTACGAAGAATACAAACTTGCCTTCAGGCAATTTCGTCGCTGCTAGAAAATCCGTGACTTCAGTCAGGGAGATATTTCGAACTTTAGTCCGAAAAATGAATCCTAATTCACTCATGACTTTGGGGAATAACCTTGCCTTCAGGCACCTCGCATCAACTAAGGAAATCTGTGACATCAGTCAGAGAAGTGGTATTCTGAGCCATTCATGACTCTGGGGATTCAATATTTTGCCTTTAGGCAAACTCCGCTTCAGCTGGAGAACATCTTCGACTTCAGTCTGAAGAAACACTAGTTGGGTTATACCATAGCCTTCAGGCCTCGACATCAGTCGGGAAAAACCACAATGCTCGATCACAATCAGTAACCATCAGGACAACTGATTTGGCCATCAGACCAACACGGATCACTTCGTAACAAAAGCTGCACTTGCGAACCTTTGACACTGTCTTCAGACAAACATTGAGTCATCAACGGGGAACCTGAATCCACCAGAACTTTCTGATATCGCCTTCAGGTATTATCGAAGTCAATCTTCCCATCTGACATCGCCGTCAGAGCAACTTATCACGCTGCTATAAAAACGAACACCGGGTCACCGGGGACAACCATCAGGTTACAATCTCGTTGGGGAGGAAGGAAGGGTTCACCCAAACAATCCTGGAGACTTCGCTGGGGAAAGACGAAAGAGTTCACTCAAACGTTTCCTGTAAACTTCTGGGGAGCACATACATTTCCGCTGAAGAAACGGTAACCACCTGGTTCATGTTTCACATGCACGTGCTGGGAAATGCATGGATGGATGTAATGCTCCGTACGAAACGGAAATGTTATGCTTTTAGATAAATGTTATGCAATCATGCAATGAAATGCTCCAGCAAAATAAATGCTGGAAAGAGGAATCATCCTCTCAGGGGAGAGTAACCACTCTGCTGAGGAATAAGCTGCCCATCAAGGGAACTGCAACCTGTGCCAATCTTAACTAGACTTAAACTTGGGGATGACGGACCCCTCCGGGAAAATTCAGCGCTTCACGCTGACCAACACACCATCCCTGCCACACCGGGGAAACAAACTTCAGTTTGCGGGACAATCCTTCAGGATCTGCGTGGGGAAAAAGATAAATGCCACGAGCAGCTCTCTGGGAAAAGACTCTCCTGGGGAAAATAGCCTTCAGGCTACCAGCCACTCATGTCGATAAGTTCTCAAACTCACGGGGAGGCAAACTTCAGTCTGCTGAACAGTCCTTCAGGATCTGCTTGGGGAAACTCTTCATTTGCCGGGCATGGCTATACTCGGCTGGGGAGATTCATCCGCCTGCTAGGAACAACCGATGCTGGGGGAATGCCATCCGCCTGCTGGGGAAAGGGCTATGCTCTGTCGACGATATCAATCTCGACCTGCTGAGGATAACTCTTGCACACGTCTCATGGAGACCGACCCTTGCCGGGGACAACCGCGGGACTAATCAAGTCCGAGGAATACTAGTGCATCAGCACTGCTGGGGATATCAATCCTTGGCTACTCATCTGGCGAGAAATGCCACTGACAACCTCTGAGGATATCAATCCTGACTCTGGCCAGGGATGCTGAACCTGTCAAGGAACTGCTTTGGCGATCTCTGAGGGGAAATGTACCGATCCTATCAAGGATCCGCTTTGCGACTGCGGAGGATATCAATCCTGCAAAAACAAACAAGCACAATACCCTTCTCAAAGGGACCATCAGGTTATCATTTGCGACATTATTCAGGTAATTCAAAGCTTTAACAATCATTGGCCGAAGCCCACAAGCTTATGCACGCGTATTTTATTAAAAACACCAGGCACTTTTCACAAGCAAAACTGCAGAAATAAACATGTAAACAATCAGTTCCCTGAATAGTATGTTTATTGATGAATGGCCTGTAAATAGGCAAAGTGTTTTACAATGGATGCGAGCTCCTGAAATGAGGAAGCTGCAAAACAAGCAAATACAAATATACAACAGATATGTACAAATGTTGGCAATGCGGTGCAGACGAACACCATGAAGCAATCACCCCTATGATTCTCTCGACTCCAAAACTTCCTGACGATTCATCTTCGGAAGAGATTGATTCGGATAGACGACCTTCAGGTACTCCCAAATCACGGGGCAAGGAAAATCACACGGGCCGCGGTCATTTGTTTTTAAATCCCTAACTTTTGCCTGAATCGCCCGTTAGGGTTTTCGATTCACCGGGATACCCTTTTTTGCCGAAGTCGCCCCTTCAGGTTTTCGACTTTGCGGGTTTACATTCTTTTCTTTTATATCCCTAATTTTTGCCCGAACCTTTTTCATTTTTCATGGTTCGCCGGGATGCCCTAATTTTTGCCTGGACTCTCTTTTTATGTCCAGCGGGTCATTTGTTAAGCAAAGTATTTTTTAACCGCGTCCGCGTTCACCGGAGATGGAAAATCTTCTCCATCCACCGTGGATAATAACAAAGCTCCTCCCGAGAAGACCTTGCTAACAACATACGGCCCTTCATAATTCGGCGTCCACTTGCCCCTGTGATCGGAGTGCGGTGGGAGTATTTTCTTCAGGACGAGATCACCCGTCTGAAAGCTTCGATGGCGCACCTTCTTATCGTAAGCTTTCTTCATTCGGCTTTGGTATATCCGACCATAAGCAATAGAAGCTAACCTCTTCTCATCCATCAGGCTCAGTTGGTTCAATCTGTCTGTTACCCATTCTGCCTCGTCAAGCTTGACGTCGCGCAAAACTCGCAAAGAAGGAATCTCAACTTCCAACGGTAACACTGCTTCCATTCCGTATACTAAGGAAAAAGGAGTTGCCCCGGTTGATGTACGCACTGTTGTGCGATAACCGTGGAGAGCAAACGGAAACATCTCGTGCCAGTCCTTATAGGTAACAACCATTTTCTGCACAATCTTCTTTATATTCTTATTGGCTGCTTCAACAACACCATTCATCTTCGGCCGGTAAGGCGATGAATTGTGATGTTCTATCTTGAAGTTCTGACACAACTCCTTCATCATCTTGTTGTTAAGATTCGAACCATTGTCCGTGATAATCCGCTCCGGGATACCATACCGACAGATGATGTCCTTCTTTATAAACCTGGCTACCACCTGCTTGGTGACATTTGCATACGACGCGGCTTCAACCCACTTCGTAAAATAATCGATAGCAACCAGAATAAAGCGATGTCCGTTGGATATCGTAGGCTCAATCTTTCTGATCATATCAATGCCACACATGGAGAACGGCCACGGGGAAGACATGACATTCAACGGATTCGGCGGCACGTTAATCTTATCAGCATAAACTTGGCACTTGTGACACTTCTTCGTTAACTTGTAACAGTCCGACTCCATGGTCAGCCAGTAATATCCTGCCCTCAGGATCTTTCTCGTCATTGCATGCCCGCTAGCGTGCGTACCGAATGTACCTTCGTGAACCTCTTCCATCAGGAAGCCAGCTTCCTTTTCATCTACACATCTCAGTAGCACGAGGTCATGATTCCGCTTATACAAAACACCATCAGGGTTGAGATAAAAGTTTCCAGAAAGCCTCCTCAGAGTCTTCTTATCCTGGGTTGACGAACCCGCCGGATACTCCTTATTCATAAGGAAATTCTGGATGTCGTAGAACCAAGGTTTGCCATCAGGCGCCGTTTCAACGACAAAAATGTGCGCAGGCCTATCAAGGCGAGAGATCATAATAATTGGAGCTTCATTCCAAAAGTTGACCTTATACATCGAGGATAAGGTAGCTAAGGCATCAACCATCTGATTTTCAGCCCTCGGCACATGGTGGAACTCTACGCGATCAAAGAATGGTAACAACCTTCTGGCGTAGTTCATATATGGAATCAAGTTCGGTTGTCGAGTTTCCCACTCTCCTTTGATTTGATTCACAACAAGCGCTGAATCGCCATACACATCAAGATTATTGATCCTCAGATCAATGGCTTCTTCCAACCCCATTACACAAGCTTCGTACTCAGCCTCATTGTTGGTGCACGGGAATGTCAATCTGGCGGTGAACGGGATATGAGACCCATGGGGAGTTGTGATAATTGCCCCAATTCCACTACCGTACGAGTTAACCGCACCATCAAAAATCAACTGCCACTGGGAACCCAACTCCGGCCCTTCATCGGGCAAAGGCTCTTCGCGATCCTTCATCTTAAGGAACATCACATCCTCATCAGGGAATTCAAATTTCATAGGCTGGTAGTCTTCGATAGGCAACTCAGCAAGATGTTCAGACAACACGCTCCCCTTGATTGCTTTCTGGGACACGTATTGAATATCATATTCCGTCAAAACCATTTGCCATCTGGCAATCCGTCCGAAAAGAGCTTGCTTCTCAAAGACGTACTTTATTGGATCCATTTTCGAGATCAACAGGGTTGTGTGATTCAACATATACTGGCGGAGACGCTTGGCAGCCCACGCCAATGCACAACACGTCTTTTCCAGCATCGAGTATCGGGATTCACAATCAGTGAACTTCTTACTCAGGTAATATATGGCATGTTCTTTCCTGCCTGACTCATCGTGCTGACCGAGCACGCAACCCATACTATTCTCGAGTACTGTCAAGTACATTATCAAAGGCCGTCTGACAATTGGGGGAATCAAAATAGGAGGTTCCTGCAAGTATTTCTTTATTTTATCGAAGGCCCTCTGGCAATCTTCGTTCCATACCACCGCTTAATCTTTCTTTAACAGCTTGAACATCGGTTCACATGTGGCCGTGAGCTGAGAAATAAACCTTGCAATGTAGTTTATTCTCCCCAGGAAACCACGCACTTCTTTTTCTGTATGCGGCGCTGGCATATCTTGAATTGCTTTTATTTTGGCAGGATCAACCTCGATGCCTTTCTCACTTACAATGAACCCCAGTAATTTACCGGATCGCACCCCAAAAGTGCACTTATTCGGATTCAGCCTCAGCTTGAATTTCCTCAACCTATCAAAAAGCTTCTGCAGATTGACCAGGTGTCCTTCCTCCGTTTGAGATTTTGCTATCATATCGTCCACGTAGACTTCAATCTCGTGGTGGATCATGTCGTGAAACAACGTTACCATCACCCGTTGGTAAGTTGCCCCTGTGTTCTTCAGACCGAAGGGCATGACCTTGTAGCAGAATGTACCCCATGGTGTAATAAAAGTAGTTTTCTCCATGTCCTCCGGCACCATCTTGATCTGATTATAGCCGGAGAAACCATCCATGAACGAAAATACTGAGAATTGAGCCGTGTTATCCACTAACACGTCAATATGAGGTAACGGGAAGTCATCCTTAGGGCTCGCCCTACTCAAATCCCGATAATCCACGCACATCCGTACCTTACCGTCTTTCTTTGGTACAGGCACAATGTTTGCAACCCACGGAGGGTAACTGGCCACAGCCAAAAATCCAGCGTCCAACTGCTTCTGGACCTCTTCTTTGATCTTGACGGCCATATCCGGTCTGGTCCTTCTAAGCTTCTGCTTAACAGGAGGACAATCTTCTCTTAGAGGCAAGTGATGAACCAAAATATCGGTGTCCAACCCTGGCATATCCTCGTATGACCAAGCGAAAATATCATTGTACTCCCTGAGCATATCAACCAATCTTCGCTTGACGTCATCTTGCAATGTGGCCCCTACCCGGACATTCCGGACAAGTTCTTCAGAACCCAGATTAACGATTTCAATCGCTTCCTCATTAGGCAGAATGACCTTCTCTTCCTGTTTCAACAGGCGAACCAACTCTTCCAGCAGATCTTCGTCATCTTCCCCAATCTCTTCTTCAGCTTGATAAACCGGGTGATCGAAGTCAAAGAGAGTCATAGGGAGTTCTGCGGTGTTATCTGTAATAAGAGTCCTGCAATAAACATGGTCACATGCTTAAAAGATGCACTGGTTAGCTCTTACCCAACATTGCCGTTTTAATGTTTTTTCAATTTCCAAAAATAAGAAAAAGGGAAAAACAAAAACATGAATAAAAGGGAACACAAAGTTCTGAATGCAAAATCGCCTTGTGATTTATTTAACAAAATATACGTTCATAAGCAAGTAAGGCCCTAACTGCTATGTGTCGCTACTGCGAAAATTGGCGCCGGCTAGACAGAAGAGTCGCCACCGTGCGTTATTTATCCCAACGGAGGGAAAGGAAACGCTCGAAGTAAACCTCGCAAAAAACGGGGAAAGGTATGGTCATCGCAACCAAAACCTGGATTCGGGAGTCGGTTACGCAAGGGGAAGGTATTAGCACCCCTCACGTCCGTCGTACTCGACGGGATCCACGCTTGCTTGGTTTGTCTAAAGGATGCAAAAACAATCTATCTAAGGCTGCTAAATCTAAACAGAAGAAATTGACTCGATAGAGCATCGCGCTCTATGCCTACGTATTCTCAAGAGAGAAAGTCAGAGTCGACGTAGTTCGGGACTACGGGGAAAGGGGAAAGTTTGGGAAAGTTTGCTCGCCAAGACATCGCGTCTTGTGCCTACGTACTTCCATACAGCATGGAAGATCAGAGCAGCCGTAGTTCGGCTAACTACGGGTAATCTAAGGGTATTCTCGATCACACAAGAAGTGAGAGAATAAAGTTGCTTTGGGAGGTCTGAGAACCTACGGGAACCTAGAACTACGGTCTAGTCTCGATTGCATAAGGGCAAGAGAAAAGAAGTCAATCGCCAAGAAGCGAAAAAGGACGCACACGCTAAATCCTAAACGTAGGAGTGGATGCGTCGTAAATCACCCAAAGGGTGATGCTAAACATCCAGGTTGTGTGAAAGAACTCTCCCACAACCTTTCCTACGTATCTATCGATCTCACAACACTCGAAAGGGTCGCGGAAAAAGAAAGTCTAAAAACTCTAAAATGGAACTGATTCCACTACAAGCTTCACTGGCTTGTTCAAATGCAAGCTTCACTGGCTTGTTTTCTCCTTTTGTCATTTGTCATTTTCCTGACGCTTTTATCCTCTTTTATGCTTTTTCTCCTCTTTTTACCTACCTGCAAAAGAAACCTTAAACGCACAAGAATCATCAGAATTTATATCAAAAATAATATGGAATAAAGTCTCCTAAAAATTACCCTAAATTCTTCTCTAAAAGAATTGAATCAAATTCACCTAAAAATTATCTAAGTCCTAAATTCCCTAAAAAGGTCAATATTAAATTCCTAAAGAAATCTATACTAATTTCTATTTACTATTATCTAAATCGTAATATTCTAAAATTAAATTCTAACTAATAAGACTATATTTAAATTCCTAAAGCATTTACACTAAACTATTATCCTAATTATAATATTCAGACTAGTCTAATCTGATATTAAACTAAAATGCTATAAAGCAAAATTAATCCTAAAATTAATATGCTAACTAAAACTATCTAATTATATGCTAATTAAAATTCTAGAAATTAAAGTGTAAGAAATATTAAACTAATCCTAGAACAATTAACTAAATTGCTATTAAAACAAAATTAACAAAAATAGCAATTAAAATCAATGCAGGGGGGTTGGGAAAATTACAGGGGATAGCAATAGCAATTAGCAAAAACATAAAGCCCAGCCCACAAAATATGTACACAGCAGGGGGGGGGGGGTAAGGGGAAGAAAAACGCAGATGAGTGAGCAAAACGAATGGGCCTCGGAGCCCAATCCATAGCCACGTATCCTCTTCCATTCTCAGCACAAAAAAAACCTAGAGGACTTGTTTTCCCCTTCACTGTTCACCATCAAGAATGCGCCGCTGCTCCTCTTCTCACACTCTCTCTCGCGCAATCTCCATTCTCTCTTCCTCCTGATTCAACCTTCGTTCAATCTCTTCAATAATTTCATCACAACCTCAAAAATATTTCCAGATCCCTTCCATCTCACTCCGATTCAACCTCGCTCTACTCTATCCCTATCTCTCGGTCTCAATCTCAGCAAAGTTGCTCATATGGAAACGATGGTGGTGCGCTTTGAAGGGATTCGTGAAGATTTCAGAAGAAATTCTTAAAGATGTTGACGTTCTGTGTTCTTGATGATATGATGAGCGAAGGTAGAGCTGGATGGGAGTTGTTCGTGGATGAAGACGTTAACGATGTTCTGGAAAAGTGATGACGAGAAAAATAACGTAAATCTGGGAAAAAACCTGAAGGGCTGAAGATCTTCTTGCTGTTGTTGGAGAATAATGAAGTAATCGGGAGACGATCATCATGTTGACGAATGTTCGTTGTGGTGATCATGCTGGTCATTCACTGAGGACGCGTGTTCTTCGTGGCTCTTTAGCGAATCGTTGAAGGTCGTTGAATACACGAAGAAATCCGAGAAGTGATTGATGATTCTTGCTAAACGATGATGATTTTCTGGGAAAGATTGATGAATGGTTGAATCTGGAAAATACGAAGGACCTTGAAGAACAACGATGAACTTTTGAAGCTTACGAAAAATCTGAGACAATCTGGATGAACGTGTTTGAAATTGATGATGTTGAAGGTTGATCGGAGAAGAGGAAGGTGCGACGAATTCTGGGGATTTCGGTGTGAAGGAAAGTTGGAAGAGGATGAAGGTTTAGATGTTTCTGGGAATTTTCCAGTTTTCCGGTGAAGTTAGGGCGGAGGACGGTGGTCGGAGACGATTGAGGGTTAGTTAGGGTGGTGGGCGGTGGTCGAAGTTCGTTGTAGGTCTGTTACGGTTGCCTGACTTGCATGCCGGTCAGGGAATGGTAGCCGCCGGAGTTGCATGCATGAGAGGGATAGGGAGGTGGAGACAAGTGGCGAGAGGGAGAAGGAAAGGGAGCCACGTGTGTGAGGAGAGAGGGATAGTGGGGGTTAGGTGTCAAGCATGCAGAATGCATGGAAAAATGAAGTGGGTCCTCCTTGGGTTTACACGTGGTAGCTGACTCTTTATATGACCTGGGTAAAATTGGACTTTGAAGATGGGCTTTGACTGATTAATTTGGATAATAGCCCAACGAAACTCTGATGGAATTAATTACTATGGATAACGATGGATTAAAATGGACTGATTAATGAATGATTATGACTAATGAATTGATTAACTGACTAATTGGATTAATATGGAATTAATGAAAATGACATGGGTGATTAAGAATTAATGACATGGATTGGTAATGATAAAACTGAACGTGATATTTAACTGGACAGGATTACAAAACGAAAATTGATTAAGGAAAAACTAAACAGTTAAATCTAACTAACTAAGACCTAATCAATATCTAATTAATCAATACCTAAAAACTATAAAACTATTCTAAAAATTAAAATATATTAATTCTATTTAAAAGAAAATAAATCTATTCTATTAAAAAGAATTCTATCAAAATTTTATTTAAAATCCTATAAAAAACTATATTATTTCTATATCTAAAATTGAAAAATTATTTAATTTCTATTAAACCCTATTATGCTAAAAAGAAAAAGCTATTTATTAATAAAAGAAACTATTCAATTCTATTAAAAGAAAAACATATATCCCATATCTAAAATTAATATCTATTAACAGATAGAAAAGTCAATAAACTATAAAATGCAATTTATTTAATTA
Source organism: Lathyrus sativus (assembly GCA_963859935.3). Lineage (NCBI taxonomy): Eukaryota > Viridiplantae > Streptophyta > Magnoliopsida > Fabales > Fabaceae > Lathyrus > Lathyrus sativus. The sequence goes on along the minus strand of OZ012738.1, from coordinate 539,454,081 downwards.
AAAAGGATATCGAGACCGAAGCGGAACCAGCGGTAAAACTCGGGCACCTGAATACCCTCAAAAACAACAGCGCGAGCTGAAAACACCCGGGAAGCACATAACTTCCCGAAAAATAACCTCTGATTATCTGCACAGGTCTGGAACCTCTAAAACGTGAAAAAGGGCTGTAATCTCCATGATTGAGAAAATGCGCTATATGCAGTATGTAAATGTGAATGCGAAATGCGAATGTGCGTCGAAACATAAACCAGATGTAGGACCCAGTTGGTCAAATTTTGGGGTGCAACAGTTGCCCCTATTCAAGCGACTTGGACCTGAATGGTTGGAGAGCGAACGAATTTTCAAACATTCAAAGGTAGAAGGCGGTTGAATACATATGGAACCCTGAAATTTGCCAACCGTGGGAATATATTGCAAAATTGCTTGAGGAATAGCATCCAATGAACTGAAGTTTGGTTGTCACGGCAACAACTGGCCGATTATCTGATAAAAATTTCTCTGTTTTTTTGTTTTTAACATCAATCACCTGTGTGACGCCACGAGTATTGACTCTTCGGACTAATGCTTCAGAAAGCAAACACCTTAATTCCCATCTTACTTATGGGATCAAATCTTGGCACTACAAGATATGACTTTTCCGTCGACTCATAGTTCACAGCGAACTTGAGGACAATTCTCCCGGGGAAATTCCGAATCGACTGCCAGGCACCTATTCTGTCAACAGGCGGCAGCTTCAGAAGTTTGATATATGTTAATCGTTCTTTTTTTCAGTGCCGACGTAACAACCAAATATGAAGAAATCACTCCGCTGGAGGAGAAAAGAAGCTTAACCAAACAACTCTGCAGGGGAACATACTCGAAAGCCACGAGGTAACCAACCTGGTCCATGTTTCGAAATGCGTATGCCTGATAATGATGCAATGTCCCATACGGCGTGGAAATGCTATGCGTTTGTAAATGTAATGCCCTGTACGGCCTGGAGATACTATGTATTTGTAGAGATGCAAATATGACGGTATATGCAAATGCTAATGCCAATGCAAGCTTGTGCTGCCAGAGAACACCAAGTCTAAAACCACTTGGCAAAATAAATGCCGAAGACAACGTTAACTCTACTGGGGATAAACTGATATCACAAAATCATCTCAGCAAAACAAATGCTGGAAAAGGGAAACCGAATCTGCTGGGGATAACCATCCTGCTGGAGAAACGGAAAGGCAACCCTGCTTGGGGAGGAAGAAAAACAACCCTGCTTGGGGATGCTCTCCTCAAACCACTGACCTATACTCTGTGGGGATTGACCAAATCGGGGTTGATCGTGCGCAGCACACTGCTGAGAATGCCCCTTCTATCAAGGATATCAATCTTAACCTGCTGAGAATACTCCTGATCCCTATCTGATGCGGGGTAAAATGCAATCTCAAACCTTTCGGGGATAATACATGTGTCTATCTGCTGAGGAGCAGTAGTTATGTTTTAACAACCTCCACAAGGAATTCAAACAATAATCGGAGAACTGGTATCAACCGAGCTTCGTATCGGGGAACATGACAACATACGAGTCATTGGGGCGTTACTGTGTTAGATACTTTTAAGTTTTTGTTTTTCTGGTTTAGGACGAACAAGGGGTTATGTACAAAATGGAAGATATGGAAAATACTAGACGAGAACTAACATTCAAAGATAGGCTACCAGACGAGAACTGATAGCAAAATTGATTTGTAGCTTGGACATCAGACGGGGCTGACTTGATTATAGACAACCAGACGAGAACTGGTTGCAATAAACTGCACCAGACGGGAACTGATGCTTACAATAACATACATCAGACGGGAACTGATGTTTACGGAGAGATCGAAGCAACGTTGACCAGACGAGAACCGGTTACGCGATGCCATGTACCAGACGAGAACTGATACAACAAACAGAAACAGTGACCAGACGAGAACTGGTTACAATAAACTGCACCAGACGGGAACTGATGCTTACAATAAACTACATCAGACGGGAACTGATGTTTACGGAGAGATCGAAGCAACGATGACCAGACGAGAACCGGTTACGCGATGCCATGTACCAGACGAGAACTGATATAACAAACAGAAACTGTGACCAGACGAGAACTGGTTACGATAAACTGCACCAGACGGGAACTGATGCTTACAATAGACTACACCAGACGAGAACTGATGTTTACAGAAATGCGGGCCAGACGAGAACTGGTTACCGGGTTGCCAGACGAGAACTGGACTTTGGAAGCGACTGTTTACGAAGTTCTGACACGTAACAAGTTTAAGCTGCAGGATAACAATCTAACAACAGCAAGGCCTCTTTTTGGAATGTTAAGGTTTTTTCGATAAGGGTAATGACATGATTCCCCGATACTCAACTCCTGCTGGGGAGGAACAGACTAGCTTGAATAGCTTGCCCAAGTGCACTCAACCTGCCCCAGTCTAATTCCTGGGAATATTGCTCTGAACAGCTTGCGACGAGACGATCTCGAGATTACTTGCTCCGGTGTCTGGTACACGAAGGGAATTCAACTCCAATTAACCAACTTGTCAACCCAGTTGGTTTCAACATTTCTTAACTGACTTGCCCCTGAATGAGCGTACAAGCGACTTAACCTGATCTGATTATCCACCTGAAATATTTGTTTTCACATCACAAAATTCTGACTAACTGCCCCTGATTGGCTCTCGAGAAGATTTACTTCTGATCAACTGCTTCTCAAGCAAACTGCCCCTGATCAACTGATACTTTGGGACTCGTCCTCAGACTAACTGATTCTGAACTTACTGGAAGTCAATGCCCCTGATTCACAGGGTTTCAAAACATACGTCATTCTGATCCAGACCGCTGAATTATTCGGTCCTACTTGACTATTCCCTGTTGGAATCTCTTTCGTGTCAATCACTAACCTGCAATTAAAACTGTTCATTCACGAATGGTAATCTTAATGCAGTGTTTATGCAAATTTTGAAAATTTTTGCACTGTCACTCATTTACGTGTCATGATTGTGAGTGACGAATGAACCGGAGTTCAAACGTAGTGCTGATTTGATCAGTGAAAAATACAACAAGGATATGACTAGCAAATCATGAAGGAGTCAGGTTACTCAACCTTATCGTAATGCGCTTTCAGAATAAACCCTACCTCAATTAGGTCTTTTAAGGGTTGTATCGTGGTCGGGTTCACGGTTCGTGAAACAAAGGATATTTGGCTCAAATGATAATTTGTACCCACCCCGTCTACGTGATGATCTCCGATCCTAAGGTTCAGTTAACCTGGCACAAGCGCTCGCCTCTTCGAGAGGTATGTTGAATGGTAAGAACCGCAGTTAAGGAACTCACAGGAATTTCGGAGTGACAGTTACTCCTTTTCGTTTTCGGTGTCTGTGTACACGACTTTGTGACTTTACTGGGGATTTATTTTTTCTATCCCTTCTTTTTCATTCTTTTGATTCCCTAATTTTTGCCTGGACTGACTCCTTTTGAGTTCTTTTCGTTTTTTTTCCATTTTCTTTTGAAGTCCAGCGGGATGCCTTGATTTTTGCCTAAGTATAAGCTTTCCAGCTTTTCTTTTCTTTTTACTTAGCGGGCTTTCTTTTTTTCTTTCTTTTGGAACAAAGTCGTGTGACACTGGTTGTCTTGATTGCTCCAAAAGGATTGTAACCGTCTCACTCTTGATTGGTGAGGTTTAACCATTGTGGTTGACGAGGTACGACCTCTTGAGAGACGTAAACTGTAATTGGTCCTCGAAAGATAACACTCCTCTGTAAGACTTGAATGTTCGGTCAAGCTAACTGACAACTACCCTGTCCCGGGTTAAGATGTGAGGGTTGAAAAGTCCGAAAAAACTTCTACTTCCTGGCTCGAAGTGGTTAACAAGGGACTAACTCCTTATATCTCCAGTGTTTAGGGGATTTGAAACAATGCCTTGTACGTCATCGGCAAGGTTTTATCTAAAAGCATACAATCATCGGTTATGAGTTTAGTTTCGTCATCCTCCCTTCAATCTTTGCTAATCACAGTGACAAAGTGGAGTGAATAAAATGCAAGTGTCAGTGCAATGCAATAAATGAGCGACAGCGACATGATTAATTCAGAAAATGCATAATCACTTTATTATTATTACCATTCGAAACAAAAAATGTTTTACAGTAAGTAATAACTAACAGCAAAGAAACTACAAATGCAAATGATAAAAAATCTGAGGACCGCCAATGCCGAGGGCGCCTGCCTGTCTGGACCTACTGGCTTCTGCTGGAGAATACTTTCTGAACCTTCGAGCTTAGACAGCTGAGAAATTAGTATGAACAAACAGAAATCCTTCTCGAAAGGAAATGCAATCTTGGTCGATCAACTGCTGTACTTTCGCCTGAAACGCTTTACAATCTTCAGTTGAATGTCCTGGGGATCCGCCATGGTAACCACACTGAACTTGTGGATTGTACCCAGGAGGGTAAGGTTCTGGCACAGGCTTAAGAGCTTTAGGTTCCACCAAAGAACTCTGGATCAAAGACGGTAGCAGTTGGCTATACGACATAGGCACTGGGTGAGAAGGAGCATTCCTTCGTTCCAAATTGTTACGAGGTCCGTTCTGATTTTGGCGCTGATTCTGATAACCTCGGCCACGAGTTCGCTGATTTGCAAGGGAAACGACAGGACGTTCCTGATACGGTGCCCTAGGCTCAGTTGTCTGTCCAGCATAACAAGGCATAGGAGATACTGATCCAACAGAGTTCACCAACTCATCTCGAGGATACCCAACATCTGGCATGATGGCATTGACCACAACTCCTTCTTCATTCTGATAGTCGTGGAGAGATTCAGTTTCACTAGCCTGGCTGCTTGAATCAATTTGGATTTTCCCAATTCTTAGGGCATGCTCAAAGCGTTCTCCCACTCTTACCAAGTCAGAGAAATTTAACGGAAGTCCAAACAATCTCTCGAAGTACGGGCTTCGCAGGGAGTCTATGAACATGTTTGCTAGCTCTCGGTCTAGAAGTGGAGGTTGTACTCTGGCAGCAAATTCTCTCCATCTCTGTGCATACTTCCTGATGGGTTCATTGTTCTCTTGAGACAACTCTTGCAACTGCATGCGATGAGGAGCCATGTCTAGGTTGTAGTCATACTGTTTCAGAAAAGCTCTGGCTAAATCCACCCATGATCGAATCTGAATACTCTCTAACTGCATATACCACCTCAAAGATGCCCCAGTCAGACTATCCTGAAAGCAATGGATCATCAGCTTGTCACTTTGCACAAACGAAGTCATTCTACGGCAGAACATCACCAAATGCTGCTTCGGACAACTATCTCCTTCGTACTTTTCAAATCTCGGCACTTTGAACTTATCAGGCAATACCAGGCCAGGAACCAAACACATGTCCGCAGCGTTCAGGTTAACAGCATCTTTGACCTTCAAGGCTTTAACTTTCTCTTCCAATACTCGGAGCCTTTTATCACATTCAGGAGCTCTTGGGTTTACAGTCCTAGCTACCGGGATATCTCTTCGAGGATTCACCACAGGAAAAGCAGCATCTAGATTGTTAACAGGGGGAAAGCGGTCATTTCGGACAACAAACTGCTCACGTCGATCTCGGTCCATAACAGGAGGTTGCACAAACTGGTCTGCAGTAATGTTGTTCACTTGCGGAAAGCCTTCCATAGAATCATACAGAGGGTTGGACGTCACAGTGAACCCTGACAAGGTGTTAGGAGAATGGAAGTTGCCCTCTGACATGGCTATCAATAACCTTCAACTGACTTCCTGCTCGATTCTGCTCAAGTCTGTTTCAACCCCTTTGGTTGTCTTCTAACACTCAACAGTTGCTCAGGCCAATCACCGGATAATCACCTTCTGAAATCAAACAACGGCTGGATAAGAACTCTGGCTAGCTGGAGTATGATATGCAATATGATGCAACACGTTTATGCAAATGCAATGCAATATGCAACAAATACGGGATCACAACCCCCACACAATCTGAATACTGCTGCACTGCTGACGGAGTACGTTCGCTCTGAAGAGAATGCCAAAATAACGAGTAGGCTGGAAGTCAAGTTTCCTGCAAAAACCCTCCCACTCACGGGTAATGGACCTAAATCTGGCAAGGTACGACATCCTATGCGGTCATCAGCGTCACAGACATTCATAAGTGACGATACGATACCCAGAAGGTGTGGCATCATCATCTCATGAAGCAGCCTCACTTAGCTGAATCCCAAATGATCGGTCCCCAGAGTCGACAATCCAACTAACCAGCAACCCAAGCCACCCAAAGGGTGGGACAGGAGGCCAACCAGAAGAACCTCGTCTGAGTGCGGATTTTGCGGGAAGCTAGGACATGCAAAGCATGTACGCCCCCACTACCGTCCACTCTAAGTCTAAGTACCCTCAAGCCCAGGTCCGGCTTCTCACTCAAAGGAACATCCCCCACCCAACAGCACAACAGCAACAGATAACAGCAACAGATAATAGCAACAGATAATGGCAACAGATAATGGCAACAGATAATAGCAACAGATAATAGCAATACAAAAGATAAACACCCAAAAGACAAGCAAACAAGCGCTAGGATTGACTCTCTTTAGGGGACGTTGGATCCCACATGCATGGGGAACTATCGCAGTCCCCAGCAGAGTCGCCAGCTGCTGGGGATCGCCCCGAACAGCCAGGAAGAAAAACCTAAGGCAAGACTCGCATAGGGAACTATTGGAGTTCCCCAGCAGAGTCGCCAGCTGTCGCTACTGCGAAAATTGGCGCCGGCTAGACAGAAGAGTCGCCACCGTGCGTTATTTATCCCAACGGAGGGAAAGGAAACGCTCGAAGTAAACCTCGCAAAAAACGGGGAAAGGTATGGTCATCGCAACCAAAACCTGGATTCAGGAGTCGGTTACGCAAGGGGAAGGTATTAGCACCCCTCACGTCCGTCGTACTCGACGGGATCCACGCTTGCTTGGTTTGTCTAAAGGATGCAAAAACAATCTATCTAAGGCTGCTAAATCTAAACAGAAGAAATTGACTCGATAGAGCATCGCGCTCTATGCCTACGTATTCTCAAGAGAGAAAGTCAGAGTCGACGTAGTTCGGGACTACGGGGAAAGGGGAAAGTTTGGGAAAGTTTGCTCGCCAAGACATCGCGTCTTGTGCCTACGTACTTCCATACAGCATGGAAGATCAGAGCAGCCGTAGTTCGGCTAACTACGGGTAATCTAAGGGTATTCTCGATCACACAGGAAGTGAGAGAATAAAGTTGCTTTGGGAGGTCTGAGAACCTACGGGAACCTAGAACTACGGTCTAGTCTCGATTGCATAAGGGCAAGAGAAAAGAAGTCAATCGCCAAGAAGCGAAAAAGGACGCACACGCTAAATCCTAAACGTAGGAGTGGATGCGTCGTAAATCACCCAAAGGGTGATGCTAAACATCCAGGTTGTGTGAAAGAACTCTCCCACAACCTTTCCTACGTATCTATCGATCTCACAACACTCGAAAGGGTCGCGGAAAAAGAAAGTCTAAAAACTCTAAAATGGAACTGATTCCACTACAAGCTTCACTGGCTTGTTCAAATGCAAGCTTCACTGGCTTGTTTTCTCCTTTTGTCATTTGTCATTTTCCTGACGCTTTTATCCTCTTTTATGCTTTTTCTCCTCTTTTTACCTACCTGCAAAAGAAACCTTAAACGCACAAGAATCATCAGAATTTATATCAAAAATAATATGGAATAAAGTCTCCTAAAAATTACCCTAAATTCTTCTCTAAAAGAATTGAATCAAATTCACCTAAAAATTATCTAAGTCCTAAATTCCCTAAAAAGGTCAATATTAAATTCCTAAAGAAATCTATACTAATTTCTATTTACTATTATCTAAATCGTAATATTCTAAAATTAAATTCTAACTAATAAGACTATATTTAAATTCCTAAAGCATTTACACTAAACTATTATCCTAATTATAATATTCAGACTAGTCTAATCTGATATTAAACTAAAATGCTATAAAGCAAAATTAATCCTAAAATTAATATGCTAACTAAAACTATCTAATTATATGCTAATTAAAATTCTAGAAATTAAAGTGTAAGAAATATTAAACTAATCCTAGAACAATTAACTAAATTGCTATTAAAACAAAATTAACAAAAATAACAATTAAAATCAATGCAGGGGGGTTGGGAAAATTACAGGGGATAGCAATAGCAATTAGCAAAAACATAAAGCCCAGCCCACAAAATATGTACACAGCAGGGGGGGGGGGGTAAGGGGAAGAAAAACGCAGATGAGTGAGCAAAACGAATGGGCCTCGGAGCCCAATCCATAGCCACGTATCCTCTTCCATTCTCAGCACAAAAAAAACCTAGAGGACTTGTTTTCCCCTTCACTGTTCACCATCAAGAATGCGCCGCTGCTCCTCTTCTCACACTCTCTCTCGCACAATCTCCATTCTCTCTTCCTCCTGATTCAACCTTCGTTCAATCTCTTCAATAATTTCATCACAACCTCAAAAATATTTCCAGATCCCTTCCATCTCACTCCGATTCAACCTCGCTCTACTCTATCCCTATCTCTCGGTCTCAATCTCAGCAAAGTTGCTCATATGGAAACGATGGTGGTGCGCTTTGAAGGGATTCGTGAAGATTTCAGAAGAAATTCTTAAAGATGTTGACGTTCTGTGTTCTTGATGATATGATGAGCGAAGGTAGAGCTGGATGGGAGTTGTTCGTGGATGAAGACGTTAACGATGTTCTGGAAAAGTGATGACGAGAAAAATAACGTAAATCTGGGAAAAAACCTGAAGGGCTGAAGATCTTCTTGCTGTTGTTGGAGAATAATGAAGTAATCGGGAGACGATCATCATGTTGACGAATGTTCGTTGTGGTGATCATGCTGGTCATTCACTGAGGACGCGTGTTCTTCGTGGCTCTTTAGCGAATCGTTGAAGGTCGTTGAATACACGAAGAAATCCGAGAAGTGATTGATGATTCTTGCTAAACGATGATGATTTTCTGGGAAAGATTGATGAATGGTTGAATCTGGAAAATACGAAGGACCTTGAAGAACAACGATGAACTTTTGAAGCTTACGAAAAATCTGAGACAATCTGGATGAACGTGTTTGAAATTGATGATGTTGAAGGTTGATCGGAGAAGAGGAAGGTGCGACGAATTCTGGGGATTTCGGTGTGAAGGAAAGTTGGAAGAGGATGAAGGTTTAGATGTTTCTGGGAATTTTCCAGTTTTCCGGTGAAGTTATGGCGGAGGACGGTGGTCGGAGACGATTGAGGGTTAGTTAGGGTGGTGGGCGGTGGTCGAAGTTCATTGTAGGTCTGTTACGGTTGCCTGACTTGCATGCCGGTCAGGGAATGGTAGCCGCCGGAGTTGCATGCATGAGAGGGATAGGGAGGTGGAGACAAGTGGCGAGAGGGAGAAGGAAAGGGAGCCACGTGTGTGAGGAGAGAGGGATAGTGGGGGTTAGGTGTCAAGCATGCAGAATGCATGGAAAAATGAAGTGGGTCCTCCTTGGGTTTACACGTGGTAGCTGACTCTTTATATGACCTGGGTAAAATTGGACTTTGAAGATGGGCTTTGACTGATTAATTTGGATAATAGCCCAACGAAACTCTGATGGAATTAATTACTATGGATAACGATGGATTAAAATGGACTGATTAATGAATGATTATGACTAATGAATTGATTAGCTGACTAATTGGATTAATATGGAATTAATGAAAATGACATGGGTGATTAAGAATTAATGACATGGATTGGTAATGATAAAATTGAACGTGATATTTAACTGGACAGGATTACAAAACGAAAATTGATTAAGGAAAAACTAAACAGTTAAATCTAACTAACTAAGACCTAATCAATATCTAATTATTCAATACCTAAAAACTATAAAACTATTCTAAAAATTAAAATATATTAATTCTATTTAAAAGAAAATAAATCTATTCTATTAAAAAGAATTCTATCAAAATTTTATTTAAAACCCTATAAAAAACTATATTATTTCTATATCTAAAATTGAAAAATTATTTAATTTCTATTAAACCCTATTATGCTAAAAAGAAAAAGCTATTTATTAATAAAAGAAACTATTCAATTCTATTAAAAGAAAAACATATATCCCATATCTAAAATTAATATCTATTAACAGATAGAAAAGCCAATAAACTATAAAATGCAATTTATTCAATTAAAAAGGATATCGAGACCGAAGCGGAACCAGCGGTAAAACTCGGGCACCTGAATACCCTCAAAAACAACAGCGCGAGCTGAAAACACCCGGGAAGCACATAACTTCCCGAAAAATAACCTCTGATTATCTGCACAGGTCTGGAACCTCTGAAACGTGAAAAAGGGCTGTAATCTCCATGATTGAGAAAATGCGCTGTATGCAGTATGTAAATGTGAATGCGAAATGCGAATGTGCGTCGAAACATAAACCAGATGTAGGACCCAGTTGGTCAAATTTTGGGGTGCAACACTATGCCTCGGGTAAGACATAGGGTTGTACAATGACTGAAAAAGTAAATCATTACTCTGGACTTGTCACTTGTATGACTTCCTGAATGGACCAGTTGTTGAGGCACTGCCCTGGAATGCTCGGCTGGATCCATGCGTCAAAGTCACAGTCGCTATCGCCTTCGTCTTCAGACAAAGCGTTGATGCTTTCAAACACCACTCTTCCTTTAGTGAACACTACAGGTCCTCGCCGACGCTGCGAATTCTGGGATGATGAACCACCAGGAGAATAGCCCAATCCAAACCTGCCTTGCTGGTGAGGGATATCCAACACACGACCCCATCCTGGAGCTGAACCATTCTGAACCACAACTTGTGCTTCCTTGAATGAAGACAAAGCCAACACTGGTGTAGGCGCTGCTGTGGAAGATTCATCTTTCACCTTTACAGTGTCAAAAGCCTGACACAAGGTCTCGTGGATCTCCCCATCCACCTCAATGTACTTATAAGACGACAAATGGCTCACCATTATGTCTTCTTCTTCGCACACTGTCACAATGCTGCCTCTGACAGCATATTTCAACTTTTGATGGAGGGTAGAAGTTACTGCTCCTGCTGAATGAATCCATGGGCGACCTAACAAGCAACTGTAGGCTGGCATGATATCCATGATGTAGAAAATCGCATCGAAGACCTCCGGCCCCACCTGAATGGGCAACATAATCTCACCGAACACCGACCGACGAGTACCATCAAAAGCTTTAACCACCAGATCACTGGGGGTGCAACGAATCCCTTGGATATTCAACCTCATCAATGCCTTTTTCGGAAGGACATTCAAAGAAGATCCGGTATCAACCAGCACATGATACATCACCGTCCCTCTGCAGTCTATGGAAATATGAAGAGCGTTGTTGTGATCACGACCTTTGGGCGTCAGATCCAGGTCGGTAAATCCCAATCCGTTCCCAGCATTCACATGTGAGACCACTCCTTCAAGCTAGTTCACTGAGATTTCCTGAGGAACATATGCAGCATTCAGTACCTTCAGGAGCACATTGCGATGCGCTTCTGAACTAAGAAGCAAATTCAGGATAGATATCTTTGACGGTGTCTGCTGAAGATGATCAATGATCTTGTAGTCACTCTTCCTGATCAACCGCATGAATTCTTCAGCATCTTTTACAAGCAAATCCTTCTCTACCTCCCGCGAGGTTTCTTCAACTACTTTGCTTTTTCCTTTATCAGCCTTTTCAGCATTATCTGCTACTGGCTCAGGCGCAGCAAATATTCGTCCACTCTGAGTCATACCGCCAGTACCCACAACATTATCCACAGAAGATGCAGGGGCTCCCAAATCTAACTTCTTCCCATTGCAATAGGCTTCCACCCCATATTGCCACGGGACAGCCTTCGAACTCTCATATGGGATCGGACCGGCTTTAGTGATTGTAATGGTAGGAGGCCTCCGGCCTGTGATGGTAATCGTTTTATAAGGAATGTTGATGGTTGCTACTTCGTCCTCCTGCTTCAGCAGTACTCCTCCGACCTTAGCATCCGCTGTTCGGCTGAACTGTAACATACCTCCATCAATTAAACTCTGAATCCTTTCTGACAACTGCTCACAACCATTCGACGTCTTCGCACATCCTACACAGAACTGCCCACATCCTGGAAAAACCCCTTTCTTAACCAGCTCGGCCTTGATAAAGCTCAGTGGCGTCTTCAGATCACTCACTTTACTCACTACCTCCAAATCATCCTCTGCCTCAATGATGGCATTGACTCGAGGTTGCCCATTAGTTGGCATAGGATTATCCAGAACATTAGGAATTTCGTTCGAGAAATTGATCAACTTGGTATCCAGCAAGTCTTGAACCTTATGCTTGAAAGCTTTACAGTTCTCTATAGTATGGCCAACTCCTCCGGAGTGGAACTCGCATCTCGCGTTGGCGTTATACCCAGGTGGTAATTGTCCCGTGATGGGAGGCAAAGTCCTCTTCTGTACCAGATTAAGGGTCAACAAAGTCTGAAGCAAATCTGCATATGTTGTCGGCGGTGTATCAAAATGCCGGTTATTCAACCCTCTATTCTGAAACCTCTGATTGCCCTGTTGGCGCTGTTGGTTCTGCTGAACCACCTGTTGTTGCTGAGGACCAGCAGGAATGGTAATGCTGGCTATCTGGGGACGCTGAGTACCCCCATTCTGACCTCTCCCTCTGCCACGGGCGCTGGTCACTGAACTAGTTTCACCTTCTCTTTTCCTATTACCAAGATTCCTCCTACCTCCGGCTGAGGAAGTATCTTCACCTTGAATCTTCCCGATCTTGATCCCATTTTCAACACGCTCACCCGTGATAATGAGATCTGAGAAGCTACCAGACATGCCACCAACAAGCTTCTCATAATACATTCCAGGAAGAGTAGATACAAACAAGTCTACGAGTTCCCGCTCTACCATCAGAGGTTGAACCCGAGCAGCCACAACACGCCATCCCTGTGCGTATTCTTTAAAACCTTCCCCGCTCTTTTAGGACAAATTCTGTAGATGGATACGATTGGGAGCCAAATCGCTGCTATACTGGTAATGACGGACGAATGCTTCAGCAAGCTCCTTCCAGTTATGAACAATGTTGGGTTCCAAACCCATATACCATTCCAAGGATGGTCCAGATAAGCTGTCCTGAAAGAAGTGCATCAGCAACTTCTCGTCATCAGAATAAGCGGACATCTTTCGATAGAACGACCTCAGATGCATCTTGGGGCAGGTTGTACCTTTATACTTCTCAAAGTCCGGTACTTTAAATTTCTGCGGAATCTTCAGATCTGGAATCAGCCCCATACCAGCCATATCAAGCCCTATGGAACTCGCGTTCTCAATACTCTTCACTTTATCCTCCAAAGCCTTAAACTTCAGTTTCGCTTCAGCGTTCAATTTAGCCTCAACTCCTCCCAGGGAGAGCATGTCATCTTGACGCTCCTGTGTCCAGTGTTGAGGGCCAAGTCCCACACCAGCAGGACCTCCTCCTTGGAAGTTAGCATTGTTGTTCCCATTGGCAGCGCTAGCGCCTCCTTGATTCACAACTGCTGCTCCAGTTGTACCATTGGCAACCCCAGCTGGGCCAGCACCTGCTCTAGTGTTCCCATTCACAACTCTAGTAGAGGTAATTGTTACCGGTATGGAGTTATCACCTCCGTTCGCACCCACCTGGGTCTGAGCATTCTCACCAGCATGAAATACTCCATCAGCATCCAGCCTGGCAATCAAAGGCTGTACCAGATTCTTCAGCTGATCTTGGCTGTTGGCGATCACTTGCATCATGTCCATGAAGTGCACCATCCTGTCCTTAAGCTCTTGAATGTCGTTCTGTACCTGCTCCATTATCCTCAGCTGATTGGCTCTAGTAGAATAACGGTGTGCTGGTCTATGATCAATCCTGAAATAAAACTCCTGTGACAACATTAAGAGTTAGTAAGCAGCTCAGAGTACCTGTCATGCAAAATGATTTATGCTAATGCAATGTGTGTCCGTGCATTAGGGAGGTCGCCCCCAATTCTAGTGCCAATGTGCCAGTGACAGTGCAGGAATAAGAAGCTTGAGTCCACTCATGGAAGAAACATCTCATATATTGCTGAAAACGGGCCTACCAAGGCGAAGATACAACATCACCGCATTACAAACAAAGGTATGACCTCAGCCAACAAGCCTGGTGATGGTCAGCACATAACAATACAAACAGCAATCAAGTGCGACTACCCGCCCAATACTCCTTCAACAATCTCTTAGTCTTAGGATGATCCGGCTGGGAAAGCAACCCTTCGATGAGCACGTCTCTTCGTCTGATAATACATTGGAGTTCTTCAATGGATTCCTCCCAAGTACCTTCTCCAAAGCACTCATCCAACTTCCGCTTCTGAGATGCAGACTCTTTCCTGCGCTTGACAGCTTTGTTCAATGATGCTTGAAGGGAGAAGCTACGCACTGCTTCTGTTTCAGCCTTTCTGACGCTAATCTTCAACTGATCTTCTAACTCGGAGATTCGCAGCTTCAGCTTATCTTCTCTCTCTCTTTGTTATTGGTCAGCATAGCATTCCAGGTTTTGTTGAAAGCAGATATCTCCAGGTAGGCTCTATCAAGTGCCTTCTTCTTGGACTCTAACATATCATGGGAGCTCTTGAAATCCATCCCCAAACGTTCACGCTTCTTTATCTGCTTAGCCAATTCCATGCCCAACTGGCTTACTAGCTCCTTTTGCTGCTCAAAGGAAAATACCGCTTCACTTTTCTCATGCCTGAGTTGCATCAGCTCCTCTTCCAACCCCTCGTTGGTCTTCATCAGGTCCTCTTTCTCCTTCACAACCTGTTCATACCTCTCGATAGGGACAATAGTGGGCTCCTCAATCATGAGGGGAGCGGGAGGTAATACTGCAGGAAAAGGCATCAGCGCCAGCTTTGCCCTATCTTGCATCCAGACCTTGTACGGCGCGTAGGCTTGACTATCACTCTTGCCTAATAGTGGTTTCCCTCTTCTGTAAACATGATTCCAAGCGTGCTGAAGCTTGGCTAGCAGCTCTCCACTCAGATCGCCTGTGAAATATAGAGATTCCTGTATTTCCTCTCCCTTAGGCGGACTTCTCAAAGCATAGCCGAATTGACGAACCAACAGTGAAGGATTGTAGTTGATACAGCCCTTCCTCCCAATCACGGGAACATTGGGATACCCGGCGCAACTATAGATGATATCTGACCCCAACAGATCTCTATCAAACCAGACGACGTCTTCTGCAGAAAGTCCTATCAAACGCTGAGGCCATTCAACCGTAGTTGCTGATTCAACAAAACTTCCCTTCTTGGGCATGTGGCTATCAAACCACATATACAACAGAGGTACGCAACAAGAAACGTTCTTTCCTCTCCGATTCTCGTTCTTATAGTGAAAAGAGTGTTAGAAATCTCCGATCAGGGTAGGCACCGGATTTCCTGATGCAAACAGGTGGAAGGCATCCAAATCAACAAAATCAGGCATATTCGGGAATAGTACGATGCCATAGATGCACAATGCAAGGATAACATTGAACACAACCCAGCAATCGCTCTTAGCATACTCTTGTGCTTTCCCCACCAAGAACTTGAGAGAGAAACCAGGAACTCCGTTCCACGAGGTTAACAATAATTCTGAAGGATCCAAGTGCAGAGCAGCAGCTAAGTCCTCCAGCTTGGGCTTAGCGTCCATGTGAACAAAAGGCACTCTGTCCTGAATAGTCAGCTCTAGAATTGCGGCATACTCTTCCATAGTCGGAGCTAAGATGAAGTCCGGAAACACAAAGCATCTCAGAGGAGGATCATAAAATTGCATCAGCGCATATAATCCATTCAGCTCATACACAGTTGGCTTACAGACCAACCTTAGCAGCTTCCCATAGTTTTTTCTAAAGCTTCTCTTCACATCATCCCCAGCTAAAGCAATCAAACTCAGTAAAGGAGCCACGTCAAGGGTATGCAACTTGTAGGCTACGGTCTTCTTCAACATATCTCTGATAGCAGACAGAAATCCGGGCACTAGAATCAAGGGGTATGAAATGCACCTGCAACACAGACACACGTTAATGATATGCAACATGATTATGCAAACGATGCAAATGTGCAGCATGCAAATATGTGGCCGAGATCAAGAGCTGAATCTTCAACATCTGTCTCAAGCAACCCCATAAAACTGCTCAAACCAAATCTCCATAGACCAAAAACAATGCTCCAATCTGGCCTTTAACGGACCTAGTAACACTGTCCTCAAATAACAATACCACTGAATCTCAATCCAGAAAAACCGGTAGTCTGAAGGTCGAGTTACCTGCATAGCCCAATCCCTCTCACAGGTAGGTATCCTGACAACAAGGTACGACATCCTATGCGGTCGTTGGCATCACAGACTTTCAAGACTGATGATACGATACCCAGAAGGTGTGGCATCATCAATCCTGAAGAGGCCTCACTTAGCCAACTTCCAAATGAACGGTCCCCGGAGTCGACAATCCAACTAACTAACAACCCACTCCACCCAAAGGGTGGAACAAGAAGCCAACCAGAAGAACCTCGTCCGAGCGCGGATTTCGTGGGACACTAGTACACGCAAAGCATGCACGCGCCCACTAATTTCCACTCTAAATCTAGGTGCACTCAAGCCCAGGTCCGGCTTACCTCTCAATCATAGATCCCCTCCCCACAACACAACAATGATAATAATAATATAATGCTGAAAAGTAAATGCAGGAGAATAAAGGAACAAAACTGTAAATCCATAAGAAACCCCAGACGGGCAGACAAGCGCTAGGATTTACTCTCTTAAGGGACGTTGGATCCCTATGCATAAGGTACTATCGCAGTCCTTAGCAGCCAGGAACCGTTGGAGTCCCCAGCAGAGTCGCCAGCTGTCGCTACTGCGAAAATCAGGTGCCGACACAACAGAAGAGTCGCCACCTTTCGTTATTTATCCCTCGAGCGGGAAAGGAAACGAACAGGAAAAACCTCGTGAAAACGGGACAAGACCGGTCATCGCAACCAAATCTTAAGGTTCGGGAGTCGGTTACGCAAGGGGAAGGTATTAGCACCCCTCACGTCCATCGTACTCGATGGGATCCACACTTGTTTGTTGTCTGGATGGATTGTTAATCTAATCTACCTATCAAGGCTGGTTTAAAACAAAACTAAACTAAAAAGAAAGGAAAAGGACTCGACAAAGCGTCGCGCTTTGGGCCTACGTATTCTCATCAGAGAAAATCAGAGTCGACGTAGTTCGGCTAACTACGGGTGAAAGGTGGAAGGTGGCTCGCCAAGACGTCGCATCTTGTGCCTACGTATTTCTCATCAGAGAAAATCAGAGCTAACGTAGTTCGGGATAAAACGGAACACGGGTTGTTCAGACAGTTTTTACCCGAGTAGGGTTAAACAACAGTTCCAGCAGTTAGGGACGAAGCCTGTTTGCGGTGGCGCTGAAGTTTAACAACACTCTTTTCTTCAGAAAAGTCTTCATTAATTTGCTTACCCCAAAGGAAAAATGATTTTCAGTCTGTTTTCAATCTTTTACGCAAGAAGTGTTTTTTATTGTGTTTGCAATTTCAATCGCACTAAAGACTATGACCCAGGAGTGAATGCGTCGCATGTCACCCAAAGGATACCATACTAAACATCCCAACTATTGGAAAGAAACTCTCCAACAACTGTTTCCTAGATAGCTTAAGGCTCGTAGCGTACGAAAGAAATCATTCATGATTACTGTATCTTAAGCTGCTTGTAGATGAGAAGAGAACGCAACTAAGGATTCATCCTAAGGTTGAGTTGAACTGGGAACTCCTAGAAGTTATCATGCAAAGGCTTCAGCCTAAAAGTCTAATCATCACTTTCCCATCAGGGAAGAGTGAGAGCCTAGGGGGAACCATATCAATGGTGAACAAACAGACAGTAAGATAAACAGTAAATCAACAACAGTAAAGATGCATGCTATGCACAATACAAGCAAGGCAAGGGAGTCACACTCTACCTCAAGCCTAATCAAACAACAAGCAAGGGAAGGCTAGCATCCACTCAAGCCTATGGGGAATGCTTTCAAGCAAACAAACAATACAGCAAAAAAAAAGCAACCCAGGAGACTCTGCTTCAGCAGCTCCAAGCTATCTTCAACTGTAGACTCCACCTTCAGGCTTTGTCCTTAACAGCAAGTCTCAACTTGCTTCTTCAATGGCTTTGACTGCAGCTAACACAAGTATCAACTTGTATCCTTCACCTCTCAAGGCTTCAACATCCTCTTCAAGCTTCAAACTTGATCATGCAAACAAACACCTTGCTCTAAGCTTCAGCTTCAAGCACAAGAAAACACAAGCACAAGCTCTAACATCTTCAAGCTCTTCATCAACCAAACTTCAATGTTCAAGTATTCATCCTCTTCAAAGCTTCAGCTCCTAACCCAAGTTTCAACTTGATCTTCAACAAAGTCGTCAGACTCAAACAATCTTCAAGGAATCATCCTCTTCAGAGCTTCAGCTCCTATCTTCAACGCAAGAGACAACTTCAAAAAACTCTCAATCATCTTCAAAGGGATCTTCTCCTTCAACACTCTTCAAGGGAAACTTCAACAATCTTCAAACAAACCCAATGCTCCAACAAACCAAAAGAAATTACTAGCAGGATGAGCTGGGATGTTGAAACTATTCATTGACTACCAAAGGAAGCCTCTAAACAGTTTAACATCAAAAGGAAAGGTTCTCTCAAAGTTCTACCTCATGGGTAAGGCCACTTATCCCTCCAAAGGAGGTAGGTGAGTACCCTAGAGGGACTTTATGTCACAGAGAAGAATGGAGGTGAATGATACCATCCATGTTTTAAGAAAGAAATCCATCTAACTAATGCTCTCCCTATGTCCTACTTCCTAAAACAAAACAAAACCTACAAGGCTAAACCAAAGCTCTCAAGCTCCTTCTTCAATCTCCAAGGCCTCTACAATGCTTCTCCATGCTCCTCAAAACAAACCCCAGCTCCACAAGCAAAAGGAAGAGAGCCACAAGCAAAACAGACAAAATACAATGCCCACAAGGCATCACAAACACCATACAACTTGCCAAAATTCATGAAAAATGGTAAACTACTATACAAAAATCCAAGATAAATTCTAAGGGATCCTAGATACCTACCCTTAATACCCCACAGGTCCCATAACCTAATTCAAGCTAAAAATCCAAATCCTAGGTGTTTTAATGAACCTATGTTAAAGATTAACCCTAATCTAACTAGCCTAATATTCACCATTCAAAACTACTCAAAATTACATCACAAAAATATGGGATAAATTCTAGAGGAAGCTAACATCCTATTCTAACTATCCTAAAAAGAATGGAACAAAAATATAAAAAGAGCTTGCTAAACAAAATTCACAAAATATATGTATCAACATAAAATGAATTAAAAGCTATTAAATGCAAACATATACTAAAAATATGAAAATGAAATAAAATGCCTATCTTATGGTTTCATATTTTCCTAGACATCAAAAGGAAATTGGAGAAAAAATTCCCATGTAAAAATATTCATTTTTCTATTTTATATGATTTTCCAAAGAATTAAAGAAAAAGAAGAAAATAAAAATAAAATGAATGAGAACTAGGTGCAGATAGCAATGACAATCAGTTCAATACACGCCTGGGCCCAACATGGGGGGTGTGAACATCAAATGCGCTAGGCCCAAGATCCAATCATAAAATAATAAGAAAAATCCAAAGAAAAAGGGAAAACACGTGGTGCAGGAAGTAAGCAAATGCAGTGTAAATCCTGATTGGGCCTTGGAGTGGGGTGTGGGTATCAGTTTCACTTAAGCCCATTACCAACACTAAGTGGAACGCATCTTTTTGGTGGTATTCAGAGTCCCCTTCACAAATTAAATTAAACCAAGGCCACACGATCTTATTTCCAGTCAATGGTCTCTACTTGATCCAACGGCCCTGAGATTATCTTCAACCTTTGAATTCTGAAATGGAGGGAAAGCTCCATGAACAGAGCTCTTGAACTCAATCTTCATCAACTCGTAATCCCTCAAAACTCCATCAAAATCCAAAATTAAAAACCCTATGCTGCTCCAAATTCATCACTGAATCCAATCATGCTGTCAAAATTAATTGAATCTCACTCTAACACTGAACCCGATCCAAGATCAAGAATCTACTCAAACCTCAACTACGACAATTCTTCAAATTGTTGGTTCTAATCTCATCACCATGTTCCCCTGAGCATTTCTTGCTAAAGAACTTTCAATATCTCTCCATACACAGCATGTTCTTGCTCTCTAAAGAAAATGTGTCACTAACCTAATTGTCTCTAAAAGCCACGATTCTAAACCAGAAAGTTTCCTACACCAATCTAGAACCTATCTAACCTAAAAAGAACTATGAACTGACCTTAATCTAAGCTGTGGAAAGAGAGTTACAAACCTGATGAGATCGAGTGAACAGACCAAGAAATCTTCCAAATCAAAGCTTGATCTTCTCCAGATTCATTCAGTGGAAGGTTATCTAACTTCTGTATGCAAAATATCCTCTTGAAAGTGCTTGATTCCTTGAAACCGATTTCCAGTTGCAGGTGGTGAAATTTGAAACTCAAGAACACGATTTGGACCTAGATTCCCTCTGATTCTGATTGGTACACACTCAAGAACTCATGTGGAATTGAATTGACTCAAGAAACCAGCTTGATTGCACATAAATTGAAGAAATCGAGTGTGACTTGCAATGGAAGATCTTTGATCTCACTCTCTCTTCTCTGCACCAACTCTCTCCAACCTTTCTCTCTGATCCATTCTAAACCATTTATAGATGATGTTAGAATCATCTAGAACCAGCTGGAAGCTTCCAACGAGAAATTGGATATCTCATGTCATGACATTCTCCTTTGGTGATATGCAAAAACCAGTCCATGATCCATCTGTTACAGCCCTTTTCATTGACTTGAATTTCTCCCAAAATGAGATTTTGAACATGTTAGGATGCATTACTTGCCTTGTTTTTGATCTTACTTGTGTATGGCATATGTTACTTGAATTACAAGTAACAAAATGGTACCTTCATGAAATTGACCTCAAACCAAAAATCCAACAATGCCATTGTTTTTAAAACCTCATTTCCACTCAAAATGACCTATAATTTCATCTCATTTGGTCATGTATTGAGAATTCCCCAAAATAGGTACTTTAATGAACTTAATTCCTTCCCTTTTTAGGTCATTTTGCAAATATGAGCTACAAGCATTTCCAAACTCTCATGAACACTTTTTTAGACTCAAAACATCGTTTTGAGCAAGTTTGATGTTGGACAATTTTTCATTTGAAGCTTGCAAGTATGAGTTTTAGGCATGTGCTAAGAATGACCTATAATTCCACTTTCCCAAAATACCCTTGACTTGTAAAGCTTATACGTTGAGTTCTATAAATCATATTGAGGCATACCATACCTTTTTGGAAAGGGGAGACCATGAGTAACATCTCTTATGTTTGGCCCAAGTTCATTTGAATCTTCCTTGGGGGTCAAAAGTTGCTTGGAAGACAAGTAACTTTCACAGACAAATTTCAATGTCCTCAGATGACCTGTAACTTGCAAAGACTATAACTTGAGTTCTACAAATCCTCTCAAGGACTTCCACCACTAAAACTAAAGCTAATACCATCCTCTACAAGTCTCATGACCATTCCAAAGTGATATGAGGCTTGTATTTCAATTTATCTTCCCTTGAAGTTAGCATCAAACTAGGGGATTTTACACTGTCAAGCATAGTAACCCTAGCCTTCAAACTTCTCAAACTTCTCAATCATGAGCAAGTAGCCTTGGAATCATCCACTAGGCCTCTTAAAGCATCAATCCAAGATCATATGGCATTGGGGATAGGTCTCAACCTTCCTCAAATTCATCTGTTGACTTAGGGTTGACCAGTCAAACCCTAATTCTACCACTCATGGTAAAACTTTTCAATCTTCAATCAATGACTTGTCTAGGCCTCATGGTGGCTCTCAAGACATCATATGAGCTCTAGAAAGACCTCAAGATCACATTTATAGCTTCAGAATCATCTGAGTAGCTTCAATAACTTTCAAGTTAGGAGACATTCAACTTTGCAATTAACCCTATCTCTGAGGATCTTCATTTTCAACTGAGGAGGATATCAACCCTCACAAACTTCAATGACATTCTTCAAGAGGTTCTCAAACCTTCCATTAGCTCTTCAAAAGATGATCACACCCCTTGATCCCTGCACACATCTCAATGCAATGCATATGCTAGTGTATGAATGAATGCAATGAAACAATGAACCAAGTCTCAACAAGGTTAAGCAAATTTTGGGGTGCAACAGTCACTAGTATTACTATTCCCACCGTTCCACAACAACCGCAGCAGCCGCAGAATCAACAGAATCAATAGAATCAACAGGGATATAGAAAGTATCCATCCTGGGAAGCAAATAGACAGTTTGATGCGCCACCAATGCCATACTCTCAACTGCTTCAAGCGTTGTTACAATTATAGCTCGTTCAAAAGAGAACCATGGCTCCCTTGACAGGGCCGCCGCCACCTGGTTATGATGCGAACGCTCGCTATGAGTTTCATTCGAGGGCACCTGGCCACTCGATTGATAATTGTAAAGCCTTCAAGCACAAAGTGCAGGACCTGGTTGACAATAAAACAATTAACTTCTCTAACGACATCCCGAATGTTGTTGAAAACCCTATTCCCAACCACGGAGGTGTAAGGGTCAACGCCATTATTGAAGAGGAAGACTTGGATTTGTTGACTAATGTCAAGGACCTGAAATCACCACTTGGCTTTGTTAAGGCTAAGTTGATGAAGAGAGGTATATTCCCGGGCTGCGGGAAATTCTGTATGGAATGTGCAACCCACTTAGACGGTTGCGATCAGTTGATAGAGGGAATCCAGAGTCTGATTGACGAGGGAATTCTGCAATTCAGTCGGAAAGTTGAGAATAAATCAGGGGAAGTGATACTCAGGCAGAGGGATGAATTCGCCACTATCACCATACCATACAAGACGGTCACTATTTCTGCTCCAAGGCCATCTACGATCACCATAACAAGGGTTGGCCCTATACCGTTTGAAAGCACTAATGTTGTTTCGTGGAACTATGGAGCATGGATTTACTATAACGGGCAAAATATAGATTTGAGGGGTCCACCGGTACAATCTGTTGACAACCTAGTCGGGTCTGGGGGAATAACTCGCAGCGGAAGAGTGTTCTCTCCACCTGAAGTTGTGGCTGACAAGGCCGACAAGGGTAAGGGTAAAGTCGTCGAAGAGAACGCCCGAGAAGTAGAGAAAGATTTGTTGGTTAAAGACGCGGAAGAATTTATGAGGTTGATCAAGAAAAGCGACTACAAGATAGTCGATCACCTTCATCAAACACCGTAAAAAATTTCTATCCTAAATTTGTTGTTGTGCTCCGAGGCACATCGCAACGCATTGCTGAAGGTGTTGAACGTAGCGTATGTACCCCAAGAGATATTCGTCAACTAGCTTGAGGGGGTGGTTGCATACATTAATGCTGGCAACGGTCTGGGTTTCACCGACCTTAATCTAATGCCTAAGGGACGAAATCATAACAATGCTTTGCATATCTCGATAGAATGCTGAGGGACTGTTATGTCTCATGTACTCGTAGACACGGGATCATCTTTGAACGTTCTTCCTAAGAAAGCTCTGATGAAGCTCGATACTATAGGGTTGATCTGCACCCCTAGTGATCTGGTAGTAAAAGCTTTCGACGGGACTAAACAGTCTGTCTTTGGAGAGGTAACTATGCCCATTCAGGTTGGGCCAGAAACCTTTGACGCCATATTTTATATCATGGACATCCAGCCTGCCTATAGATGCCTGCTAGGCCGGCCTTGGATCCATTATGCTGGAGCTGTGACCTCTACAATGCATCAGAAGCTGAAGTACACTGTGGGTGGCAGCATAGTTACTGTATGCGGGGAAGAAGACATTATGGTAAGCCATTTGTCATCTTTTAAATACGTCGAGGTGGATGGCGAGATCCACGAGACATTGTGCCAGGCATTTGAAACAGTTCAAGTTAAGGATCCGGCTCCGACAACGAGCAAAATGCCTGAGGTGACCCTCTCTTCCTTTAAAGAGGCTCAAGTTGTGGTCAAAGCTGGTTCAACCTAAGGCTGGGGGCAGGTGCTGAATATCCCTAACAAGTAAGACAAATTTGGGTTAGGGTATCATCCTTCTTCTGCTGCTTCATCTTCACACAGCGCGCTGCGCTACAAGGGGCCGGTGCAGTTTACGAAAGGGGGAGTGATATTTGAGAATATTAACGCTGTATTCGACGACGGAGATAGTGACTGTGATCTGGACTCATGGATTCATCCGTGCAAGCTAAGCCAGAGCCTTAGCAATTGGTCCATCCAGGATTTCATCCGAGTGAACAACAAAGAGTAATGATTTTTTTCCAATTATTGTACAACCCTATGTCCTACCCGAGGCATAACAGTTTTATTGTCAGGGCCTCGTTGCTTATGCTTGTACATATTATCAATAAATCAAAAGGCGTTTTTCTTTGCACTCAAATTTTGTGATCTCTGTTATTCTTGTTTTGTTTTTTTTTGAAAAACAATAAAACGGCCATGTGGTTTATGCTGACTTGCACATCATTTTTAAGCTTAACCATTTTCAATGCAGGATTCACAATACAGATGACACCGATCCGGAACCATCTATGACTCACTTCGACTTTGATTGCCCGATATATCAAGCTGAAGAAGAGATTGACGAGGATGAAGACCTTCCGGAAGAGTTGGCTCGACTGTTGAAACAGGAAGATAAGATCATTCTGCCTCACGAGGAAGATATCAATATCATTAATCTGGGTTCTGAGGAAGTTGTCAGAAATGTCAGAATAGGAGCTGCATTACAGAACGATGTCAAGGAAAGACTGATCGAGATGCTTCGAGAGTATAGTGACATCTTTGCTTGGTCGTACGATGATATGCTCAGGCTCGACACTGACATAGTGGTTCATCACCTACCATTGCGCGAAGATTTTCCTCCAGTTAAGCAGATGCTTAGAAGGACACGACCAGACATGGCTGTAAAAATCAAAGAAGAGGTCCAGAAGCAATTGGACGCAGGATTTTTAACCGTCACTACCTACCCTCCGTGGGTCGCCAACATAATGCTTGTGCCAAAGAAAGACGGTAAGGTACGGATGTGCGTTGATTATCGGGATTTGAATAAGGAGATCCCTAAAGACGAATTCCCGCTCCCTCATATTAACGTATTGGTCGACAATACGACTCAATTTTCCGTGTTTTCATTCATGGATGGCTTTTTCAGCTATAACCAAGTCAAGATGGCACCGGAAGACATGGAGAAAACCACATTCATCACACCATGGGGGACGTTCTGCTACAAAGTTATGCCTTTTGGGTTGAAAAACACAGGGGCAACTTATCAGCGGGCGATGGTTACATTGTTTCATGACATGATTCATCATGAGATAGAAGTCTACGTGGACGACATGATAGCAAAGTCCCAAACAGAGGAGGGACATCTGGTCAATCTGCTGAAGCTATTTGAGAGGCTTAGAAAGTTCAGATTGAGGCTGAATCCCAACAATAACTTCGGAGTACGGTCGAGAAAACTTATGGGGTTTATCGTAAGCGAGAAAGGCATCGAGGTCGATCCTGCCAAAATAAAAGCAATACAAGATATGTCAGCGCCGAGGACTAAAAAAGAGGTTCGTGGTTTCCTGGGGAGATTAAACTACATTGATCGGTTTATATCTCAACTCACAGCCACGTGTCAACCGATGTTCAAGCTGTTGAAAAAAGATCAGGCGGTTGTTTGGAATGAAGATTGTCAGAGGGCATTCAACAAAATAAAATAGTATTTGCAGGAACCTCCAATTTTGATACCCCTAGTCGCAGTAAGACCATTAATAATGTACTTGACAGTTCTTGAGAATAGCATGGGTTGCGTTTTCGGTCAGCATGACGAGACCGGCAGAAAGGAGCATGCCATATATTACTTGAGTAAAAAGTTCACAAATTGTGAGTCTCATTACTCAATGCTGGAGATAACGTGTTGCGCACTCGCATGGGCTACCAAACGTTTACGACAGTATATGCTCAACCATACAACCATGTTGATTTCTAAGATGGATCCAATCAAGTACGTCTTTGAGAAGCAAGCGCTTTCAGGGCGAATCGCCAGATGGCAGATCGTACTGACAGAGTACGACATTCAATACGTATCTCAGAAAGCCATCAAAGGAAGTGTTCTGTCAGAATACCTTGCTGAGAAGCCTATCAAAGACTATCAACCAATGAAATTCGAATTTCTCGACGAAGATATCATGTTCCTCAAGATGAAGAACTGTGATGAACCATTACCCGAAGAAGGACCAGAGCTTGACTCCCAGTGGAAATTGATTTTTAATGGTGCAGTTAATTCTTATGGAAGTGGAATTGGGGCAATCATTACGACTCCCCATGGGTCTCACATCCCATTCACCGCCAGATTAACATTTTCGTGCACCAACAATGAAGCGGAGTATGAGGCATGCATCATGGGTTTAGAAGAAGCCATTGATATGAGTATCAATAACCTAGATGTATACGGTGACTCAGCGCTTTTTGTCAACCAGAACAAAGGAGAATGGGAGACTAGGCAACCGAACTTGATTCCGTATATGAATTATGTGAGGAGGTTGTTACCCTTTTTCGATCGTGTGGAATTCTACCACGTGCCTAGAGCCGAGAATCAGATGGTTGATGCCTTAGCCACGCTATCCTGTATGTACAAGGTCAATTTTTGGAATGAAGCTCCAAGAATTGTTATCTCTCACCTTGACAGGCCCGCATACATTTTCGCCATTGTAGAAGCCGCCGATGGCAAGCCATGGTTCTATGATATTCAGAACTTCCTGAAGACCAAAGAGTATCCAGTGGGAGCGTCGACCCAGGATAAGAAGACTCTTAGGAGGTTATCTGGAAATTTCTACCTCAATCCTGATAGGGTTCTGTACAAGAGAAATCACGATCTAGTGCTACTCAGATGTGTGGACGAGAGAGAAGCAAGATTGCTTATGGAAGAAGTCCACGAGGGCACATTTGGTACGCACGCCAACGGACATGCCATGACTCAGAAGATACTATGAGCAGGGTATTTTTGGCTAACCATGGATTCAGATTGTTTCAAATTCACGAGGAAATGCCATAAATGCCAGATTTATGCAGACAAAATTCACGTGCCGCCGCGCCCGTTGAATTTTATGTCATCCCCTTGGCCGTTCTCTATGTGGGGAATTGATATGATCGGCAAGATCGAGCCCACTATATCCAATGGACATCGATTCATTCTGGTAGCTAGCAACTACTTCACCAAGTGGGTGGAGGCAGCCTCGTACGCTAACGTTACCAAGCAAGTGGTAGCCAGATTCATAAAGAAGGACATCATCTGCCGCTATGGAATTCCCGAGCGGATCATTACTGATAATGGTTCGAATCTGAATAAAAAGATGATGAAGGAGTTATGCCAAAACTTCAAAATCGAACATTACAACTCATCGCCCTATCGGCCGAAGATGAATGGCATTGTCGAAGTGGCCAACAAGAACATCAAACGAATAATGCAAAAGATGGTTGTCACATATAAATATTGACATGAGATGTTGCCATTTGCTCTGCACGGTTATCGTACGACGGTACACACATCAATCGGGGAAACTCCTTTCTCGCTAGTGTACGGTATGGAAGTTGTCCTACCGCTAGAGGTCGAGATTCCTTCTCTGAGAGTTCTGGTCGACGTGAAGCTCGATGAGGCAGAATGGATAAAGAACAGATTGAATCAATTGAGTCTTATGGATGAGAAGAGATTAACATCTATCGCATACAGTCGGTTGTATCAGAGCCGAATGAAGAAATCTTATAACAAGAAGGTGCGCCCTTGAAGCTTTCAGACGGGCGATCTTGTGCTGAAAAATATTCTCCCGCCACACTCCGATCACAAGGGAAAATGGACTCCTAACTACGAGGGTCCATATGTCGTCAGAAAGGTCTTCTCAGGAGGAGCCTTACTGTTATCCACGATGGATGGTGAAGATTTCACACCCCTTGTGAACGCGGAGATAGTAAAAAAATACTTTGCTTAAAATGACCCGCTGGAAAGAAAAATAATATCCAGGAAAAAATGGGGCGTCCCGGCGAACCAGAAAAATAAAAGGTTCGGGAAAAATTTAGGGATATAAATGAAAAATGTACACCCGCAAAGTCGAAAACCTGAAAGGGTGGCTTTGGCAAAAAAGGGTATCCCGGTGAATCAAAAACCCGAAAGGGCAATTCAGGCAAAAGTTAGGGATTGAAAAGAAAATGACTGTGGTCCACGTGTGGACTTTCATTGCTTAGTGGTTTTGGAAGACCTGAGGGTCGTTTATCCAAGTCAATCTCTTCTGAAGACGAAGCATCGGAGAGGTATCAAAGTCGAGTGAGTCATGGAGGGATCAGCTCATGGTGTTCGTCTACACCACATCGCCGACATTTGTACATACTTGTTATATATTTATGTTCATGCTTGTGCAGCTTCCTCATTTCAGGAGCTTGCATCTGTTGTAAAATATTTTGCCTATTTACAGGCTCATTTATCAATACACATATACTATTCAGTATTTTGTTGCTTTGTCTTTGTTTTAACTCTTATATGTTTTGTTTGCGAAAAACGCCCGATGTTTTTGTTAATATGCGCATACATAAACTTGCAAGCCTAGGCCGATAACTGTTAAAACATTGATTTGCTTGAACAAGATCACAGATGATAATCTTGATAGGTCCCTTTGTGAAGGGTATCTTGTCTGTTTGTTCATTTTTGCAGGGTTGTAACCCTCAGGGCACTATGCCATAGACGCATCCTTGACAAGATCATCGTATTCCTAGTCAAGTCGTGTGCAGCAGTGAGTAGCTAAGTGTATGCATTTATCCCCAGCAGTTGGTGGGTATACACTTAACGGTTGGCCTGATCAGGCCCAGCCCCGTTCCGGTGGTTTTCCCTAGTGAAGTCTCCAAGCAGATTAGACAACTGTGTCTCCGTCGGCAGGTGCACACTTGATCTATCTCTGAGTACAAGTATCAACCTACTCTCCAACCAGTCAAGAAAGGACTATTTTTTTGTTTCGCCAGGCGGGTGTGGAACCCATCCCAGCAGTGGTTTAGCATGCGGTTCTCTCCAGCAGATTATCCGAAGGTATTCAGCTCTCAGCAGTTCAGACCGAGGTCTCTGACAGAGTTGATTCCCCCGCGAAGCTGGCTTCGTCTCTCCAACATTTATTTTGTTGGAGCGGTTCCTTTGCATTCTGCACTGCATCTACCCCAAACGCGTAGCATTTCCATTTCGCATGGAGCATTATGCCATATTCAAACATGTGCATGAAACATAAGCCAGGTGGTTACCTCTTTGTTTTAAGGGAATTTTCAAAAGGTTGATCCTTTTGCCCTTACAATGCTATTGTGCTTTACCCGTTGAGTACCCAGACTCTGGTAAATTTTGTTAAGTGTTCAGACTCCAGCCAACTCCCAATTCATTGATTCAGTGTGCGTCGAGTGTCCAGACTCCGACAGTCCGGAAGGTTATATTTTGCTAGACTATGGTGATTTTAGATATGTTTCGTCCGTTGAGTATCCAGGCTCCGGTCAACCTCCATTGAGTATTCAGACTCCGGTTAATGTGGTGGGTATCCAGGCCCCGACTTATGTTCTCCCCAGCGATGTTGTCATATTCCGATTGGTGATATCTTGGTGGACACAGATGGTATACAGACTTTAGTGAAGTTTTCTTTGTGCGTTGAGCGTTCAGGCTTTGGTTCTTGCGTCGAGCGTTCAGACTCCGATTCCTTTTGTCGAGCATCCATGCTCGGGTGTATTACGTCGAGCATCCAGGCTTCAGTGTATTACGTTGAGCATCCTGGCTCCGGTCTGTTACGTTGAGCGTTTAGGCTCCGGAAAATCTCAGTGGTTAACAATGTCCGTAGAGTGTCCCGGCTCTGGTAACTCAAAATGGTATTCGTGATTTGTGTGTTTTTCAGTTGGTAAGTATGTTTGTGACGTGCCCCTTCGCCCGTTGAGTACCCAGATTCCGGTCAACCTTCATTGAGTTTTCAGACTCCGGTTTATCTCGTTGAGTATTCTGACTCCATTAAGTCTCCAATCTGTGATAGAATTCTCCTTTTGTCGAGCATTCAGGCTCCGGTATTTCGTCGAGCATTCAGGCTCCGGTCCTTTTCGTCGAGCATCCTGGCTCCGGTGTCTTATGTTAAGCATTCAGGCTCCAGTCATCTTCATGGTATCCAGACCATGGCATTTCAGATTTGCTTTGTCCGTCGAGTATTCAGACTCCGGCCGATCTCGTTGAGTATTCGGACTCCGATCAATTTCCAATTCATTGACTCATTTTGTCCGTTGAATATCCAGATTCCGATGATTTGTAAAGTTATCTTCGTGCGTGCATGGAATTAAGATCTTAGTAATTGATGATGTGATTTCTTGCAACCCGTGTGGTATCCAGACTACGGTTCAGGTTATTTCCCAGCAGTGTCGTCGAACTTCAGTTGGCGGCATCGTTGCGAATTAAGGTGATATCTAAACCTTAGTACGTTTCTCTCTGTCCGTTGAGTATTCAGGCTCCGATCACTACGTTGAGCGTTCAGGCTCCGATTATTGCATTGAGAGTTTAGGCTCCAATTTTTGCATCGAGCGTTCAGGCTCCAATTTTTGCGTTAAGTGTTCAGGCTCCGGTTTGCGTCGAGCGTTCGGGCTCCGGTTGTGTGCGTCGAGTTTTTAGACTCCGGTTATTGCGTTGGGTATTCAGGCCCCGGTAAACCTTCAAGTTGTGATGTTCACCTCGTCCGTTGAGTATTCAGACTCCGGTCGGTCAGTCCGTTACGTTGAGTGGTCAAGCTCCGGTTAATATCGTTGAGGTTTTCAAAGTTTAGTCATTTGCATTAAGTATTCAGACTTCGATAAGCGTTGTTTCGTGTTGTTCGTTGAATGTTCAGATTTCGACATTGTGATATGTTTTCCTTCAGCCCACGTGGTATTCAGACTGCGGCACCAGTTTTATCATATATTTCCTCAACGGAGTTACTTTTATCTCTCTTCCCCGGCGGAGGGTTCGAGATGTTCATCGTGGTCAATTTTTCCGGAGATTATTCCCCATCAGAGTTTGCAGCGTATTTCTGGCGGTTGGAAAATTTCTGGGTTTGTTGGTATTCAACTGTCTTTCACCTTGATTGTTTGAGATTCGTTCGTTTCTCACCTAGTCAGGTCCAAGCCGTTTGAATAGGGGCAGCTGTTGCACCCCAAAATTTTCCTAACCATTTGTTTTACCTAGCTTATGTTTCATTGCATTCATCATAACATTAGCATGTGCATTGCATTGTCATTTGTGCAAGAAACCAAGAGATATGCCTATCAAGAAGGGGTTACCAAAGGTTCTAAAAGCTATTCAAGAGGCTTTATTCAAATATTCAAGTATTTATCATCCTCATCAAGTCACTAAAAGAAGTCAAAGCTCCTAGAGAAATGGCTAGGTACAAGTGTGCATATCTCCTAACTTGAAGGTCATGGGAGATCATCAGGTGATTTTGAATCCATGGATGTGGGCCCAAAGCATTGTGAAAGCTCATTGAATGTCTTGAGGGTCATTATGGAGCTTGAGCAATTCATTATTCAAGGTACAAGGGACCACAACCCAAAGGTGGTGCAATTATGGTTTTCACCTGGTCAACCCTAAGTCAACAGTTGGATTGAAGGAGTTTGAGACTCAATTCCAAGTCTTTGTGATCATGGAATGATGTGTTGAGATACCTAAGAGATTGTTCCAAGATCAATTCATCAATACTCAAGAGTGTGAGAAGTTGCTAAGCTAGGGTTTCCAAGCTTGTCAGTATAAAATCCTCTATTTAGTGCCTAACTTCAAGACCACATAACTCAAGATACAAGTCTCATCTCATCTTGACTCCAACATGAGACTTGTAGAGCATGTTCATAGCTTTATTTTGAGTACTAGAAGCCCCTCATTGGATTTATAGAACTCAAGATATGAACTTGACAAGTTACAAGTCACTAGATGAATGTGGTTTTGGTCCTTGAAAGTCAACCAACTTCCATAACAATTTTTGACCTAGAAGGAAGTCTGACCTATTATTGACCCAAACATAAGAGTTGTTCCTTATCATCTTAGCTTTCCAAAAAGCCCTAGAAGTCCTCATTTGGATTTGTAGAGCTCAAGATATGCAGCTTGCAAGGCAGGGGTATTTTGGGAAACTTTGATTATAGGTCACTTTTGATTATAGGTCCATTCCACCACTTTTCACATCTCAAATGGAACTTTGTCCAACATCAAACTTGCTCAAAATGGGGTCATTTGCTCAACCAAAACTCAAGGATTCATTGAATTGACTTGTAAATGAGATTGGATAAAGGAATTTCCATGGAAAAGTCATTAAAAGTCCAAAAAACAAATTAAATCATAATGGACCAACTTTGTGCAAATTTGTGCATATTTTGAGTGCATTACAAATTCTAAACACAATGACATTTTTATATTTGCAAATTGAACTCAAAAACCATGGCATTGTACATGTTTGTTCATCTTGAAGTAACACATTCCAAATCAACCATTAAGATTCAAACAAGGAAGAAACCTCTACCATTGGATTCATTGTAACATAGGCAAGCTATCTGAAGAAAATTCAAGGCCTTGCAAGCTCTGTTTCAAGAATGGCAAGTTCACCACAAGCAAGAAAAATTGAAATTCAATTGGGCTGATTCAGGCTTCAATTGGGCCCTTTATCCATACAAACACATTCTATATATTGCTATGATCATGTACAATGCAAGAAGAGAGGTTTTGGAGCAAAAATCAGTTAGAAAACAGTTGGAGAAGTTGGAAGAAGAAGTGAAATCGTGTTCTCACATTCTTGGAGATTCGAGCAAAATTGTTGATCCTAACAGTTCTAGGAAGATTCATTGAGTGATTCTAGATCAAAAGCATCAAGAATTCAAAACTTTTGAAGGCTCAGTGGAAGCTCTCCACTAGGTAAGCTTTCCATTTCTTTTTCATTTAATTGTGTATTTTTCATTTAATATGCTTTTAATAAATGTAAAAAATTACATGCTCACTTCTTGATTTTTCTTTCCTCATCAAAACATCAAATAAATTCATGAATTTTTGTGTGCTTATTCTTGACTCATTGATTGACATTGTGATATTTTTTCCATTATTTTTAGATACCATTTGATTAGGGTTTAGGTAGTGCCTTTAAAACCCTCTTTTCTTGCCTTATCCATAGAGCACCTTAGGGTTTTTCCTTCTGTTGGCATACTTAGACTTAGGGTTTTGCTCCCATTTTTTGACCCATGGTTCCTAACACCATAAGGGTCCCCTAGGATTTTTATTAGAATTTTTAGGCTTGTTTTACTGTTTTTGGTAGATTTTACATTCTGGCTAACTTTTGTGTTTCCAATTCCACCTTTGCATAGTTTTGCATTTTTTGTGATCTTTTTGCAATACTTGTGCATACAATCCTTGCATATTCATATTGTAGACATATTGAAGCATTTGTATATTAATTTTCAATTCATTATCATGTTCATATCATTGCTTAGGTTAGGCATCCTTTAAGGCATTATATTTAGGGTTCCTTAGAAGCATTTAGTGAATGGTTTCTCTTCCTTATGTGATTCCTTTGCTTTGATTTGCTTTACTTTGATCATGCCCTTTCCCTCACCTTCTTATAATTCCTCCTTGTCCTATTATATTAGGATACTTCTTGTGAGAGCCTAATTCCTCCTGTGGAGGAACTTAGGGCATTCCACAAAGGAGTTGAGCCTTTAAGGACTTTTTGAATGCAATGAGTTTGGTTGAGTGTCATAGTAAGTTCCTTTGGTTCTTAATTTGCTTCCCATTCTCATTCTCCTAATTCTCTTATATGTCCTACAATCTTAGGATATTTCTTGTGAGAGCCTAATTCCTCCTTTGGAGGAACTTAGTGCATTCCATAAAGAAGTTGAGCCTTTGATGGACTCTTGTGTTGTTACACACTGAACATAGTGGGTTCCTGTGGTTCTCACTATGCTCCTTTGCATTTCTCCTTATCTGTCCTTTAATCTTAGGATCCTTCTTGTGAGAGTCTAATTCCTCCTGTGGAGGAACTTAGTGCATTCCATAAAGAAGTTGAACCTTTGTGGACTCCTGTGTTGATACACATTGAACTTGATGAATTCCTGGAATGATTTCCATGGATTCTCATCTTGTTTGTCTCCTTTTCTTCATGATTGACTTGTTGATTTGGTGCATTAGGGTAGAGTTGCATGTGTAGGCATCCCTTCATTTAGGTCCATGTTTGCATAAAAGGTTGAGGTCTCCTCCCTTGCTTGTGTGATTCTTATCTTCCCTCTGCATTTTCCATGTTTGCATAAAAGGTTGAGGCTTCCTCCCTTTGCTTGTACTGTTGGATTGCATATTCATTCATACTCATATTTCACCTTCTTAATAGCTTTGCTCATCTGCTTAGTAGTGATTTGTGCTTTTTCTTCTCTTTTTCATTGCCATGTTCCCTTAGGACTCTCACGTCCTTGTTTAAGGATAGTGATGATAGACACTAGGCTCTAATCCTTTGCATGATAATAGTTAGGATAGATTCCCTTTCAAACTCAACATTAGGACCATCTTGCATGATAACACTAGGTTTTAATTCAGTTTCCCCTGTAGAGTCCTCTTTCTCTCTTCTCATCTTCAAACAAATTCAAAACACCCAATAAAGGCTAATGATTATTGTACGCTACAAATCTTGAGTACTTGAGAAATGATGATTGGATGGTTGCCTCTCAATTGAAATTCTGGTATGCAGATTTCAGATGTTCCAAGAACATTAGTCTCTGCTTGAACAGAACAAGGACAGACCATGACCTATTTATCTAACCATTTAAAGTGTTGAATTGTAAATGCAGAAAGATAAATTACACAGTAATTGTTTACCCAGTTCAATGACAACACCACCTACATCTGGGGGCTACTAAGCCAAGGAGGAAATTCATTATTAGTAGAATCAATTCAGAGTTAAACCTTCAGTTTACTCTCCTCACTTAATCCCTACCCAATGAAACTTCAACCTAGAGACACTCTAGACCTGAGTATACCCACTCACTCCCCCTCAATCACACAACAGAGGTATCAGTTACAATTACAGAATAACTTTGAAGAGACACTTCAAAATATACCTTGATCTTGCTTCACAGCTTTGATCAAGGAACACACACTCTTGCTTAACAACTTTGAGTGAGACACAACTTAGAATCTACCTAACCAATGCAATCATCAACCAGACAATTGCTTGGATTACAAGTATTCCTAAATAGACTTTACACGTGAAGACTAGCCTTCTTCACTTACAAGTATGTCTACCACAATGTATCAAAAGATATAGAGGGTGACTTACACACAAGGGACTCTCAAACCCTATACCTCTATTTTACACTCAAGTTCTTCTTTATGTGAGTGCTTACTTTTTCCTTGCTTCTGCTCTTCCTTTTATAGCAATGCAGACTGGGCTTGGGCTTGTCAGAAGTAACAAACATTATTTTTAACAAAGTAAAACTAATTTCCATAATTCAAGGTGCAATCAAATTAGGTCATGATAAGCTCAGCGCCACCTAGAATCTCTCATGAGATAACTAGGGAACCGTAACAGGTTTCTTGAAATCTAGCCTGAGATAACTCATGCAATATACCTGAAAACCAACATGCCTGCTTGCTGTCATCTACCTGATGTCATACGCTCACTGTCATAACATTCAGTATGACATCCAATCTTCTGCAGATTCTTCTTCACACAAGTCACGGCTTCTCCCAATCTTCTGCAGAATAATAGTAGGAACAAATATATTAAAATTTCCTAAAAAGTCTCCAAGATCCTTTTATGAATATCAATACACTTTGTACTTGTTCCTAATCAATCTCCTTGACATGTACTTACTGATGATGTATATCCAACACAGTCTCATCAAACCAAACCAACTCTGTCAAGAGATATACACTAGAAGCTCCTTCTGTTGTCATGTAATGATGTCCTGCTTAAACACATGACAACACACCTCACTTACCACTTGTGAGGAACTTCATCACAATTTAACTTGTTGTGGCTGCACACCTCACTCACCACCTGTGAGAAACTTCATCCCAACTCAAACTGTTAAGTGATAGCAGCACCTGCTGTACCAGACAGCTATGTCATTACTTTGGTAATGACATCTATGATAGCAGTTCTTTCTTTAGCTCCTGCTCCATGACAGCAGTTCTTTTTTCAGCTCCTGCCTCACCAGACAGCGATGTCATGACTTTGGTAATGACATCCTGTTCAAAACAACTGACAGCAGTACTATCATCTGCTCCTGCTAGCTCCTGCTCCACCAGACCTTGATGTCATGACATTGGTAATGACATCCTGTTTTACCAAAATTTAGCCAATCATAGAACCATAGACACATGGTACTAACAATCTCCCCCTTTGGCAAATTTTGGCTAAAACACCCAAGCAACTTATCAGGGCATCAGTAGTAGTTTACACCAACTATCATGCTCCCCCTTAATAGTTGCACCTACACTTTACTCCCCCTTGGTTTAGTGAAAAATTGACAAAAATTGGAGTAAATGTACATAAGCTGCTTGACCTCTAATACAGACTGCACGACTTTAGCACCAATCCTTTGGCAAGGATTTAACCCCCTCTACTGAACTCAACATAGCTAGTGTAAAGTCAGTCCTGAACCATTTCTCCTTGAGAGTACACACTGAACAGTCTTGAATCTTAAGTTCTTGCCTTGTCTGAAGTTGCACCTTCAGTACTGACATTTTTGATATCACCAATTTAAGGATAATCAATTAAATACTTGCCAAGTAGCAATTGATCTTAAATCCCCAATTTGAGACACACATATTCTGTAGAGAAAAATAAATTCTCCCAGTTCATCACAGTCCTAGTTCATACCAACATCAGTGGTCCAAGAACACAAGCTTCCCTGAGAATCAGCAAACTATGCACATGGCTCCACATCAAACAGGTACACATCTTCCCCTGTCATGCATACTCAGTACTCCCCCTAAAGGAGAGAACCCAACCACATGAAGACTTACTTCAACATCTTCATATTCACACACTGGAAGCACATGCATCTCTGCACCCCTTTATTCACAACCCATACTTGAACCAATATCAGAAGCAGTTGCAAGATTACTATCTGGAAGACTCTTCAGGTTTCAGCTTTAACAAAACACTCTCCAAGATGTCAGAGTGAAGGTCCTTCCTTAAGCACAAGATCAAGACTGATGGGGTCTTGATCTTCATCTTCACCAGTCATATAAAATACTTGGATAAAGGCCCAAATACCTGACTTGATCCATTGATACCTAATGACAGACCCAAAAGGAATACACTGTCATGTTCACCATGAGCTAGAGCAGTAACTCAATGTCACAACATCTTGTTTGACATTCCACCTTCACAAAAACTCAAATTGTTTGAGCCCACAAACAATCTTGATACATAATTGCACTCTTGCAGCAACAGATCCTAGATAGAAGTATAACTCCCCATATCAAGGGTAACCAGTGCATATGAATGGAAAACATAAGACGCATCTTCATGTCTTCAAGAACTCATTCTCTGTTCAACACACATGTTGAACGCATTCACTTACTGCTTGAACCACAATCAAATAGTACACCCATCAAATAAAATCTCTCCCCTCATCTTTGATAACAGCTGCTCCAAAATCACCACATTATCTCTCATGACCAACTCCAAGCTCATATAGAGAGAAGGCACCAAACTGATCCACCTCTTCCTAGTGATACTTATAGCAGAAGAGACCACTTCTCCACAAGTATTCTGGTCTTAGGATGAGTAAAAGATAGACACCGCATAATCCAAGACATTCTTTCCTCATCATTCTCCCATATGATAAGTTAGAACACTCTTGATTCACCTAGGGACTTTATCATATCATAATGAACTCAATCCATGATCCACTCTCATACCTTCACATCATACTCCAAGACAGTTCTTTTTACCTCATCATTCTCCCGTATGACAAGATAGAGTACTTCTTAGTCAAGATGTGAATCACTAGTTCACACCAGATCTTCAATTCCTTAAACCAGCTGATACAACATCCACTGGTCCTTTATATGCCCATAACTAGATTTACTATTGCATAGTAATCCAACTGAAGATCTTCACAGCTCCACCAACTTGGTCAAAACATCTTCAAAAGAAGATAATCTTCCACACACACTTTAGGGCTTCTACCACAAGCTCTAATATATGAACAGAACCAGATCCTCCCTTGGTCTTCAACCAACTACTCTTCTACACAAGAGTAGTGTTCTTCAAGCACCCTTCTGAAATAACCAACTGCCACTGTTTGGTTAACTCAGCTTCTTTCAGAGCTCTAGAGAGTCTGCTGATCCACCAGGCCACTTTGATCTTCAAGTCTCAAATTCTTCTTGCTCCAAAGCAAGGTATCTACTCCTTCACACAGCTCCCGCAAATTGCATGAGATGAAGCATTCATTCCATTCATACCTGAGAAGATCAACTTATCTTCAAATGATGTGCCACAACATTACTTGAGGCCTTGAATTTTCGGCTTGATGTCACAACTTTGGTTAAGACATCCAGCTGGAGAGTTCAGGCTTTTATTCTGCCCCTTAGAAGATTTTCTTCACTCAATCAGAACAAGAGTACATAGGCTTGATATCAAGTTGGAGTAGACAACCTCTATTCTGATTTGTGGTACCACAACAATTACCTTGAAGTGCATTTGCTTTAAGAAATTCTCTTTAAAGAAAACCAAACATGCCACAGCTTGATTCTTTAGTGAAGGAAGATCACAAAAATCTTTACACAAGGATTCCCGCTTTCCTTAGGCAGAGACTTCTTTAGAGACTCAAAGATAACTGCCACTTATCCTTGTCCTCCAAGATGAGCAAGGTCACATGCTCATATGCACTTAGATCAGAAATAAACTGATCCAGGCAGTGCTATTACCAGCACTATATACTAGACAAGTTTCTTTCCAGGAAACTTTCTAGAGAAATATCAGATGCTTCTAGTAGAGACTAGAACACAGCTGTTGCACTTTAATAGTCATATATAAGCAGATCAAAATGCCTTTATCTTCACTTTCATCAATACTACATTCTAGTCTTAGTTTCTTGCCAAGAGCCTTACTAGAATGAAGACAGGTCCAACTTTATCTCCTTTGATCTGGTATCAACAGAATTCTGCACAATCTCTGTTGATGGAATGTCTCAACATCTGGTTAAACATCAGATCCTTGAATAAACCAAGCATATCAGGGGCCTGACACTTGTGCAACACTGATAGGTCAACTTGATCATCAACTAAGGATAATTCATTAAATATTTGATAATATCTCACATAGTAATGAATCTTAAATCCTTATTAGGAGCCCTTCTTTCAGAAGCCAAACTTGGATCATCCACTTGTTGAGAAGACCATCTGATAGATACTTCACTAATACCAAAGGTACTCTTTAGTAACAGTATCTTTATTGTTGAAACATCAAGTCTTACACCCTTGACTCAACTTGTCTATGTCTTCCTCTGTTGATTGAGCCTTTCCAAGTCATGAGTGGTGAAAATAAATCATCTCCCACTATCTTCTCTAAAACAGCCTTCCACTTGTATATAGGCCAGTCTTCTCCCAGAGCCACCAGAGTTCTTTTATCAGAGAAATATGCAGCGGAACCACCAAAAAGAACATGCCCTAAACAAGATGTCTGATCATTCAATATGTCATAGCAGCTACTATATCATAGGGCACAACAGCATATACACATACTCCTTTTACAGCCTCCTTCAATACTCCATAAGCAGCAGCTCAAACATTTAGCAAGTTCAGCAACTCAGTTGCAGCTTCTCCTTGTTCAAAATACCAGAAAGTATCTCCCAAGATCTCATCCATAACAGATAGGATGCCTGCTCTGATACCAATTGAAATTCTGGTATGCCGATTTCAGATGTTCCAAGAACGTGGATCTCTGCTTGAACAGAACAAGGACAGACCATGACCAATTTAAATTTCGTTAAATTGTACCAATGTCATTACCTCTATTGTAACATCTGCAGGCTGACAGACCTATTTATCTAACCATTTAAAGTGTTGAATTGTAAATGCAGAAAGATAAATAACACAGTAATTGTTTACCCAGTTCAGTGACAACACCACCTACATATGGGGGCTACTAAGCCAAGGAGGAAATTCACTATTAG
Organism: Lathyrus sativus; assembly: GCA_963859935.3. Classification (NCBI taxonomy): domain Eukaryota; kingdom Viridiplantae; phylum Streptophyta; class Magnoliopsida; order Fabales; family Fabaceae; genus Lathyrus; species Lathyrus sativus. The sequence continues at coordinate 539,413,710 of OZ012738.1, read as the reverse complement.
TAGAATCAATTCAGAGTTAAACCTCTAGTTTACACTCCTCACTTAATCCCTACCTAATGACACTTCAACCTAGAGACACTCTAGACCTGAGTATACCCACTCACTCCCCCTCAATCACACAATAGTGATATCAGTTACAATTACATAATAACTTTGAAGAGACACTTCAAAATATACCTTGATCTTGCTTCACAGCTTTGATCAAGGAACACACACTCTTGCTTAACAGCTTTGAGTGAGACACAACTTAGAATCTACCTAACCAATGCAATCATCAACCAAACAATTGCTTGGATTGCAAGTATTCCTAAACAGACTTTACACGTGAAGACTAGCCTTCTTCACTTACAAGTATGTCTACCACAATGTATCAAAAGATACAGAGGGTGAATTACACACAAGGGACTCTCAAACCCTAGACCTCTATTTTACACTCAAGTTCTTCTTTATGTGAGTGCTTACTTTTTCCTTGCTTCTGCTCTTCTTGTTATAACAATGCAGACTGGGCTTGAGCTTGTCAGAAGTAACAAACATTAGTTTTAACAAAGTAAAACTAATTTCCACAATTCAAGGTGCTGTCAAATTAGGTCATGATAAGCTCAGTACCACCTAGAATCTCTCCTGAGATAACTAGGGAACCCTAATAGGTTTCCTGAAATCTAGCCTGAGATAACTCATGAAATATACCAGAAAACCAACATGCCTGCTTGCTGTCATCTACCTGATGTCATACGCTCACTTTCATAACATTAAGTATGACATCCAATCTTTTGCAGATTCTTCTTCACACAAGTCATGGCTTCTCCCAATCTTCTGCAAAATAATAGTAGGAACAGATATATTAAAGTTTCCTAAAAGGTCTCCAAGATCCTTTTATGAATATCAATACACTCTGTACTTGTTCCTAATCAATCTCCTTGACATGTACTTACTGATGAGGTATATCCAACACAGTCTCATCAAACCAAACCAACTCTGTCAAGAGATATACACTAGTAGCTCCTTATGTTGTCATGTAGTGATGTCCTGCTTAAACACATGACAACACACCTCACTTACCACTTGTGAGGAACTTCATCACAACTTAACCTGTTGTGGCTGCACACCTCACTTACCACCTATGAGGAACTTTATCCCAACTCAAACTGTTAAGTGATAGCAGCACCTACTGTACCAGACAGCTATGTCATTACTTTGGTAATGACATCCATGACAACAATTCTTTCTTCAGCTCCTGCTCCATGACAACAGTTCTTTCTTCAGCTCCTGCTAGCTCCTGCCTCACTAGACAGCGATGTCATGACTTTGGTAATGACATCCTGTTCAAAATAACTAGCAACAGTACTGTCATATGCTCCTGCTAGCTCCTGCTAGCTCCTGCTAGCTCCTGCTCCACTAGACCTTGATGTCATGACTTTGGTAATGACATCCTGTTTTACCAAAATTTAGCCAATCATAGAACCATAGACACATGGTACTAACATCAATTATCTAGAGTGTTAGCGTATGTCTTTCAGACGATATGCGACGCATTCGTTCTCAAGTCAGGAGTCTCTAGTGCAATATGAATTATGAACATTCATCAAAACACTTCTTCTCATAAAAGAATAAAAACAAACATTCAAACTTCCTTTTTCCCTGTGGGGTTCTTTAATCAGGAAAATATTTTCATACAAAAGAGTGTTGTTAAGCTTCGGTTCTACCGCAAACAGGCATCATCCCTAACTGCTGGAACTGTAGTTTAACTTTACTCAGATAAAACTCATGAACAAACCTGTGTTCTGTTTTTATCCTGAACTACGTAAGCTCTGATCTCTCATACCTGTTGAGAGTACGTAGGCACAATACTGTGATGTATTGGCGAGCAACCTTTCCCCATATTTTATCCGTAGTTAGTCGAACTACGTTCACTCTGACTTTCCCATTGCACAAGGGAATACGTAGGCCCAGAGCAGTGACGCTCTGTCGAGTCCTTTCTCTTTTTCTTTTGACCTATACCCCTTAGTAGATATATAAAAAACCCGTTAGATAAACACATAAGCGTGGATCTCGTTGAGTACAACGGACGTGAGAGGTGCTAATACCTTCCCCTTACGTAATCGACTCCCGAACCCGAGATTTGGTTGCGATGACCTGTCTTTTCCCTTTTCTCTAGGTTTTTCCCGATCGTTTCCTTTCCCTTCCCGTGGAATAAATAACGATAGGTGGCGACTCTTCTGTTTTTGCCGGCACCTTTTTTCGCAGTAGCGACAAATACTCATGAAAACTTTTGAATCAAGACAAACTTTGAAATTTAATGTAACTTTGCTCTTCTTTGAACTTGTAAGTTTGAACGATGAATCTTCTCCTATTGTAATTTGAGTAACTTCTCGTATCAATACTCATGAAATAAGGTGGTATCATGGAGATTTGAGTAAATTTAAAAATATCCTAAGCCTTGAAATCTTGAACATGAAATTATATGTTCATGGTGAAGTATGAATCGTTGTGCCAAAATTTGAAAATTGTAATCTGAATGAATCATATATTAACTTTGCACATTTGAATCTTGTAAAGAACATGATCCTTGGGTTTAATTTTAAGGACTCCTTACTAAACCCGGTCCTAGGTTCTATCCAAACTTTGCCCTTTCCGCTCATGATGTTCACAGACTAATCAACAAGATAATCATGAATCTCTTGCCTTTAAGATAGGGAAGAATAATCCATGACCCAACCTTATGAATAAGAACAATATCCCATTTAAATTAATCTCGATATTTGTCAACCCTATAGTTCGAAATCGAACTTGATATAAGAGCCAAGCTCGAACGCTTATCTTCAACATCAGCAGAAAGAAAACCCTAATCTTCCCTGGAGAATACCCTGAAGCTCCTAAGAAATTCTGAAATTACTGTACCTGTGCGAACTGGTTAGTCATGACAAACACACATACAAAAGAAAACATGCACAAAAGAGGTGAGATCTTAAGGTCAAAAATTAGGGTGCTACAACCACCATGGAATATCTTTTGGAACAGCAGGCGGAGACCTCGTTTGCACCAGATTCCTATGCTCTAAAGTAGGATATAATTCATAATAGAACATCAGGATTGGCTCAAACTGAGCCATGTGTTGGTGTTTCTTACTTTTTCTATGACCTCTATGCTTTTCTTGCGAAATAACATTAGCAACTTGTTTTTTCTTCTTGGAAAAACCATTTCCATACTTCTTAGAGCTGCTAGAAGGACCACTTTCTTTGGTCAACCATCCTTTTCGGACACCTTCCTCGAGACACATCTCAGTAAAATTACTAGGAGCGCTAATGGGAGCCAGAAAAATGGGTGTTGAAATGATTTCCGAAATCATAGTCCTTTGAAGCAGAGTCTTAGGAATACGAGGCGAATGTTGATTCTGAGTAACAACCAGAATTTTAACCAAAGCAGAGAGCCTTTCCATACCATCTCTCAAAGTAGCCACTTCCTCACAGGGTTCACGATTCTCTTGTTGTAACTGATCCATCTTTCTCAGTTGATTTGCATGAGTATTGTATTGGTGCGACAACTTGGCTAAATAAAGACCAAGAAAAGGAAGCAAATAAGACACCTGGAAAAGGACAAAAATAATGCATAAGATGCGAATACAAATGCAAAATGCAAATGTTTCATTCAGCTTTCAAGGATCTTTAAAATATAAAGCGATTACAAACATCGTAAAGAAATAACACTTTTGAAATATTGATAAACATCTCATTTCATTGAATATTAGAAAGAGATACACTTGGAAGTACAAGTTACAAAAGATCAAAATTCAATAAGAAAAATCTAGATCCTAAGGATTATAAGGAGCATTTGATGACGATTTGAGCTGATATTTCCTTCGGAGTCTCTTAATTTATCTCTCATAGTTGTCCTTCATGGCGGTCTTCTCTAACACGAACTGATCCATAATACCTTTTCAGCACTAGAAGTAAGAGGATGTGATTATGAAGTAGTAGAGGAAAATAAATCATCTTCATGTCTCTTCACAGTGCGTCGCTCAAACAACTCAATCAAGTCATCTTTCTCCTTCATCTGCTTTTGTAACTCTGTCTTCTCCTTGCCAGAAGCATGAAACTTACTCTCTTTCTCTTGCTTCATATTATCCAAAGCATCTTGGAGAGTCTTTACATAATTAGAAGAAATAGTGAGTGGCATATCGACCATTGTAGTTATGGGTTTCTCAAAAGGATAAGGAATTTTGAGCTCCTTAGCTCTCTTCTTCACCCAAAGTGTATAAGGTTCCAAGGCAATGCAAACTTGTCTCTCAAGTAGTCCTTTACCCATCATATGAATCTTAGTCCAAGAATGAGACATTCTTTTCCTCAAACCAAGAAAGTCATCCCCTCTTTGGAAAAATAAACCCTCTAATAGAATATTTTTAGGCTTATCATTCAACATATAACCAAGATGACGGCGAGCTAAAATCGGGTTATAGTTAATTCCACCTTGTGTTCCAAGAAGAGGAACATTGGAGAATTCCCCACAACTATCAATAATCTGAACATTCTCATAAACATAAGAAGATCAAGTAATGTCAGCCTGAGTAAGTGACATGATCCTCTAAGACCACCTTAAACAATTCTTATTCTCTCTAAAAGCAAATGATTGTGGCAAGTGCGAAATAAACCACTTGTACAACAGAGGTGTGCAATAAACAATGGTACCATTCCCCTTAGAAGTCCTATTATGGATGGAGAAATAGGTGTCACCAAGTAAAGTCGAAACAGGGTTCCCAATCAAGAAAATCCTAATAGCATTAACATCCACAGAGTTGTCAACATTAGGGCATAAGACTAGTCTGTATATAAGCTAAGCAAATATAGCCTCAAACACCAATGTGCTATCAGCATTAGCAAATAGAGTGGCTTTCCCAATCAAGAACTTAGAAGTAAAACCTTTTATGCCTTCCTTAACCATCATATTAGCATCTATATCAAATTTCGTCAAATGGGTGGTTGCAGTAATATTTTGGGGCTTAAGAACTTCCTCAAAACCAGTATAAGGAACCTCATCAGAAATTGGTATTCCAAACAGATAAATACTCCTCCAAGGTTAGAATGAGCTGATAATTAGGAAAAATAAAGCATCGGTAGATAGGATCATAGAATTGTACAAGGGTGTTCAGAATTCCGTCTTCAATGTTGGTAGAAAGATCAAATAGAAGTTTCACATGACGAGATCTGAAGTACGCACGATCGACTACCAAGAACACTAGCTTTCTCAAATCTGTAAGATCGGGAGCTCGGAAACCGTACTTCTGAGTGTTTCTCCTTCCAATGTCCATAATCACAATATTTGAGATGTTTACAAGGGAAAATCTCTGAGATCCTTAAAAACTGACTGGAACAAAATGTCCATGAATGCATGAGTGCATGATGCAACACCCACAAACAAGATCACACAAAGCACATGGGTTCAAAGGCAAGAACCAACCCACAATGGTATGTACTAAGGTTATATCAGCACTTGTAGAACAAGGTTCTAAAAGGTTCCCAAAGTCATAATTCCATCTTTTGGATATTATCGGCTTAAACAACTACTCGTCGGCCAATAATATTCTCAAGATAAATTCGTCTGAGTATGGTATCACATAACAACTAATTCAAGTATACACCTGAATATCCACCACACCACATTCTAATAAGGACAAGATGGATTAAAGGGTTCTAAGGTCCTCAGCTTCTCAAGCTCCCAGGTCAGAAAAAGTAATGTCAAATACGACTACTCGTATGACATCAGTAATCTCAAAGGGGCCTCCCTTGAGCAAGGGATCTCAAGTCATCTTAGTAAGGACTACTCCATGTAAGTCGAATAAGACTATACCGCCCTCATATCATAAGTGCACTCAAGTCTGGGTATAAGACTTATCTCACCATACAGATCACCTAACACCCAAACAGAATAAACAATAACAAACAAATCAAACAAATAAGCGCCAATAAATCAAAGTAGGCTAAACCCAGTGAGAACCAGAGTTAAAATGTTTTCACCAGAAGAGTCGCCACTTTTTTGTAGCGGAGAAACTTGTGAGTGTAAGCTATTGATTAACTTAACTAAAAAATGCAAGAGTCGCCACCGCACTTTTATTTTAGCCAAAAGGAAAGGAAAAAGAGAGAACAAAACTGTCACACCCTAATTTTTGACCTTAAGATCCCACCTCCTTCGTTTTTTCGTTTTACTTTTGTACGTGTATTTATCATGACTAACAAGTGTGTGCAGGTGTATTGAATTCCAGTGAAGATGACACTCATAATTTGATCCTTCCGGACATGGTCATTTGGTTCTTATTCAAGTTGTTCCTAAGGCTTCAAGTTGAGTTGGGCCACTTTCATAATCGTCTCTCGTGGTCATAAGTTCAAGCATGACAAAGTAAATCCAAAAGGGCAAGTTTACGCTTCTGAAGATTTCATCGTTTAAGTAGTCAAGCATCAAGTTCAAGGAGGTCTTCATGTGATTGTATCAAATCTTGATGCCAAAAGGCAAGACGTAAAGTCACTCCAAGTCTTTTATTTCAAAGGTGGTCCTAAGATTACGAGTTCTTTTCCAAAACTGATTTGAATGGCAAGGTTGAAGAAATTGTATAACCTCACTTCTAGGAGGTCGAATACTTAGCATGTGGCGACTTACATTTTACTGTGCAAGTAATTAGCCAGAACAAGTTTGAGGGAGAAGTAGCGTTCCATTATGAGTACAAGCTAAACAATATTGAAGGACTAAAAAGAGTAATTTGGATTCATTCTTAAAAGACATTACAAGGGACACGTTTTGCCTCTTTCTCTTAGAGTCACATAACATGCTAAAGCCATAAACTCCTCAATTATAAAAGAAAATCCATTTATACTTTACAAAGCAACAGTACAAATTCCGAGATTTCAAGTGTTACAAATGAACCTAAGATTCAAAAAGAGTCAAAGGACCAAATTCATGTCTCTTCTTCTTGACGGTTACAAGGGCATATTAAAGGTTACGTTCAGTTTTGTAATAAGAAGAACGCAGCTCCTAACAAGCCTGCCTAGCTATCGTGGGAGGATGGCAATACTACCTCTAAGTATTTGTCATTTATTACACTAGTAATTTCTTCTAAACCTCGGTATCCATTTCTAGGCGTTCAGAACTTGTCCAAACCAGTCCCACTGTTGTGCTGCATCAATTTGTGTTGCTCTTATCAAGAAGGAAAGCCGCAAGATCTCGTAACCAACTACAACTAGAAGGACAACTTTTTGGAATCTTGAAAGAGTACGAGAACTTGGACATCTTTTTGGTCACTGGTTTACAACACAACCGCAGAGCACGAAAGGATGAGGGTCAGTATCAAAACCAATTTCGGTAATAAAGCCATGAAGTCTTGAGAGTTGACTCTTGTTATGACAACCTACTCATCCGCGGAATCGTCTCAACGTCAACTTAAAGCCTTAATCCGACCTGTCCATTCAACAAGAGCATCATTAAGGTTTTGTTTGATTGAAAAATAGAGGCAGGGACAAGTGTATTACCTACTCTGTTGCTCTGAATGCCCCAAATACTTCATTTTGCCACTTTCCCCCGAAGACAACACCGACAACAGACCAGAGGATTTGGTAGAAGGCAATCTCAGTCACCACCTCAAGCGCCGGCACCCTTCATAGCAATCTATTTGTGATCTTTGAGCCTGCTACAAAACAATCACAACCAAATTCAGTACAGTTAACATTATTTCAAGAAGGATAGAGAGTTATGACCGTAATTCAATTAATAGCCAACGGGGAGAGATTTAAACAACGATTTATGACCATGGTTTATATTCAATAAGGCTCGTTTCAATAAGGAAAGAAAAAGAGTGTGTCAAACATATTCATGGCATGTTTCAAAAGGGGTTTACCTTTATCAACTTCTGGTCGGAAACACATTTTATCAGTTTCCTTATTGAGCCAGACACATTGAAGAACCATCAAAGCAAAGATTGAAGGGGCCTTAACGCCATTTTCTGTAAAACCAAAGCAAATTCAATTAGTTTCTAAAACCATCCCAAACATGTTCGAGACATTATTCGAATTCTTTCCAACTTTGTTAACCGCATTTAATCGAGAATGTAACTCGAACTTCCTATAAGAGGGCATCTGTTTTATCACCAAAGGGGGAAGCCATCAAAAAACAGAAATTCACAACATTCAAAGAAATTCCAAAACGAAACCCTAAGTTCAAATTGAGAACTAATCTTTTGCTTCGCTGCCATCCAAATCTTCGTCGCCGGAACCACCACGAAGCCCTTTCCGTGAAGCCGTCACCGGAGTTCCCCGAGTTTCCATCCGTGAGTCTTCAACCCCCATCGCGAACCGATCGCCATCACTCTCAAACTCTAGTCATCTTCGCAACCATCGTCATAAACCTTCGCCGGAAGTTGCCATCGCCGTCAAAACCTTTTTGCTAACCATTTAATTGTGTTTTGTTTGATTTATGTAGGAAGAAGAGAGATCGAAGAGAACAAGAGGAAGAGTAGAGAAGATCGTGAACCGAAGCTGAGAGAGAGGAGAACGGACGAAGAAATCGCAAAAATAGAGATGGAGACGAAAATGAAGAAGATGGACGGAGAGAAGAGGAACACGAAAGAAGAAGAAGATTAGCGGAGAAGAATTTGGGATTCTAGGTTTTTTTCAATTTGATTTTGGATGTATTATAACATGTATGCGCACCCATGGTAGTTACCGTGAACCATCACACACATCATCGACCATTTCCTACATAATCACAATCCTACGCACCACAATGCAATCCCCACTGTAACATCCATATGTCTGCACGCGCGCGATCATTTTCGCTCTCACTAACATCTCCCTTTAATTAACCCCCTTCGCTAACCACCGTTAATCCGCCATTAACTATTTAAATCAATTAACTTAAATTTGTTTTAATTTATTAACCACTATAATTACTCTATAATCAGCCATTTTATTAATTGGACTAATAAATCTTTCTCTAATTTATAAAATAAAAAAAAACTATCTCATTTAATTTAAATCTACTTAATTATAAAAGCCCCATTTATAAAAGCCTTTTTTTCTTAAGTTTTTTATTTATTCAACTTTTTTTTATCTATTTTAAAACCATTACATATTTAAAATATTTTTTATTTAACAAATGATAACCCAAAAACTATTTTATTTAGAAATCCATTTCATAATTTAATTAAATTTTTAATTAATTTTCGTCTTTTACAATAACAAATTTTATAAATAAATAATTTTTTTTAATAATATAGAATCAAAACCATTATGATAATGAGCTTTCATGTTTTTTTTTTAATTTCACTATTTATCTTATAATAATAACTAAATCTTTTACAACAAGAAAACCCTTTAATTTAATTAAAATAATTTGTACTAATAATGAATAACTTTAGTTAATCAGACTAATAATATCTTTTTATAACAAACTTTTTATTAAAATTTATCTGCATAATTAATCTAATAAGCAACCTTTTATTAATTTGAACAATTTCTCTTTTTTAATAAAATAACCCCTTTTAGGATCCTTTTAAGTTAATATAACCTTTTTTTATAAAATCAACCTCACCAAGATATAATATAACTCCAAAATTAATTCAACTCTTTTCTTACAAATCAATTTACATAAAACTAAATTACAACTTAAACTAAGTCATTCGCCTAAAATCAATCCCACAACTTAATCGATCGTGCACGCGCCACACATTCACTTTCACTCACTTGTGCACCTTAGCGCTTTCATGTGTCTGCGTATGGATTTATTTATCTGTTTTACTTTATCCGCAATTTACCTTTACCGTATTTATTTATATCGTATTGCATAGCGTTCAAAGGAAAAATCTGCGCATAACGTGAAACTTGTGCGTATGCATTTCATTTGCATCATAATCCCCATTTGATCCTTGATCCCATTCAAGTCAATCTTTTAAGATAGATCCTACCCATAGGAGGACCTTTGTCTTTTATTTTACAACTTAGATAAAACAATTCAACTCAATCAAACATTATTCAAACATATTAGAGAACAAGCTGTTAATCATCTTAAGCGAGATAAAACTTCTACCCCATAACAATTCAATCAATATGTAGGGACTTTTCCGCTTAAGAGAGATAGAGGCGTACTTGTTGACAATCCGAGTACTTGAGCCCTTCTCTTAAGATGATGCAAAGACTATTTTCCTACGCAGTTGTGGCGGTTAAATTAAGTAATCTCCCTTAAAATGACAACTCGTCTTTCCTCCTAGACCCAATCAATCAACTACCTTATCCCGTAGGAACTTTGACCACAGTCAAAGAACTCCTCAAACCCTTTAGAGGAACTACAAATACTCTGATTCCATTCCCGTCAGGACATGTAGGCACAAGATGCGACGTCTTGGCGAATATACTTAGAATTAAACCATTAGGTCTTTTATTCTTAAGCAGATAACCATTAGAAATAAACAACATAATACAAGAGGTACATGTAGAGTACTACAGAAACTTAGGATGCTAGCACCTTCCCTAAGTTTAACCAACCCCTGAACCTATAACTCTCTTAGCTTTTTCATTTGCATTGCATTGTGGGTTCCTTTGGACAAATAAAAGACCGATGGTGAACTAAATGAATTAAGATTCAAATTAACCAATAATTTGACATCCAATTCTTATCGTGACAGAAATGGTGACTTCACTGGGGATATCTCAGTGGGTTTCCCTAACTTGTTTCTTTTACTTGTTTATTGTTATATTTAATTATCTGTTTATTTGTATAATTGTTTATCTATTGCTTTTGGGTTGAAATCTTTGAGTGGCGAGACAAAGTCCTACATCCGGACTTGAGAGAAATTATGATAGGATGGTGATATATTCGACGAGGATTATAGGGAGTGAGTCCCGACCAAGTCGACTCGAGAATCACCGCTCAATTGAGACCCTTTCGAAAATTGTTCGGTTGAACGAGTCTAGTCGTGAAAACTTTTACTGTTTTCGATTGGAGTCCATGATACTGAGGACTGTAGTTACCTTTAACCCCACTTTGGCCTTTATTAGGACGTAGTGCGAGGACTATGAGGGAATATTCCCAAAATAGTTGCTACGCTATGCTACACGCAAAAGAAGTTCTCTTGAGAATATTATTAACCACCGAGTTAGTTGGGAAATTGATAATATCTGAAAGACGGACTAATGACTTTGGGAACTTTTTAGAACCTTGTTCTGCAGGTACAATCAACCTTTAGTCCACACCTTTTAGGAATGGGTATACCGTTTGGCTCCATGATCGTTGTAAACTTAGGGTCTCCTTGTTTATTTATCTTTGTGTCTCTATGTGTTTACCTGTGTTTGTTGCATCCATAAAGCATCATATTGCACTGGTTTCATGGAATTCCTAGTTTAGTTATAAACATTACAGAGACCTATATGGATTACAAAAGAAAATATTTTGGAATATTCTTTTAAGAGTCCTAACTCAGATGACCTAAGAAAATTAAAGGCACTGATTGAAGAATCAAGAAACTCCAAAAGACAAATACAAGAGGCTTCCCTTATCATTAAAAGATCAATAGAAGTTCAAAAGACTTTCATCAATATTGAAGATCCAAGTAAACAAGGGATTCCTTCCTTATTTTCCAACAAGAAAAGAAGAGATGGAGGATTTATTTTCCTCTATCACACTACTCCTTGGAATTTTATCCTCGACGAGCTTATATCCAAAAGAAAAATCCAGCTAGAAGGGCAAACCAAGAAGCACAATGAAGGACTTCCTTAGGACTTTATTTAGCTTTTGCTATTATGTTGGGACTCTTAGAAGAATATTATTTGTGATCGATATCAATAAAAAATAAATGAATTTTCTTTGGTATTCTGTAACGTTTATAAATGCTTGAGTTCCATGAAACCTTTCTTTTCTGCATTCTTGTATATCATCCTTTATTTAGCATCTTGCATATGCATGTGTCTCTTCTCCGCGTCCTCATCCAGCTTTTTGTCTTTGTTGTCAGCTGACATCTTGACCATCTGACCAAGCTTGAAGTACCTACCGAAGGATAGTAAAGAGAACGTAGGGTATGGATCCCATGACTAGTTTCAGAATAAGGAATAATCTGTTATTTGATCCTCCTTCTGATAACAATGTTCAACAAGTGGATGTTCCTACACAATCTCAACCTCTGCAAGATAATCTGGTTGGTCAAGTTGATAAAAGAGATTCCTAATTTCCACAGTGTAACCGAATACTCAGAATGTTCATACTAAGATGAAAGTGGACTATCCTATAATTTTAGCAATTGAGAAAGGATTTCGTGATCTCGAGGAACAATTGAAGATAATGAAAGAAGCTAATGCATCTGATCTTGATGCTCATGACTTATGTCTAATTCCAGGTGTAATCATTCCTTCAAAGTTCAAGATGCTTGTGTTTGAAGTATACAAGGGTATTAGTTGTCCAAGATACATTTGACGATGTTTTGTCGGAAAATGAATGCTTATGTTGATAACGACAAGTTGATGATTCATTTCTTTCAAGAAATTTTATGTGGGGCATCCTTGATATGGTATATGAAGCTACAAAGGAATCATATTCAGTCGTGGAGAGATTTATCTGATTCTTTCATAAAGCAATACAATTATAATTTAGATATTGCTCCAGACAGCGATCAATTGACGAGCATGAGTAAGAACGACAATGAATCTCTCAGGGAATATGCTCAACGATGGAAAGAGTTAGCAGCCCAAGTTCATCCACCACTTCAAGAGAAAGAATTAAGCAAGATGTTTCTAAGAACGCTTCCAGACTCTTATTACGATAGGATGGTAGGCATTGTGCCATTGGATTCTCCAAAATTGTATAAGTTGGAGTAAACATTGAAAGTGCACTCAAAAGTGGAAGAATTCAAGATGACTCGAATATCCTAGCTAATGAAGAGATTTCAGTTGATGATTCCCTAGAGGAAGGAAGTGTTGATGTTAATGCAATTCGGGATTCCTCTCAAATCCTGCCAGATCCAGTTTCGATACCTTATCTTCAACATTAATATGCAGCGCCTGCTCAGCGCAAGCAATGCTACCTCATAAGCGAAGGTTGACTTCTCCAGATCAACATCAGAATCGACAGGTTTGAAGACGGTTTCAAGATCAGAATATACCTTTGGGTATTCCTAATCATGAAATTCGCCAGTTTGATCCAATCTCGTTGACTTACCATTAGCTATGGCTTTATTTTGATAAAAAATCAGTAATGACACCTAGAAAGACTAGGATTATGAAATCTCGTCCACCGTGCTTCAACTCGAACACTAACTGTGAATTTCATGATGGAGTATTTGGGCATTCAATTGAAGAATGTAAAGTCTTCTAAGAGAAAGTTCCAGAAATGATTGATGATGAAGTGCTAACCTTCAAAGGAGGAAGCCCAGTCGTGAATGGAACACCATTATGCTGATGTACACTCCAAAAATCCTGAGAAGGGCTCATCATATTGTTTATTTTGTCCGCTTATATTTACTTTTGTTTCTTTGATTAAAAGCATAATTGGCATGTAAGAACTTGTTATTTTGAATAAGTAATGCAATAAATGTTTGTCTTGAAGAAATCCATTTGTATTCACTCATAAATTTTTTTTTTCCATAAATTATAATGCCAACTGTACCCAATCTTCTGACGAAGAATTGGAGGGAGGATGACGAAGTAAAACACAAGGTCTCTTGTTGTATGCTTTTGGATAAAACCCTATTGACAATGTATGGCATTTGTTTCAAACCTTCTAAACACCAAAGACATAAGGAAGTTAAATCCTTTTTAACCCTTTCCAACCTCATTTTTAAACCTGGGGCAGGGAAATTGTTTTAACCAGCTTGATTAAGCACCTAAAACTTTCAAAAAGAGAATGAACATCTTTCAAAAATGGTTGGGTACAAATAAGCTCTGACCATTATTCCTTTGTTTTACAAATCGTAAACTAAACCATGACACGCCTTTCAAAGGTCCTAATTGAAGTAAGGTTTACTTCGAAAGCATACTCAATGAGATAACGCTTCCTGACTCCTATGAGATATGCTCAAATTTGGTGTCAGCCTTAAAATAAACCTATATCCTAAACGAGTGATTCTGTCGCAAGTCGTTGTGATGTTTTTTTCAAAAAAAACTTCAAGACAAACATGTGTCGCATTAATAGTTTTGAATTAATATTTATGTCCTTTTAACATTGCTTTATATCTTAGAAAGTTTACACATAGACATTGATGATGAAATTTGAAGATTCTGCTAACCTGGGGCAACTTTGTTTCCAAGTGGCTTGTGCTGTGCAAATTTGACTTCGCCTAAAAGAGCTGTTTTTGAAGACTCTGTCATAATGCCGTCAATCAGGGCCAGTTACGTCGAGATTCGACGAATCTCTCCAGAGAGTTTGAAAACAATGGGACGCCTAGTTTTCTGTAAAATCCTCCTGGAATGACTTTCTCTCATAACCATACAACTTAGGGCATTTGAGAACCAAAAATTATTTTATCCATTTACAACAAATCATTGTTCAAATGGCGACTATTATGCAGTTCATTAAGGAAAATTACTTTTTTGTTACAACATTCTTCCTCATGTCCCCGGTAAATGGTGGTCATGACAACTTGTAACACGGTGGGAGAACTGACTTTAAACAATGTTGCGGATAGCAAGAGTCGCCACCGACTTTTATTTTATCCATAAGGAAGGGTTATAAAAGAACAGGAAAGACCTTAGAGAATATTTTGGGTCCGGGGGGTAGGTTATGAAAAGGGAAGGTGTTAGCACCCTTTTCATCCATGGTTATCCATGGGCTCTTAGGTACTTAAGCTCACTTTTGAATTGTTTTGAAAGTGTAGTGTGTGAATAGAAAATTTTCAGAATAGTTAATAAATAATCCATGTAAGGATGTGTTAAGAACTTGTTTGAAAACTTGTTGAAAATTTGTTTAAGTGTGAAACAGTTTTGAAGTGAGCAAGCACCTAGGAGTAACCTACCCTAATGTTTAAAGGTCTTTCTTATTCTTCATTCTTTCCTTTAGTAAGACTATCCCTACTATAATGGAGTAGGTAGTCCTTACTTTGGATGTTAAGGGATATGTGAGGGACAATTTGACTTTGAAGACCATTGTGGGATGTAATAAGCACATATAAGGGACCATCATCATTTTTCGAAAGGGGCTCGATTCGTAAAGGCAACCATAAGGGACTTTGATGATTTTTTCTATTTGAGGGACTTGCTTTATACACCCCACTTAACCATTATTCGTAGGCAACTTGAGGGATATCCTTAGGAAGTGAGACGGCGATTAAAATCGACTTACGTGTGTGACGTGTTTATTTTAATTATCTTTATTTAAAAGTGATCTAAATTTATTTTAATATTACATACATGTTGTTACACTCCCTAATTACTAACCATAATAATAATTAAATAATTAAACAACTTTACATCCAAGAAACAATTACAAAATAATAAGCAAAATAATTAAATAGCAAAGATAAATAAAATATAAATAAGCAATAATAAATAATAAAGGGGGTTAATTCTAAGTTTACTCGGCAAGACATCGCATCTTGTGCCTACGTATCCTTACGGGAGTGGAATCAGAGTAATCGTAGTTCCCCTCAAAAGGGAGGTTAGAGACTTTTTGACTGTGGTCAAGGTCTCACGGGGAATAAACATGTCTTAAGGACACGCTTACGTGGAGTGTAGAAACTCCAAATCTCTATGTTGAATTGTTAAGTTGTAATTAGGGTTAAATTAGGTTAGGGATTCCACGGCGGGAAACCCTAAAATGAGCGCGGCGGCTCTTTGACCTAATGCTAGGGGTAAAAGTTGTAATTTTGCCTGCGGCGAGGCATTTGTGAAAAATTTAGGGTTTGTAGTTTGTAGTTTTGAGGTTGAGGACTATTGACGCGGCGGTCATATGCTAGACCTAATTCCTTCGGAGGTGTGTGCAGTGTGACAGAAATGTTAATGAAGGTGTGAGATGATTGAGCTATGCAAGCAGAAAATAAGACAGAAGCTAAAGCCATGCAGACAGAAATTTAAAAAGCAGAAACTTAAAGCGCGATTATTGGTTCGCGGGGTTACATATGAGAAGCAGTTACAATATAGTAATGAAATAAAATGCCACGCAATAGTGATAAACATGAGCTGCAAATGATGAACACCGTTAGTAAACAAGGTTGGACAGTGATTGGACGAGTTAGGAGGAAAAGTGCAATATTGGAGGTTTTTGTTGTTTTTGAAAAACAGATGTTAAATGAATTTATACTTTAACTTTAATCTTAAAAAAGGTTTTAACTTAGATATTTTTAAAAAAAAAAATTCTTAAGTTATTTATAAAAACATTTATTTTTATTATAGGAAAAAGAGGTTTTTTGATTTTATTATAAAAAAGGTTTTTAAAGTTTTTATTTATTTTTATTATTATTTTTTTTTTAAAAACAGTTTTTTTTTTATATTTACAAAAGAAAGGTTTTTTTTTTAAAAAAACAATTTTTAATTATAAAACAATTTAAAAACAATTAAAACAAATAATTTAAAAAACAAAAAATAAAAAAACATAAAGGGGTTGGGCCGGTCATCACACCCGGACCCAACCCAAGTGTTAGTCACAAGACAAAACAGAAATTAGGGTTTCAAAACCCTAAAATCTGTTCGCGGCGCCGTTCTTCTTTTTTGCCCGTCTTTCTCTCTCGCGTTCTTGTCCCTCTTCTTCACTCCTTTCGTAATATGCTGAAAAAGAAAAAAACAACCAAAGACAATCAGCAGAAACAAGTATTCATGCGATGTTTTACGTTTTGAGACAAGTTGTTGTCGGAGGCGGCCGATGATGCAGCGAGCTGAGGCTTAGAGTTGATTGCCCGCCGACGGCGAAGGCGATCTTCTCGTCTGTGATTCGCGGATGATATTGATGCGCGGTGATATTTGTTGGAGGCGATGATGAGACTTCGTCTCTGAGTCTCGCGATTCTCACTCGTTAGGGTTTCTGCATGCGACTTCTTCGCTAGGGTTTCTCCGCGATCTGGGTGTTCTTCGCTCTCTTTCTCGCGGTTACGTTCTAGGGTTTCCACTCCACCTTTTCACAGGTGGTATCCTTCTATTTATATATGCTTTGATTTATCTTTTGGGCTTTCAATCTGTGTTGGGTTCACGTTACTCTTGAATGATTTTGCTGGATTTGATTTGATTTGATTGCGATCGGATGTTTTCTAATATGAATCTGGTACTGATTGAACTCTGTTTCCTCTTTTGGGATTTGATTGGTCCCAATATATTCTTCTTTCTTCTTTCGGTTGCAACCTTCATTATTATTGATTTGATTTCCTTGTTTTCCTGATAGGGTTGGATCGGTTGATCTCTTTGGATTTTCGGTTATTGCCTGAAGTGGATCCTTATCCATTTGGACTCGTTTGTGCAAACCGACCCTGTCATGGATTTTCAATCCATTTGGATTCTGATGACCTGGTTTATTTCGATTGATATCTAATGACGCTTCATTGATTTTTGCAGATGTTCGAACCACTTTCATTTTGACATCCAGCACCCTGATTCGGATTTCATTCTGATTTGAACTTGGTTCCATCTGATGCAATTTGTATTGATATCTGGTTTTCTATTTCGAACATACATTCACCTTTCTTCTTCTTCTTTCAGAGGGAACTCTAAGAGTCGGATATTGCTGGATTGATGCCGCCGAGGGAGGTTCGACACGGTGATGATGACGACTTGTCTGAACCGTCGAGAAGATGACACTGCTACCATTTGCCTTTGATTATGTTCTAGTGACAATGACCTTCGGGTGCTGAGCGAAAAAATACCGTATGTTGTGTAATTTCGATGTTCGGTAGGGAATTGGCGACAGGCTTTGGCCGTTGCCCTTCCAGCCGCTCGAAAGTTACGCCCGATGATAAACAACCTGAGGGCTATGTGACACTTTTCTTCTGAAGCTGGATATGATGTTTGTGAACTCATTTGCAGATGTAATCGATGATTTGTTTGGTGCTTCTGATATCGTTTGTATCTATTTCCGCTTTTGACGTGTAGCCCATGATTTGGACTTGTTTCTGATCTAGTTTTTCGGTTCGACTTGCCTTTGGCTTTCCTTACTTGTTTGATCTCAGAGCTGCTGCTAACATTGTAGCTTATCTGCTTTGATCTTGAACCAAGTTTGATGGCCTGATATTCAGATTGTTGTTGTTGGCTATTGTTGTCTGATAACAGGGCTTATGTGTTGCGTGCCATTGAAACTGGTTCGGACGAGGCCTTACCTTTAACTGATGCTGCTGAGATTTTTTGATACTTTGTCCTATGTAATTTTGACACAGCTTGTTTTGTGTCTCATTTTTCTGTTCTGTTTGAACTGATGCAGCTTGATACCATAGTTTGGTTTCTCTTGTTCTGCTTTGGACTTGATTTTCATTCTGTTTGGTAACAGATTTGTTTCTTTGGTGAATATTCATACCTGTATTGGCGCGAGCCCCTTCCTAGTTTTGTTTATGCTTTGAGTTCTGATGATGCTTATGGCTTTTCAGGTGTTGGAAGTTTCGGAACCAAAGCGACTCGGACCTGCCGGCATCCGGGTCTGAGTCAGAACTTGCCTATGTTGCCTTATTCTCGTATCAGTTTGGAAATCCAATCGCGGCAAAACGAATCAGTCCCACTTCTTTTATTTTTTCTATCTCTCGGATGTCCCGTAACGATAAGAACGGGTATTACCTGATCTGACGCCCACGGCGCGGATCGGTAACGGGGGTAGGACGCAGCTTCGGTTGTGCCCCTCCCGGCACTCGATGATGACATTGTTCTGAGAGTGTCAAAAAACTCCTAACCTTTTTCTATATTGTTTGTTTTGCTTTGATGTGCAGGTTAGTCGAGATTTGCGGCGAAGCTCAAGGGCCAACATGAAGACACTTAGCATTTTTAGGACTTAGGATTTTTTAGATTTAATGTAATTCCTTGTAGCAGCAAAAATGTGAAACAATCTCCCTTTTGTATAATGCAATCTTTATGAAATAAAATTCCCAACACTTTGAATTTATTTATATTTTATTCTTAGTTAAAAAATATAAACAATTGTGAATAAATCCACAAGTATTTAAATTCGTTAACATAGGCATAAAACATAAATATTCCCAAGTGGTATTCTTATTGGTGCACTCGTCTCATTTGTAATCCTAATCTCATCATCCGATTAAAATGTTAACCAACCATTTCATAACCAAACACCTATGGGCACCGTAATCACAACATTTTCAGCATCAACAGTAAAACTAATCGTAATTAAATTCCACTGACCAAACCGCTAAAATCTCAATATGATCAGAACTGGTGATAGATAAATGCCTCGAAACCAATACGTATCAAATGCCTCAGAATTTTAATAACAGCCTGTCTTCAAGGAATTTGTGTAAAATGACCAAAATACCCCTGGGACCAAATCCAACCTCTCTTTGATGTTGGCAAAAAAAAGATCATGAAGTTTGACTTTGGTTTGACCACAGTTGACCTCAGTTTGACTTTTTAACTGCATTGACTGCTTTTGACTTATCTGATCATCTGACTGAGCAAACTTTTGAGAAAAGTCTTGAAACTTGACATGGGGGCTCTTATACACATATAAGATGTTATGAAGCTCACTTGAAGTCTTGGAAGTCCATTTAGCCTGATTAAAGTCAAAACCCTAGTTTTGGGTGCACTGCTTAGGAGGTGCATTGTCTGAGGGAATTGTCTACTCTTCTGACCAATTGTGAACTTAGTGAACCTTGTGAATCTTCATAAGATATCTTGTGATACTCATGGGAGGTATTGTGAAACTTGTGAACCTTGTGAACCTTCTTAGAACACAAAGTCTTGTATTGTGAGGGCAAATTTTGGGGTGCAACAGCTGCCCCTGTTCAATTTTCTGAGACCTGAGGGGTTAGATTGGTATATTTGCCAGTCGTAACCTGGAAGGTTGAAGGGGATTGAACACAAAAGCCCAAAAATTTGCACTCACTAGTGCACTAGAGTGGTACAGATGGCTAGTTGAATATGATTGAGTGGGCTTAAAGACGCCACTAGGGGGGAAGCAGTTCAAAATATGGGTGTATGATGAAAGCTGTCAGGAGTCTGGAATAATAATGATGTAGCAGCATGTCTTCATGAGGATAGAGCAATCAATAGTGATAACCCTAAAGCAGTCTTGAAGCAATGATATGATTTCAGAAGGATAGAACGATGAATGGTTCTAAAGCAGTCTTGAAATAATAATGTGATATGTCTTCAGGAGGATAGAGCAATCAATAGCTCTAAAGCAGTCTTGAAGTAATGATTTCAGGAGGATAGAGCAATGGATAGCTCTAAAGCAGTCTTGAAATAATAATGTAGTTTCAGGAGGATAGAGCAATGGATAACTCTAAAGCAGTCTTGAAATAATTAGATGGCTTCAGGAGGATAGAGCAATGAATAGCTCTAAAGCAGTCTTGAAGTAGTAATATGACCTCATGAGGATAGAGCAATGAATAGCTCTAAAGCAGTCTTGAAGTAATAGGATGATTTCAGGAGGATAGAGCAATCAGTAGCTCTAAAGCAGTCTTGAAGTCATGAGAGGCTATCAGGAGGATAAAATAACCCTGAGGTTACAATAAAGCAGTCCCAAAGTAATAAGAAGCTCATCAAGAGGATAAAGTAACCCTGAGGTTACAATAAAGCAGTCCCAAAGATCATAAGCTTGTTTGTTGGATAATTAACCTGAAAACAAGGTAGCATTCTGTATAACAACATTAGTTTATGCTTTATGTATGCATGTATGACATGATGCACTTAGGTAATGTACTATAGACATATATGTTATGGTATGATGTAAATGATGTATGTATGCTATGACACTGCTGGAAGTGTCTGGATATCCTTGTATAACAACTGCTGGCCAAGGAAAATAAATCCCGATTCGTTGTTGAAGAATATATAACCCTCCGTCTGCTGGGGATAACAAGGTATAGATAACCTCCCGTTGTTGGGGATAACAAGGTATAGATAACCTCCCGTTGTTGGGGATAACATGGTATAGATAACCTTCGTTTTCGTTTGATAGTAGGATAAGTATAACATCCCGTCTTCGTTCATCGTGCCCTTATTGGAAAGTAACTTCCCGTATATCCGTATGAGGATAAAAGAGATGGATATAAATTCCAGGGGAGATTAGACTTTGTGAAAATGGATTAGTCCTATTGTCTTGTAAAGATGAACCGGCGAAGCTTCGTTGAAATCCTTCCCTCGTTCGTCCTTAGTAAATACTATTACTGCATTTTCATGCATTTCTGGTAAACATCAATCATATTAAAAGGCATACATACATTCAAACACAACCAATGGACGTTTCGCTTATGTAAACAGGGTAAAAGTAAATCTGGATTCAAAAGATGGAGTTTATTTATATCAAAAGTGATCCATACACGGGTAAGTTTGTACAAGGAGACATAAACCCTAGTAAGAGAATTTTGTCATGAAGTTTTACAAAAAGAATCAGCTATGTGGGAAATAATCCTATTGAGTTTCAATTCTACTATTGCCACTCAAGTATCTCATCTTCTTGCTGTTGAGACGGAAACGATTGGATTGAGCTTTATCTGTTTGAGCTTGAGTAAGTAGTACAACTGGTTGCAGTTTCATGAGTGATCCAAACGAGACATAGTCATACGCTTTAATCCCTAACTTTTGCCTGGATTGCCCTTTCAGGTTTTCAATCCACCGGGATACCCTTTTTTGCCCAAGCCGCCTTCTCAGGTTTTCGACTTGCCGGGTGTACATCTTTTTATATATATATCCCTAATTTTTGCCCAAACCCTTTTGGTTTGCCGGGATGCCCTTATTTTTGCCTAGGCCTGTCAACCTAGCGGGTCTCTTTTTATGCGTAGTATTTTTTAACTATGTCTGCGTTTACAGGTTGTGGGAAGTCTTCACCATCCATTGTAGTCAGTATCATGGCACCTCCTGAGAACACTGTCTTGACTACAAATGGTCCCTCATATGTTGGAGTCCACTTGCCCCTAGGATCACCCTGTGGTAATATGATACGCTTGATTACCAAGTCACCAGCCTGATATACCTTTGGCTTAACCTTCTTGTCAAAAGCTTTGATCATCCGTTTCTGGTACATCTGGCCATGACAAACTGCTGCTAACCTTTTCTCATCAATCAAATTTATCTGGTCAAGTCGAGTCTGAATCCACTCATCTTCATCCAAGCTTGCATCCCTCATAATTCTCAAGGAGGGGATCTGAACTTCGATAGGCAGAACTGCTTCCATACCATAGACTAAGGAGAATGGGGTTGCCCCTGTTGAAGTACGTATTGTAGTACGATAGCCATGCAGAGCAAATGGTAACATCTCGTGCCAATCCTTGTAAGTAACAGTCATCTTCTGTACAATCTTCTTAATGTTCTTATTAGCAGCTTCAACTGCCCCATTCATCTTTGGACGATACGGAGAAGAGTTGTGATGCTTAATCTTGAACTGCGTACAGAGATCAGTAATCATAGTGTTGTTCAGATTAGAGCCATTGTCAGTGATAATCCTTTCAGGGATACCATACCTACATATGAGATTATTCTTAATGAACCGAGCCACCACATTCTTAGTCACAGATGCAAATGAAGCTGCCTCTACCCACTTCGTGAAGTAATCAATAGCAACCAGGATGAAACGATGCCCATTAGAAGCAGTAGGCTTGATCTCACCAATCATATCAATGCCCCACATGGCAAAGGGCCAAGGAGCAGTCAACACATTCAATGGAGATGGAGGTACATGTACTTTATCAGCATAGATTTGACATTTGTGACATGTTCTGGAGTGTTGATAGCAATCAGCTTCCATGGTAGACCAATAGTAACCTGCTCTCAAAATCTTCTTTGCCATGGTATGACCACTAGAATGAGTGCCAAAGGTCCCATCATGCATCTCTTCCATAATTTCTGTAGCTTCCTTCTTATCCACACAACGAAGCATAGTTGAATCATGATTACGCTTATACAGAATGCCATTACTCAGAAAGAACTTAGCAGAAAACCTTCTCAGGAACTTCCTATCTTTGACAGATGCCCCTTCAGGGGACTCCTGAGCTTCAAGATAGTTTTTCACTTCATAGAACCAAGGCTTCTCCTCTGCCCCTTCAGTGTCAATCTCATTGCAGTATGCAGGCTTCTCAAATCTATCAATGGTAATCTTGGGAGCTTCATCATCCCAGCTGATCTCAAACATAGATGCCATGGTGGCCAATGCGTCTGCCAACTGATTCTCTCTTCGTGGAATATGTCCAAAAGTAATCTCTTTGAAATGTGGGATCAAAGACAACACATGTTCTCTGTAAGGAATGAGATTATCATGCTTTGTATCCCAATCTCCTTTAATCTGACTTACTACCAGAGCTGAATCTCCATACACCTCAAGGAACTGAATCTTCATATCAATAGCAACTTGCATACCCATGATACATGCCTCATACTCAGCCATGTTATTGGTACAATAGAAACAAAGTCTGGCAGTAATCAGGGTATGACAACCTTCAGGGGAACTAATCACAACACCAACACCATTACCATGTGCATTGGAGGCACCATCAAAAACCATAGTCCATCGGGATCCTTGTTCAGGTCCGTCATATTGTCCAGGTTCTTTGGTAACAGACATAATGTCTTCATCAGGGAACTCAAAATTCATTGACTGGTAATCATCTACTGCTTGATGAGCCAAATGATCAGCAACAACACTCCCTTTAATGGCCTTCTGAGTAGTATACTGTATATCATATTCTGCCAAGATCATTTGCCATCTTGCAATTCTTCCGGAGAGAGCAGGTTTCTCAAATATGTACTTGATTGGATCCATTTTTGAAATCAACAAGGTAGTATGGGTCAACATATACTGTCTTAGTCGGCGAGCAGCCCATGCCAAAGCGCAGCAAGTTTTCTCGAGCAGTGAGTATCTTGTTTCACAGTCGGTAAACTTTTTGCTAAGGTAGTATATTGCCTGCTCTTTTCGACCAGACTCGTCATGTTGCCCCAATACACACCCCATTGAGTTGTCTAATACTGTTAAATACATAATCAAGGGTCTTCCATCAACTGGTGGCATTAAAATTGGAGGTTCTAGCAAATATCTCTTGATTTCATCAAAGGCAGTCTGGCACTCATCATTCCATTCCATCACCTGATCTTTCTTCAACAACTTGAAGATTGGCTCATAGATGGTAGTTAATTAGTTCAATCGTCCCAAGAAACCTCTAACCTCCTTCTCAGTACGGGGAGCTGGCATCTCTCGTATAGCTTTCACTTTTGCAGGATCCACTTCAATACCTTTTCCACTGACAATGAAACCCAGGAGCTTTCCAGATCTAACTCCAAAAGTACACTTGTTTGGATTTAATCTCAACCTGTATTTCTTCAACCTCTCAAACAACTTGTGCAGATGATCAAGATGTTGTTCTTCATTCTGAGACCTGGCTATCATATCATCCACATATACCTCTATCTCATGATGAATCATATCATGAAACAAAGCCACCATAGCACGCTGATATGTTGCCCCTGCATTCTTCAAACCAAATGGCATTACCTTATAGCAAAAGGTGCCCCACTGTGTCACAAATGTAGTTTTCTCCATATCTTCAGGTGCCATCTTGATTTGATTGTAACCAGAGAAACCATCCATAAAAGAGAATACCTTATGCTGAGCAGTGTTGTCTACCAGAATATCAATATGAGGAAGTGGAAAGTCATCTTTAGGGCTAGCCTTGTTCAAATCTCTGTAGTCTACACACATACGTACCTTACCATCTTTCTTAGGAACTGGTACCACATTTGCAACCCACTGAGGATAAGAAGTTACGGCCAAGAACCCTGCATTGAACTGTTTCATTACCTCTGCTTTGATCTTTTCTGACATTTCAGGACGCATACGACGAACCTTTTGCTTCTTTGGACGACAATCTTCTTTCACTGGCAAACGGTGAACCACAATGTCTGTATCCAACCCTGGCATATCTTCATAAGACCAAGCAAAGATCTCCACATAGTCACGTAGCATCTGAATCAACCTGCTCTTGACACTGTCCTCTAAATCAGCCCCTATCTTGACCTCTTTTCTGTTTTCTTCAGTTCCCAGATTCACAACTTCGACTGGCTCTTCATGTGGCTGTATAGCTTTCTCTTCTTGTTGTAACAACCTAGCAAGCTCTACAGGTATTTCACAATCGTCCTCGTTTCCGTCTTCAGTTTGATAGATCGGATTCTCGAAATTGTAATTGGCAATAGTAGAACTGTTATCAACTGGATCCAGAGTGGATGAGGATCTGCATTTTAGTGACGTGGGTGTGTGTAAGAACACATAGCTGATAAAGCAAAAATAAAAGAAAAAGAAAGACAAGGAACACAATATTTACGAAAACGAAACGTCCACTGATTTTATTGAATGAAGTATGCAAATGAAATGACAACCCGTAACAAGCACACCATTGTGCCCCGGGTAAGGCACATGGCTTGAAAGTTTTAATTGTTCCAGAAATCACAAATTTAAAAACATAACACAGCAATAGTATTTACTCCTGACTAAAGGAGATAGGGATAACATCTTCAGCTTTCCAATTATTGAGTCCAGCACCCACAGTAGGAAAAATCCATGCCTCCAAGTTGTAGTCTTCATCTTGATCTCCCACAGCATTGATAACCCCTTGATTGGTGATACGAACAGCACGAGCACGACGAACAGCCTTCTGGGACTCTGCAGTGAAACCCAAACCAAACTTGTCAGACTTGTATGGAATATCAGGAAGCTGACCCCAAATAGTACAACCACCTTCTTCCACCACAGCTTTTGCATCATTGAGGGAGGCCATTGCCATTGTTGGAGGGTTTCTGATGACCACAGGAACCTTCTTCACAGCAGGAGGAGTCACACAATCCTTAACAGCCCAGGGAACCACTTCAAATGACTGACATGGAGTTTCAATGTATTCACCTTCTACTTCCAGATACTTGAAAGTGTTTACATGGATGACAAAGTATTCTTCCTCTCCAAAGACAGTAACAACTTTTCCATTCACCGGATATCTCAACTTTTGATGTAAGGTGGAGGTCACAGCACCTGCCCCATGGATCCAGGGACGACCAAGCAGACATGAGTACGAAGGACGAATATCCATCACATAGAATGTAGCAGTAAACACCTGAGAGCCAACCTTGATTGGAAGATCAATTTCCCCATGCACTACTCTTCTAGAACCATCAAAAGCCTTTACCACAATATTACTGGGCTTCAATACCGTATCTTCAGGACTCAGCTTGTTCAGGACTTCCTTAGGCAACACATTCAGAGAGGAACCATTGTCTATCAGCACATGAGACAAGGTAGTGCCCCTGCATTCAATTGAAATATGCAAGGCCCTGTTATGATCCCTTTTGGCAGGGGTCAAGTCAGCATCAGAAAATCCTAACCCGTTGTCATAGGTCAGGTGCGCAACACAATTCTCAAACTGGTCCACAGAAATTGCACTGGGTACATGAGCCATCTTTAGAAACTTGATCAATGACTTGGCATGAGCCTCAGAACATAATAACAGGGAGAGCATAGAAATCTTTGAGGGAGTATGCCCCAGCTGATCAACAATATCATAATCACTCTTGCGAATGATTTTCAATACTTCTTCCATCTGCTTAGAGAGGTCATCAGCAGCTGGCACATCAGTAGATACAGGCTCAATAACAGGACCCTTGCCCCGAGCATCAGTGGTGGAAGTAACAGCCGGAGTAACTGCACTCTTAGAAGCAACTGGAGGAGAGAAGAATCTTCCACTACGAGTGATCTTGCTAGATCCAGCAATATTATCAATGTCAACAGGCATATCAGGTAAAGGCTCCTGCTTGACACCATGGATGTAAACATCAGACCCATAGTGCCAAGGCACAGCTTTGTCAGATGTATAAGAAATAGGACCAGGAGTGGTAATGATCAGAGGAGCTACTCTGGCTTCAGCGACAACTTTCACAGGACCTTCAGCAGTAATCTTGATTGGGCCCTGATGAGTGATTTTAATGGGACCCTTTGAAGTGATTCTTAGTGGTACTTTGTCAACCATGTCAACCTCTTCAATCTTTTTACCCTGAGTCAGATGATCCACCATACTTTCTACAGATGCTGGTCTTCTTTCAAACACTATAGTATATTTATCCATGAGATGTTGAATCCCATCTCTCAAAATGAAGCAACTATCCGGCTTATAGGTACAATATAGACAATCTTCATGACAACCTGGAAAGATCCCAGCTTGTACTAACCTCTTTTTGATAATAGACAATGGTGTGCTCAACTCCATAACCGAATAGACATGCAGATCTTCATCAATATCTTCATCAATGGCGTTGACAGTCTTCTCGTGATTTGGCATTGGAGCTGTAATCACATTTGGAGTACCTGGTGGATCAAACTCAATTTCTCTAGCATCAATCATATCCTGAATTTTGTTCTTCAAGACCCAGCAGTTATTAGTATCATGTCCTGGACAGTTTGAATGATATGCACATCGTGCATTGAGATTGTACTTGGGAGAGGTAACATTGGGATTCTGAGGAGCCTCCCTCAGGGTAATAAGTTCAGCCTTCAACAAGTGTTGCAATGCCTGAGCCATTGACATGTTGATCTTCGTGAACTGTCTTCTAGCCCTCTGTTGGTTGCCTTGAGGCTGCTCTGTTGTTGCAGGAGTTGGATTTGAAATATGAACTGCACTAACAGACTGATGCCTTCTGTTACGATCAGGCTGACCATACACAGCATTAGATTCTTTCTTCCCAGTGGGAGGCTTCTTTGCAGCACCTGATGAAGAAGTGCCCACTTGGATCTTACCACTCTTGATACCATTCTCCACTCGCTCTCTTGTCATGATCAACTCAGTGAAGCCAGATGATGAGCTTCCAATGAGATGACTGTAAAACGGACCATTCAGCGTACACATGAACATATCAACCAACTCCCTATCAGTCAAAGGGGGTTGAACTCTTCCAGCTAAGTCTCTCCACTTCTGAGCATACTCCTTAAAGCTTTCTTTGGCACCCATAGACATGCTTTGAAGCTGCATGCGAGTGGGGGCTAAGTCAGCATTGTATTGATACTGCTTGTAGAAAGCTTCAGCAAGGTCATTCCAATCTCTGATGTTGACACTCTCCAACTGATAATACCACTCTAGCTGAGCTCCTGATAAACTTTCTTGAAAGAAATGGATCCACAACTTTTTATCAGCAGTGTGGGGTTGAATTCTTCTGACATAAGACCTCAGATGCAATTTGGGACAAGAGACCCCATCATAGACAACAAATGTAGGAACTTTGAACCCAATGGGTATGACCACCCCAGATATCAAGCTCAAATCCTCAAAATCCAGCCCAGATGATTTCTGTAATTCCATAGCATCCATTCTATCCACCAGCATCTTGAATTTGTCTTCGTTAGGCTCATGGTAGTAGTTAGCCTCAGAATCAGAGTCCCCCATAGTGTTGTGGAGACTGCCTCTCTCCTGCTCAGATTCTTCAGATTCATAGTCTTCAACCTGTTCCTTGGTCTTGTCAGGACCTTTGAACCTTCTTCCCATGTTGAGCAACCCAGCAGACCTTCTAGCCTTCTTAGTCTTCTTGGCCAGCAGTGTCTTCAATTCATCCTGCCCCTTGGATAGGTTCAGGATCAGCTCTTGGAACTGTGCATTCTGTGCCTGGAGATCCTTAACTGATTGTTCAAGAGCCATTGCTGAAATAAACAGCGAGAAGATGAGAAACCTGTGCACAATTATAAACCTGTGATGCAATGATATGGGAATGCATATGCAATGTTTTCAAGGACCGCAGGATTTAAATTTGCTTAAACAAACAAGAAAGTAACTTTTTATTAGTAATAACTTGTTTTGCCTCTTAGGCTTACAAAAAATGAAAACGAAATAAGTACAAAAGATGGGGTTTTAAGTCTCCCATGGACGTTTTCTCTTGGTGTTGAGGTATGAGTTGAGGTTTCGTTCCTCATGAAGTAGCTTTGTTAGCTCTAGGATCCTTGCTTGGCTTGCTTTGTAATGAGCCTCGAAAGTATCCCTTTGCTCTTTCAGTTGGATCCATGATCTCTGCAAGTCTTCCATATCAGTAGGCATGTCTGGGTGAAGGATGGTATAAGCTGTGTCTCCTTCAGCAACAGGTTCCATGGTAACTGGTAGGATGGCAGGATATGGCATCATGAGTGTCTGAGCACGAAATCGTACCCATCTGAGATAAGCCTCCATAGGAATGGTGTACTTAGGCTCCAGTGTCTTGCTGTCAATCCTGTTTACCTTTCCCCAAGCTCGTATGAATCTCTGACGGTAACCCTGAAGATCGTTGTCGTAATCAAACACAATGCCCTGAATCA
Source organism: Lathyrus sativus (assembly GCA_963859935.3). Lineage (NCBI taxonomy): Eukaryota > Viridiplantae > Streptophyta > Magnoliopsida > Fabales > Fabaceae > Lathyrus > Lathyrus sativus. The sequence goes on along the minus strand of OZ012738.1, from coordinate 539,384,310 downwards.
ACATGTCATGTGGACCATCGCTCCGGGCGTAACCAAACTGTCGTAAAGCTAGAGATGGGTTGTAGGTGATGCCTCCTCTTATGCCTAGAAGTGGCACATTAGGAAACTCCCCACAACGGTCAATGATGGTGACATTCTCCATAGATCTGGAGCACCAATGGATGTCTGAGTGAGAAAGTGACATGATCCTCTTGGACCATCTGAACCCTTGCTCATTCTTCATTACTGAGCGAGGAAGGTGAGAAATAAACCACCTAGAAAGTAAAGGTATGCAGCACATCAAAGTTCCTCTTGCCCTTGTAGTACGGGTGTGAAGAGAATGTAGGATGTCTCCAAGTAAGGTAGGCACTGGATTGTGACTCAGGAATATGTTGATGGCATGAACGTCTATGAACTGATCAGGATTGGGGAACAACACTAAGCCATAAATCAATAAGGTTAAGATCTCCTCAAAAGCATCGTAGCTCATAGCCTTCAAGAACATTTGAGCTTTATCCACTAATACCTTGGCAAGAATACCTTTAACTCCACTTCTCGTCTCTAGAACAATGTCAGACTTCTTCAGATGTAGAGCTGCAGCAATAACTTCTGGTTTAAGCTCCTTCTCTAAGCCTGTGAATGGCTTCTGATCAAGAACAGGTATACCCAGAAGTTTAGAGAACTCCTCCATGGTTGGAACCAGCTGATAATCAGGAAATGTAAAGCAATGGTGCTTAGGGTCAAAGAACTGAAACAGCACACTCATCATGTCTTCACTGAACCCTGAAGTAACTAGATCCAATAAGTGACCATGTCTCTTGTTGAACTGGGAATGATCAGGCACTAGGGAAACCAACTCCTTGAGCTTAGCAGGTATCCCTACAAAGCTGATCCTGATGGTGTTTCTACGAGCAGAAGCCATGACCTGCAACAAAGAACAAAGATAAATCCTTTGGTCCTTGAAATGGTTAGGGAAAATGATATGCTTATGATGCATGATGATGTCATGATGTCATGCTCAATCACAAACATGTGGCACACACAAACAAGTCACACCATAGCCCTAGGTTTAAAGGCTTGCATGAGGTTCAAAGGCAAGTACCCTCCCCTGAAGTTAGATGGTTCATCCTGTCCTACAAAAGTAACCAGGTTCTAAGGGATCTCAATATCATTGATCCTTCACAAGGGTGGTTGTTCAGAAGGCAACTTACTTGCCAACCAAAACCCTCCAAGTTTAAGATCTCAATGAGCGTAGTATCGAGTGTCAACCAACTTCAGTCTGCACCAAAGCCGGTTACCTCACTACTTTCTTAAAGGCCAAGATGAGTTAACTAGGGTTCTAAAAGTCAGTTAGTGCATTGACAACATATGGCAGCCTCAATATTATCCTCAACTTGACTTAAGGAATATAAGCACCAACCAAGAAGTCGCACTAACTATGGCCACCAGATCAACCGTATCGATATACGTCGTACAGTTTCCTTGGTCTATTGCCATTTACCTAAGGTACACTAGATCCGGGTTAGGACCTTTCACACATAAGAGCACCCCAACAATATAATAATAAAGCAAACAAGGCAAACAATTTAAAGTGATCTTAATTCCTAAGGGTACCCCTCTTAAATAGGTCCCCAGCAGAGTCGCCAGTTCTGTAACACGGTGGGAGAACTGACTTTAAACAATGTTGCGGATAGCAAGAGTCGCCACCGACTTTTATTTTATCCATAAGGAAGGGTTATAAAAGAACAGGAAAGACCTTAGAGAATATTTTGGGTCCGGGGGGTAGGTTATGAAAAGGGAAGGTGTTAGCACCCTTTTCATCCATGGTTATCCATGGGCTCTTAGGTACTTAAGCTCACTTTTGAATTGTTTTGAAAGTGTAGTGTGTGAATAGAAAATTTTCAGAATAGTTAATAAATAATCCATGTAAGGATGTGTTAAGAACTTGTTTGAAAACTTGTTGAAAATTTGTTTAAGTGTGAAACAGTTTTGAAGTGAGCAAGCACCTAGGAGTAACCTACCCTAATGTTTAAAGGTCTTTCTTATTCTTCATTCTTTCCTTTAGTAAGACTATCCCTACTATAATGGAGTAGGTAGTCCTTACTTTGGATGTTAAGGGATATGTGAGGGACAATTTGACTTTGAAGACCATTGTGGGATGTAATAAGCACATATAAGGGACCATCATCATTTTTCGAAAGGGGCTCGATTCGTAAAGGCAACCATAAGGGACTTTGATGATTTTTTCTATTTGAGGGACTTGCTTTATACACCCCACTTAACCATTATTCGTAGGCAACTTGAGGGATATCCTTAGGAAGTGAGACGGCGATTAAAATCGACTTACGTGTGTGACGTGTTTATTTTAATTATCTTTATTTAAAAGTGATCTAAATTTATTTTAATATTACATACATGTTGTTACACTCCCTAATTACTAACCATAATAATAATTAAATAATTAAACAACTTTACATCCAAGAAACAATTACAAAATAATAAGCAAAATAATTAAATAGCAAAGATAAATAAAATATAAATAAGCAATAATAAATAATAAAGGGGGTTAATTCTAAGTTTACTCGGCAAGACATCGCATCTTGTGCCTACGTATCCTTACGGGAGTGGAATCAGAGTAATCGTAGTTCCCCTCAAAAGGGAGGTTAGAGACTTTTTGACTGTGGTCAAGGTCTCACGGGGAATAAACATGTCTTAAGGACACGCTTACGTGGAGTGTAGAAACTCCAAATCTCTATGTTGAATTGTTAAGTTGTAATTAGGGTTAAATTAGGTTAGGGATTCCACGGCGGGAAACCCTAAAATGAGCGCGACGGCTCTTTGACCTAATGCTAGGGGTAAAAGTTGTAATTTTGCCTGCGGCGAGGCATTTGTGAAAAATTTAGGGTTTGTAGTTTGTAGTTTTGAGGTTGAGGACTATTGACGCGGCGGTCATATGCTAGACCTAATTCCTTCGAAGGTGTGTGCAGTGTGACAGAAATGTTAATGAAGGTGTGAGATGATTGAGCTATGCAAGAAGAAAATAAGACAGAAGCTAAAGCCATGCAGACAGAAATTTAAAAAGCAGAAACTTAAAGCGCGATTATTGGTTCGCGGGGTTACATATGAGAAGCAGTTACAATATAGTAATGAAATAAAATGCCACGCAATAGTGATAAACATGAGCTGCAAATGATGAACACCGTTAGTAAACAAGGTTGGACAGTGATTGGACGAGTTAGGAGGAAAAGTGCAATATTGGAGGTTTTTGTTGTTTTTGAAAAACAGATGTTAAATGAATTTATACTTTAACTTTAATCTTAAAAAAGGTTTTAACTTAGATATTTTTAAAAAAAAAAATTCTTAAGTTATTTATAAAAACATTTATTTTTATTATAGGAAAAAGAGGTTTTTTGATTTTATTATAAAAAAGGTTTTTAAAGTTTTTATTTATTTTTATTATTATTTTTTTTTAAAAACAGTTTTTTTTTATATTTACAAAAGAAAGGTTTTTTTTAAAAAAAAAACAATTTTTAATTATAAAACAATTTAAAAACAATTAAAACAAATAATTTAAAAAACAAAAAATAAAAAAACATAAAGGGGTTGGGCCGGTCATCACACCCGGACCCAACCCAAGTGTTAGTCACAAGACAAAACAGAAATTAGGGTTTCAAAACCCTAAAATCTGTTCGCGGCGCCGTTCTTCTTTTTTGCCCGTCTTTCTCTCTCGCGTTCTTGTCCCTCTTCTTCACTCCTTTCGTAATATGCTGAAAAAGAAAAAAACAACCAAAGACAATCAACAGAAACAAGTATTCATGCGATGTTTTACGTTTTGAGACAAGTTGTTGTCGGAGGCGGCCGATGATGCAGCGAGCTGAGGCTTAGAGTTGATTGCCCGCCGACGGCGAAGGCGATCTTCTCGTCTGTGATTCGCGGATGATATTGATGCGCGGTGATATTTGTTGGAGGCGATGATGAGACTTCGTCTCTGAGTCTCGCGATTCTCACTCGTTAGGGTTTCTGCATGCGACTTCTTCGCTAGGGTTTCTCCGCGATCTGGGTGTTCTTCGCTCTCTTTCTCGCGGTTACGTTCTAGGGTTTCCACTCCACCTTTTCACAGGTGGTATCCTTCTATTTATATATGCTTTGATTTATCTTTTGGGCTTTCAATCTGTGTTGGGTTCACGTTACTCTTGAATGATTTTGCTGGATTTGATTTGATTTGATTGCGATCGGATGTTTTCTGATATGAATCTGGTACTGATTGAACTCTGTTTCCTCTTTTGGGATTTGATTGGTCCCAATATATTCTTCTTTCTTCTTTCGGTTGCAACCTTCATTATTATTGATTTGATTTCCTTGTTTTCCTGATAGGGTTGGATCGGTTGATCTCTTTGGATTTTCGGTTATTGCCTGAAGTGGATCCTTATCCATTTGGACTCGTTTGTGCAAACCGACCCTGTCATGGATTTTCAATCCATTTGGATTCTGATGACCTGGTTTATTTCGATTGATATCTAATGACGCTTCATTGATTTTTGCAGATGTTCGAACCACTTTCATTTTGACATCCAGCACCCTGATTCGGATTTCATTCTGATTTGAACTTGGTTCCATCTGATGCAATTTGTATTGATATCTGGTTTTCTATTTCGAACATACATTCACCTTTCTTCTTCTTCTTTCAGAGGGAACTCTAAGAGTCGGATATTGCTGGATTGATGCCGCCGAGGGAGGTTCGACACGGTGATGATGACGACTTGTCTGAACCGTCGAGAAGATGACACTGCTACCATTTGCCTTTGATTATGTTCTAGTGACAATGACCTTCGGGTGCTGAGCGAAAAAATACCGTATGTTGTGTACTTTCGATGTTCGGTAGGGAATTGGCGACAGGCTTTGGCCGTTGCCCTTCCAGCCGCTCGAAAGTTACGCCCGATGATGAACAACCTGAGGGCTATGTGACACTTTTCTTCTGAAGCTGGATATGATGTTTGTGAACTCATTTGCAGATGTAATCGAGGATTTGTTTGGTGCTTCTGATATCGTTTGTATCTATTTCCGCTTTTGACGTGTAGCCCATGATTTGGACTTGTTTCTGATCTAGTTTTTCGGTTCGACTTGCCTTTGGCTTTCCTTACTTGTTTGATCTCAGAGCTGCTGCTAACATTGTAGCTTATCTGCTTTGATCTTGAACCAAGTTTGATGGCCTGATATTCAGATTGTTGTTGTTGGCTATTGTTGTCTGATAACAGGGCTTATGTGTTGCGTGCCATTGAAACTGGTTCGGACGAGGCCTTACCTTTAACTGATGCTGCTGAGATTTTTTGATACTTTGTCCTATGTAATTTTGACACAGCTTGTTTTGTGTCTCATTTTTCTGTTCTGTTTGAACTGATGCAGCTTGATACCATAGTTTGGTTTCTCTTGTTCTGCTTTGGACTTGATTTTCATTCTGTTTGGTAACAGATTTGTTTCTTTGGTGAATATTCATACCTGTATTGGCGCGAGCCCCTTCCTAGTTTTGTTTATGCTTTGAGTTCTGATGATGCTTATGGCTTTTCAGGTGTTGGAAGTTTCGGAACCAAAGCGACTCGGACCTGCCGGCATCCGGGTCTGAGTCAGAACTTGCCTATGTTGCCTTATTCTCGTATCAGTTTGGAAATCCAATCGCGGCAAAACGAATCAGTCCCACTTCTTTTATTTTTTCTATCTCTCGGATGTCCCGTAACGATAAGAACGGGTATTACCTGATCTGACGCCCACGGCGCGGATCGGTAACGGGGGTAGGACGCAGCTTCGGTTGTGCCCCTCCCGGCACTCGATGATGACATTGTTCTGAGAGTGTCAAAAAACTCCTAACCTTTTTCTATATTGTTTGTTTTGCTTTGATGTGCAGGTTAGTCGAGATTTGCAGCGAAGCTCAAGGGCCAACATGAAGACACTTAGCATTTTTAGGACTTAGGATTTTTTAGATTTAATGTAATTCCTTGTAGCAGCAAAAATGTGAAACAATCTCCCTTTTGTATAATGCAATCTTTATGAAATAAAATTCCCAACACTTTGAATTTATTTATATTTTATTCTTAGTTAAAAAATATAAACAATTGTGAATAAATCCACAAGTATTTAAATTCGTTAACATAGGCATAAAACATAAATATTCCCAAGTGGTATTCTTATTGGTGCACTCGTCTCATTTGTAATCCTAATCTCATCATCCGATTAAAATGTTAACCAACCATTTCATAACCAAACACCTATGGGCACCGTAATCACAACATTTTCAGCATCAACAGTAAAACTAATCGTAATTAAATTCCACTGACCAAACCGCTAAAATCTCAATATGATCAGAACTGGTGATAGATAAATGCCTCGAAACCAATACGTATCAAATGCCTCAGAATTTTAATAACAGCCTGTCTTCAAGGAATTTGTGTAAAATGACCAAAATACCCCTGGGACCAAATCCAACCTCTCTTTGATGTTGGCAAAAAAAAGATCATGAAGTTTGACTTTGGTTTGACCACAGTTGACCTCAGTTTGACTTTTTAACTGCATTGACTGCTTTTGACTTATCTGATCATCTGACTGAGCAAACTTTTGAGAAAAGTCTTGAAACTTGACATGGGGGCTCTTATACACATATAAGATGTTATGAAGCTCACTTGAAGTCTTGGAAGTCCATTTAGCCTGATTAAAGTCAAAACCCTAGTTTTGGATGCACTGCTTAGGAGGTGCATTGTCTGAGGGAATTGTCAACTCTTCTGACCAATTGTGAACTTAGTGAACCTTGTGAATCTTCATAAGATATCTTGTGATACTCATGGGAGGTATTGTGAAACTTGTGAACCTTGTGAACCTTCTTAGAACACAAAGTCTTGTATTGTGAGGGCAAATTTTGGGGTGCAACACAACTCTCCGATGATTTTTTAATGCAAGAAATCTCCAGTTGGTAACTTGAGAATTCCCAATGATTTGCTCAACTTCATTTCCCCAATGAAGTAGACGACATTTTAATCCTCAGTGAATCTTCTTAATTTCACCTTCCCGATGAAGTGGATACTATTTGACTCCCCAGTGGATCTTACGATGCCAATCTTCCTAGTGAAGCGGATGTTTATTTCATCCCCGTGAAGTTTCTACGACATATTCAACAACTATGTTATCCAGGTTTCCCCATTGAAGTGGATATTTATTTTATCCCCCGTGAAACCTCAATTCGAGCATCTCTATCTACAATTCCAGTGGGAACTTCTCCAGTGAAGCGGATATTTATTTTATCCATAGAGTCCCACAGTCATGAGTTTGATCCAACCCTGGTAGATCTTTATTCTTATCTTCAACATGATAATAGAGATTATCTTGACAACTTCTTCAAGCTAGATCAAGATGTTATTCCCCCAAGTGGAATGTCTTTTATTCCCCAGATGAAGATTTGGATCCCTGAAGCAGGATTGTGATCCCATATTTGGTTCTCCGCCCATCCCCAGTGGTGCTTCTACCTTCGAAGATTGGTTGGATGTTTGTCCCGAGATGTTTATTTCATCTCTGTTTGCCTTTGTTCGTTTGTTTTGTCAGCATAAACATACGCATAACATATAGATATAGCATGGCATGTGCACTTGGCATCTTTGTGTTTGTTGATCTGTCACTCTGGCCGTGTTTATCCCCGAGTGAATGGGTTTGTCTTATCCCTCCAAGTAGAGTTGTCATCCCTAGGCAGAAAGGGCACAATATTTCTATTTCCCCATGGAGTTCGATCCTCGTGGAAGACAGTTGTTTTAGTTAAATCCCATTTGAGCTCATGCCTCAATGGTCGAGTCTTGCGTGACAGTTTCTCTTCAGTTATTTCCTGAATTGAACTTTGGTCCATGTCAATCACATTGTGGACATCTTCAACTTTTGAATATGGATTAAGGGTGCATTTATCTTGAACTTTTCTCCCCAGAGAATCTGTATTTGAAAATCATCATTGAAGACAGATACATCTCCAATAACATTACAAGGCTTCCTCAACAATTTATACCTGAACCGTAAGAGACCTCTTTATTTGAGCAACTCGTTTTGATCAGGATCTTATTCAAAACGATAAATGGCAGTCTCCACAAGACAGTTTGTCCGTCCCCAGTGATTTTATCAAGATTATCAACTCATCAAATGGTATTTCTTCAGAAATCCGCCAGAGAAGTTTATCAAAGACTTTACATATATTTTCTCTTTATTTGAGAATTTCTTCACTACAAGAGTTTCACATGTTTTTACAACTACAAAAAAGATACTCCTCAAGAATTTATTCCCCAGTGAGTCCATTATACAAGTCTGATTCCATCAAATGACATCTCTCCCGAGAAGTTTGGTGAAGATTATTACATTGGATCTCTCTTTATTTGAGAAGACGCATTTTGTAAGTCAACCGACTTACATCTCTTCCAAAGATCCCTGGTGAAATTTTACAATATCCAGTACATTTTAGATTATTGTTGAAGTTCTACAATCTACAATGACCTTTTAATCCCCTATGAAGATGCTCTCACGAGTTTTCATCATTCAGGTAGAAACTGAGATTCATTCATGGCATCCAGACCATGAGGCGTGGGGAGGTTTATTTCAAGGAACTGAGACCCGTTCATGGCACACAAATTATGAAGCGTGGGGAGGTTTATTTCAAGATACTGAGACCCGTTCATGGAACACAAACCATGAAGCGTGGGGAGGTTTATTTCAAGAAATTTAGACCCGTTCTTGGCATACAACCTTGAAGCGTGGAGAGGCTTATCTTGGTTATTACCTTTGCTTAGGCTATCATACATTTGATAGTAGGTAATATATCATATCATTTTGGGACATATGCCTTTTCTTAGGCTACCAGGATTAGTAGTAGGTCATCTTTCCTTGTGAACAATTTATTCAAAGTTATCTCTTTCCTGGATAGTCTCGGTAGTAGATTTCCAGAAGGCCTCAGCAGTAGGTATTTCTTTTCATTTCCTAGTTAATCTCGGAAGTAGATTCCTAGAAGACCTCGGCAACAGGTATTTCTATTTCATTTCCTGGCAAATCTCGACAGTAGATTCTAGAAGACTTCGACGAAAGTATATCTCCAGCAGCTTCAACATAGAATCTCGGCAGCAGATTCCCTAGAAGTGTTCAACGGTAGACACTTTGCCAAAAGTACTCTCAATTAAAGTTGCAAGTCTCGACAGTGGACTTCCCCAGCTGATATCTTTTTGAATAATTACATTTGACCTATGCAGTAAGTTCCTCAGGTGGATTTTCTCGCAAGTTCTTCATAACACGTTTATAGGTACCTTGTGATCGTCAATCTTTCCCCATGGAGTCTCGCTTCATTGAGTCTGCTCTCCTTGTGTGTCGTGTCTGGTCTCTCCTCTGTGGCATCGTGTCCTCACCGGACTCTCCGTCTTGCATCTCATATCATCTCATATCATATGCATCCGGTGGTATCTTAGGACCAAAAATTCGTGCAATGTTTGTATTTAAGTCCCTCATATCATGTCGAGACGGAGATTCTCGTCTCTATATCTCTGGATAGAATAAACTTAAATAGGGGCATCTGTCACACCTTAATTTTTGACCTTAAGATCCCACCTTCTTCGTTTTTTCGTTTTACTTTTGTACGTGTGTTTATCATGACTAACAAGTGTGTGTAGGTGTATTGAATTCCAGTGAAGATGACACTCATAATTTAATCCTTCCGGACATGGTCATTTGGTTCTTATTCAAGTTGTTCCTAAGGCTTCAAGTTGAGTTGGGCCACTTTCATAATCAACTCTCGTGGTCGTAAGTTCAAGCATGACAAAGTAAATCCAAAAGGGCAAGTTTATGCTTATGAAGATTTCATCATTTAAGTAGTCAAGCATCAAGTTCAAGGAGGTCTTCATGTGATTGTATCGAATATTGATGCCAAAAGGCAAGATGTAAAATCACTTGTTGTACCCCAAATTTTTACCCCTTAGATTCTCATTATCATTTTAGAAGCATGATCATGAATTATCTAACCCTAATCCTATACAAGTTCTTGTTTGTCAAGTCGCAGATGAATCAGGGTTTTCGCGCCGACAAATTCAAAACAACAAAGGAATGATCAACCAATGTTTTAGGCCAATTCAATCATGGAATGAAATCAAAGATAATATCAAAGTCAAATGAGAAGCCAATTTGAAGAAATCAGTTCAGAATCAAAGACAATGCAGTCGGGAGGCCCCGATTAGGGTTTTTAACCCGTGAAAAGTCAATTGTGGTTTGACTTTGATGTTGGAAGGTGTTGTAAGGGTGGGATTGAGGTCCATGAAGTTCATATAGATCATTGAAGTCCATTCAAGAAGTATCAAAGTCTCAGGATGTCCAGAATGTCAACAGGCGACTCAGTCGGCACCTATCGATCGTACGGTTGACCGAAAAGTCAACTCTTCAAATTTTGAGAATTGGACTCCAAGTTGTGAATCAAAGTTGTTCCTTATGTCATAATGGACTTGCATATCAATTTTCATGATCATTGGATCAAGGATGAGAGAGTAATCGAAAAATCGGGAAATTAGGGTTTCGAAAGGGGCTAAACCCTAACTCCTTAACCACACACTCAAATGAGTTGGTTCCAAGCTCATTGGAAAGCTCTTGACAAGTCCTACAAAAGTCCCATACTAGTCCACAACCAGAAAATGCATACTTTTTGAGATAGAAGCAAAAACATTCCTAGAAGGGAAAATAACTTAGAAAAATTCCAAGTTATTTTCACCTTAAAAGCTTGTGTGCAGCCAACTTTGAGAGGATTTTTCACCTAGTTCAATTGGAGTTTGATTTCTTGGAAAACATGAATGTTGTAGAGCTACATGAGGGCTTTCCAAAAAGTATTAGAAGTCCTCAAAAGGAGTTATGAGCAGAAAGTTACATAGGTACAAAGTTGAGGGTTTCACACCTGAGTCCCACATTGGCCAATTTTCAAGAATGACTTCTTTCACCATTTTTGCCAAATTTTGTTGATACAATATTTTGTATATGATGTATGAGATGTATGTAGCATTAGACAATAGAGAATTATGCATAATATCACAAAATCAAAGCTTGAAGTTCATTGCCTTGCAAGTGGGGCAAGTTGGCAAGTTGAACTTTCCAAGCATGAGGTGGAAAGTAAAAGCTGTACCAACCCCTTCCCTATGGTTTCTAGGCTGCAAATCACATCAGAAAATCATTAAGGAGCATTGAAAAATAGGTCTTTCATCAGAACAAGTGGAAAACCCTCCAAGGGAGGTTTGCTCCAAAATATCTCAAGCTTGCTTCATGATGAAGAAAGGTCCCTAGCAAGCACCTCAATCCCTTTTTCTATAAAAGGAGGGCTCATCCACCTCATTTCAAACACAATACATCTGATAGAAACCACAAATAACCTCTGTCATCATAATTTCCACTCCTTGCTTCAAAATCTCAAAAACACCAAAGTTCATAAAAACACAAAAAATGGTCATGTGGTGAAATCTGCCCAAGTTCATTTCTATCCTTTCCAACACCTCAATCAACCTCCACACAACTTCTAAATAACATATAGAAGGTTTGTGATCCATTAAACCACCAAGAAACCTCAAAAATCACAAAGTCAAACTTCTACCTACCATACTTTGACCAAAAGCTACAAAAATCACCAAACTTTGTTCTAAACCTTTTCTTGAGGTTTTGATCATTCATACACCTCACAAATAACATACCTCAGCTTTCCAAACCATTAGCAACACTTGGAAACCCCTATCTCTTCATTTGGCATCATAAGTGCATTGTTGCTTAAAGTTGAAGAAACGTTCAAAGGCGAGAAAGTGAAGTAAGAGGTCTCTGGTTTTCTCAACTATTCTAGCATATTCAAAAGGGTCATCAAGAGGTATGTGTCTATTTCTTATTGGCTTTTGCATTATGTTTCATGAAATCACATTTTTTAGTGCTTTGGTAGAATTTGAGCTATGTATACCTTGTTGATTTTCATGATGTATGTTTTAATGAATGATAGAGATTCTCATAAGCATGAGCATAAGTGTTTGGACCTGTTTGTCATGGTGGTATGCTAACTCAATCATTATGCTGTCCCAAATCATTTGAGTAAATGGACTAATTTTGGTTACTTGCTGCAACACAAACTTGTTAATGTTGATGTTGCTGGTATGGTTTTTGTTATACTTAAAAACATGGGTCTGTGGAGTGTAAGTATATTCAAACTGTGATACTTGATTTGTGTTGTCCTTCAAAGATACTATAGCTCTAGTTTGTCATGCCAAGAACTTACCAATTCATGATTGATGGATTTAGAGAGTATTGGTCCATTATGTGATGTTGTATAAGATTGCCAATAAGCATGAAAATCTAGCATTGCTACTGTTTGAGGCCTGTACCAAATCATGGTCTTGTGTGCAATCAAGAATCAAATTTGTTTTACAAACCACTAGGTAGATCATACCTATAGAATGTACCTGCTTCTATTTCAGTTTGTTCAGTTTGTGTTTTGATTAGTTGAAGAAACTTAGAGCCAGTGATCAAAGCATGAGGTTGTCTTGCTGGCCAAAACACTCTTCTGTTACAAAGAAAACTTAGGCCTGTAGTAGAACTGTTTTTGTTGGCAGCCTGATTAGATGCAGTGAAAGGAAGTGTTGACCTGCTATGAAGACCTTATTCTGACTGTTGTGGAACTATTAGAAACTAGCTTGATTTAAGACTACAGTTGAACTCATTTTGTGAACTGTTTTGATCTTGTTTAGCACAGGTTAGGTTTAGCTTGTTCTAGTAATTGCTCTGCATGACTGTTTCAGCAATACCATATTCATATTGTCATGGCATGTGATACATGTTGGTCAAGATAATCTTTGTATCTTCTACATGTTATACTCTTTAAACCAGCATATTTAAACATGTCTGCATCAAATCCATGTCCCAAGTACTTTTGGTTTGCTGTCAAAACATACCATAACAGTTGAAGCATCATTTTTTTTGCATAGGATATTACAAGTCTAATTTTAGCATCTAGACATGTTTCAATATACATTTGGAGTGTGTTTGTATGTCTACGTTGCTCTGTTTGCACATAAAGTTCATATTCAAATATTGTTACCAAATGCATCAAAATCAAAGCATGATGAGAATCATTTTGAGGAATAGGCTATGGATTCTTGCCACTTGATACTTATTTGGTTGTGTATTTCAAAGATGTGTGAGTGTTTGTTTTTGGGTTGATAGTACATAAAGCTGTGATTTCATTTTTCATGCCTACATCACAAGCACCTTGCTACTCACATACCACACTTTGCACAAATTTGATTTTCACCAAAGACACATTTCACACACTTCATATTAATCATTTTTTAGATGTTGGCATAGTTCTTTGGCACCAAAACTTTCTGTCATGAATCTCACCTTTCAAAATGCATATTTCTTCACAAAATCAACACCTCACATATCACTTTCTTGCACAAACTAGATTTTCACCAAAACCACTTGTTGTACACTTCATACTCATCATTTAACATATGTTTGCATGATCACATGAAATTGAAACTGCTTGAAACACAAGTTCACACTCATAATGCATTTTCACATACAAAAAGGCACTTTGAACACCTAAACTTCAAACAGTCAGTACCAAGCCCTAATTTTTGAATGGACTCACTCATCAACTTGCATTATAGGTGTATGAAAGCTTGCTATGATCAATGTTACTCTAAAACTGAGATACATCAGAACATGCATATCCCTCATGTCATCTTTGCATTTTGCATTTGATTTTCCACCACAGCTCAGTTTCAGCCCTAAAAATGATTTAGATTCACTCACTTGTACTTACCTGTGATGTGTGCATGTTTGTTATGGATTGAATATGGTTATTTGAGGCTGCCCATGTGAAAATGCAATTTGTGCTCAAAAACATAAAGGCTATCGGGTTTTTCACCACAGAAGGAATTTGGGAAAACTAAGACCACTATCATGTTCCTTGTTCAATTCTACCCCAAATCCATATAAAGTTTGTTGAAAAAGGTTAAGCGGTTAGGAAGTTACGGCGTAAAACGTAAATGCTTGGATTAGGTGTTTTTGCCCAGCCATAGTTCTAAGTTCCCCTTATATTTTATTAGGGGTGGCGTCATCAATGGATGTATAGCCACCCCAGTGGTAAGACCATGCGCCTTTCATGCCAAGTACCTGAGTTCGACCCCTGAGGAGGGCAACTCTTTTATCCATTTTTGCGATTTTTCATGTGAACTTCAAAAGTTCGTATCTCACTCGTTTTTCATTGTTTTCTGTCCGTTCTTTTTCCGTTGTGCTCGTATTTATGTGTAATTTCATGCCATGTTTTTACTTTTTATGTTTGCACATTTTATCACTTAGTTTGACTGCATGTAAGTTGTACGCGTTTCGCGACCGTTCGTATAGTTGCAGATGAATGTTTATGTGGTTCCTTTCAATATTTTTCTTGAAACTTGTTTGAATCCATGCCCATACATGATAGTTAACATGCTAGGATTTATTTCTCAGTGTTTACCATTTTCATCTGTTTAATTTTTATCAAATGTGAACTGTTGTCACAGTATCGGTTATTTCATCTGTTAACTATTACCATCATGTTTCATTCTCACCATCTCTTATCATTTACTTGGTTGTCACCATGAACATGCTTTATCTTGATTATTATCTTGTTTAGCCTTTATTTTCTTTTTTCCCCAAGTGATGAAGCTCGTTAGCTTTCATCCGGTTATTTTCCCAGTCTCCCTCCAAAGGAAGGTCTGTCCACTTGACCCTCGATGTCATGGATAAATTCAATCACACCCTTGACTTTGTTAAGTCATTTAACCCCTAGCTTATAAGCCTTTAGACTTTTCTTTGAGTCTAAGAGACCCACCCGTACTAGGAGCGTTCTTCAACTAGAACCCTAGGAAAGAGTTCGTCAACTCTGTGTAAGAATCATCGTCATGATCTCTTACTTTCCCCCTTTTAATGCAACTTAGATTAGGGAGTTTTGTCAAACTCCATACAAACATTGTCATGTTTGTTTTCCCCTTTGAACCTTGATCGTCATCAAGTGTTCTTTTCCCCTTGTGAGGCGAACTACGATTGCTCTGATTCTATCCTAGTCAGGATACGTAGGCAGAAGATGCGATATCTTTGCGAGCAAACTTAGAAAACCACTTAGGCCTTTGTTTATTTTATATTATCCCAAACCATAATACAATTCACGCTTAGCAATCAATAGAACAAAAGGTTCCTGTAGAGTACTACAGATATTTAGGGTGCTAATACCTTCCCTAGATATAACTAACCCCCGATCCCCGAATCTCTTAGCGTTGTTCATACATCGCGAAAAAGGTTTTTCTTTCTTGAGACCTTTCCTTTGGATAAATTAAAGACCGGTTGTAAAAGAAATAAGGTTCAAGTTAATTAATAGCTTGATATCCAATTTTCACCGCAACAGAAATGGCGACTTCACTGGGGAATATGCTTGCTTTTGTTTTGAGGGTTTAGCCTATTTTGTTTGACTAATTGTTATTTATGAATACTTGTAATATATCTGTGCTCTGTTGGTTTGGGAAACGTGAAGAGGTGAGATAGCACTACACCCGTGCTCGAGCGTACTTATGATAGGAAGGTGATATATTCAAGAAGGCTTATAGGGAGTAGATTCCCGACCAAGCTGACTTGAGAAAATCACCGCTCAGTGGAGGCCCTTTTGAGAGTTAGTACTATTGATCGAGTATTCATGAAAACAGTGCTACTTTCTACATAGGAGCCCATGACACTGAGGACCTTTTAGATTACCTTTACCCCACTTTGGCCTTATTAGGATGTAGTGTGATGACTATGAGGGAGTAATTCCAAAATAGTTGATACGCGATACTACACTCGGACGTGATTCTCTTGAGAATATTATCGACTACTGAGTATTCGGGAAATTGATAATATCCAAAAGATGGATCGAGGACTCTGGGAACTCTTTCTAGAACCTTGTTCTACAGCGAAGAAAAACCCTAATACACACCTTTTGGGATGGGTAGACCTTGGCTCCTCTATCATGTTCTCCAAACCAAACCCTTGTCTGTTTACTTATGCAAATCTGTGAATATGTGATTACCTGTGTTTGTGCATTCATGCATCCATGAACATCATGTCATAAAAAGTTTTATGGAACTCAGAGTCTTTTATTTATAAAACATCAGGAACATCATGGACAATGGAAAAAAGAAAACTCTAAAGTACACTTACAAAAGCCCTAATATGGACGAAATAGAAAAGTTGAACACTCTAATCACAGACGTAGAAGGGTTCAAAAGCAGGTACGGGAATTTGTTGTCTCTACTGAGAATGAAGAAGAGGATGGATCTGGGACTCCTTTCCACATTACTCCAGTTTTATGATCCACTTTACCACTGTTTTACTTTTCCTGACTATCAGTTGGTGCCAACACTTGAAGAGTATTCCTGTTTGATTGGGTTACCTATCCTTGATGTATCTCCTTTTCCAGTCATGGAGAAGGACCCTAAAGAGGAAGAAATTGCTAAGGCCACACATATCGGGTTGATAGATATTCAGAAGAACATGGTTACTAAAGGAGGGATCTTTGGGTTGACTGCAGAATTCTTGATTGGGAAGGCTCAGTATTACGCCGATCACTTGAGTATGGATGCTTTCGAGGCTATTCTGGCCTTGCTCATTTATGGGATATTCTTGTTTCCGAGCTTTGACAACTTTGTGGATCTCAATGCTATCAAAATATTCTTGAAGAAGAATCCAGTACCTACTTTACTAGCTGATGCTTACCACTCTATTCATCTAAGAAATCTGCATAAGGGAGGAATGATCATCTGTTGTGTTCCTTTGTTGTATAAATGATTTGTTTCTCATCTACCCAAAGCCCATGCTTTTTGGAGGAAAGGATGATGGTCTCAAAAGGTGATGGCTCTTACTCACTCCGATATTGACTGGTATAGCCATAGTTATGATGGGATCAAAATCATTAATAGTTGTGGAAGCTTTGGGAATGTACCTCTCCTTGGTACAAATGGGGGAATAAGCTATAACCCTGTGCTTGCTCGTCGACAACTTGGTTATCCGTTGAAAGACAAACCCTGCAGTGCTCATGTAGAAGGTATTTTCTTCAAAGGAGTTTCAGGATTAAAAGATGAAGTTCTCAAGGCATGGGGGCATATACACAGGAAAGGGAAAGAGGACTTGGGAAGACCTAACTGCGTCTCTTTCGAACCTTATCTCTAATGGGTCCGAAAGAGAGCCATTCAGTTAAAGATGCCTTACCCTCCACAGAAGCCTATGGTCTTAGTAGAAGAACATCCGTTGATTTTCATGTCTGAAGAAGAGAAGCTGAAGATTGCTCTGAGAAGTCACAGCAAACTGAGGTATCCTGGAAATACAAATATCAGGTGGCTATGGAAGAGAATGAGGAGCTCCTCAAACAACTTCAGTTGAAAGAGGAAGAAGCAATTACAAGCAAGAAAAGAAAGGCACAGGAAGATGCATTTTATTCCAACCATCAATCAACTCCTTGGAAGGCTATGGTAGATAAACTTATCCTCGAGAAAGCACAAGTGGAAGAAGAGCTCAGAAAAATCAAGAAGAGAGAAGACTTTCTTTTAGAGTATATTGAGTTGTAATGTTAGGGCTTTTGTAAGATGTACTAAAAAAATATTTTGTAATGCAACTTTGAAAATCAATGAAATGAAAGGATGTTTTGGTAAATTTGAGTTCCATAAAACTTTTGCATTTGCATTTGCATTCTCTTTATTTAAACATTCAAGGAAATAAAGTTTACTTTGCAGATATTATCACAATGAACTCTGGAAAGAAAGCAAACACCAGAGGCATGTTCCAAATCCCAGATCTGGGAAATCTTAGAAGACTAGCAGGGTTGGTAGAAGATTCTGAAGCATTCAAAGAAAAATATGGGAATGTGTTGTCTCTACTCGAGATCCAAGTCGACGAAGAAATGTTATCAGCACTCGTACAGTTCTACGACACAACATATCACTGTTTCACTTTCCCAGATTACCAACCGCTCCCAACCTTGGAAGAATACTCCGCACTGATGGGGGTGAGTGTTACTCCTAGACCGTTATCCGGACGAGAAAGAACTCCAAATGAAGGAACCATTGCAGATCTCTTGAACCTAGAAGTGGCTGAAGTACGTTCTCATTTAACTACCCGGGGGAGCATGTACAGTTTACCAACGATGTTCTTATTTGAAAAAGCACAGATCTATGCAGAGGCAAAGAGGATGGAAGCATTTGAAGCCATTCTAGCTTTATTGATCTACGGACTCTTCTTGTTCCCAGTTGTCAATAACTTTGTAGAGGAAAATGCAATCACTCTTTTCAAGCTCAGGAATCCAGTGCCCACATTGTTAGCCGATACCTACTTCTCCATTCATCGTAGCAGTCTTTATGGAGGTGGACGAGTCGTATGCTGCACTACTCTTCTCTACAAGTGGTTTATTTCGCACTTGCCGAGAATGCCAGCCCTTTGGGATCGACAGAATGGGCTCTCCTGGACCGAAAAGCTGTTGCTACTCAAACACACTGACATCAACTGGTATGACCTCGTCTATGGAGGAATTCCGATGATTCAGAGTTGTGGAGATTTCCCGAATGTTCCACTCATCAGCACCGAAGGTTGCATCAGCTACAATCCCATCTTAGCTCGCCGTCAGCTGGGGTATCCGATGAAAGACGAACCAGACTTTGCTCTCATGAGGAGTTTTTATATTGAAGAGGGAAAGGATTGAGTTTTCAAAGCTCAGATTATATATGCTTGGCGCCGTGTCAACACTAGAGGAATGACTACATTGGATTACCCTGACATCACTGTTTCAGAAGCTTACTTATCATGGGTAAGAGAAGCGGCCTTGAGTATGTTCTTTACTAGCTTCGAGCCTAATCCAACAAAGGTCACCCTGATAGAAGAATTGAAAGCTGCTCTAGCAAAAGCCGAGGAAGAAGGGAAAGACTGGAGAAGTAAGTATTTTATAGCAATGCAAGAAAAAGAAGAACTCCAAGAGACAGTGTATCAAAGTGGAAGGAAGAATCAGCCTGGAGATGAAGGACCATCCAGCAGAAGGATATAGAAATCTTTGTTGTTGTTTTCTGTTATTTCGTAGCAAAAAGCTTGTATTTCCGTTTCAAGTTAATGTTGTAAACTCTCCAGTTACTATCAAAGAAGATTTGTCTATTTTCCCCTATTGTTATGATATTTTCAAATAAAGCTTTTATTTCCTTGAATGTTTAAATTTGCATCTGCATCTGCATTCATAAACATTGCATGTGCATGTTCTTGAGTCGTGTCTCATTCCTTTGTCTTGTCTTCAGAATCACACTGAGACCTCGCCATCAATACAACACACGAGCCCAAGATCGCTTAAGAATGGAGGAACAGAACTTTGATATTGACAGAATCGACAACGAGCTCAGGGAACTCCGAGGAGGAATGGGGCAGATAATGGAGGCCCTACAGGTTATTCGAGCAAAGTTGGATACGCAGGCCACCGTAGTCTCTGAGATCACTGCAGAACCAATCCCAACAGCTGTGGCCATTGCAAATGTGCCGACTTATGGGTTGTCTCCAGGCTTCGTGCCACCACCAAGAGTCACTCAACAGAAAATTTCACTAGGAGGAGAGATTCCTCAGGCAATTCCAACATACGCTCCGGCTACAGTTCAAGTTCAAGCACGTCCAGTTTTCCATAATCCGCCGCCAGTATACGAAGGACTTGAGGGGTATGAAGAGGAGAATGAGTCACATGAGAAGTTAAGAGAAAGTGTTGAAACTATAGGGAGAAAGATCCAAGCGATGGAAGGAAACGACACCTTTGGTACTGAAGCCAGAGAAATGTGTTTGGTATCTGGGCTAGTAATACCGCCAAAGTTCAAAGTCCCAAATTTTGATCAGTATTCAGGGGCCACCTGCCCGCTGTCGCTGCTGCGAAAATCGGCGCCGGCAAAACAGAAGAGTCGCCACCATGCGTTATTTATCCCACAGGAGGGAAAGGAAACACTCAGAGAAAACCTCGAAAAAAGGAAAGGTATGGTCATCGCAACCAAAACCTGGGTTCGGGAGTCGGTTACGCAAGGGGAAGGTATTAGCACCCCTCACGTCCATCGTACTCGATGGGATCTACGCTTGCTTGTTTATCTGAAAAAGGGTGTTTACTATCTATCTAGTGGTCAGTCTGAAAAGAAAAGAAAAAATGACTCGGCAAAGTATCACACTTTATGCCTACGTATTCCCGTCTGGAATGAGAAATCAGAGTCAACGTAGTTCGCCTAACTACGGGTAAAGAGGGGGGAAGGTTTCTCGCCGAGATATCGCATCTCGTGCCTACGTACTTTCACACAGCATGAAAGATCAGAGCAAACGTAGTTCGGGCTATGGAAGACGCAAGCTGTTCAAGTATTTTTTTATCTGAAAATTCTCCTTAACCAAGGGTTTTCTGAATACAAGTCCAAGAGGACAAAAGGTTTGATGTTTGTTTTCAAGTCTTCTACGGAAGAAATGAATTGACTCTGTTTTAACCTTTATTAAGTGTTTTTCTGTTGTTTTGAGATAAGAAGAGAAACAGACTCTCTAAGGGGAAGCTGATCCTAATGTTATCATACAATGTTCATCCTAAGGTTAGGTTAGGGAAATTCTATCCTAATGTTGTCATGCATAGGTTAACCAACCTAATGTCTATCATAATTCCTCCATGGCAGAGAAATCAGAGCTCCTAAGGGATCATGGCAAAGAGATCTAAACAACAAACAAGAATTACTGCAAAGAAAAGATTACTGGAAATGAAGATGCATGAATGCAACAACCAAGCAGAAGGAGGACACCTCAACTTCTAAGCAAGCAGGGCACAAAGGCCACACACCACAAGGGCAAGGGAGCTTAGCTCAACCAAATACCCACAAGCAAAAGCCACCCAATAACAATCAAGAAGAAGGAGTCAGGCACTCAACTTCTCATGCACACAAGCTTACTTCTAAGATGCTCCTAAGCTTAGAAAAATCTATATGAACCCCTAAGTCTAATGCAACACAGCACCACACAAATCAATCAACACACAGGAGAAGGCTAACTAGCCAGGCTAACTCCAACTCAAAAGCAAAACCCTAACAAAACCCTGAGAGGAGAGGTTCTATCCCAATCTTCAAGCTTTTAAGACAAGCTTTTAAAATAAAGGAAGCCAAGTGATGAGAATCATAGTGCGTTTCATAGGAAAGTTCTATGAAACTACCAACTTTGGAGGTATGCCCTATGTGGCTCAACAATTGTGAATTGTTTGCATTCCCTCCTCAGGAGAGAACCAAACTCACATGAAGGCTCCAACATCACTAGGCAATTAAGAAGAGAGAAGAAGTGAACTAAGTGAATATACCCATAGTGCCTTCCTCAGGAAAGTACTGTGAGGCTTCCACTTAGGAGTCATGTCCCATGTGGCTCAACAGCTGTGAATGGTTTGCATCCTCTCCCTAAAGAGAGAACCAAACTCACATGAAGGCTCCAACATCATTGGACACTTAATAAAGCCTAGATGAACTAAGTGAACTAAGTGAATAGACCCATAGTGCCTTCCTCAGGAAAGTACTGTGAGGCCTCCACTTAGGAGTCATGTCCCATGTGGCTCAACAGCTGTGAATGGTTTGCATCCTCTCCCTAAAGAGAGAACCAAACTCACATGAAGGCTCCAACATCATTGGACACTTAAGAAAGTAGAGGAGAGAAAAAGGAATGGGAAAGGTTCATAGTGCCTTCCTCAGGAAAGTACTATGAACTTCAATCCAAACCTAAAGATCTCAACCCTCAAAGACAGAGAGCAAGCTCTCAAGCACAAGGTATTCAATCCATGCATCCTTGCAAGCTCCATCAAGTCTTCATCAAGCCCCCATCTTCAATAAGAAACCACAAGCACCCAACCCAAAAGAAACTACTCTTGAAGTTCAACCAAAGTTGAACTCCAAGGCTAGAAGTCCTCAAAACTTCTCCTACTCTCAAGCTCAAACAAAAATAGAAAAACACCCTATAAAATTCTATCAAAAATCTGGGGGGAACCTACATGTCTCTATGTTCTCAAGATCAAATATCCAAGCCTAAGTCAACTTCTAAGGCTACTAAACAATTCCTAACATGCAAAGGGTCAAGGTTAACCATCAATGGTGGAGGTCCCTAATCATCTACCCTAAAACAGAAGCAAATATCATCCAAAAAATCTATGAAAAATCTATGAGGATAATGACTTAGTCTAGTGTAACATACTAAAAAACCAAATCAAAATTCAATACCAAGTGAGAGAAATAAAATCAGCAAGGCAGACACATCAACAAATCAATATTCAAAACCAATTAAAATACAAAAAATGCAATTAAATCAAAAATGCATGATCAAACTAATATTTTTGCACAATAAAATTCTAGATTGAATTATGAATCTATATAAAAAAGAAGGGAATTAATTCACTAATCCTACTATTTTTTATGATTTATTTCCTAACATGCACAAAATGAAGAAAATAAAAAGAAAATAAAGGAAATTAAGAAAGGGGCGTGCTGAATAGCAATTATTCCTAGTTCAAAACAAGATTGGGCCAGACAGGGGGGGGGGGGATATCAAGCGCGTGACTAAGCCCAAACCAAACAAAATTAAATCAGGAAAAGGCAAGGAAAATGGAAAGGGTGCGTGCTGAATAACAACTCATTCTAGTTCAAATCCAACGTGGGCCTCAAAGTAGGGTGTGGAAAGCAAGCTGTGAGTTAAGCCCAAAACAAAACTTAAATGAAACGGAGCGTTTTGATTGTGTTCTCTCTTCAGACTTTCAAACTCAATCGTGGCCCTCCGTTTCCTCATCTAAGTCAAGGTCAAACACCAAATCAATGGCTCATGGTTCATCTTCTCCAAATAACTCAGGCCACCTCAAGATTACCAGACGGTGGCTCACGGTGGAAGCCACCGTCTTCTCCGGTGAGAAACTCCACACACACTACCAGAAACACCATAAATTATATCAATTCTACTCGCTTTTTCACGTAGATTAACAATCCAACCTCAGAATTCCTTGAATCTCACTCCATCTTAAAATACGATCACATTTTCAGAATGCACCAAGTTCTTGATCAACTCAAATCTTGAATCTAAAGCCATGGATCGAACCTTTGTCTTACACTGATCAATTTCCACTATCTTAATTGCCCTAATTCACCAAGATCAGGCCTAACTAACTCTCAACAGAATTTGTGCTTCATGATCAAACTTCAACAATTGTCACGAAACCTATCCAAAATCGTTCTCTAATCAACCTAGATCCTAACCACATGAATGATTCTATCTAATTCACCCTAGAATGAAGCAAAATTGAAAAGTTACATACCTGCAAAAAGCTTGCTAACAGAGATACTTGGAGGCACGAAACAAGCTCCACAACGATTCAAACACCTTCAGTGAAGCTAGGAGAAGCTTTTCCACACTTCAATTTGGCTTGAAAGCTCTTGCAATTCCAAAACCGATTTCAGTTATGCACCTTGAAAATTCAGTTATGGATTCTCCTCACAACTCGAATTCACCAACCCCCTTTATCTGCACTCACTCTAAACCTTTTATAGAACTCATTCATGGGCTTTTGATCCACCCTTAAAGCCCAAACAGCCTGATCCAATTTTCTGTCATAGCCATGGAAGTGAGATGCTACAGTCGTGTAATCCTTGCTTTAGTCAGCCAAAACCTCTCCCTTTCAATCATATGAACCAAGGCAAATGTGTTTGTACAAGTGAATTGGCCTGAATTGGCTTATGTAAGATTTTGGATGTGTAACTTGTAATTCAAGCAAGTGGTTTACAAAGGAGCTCCATGATTCTGACCTCAAACAAGAAATGTAATAATGCCGATCTCCATAAAACAAATTTTTCAATCAAATTGAGTATTTGTTTGATGTACTTTGGACCTATAACTTGAAAATCCCAATTTCCCTCCTTTGAACCATTTGAAAAAAGTCCCTTTTCAAGCCATTTTTGGGAACTTTGTGATACAAGCTTTTTCAACTCTTAACAACCTCTCATCTAGCCTAAAAACATCATTTTGAACAAGTCTCATGTTGGGAAAAATTTCATTTGAAGAGTGGAAAGTGGAGATATGGACCAATATTGAAAAAGGACCTATAATCTTACTTTCCCAAAATACCCCTGGCTTGCACAAGCCATAACTTGAGCTCCACAAATCATCTTGAGGACTTATATAACTTTTTAGAAATCTAAGATCATAAGGAACATCTTTCATGTTTGGTAAAAGGCCATTTGAAAACTCCTTCTAACCCAAAAATGCCTTGGAAGTCAAGCAACTTTCACATGAAATATTCAGATGCCTCTGAGGACCCCTAACTTGTGTGGGCTATAACTTGAGTTCTACAAATCCCCTTGAGGACTTATAGTACTCAAATTAAAGCTATGAACCTCCTCTACAACATCCATGTGGAGGTCCAAGTCATTTGAAGCTCACATCTTGACTTAGAAGGCTTGTAAGTTCAGTGAAAAACAAGGGATTTTACCCTAGGAACCCTATCTTTTCAACCTCAATCCTTCTTGATTCTTTTTTATTGTTCTTGGCACAACACCACACATACTTTATAACCTAATTTCATGGCTAGGATGATCTAGAGATAGCCTTTGAGGCCTCTCAAACATCTTTCTTGAGCTAGGGTTACACAGACAAAACCCTAATTGCACACACTTCAATCAAAGCTCTTGCACTTGATACCATGGCTTGTTTGAGCTCCTTCTTGTCTTTCTAGAGACTCAATAAGCTCTATCCACACCTCATACTCTTGATTAAGACTTCATAGACCCCTGAGGCTCTTCACATACTCCCTCATACTTGGAGATAGACCTTGTACAATCAATGCAACTCTTTGAGCACTCAAATCTTTGACTGATGACCTTAGTGGCTTCTACATCATGAGTGAACCTTTGGCTAAGCTTTCATCTTTCATATCTCACCCTTGATCCCTTATTAAATGTTAATGCCATACTATGTTAGAACTATGACATGCTATGCAATGCAACATAAAACCAGGTGATTAAAAGGTTGAGCAAATTTTGGGGTGCAACAGCTGCCCCTATTCAAACGGCTTGGACCCGATTGAGTGAAAAGCGAACGGATTTCAGACATTCGAGGTAGAAGACGGTTGAATACCAAAGAACCCGGAAATTTGCGAACCGCAAAAATAAATTGCGCACACAATTGCTTGGGGAGAACCCTTAAGGGAACTGGATCTCGTCGTCACAGCGACAATCGACCAATCATCCATTGATCTGTCGGTAAAATAAGCTGATATTGTCCGAAGACCCTTCCATTCCGAAGAAGTGGGCATACGCTTAACAGCGAGGAATTGTTGAACACACCTGTCAACTCTTTGCTCCCGAAGAAACGAGCAGGCGCTAAACAGCGAGAAATTGCTGACTTCACTTATCAACCTTTCGCTCCCGAAGAAACGAGCAGACGCTAAACAGCGAGAAATTGCTGATTTCACTTATCAACCTTTCGCTCCCGAAGAAACTAGCAGACGCTAAACAGCGAGAAATTGCTGATTTCACTTATCAACCTTTCGCTCCCGAAGAAACGAGCAGACGCTAAACAGCGAGAAATTGTCACCCGAAGACTCGAACAAGCAACTCTGCGGGGATACTCTGATGACGGCCGTCAAACACCTATTCTGACCATAGGTAATACTTCAAGATTTTCATATACTGACGTTGTTGCACCCTAAAATTTGCCCAACCTTATTCACTTGGTTTATGTTTCAATGTCATTAGCATTTCCATATAGAGTCATGTACATAGCCTATTCATCTGCATAGCATAAGCATAGCAAGTCATCCAACAGGGGGCCAATCATTATTCTCATATCTAGAGGCCTATCAACAGGTTATGATTCAAATTCAATCTCATTCAAGTCATCAGAAAGGATTGGGAAGCTATCAAGTCAATGGACCAAGCAGTCCATCTATCTCCTATCAGAGGGTCTCTGGGGATCATCAAGGAAGGTATGAGCTGTGAACTGAAGGTATGGGGAATATCTAGACATCTTGGAGGACTTAGAAAGTCATTTGGAGAAGGAGACAAGTCATTGGTGCAGTCACAAGAATTGCAGTTGAAGACAGTCAACTAGGGTTTCATCTGGGTCAACTCTGGGTCAATCCTAGGTCAATTGACTGATTGAAAGGCATTAAGGGCTATTGAAGAGATGTGGGGGTTCATCATTTGACATGGATAATAAGGATATGATGGTATGCTAAGAAGAATTCAAGAGAAATCAAGGAGAAGAGGAGTTTCTAAATTAGGGTTTCTGTGTAAAATCCCCTAGTTTAGGTCAAATTTCCAAGCAAGATAAGTCAAAATAAAAGCTTCAAATGGATCCTTGGCCAACATGGAACTTGTAGAGGATCTCAAGACCTTTAATTTTAGTGGTGGAAGACATCAAGTAGATTTATAGAACTCAAGTTATGGTCCTTGCAAGTTACAGGTCATCTGAGGTATCTGAAATTTTGTCTGTGAAAGTGACTTGACTTCCAAGCTATTTTTACCCATCAAGGAGATTTCAAATTAATTTCTGGTCAACATAAGAATTGTTCCTCATTGTCTTAGATTTCTAGAATGGTATAGTATGCCTTCATATGATTTGTGGAACTCTACTTATGGTCTTTGCAAGCAAAGGGTATTTTGGTCATCTGAGAATTACAGGTCATTTCAACCTATGCCCAAAACTCATACAAGGAAGCTTCAAATGGAAAACTTTACAACATAAAACTTGTTCCAAATGACATTTTGAGTCTATAAAAGTGACCATGAGAGATTAGAAAGATTCATAGCACAAGGTTTCAAAATTGTTGGATTTAATGAATAAAAATGGACTTAAAAATGAGATTTTTCATATTTTGGCCAAATGAAGCAAAATTATAGGTCATTTTGAATGGAAAGATCATTTTAAAGACATTGGCTAAAGTAGAATTTTGAGCTTAGTTCACATTTTAGGAGTTATCCATGGTTATTTGTAATGGAAGATACATAAACCAAATCCAAAGGAAAGAATGCAAGGGAAGCTTCTCCAAGTTTCTAGGAGGTTTTAAGGACATGTATATATTGATGTGAGATGGTTTATGCCATGGTTGGTGATCTTATTCTCTCAAAATCACAAGTTTCACTCACTTTCTCCAATTTGCAAAAGCATCTCAAACTCCCTCAAATCTCCATCAATTCTCACATTTCTTGATCTGATCTTCATCACCATCATCCATAGATTACAATTCTCACAAGAATTTGGCTGAATTGAGCAAGGATAGTGCCATACAAGTTTCATCATCCAAGGTGCAAGAAGTTGGAATCACATGATACAAGAAGTTTGAGTCAAGATCTTTGCATACAGAATCAAAGTGGGAGTGTGTGGATCATTTTCAAGTCCCTGCAAGCATTGGATCAAGGAGTTCCATAGCTGTTTCTCCATTTTGAACCAGGTTGGTATCTCTGCTCGATTTGCATAGTTTAGTTAGCATGATAGGGTTTTGTTAGCTTAGAGTGGTTAAGTTAGGTTAGATGATGAGTTCCACAAGGTTTGGAGAGGTTTTATGAGGATTGGCTATGGAGTGCACAAACTGTTGAAGCTTGTAGCTATTAGGATATTGCATGATTATCTTGAATGAATAGCGTGTAATGATCAGTGCAAGATATGGATTAGTTTAGGGCAAGACTTAAAGAGAATTGGAGTGATCAATCACAGGTGGAAATGGTGGATCAGAACTGTGATGCCTATCGGGTTTGAAAATCTAGGCTGTTATATTGAGAACTATGGATATAGTTGTGTTCTGCGTGAGAAGTGGAGCAATTTTGGTGTTTATATCGTGGCCTTTCATGGAGATACGAGGGAGATATGAGAGCTGGAAGCTGGCTGAGTCAAACTCGTGTGCAGGGTTTATTCTGCAAACCCTAGGGTTGATTGAGGAAGACGATCCCCTGGCCGTCCGATCATGCCAATTATTTGACATTTTCTGCCCATCCAATGGTCCAGATTTAAAGGAAAATACGGAGGGAAAAAGTCAAGTGAAACGCACCGTATCACTTAACATCAGCATGGGCCTTGGATTCAATTTCATATCCCCACCCCCCATTTTGAGAAGCCCAATAAATGAACGTGAATGCGTTACTTCTTGCACCGTGAGCTTAATATTTTTCTGTTATTTTTTCAATTCATTTTCTGAAGCGTGGTGGGCCTAAGGCAGTTATTATTCGCGCCCCCACTTTTCAGGCCCATCAAGATTTGAACTGGGCGCCACTGCTATTCTCACCTCCTCCATCTATTTCTTCATATTTCAAATTTTAATTTCTTTTCATTTTCATGCATTTTATAAAAATCATAATAAATCATAATTTTCATATTTTTTAATGATTCTTGTTGCATTAATTTCTACAAGATGTCTAGAAAATTATAAAAAATAAAAATTGCATTTTATTTTTTATTTAATATTTTTCCCATATTTTCCAAATAAATGCATATTTTAGGTGTTTCATTTCATACATGAATTTGATAATTTTTGTTCTAATAGTTGCTTTAATATTTTTAACCCATTCTTTTTAGGTTGGTTAATAGACATTGTCAACTTGTACATACAATTTAGTGCATATTTTTAGGACTTGATTTTAGGGGTTTAGTTTAGGTGTGAACAACATGAACAAAATTAGGGTTTTAAATCAACTTAGGTGAGATAGTTTAATTCTTTTAGGAAATTTTCATTTGATTTTGGGGGTATGGGCTATAGGGGTTATGGGTATATTAGATCCCTTAGAAATCACTAGGATTCCCCTACTGCTACTAGTATATACTGCTATATTTGATTGATTGGTGTGGTGTGCCCTCTGGGGATTACTGATTTGTCTGTGTGGGTATTGGAATTGTCTGGGGATTGGGGGAGCTGAAGACTCGTGATGATGAAGCCATTGGAGATCCAGAGCTTGAAGACCAACTTCCAGAGTTGGAGAGGAGATTCCTGCTAGCAGCTGTTGAGGAGACTAGGGTTTAGGAGCTAGGCAGAGCTCTAGATTAGAAAGCTTGTTTCTCAAACATGGAATGCCTTGTCTGCATCCATCCTTTCTCTATGATTCAAAGTCTCTTTAAAATATCCACCTCCTTCCTTTGGAAGGATCAATGAATGTATTTGAAAGATAGAACTTTTGAGAGAAACTGTCTGTTTAACGTTAACAGTTGATGAACCACCCTTGGTAGGTAATTAACTGTCTAACATTCATTCACTTCATCTTGTTGACTGATGTTTCTCCTGAAGATTGAGACTTGAAGTAAAGCCATTGCAGATGGAAGACTGATAATGAAGACCTTGCTTGAAGGCTGTGGAGATGGAGATTGGTGCTTGCTGAAGCTTGAAGTCAGAGCTGCTGATGCTGTTTATTTTTCTGCTGTATTTCACTTCTTGATGTATTGATTGGTTTTCCTGACTGTATTGTTTGCTGTTTACCCTGTTGGGTTGAAAGTGAAGTCTGTTCACTTTTGCCTATTGTTTTCTAGGTTCGAGGTTGAGTGGGACTCCCTTGCCTCACTTGTACTGTTGCATCCATGCATTTTACTGTTTTACTGTATATATCTGATATTGTTTCTGTTTCCGTCTATTCCCTTAGGATCTCTGTTTCTCTCTGCGCAAGAGAGGAGCATGATAGACACTAGGTCTTAACCCATGCATGATAACATTAGGTTAGTTTGATTCCCTTCGCAACCGTAGGTTAGAGTTTTTATCTCTTCTTTCTCAAAACAAACAGAAAAACACAATAAAATTTCAAACACAATAAAAGACACTTCTTCCGTAAAAGAATATGAACTCATCAAGACGTCATTTTTGTCCGCTTGGACTGCTAATCAGAAAAACCTTTTTCAGAACGAATAAAAACAATCAAGACAGACTTGTGTCGTACGTGGCCCGAACTACGTTTGCTCTGATCTTTCATGCTGTATGAAAGTACGTAGGCATAGGATGCGATATCCTAGAGAGCAACCTTCCCCTCCTTTCCCGTAGGTAGGCGAACTACGTTGACTCTGATTTCTCGTTCCAGACGGGAATACGTAGGCATAAAGTGCGATACTTTGCCGAGTCATTTTATTTTCATTTTATTTTCATTTTATTTTCATTCTATTTTCTTTTAACCCATGACCTGTAGTTTAGATAGAATAACAATCCATACCCGAAAACAAGCGTGGATCCCGTCGAGTACGACGAACGTGAGGGGTGCTAATACCTTCCCCTTGCGTAACCGACTCCCGAATCCAGGTTTTGGTTGCGACGACCATACCTTCCCCGTGTTGTGCGAGGTTTACTCTGAGCGTTTCCTTTCCCTCCCGTGGGATAAATAACGCACGGTGGCGACTCTTCTGTTCAGCTGGCGCCGATTTTCGCAGTAGCGACAGCTGGCGACTCTGCTGGGGACCCAACGTCCCCTGGCTGCTAAGGACTGCGATAGTTCTTATGCATTTGGGATCCAACGTCCCTTAAGAGAGTCAATCCTAACGCTTGTTTTCCCGTCGAGGATTTTGTATGGATTTATATTTCTGACCTTTATTTTCAGCATTATATATTGATTATTATTGCTGTATTGGGGTGTGACGGGTGTTCTGATATTGAGAGATAAGCCGGACCTGGGCTTGAGTGCACCTAGAATTAGAGTAGAAAGTAGTGGGCGCGTGCCGACTTTGCTTGCATTAGTGTCTCATGAAATCTACACTCGGACGAGGTTCTTCTGGTTGACTTCTTTTTCTACCCTTTGGGTCGAAGGGGTTGTTGGTCAGCTGAATTGTCGACTCCGGGAACCGATCATTTGGAAGTTGGCTAAGTGAGGCCTCTTCAGGATTTGATGATGCCACTCCTTCTGGGAATCGTATCATCAACCCTGAAAGTCTGTGACGCCGACGACCGCATAGGATGCCATACCTTTGTCAGTTACTAGGACATCCACCTGTGAGAGGGTTTGGGGTTATGTAGGTAACTAGACCTTCAGATACCGGTTATTTCTTGATCAGAGATCCTGGGTATTTATGGAGATGTGAGGTCTGTCAGAGACCATCTGGAGATGTGTTATGAGGGCTGTCAGAGACCAGTTGGATAGTTCTGGGGTCTGTCAGAGACCAGTTGGAGATGTGGTTTGAGGTCTACCAGAGACCAGTGGGAGTTATAGTTTGAGGTCTGTCAGAGACCATTGTTCGAGCTTTGTTTTAGGTCTATCTGAGACCAGGGTATGAGGACTTCTATAGAGTCTATCCGAGACTTCTTGATATGGTTCAGGCTATTCAGCTACGGCAGTTGGTCCCTGTTGCATGTTACTTGCATTGCATTGTTTGCATACCCATTATCATTGCATTCCATTAACGTGTGTCTGTGCTGCAGGTGAATTTGCATATCCTCCGATTCTATTGCCCAGACTTCTGAGTGTTGACTATGGCCGGTTTGAGGAAAACAGTTGCGTATAAGCTGCCTTCACCTGATATTACTTCTTTGCTTGGTCTGATATCTCTTGCTGATGAGGAGGTCAGGAGAAGCTTCAGAATGAGTCATGGGAGATTACTGAGATTAGTCTGCAAGCCCACTGCTGATGAGATGAACGGGCTATATACCTTGATGCAGTTCTATGACCCCGCATTGAGATGTTTTACGTTTGCTGACTTCATTCTAGGGCCTACCATTGAGGAGTATGTGGAGTTTACTGAGCTACCGATGCAGAACAAGGTTCCCTTTATTCACTCTGCTGCTGAGCCCAAGTTGGAGGATTTAGCCAAAGCTTTGCATATGGACGCTGCAGAACTGCTAGTGACTTCTTGGCTTGGGGTTTCAGGTTTCTCTCTTGATTTCTTGGTCGGCAAAGCTCAGGAGTATGCCAAGAGCGGATGTTGGGTGGTTTTCAATGCTATTTTGGCTCTATGCATTTATGGGATTGTGCTGTTCCCTAACTTGCCCAATTTCGTAGACTTGGACGCTTTCCATCTATTTGCTGCCGGCAATCCAGTGCCAACGTTGATCGGAGACTTCTACCACTCCTTGCACTACAAGAACGAAAACAGAAGGGGAAAGGTTGTTTACTGATGTGCTCCTTTGTTGAATATGTGGTTCAAGAGTCATCTTCCCATGAAGGGATCTTTTGTGGAAAGTGCAACCACCGCTAGCTGGTCAGAGCGCCTGATGAGGCTATCTTCCGAAGACGTTGAGTGGTTTGATAGAGATCTGTTGGGATCTGAGCTCATCTTCAGTTGTTCGGGGTACCCTAATGTCCCGCTGATAGGAAGAAAAGGGTGTATCAACTACAACCCTTCTCTGTTCGTCCGTCAGTTCGGATATGCGCTGAAGAACCCGCCAAAGGAGGAAGAAGTACAAGAATCTCTGTACTTCACCGGAGATTTGAAGGGAGAGTTGTTAGCCAAGTTGCAGCATGCCTGGACGCGCATTAACCGAAGAGGGAAGTCGTTGTTAGGGAAGAACGACTGTCAAGCTTATGCACCTTACAGAGTTTGGATCCAGGAGAGAGCAAGTCAGTTGCGGATGCCATTCCCAGATGTACCAATCCTTGTTCCTATTCCGGTAGCAGAGCCAACTACTGTTTCCATGAAAGCCTACGAGCAAGTTGTGAAAGAAAAAGAAGCCTTGATGAAGATCAACGAAGGGTTAGAGCAGGAGCTAGCCCAGATACGCAGTGAGAAAAACAAGGCCGTGCATGCTTTCCAACAACAGATTGAGCTAATGAACAGGTTAGGGGCTGAGTTGACTGAGGAGAGGAAGAAGCGCGAACGTCTGGGGCAAGAGTTCAGAAGCTCCCATGACATGCTGGAATCCAAAAAGAAGGCACTTGACATCGCTCACCGAGAGATCCTTTCTTGCAATAAGACCTGGAATGCCACGCTCACCAACAATAAGAAGAGGGAGGATAAGTTAAAGCAGCAAATTTCCGACCTCGAAGAGCAGTTGAAGTCCAGCATCAAGAAGTGTGAAGAAGAAGTGATGACCCGGTACAGTCTCCAGAATGCACTAAACAAGGCCATCAAAGGCAGAGATGAAGCTGTGTCTCAGAAGCGTAAACTAGAGGATCGCTTCGGAGAGGGGGCATGGGAAGAAACTGCTGAAGACGTGCGACGTGTTCTTAAGAAAAGAAACCAACTTGTTGAAGGGCTGCTTGATCGACCAAGTCATCCGGAGACCAAGAAGCTGCTAGAAGAGTATCAGACTTATGGGAGGGTTTGATCATTTCATGTAGTAACTTGTATGCTTTATTTGCATAGTGCTGACCATCACCAGGATTGTTGGTTGAGGTCATGCTTTCTCTTTGTACTCTCAGTGACATTGTATTCTTGGCTTATTGGTTTCTCTGCAATATATGAGGCTTTCTGTGATTCAGCTCCGATCTTTATATTGTTAGCACTGTCACTGCACCGACACCTTCACACTAGAATCGGGGAATGAATTTCCCTAATGCACAGACACACATTGCATTGCATTCATATTCATATTGCATTACAGGTAATCTTTGGATGGTGTCTTATTTCCTGCTCTGTACCAGGTACTTTTCAGGATTGCAGATCAGCACCCGCACCGCTATTCTACTCGCACCAACTGTCGAAGAATCATGGATCAAATGCAGAACGAGATGCAAGATGTGTGCGGGAAGCTAGCTCTCTTTATGCAGACCATGGAAGCTATTGCAAAAGGTCAGGAAAATTTGCAAGCCATGGTCCAACCTCTGTTGGCCCGAAATGCTGGTCACGGTAATGAGGATCATCAGTCTGTGCGAGTCGATACTATTCATGGAGACGGCACTCCCACGCCAGTGGCTCCACCTGTAGTCAATATACCTGCCGCTAATGTCAACAACGCTACCGCTGCTGTGAACGGTAACGTCGGAATTGGGAACGAGACTGCTGTCCATAACGTTGGGCTTGGTGATGTCAACTTGGGCGATAATATGGGAGGCAACGGCTTTGGCAATACTGGATTCGGGTTCAATGATCAGGGATTCGATAATGCTGGGAAATATGGTTTCAATGCTCAAGGCTTTGGGCAAGATGGTTATGGTGTGGCCAATCAGGGTTACGGAGGTTGCGGAAATGGAAACGGCGCTGGGTTAATGGCTTTTGGGCCTGCTGGAGGTGTTCAGGGATACGACAACAGAGGCCGAGGCCCAGTGATGAATCAGATCAGGGCTGGCCGTAATAATGGATATGATGGGTATGGAGCTGGGAATGGTATGTGGCAAGAAGATCAGCAGGAGGACGCTTTCTCCGGCGGAGGTTTCGAAGGGCCGATGGATGACTCCCAGAAGATCAGAATGCTAGAAGAGCAGATGAGGGGGGTCCTGAACCAAAGTGCTGTGGGCTTGGACATGGCAACAATGGGTCTGGTACCTGGCTTGAGGGTGCCAATCAAATTTAAAGCTCCGGCGTTTGATAAGTATAAAGGGGACACATGTCCGAAAGTGCACGTACGGGCTTATTACAGAAAGATGTCTGCATATTCAACTGATGAGAGAATGCTAATGCATTTCTTTCAAGATAGTTTGTCAGGCCCTTCCCTAGAGTGGTACATGGGGTTGGAGCCAACCAATATCAAGACATGGAAGCAATTGGCAGAGGCATTTGTAGCTCACTACAAGTATAACAGCGACTTGGCACCCAATCGGGTCCAATTGACAGGGTTGTCGCAGAAGAAGGGTGAGAGCTTTAAAGAGTACGCGCAAAGGTGGCGCGACATGGCTGCCAGGGTCCGTCCTCCTTTAGAAGACAAGGAAATGAATGACATGTTCGTCGGCACATTCACAGGCTTGTTTCATGACATGTTGTTTCATACATCTCTGGCCAGTTTTTCAGACTTAATTCTGATGGGAGAAAAGATTGAACGTAACATTAAACAAGGAAAATTCCAGGCTGAGGAATCAACTGCATCTGGCAATAATAGGAAGGCTTTTGGTGGGCGCCGTCAGGGCGAGGCAAGCGCAGTATTTGGAGGC